>OY728137.1:280671758-283171758 GCA_963277665.1 Viscum album | reverse complement strand
CACCAATTTTTTTCATGTTAGATGGAAAGAAATTTTTAAAGGATCATTTAAAACATTTCTTGAGGAAACCATCCTTTACTCTTTGAAAATTTATTTTTAAAACATAAAACATATTGAAAACATTTTCATTTGAAAACTAATTTAAAAAAAACTAAAAAATATTAGGAAAATCATTTTATTTAAAAATAATCATGTAAAATTTCAAAGGAAGCTTCAAAGAAATGATTTTCATGATGATGAATAAATCTGTACATACCGACAATTCCTTTTACATCGTAAAAAGTTTAGAAAATTTCATGGATCAGAAAATGAAAAGAATATTCATTTAAAAAACATATTGTAAAAAGGTAAAAAATTGTAAAAAATATGTTTTAAAAAAATTGGATAATAGTAAATCATTTTTTAAATCATTTTAGAAAACAATATTTTGAATGAAAATAAATTTACATCTGAATAGAGGGATAAAGTAAGATCTGATTAATTTTTTTATTAATTTTATTAAGTACCAAAGAGTGGATAAATGATACCATTACACGAAAATATCCTGAATAATTGGAAGAGAATAAAATTCATGTGAATTATTAACATTTGGATCATAATATTTCATAAATGGAAGCATAATCATAAATAATCCCCGCAAATGATGATATTGTAGCTATAAAATCTTACCACTTTGGTATCATTGAATCGTAATAAAAATGAAGGAATGAAATTATATAAAAAATAAAATATAATGAAAAGAATTATATTCATGATATAACATGTCAAAGTTTTTTTATACATACACCTTGTAAAATAATATAGGTTCATAACATAACATGTGTCTCAAATGAAGAAAATTGAGACAAAATTCCTTTACTGATTTAGTAAATTTTAAACCGTAAACCCCATTAAAGAGAGATCCTAAAATGGATATGTAAATAAAAATAAAATTTAGGATAATACTAATCAAAAACATTCATGAAAAGTATATACACTATATAGAAGAAAGAGGTGGTGAATATAACCCATGTCTTACAAAAGTAAAAAGTGAGACAGAAATCCCTTACTACTTGAGTAACATTTGAATCATGAGATTCATAAAAGAATAAAATAAATTGAAAATATTAATATCATAAAATAAAATTAATTCATGATATAAAATTTCATAGTTAATTATATAAACCCCAAAAAAGAAATAAGTGGTGAATATGGAATAGGTCTCACTGAAATAAAAGTGAGACTAGAAATCCTCTTACCTTAAGTATTAACTTCCTTTGTAAACATTCAATATCCCATATAATAAATATATGTTTATAATATATATTCCACAGAACTATAATAATATATATAATACCATATATTATTTTATTATGACTTTATATTAACCATTTATTAACAATCCATTGTTAAATTTTAGTTTCGTTTAATAACCATTTTGTTTTTCATATATGTTTTGAATTGTTATTTTTAGTCCTCTTACTTTGACAATTATTTACACATTTATTGAATGTAAAACTTGATATAAATATCATATTATATATATATATATGTATGTATTTATAATAATATATAAAATATAAAAATTATTAAATGAAATACACAATTTCATGGAGATAGTAGGTCGTACGTATGCGTGAACATTGTTTCCATTTCCATATAATATTAAAAGAAAGAAAAGTAAATGATATATATATATATATATTATAATTAAACTATAATTTTAATTTCATATATATAAAATATGTTTATTAAAACCATCCTCAATACATTCCATGTAATGTGTGAATGAATCACATCACTTCATGAGGTGGTAGTCTATCGTACACATGAACGATATTATCATATTCCCACAAAACATAAATCCAAACGGTATGTGTTATGTAAAAGTTAAGGAATATTAATAAAATCATAAATAATATATATATATATATATTATAATCTATAGATACATCATTATTACTAATATTTAAAGGTGGTAATGGAAGAACGAACAACATTGGTTTGTGAGGCGGTAGTCCGTCGTACACACAAATGATGATTGCATATCCCATTTCATGGAAGTGTGTAAATTTATAGGGAATATCCTTAATATAACATCATATTAGAATATTTAATATAATGAGGTTATTATATAATCATTATATAAAAATAATTTAGTGGGGTTGAGGAACAAATAAAATAAAAATGTTTATTGATGAACGCTACCCCTTCTTCGGGTATCTCCATTTGGTTTTCACCGAAGGACTTCATTAGTTGAATTTATTACCAAAGTAATGATTCTAGGATGAGAGGAGAAATATTAGGAAGTTATTTTTTTGGGTTTTATTTATCGAAATATCTTTATAGGTGTGAAGTAGTGGGAAGAGTGAGTGCCCTTTTATAGTGGAAGAGGAGTGACATTTTTTAAATACTAAAAAGGTAAACAATATTGGGAGGTCTCCCTTACCTAAAGTGCATCCAATAACAAACCATAATAGATCCAATATATTATATGATCTAATTATATCCATATAATGTGTTTTAGATATTTTTCTATATAATTTGTAATCTTAAGTTTAAAGTTTAGTTCCTTGGTAAACTCATTTCTCTCTTTATTACTGTAATTACTTTAAATTGTTTTCACTAATATTTTTGGTGAAAAATTATGTTTAACTTATTATAAATTATAAATTATTTTTATTAAAAATATTTAATCAATTACTTAAAATTATAATCACATAAGTGGAAAAAACTAATTTAAAATTAATCTGGAAAACAGGACGAAACAACGAGTTTTTAAAGTGAAATTGTATAAATGTTTGAAATGTTTTTATATCCAATTTCAATGTGAAATTGATTAAAATAACATAAATAGGACTAATATATGTATATTTTATCTAGTTATACTTTATAAATAATTTAAAATATAATTTTACTATATAAATAATTCAAACAAAAAGGTATATTTTAATAAAAAATCAGTATTTTTCATTATTCATTAGAAAATGAAACTTATCAGAAAAAAATTCACCCCGGAGAATTTTGATATTTCTATTTCAAATTTTTTTTTTATTTTTTACAATATAATTTATAAAATTATAAAATTTATTTTTAAAATAATTCTTCCATTAAAAGGTGGTAAGATTGACATTTAGAAAAATATATATTTTTATGCATAAAATTGGGGTTGTTATTATATATTTCATATAAAGCACATAATATTAATGTTAAATATTGTATTGAATATATAATATATATATTTCTTTTAAATCATTCGTAAAAACTGGTTTTTTTTAATTTATTAACATAAAACGTGTTTATGCATAAAAAAAGTTTTTTCTGAGAAAGAATTTCTTTATTTACAAATAGTTCTTAATTTCATTTATATCTAATTGGTTACAAATAATTATTTTTATAAATTTTTTTAAAAAATATTTTCATAATTTAGTAAATACCTTTTATACTTACCATTCAATGGGCTAGGTGATAACTATAATAATATTTTAATAATATATAACATTTTATTTAAACTCAGTGCTATGTGTAATTAAAACTAAGCTTGGTTTTGCATGTTACACAATATAAATATGGTATTGTGTGTAAAACAATCCAAAAATAGTATTTCTTCTACCACAAGCTAAAATAAATATCGTGTGTAGTCAAATCTTAACTTGGTGCGACATACAATGCAAACCATCAAATAATTTTAATTTATTTTATAAAAATAATTCATAAAAAACTCAAGGTGTTACAATAAATATATTTTCTATTTGATGTAAATATACTAAAATGTAGAATATGAGAATTAATTGAATATTATAAGCTTGAATTTTTCATTCACGTAATAGTGCAATTAATTTTATACATTGATTACTTGGATTCTTTAATCTTAGATAAACCTATTATTAAATGTGAATTATCTAATTTTTCTCTTGAGAAGATATTGTAAAAAAGGTTGTTTGAATGAAAAGAGATGGGTGTTTTTGATACACATAGTTATTATTTTTTTAATTCTATAACATATTTTAAGGGAGCTCAAATAACGTCTTGTTCATGTTAGAGAATTCATATTATTGTTATTTATGTAAATTTTATGATAATATGATTGAATAAAAGAAAATTTTACCTAATGTTTACTAAATTTTGAGAATATATGGACCAAGAATGTGATTTCTAGGCTCTATGTGTTGTATAGACATGATAAGTGGGTAAAATTTTAAACCAGAAGAAGTAAAGTCATTTAAAAAGTCAACAAATCTTCTTTAAGGATTCATTTAAGTTCTTTGAATCCTAGGGTTACTAGAAAGGAGGAATAATATTTATATTTGATTGGATTATCTAGAATACCTATGGAATCGGAGGAAACTCTATAGAATACCCATGTTAGGTATAAGTGTCATAGAAATTTATTCTTTAATTATGAAATGTTTTTAATATCAAATATATAATTTATAAGTGTTTTAAATATATAGAAGTTCAAAATCAAAGGAAAAATTGAATTAGCTTATAGTTTATATTTATGTGATGAAGTAAACCAATTACTACATCATGTATTTCAAAATAAAGGAATGTGTAAATCTCAAATGGATCTAAGTAAATGATGTGTATCCACTAAACATTTCTATTATGTGATAATCATTAACTAACAATGAGTTGTTAGGAATAAAATGAGATGATTAATTGTATAAATATGTATTATCGAATTTAATTATGTATTTTGAAAATATAGAAGGATATTTTTTATCTAGGTTAAAGTGTTTATCCTGATGTTTGTTAAAATATGAGGTAATGTGTTCCCTCCACCCATTGATGAAATTTTTTAATAAAGTATTCTTATCAAATAAAATATTTTTAAAACATAGATAAATATATAATAACAATAGTTTATTTGTTAAATATTCCCATTAAAAGGAAATAAGTGTTATTTCATAAAAAATAAGTTTTTGTATCTTAGTAAGATATTCTTAAAATAATATAGTTTCTAAGAGACTAGTGGGAGTATATTTGAACTTAGAGAAGTTCAAGGATAATGGAAAAAATGTAATACCAGTCTAAGATTAAATTGATCATTCACTTGATATCATAAAATATTTTAGGGTAAGATGGTAAATAAAAATGTTAAATAGTTTCATCATATACCACAAAAAAGTAAATATCTCTCTTTATCCTAAAAGGGTTTAAGATATATTGTTAAAAGATAATAGTTACATTGTTTATGATATATTTTAGAGATTATTTTATTAAAATGGATCCAATGATGAGGATTATGAACATAGAATGAGTACTAAGTAGAAAATAGTTTTTAATAACGTAACATTTTATGTTATAAATTTTAGGTGTTTGAAAATGTTTAAATATGTGAGCATTAGAAATATGATTCCTAAATCTCACCATAATTAAAACTATTTTACATCATAGGTGTAACTCAGTAGAAGAGTTTAGTGGGTGGGTTTTATTAGATGGTCACATAGTGATGTAATGGGAATGGCATATAATGTATCAAGTTAATAAAACCCTAAAATTGAATCATACATAAGGATGATATAGCTATTTATCATATATGATATGATAATTAGGAACTTATGTAGGGTTTTTTAAATATTATTAAAATATTTTTAAGTATATAATATGTATCATATTAGGGGAATCCTTCAATTTAGGATTATTTTAAATTGGATGCATAAATGTATATATTGATATAAATTTCATGAAGTTAAATGAAAATTCCACTCTAAAAGTTAATTTTGAGTTATCCATAATTGATGTTCAACATGAATTATTATATGTTATAAATAAATGTTAAGGTTCAAATGTGTACGATCTATATATATAGATAAAAAATATACTCATGGTGTGAAAAAAGGTGTTTTGTGCACTAAAACACTCACTAATTATACATCATGGAGTTTCATACACAATGTATTTGGTATACTAGGGATGGATGGATCATATTTGGGTTCTCACTACCTAATGTTGGTGAGATACCTAGAATTATAACATTTATTCTTTTATACCCTACTTATTAAACTCTACATGTTCACTTAGCTAATTTGGGGGTAGTTGGGTATGTTTCTAATTATGTTTTTAGTTATAGATCAACTAGATAGAGAATTTTTCTTATGGTATAATGATTATTACATCTTTTACTTGATAAAGATATAACATGGAGTGTGTGGACACACCTGGAAATTATATATGATGTTCTTATCTATTTAGATGAGTGATATGTGATGTGATCATCCATACAAATGAATGGCATGTAATGTATTCATCGACTATGTCAGTATATACTCTAATAATAAAGAATGTATGAGTCGACTGTATGAGATTGACATGCTTCATGTCGCATGGTCACTCTATGTATTTGATAAAGGTAAAATATTATAATTAACATTTTCATATGATACAGACAGGTGGATACAAGTATATAGATACATGTGTCTGATGTAGGTCATACTAGATCCCTTTTTATCTTGAGTTGCAGTATTTATTTTTCTAGAGGCCACTCTTTTCTTACATTTATTTATCAAGTGGTTCATATTATTTTTCAATTCTATAATGTCCTATGGTGTTACATATTGTGGATGAATGAATGGGGGTTGATTTTGACTTAATGAGTGACTCTAAAAGTGTTGTGGAGTTAGTCTAAACTGAGTTTTTAATGGGTATTCATAAGGTATTACATATAACTCACTATAATATGAAGTTAATAATAAATTTAAAAAATGTTTTTTGTAATATATGTATCAAAATATTTTTTTGATATTATTTCATGATTAATTGTAAATGATACATTATAAAGTGAATTAGAAAAAAATTGATGTTGCTTTAGTTAAAGTGGGATATTAATGGAAATATTCACTACATCCATATTTATGAAAAATTAAGAAGCCTGTTTTGAGCCATGATAGGGATTAGATGAATGGATATATCAAATTTCATAAAATATTATGTCACTTCCTTCAATGAATTTTTTATAACCTATCTCATATTGGTTATCATTTAAGGATATGTTTCATAAGATAAAATATTTGGGAGGATACACATTCATTCATGAGATTCATGGATTGAATGATGGATTTACTGATGTGTTATAAATACATGAGTAAATGTAATATCACCAAGGAGCATTCTCATGGCTATATAAATCCACCTCCATTTAATACAGGATGTGGGTGTATACTTTAATTATGCTTTAGTCAAACTCCCCATTACATGAATATTTATTTCTCCAACCTATTTTGTTTCAAGAGATGCTTGAACATTATAGAGGTTTAATAATACTAAAAATATGACATGTGAGTATGTTTATACTATGGATACCTCTGTAGGTGGGAGGTTTTTTTATGTCACCATATTGATCTTCATAAAAAATATATGGTGAAGATCATGATTTTGTAGAGGCATAATCAATGTAAGGAAAATTGTTTACAGTATTTATCCATTTAATGTTTCAAATTGGTTTTATATTTCTTACATGGGTGATATTAGGAATGGTATTTAATCATTTCCAATAACTATAAAAAGTGTTATTAAACCCTAATGAACCCCATCAATTTTGTGGTTTTATCCAACCTTTTTTACTTTTTGGACCCAGTTGTATAAAATCTTCCCACAAGAGATGATGTTATTACTTTTATTACTTGTATGAAATATAATGAGGTCCATATTGTTATATCATGATGGATTTATACTTATTTTGGATGACACTTAGATATAATTTCTATTACATGATTATGTTATATTTTGATGACTATTTATATATTTCTTCTACTATGTTACTTACGGTTGTTTTTATTAGATAGGGTATATTAAACCACTATACATATACAATTTTCATCAGTTAGAATCCATTGGTGTATGAGGATAAGTTTTTGAGTTATTTGGAAATTGGTTCAGTCATAGTGGAGGTAACCCAGGTTAGGAATTCTACAATGTGATATCATATCCTTGTTTTATTTATTTATTTATTTTTTTCTTACTATTTGGGATGTCTATATTTTGAGATTGGTATATATATTATGCTCAAGAGTAGCTAACCCATGTATGAGGGAAGTACAATTTACAAAGGATAAGACCACTATTCTAGTTTTTTCTATTAGGATTGAGTTCCTTTTTTGTATAATAAGGATTTTGAGTTTTGGAATTATTGATTTTTGGTTTTATTCATTTATTGATAGAAAAAAGTCATGTGTTCATGAATCATATTTAACATATAAGGATAACATGATATTCACATGCTTGATTATGATTTATATTCTATATATAATATATGTTTTATTTATTTAATGTTTTAACATATATATATATAGTGTTTTTCTATATAAATTCTTGGTGGAACCCTACTTAACCAACCATGGATATTAAATTTTTCTTATAAAATATGATATCTTTTCAAATAGACCTTAATGCGATTATATATAACCCAAAAGTGTGTAGGTTGTGTAGAATCAATTTGAAATATTTATAACCCTTAAATAATAGGGTGTGAATTTAAGGTAGAGTGGTGTCCAACTTTTACATCCTACCCTAAATTGTGATATTTTGACATGTGATATAGTTTTTATTCAATTCATGCACTTGAAATTATAGATACATGCCACTATGATAACCTCCAATTGAGTTCTAGGTGTTTTGGGATGAGTATGTGATGTGATTTTTTCATCATTAAACAATACTCAAAAATTTTACCCTCAAAATACATTACATTTTTGACCAGAGGGTTGTCTCACGAGGAGGTTTCAAGCTAAGTTATCAAATTATCACTTTGTTAATGTGTTTTTGTTAAATTTCAGAACTAAAAGTGAGGTTTAAAATGAGTTAAACTATGATAAATGGGAAAAACATATTATGATAATAAATATATATTATATATTTGAAATTAGAATAACACCAGATTAAAGAAAACCAACTAAAGAAGGAAGTTGTGGACAAACTCGATCCTCAAGCACTCACTTTATCATTGTAAAAATATTTCTTCCAATTAAATTATCCAATGTATACCTAAATTCCTCAGGTTATACACCTATGCTAACTAGAAACAATATAAAGACAAAAAATATTGGATTTTATCCACTTACAAATATGATTTGATTACCCAAAGACCTCTAGATAATCAAAACTAGTTAAACTTATTATGCTAAATGGGGAGACCACGATCAAAGATTTTTAAACAACATGAAAAATATTTTACATTAATAAGTTGATAAAATATCTAGAAAAAATAGAATAAAAAGAAAACCAAAATTAAATTGTCCTTATTCACTCAAGAAAATAATTTATAGGATAAATAAAAAAGAATAGAGTTCACAATGAAGAACACAAACTCAAAAGGGATGAATCCTCAGATCTCTAATTCCCAGCACCACATGGAGTTTATACTTTCTATCCTTGATTATCATAAATGGAACTCCTCTTCTCTAGAATATATTCTCCATAATATTCCCCTCCTTTAGTCCCACCTTCCCTGAAATAAAGATGATATGCAAATATAAAGGGCAGGAAGGCTAGAAATCTATTATACAAAATCTTTTTCATGAATGTTGGATCTATTTTTGGCCGACTCTCTAATGAATATTCACTTTGGTCCTTATAGATTTTTTTTTAAAATTAAATTTATATAGATTATCCAAATTCAATATCTTTTTGACATATAGTAGAAAATATATGAATTAATTACTAAACATATCTTTCTCTTTCCAAAATGTCCTTTCATCTTCCTTTATTTTGACTCACACAAAGACTAAATTAATTAGTTAATGTTTCCTTAATATTAATCTTTAACGTGAAAATTTTACTCGTATATAATCTTATGGTGGAATAATCCCATTTGGAGTATTGTAGCCCAAGTTATGTCCCATTGAATGAGATGGGGTACATCCTATCGACCCAATTTTTTTCCACAATGAATAATTTATTTGGGCCTCTATTAGGTAAAATAACCACTTTTCTCAGTTTACAAAGATGTATCCCACAAACCTAGAAAGCCTACAAAAAATTAATTAATTATTTTGGATAAATTTGAAAAATGATATTCCCAAAATATAAAAGTGATTTTCAAAAGTTAAAATTCTAGAATTGTGAAAGTTTCAAAGCTCAAAACATCCCTAAAATCCAAAAATAATGCTATTCCACTCAAAATATTAAATTAATTAGTTTTAAATCATTGAAATAGACATGAAAAATAGTGTAAATATTATATCTATTAATTCCATCACACTGAGAAATTTTACTCTTGGAAAAGTGAGTGTCAAATTAAAATAAATAAAAATTCAAAACACATACCAATGAGTTTAACCAATTTATCATCAATAATCAAAAGATATCATGACTCATAAAAAAATATATTTAAAGCTCTAAATTCTGGTCATTCATCCCTCTTCCACTTCTTTTCTCCTCCCATGCACAGAACATAGTTACCTCACATAGATTTTATCTAAACACACAAATACATATTGTAAAAAAAGATTTTATAATCCAAATGCATGAAATAGTAACCATAGGATTGATAAATTTATACATACCCACCAAATCTGAGTGAATAACACATGATTATAATAAGGAATTTTCAAGTTTGTTCTCTGGATTAATGTTATTGGGTTTTAAATGTGAAAAGTTTTGAGGGAGAATAAGGAGGGTTTTGGCTCTTTTTGATGCAAACAAATGCACGATTCTAATTTTTACTAGATTATGGGCTCCTCCTCACTATCCTTCAAGGAAACTATGCTTTGATTTTCTCTTTTCCATCCCATCCCATAAATATTTCAGTAGTAATGAAAATTTCATTCTCTTTTTTTAGAAAGCTCAAAAGAGACATAGATTTCTTCCTTTGAGAGCTCTAGATAGGCACAACTCTTTTTTTATTGATATCAATACAAGGGAACAAATTTCAGTTTAATACAATTTTTCAGCAGAAAATTACGGTCTTCAAATTTTGAATCTCTACCCAAAGTAAAACCAAATGAGGCAACACATTATAAGTTATATTCCTTGAATACATAAGTTCAAATAGATCATGAATTTATACTTCTATAATAAGTTGGAAAGTGAAAATTTAATTGAAATGTGGCTATCCTATCAGGATGTATATGGATACTATGGGATCACAATGATCAAATGTGTAGGAAAGGACAAAATAAAAATGATTATCATAAAAAGGGGGATTTTGAATTCCAAAAAAAGGTCTCAATTATTTAAATCACAAGTACCTCAACCCTCATGTTTTGAAAAAATAGATCATATTTTGGTTTTAACAATAATGGATTGGTTTTATCAATAAATGAGACGAATGTGAAGAATATGTAAAAATGGGTTCATAAGCTGAAAGGAATGACAATTTCAATGATAAAGAGTGTGTTATGTGGAATGATATCTAAAAGATAGAATTCTTTTCAATAAATTTCCATATTTTTGAACTTGAAACAATGAAATTTTTAGTATTAATTTATGTTCATTTTCAAGTGATAAATTAGTTCACTCATTGAAATGTATTTAAAAAATGTCAATAATAATAATTTAAGCTCCCAAGTTATTTCTAAAATAATTTTTTAAAATAAAACACAAAAAATTTAGATAAAAATTAAAAACCAAAATTTGAAAATTAAACACACAAAATCCTAATCTACTAAGCATGTTTCTCCTCCATAGTTATTTTGTAAAATTTCCTAATTATTCATAGTTTATATAAGAATTATAATAGAGGAATATAAGATATGAAAAAACAACTGGAGAGGAAATACATAACTTGATTTTTATAGAGCATCAACAACCATGAGCTAGCCTCCTAAAATGTGCAACTTGGACACCTACTTGAAAAAAAAACAAAGAATTAAAATTTTATTAAAATAAAGGAAATATAAATAAAAATAAACATAAGGGAAATGAGACTTGGTATGAACCCCTAAGTTGGTGGTAGTATTTCACTTCCTATAGTCCTGAAATTCCAGCTGATCATCCCCAATATGAATGTGGGTAATGTTTCTTCCACATGAACCACCAAAATGAATTTTTATCCATTATTTATCAGCATCTATAATTGTATAAGAACAAAAAATCATATATCTTCAGGTTCCCCTCCTGGAATTTGATGTTCCAATGATGTAGTGGAAGTAGGGACAAAATGTAAAACAAACATCCAAAGAATTTATCCTTATAAAAGAAATCCAATGGTTACTAAATTTTAATATCTGAATGTGGTTCATCTTCAAATTAATATTGAAAAAATATTTCTTCTTTTAAAACAATCCTAGTACCACCATATTTATCTAAACTATTGTACTCTTCTACCAGACACACCATTATTTCTATTATTTATTCTTTTACTTCATATTTATATAAAAAATTAATCCACTCAAAAGAAATGGGAACTAAATCTGCACATGGAGAAGTATTTAGATATTTACTTTCAAAATTTTCTAGAAATGATGGATCAAAATTTAAGAATCCTCAATATTTATTTTTAGGTTCCATCATTATTTTGGTGTAGTAAATAGTTTTATTGAAAGTGTGAAGCAACTCAGGTTCCACCATATGTTCTTCAAGAATGATCATCTCATGTTTCTATTCCTCTTTAGTGAAATATTCATACAAAGACTATGAATTTTTAATTTCAAAAGTTGGGGCTTCATAGGAAATTTCATTTTCTACCATGTCAGCATAAAAATATTCTAAATTCATTTTATTTCCAAAGGACACATCAATTAGTAAATTAGTGAAAATTTTATCTATTAAATTTGAAAAAGGTGATTTTTAAATTAGTTTGAAACTCATCCAAAAAAGGTTCATTACATAAAAACTTTGTGGGAAATTTTTTTACATTTCTTTAGATTTTTTTTATATTTGAGTTCTTTCAATTATTTTAAAGAAATGGAAATATTTTCAATTTTTTTTCTTAGTTAGTGAATCATAAAATCATTTTTTTGAAGAAAAAAAATCTCTTATTGGATCATGAAATTATTTTCTTGGAGAATTAAATATTTTTCATGTAATTTCTATTTTAAAAATTATTCATACTTGACTCCTCAAATTTTTGATAATAAGTCCAAACATAGGAGTATTCATTTAGAAAATCTGTTTATTTTTATTTTTTAAGTCTGTAAATTAGTGGTTAGAATCATAGAAAGTCAAAAAAAACCTCTTAGGAAATGGATCTAATTGATATGTGTTTTTTAAATGAAAATCCAATAAATTGTATTCGTTTTAAGATGTATTACAATGGTGACCACGAGGTTGTCTCACGAGTAGGTTGCATGATAATTTATCAAACTATCACTTTGTTAATTTGTTTTTGTAAAATATTAGAACTTAAAGTTGGTATTAAAATGAGTTAAACTATGTTAAATGACACAAAAACAGATTATGATAATAAGTCTATGTTAGATCTTAGAAATTAGAAGAATACTAAACTGTAAAAAACTAACTAAAGAAGGCAGTAGTGAGAAAACTCGATCCTCAAACACTCCCTTTATCATTGTAAAAATATTTCTTCTAATTAAATAATCCAATTTATACGTCAAAAACTCATCTTATACACCTATATTGATAGTAAACCATACCGATACCTCAAATATATGCTTTTATCTGCTTTGGAATATGATTTGATTGCCCAAAGACATCCGAGAAATTGACATTAGTTGTACTTATTAGGCTAAATGGGGAGACATCACCCAAATATTTTTAAAAAACAAGAAAACTATTTTACATTCATAAGATGATAAAAAATCTTGACAAAATTATAAGAAATTGAAAACTAGAAGTAATGAGACCTCCTTAAAGAAAATAATTTCTAGGATAAATCAAAAGAAATGAGTTTACAAGGGAGAAAAAAACCTCAAAAGGGATTACTCCTCATATCTATGTTCCACATGGCCACATGGAGTTTAGGCCTTCATTACTTGATTATCATCAATGAAACTAATCTTCTATAGCATATCTTATCCAGAAATTCCCCCTCCTTCAATCCTAGAATACTTGAATTGATAAAGAGATGTAAATATAAAGAGGATGGATGGAAATATGCTATCCAGAATATGTTTCAAGAAATTTGGATCTATTTTTTCCCTCCTCTATACCATATATTAATCTGGGTCCTTTTATAATGTTGTTTGCAATTTAATTTTTGTTAAAATCTGAAAATTTCATATCTTTGTGAAATGTGGTAGAAGAGATATGAATTAATTACTAATCATATCTTTCTCTATCCAAAATGACCTTTCATATTCCTATATTTTGAATCGACAAAATGATAAATTATTAAGATAATTGTTCCTTGAAACTCATCTTTCACACATTCTATTGATTTCCTTTTCATCTCCAGGTTGAATTATCATATTAGGAATTTTGTAGCCCAAGTTATGTCCCACTAAATGTTATGGGGTCCATCCTATAATCCAGAAAGGTTTTCCATAATGGACGATTTACTTGGGACTCTGGAAGGTTGAATAACCAATTATCATAATTTTCAAAGCTATATCTCACAAACACATGTATCCTAAAAATAAATAATCACTCTATTTGGATCAATATGAAAAAGTATATTCTTTAAATTCACAAGTGATTTAAAATATTTAAAATCACATAATTGTAGAATATTAAATTTCAAGCCCAAAACATCCCTAAAATCCCAAAAAAAATGATATTTAGATAAAAATGTTAAATTGGTGGAGTTTAAATAATTTAAATAGACATGAAAAATAATGTAAATATTATCTATATCAGTATGATCCAAAAAATGTGTACCTGGAGTTTCCTTTTAAACTTATTCCTCCTTTCAGTCAACATATTTGAGAGAGCATACTTTAAATATTACAATACCTAGGGCATGGGGTAACAAGGTCCATGCTGACCATGTTATATATAACCAGATATTTTGAACTACAAATTTCAAAACTATTTTTTAGGTGAAGGTGGACTACTAGATACCATGTTTTTTATTATTTCCATGTAGACTATATTCAATCATCTCAAGACACCCCATGAGAGGAAAGTAAAGCTCTCCCCTTACATGATTTTATAGCCACTGAATTACTAAAGTGATGTTTTAGTCTAAAAAGATAATAATATGGGGCTGTCCTAATAGGATTTCCATGATTTATTTTTTGAACATTTATTCCTTGAGACTTAGAGTACTGATAGGTCTAAAGATTTAAAATATTTTATTTAGTGGGGAATGGTATTGATATATTATGACCCCCATGTTATTTATTTATTATGGTGTTTACCATCACTGGTGGGTGATGTGATTTCTAGGGTTTGAAATTTTAAGGATGAAATAAGGCACTCTATTAAATTTTAGGTGAATATATTATTCTTGAAATATTTATTCAAGGTCATGAATTAGACACTTATTATTGATCAAAACTAGATGGATGGTAGATTATCTAGGCATCATGAACCATATATTAGGGATGGAAATGAGTTTTCGAACAGAAGGAAGTTGAGGTACGAGGAGTCTCATTAGGGAAAATATAAGAAGGTCATCTAGGGTAGGGGTTTTTCTCTTTCTCCAAGATGAAGCACCTTGGTCAAGTGATACGAGTGTGGTCATTAAGAGAATATACATCATAATTATGATAGATATCTAAAGGATTTTAACTTATGTGGTGAATATGGCATACTTTTAGAGACTTTATAACACCATATTTGGATGGCAGGTGTGGTTCTATTCAAAATTTTGGTTTAAGAGAAGGTCTATGGATATATTAGTAGTTAAGAAGTTGGGGATCCACCTATCATTCAATCCATGTAGGAGGTTGCGATACCTTGGGGTAAGGGAAGATATACCAATAATATAATACCTATTAGGGGAGGTAATCGCTTGAATATCAAAGATAGAGTTATACCTATATTTACACCATCAAGTATGATTCTATTAATTGGGGTGAGAGAGCATACATAGTTTGAGGTACAATTCCTATATCATCAAACTTAGTGCTTGTTTCATTTAATGTGAGTGTTTCACACTCATTTATATATACGTATCTAGTTATTTATCTATAAAATACTATATAGTATCTATATCGAGTGATGTATATTGATACACCCTTAGGGGTGGAATTAGATGGTATATATAGATTTATGGTGTGTGGTATAGTGATCAGTGGGTGTGTTATTCTCTAGGATTTCCTCATATTGGAGATTCATAGTTTCGATGTGATCCTCAATATGAATTAGTTGACTCAGTATTAGGAATATAATGACTGCTACCATTAGTGGGCATCTTTCACATAATTAGAGGGATATTTTCATACATACTTTAGAAAGTGGTATTTGAAGGTGGTCTATTTAAGAAATGGCCATCAGTAGCTTGGTGAAATAACAATCCATTTAACTATAATTATTTATAGGGAATAAGAGAAGCATCAGTTGGTATTTCCTTAGGTCATTGATTAGTTCTAGGATGTCTTTCCTGAGAAATTATCTTGATTTCCACTCGATCATGAGATTGAGTTTATAATCGATCCTATTCTGAAAATGAAACCTGATAGTTCTCATATTTTTATAAATTTATTTTCGTTTCAAAGAATTAATTTAAACCATTTATTTTTTAGGGAATTTACATCATTTTGTGGGATTAAGGATAATTTATAAATAATTGTGAAACTAAATTAATTATTTATTACTAAGATTTTTATTCATATTTGGAATTATTTGAAGATCTATATACTTGATATTTGTTTTTGTTAATATTTAAGTAAAGGGATGACATGTATAAGAATTATCTTAGAAAAACTTAATTTGGGTGTATAATTTAGTTTGGAGTAGTGTTGATAAATATGGAAAACTATATAGAATATGTATTATAATGCTCTAAGAGATTCATACATAACATATTTGGTGAAGTAGTGGAAAAATAAAAGAATTTAATCCCTACAAGTGATAAATGGAATATTTATATGTTGTGTAACATATTTTCATTTTAAAAATTAAATATAATTATTATTCTTACCATTTTTGGGGATATGTAACATATTTTTAGGGTTTGAAGTATCTAAAATTAGAAAAGGTAAGAATGAATGATACTTTTTGGCACTACATATTTGTTACATAAATTATTTTGAAGATTCAGAGGCATATGTAACATATTTTAGCTAATATATAAGATAGTGTTTGCTAATTTTACTGATATATAACATATTTTATTTACCTCTAAAAAAACATGTAATATTTTTTTTTAATTTTTTAATATTATAGATATGATTTTTTAGTGAAACACAATATATTTTCAATAGGGAAATGATGATATATATAATATTTTCTTTGTTCAAAATTGAAAATTCGAGTTTTATGTCATGAATTGATATTTTTGGACATAAATGTTTCTATCATAACATAAAATTTACCCAAGCATTCCAAGAATTAAAAAAATTATAATACCTTTGTTGACCATATAGATTTAAATTATAATTTGGGAAAAATATAATGAAATTAGAAAAATTGAAACCCTAATTTCAATAGTTTATTGAGGATTGGGAGAAAAGAATTCAAGATAAAGATTCATAGGGAAACAAAAATAATTGGGAAGACATTAAAATTCAAATATAATGAATCTCAATAGGTTAACCAAGAATGAATGAAGGAATAAGGAATCTACAAAATTAAGAGAATACTATGATGAAAAGTAGGATGTTAGTTCATACTATTTTCACTACTATTCTCATTTTCAGAGTCTTATTTTCTATTTTCTATTTTAGTTCTAACTTAATTTTTTCATTTTTACGTACTTATTACTCCTAAAATAGATGGGTATTAATATTTTATACCAAAGGGAAGGTTATTTGATTTTAATTCCTGAGTTTTTTTATTTTAATGAATAAAACACTGTTAACTATTGATTAATTTTAGTATTTAGTGGATAGTTATTACTTTAATTACAATTTTATTTTAATTAGTTAACCTATTCATTATTTTATTCCTTGGTTAGTGAACCAAATATCTCCTAAAACCAATTTATCTTATATATTATGGAATAGTCTATGTTGAGTGGTGAGTTTTTAACAATTGATATAATGAATGTGAAGGAAATGAATTATTTTTTATTGTTTAAGAGTACCAAAACCCGATTGGGTATCACTTGAGTAATTTAGTGTTGGTTCATTGTTTTGGATTCATTGATACATTTTAATACACACAATAAAGAGGAATGATCAAGAAGTAATTACTAAAATATTATTTTTCACAACATCCTTTAATCTAGGGTGATTGATGAAGAAATTGTGAAATATATCATTTATCAATTAATAAGAAGAGAAGTGAACTATTTTTAAGAGTATGATAGAATCATGATTATAAATCCAACCCTAAACCAATAACCTTATCTTAAATTTATTCTACTTGTTTTAATTTCTTTCAGTTTGTCTCAATACCAAATTTATTATAAACCAATCCCTTAACACTAATTGTGATAAATAATTTTTAATACCCCTCTCTGGAAACAACCATGGTTTCCACTATACTGTATATTTATTAACCATAGGTTTTAACAGATCTTTTAAAAACCAGGAAAATTTTACCAAAAAACAGATTTATATTTATGGGGAAGTGGTTTCAAAATACTAAAATTGAAATTAAATGACCCATTTTAGTAATATAACCTTTTCTCACTGGATACAAAAATTGAGAGAACATTGCGATCAAAACATTGAAAATTAAATTTACACATTTATTTTGAGAATATTTTCTTGAAATTATCTAATGAAACTCTATGTGTTCATTTTTATCCTAATAAAATGTAATGAACCCCAACTAAACACAAAGATATCTATGTGTACCCCACATTTTAAACCAAAACACTCAAGTTTCCATGCCTTATTTGCAATCTGATTTTTAGATAAAAATGGTCTCCTAAATTTTTTTCTAAGATTCCATTGTCTTTTTGGAGAAGGCAGTAAGAGTAATATAAATAAAATCACCTTAGTATTATCCATACTAAAACCCAAAGGAGTGACAAAAGAGGATTTGAAGTGGAGGGACTTTCCACTCTCATTAGAAGGAGAAGAAAATAAGTGACTATAAAGTTTGAAACTATGAGAGGTGAATGAATATTATTATCTTTAGATAAGGTTCCTTAAAATATTATTCCACACTTTAAGAATCATACAAATTATAAAATAAATATATTTCATTATGAGTGAATCATGGGATACTTTATATGAATGCTGGGAGAGGTTTAAGAAATTATGTGCTAGTTTCCATCACCAAGCCATGTAGGAGAATCAATTTTCAATATTTTTTATATCAAGTCTTTATTAATAGTGATAAAAACCTATTAGATGTATCATCAGGATGTTTTATCATTGATAAATAACCATTATATTCAATAGGACAAATTGAAAATATAATCCATAATTTCTAGAAGTTTGATATAAGAGGTACTGGTAAAAAAGGACTACATGTGGCATAATCTTTCGAATCACCTTTACTAGAATCCAAGATTAAGGAACTAACCACTCATTGGTTGTTTTTTCTTATACTAATCATTATACTGAATAATGTGCTAATGTACATGGAATTGAGAGTTATTTTGCATCTTATCAACAAATATGGTTTTAGAAGCCTACTCAAGGATGTAGATAACCAACCCAAGTATTATTTATATTTGGGTATTAACAATAACCACTATTACAACAACCTTATCAAAATGAACCAGCTTACCAAGAACCCATTTCAAACAAAATAAGGCTTTTTATCTTCCCTCAACCAGTTCAGAATTGCATGTGTAGAGCCAATAAAGATCAATGGATGAAAATTTGAGGAATGAAGTGAAGGAAATAAAGGAAAAAATAGGATGTTTGGTGGAGATACTATCCAATAGTCTAGGTAAACTACCATCTCAACTGATCCCAAACCCCAAGGAAAATGTTTTATTGAGGAGAAATAGAAGGGTAAAAGAAATTCACCACCCTTACATACCTCATTTCAAGAAAAACTAGCTTAGAATTGAGGATAATGAATCCAAGGAATTTTAAAATTACCCAACTAACTAATTAATGGAGTAAAAAGGTAAAAATTAGAATAAAACTCTATAAGGAATAATATGCTATAAGAAACACCCTTTTAGAAACATCATAGGGAAAAGAAATATCTTACACTCCCATTTCCCTTCAGAAGGATTAAATCAAAGAAACTATATGAAGAAGAAATTAAAAAGGAAATTATAGATAAATTAAAGAAATTTGCGATCTATATAACATTTCTTGAAGATCTCAAACTTATCTTAAATTATGATAAGTTACTTAAGGATGTATCTACCAAAAAAATAAACTTCAAGTGAATGTGACATAAAACTTGGGATGAAGTGTTTTAACCTAAATAATCCCAAAACTTCTACCAAGTTACAAAATATAGGTAAATTTTATATCCCATTTATATTTGTTATTATTCCTTTTAAATATGTTTTTGTGATCTTGGAGAATCAATAAATATAATTACACATTATATTTTTAGTTCTTTTTTTGATGAGAAATCAAAATACCACAAGATTAGTTGTTTAACTTGTAAACAGATACATTGAATTTCTAGTAGGATCCATGGAATATATTCTTATTAGATTACAAATTACTATCTTTCTAAATGAGTTCTATGTGTTGAACATTGAGGCTAATAGGACCCGATCATCATCACCCATAATGTTGGGTATAACCTTCTTGAATATTATTTGAACCATCATAAATATCTATGAGAGAAATATCACTATGAAATTTGGTGAAAACATAGACCATTTCAACATATTTGATTTAATTAAGTATCACCAGGAGGATCATTCACATCCCACACCATAATAAACTAAATAGGTTGGTCCTAGTTAATAATCAGGTATATTTTAAGATTTTTTTTTGGAAAACAATTAAAATTTGAAAATTCTATGAAAAATAATTATGATCAAATTGAAAAAACCTTATGAAACCTATAATAATAGGTTATACAGTAATTATTTAATGAATTTTATTGTTTTATTAATGATAATAAAACTGATATTTTATCTTGTTCATATGAAGTAAAGGCTATAGAGGTGAGAAATCTAAATCTCGTTCCATCGTTAGAAAAGGTCATAAGCCTAGAGTGAAAACCCTTTCTCAATGGCATGAAATATGTGTTCGTAATGGAATGGAAAAAATATTAGTAAGTATTTCTATTAATTTGGATCTTCAACAAGATAAAATATTGATAAATATTTTAAGTAATAATTTTGAAGATACATGATAGAATTTATTGGATATACCTAGGATAAGTCCCAAAATTTGTACGCATGAAAATTTTCTTAAAGAAAATTAAAAAGATATTAGGAAATCATAGATAAGACTAAATTCAAACATGATTGAAGAATTAAATAAATATATATATATATTTGAAACATTTATTATCTACCATTTCTCTAAGTTATAATTCTTCAATGCCATTCAAAAAGTTTCCTAGAAAACTAGAATGATTATAGTGAAAAATTAACTGAATGAATTGTTTATTTTAGAACCTAAAATAATTGGAGAGTGTGTAAATATTACAATAAAATGTTATAGATATCTAGGAAAGACCCTATTATTATTCAATTTACTGACTAAATGTTATAAATATTATCATGTAAGACTCATTACTATCTCCAAGATGAATTTTTAGGAAACTTTCATAAGCCTAATATAACTAAGGACTAAGAGAAGACAAACATTACATGTACATATGACACCTTTTCTTATAAAAGGACTATATTTTTCTTTTTTAATTAATCGAGTACATGCCAAATATGCATGGTAATAATTTTATTTAATTATATTGGAGACGAACTTAAAATATTTCTATATGATTTTACTTGTGTTTAGAAACTCATTTTATCACTATTTGAAAATCTGAATAAAATTTTGGAAACCTATATTAAAAAAAACATGGTTTTAAATTTTGAAAAGTTCCATTTCATGGCTCAAAGAAACATATTTTAGGGGAAATATATTTCATAAAATGGATTTAATTTTGATATTTCTAAAATTGAATTGATTAATTCATTTCTCAATCCAACTTGTGTGAAGTATATTGGATATTTTCTAGGATATTTAGGGTTTAGAGAATTTTCATCAAATATTTTAGTAAATTTTCCCTTAAAATATATATTAAATTTAAAAGATATTGAATTTACTTTTTATGGTGATTATAGGGAATCTATTGATGAATTTAAGAGCAAGCTTGTCACACCACTAATAAGGCATCCAATCAACATGGAACACCCCGTTGAACTACTTTTTGATGATTCTAACCATTTTTAGATCATTATTATCATAAAGAATTGAAGGAATAACTAAAGTAATTATATATACTTCAATAACACCATATATTTCCTATAACCATTACAAAACCATTAAAAAAATGATTTTTCATGGTTTTTTTCTTTGGATACATTTAACCACAATTTTTTTGAACTAAGATTATGATTATTTTTTGTCATGAGACCCTTATATATCTGATAAATAAATCAAAATATTGACCACGATAGGTTAGATGGATGTTTCTACTCAAATTATTTTATTTAGATATTAATGATAATAAGGGAGTGTTAATTGAGTGGAAAATCCTTTAATTAGGATGAACCATATAGCTGAAGTTTAGATTCCAAATAGAAAACCCTTCAATGAATCCATTCTTAGAGAGTAGCTATATTTTGTTGAAGGAGATTTTAGCTATATCTAATTCAAATAATGATTTTATATTTGGTATGATATATATCTAAAAATAATATATAATGATTAAATGATTCAGATAAAATCACATAAGAGTAAGGTATTTTATGTCCTTGAATTTTTCCGTACTCTAACTTGTAGAGGAAAATTTGAACCAAAAACAACTACTAAAAAAGTTTTAAATTTGGTATACAGTATACCATATTTTTTAAATATTCCAATGATTTTTTAAAAATATATTATAAATTCAATATCACTGGTAAAATCTGTAAAATACAAGAGATTTCTCAAAAACACATAATATTTTTTGAAATAATTGATGTTTTAGGAATAGACTTCATAAGAGACTCTATTATTTCCTTTTAAAACTCTTATATCCTATTGTAAGTGGACTATGTTTCATAATTTTTGGAAGATAAATCTACCAAAATTGATGATGTTAATGTTGTTTTTGATTTTATTGGGATTAATATTTTATAGATTTGGTGTTTAAATAACAATCCTTAATGATCAGGGAACCCACTTCAACAATATTATTATGAAATATTTGATGATAATGTATGGAGTGCATCACAAGAAATCAACACCATAAAAACAAACAACTAATGTCCAAGATGAAGTTTCAAATAGAGAGATTAATGGAATTTTGGGGAAAAATATAAAGAATAATAGAAAAAATTAGATCAATATTTTGAAAGAAATCATAAGGGCTTACAAGAAATCAAAAAAAAACCCAAATTAGAATTAGTCTATATCTTTTGATCTATGGAAAGAGTTTTCACTTACATATGGAGTTGGATAAAAACCCCCCCTAGGAAACAAAGTTAATGAATCGAGATCTGGACATAGCTGAGAAGGAAAGAAGATGGAATCTTTTGAAGCTTGAATAAACTAGAAGATAATATTTTGTAAACTCCATGATTTATAAGGAAATAACTATAGAAACCAATGATAAATTGATTTAAAAAATACTCTTATTAGGGAGAAGAAGTGATTATTTACATCTTTATTCTCAAAAAAATTATATATGAAAGTTATCCCACATGGGAAGGTATTTTTATTTTCACTAATGTATACCCCATTGTTGTTTTACACATTATTAATGAAAAAACCCCATTTAATACCAATGGGAATAGGACGAATAAGTATCATGAAAATATTTCACAAGAACCTGTGGGGGAGATCACACTCTTCTAACCTATATAAAAATAAAAATTATTGATTTTACCTTTATTAATAACTTTATTGATTTTCATTAATAGATTAAACCCATTCCAAACTGATATATCTATTATATTTCATAGTTGATATCTAATCATTTAAGTGTGGGGATGATTAACCTTTTTAGTTTTAGGATTTTCAAAATTGTAGTATTTCTTTTTCACTTTTTTTCATTTGTTTATGTTTTTAATTTATCAAATTTATTGTGTTTTGAAATATTTTTAGATTAATGAGAATACCTTTTCAAAATTCTAACATATACCAATTATGAGAAATTGATTTGATCCATGAAATCAACTTAAATGAATACTAAAATTAGTTGGTTTCAAATTCAAAATGAAAGAAATTCATAAAAAGACCACTAATTTTTAATCCCCATTCCAGGATATACTTACCTATATTAATATCACTTACTTGAGATGATTCTAAAAAAATTAAAATCTTTTTAAAATTCCATAATTTCTTGAGATAACCAAGAAATTATTAAATAACAATAACTTATTGAATAATCTGGTCAAACCTCAGAGCATTGAGGGTTGTATATTGTAAATTACTGAGGAATTATTATGAATGAAAATGAACTTTTAAAATGAATTTAGATATTTTATAACCATTTTATTAAACCCTTATATCCTCTATAATCTATGAACAACCTTTTAGGTAGACGGATTGCAATCCAAAATTCATTAACTACTATCCTCTATAAGTTAATACATGAATCATAGTTCAAATCATGTGCAGGGGAGTTAGTTGGATGATTTGAATTAAAGCTATGTAAATAATAGAGATGCTATTATTGTATTGATTAAAATATTATAATTGTTGAATTTATAAATCTATTTTGATAAAGGATAAAAAAATCATTAATGTTGAAGTAAAATAACTTTCAAACCCAGACAAAGAAGTTTTAATAGTTTCTTGAAAACCATTGGTTTCTCTATAACTTCAAAACTAAGATATAGGTACAGAACAATGAGGGAAAAAATCTAATAAAATGAAATTAGTGGAAGAAAATTTTACCCCTTATGTAATGTTAAAGGTGTGATTTTTCTCAAAATTAAAGAGCCACTCAAACTAGATCACAACAAAGGAGGAGTGAGGAGCATTCCATTCTTGGGGAAAACTAAAAATCATGAATTATGCTTCAAAATAGATCCAAAAATCATATTATAACTCATAATCATATCACATCAGAAACTATAATGACCCAAAAATTACATACATAATTATTGCATCTTATTAGATAAATATTCATTACATATCATTGCGATCCATGACATAACTATAGAGGTTTAGTATATTTGGAAACTTGGATACATATAATATTAGTTCATAAAAATATACATTATTTCCCACTATTTGTTTCAGATCTAGTACCATTATTAGGCATACCATACTTAAAACCTATCTTCACATTATGAGCTATGATGTAAATTTTGACAGTTTATAATAAATGAATCATAAGAGAATCAAAATTAATGAGCCAAGGGATAATATTATAATCATATGATTATGTCACAATAGAGTGGTATATAGTGTGGAATAATTATAATTATCGATATAATATGTCAAATCTCAATTCCAAGACAATCATAACTTAGTGGAAATAAACTCATTATGGAAAATTGGTAAATTCCAACATTCTCTTAGGAGTAACTTCTACCCAGTTAACTATACCATCATTACCCAATAAATTTGAGGGATATAACAGACCCAAACTTCACATAATAATAATAAATTCATATTTATTCCACAATATTAAGAAAAAATTATCATTTCATTATAGTTTAACCAGTGAAAAATAAATTGATTTCATCAATATTTCACCATCATAATCATAAAATCATTTATCACAACTTAACTGACATGTGGAAAGAAAAAGAGTTTCATGTCAATTCCACAAATAATAATAAAGAATTAATATAAATAATATATATCGTATCATAATAAAATATCCCAAACGTAGCATAAGAATCATCAAAGGATGTTTAATTAGGTAAAAAATTCCTTTAAAACAACTTTTAAAACATTTTTTTGAAAACTAGGAAAATATCATTTTATATTGATACCATTAAAACAAAAAATTCACTGAATATTTAGAAAATGATTTTATTTTAAAATTGCTATGTAATATTATAAAGTAGTATTCAGAGTAAATAAAGGTCATGATTATAGTAAAATCTTCTCATGCCGTGTATGTTAAAAAACATTATTTTCACACTTTAGTGAAGAGTCAAAAAGAACATCATTCAGAAAATGACAAGAATATTCCTTTTAAAATTTCTTGTAAAAATTAAAAAATAGTTAAAAATGTATTGAAATAGTAATCATATCATAGAAAATAAATTTATTGTAAATATTTTAGAAAATATGGACATGGGAAAAAATATTCTCAACCATAAGGAGAAATTAGAACGATTTTCCTTAAAAACACCATTTTTGTTCTATTTGAGTTCCAAAGAGAGTAAAATTAGAAGAAAACATGAAAAAGTTATAATTAACCATAATATTAGAAAATTAATGGGATTTTAGATGACTTAAATCATAATATTTCCCCAAATTAAATTTCAATTTTATTGATCCCACTTAAAAGTTGGATTAAACAATTGACCCCTACCACTTTGATAACTTTTGAATTATAAACCCCATGAAATAATAAATTCATGTTAAACTAGAAATATCAGTAAAATAATGATATTAATGATATAACATGTAAAATGGGTTATATTTTCACCTCATAAATGAATATAGGTGTATAACATATGATCCAAAGAAGATGATTTGAGATAATAAATCCTTACCACTTTGGTAACTTCTGAATGAAAAATATTGGATGAAATAATATAAATTTTAATATTAAATATCTTTAATTAATAATTATACATGATATACCATGTAAAATGGGTATTATATATACCTCATGAACATAAATTACTGTATAACATCAAAAATGTCCCAAAGAAACAATAATGAGATGAAGAACCCTTACCTGACTTCCAACGTTCTTAATAAGAGATATAAACACATGTATATTTAAATTTAATTTATTATAATTCTATAAGAAACCTTGTACATAATTATAATATCATATATGATCCAATTATAACATGTTAACACCCATTTATCAATAAATATGTACTATAATCTTCATTTTCGGGTATTAATTGTTTCATTTTTCATGAAAGTTTTGGCTAAGAAGTTTTGGCAATTGCATCTTAATCATGGTTACATTATATAAAAAATTATAATCATGATATAAATATCATATATATTCATTATATACATATTTATACCCATCACAAAAATTTTTGAGATAGAAAAATGAACTACAGTGTTCAT
This sequence comes from Viscum album, assembly GCA_963277665.1. NCBI lineage: Eukaryota > Viridiplantae > Streptophyta > Magnoliopsida > Santalales > Viscaceae > Viscum > Viscum album. Next base: position 283,144,579 of record OY728137.1, on the reverse strand, counting down.
GAAGACAGTAGTTCGTATGTACACATGAATATATTTTTTTCATTTTCTTATGAAAAGTATTAAACAAAGAAAGTTAGTATTTTATCATTAAATATTCCAAATTACATAGAAATATCATAAATTTTTATTAAATTAATCAATATAAACATCCATGTGAGGTGGTAATGGATAATGAATCATATCTCTTCCTGGAGATGGTAGTCCACACATAAGCATGAGCGATACTTTCATTACCCACTTGATAGATAAATGATATGAATAAGGATGTCACAATAAAATAATAAAATATTAGATATAATTATGTTACTATATTGTAGTTGTTAGGATAGAATTGATGAAGTTACAAGAAGAAGTAAATTGGAAATGCCCAGTTAAGACAATTACCACCTCTTTGAAGAACCTCTATTGGATATCACCTTAAAGACCCTAAGGATGGTATTTTAAGAATAAAAACTTTATAATGTATATAATTATGTTAATAGTATTTTATAGGGTTTAATTCAATATAATTATCTCAATAAGTGCTAGAAATATAGTAGAGGTGGTGTCCTTATATAATAGAAGAGATGGGAAGCCTTAGAATTACTTAAAGTATTAAATTAATAGAAATTAATTTTCAAGTTAAAGTGGATCTAAACTGATATATTTAAAATATAGGATTAATATATTTCTAAATAATTCTATAAAATAATATTTATATATGTTTATATAATTTATAACCCCTATCTCTTAGTTTTAACCCTCATTAACCCTTTTAACGATTACCACGATATCCAAGTTTTTTACTTTTTAATGGAAAACGGTGTTACTATAAAAGTAAAAGTGACACATAAGTAGAAAATGGTTGATATTATAAACCATAAACCATGAAAATGGATGAATATAAGTTTTTTTATCAATTTTAATTCATTTAATGAAATATAATTTAATAGAATATACCATTAAAGTCATTTTCGGGACTATTCAGATAGTTTTATTAAAAAAAAATAAAGTAATGTAATTTGAATATAAAAATTTAACACATCCCTAATAAATAATCTATTTAAAAAAAATTAGTTCATTATTGTAAAGCACACATATAATATTACCATATATGTTTTAAAAATAATTCTCCTCATTTTTCTACTACTTTACATGCATTGTGTTGGCATTGCGTAAGAATGTAACGTAGTTATTTCATCACAGGAAATAAAAAATAAATTAAAATCATAAAATAATTTATTCAAGTTAAAAATATCCTTCTATAACCATTAATAACTCTTTTTATACCTATAGAAAAATATTATAGATATTAAAAAAAATAAAGAGATTTTTTGGGACTATGAATTAATTAAAATATTATAAAGGACTCTATCAAAGAATAATGGTACAAAAATGACATACTTTTGATAATTTTAAGGGTTTTTTCTAATTAAACTCATGAAATTAAATATAGGGAAGTTTATGGATTATTTTGAAGTATTATTTCACAGTTTTAACCATGTTCTACTCGTTTTATTCTTACAATGGAGAAATTTTTTTTATTAAGATTACTATTAATTAAAACTATAAATAATGTTAAACTACTTCCAGAATTTAGAAATTATTAGTCAAAATATGGAGTACATTTTATCAAATTCATTCCATATAAGTTACTAGAATTGATTTTAATATAATCCCATAAAACATGGCAGGAAAAAGTTCTCAAGAATAATGCATCTTTAAGTATAAAAATGTTGATATACAAAAATAAAGTACAATCTCAATTACAATGAAATTAATTGGATTATGTTTAATAAAAATTAACTAATAAAATTTTAAAATCAATTCATAACAAAATGATACTTTTTAATTACTTGAATTGAAAATATAGTATTATATAAAGTCATAAAATTCCTCTATTCACTGAAAAATGTATCTTTTAAAAATAATCCAAAAACATCACCTTCAGTAAATTTTATAATGATATTTTCAAAAATGATATAATTTTAAGAAAATATATTTTATAAAATTATTATAAAAAAATACTCATATTTTCTCATGAAAACAAATAAAGACTATTTTTGAAGAAAAATTATTTTTGAAGTATAAAATGAATTCACTAAAAATTGAACACTTATTTCCTAATAATTATTTACTAAATTTTTAATAATTAGTAGAATTATATATATATATATATATATATTTCATAATGTGGGTACTCAAATTCATTCCTTCTAAAATAATTACTATTTTATAATGGTAAAATTTTAATAATAAAATTTTTATAGTATATCAAAATTATCTTAAAGATCGATATTGTGTGTTAAGAAAGCTATCAAGATTATTATTAATTTAAACTATTTTTTTGGGTGTGAAGAATCCCACCCTAAAATTAATTGTGTGATCACTATTTTATCCCAATCATGGAAGGTTTAATATTTGAAAAAATATTTTTTAAAACCCCACATCATACAAAGGAATAAAACAAATTATTTGAAAAGGGGAAGTGAAAAAAATAATGGTTACCTGAAATAACAAATATTCAGGTTCCGAGATAAAGATAACATTAAAGAAGAGTGAAAATAAAGAAATAGAGGAAAAATATAATGTATAAATAATAATATAGAGTGATAAAGAGTATTTCTATGAGAAACTTAATGACCAAAAAATCATAAATCACTCAAGGGTGAAAGCAACCATTAATTCTTAAGAATAACTATAAAATGGAAATCATTTTAATTTTCAATATCCTTTTCCTAGAGTTAACAAAGTATTTTATCCTAGAATATAATAAAATATGATTACTTGATTTTTTAAAGTCTATAAATTCAATTTCATCCTTTGGTTTCATGTTTCAATTTAATTTCCACCAATTTTCTACCCATATCGCAATGATAAATGGAAAATATGAATTTTTCATGACTAAAGATGTAAAATAAATTTATAATGTATCATAATATCTATGAAAGTATGAAATTATATTCCTCATGTCTCTATTTAATTAATGAAACAAAAAATGGTAAGTACATGTTAAGATAAATAAAATGAATAAAATGTCATTAGAAATATTATTCTCAAATATTTCAATAATAATAATAGAAGGTCAACTTAATTCTTAAAAAAATAGATAAATTCTAAAACTCCTTAAATCATTCTTAATAAGTATTCAAAACCCAAAAATTTACAAAATAGGTCACAAAATTTTCAAAAATAAGTTTAACTTTAATCTCTAAAAAACAAAATGCATCTATTAATGTCACATACCACACACATTAATACCCTTATCATATATTCTCTTTAAACATGATAATAAACTGAATCACCATAAAACCTAACTGAAACCATATATGCTTCTAAAAATCAACTATATCCTTATTCCTCAAATAAAATTATAGACTATCAAATATTTTATATAAATAAGTAAATGTTGTAAAATTCATCAAATATAACATAAATCACCTTGTAATCAAATAAATAATAATTTTCAAGGTTATAGATACTATACAACATAGTTTATAAATATCAATCATCTCGTTATGAAAACTAAAAAAATATTATCTCAATATCAGGAACATATTAAGGGATATGTATCCCTAAATCATGTGTTTTACAAGAATATCCCCTTACTACTAAATTATTTTCTAGTTTATTAGTACCATTTACCTTATGATTGAAAATCCTTAAATAAAAACTATTGTATAAAAAACCTTATATGTTTCATAATTATTATAACTACAATATAAATGATAAATAACTTTTATAATATAATCCTTGAATCACAATACATAAGCACTTAAACCATTCCACTTAAATGATTGGAATAGTATATAGCCTTCCTTGGCCTAGGTGTTAACCCTTAGATTAATGCATTGACTTGAATAAATCCCATATTCCCCAGACATAAGACAGTGAACTATAAATGGTAATTTATAATGTACTATATTTCCCTCTATTGAACTCTTTATTTTTATTTGACAATTTTTTACTTTATTCCCTTATTTTCTACACATAAAACATCTTCTAACGCCTTTGATACATTTCCCTAGGTACTCCTTCAAACATTCTCAACATGTAATAATTTGAATCATCTTTCCTCTATAGTCTTCCTAAAAATCAATTTTTATTTTATTTGGTTCATTTGGAAACTCACCTATATTCAAGTTATTAATAATATATCAAGTTAGTTGGTTAGTCATAATCATGATATTATTGTAAAGACCATAAATTTCTAGGTAATTTATTTTAAATATATGGGAATATTACGAGTCTTTGAAAATTGACGGCGCGTGATTCTGAGGCCCGGAGTGCCCGGAATGAATTTCTGAACTCTTGTTCCGGTACATTCAGTAAACGTGTGAGAAGGTTTTCCTAACTTTTAAACCAATGCTCAGAATTGAAATCCAATGACACCGTTGAACTCGCAACACCGGTATTCACTTAAGGATACTTTCATCTTGATGACTGTGGGTCGAGAGTGAAAGACAATTTTTGTGTTTTTCATGTAAGAATAAAATAAAAATAAAAGTGTGTGCGATTTTTAATTTTATTTGCAACACCCATGTGGGTGTTGGGAGGTGGGGTCCACCAGAACTAAACCTCCATGTGAAAGTTGGAAGTGGGGACCACCAGACCTTAACCTCCCATGATAGGTTATGGTGGTGGGGACCACCCTAACCATAACCTCCCATGAGAGGTTATGGTGGTGGAGACCACACAAAATTAAACCCCCTTGAAACCCCCCATTTAATTGGGAGAAACCCTCAACTCCCTAATAAATGTGGGGGGAGCCTCTTCAACACCTCCACAATGTTAATTGTTCCAATGCACCATTTAATTGTGCCAACTCCCCCTTAATCTATTAAACCATTTGGAATATTATTCCAACAACTTAATAGATATTATAATCTATTATATTGGGATGTATTTTCATTTTGGGTGGATTTGGGGAGAGGAGGAACTTGAGAGAAAGATCTCAACGAAGAACTCTCCACTGATAAAGAATGCTCCACCAACGAAGAATACCGACGAGGAACATCTTAGACTACGAAGAACGACCTTGAATTTGACCTTCTTCCTTGGAACTTCCTTTGACGTAGGATGTGTTCATCTACAATGAATCGACATCCGCCTTCTCGTGCCAACGTCAACCAACAATGAACAAGGTAGGGGTTTAATGCTGTTTGATTATCACTTCACTTGTACAACCCATTCTTTTTTTTTGCGGGTTGGGAAGAATCTTTGCGGGAGGGTTTGCTGTTCTTTGTTCTTGTGAACCTATTGTTACCGCTCTAAGGAAGAGAGTGCTAGCCAAACTAACATGGCCCGTCCTCTTCGTAACCCTTGTATTGATTTACGGTGTTCTTCCAAACGGAGGAAGATGACGAAAGAAAGAGTGCCGCCACCCGTAGCCTCCGTGACCTGCCCTACCCCCTAGGCACCTCAGCCTCCTGGCTGAACCAGCCATGCACCGTCGCTGGCCGAACCGGCCCCGAGCCGTGCTTCACCCCAGCTAACCCGACATCCCGGCTGAACCGTCCTCCCGGCTGAACCGGCCCCATGCCACCACTAGCCGAACCAGCCCTTAGCCGTGCCACACCCTAGCCGCACCCCACCTCGGTCGCGCTGCTCCCCGTCGGCACTGCAGTCCAGCCACCCCGGCCTCTCTGGCCTCCCAGCCGAGCCACCCTGGCCGTGCCATCCACCGGCCGAGCCACCCCAGCCGCTCCGTCCTCCCGACCGAACCGGCCCCGGCCGCGCCACCCCGGACCCTAGGCCGAGCCGCCCCGAGCCGTGCCCCCGTGGCCCTCCAAGCCGAACCAGCCCTGCTCCCCGGGCCAAGCCGCCCTCGCAGCACCCTCTAGGCTGAACCGCCCTCGCGCTGACCCGCGGCCGGTCCGCGACCTCATGGCTCTCCGCGGCCCCTCGCGGCCTGCTAGACGTCCAACCGGACCGGGCCGCATTACGGGCCAGGCCAGACCCTGTGGGTCGGGCCGAGTCGACCCATGCCAGGTCGAGCCAGGCCGGTCCGACCGGGTCAGACCAGACCTGAGCCCACTGCACCCCTTTACTTTCTTTTGGCTATATCTTTGGCACCGGACACCCGTTTGACGAAACGTCAGTGGAGTAGGAAATCTTGTAGCGAGAAGGTCCCTTTGATTATACTCCACTGATTTTTGGTTTGATATGGGAAATGATCAGGTTGGATCGAGCACGAATCCAACCGGTCCCCTAGGACTAAATGACTAATAACTCACAGACCGAACGTCCGATTGATGCACCGTCTGTTACAATGAGAATCCAATGATGTGGCAGACCTTTGAGATACTTTTTCATGGTACCTAGGGATAGTTGTAGTATTGAATAGCAGCACATGGAGAGGATCCTCTCAGAGAAAAGTGAGTGTAGTGCAGAGACCTAGTATCTAGCTGAGACCTGACGACTGCTGACTGTTTTGACTCTAAGTGACTCTACTAGCCTAGTGAGGAGTGCCTTGGTGTCACAGAAGACCCACAGTGGGGAGTTCCTTAGTGTCACGACAGACCCACGATACTCGACAGGAGGAGTACCTCAGTAGGCTATGAGGGGGAGAGCACTTGGTGACGCGGCATACCCATAGTGGGGAGCGCGCTTGGTGACGTGGTAGACCCACGATACTCGACAAGAGGAGTACCTCAGCAGTCCAAGGTTAGTGGGAAGTGCACTTAGTGTCGCGGTAGGTCAACTGTACTCAATAGAAGAGGAGTAATCTAGTAGCTGAGGTTTCGACAATGTGATTGGGGTTGTTACTTGATACTACCCCTAGAATAAAATCCTAGTTGAGCTGAGTCAGTTTTTCTGTGTTTTCCTCATGATTGAGATGGATCACTTGATAACTTAGGTATATGTATGGGCATATACCTAAGTAGGGTTATCTGTTGATTTCTTAATTTGTGGTTTATCCTTGGTGGATTTTTTTGATACCATGAGGGTCTCAGGGTCCCTACGGAGTATCGTTATACTCACACCTTCACTGGATATGCACGCACTTTGTTGTGTTGGATGCAGACAAGAGACAATGCTAACTGAGACCAAGAGTATCAAGACAGGATGGTACCTAGAGGTGGACCTTATGATGGGTCGGTACAGGGAGGTGACAAATGGACAAGGAGTGTTGAAAAGGTGATCTGTACCTAACCTTTAGATAGGAACATTGGAGGACGACCCAACCGTTGTTTTCTTTTTTCTTTAGTTGTACTTGTACTTTTAGTTTCTTGTAATTTACTATTGGGCTTGTATTTTGGCCCCTGTTTACTTTCAACACTCCTTTTTTATACATTTTTACTTGGTGTTTTATATCTTACTGTGTGCCTGGTTATGCGTGCTTCCAGGTTATAATGGAAATTACTTCCCAATTTTATGGAATTATGACTTTGGTGCTAGTCACCAGCCCCTGGCCTATGGAAGGAGGACTAGGGGTAGTCACGACATAGGCCTCGGGTGACAGGTCATGATAAATTGGTATTAGAGGAGTCGGTTCTACCACAAAAATAGGACTATGATCTTTTCTGTGAAGCAATAGTGTTAAGTGTAGTGAGTGCGATTATCAGTTCAGGGAGTCCAATGTTGGTGCGGCGACTAACGTATCCATACAACATGACCCTGACTTCTGATTTTTGACTCTGTGCCTGAAAGCACTGATTGCATGCGTGTTTTAAAACGTTTTCTTAAATTCAGCTCACCAGGACAGCTCACCAGCTATAACCTTTTAACCGTGGCATGCCTGTTTCTTTTTAGGATTCATCCACACTGACAGCTGGCTAGAGTTTCGAGAGTTGTATGCACATATAGCCCACCGAGCAATGAGGCCTCGGTGCAGGGCCCTTTTCCAATTGAGGCACCAATGGAGGCACCAGCGGTACCACTCCCTGTTGGGCCACCGACGCCACTATCCCCAACAGCATATGGTGCACGCCACTTGAGTGCGTTGCATGAGTTCCAGCACTAGAGGCCACTCAGGTTCAGGGGAGAGACGGACCCACATGTAGCTTAGAATTGGCTAGAGGCTATGGTGAGGGTTTTCCGACTGGTAGTGACACCAGCCGATCTCATGGTGATTCTTGTTGTCAGCCTTCTATAAGCAGCAGCGGGCCGATGGTGGAGCTTGATGCTCTAGGTCCTCGATGAGGTGATGCTTCTCTAGGAAGACTTCGAGACCCTGTTTCGGGCAGAGTTTGTCCCAGTGACTCTCCATGTAGTGTGAATTCAGTAGCTACTTCATCTGCAGCAGGGCAACATGATTGTAGATCAGTACTCAACGAGGCTCACTAACCTCTCACTATACTCTAAAAATATGGTGCGAGACCCATTATTGAGGGCCAAGACCTTAGAGTAGGGACTCAGGTGGTCAATCAGGGATACAATGATCTCACTTAGTATCCCAAACCTAGCAGCAGTGTTAGAGAGAGATCCCTCTTGGTGGAGAGTTTTCTTACTGAGCAGACACCAGCAGCGAGACCCACTACTAGTCAACATGTAGTGGAGTCTTCTATAGCTGGGAGCAGACAGATGTCGCAGAGGTCCAAGAGGACCAGACCTACAAGTGGATGACTGCATGACTTAGGATCAGTTTTGCGGGGCACCCAATTAGAAGACAAACATACCAGGAGCGGGCATTGTTTCAAATGAAGCAAGCAAGGTAACATGGCTCATGACTGTTTGACCCGCCCTTCGGATGGTCATCAGAGGGTCTTGGGACCACCTAGGTATAGGCAAAGGTTCGACCAAAGAGGTCCACATGGAGAAGTAAGACGTGGAAGAGGAGCTGGTCGTGTAGCTGGCGGTGGGTGATGATTCGAGGTGTTACCACCACAACCACCAGGAGGTCCACCCTGACTGCAGGGAGCAGTTGGATAGGGGAGATCTCAGTTCAAGTCATTTGAGGCCTACGATCATGGAACTCCGAAGACGATATGAGGTATGATCTGTGTCTACTCCACCATAGCTACAGTACTTATAGTCACATGTTTTAGTCATTCTTTCATTGCCACCGCCCTCGTTTGGAGCTCGGAGATTTCGATGGATCCATCAGCTCGATCCTTACGACTAGATATTCCTACGAGAGTAGATTCGATGATTACGCATTGGTGCCGGCAGTGCGATCTTACTCTAGGAGGCGAGAGATTCGGCTGGGATCTCCTTGTAGTGGCGTCAAGTCTTTACAACGTTATCTTGTATATAGACTGGTTATCTACATTCCATGCTCAGATTGACTGTATTAGGCACAAAGTATGGTGTGTTCACACAGATCAAACCAGGTTTACCTTCACTAGTGAGAAGGGAGACTTTGCAGTGCATGATGGACTTACCCGGAGGAGAGTGCATCCGATCACTCATCAGTTGGCTAACCTTACCCTCAGAGCTGTGGATGTGGAGAGTCCAAGATATCCTGTAGTGGTGGACCAGTATGCAGATGTTTTCCCTGATGATGTTATGGTTCTACCTCCTTGTAGAGAGGTGGACTTTTACACTGACTTGTACCCTGGGACGACACCAATATCTACACCAGCGTATTGAATACCTCCCACGGAGGTTCGTGAGCTACATGTATAGCTAGAGGACTTGTAGGGGAAGGGATTCATCCAGCCCAATGTTTCTCTTTGGTCAGCCCCGATTCTGTTCTCCAAGAAGGCGGATGGGAGCCTGAGGCTTTGTGTTGACTATCGGTGCCTGAACCAGGTAATCGTGAAGAACAATACCCACTCCTGGGGATTAACAACCTCTTTGATCAGCTGAAGGGAGCATGGTGGTTCTCAAAGATAGACCTCAGATCAGGCTATCACCAGCTTAGAGTTTGAAATGATAATGTATAGAAGACAACTTTCATATGTCAGTACAACCACTACGAGTTCTTGGTTATGTTGTTCGGTGTAACCAACGCTCCATTAGTGTTCATGGGACTCATGAATAGGGTATTTCAGAAATACCTTGATTTCTTTGTCATAGTATTCATCGAAGACATTCTGATCTACTTGGTTACTGAGGAGGATCAAGCCTATCATTTACAGGTAGTACGGGACACAATCCGAGAGAACTAGATTTATGGTAAGCTCTCGAAGTACCAATTCTAGAACCGAGAGGTTCACTTCTTGGGACATGTCATATCGGAGGTTGGAGTTGTAGTGGATCCAGCAAAGATTGAGGCGGTACAATCTTGGGATCCATCCAGGAGTGTGATGGAGGTATAAAGTTTCTTGGGTTTTTCTAGATACTACCAGAGATTTGTACCAGAGTTCTCTATAATTGCAGCACCACTATCAGCCTTGAAGAAGAAGGGGAAACCCTCCATGTGGCCGGATAGATGCCAGCAGAGTTTCCAGGAGCTAAGGAAGAGGCTGACTAGTGCCCCAATCTTGAGGCTTCTAGAGGAAGGCATATGGTACATATTCTACTGCGACACCTCAGGGTCCAGGCTTGGATGTGTCTTGATGCAGGAACGAGTAGTGATCGCATAGGGTTCTCGACATCTGAGACAGTACGAGCAAAACTATGCTACCCATGACCTGGAGTTAGTAGTAGCGGTCTTCACCTTGAATATGTGGCTGCACTATTTGATGGGTGAACATTTTACCATGTACTCTGATCAAAAGAGTCTCAAGTATATCTTATCTCAGAAGGACCTGAACCTGATACATGGTAGTTGTCTTGAGTTCCTCGAGAACTATGACTTCGAGGTAATCTATACTCTTGGGAAGGGGAATGTTGTAGCAGATGCACTCAGCAGGAGGTTTGGTATATAGCTGATAGGTGAGGCGACAGAGCAGCTGGCCGCTTTGCAGATATCCATTGTGGATAGATATGAAGAAGCATTCCTTTAGTCTCTTATGGTCACTCCCCCACTTCTTCAGCGAGCCAGGGAGGTGCAGCATGAGGATGATAACTGCGAGGCACGACGTGCTCAGATATCCACAGTACAGGCACCTGATGGATTTTCTGAAGGTGGGGAGTACGTCATCCTCTTTAGAGGATGTGCTATGGTACCCGTTTCACTTCAGGAGAAAGTGTTGAGGGAGTTCCACACTTCCCCTCTAGAAGTACATCCAGGAGTGACATAGATGTACTAGGACCTTTGATGACAGAACTGGTGGCCAGGAATGAAGAAAGCAGTTGCAGAGTTTGTCTGTCGATGCCTCACTTTCTAGCAAGTGAAGGTGGAGAATCAGGTACCGGCAGGTCTAGTTCAGCCTTTAGAGGTCCCAGAGTGGAAGTGGGATGAGATATCCGTGGACTTTGTGATAAGAATTCCACGCACATCCACGAGTCATGACTCTATTTGGGTGATCGTCGACTGACTCACCATGTCGGCCCACTTCCTATCAATCTGAGAGTTAGGTTCAGTAGAGATATTAAGACGCCTCTATGTGTAGAAGATTGTACGGATACATGGAGTACCTTCTATGATTATCTCTGATCATGATGCACATTTTACTTATCGGATATGGAAGGGGTTGCAGGAGGCTTTCGAGACACAACTTCGTTTGAGCACCACCTTCCATCCTCAGATGGATGACCAGACTGAGTGGACCATTCAGACCCTCGAGGACATGCTGTGTTCCTATGTCCTCGACTTCAGTTGTATCTTAGAGAATCAGTTACATTTGGTGGAGTTTTCATACAACAACACTTATCAATCCACCATTGGGATGATACCTTTTGAGGCCTTGTACGGGCGACCTTGTAAATCACCTTTTTGTTGGACTAACCCAGGGGAGACAGTACTAGTGGGACTAGAGATGGTACGGGCTACCCCAGAGAAGGTGCAGATCATCCAGGAGCAGATGAAGACTGCATAGAGTAGGAAGAAGTCATATGATGATAGAATATGAAGACCTCTAGAGTTTGAGGATGGAGACCACGTATTTATACAGGTCTCACCCCAACAAGGTCTACAAAGATTTGGATGAGGTGACAAGTTATCTATGAGATTCATCGGACCGTTTCATGTCCTCAAAAAAGTTGGCGAGGTGGCATACCACTGAGCTCTTCCACCTCAGTTGCACCTGGTGCATGACGTCTTCCATGTGTCCCAGATGAGGAGATACATGCACAACCCTTCTCACATCATCGACCATGGAGAGATGGACGCCGACGATGATGCGAATTTTATTGAGACCTCGGTAGAGATTGAGGATTGACAGGATATGGTCATTCATGGATGATCAATACCTCTAGTACGCGTTCGCTAGCAGCACGGGAACCTCCGGGACAACAAATGGGAGCAGGAGGCTTAGATGTGTGTTCAGTACCCCCACTTGTTTACCGAGTTTGAGTTGTGGCTTATGGGGACTTAAAGCCCGGAGGTGGGGAAAATGTAAAGACCTAAAATTTCCATTTAATTTTTTTAAATATATGGTAATTTTATGAGTCTATAAAAATTGACAGTGCGTGATTCTGAGGCCCGGAGTGCCTGGAATGAATTTCTGAACTTTTTTTCGGGTACATTCAGTAAACATGCGAGTGGGTTTTCCTAAATATTAAACCGGTGCTCAGAATTGAAATCTAAGGGCACTGTTGAACTCGCATCGTCGGTTTTCGCTTAAGGAGACTTTCATCTTGACGGTAGTGGGTCGAGAGTGAAAGATAGATTTTGGGTTTTTCCTGTAAGAATAAAATAAAAATAAAAGTGTGTGACATTTTTAGTTTTATTTGCAACACCCATGTGTGTATTGGGAGGTGGGGTCCACTGGAACTAAACCTCTATGTAGAAGTTGGAAGTGGGGACCACCAGACCTTAACCTCCCATGAGAGGTTATGGTGGTGGGGACCACCCGAACCATAACCTCCCATGAGAGGTTATGGTGGTGGGGACCACTCGGGATTAAAACCCCTTGAAACCCACCTTTTAATTGGGAGAAACCTTCAACACCCCAATAAATGTGGGGGGAGCCTCTTCAACACCTTCATAATTTTAATTGTGCCAACACGCCTTTTAATTGTTCCAACTCCCCTTTAATCTATTAAACCATTTTCAATATTATGACAATGACATAATAGATATTATAATCTATTATCTTGGGTTTCCTTTTCATTTTGGGTGGATTTTGGGAGAGGAAGAACCTGAGAGAAAGCTCTCAACAAAGAATGCTCCATCGATGAAGAACACTCCACCAATGAAGAACCCCGACGAAGAACGCCTTCGACTACGAAGAACGACCTTGACTTCGACCTTCTTCCTCAGAACTTCCTTCGATGTAGGACGTGTTCATCTACAATTAATCAACATCTTCCTTCTCATGCCAAAGTCAACCAACAATGAAAAATGTAGGGGTTTAATGATGTTTGATTATCACTTCAAAAGTACACCCCCTTCTATTCTTTTGCGATTTGGGAATAATCTTTGCGGGAGGGTTTGATGTGCTTGGTTCTTGTAAACCTATTGCCACCACTCTAAGGTAGAGAGTACGGGCCAAACTAACATGGACTATCCTCTCCATAACCCAGCTGTTGATTTGCGGTGTTCTTCAAAATAGAGGAAGGAGACGAAGTTGACGAAGGCAACAATGCCGACACCCGCATCCTTCATGACCCATGCCGCCCCTACGGTGCCCCGGCCTCCTGGCCGAACCTACCCCACGCTGTCACAGGACCAACCAGCCCCGAGCTGCACTGCACCTTGACTATTACAGCCTGCTGATCAAACCGGACCCGCACCACCGCTGGCCGAACCGACCCTGAGCCGTACTGTGCCCTGACCGCGCCACGCTCTGGCTGCGCCGCACCCCAGTCACGCTACACCCTGGCCATCCTAGCCTCCCAGATGAGATACCCTGGTCGTGCCATCCTCCGGCCGAGCCACCTCGGTCGCTCCGGCCTCCAGGCTGAACCGACCCCAACCGCTCCACCCGCTGGCCGAACTGTCCCCGGCCGATCCGCCCCAAACCGCGCCCCATGGCCCTCCGAGCCGAATTGACCCCATGCCCCGGGCTGAGCTTCCCTCCTGGAGCTCACCATGCCGAACTTCCCTCACGCCGACCCGTGGCCGGTCCGTACCCCCGTGGCCCGTCCGCTCCCTCATGGCTCTCCGCGGCCCCTCGTGGCCCTCACGGCTTGCTGGACCTCCTAGCAGACTGGGCCGCATTACGGAGGGGCCTGACCCTGTGGGTCGGGTCGGGTCGAACCGAGTCGGGTTGATCTATACCAGGTCAGCCGGGGTCAGTCCGACTGGGTCGGATCGGACCCAGGCCCACTGCGCCCCATTACTTTCTTTTCACCATATCTTTGTCACCAGGCGTCTGTTTGACGAACCATCAACAACGCTATAAATCTTGGATTGAGATAGTCCCTTTGAGTATACTCCATTGAGTTCTGGTTTGAGATGGAAAATGGTCAGGTTGGATCGAGCACAAATCCGACCGGGCCCCTAGGATTAAATGACAAATAACTCACAAACCGGGCATCCGATTGATGCGCCATCTGTTATGTTTAGAATCCTATGAAATGGCGGACCTTTGAGATAATTCTTCGTGGGAATTCATGATAGTTGAAGTATCGACCAGTAAAACGTGGAGTGGATCCTCCTGGAGACGTGAAAGCATAGTGCAGAGACATAGTAGCTGGCTGAGACCAGAGGACTACTGACCATTTTGACTCAGAGTGACTCTACTTGCCCAGTGGGGAGGACCTTGGTGTCGTGGAAGACCCACAGTGGGGAGTGACTTGGTGTTGCGGCAGACCATGGTACTTGACAGGTGGAGTACCTTAGCATGCTACTAAGGGGATCGCTCTTGGTGACTTGACAAACCCACGGTGGGGAGCGCGCTTGGTGATGCGACAGATCCACTGTACTCAATAAGAGGTGTACCTTAGCAGTCCAAGGTTAGTGGGAAGCGCACTTGGTGTCGCGATATGCCCACTATACTCAATAGAGGAGGATTCCTCCAGTAGCCGAGGTTTCGACAATGTGATTGGGGTTGTTACTTTATACTACCCCTAGAATAAAATCCTGGTTGAGCTGAGTCAATTTTTCTATGTTTTCCTCATGATTGAGATGGATCACTTGATAACTTAGGTATATGTATGTGCATATACCTAATTAGGGTTATCTGTTGATTTCTAACTTTGTGGTTTATCCTTGGTCGATCTTTGTGAGACCTTGAGGGTATCAATGTCCCTAGTGAGTATCATTATACTCACCCCTGCACGGGCTATGCCCGCACCTTGTTGTGATGGATACAGACGACAGACAGAGCTGACTGAGGCCGAGAGTATCATGACTAGATGGTCCCTGGAGGTTTACCTTACAATGGGTCTGTACACGAAGGGGAAATATGGATGAGGGGTGCTAAGGAGGTGATCTGTACCTACCCTTCAGGTAGGAACCTCATAGGATGACCCAAAAACTTTTTTCCTTTTTCTTTAGTTTTACTTTTACTTTCAGTTTCTTGTACTTTACTATTGGGATTGTTTTCCAGCCCCCTTTACTTTCAACACTCCTTTTTTATATAGTTTTAAATGGTGTTTCATATATTTTTGTGTGCTTGGTTACGTGTTCTTGCATGTTATAAAGGCAATGCCTTCCCATTTTTAGGAAATTACTCTTTTGGTGCTTGTTGCCACCCCCTGGCCTATGGAAGGCGGGCTTGGGGTAGTCACGACACGAGCCCCAAGGGACGGGTCATGAAAATTATATATTCTATATACCATTTCATTTGTTATTTCATGAGTAAAATCATTTAATTGTTCATAAAATTTAGAATTAACACAATTCCTTCTATTTTCATCAATTGACTACAACTAAAAAGAAATTTTTGAGCAAAAATAATCAAAATGAGAAACCATATATTCATAAAAATAATTTATAAGATCTATAAATAAGGGAAAATTATTTTCAATATATATCACTTTAAGTGTGACCTAGGCCATCCATGTCCATAATCCATTAAAATCCATTATAATGGTTCATAAAAAAATGTGAATTAACCTAAGAATATTCCTCAGATGTTTCTAACATGGTGTAAAACCCATTCATCATGAATGAGTAACTTTAAATGAAACCTTATATATAATTAAAATAAGTATATTAATGATATAAGATTTCAATAGTACAATATTTACACATCATAAATTAATATAGGTGTATAACATATGTCCCAAAGAAGATGATTTGTGACAATAAATCCTTACCACTTTGGTTGCTTCCAACTGAAATCCCATTAGATCAAAGAATCTCAATTTAAAAGTTAAATACCATGAATTAAATATTATACATGATATAACATGTATAATAGGTAGTATATGAACCTCATAAACTTAAATAGGTGCATAACATAAAACATGTCCCAACAAAACAATATTGAGATAAATAACCCTTATATAACATATGAATTGCTTCTTAAGCACTATAATATCCTATATAGTAAATATAAATTTATTATAATTTTATACTAGAACCATATAAATACTTATAATATCATATATGATCCAATTATAACAATAAAACACTCATTTGTATACAATTATTTACTAAAGGTGTCATTTCTAGGTGTTAACTGTTTCGTTTTTTATGTAAGTTTCAATTCGAATGTTTGGATCCTTGCATCTTGATCATGGTTACATAATATATATAATTTTAACAATGATATAAATATAATATATTTTCATTATATACATATTTTTAACTATTGAAAAAAAGTAATTATATAATAATGAATTACAGTGTTCATGAAGACTCTAGTTTGTACGTATGCATAAACACTATTTTCATTTTCCAACTAAAATTTGGAAAATAAGATAAATAATATTTTATAATTAAATTAACATAATTAAATAATAAATATAATATATTATTATTAAATATATCACTATAAATAACCATGTGAGGTGGTAATGAAAAAATAATCATATTTCTTCATGATGGTGTTAATCCACAGAACCGCACAGACAATACATTAATTTACCATTTGGAGAAAAAATAGATTAATAAGGTTATTAAATTAAGATAATGAAATATAAATATATTTGAGATACTGATTTTATAATATTGGAATGGTTAGGAAATAATTTAAGGAATTATAAGAAGAAGTAAAATGAAAATTCTCGGTTAAGAAAATTATCTCCTCATTGAAGAACCATCTTTGGATATCTCCTTAAGGGAACTAGGGGTGATAATTTAAGAAGAATATAAAATATATAATATAGATAATTAAGTTATTACAAGTTTATTTTAGTGGTCTTTATAGCTAAGTGGATTAATAAGTGTGATGGAGAGTGGAGAGGTGGTTTCTTTATATGAGAGAAGGGCATGACACCCTTGGAAAAAATAAAAGAATTAAATTAATATAAATTAACTTTAATGTTCATGTGGATAAAAAATAATATATTTCAAATATAGGATGAATATTTGTCAAAATAATCACTTATATAATATTTATAGATGTATCACTAATGGAAAATAAGGATTTACCCACAAATCAAAATTGAGGGTATAGCTAAAAAAACCATGGGTATAGGCTATACCCATGGTTTTATGAACCATGGGAGTTTAAGGTGTAGATATAGACCTATACCCATGATTCATAAACCAATGGTTCATAAAACAATGT
Organism: Viscum album; assembly: GCA_963277665.1. Taxonomy (NCBI): domain Eukaryota; kingdom Viridiplantae; phylum Streptophyta; class Magnoliopsida; order Santalales; family Viscaceae; genus Viscum; species Viscum album. The sequence goes on along the minus strand of OY728137.1, from coordinate 283,127,042 downwards.
TTCACTAAATTTCCATGTAAATAACTATACCAATGGTTTGACCAAACCATGGGTATAAGTCTATACCCACGTTTTGGTCAAACCATGGGTATATATCCTTATTAAAAAAAATAAATCCTCTACTTGGATTTGATCCCAACACCTTCGACTTATAGATGAAAAAATTTACCACTATCCTACAACACATTTTATGTTATTATATTAATATATATATATATATATGTATGTATGTATGTATATATATATATATGTTTACAAAAATCATGGGTATAGTGGTGACATATACCCACGGTTTTGGGAGAACTGTGGGTATAGGTCATTCCAGGGAAAAAGTTTTCTTCCCATGAAATATATTTACACAGTTATCAAAAAACCGAGGTTTTATCTATCCCTATACCCATGGTTTTTGGATTACCATGGGTATAGGTACCCCAATACCCATTTTTTTGGATAACCATTGGAATAGGTCTTTATCACTAAATTTTTGACCATGGATATAGGTGTGACCTATATCAACATTTCATTCCAAAAATGTGCTTATAAATATATTTTAAAATAGTTTTTATATGATATTTTAACCCTTATCTCTTAGTTTTAACCCCCTCCAACCCTTTCAATGATTACACTAATTTTAATGTTTTTTACTCGTTAATAGTAAATAATTTTACTATAAAAGGAAAAGTGACCCATAAGTGGAAAATTGTGGATATTATCAACTATATCCCATTAACTTGACTAAATATAATATTTTTATAAACTTTTATTCATTTAATGAAATATTATTTAATATGAGATACCGTTAAAACCATTTTGAGTACTATTAACATAGTTGACTTTTAAAAAAATCAATACAAAATTTAATTTGAATAAATTTTTTAACAAATCCCTAATAAATCATATGTCAATTCTTGGAAGACTATAAACCACCAAAATTATATTTCTTTTTATGATTTTAAAATCATTTACCTAATTTTTTCAAATTCTTGCACAAGAACTATGTTGGCATTGTGTAAGAATTTAGGATAATTATCTCTCTAAAAAAAATTAAAAATAATCATAATTTATTTTTCAATAATATTAAAAATACAATTTTATAACTATTCATAACTTTTTTTATCCCTATAAAAAATATTATTGATATTAAAATAAACAAAGATATATTTCATAATTTTCATTTACATAAAATATTATAAAGTTATTTATCGAAAAATAATGGAACATAAATTTTATATTTTTAATGATTTTAAGGTGTGGTTTAAATAAACTCATAAAATTAAATATAGGAAAGTGTATTTATGATATTAAAGCCTTATCTCATAGTTTTAACCTTGTTATACCAATTTTACTCTTACCATGGTAATGACATTTTTACCAAGGTTAATATTCATTATGAAAAAAAATAATGTTGAAATAATTAACAAATTTAAAACGATAATTAAAATTTGGAATCAATTTTATAAAAATAAAACCCTATAATCTAAAGAAATTAATTTTAAAATAAACTTGAAAAACACAGTGAAAAATTGTTTTTGAGAAAAATGCATTTTTAGCAAAAATGTTATTATTCCAAAATTAAGTCCAATTCAAATTATAATTATGTTATTATTATTTTTTTTATAAAAATTAACTAATTAAATTTATAAAAATTAAAAAATGGTTCTTTTCAATTACTTGAATGGAATAGTTAGTTTTATATAAAATTAGTATTTTTCCCCAATTCACTGAAAAATTAATCATTTTGGAAGAATCCAAAAAGTTAACCATATGATAATTTTTATATTATAATTTCAAAAAATGATATCCTTTTTTATAAAATATAATTTCATAAACTGGATTAAATTATTTAAAATATTTTCTCATTAAAAGAAATAAAAACTAGTTTTTTAAGAAAAAAGTATATTTGAAGGAAAAAAAATGAATTCACTAAATATTGAGTGCTTATTTCCTAATAATTATTCAATAAATTTGTATTGAGTATGAAATATATATATATATATATATATATAAAGTAATTTGGTTTCTCTTATTTATACCTGACAATTCAATATCTAGGTTATAACAGTCACATTTAAATAAAAAATATTTTTATTGCATATCACAATTCACTTAAAGATTGATGTAGCAAATTAATAAAGACATTGATCATATTATTCTTTTAAACTAAATTTTCAGGGTGTTATAGAAACTATTGACCGTTAGCCACAAAATAACCCTAGAAATTCCAAATGATAAGAATAAGTACATACCTCATTGGGTAGAGATGTATAACCTCTAAAGCTTATGGTGACCCCTACACGAGCTTGAAATGAGAAAATGTTTTTATTAAATTCGTACTTTGTGTAATGGTGAAACACTTATAGAAAGGTATATAAAAATGATCGCAGTAGGATAAAAAATGTTAAAATAAATTGAAATAAAATCACGGAGAATGTGTAATTAAGAATATCTAGGAGGCATGATAAAGTTGAGTGACTTGAACATTAAATAAGGGACTCACATTGGAAAGTATTTTGAATTTTTGTTGCTAATAATTTTAATCCTTTCTTTTCTATGAGTCTGTCTTTTAAGTGTGGGGAAATTTATAGAGCTCAAATTTTATCACTTTTAGTTTTAATTTCAATGAACTAATTCCCATTTTTTTTATATTTTAAGAGAAATTACATCATTTTAAGGTCTTAAAAATATTTTTTATTTAATTATGAAAATGGATTTATTATTAATTACTATGTTTTTATGAATATTTATAATTATTGGAATATCTATACATTTAATATTTATTTTTTTGTGAATTTAATGTAATGGAATGACATGTGTAAGAATTATCTTAGAGAAACATAATTTGTGTATCGAAGTCATTTTGGGATATTTTTGAGAAATCTTGAAAAGTATGGAGAATTTGTAACATAATCCTCTAAGAGAATCATATGTAAAATATTTGGAGGTGTAGAGGGAAAAATGGAAAATTAGAAACTTTACTAGTGATATGTGACATATTTTTATGTTGAGTAGAATATTTCCCTTTTTTAAATTAAAGATATGTCCCATGCCTAATATATTTTGGAATAAATAATATTTATGTGGTGGAAAGTGGATGAAATTCTAAAATATAGGAATTAATATGGTTTTTTGGCACTGCATTATTAAAAAATAACATGTTTTTAATAGGAATAGATATACAGAACATATTTGTGTTGATATGTGAGATAATTTTCCCTGGTTTCACAAATAAGTAAAATATTTTCCTTTTCCTATGAGAAAAATATGTAATATATTTTTAAAGCTTTATGATGATATATATGATATTTTGGTGATATGTAACATATTTTTAAGAGGCAGGGGATGATATGTATGATATTTTTTGTCCAAAATTGAAAAATTTAAGTTCCACATTGTTAATTGATATGTTACATCGTGATGAATTAAATTATGTCATGGAATGTACCCCAATAATTTTGGGAAATCAAACCATTCCAATTTTTTTTGACTATGTGAGTTTAAAGTAGAATTTTGGAAAATATTATGAAAGTGTAAATAAAAAAATCTCAAGTTCTGCTGTTAATTGAAGATATGGAGGAAAAAATTCAATTTATAGATTCATAGGGAACCAAAAATTATGGGTAATGTATTAAAATTAAAATGGAGAGAATCTATGGAGGTTAAATTATAATAGATGAAAGAAGAAGGAATCTAACAAAAAGGGAAGGCCAAGAAGAAAAGGAGGAAGGTAGCTTATGTTTCTGCCATTGATATTCATGTTTTCTGAGTCTCATTTTCTATTTTCTAGTTTAGTTGTTATTATATTTTCTTCCTTTTGTAATGTTTTTACTCCTAAAATAAAAGGTTAAAAACCTTTGTATATTTTCTAATGAAATTATATTCAATTATAATTATTGAGTTTATAATTTTAATGAAATAAAATCTTCTCTGTTTTTTAATTTCAGCATTCAGTGGTAGATTATTTCTTTAAATTCAGTTGTGTTTGAATTATTTAACATCTTCATTGTTTAATTAATTGGTTGATAAAATAACTCTGTCAATCCACTCATTTTATCTAAAATACAATTTAATAAGGTACACAATGAGTGTTTAGATTTTTCTGAAATGTGTGTATACGTAGTGAATTACTTTTAATTTATTAGGAATATAAAAAATATGATTGGGTTTTTCATGAGTTGTTTAGGGAAATTTCACTATTTTGGTTTCATTGACCCCCTTTCACACACACAAAAAGGAGGAATGATGAAGTAGTTATTACTAATAGATTATTAATCACTACATCCTTCAAACTAGGGTGATGAATGGAATGAGTGTAGTCACTTTCATTTATCAATTAATAAGAAAATGGGTGAAATATTTTCAAGACTATGGTAACATCATAAATATAAATTTAACCTTTAACCCATCACCTTCCATTCTATTGATTTTAACCTACTTGTTTTAATTACATTCAATTTATCTCAAAACAAAATTTAGGAAAAATAAATCCCATAAAACTAATTATGGTAGAAAATTTATTTCACTCTCTTTGGATACAACCATAGTTTCCACTATACTATATATTTATTAACCATATATTTTAAATAGAATTTATTACACCCATGAAATTTTATTCAGAGCTTATATCCATTCCACCATATAGAATGAATCTTATAAATCTTAGAGATATGAAGTCTTAACTAGAGATAAAGACATTAATGAGTTTATTAACTTTAGAATGTCCCCCTATGATGCCCCCATGCTATTATATAATAAGTTATATGTTTTTAAACTAATGTGTATATTTTTAGATGTCAACACCCAGTAACAGTCATGAAATTATATCATATAACTCACATCGATGACCTATTTGATTAGTTAAGAGGGGATAACTGATTCTATAAGATTAAATTGTGTTTATGATGTTATATGTTGTGTGTGATGACTTATGATATTATGTGTAATACTTTTAGGAGAAGGTATGAATTCAACGTGTATCTCATAATGCTATTTGGATGAAAGAATACACTGAAAGTTTTTATGGCTCAGATGAATTGTTTTTTACAAAAAAATATATAATATTTTATGGTTGTCTTAATTGATAGTATTCTGGTATATTTCTATTAATGGGAGAATCTTTCTTTCCATATTGATATTATCTTGAGTACACTATAAGAGCATCTACTATATCCAAAGATGTGAAAGTTTTATTTCTATATTAGAGAGGTGTGATTTATAGGGAATGTAATATCCATGATAGGAAAATCCGTAGATATTAGGATCTACATGGGATTAATGTGAGAGATACCTTGAGATGGGGTGGGGTGGGGTTGGGGGAATCAGGGAATGATACTTTCCAAATTAAATCACTTTTTTCTAAAACTCCTCTTACCATATATGATCTTTATAAGGACCCAGCTTTAAACATTACATAATATTGAATTAAATGAATAATTCACATTAAGGATCTTTTCAAGTTTAGAGTTTTAGAGAATTAGGCCATAACTATTACATTACAACTTGAATATTACAAGTAGACACTACTACTCAGTATCCATTTTTTCATAAAATAAAAACTCTTAAAAAGAAACATGTCTAGTTCCATGTTTTAGAAAACATGACTTTTCCTTGATCCCATCCTTGAACCTATTCATCTTTATGTCCTGTGAAAACATTTAAAAACATGGGATGAGCTAAAAAAGCTCAGTAAGGGTTACAAAATAAATAAAGGAAACATTAACCCATCAATAAGTACAAATCAATGAAACCAATACTTTTCATTCATAACATACCTTATGAAATCATATGATTTATGAATAACACATAGAAATCATAAATCATAAAGGTTACTTATGGCATCCATATCAAACTTACATTGTAGATGTCATAGCTACGTAGGGAGTTACACTTGGAATACCCATCACAACATATTCCCTAAAATCTCTTAGGGGAAACATTCACGTTTACCTATATAATGTTACCCAATGCATTGGAGAGATATCTCGAGCTCACCCACCCTAGGTTTATCACGGAACCACCTGTATATGTAAACAATGACCAATAACCATAACATAATCATACCACATAACACAAGTATAAAGGAAATATAACATTTCCACATTCCAATATATCAAAACATTGCTTTATCAAATTATTTTCAAAACCATTTAAAAAGAAATTTTTGAATCAAAGTGTCCCATACCAATTTTAATATTTTAAATGAATTCTAATTTGAAAAAAATAATGTATATATAAATAAATCCTAAAACCAATTTTGAAAACATGGATACTAATTAGAAATATTTAGAAGAATAATTCTTTAAAACATTTAAAACGATCTTTTAGTTAAAGAGTTTTTTTAACAAAAAGGAGATACTCGTGAACAAAAATAATTGATGAATAAAATTTAATCAAAAATTTATAATATCATGAGAATAAATTTATTCAATATATATTATGACAAAGGATAGTATATACACCACATAATAGTGAATTGGTGCATAACAACAATGAAGTCTCAATGGAAATGTAAATTGAGATGAAATCCCTTATAAAGATGGTATCATTAAATTAAGGATAAATCAATCACATAATTATGTGTGAAAAATATTAATACACCCAATATAAGTGGATATTAAGTGTAAAAAAATCATAGGTCATTCACACATATTCGTAAGATGACATATTCAAGAAGTACAAATTTAACCCAAATAATTGAAATTGGGTTAAGAAGTTCCCTTGTAAAAATTCGACAGCCTAACGACGTCTCTTTAAAATTCAGAAGATGAGTTGATGAGATAAAAAGGGTTCCTCAACAATTGGACAAAATGTTTACATCAATAAGGATAAATAAGAACATATCCCAGAAAAATAATATGTAAATTAAAAGTCATAACAAAAAGAAGTCTTTTAAAAAAGAGGAGGGTGAAAGGTTCCCCTACCGATTTGGTAACTTACAAAAATATGCCACATGAAAAAAGAATCATTCAATGAAGATTTAAATAATCATAAATAAAATTATATTACACAAATATTACAATCATGGACAGTACATGCACCACACAAAAGGAAATAGTGGCCAATATAGCATGAATCTCACGGGAATAAAAAATGAGATGAAAAACCCTTACTTCATTGTATTCAAATTGAATCATATGACCAAAAGTTAATAACCACAAAATGAATCATAGAATACCATGAATATAAAGATAATCCTGATAATATATATCAACAGCAGTACACATTACACCACATGTAATAAATAAGTGGCGAACAATGGAAATCTCACAGAATTAAAAGTGAGATAAGAAAATTTGTTACCTCGTGTCCAACTTGACTCGATCGTTCCTTTAATCTCCTGAATAATAAACTAAAGTTAATTTATACTTGATTAAGAACATTTTTCAAGTTTAATATTCCTTTTATATCCATTATTACCATGTTATAAACATTATGTAATCATTTAAGTTAATAACGTCCATTTTGTCGATATTTGGTACTTGAGTCAAAAATGAACACCTTATATTTACATGTTGTCCATGTGGCCAATAGTTCATTATATCCAGAATTAAATTCATTATTTAGATATTATATATATCATATATATCCATTATATACATGTATTTATAATATTACATAACATTTGGAGGTAAAAAATGAAATGCACCGTTCATGAAGACGGTAAACCGTACGTACGCATGAACACTACTTTCATTTCTATTTCTTATTTTAATGGAATTAAAACAAAATTATACATAGGTATATTATAATTCCATTATAATATCATATATAATATCATTAACTCTATTGTTTATAAATCCCACATAAGGCATTAACGAATCACATCACTTTGAGGGGGCGGTAGTCCGCACTTCCTCAAATGAGATTATCATATTTTCCCACTATGGAAACCATAAAGGTGTGATATAAATGGGAATTAAAAAAGAATAAGGAAATAAAAAACTTAAAATATATCATATATAAATACAGTTCCATCATAATGGCCACCATGAGAGGTGATAAGATGTAATTGATCAATCATCGTTTCGTGAGGCCTTAGTTTCCCATCCACAGAAACATTATGTTCTTCATCCATTAGATGGAGGTGTGTGTAAGTTTAGTTAGAATAATTATCATAACATAATCCTAGTATATTTAGGATACTGGTGTTGTTACAAAATAAATGAATAATAATATTTTAGGGGTTGGAGAAGCAAAATAAAATAAAACAATTTAAGAGAAATTGTTACCTTTAACGTGGGTAAATCCCTTTGGTTTGAAACAAAGGACTTCTTGAAGAGCCTTATTCCTAAGGTAAGGCTTCTAAGGGGAGGATAGGGATGTAGGGAGCTTAATTGGGCAGAGTTTGGATGATAAAAATGTCTTGAGAGGTGTGAGTAATTGGATAGAAATGGTCTCGTTTTATAAGGGAGAGGAGGGGCTCTTTAGGAAAGTGTGAAAATATTATTTTATTATAGAATGATATTCGGTTTCAAAAGGTCCAAAAATCATTAAAGATTATGATAAGATGACTAATGGTCGAAATAAAATCATCCAATAAGAATTGGACATTTTTTGGATAATATATTAATCATTATAATCATATTTATTTAAATCATTTATTAATGAGGTAAATAATGCATCATTATTGTGTCATAAATAATTTAATTTATTTCATGTCTATAAATTTTTAAAAAAATACCATGATGTAGGAAATATATTTATCTTTCCAATGAATATTTAATGTCAAAAATATAACATATATAATACCATAAAAAAATTAATTACTAAAATATTTTTGTTAATGTCAATTTTTCCTTTACGTTATATTAATTAATCTAAATTGTCATTATCATTCCCAAGTGGCTCAATGGGGTCCCAAAATCGACCCAAATATGAAAATGGTCGTTAATGACTCATAAAATAAGGTTTGGACAAGTGTTAAGGTAATTTGGAATTATTATAATATTCTTTTAACCTTGAATTACCCTATTTACCTTTAACCGCTGTTAATAAAAGTCAAAAGTTACTATTCACCAAAAATTATTTTCATCTTAATGAACAAAATTTTACTTATTGATAACAACCATGTATGTCGGATTTTTGAAATTCAATTCACAGAAGTGGTAAAATTTTATTTAAATGAAAAAGTCAGTTTTTTAACTACCACTAAGTGCTTTCACTAATCATCAAAAATTGAAGTTTTTCAGAAAAATACCAAGAATTAAGCCTAAGATATATTTGATATTCTGAATTAAAAAATGATGTCTATTTTTAAAAATTCAAAACATAGAAGTGGAATTAATTAATTTTAAAATTAATTCTCGTTATCAAAACAAATAGCGTGTTTTTAAGAAGCAATAATTATCAAATGATTGATACTTGTTTATGTCAAATTTTAAAGTGAAATTAATTCCAATGACCAAAATTGGATTAAATTGTAAAAAATATATTTTAATTTCACTTTAAAACCAATTAAAAAGATAATATAACCATATAAATAAATTATATTAAAAGGCACTTTTGAATTAAAATACAATATTTTTCACTCTTCATTAAAAATTGAACTTTATCGGAAAAATTCCAAAAATTTAGACAAAGTAAAATTTGATGTCCCCATTCTAAATAAGGGTTTTATTTGGTCATATATAATGTATTAAAGTGACTGAAACTATATTTAAAAAGGGTTCTCCATTAAAAGGTGATAAATCTGCCTTTTAATTTAAAATATGCTTAAAATTAGATTTATTCACATTTTAATCCTCTAAATTTTATTGGATAAATGTAAATACATTTAACAAACATGTATAATCATATTGTATTTGGTTTTTTTCATTTATTCCAATACAACTACTAGGAGTTGACTACCATTTAAAATAATGATACTATATTATTAGTGTGCAACGTAAGATTTCAATGAAACCCGTTGTTTCGTATTGGGTACGCTATCAAACATAGCAACCCTTTTAAAGTAAAATTAATATTTAATTCAAAAAAATCTGAAATATGTATTATTATTTATTTACCTTGGATGTTACATCCTTCTACCTTTTGGGAATTGCGTCCTTGCAATTTAAAAAAAAGGGCTTGGAAACTTCATTGAAATTCCCACATCGGAAAAAGAGTCAGTAAAACTATCACTTTAAAAGAAAGAAAGAGAAGAACAAAGGTCACCCGAGTTAAACCATACTAACATTCCATGAAAACATGAATATGGAGGAGAAAACAAAGGGTCATGTTATGATGGAGAGTGTTAGGAAACATGTTTAAGAGAAAGTTAACCACAAGAAAATCACAAACTTGTGATGGGTTAAATAGTCTTTGATTCCCCAGTAGGAAAAGTTAACGGACAAGGTTTTTTTTAAAGTTAGTTTTCTTTGAATAATTTATTTATGATATTAACCAAAAACATAAGGAAGTATACTTACTTGTCATGTATACATTCATATTTTACTAGATTTCTAACACAAAATCATATTTTCTCCAAACGATGAATATTTAGGATGAATTTTTTTTCACATTAAAAGCGCTATAATCAACATAGAGAGGATCACATAATCCAAAAAAGATGAACTATATATTTCCCATGTCTTTATATATTAACTAAAACCAAAAAGTTCAGTATAAGATCAGATAATCACCAAAAGGATAACCCTTTATAAAAAGAAATACTACTCTTAATCTCCAAAATTCAACAAAAAGAACCCATGGTTCATGAAAGACCATTAAATAAACAGTTATCCTTAAAATTCCTCTAAGTAATCCAAACTAATATTGAAACCCAAATCTCTGAAGGATTTAATCATATAGTCTTCCAAAATAAATCTTAACATTTATCTCCAAATAACATCAGTTACTCTTAATGTCTCATATTGAAAAATAATTGACCAAATAAAATATTCTCCATGTTAGGTTAATCATTTTCATAGATAACCCAAAATAAAATTATTATTGATTCATAAAATTGTCTAACTAAAATGAACTAGTCATAATAACCAGGGACTTCACGTAGTCCAGTGGTATGCGATAAATCCCAATCGCACTTTGATTATGGGTTCGATTCCCACAGCCTTGTCTGATGCGACAGGTTGTCACGCGGTCTGTATGTTGTCCTTTTTCAGAAACTATATAATTTTAAAATATTCCCAAAAAGAGATAAATTCATCAAAAATAACCATAACATATTTTAACCACAAAATTCATCTTATAACATTCATTTTTCATCACAAAAAGTATTAACATGTAATTGCCTCAAATTCAAGGATCATATAAACCCAAATGGTTCTTTATAACTATATCCACAAAAGAAAAGATAATTATTCCTTGAATAAAATTTCATATATCAAACTTCAGCGTTACACATACTATAAAAAGTCTTCTAATGTAATCCCATCATTAAAAGGGCCATAAAACTTTTAAGTATTTCATCATCTTAAAATCTACCATAACTCTTGAATCCATTATATGTTGACTTCATACTCATTCAACTTTCATCATGATCCATTAACCATTCCTTTCCAACTTATTCTGAAGTACTTCTTTCTTACAATCAAAATCGTTAATCATATCCTATAACTCAATAATATCAAAACATATGTTAAGAAATAATCTATACCTTTCATTGGTCATTGTCAGTTTCATCATCCTCAATCGGAATGACATTAGGTTTTGGTAAACATATATTTGTATGATCCTGGTGATCCCATTCACGAAAATTCTTCGTAGGACATCTGTTTGTATAATGACCATGCATACCACAATTAAAACATTCAATTGATCCCTCAGAAAAAACTTCTTTCCCTTTCCTAGAGTTAACTGGATGCTTCCTTTTTCTATAGAAGGTTCTTGCTTTATGTCCTTTATTTCCACATCTATATAATCTTACCATACCTTTGAAACATTTTCCTAGGTGTTTATTTCCACATCCTTGACACATAGGTTTTTGAGCATACATACCTTTATGATTATTACCTAAACTTCTATAGGGATTTGTTTCTCGCATATATGATTCATTATAAAAATCACTGATGTTCAGGTGGTTAATCATGAATCTAGATAGTTGGTAGAGAATAACCACAAGAGTTATCATTGCATCACCCATATCATTCAGTTGCTCTTTCATAAAACTGTCTTAGTTTTCTTCACATCCACTGTTACTTTGGTGCCTGCAAGATCCATCCATTTACTATAAACAAAATGCTCAGTGTGAGTATATCAGTAAAATAATCATATAATATCTTATGAGGAGGGTAAACACTAAGATATACTTATTCATGTTATCTTAAACTCATTCAATTTATAAAAATAACTATGAATCTTTCTAAAATCCTAACCATTATGGTAATGTCACTTATGCTTAAATTTTACCCTAAACTCTAAAGTTATCTAAAACTACCTCTAATACCAACTATAAGGACCCAAACATAAACATTACATAATATTGAATTAAATGAATAATTCAAATTGAGGATATTTTCAGCTTTAGAGTTTTAGAGAATTATGCCATAACTATTACATTACAACTTGAATATTACAAGTTGACACTACTACTCAGTATCCATTTTTTTCATAAAATAAAAACTCTTAAAAACAATCATGTCTAGTTCCATGTTTTAGACAACATGACTTTTTCTTGATCCCATCCTTGACCATATTCATCTTTAAGTCCTGTGAAAACATTTAAAAACTTAGGATGAGAACAAAAATATCAGTAAGTGTTATAAAATAAATAAAGGAAACATTAACAAATCAATAAGTACAAATCAATGAAACCAATACTTTTCATTCATAACATACCTTAAGAAATCATTAGATTTATGAATAACACATAGAAATCATAAATAATAAAGGTTACTTATGGTATCCATATCAAACTTACATTATAAATATCATAGCTATGTAGGGAGTTACACTTGGAATACCCATCATAGTATATTCCCTAAAATCTCTTAGGATAAACATTCATGTTTACCTCCGTCATCTTACCCAATGCATTGGAGAGCTATCTCGGGCTCACCCGCCCTAGGTTTATCACGGAACCACATGTATACCTAAACAATTCCCAATAAACATAATGTAATCATAACAAATAACACAAGTATAATGGAAATATAATATTTCCACATTCCAATATATCAAAACATTTCTTTATCAAATTATTTTCAAAACCATTTAAAAAGAGATTTTTGAATCAAAGTGTCCCATACCACTTTTAAGCTTTTAAATGAATTCTAATTTGAGAAAAATAATGTCCATATAAACAAATCCTAAAAACCATTTTGAAAACATTGACATTAAGGATAAATAATTTAGAATAATAATTATTTAAAACATTTAAAACGATCTTTTAGTTAAAGAGTTTTTTAACAAAAAGGAGAGACTCTTGAACACAAATAATTGAGGAATAACATTTAATAAAAACTTTATAATATCATGAGAATAAAGGTATTCAAGATATATTATTCCAATGTATAGTATATACACCACATAAGAGTGAATTGTTGCATAACAATAATGAAGTCTCAATGAAAATGTAAATTGAGATGAAATCCCTTATAAAGATGGTATCCTTAAATTAAGGATAAATCAATCACATAATTATGTGTGAAAAATATAAATACAATCAATATAAGTGGATATTAAGTGTAAAAAAATAAGAGGTCATTCACACATATTCGTAGGATGACATATTCAAGAAGTACATGTTTAACCCGAAGAATTGAAATTGTGTTAATAAGTTCCCTTGTAAATATTCTACAGCCTAACCACGTCTCTTTAAAATTAAGAAGATGAGTTGATGAGATAAAAAGGGTAACTAAACACTTGGAAATAATTTTTACATCAATAAGGATATATAATAACATATCCCAACATAATAAGATGTAAATTAAAAGTCATAACAAAAAGAAGTCTTTTAAAAAAGAGGAGGGTGAAAGGTTCCCTTACCGATTTGGTAACTTACGAAAAATATGCCACATGAAAGAAGAATCATCCAATGAATATGTAAATAATCATAAATGAAAGTATATTACACAAATATTACAATCATGGACAGTACATGCGCCACACAAAAGGAAATAGTGGCCAATATAGCATGAATCTCACGGGAATAAAAAGTGAGATGAAAACACCTTACTTCATTGTATTCAAATTGAATTGTATGACCAAAAGTTAATAACCAAAAAATGAATCACATAATACCATGAATATAAATCTAACACTGATAATATATATCAATGTAAGTTCACATTACTCCACATGTAACAAATAAGTGGCGAATAATGGAAATCTCATGGAATTAAAAGTGAGATAAGAAAATCCCTTACCTTGTGTCCAACTTGACTCGATCGTTCCTTTAATCTCCTAAATAATAAACTAAAGTTAATTTATACTTGATTACAAACCTTTTTCATGTTTAATATTCCTTTTATATCAATTATTACCATGTTATAAACATTATGTAATCATTTAAGTTAATAACGACCATTTTGTCGATATTTGGTACTTGAGTCAAAAATGAACACCTTATATTTACATGTTGTCCATATGGCCAGTATTTCATTATATCCAAAATGAAATTCATAATTTAGATATCATATATATCACATATATCCATTATATACATGTATTTATAATATTACATAACATTTGGATGTAAGAAATGAAATGCACCGTTCATGGAGACGGTAAGCCGTACGTATGCATGAACACTACTTTCATTTCTATTTCTTATTTGAATGGAATTAAAAAATAATGATACATAGGTATATTATAATTACAGTATAATATCATATATAATATCGTTAACTCCATCCTTTAAAAATCCCACATAAGGCATTAACAAATCACATCACTTTGAGGGAGCGGTAGTCCGCACTTCCTCAAATGAGATTATCGTATTTACCCACTATGGAAACCATAAAGGCGTGATATAAATTGGAAGTACAGAAGCATAAGGAAATAATAAACTTAATATATATTATATATAAATACATTTCTATCATAATGGCCACCATGAGAGGTGGTAAGATGTAATTGAACAATCATCGTTTCATGAGGCCTTAGTTTTCCATCCACAGAAACATTATGTTCTTCATCCATTAGATGGAGTTTTGTGTAAGTGTAGTTCTAATAATTCTCATAACAACATCCTAGTATATTTAGGATACTGGTGTTGTTACAAAATAAAGTAATAAAAATATTTTAGGGGTTGGAGAAGTAAAATAAAAGAAAAGAGGTTAAGAGAAACTGTTACCTTTAATTTGGGTAACTCCCTTTGGTTTGAAACAAAGGACTTCTTAAAGTGCCTTCCACCTACAGTAAGGCTTCTAAGGGGAGTATAGGAATGTAGGGAGCTTAATTGGGTAGATTTTGGACGATCCAAATGGCTTGAGAGGTGTGAGGAATTAGATAGAATTGGTCTCTTTTTATAAGGGAGAGGAGGGGCTCTTTAGGAAAGTGTGAAAATATTATTTTATTATATAATTATATTCGGTTTCAGAAGGTCCAAAATTCATTAAAGATAAAGATAATATGACTCATGGTCGAAATAAAATCATCCAATTATAATTGGAAATTTTTGGGATAATATATTAATAATTATAATCTTATTTATTTAAATCATTTATTAATAAAGTAAATACTGCATCATTATTGTTTCATTAATAATTTAATTAATTTCATGTCTAAAAATTATGAAAAAATACCATTATGTGGGAAATACTTTTATCTTTCCAATGAATATTTATAGTCGAAAATATGACTTATATAACACCATATAAAAATTAATTACTAAAATATTTTTGTTAATGTCAATTTTGCATTTACATTATATTAATTAATCTAAATTGTCATTATCACTCCCAAGTGGCTCAATGGGGTCCCAAAATCGACCCAAAGATGCCCATGGTCGTTAATGACTCAACCAAAAAGGTTTGGACAAGTTTTAAGGTAATTTGGAATTATTATACTATTCTTTTAACCTTGAATTGCCCTATTTACCTTTAATCGCGGTAAATAAAAGTCAAAAGTTACTATTCACCAAAAATTATTTTCATCTTAATGAACCACATTTTACTTCTTGATAACAACCATGTATGTCGGATTTTTGAAACTCAATTCAAAAAAGTGGTAAAATTTCATTTAAATGAAAAAGTCAGTTTTTTTAACTACCACTAAGTGGTTTCACTATTCATCAAAAATTGATGTTTTTTAGAAAAATACCAAAACTTCACCCTAAACTATATTTGATATTCCGAATTCAAAAATTATGTCTATTTTTCCAAATTCAAAACATATAAGTGGAATTAATTTATTTTAAAATTAATTCTCGTTATCAAAACAAATAGCGTGTTTTTAAGAAACAATAACTATCAAATGATTGATACTAGTTTATGTCTAATTTTAAAGTGGAATTAATTCCAATGACCAAAATTGGATTAAATTGTAAAAATATATTTTAATTTCACTTTAAAAACAATTAAAAAATAATCTAACCATATAAATAAATTAGATTAAAATGAACTTTTGAAATAAAATACAATATTTTTCACTATTCATTTAAAAATGAACTTTATCGGAAAAATTCCAAAAATTTACACAAAGTAAATTTTGATGTCCCCATTCTGAAGAAGGGTTTTATTTGGTCATATATAATGTATTAGAGTGACCAAAACTATATTTAAAAATGGTTCTCCATTAAAAGGCGATAAATCAGCCTTTTTTAATTTAAAATATGCTTAAAATTAGATTTATTCACATTTTAAGCCTCAAAATTGTATTTGATAAATGAAAATACATTTAAAAAACATATATAATCATATTTTATTTAGTTTTGTTCATTCGTTCCAATACAACGGCTAGGAGTTGACTACCATTTAAAATAATGATACTATATTATTAGTGTGCAACGTAACATTTCAATGAAACCCGTTGTTGGGTATTGGGTATGCTATCGAACATAGCAACCCTTTTAAAGTAAAATTAATATTTAATTAAAAAATATATATGAAATATGTCTTATTCTTTATTTACCTGGGATGTTACAATCTTGACCTCAATATTAATCAGGTCACCCTTTTTATTCTTTATAAAATGATTTAATTTTTAACTTTCTAGTCACTATCCTTTTAAATAGATTGTTCCAATGACTACTTAACTCTAAAAGACCAATTATTTCATGTAGAATATAAATAAAATAAGAAAACATGAAACAATTAATTTTACATAGTTTACCAGCATAATGGTAATACAAGGAGCATAAAATTATAAATATACCAATGAACCATAATCTACTAAATTTTTTGGGTGGTTTGTTTAGTATAAATGAATTCTATTTTTGGGGTCACCCCCCTCATAAGGTTTAGGTATAACTCACTTCTTTTGAAGGGTCACTTCCTTCACTCTACTATATTTTCTGACTACTCCAAGAAAGGAAAACTCTTGTGTTATATACAAAAATGAAAATGGTATCACCATTATTTTATTATTTCACTAGATATATGTTGGTGTAATTTTATCTCCATAAGATACACCTTTACAATATTGTGTAAAAATCTCCATGAACATAAATATTTCATTTTCATGAGCCCTAATGGAAACTCTTTAATATTTGTAAAGATTTTAAAGGGGTTATAATTTTTTATCAATATTCATTCCACATTAAACTGGAAAACCTATTATACATTTTATTCTTCTTTAGTATTGAATATGACTATGATCTTTACCATATTGTATAAAAAAATCCCTTCTATTATTCTATTATGGAATATCTATCATCATAGTCTCAAATATATCCATAAATCTCAATTTAAATTATCCTCTACACTAATTCCAACTCTAATACTTATGTAGAATAATACCACTTTATGTCATTATTAAAAAAAACTTACTTCTCTCTAATTCAGATAGAAATTATACATATTTCCCTTCATGAAGATCTTCAAGTATTCACAAGTGTTATGAGAAAATTCATCCAAACCTCTTCCTCAAATCATTGTCATAATCTTTCAATGAATATTTGGATTTCCTTATTAACATATACTGAATTATAAAATAAAGAATTTTATGGACCCATTTCTTCCATAGTGTAAAGACACCATTTATGATGTGCATCGCAGTCCACTTTGAAGCTTCATGTTTGATCCAATTTATAGAAACCCATACTTTACATACATGGTTAATAATTCAAAATTTAAGCATACTTATTACAACATATAACAAAACCGTGAAAGGACCATATAGGTATAGAGTATTTAGAAACTGGGAAACATAAACAACTGGTTCATAAAGCATATACTTTACCTCCCATTTATTCCATCATATCTAGAGTCCCTTTTGGAATATCCTACTTAATAACCTTCTTCCTATCCTGGGGAAATAAAACATTCAAAAGGGTGAGCTCAAATGCTCAGTAAGGGTAAACAAAAGAAATATCAATCACAAAATATACATAAGAACATAACTTTTGGAAATCTTAACATGCAAAAGAGATCATAATTTCATAACATGGGATAAATCATAGTAGTGAAATGTAATCCCAATAATCATAACTTAAAACATGAAACTTTTTTTCATACACACATAATCATAGAGAATCATTTCTTATTAATCAAGACTCATTGCCAAGACCATCTTAGTGGAAAAAGTCAATTTCTGAACCGAGTTCACTCCTCGTTTCAGTCCTGTTTCACTGAACCGGTTTAACCTTCCGTTCCAGCCATGTATATCTCATGAGATATAAAATCTTTACCCAATTCATTGGAGGGAGATATAGGTCCCACCCATCTCATAATGATACCATTCTTATGTGTTCCACAAAATCATAAACCATACATCATAGCATAACCCATGTAATAAAAATGGGAATCTTAAACATCGTGACATCATAAAACAATTTATATAAGATAAAGGAATTAATAAAAATATTTCCATCACAACATAATCAAATCAATGTAATAATAGGGATAGAAATAGAACCCTATATTATCTTAGATGGAAAATAATTTTGATAAAACACTTGAACTCCATTCTTGAGGAAAATATCCTTTCTACTTCAAAAACATTTTCCCTTTCTTAACATGTCATACAATCTTAAACAAAAAGAAGTTGATTAAAAATAAACTTTAAAACTTGTAAAGGAAGCTTCTTGGAAATAATGTTTTAAAAATCCATTCATTCCATATAAGTTAAAAAAACATTCTTCTCATACTCTTGTCGGATAAGTCAAAAAGTACCTCGTATGAAAAACGACAAAGTATTCCTTTAATATATTTTACTAATACCTCACCGAAGGGTAAAATTTGATATAAACTATTGTATAAGGATATAAATATTACATATTGAGGAAACATGGATGTGGATGTTAATATACACCCCAGCAAATTCCAAAGTATAAACAATCTCGGATAAAAATGAGATTGTGATATTTCCCTTACCTTAGGTCCGATTTGCTTCGTAAGTGTTTGAACCTCATGTATAATGATTTAAATAATTTTATTGACATATTCCAGGATCATAAATATTGTTATGATATCATATATGGTCATATTCTTAGCTTCTTATTATTAATATTTAATTACTACTTGTTATTTGGGTGTTTATTACTTTTTGTTCTTAAGCGTGTTTTGTCGAATAAATTATTATTCTTATTTTCAGGTTATAGATACCTCATTTCCATAATGGTATTAGTGTAATATATATCATATTAATTCATTCAATTCATTTATATAATCATTATGAAATGAAGATCATGTAGAATGATTCGCATCACATCGTGGAGACGGTATTCCGTACGTACGCACGAGTGATGATATCATTCCCATGATCGTGGAATTGTATTGGAGTGTATGTATACTATTTCAGAATAAATATTACTTTAAAATAATCATATATATTCATTCTTTACACCATTATACCCATCCAAGTAAGGTGGTTGGGGAAAATATATTACACCACGGTGTGGAGACGGTATTTCGTATGTACGCACGCGCGGTGATTTCATTTTCCGTAGGATGGATAGATGGTGAAATAGGGTTGTTTCATAATTATAATAACATATCAGTATATTATTGATACTGATGTTATTACTTCATAATGAAACAACTAAATAAGAAGAAGTGGAAGAAGAAATAAGGATGAACGAATCGGTAAGGAGCATTACATCTTCTTTGAAGCGCCTGTTTGAGACATCCTCTTAGGGCACTACAATTGGTCTTTGAAGAAGACCAGGACCTCTAGGATGTTTCTAGGGAAGTGGGGAAGTGAAATGGGAAGGGATTGGCCGAGCTTGGAGGCTCAAATTGGTGTGAGGAGGAGAGTGAGGAGGTGCCCTTTTATAAGGGAGCAGAGGGGCACCTTTGGAAATATAAGAAATATTAGTTTATATTAAATCCCAACCCCACTTAAAAACATCCAAAATAACTCATATCAGAATATTAGATGATTTCAGGTTGTAATATCATCAACCAATAAAATTTATACATGTTAGGAATTTATTTTAAACATTATCAACTTGATTTATCCTTATTTATCAATTTAATTTTATTTGTGGTAATAATATTCTAAATTTTAAATTATTATAAATAATTACATATGTGTTGTGAATTTTCCATAATTTGACACTTTATTACATTTTAGACCATATAAATTTTAATTTATAATTTTTAAATATTTTTGTGATTTTTAAACAATTTTATAATATGTTATTTTATAAAATAACAATAGTGTCAATTTTGACACTATTCATTTATTTGAATTTAAATAAAATATATAAAGAAGATATGTTCGAAATAAAAGCTTTAATAGATCCATAAAATTTCATATGTATCTAGAAAATTAGTGGATCACATTAAATAGTTCATATAATATTTATTTTAATATTTTCAAAACCATTTATTTGATATTTTAATTAATAAAATAATTTCAACATCACTATTGTGTCATACATAATAATAATTATTTAATCCCTAAAACTTATAAATAAATTCCTATGATGTAGATAATTGTATTAGCTTTTTAGAGACTATTCATGTTCAAAGTTTCATTAAGTTTATCACTAAATTAAAATTATTATACTTATAAAATTTAAGAAAGTGACATGTTGTCACATTCTTTGGTTTTAATAATAATTAAATTATTTTCATGGAAAAAAGTCCATTAAATGAATCTAATCCGACCCTTAGGTGATATGGGTTGACTTTTAGTCCTATAATAGGATTTTGGAAGGTGTTAGTGTAATTTTATAATATTATATTTACCCTTAATTACCCAGTTTACCTTTAACTATGGTAAATAAAATTTACCGTAGTTACTATTCATAATGCCCAAAAATAAAAAGTATCCTATTAATATAATTTGGACCCAAGGATCACAAATATGGAATCCATTTTTCAAAATTCGAAACATATAAGTTGCAGTAATTAATTTTAAAAAAATCCCGTTGTTATGAAAACAGGTTTTAGAAGTTAAAACATTGTCAAATATTGAAATGTTTTTACCTATGAATTCAATGTGAAATTAATGCTAATGACATAAATTATATTAAATGGTAAAAATATATTCTATTTATATTTTAAAAACATTCAATATTATAATTTATCCATATAAATTATCTCAATGAAAAAAGTTGTTTTTAATTAAAAATTAGCGTATTTTTACTATTCATCAAAATATGAAAGTTATCAGAAAAATATCAAAAATTTATCCAAAGTAAATTTTTATACCCTGATTCAAAAGAAGAATTTTATTTTTTCAAATTGAACTTATAAACATGTCAAAAACTAGATTTAATGTGGGTGCACCATCAAAAGGCGGCAAAACTACATTTTTTTGAAAAATACTTATTTTACCCGAAAAAATTATTTTGTTCTCTTACCATGTTCTAGAAAATGTGTAAGATGAATAATAATGTTATAAAATTCAAAATGTAGATGATAATATTCATAACGGCTAGTCCATAATAATATATCGTAGTTTAGTGAAACCCGATATTGCGTACGATGCAAGCTATCGAGGAAGGTCGCAATTGCATGTAAAGAAAGTCAAGCTAGTGTTGTGTGTAGTGAACAATTACTTTGATGATTTATATAACATAAAAACAAAATATTTCTCATAAAAGTATCAGGTGTCACATTTTGCCCCCCTTAAAATGAATTTCTCCCTCAAAATTCGTCACTTTTTAATAAACAGATGAGGATACCTCTCCCTCATAATATCCTCAAGCTCCCATATAGATTCTTCTAATTGGTGGTTCCTCCATAAAATATTCACCAAGCGAGTTGTATTGTTCCGTAGGAATTTTTCGCTACGATCCAGAATCTCTATCAGATGTTCTTCATAAGAAAGATCTTTCTCCAGCGGTACAACTTCTTAGCTGAGTACATGTGAAGGATCAGGTATGTACTTCCTCAGGAGAGATACATGGAACACATCGTGAACTTGAGAGAGATTCGGTGGAAGTGCCAATCGGTAAGCTACCTTTCCAACACGATCTAGTATTTCGAAAGGACCGATATATCTAGGGCCCAACTTCCCCTTCTTTCTAAATCTCATGAACCTCTTCCAGAGAGATATTCGTAAAAACACTTTATCACCCACTTCAAACTCTTGGTCTTTTCTTCGGTTATCGGCATAACTTTTCTGTCGACTATGAGCTGCTCTTATGTGTTGTTGAATAGATCCGACCTTTTCTACCATTTCATCAAAGAGATCAGGTCCTAATAGCTTTCTTTCCCCAACTTCATCCCAGCAAGTTGGAGTCCTGCATTTCTTTCCATAGAGAGCTTCATAAGGAGCCATCTGAATACTGGAGTGAAAGCTATTATTATAAGAAAATTCCACCAAAGGTAGGTGTTGATCCCAACCACCTTTGAAATCTATAGATCAAGCTCTCAACATATCTTCTAGACTTTGAATTGTCCTATCAGACTGACCGTCTGTCTGAGGATGATAAGTAGTGTTGAAACTCAACTCTGTATCCAGAGTATGCTGAAGACCACTCCAGAACTTTGAGGTAAACCTCGGATCCCGATCAGATATAATAGAAAGTGGTACTCCATGCAATCTTACCAATTCCTTTACATATATCTGGGCAAGCTGATCTAGAGAGAAATACTCTCTAATAGCAATGAAGTGTGCAGACTTTGTAAGATGATCAACTATGACCCAGATAGCACTATCGCCTTTGGATGTTTTAGGAAGTCTGGTGACAAAGTCCATAGTGATGTTTTCCCATTTCCATTCAGGTATAGGTAATAGTTGTAACATCCCCTTAGACTTCTGTCTCTCAGCTTTAACTTGCTGACAAACCAAGAATCGAGAGACATATTCAGCAACATCTCTTTTCATGCCATCCCACCAGAAGTACTCTTTCAGATCCCTATACATCTTCGTGCTTCCCGGATGAATAGAGAATGAAGAACTATGAGCCTCATCCAGAAGCTCCTTCTTTAATTCTAGGATGGGAGGAACACAAACCCAATTCCTGAACTTTATTATCCCATCACAATCAAGGTTAAATTCAGGTACATTTCTCACCTTCTTTTGTAACTCTACATCTTCTTTCTGTGCCTATTTAATCTTCACATGTATAGATGGTTGAACATTCATTTGAGAAAGATATGATTTCCCCTTCCATTATAATTCTAAGATTCATCCTTTGTAAATCCATAAATATTGGATCTTTTGTGATCCTCATCATGGATAAGCTAGCATGGTCTTGTCGACTTAATGCATTTGCCACCTTGTTTTCTTTCCCAGGGTGTTAATGAATTGAGCAGTCGTAATCCTTAATCAGCTCCAACCATATTCTTTGGTGCATATTCAGCTCCTTTTGTGTGAAAATATACTTTAAAATTTTATGATCAGTATAAATATCACACTATTCACCATAAAGGTAATGTCTCCAAATCTTTAATGCAAAGATTACCACAGCTAACTCCAAATCATGAGTTGGGTAATTTTGCTCATGGATTTTTAACTGTCGTGGGGCATAAGCTATCACCATATCATTTTTCATGAGAACACATCCCAATTCCTTCTTGGATGCATCACTGTAGATCACAAACCTTTCTCCACTACAAGGTAGTGTGAGCACTGGTGCACTGGCTAACCTTCTTTTTAGCTCTTTGAAATTTTCTTCAAATTTCTCCATCCAAACAAACTTAACTCCTTTTCGAGTCAACTTGGTGATTGGGTTAGATAACCTTGAAAAATCTTTCACAAAACGTCGGTAATATCCAGCCAAACCAAGAAAACTTCGGATCTCGGTTACTGTTGTTGGTCTCGACCATCTTTCATTAACCTCTGTTTTTGCTTGATCCATAGATATCCCCACTTTTGAGATTATGTGACCCAAAAATGCAACTTTTTGAAGCCAAAATTCACACTTGGTAAATTTGGCATAAAGCTTCTCCTTTATTAGGGTCTTTAATACAATTATCAAGTGATCTTCATGTTCTTATTTTCTCTTTGAATAGACAAGAATATCATCTATAAAGAATACCACAAACAGATCAAGATAGTCTCTAAAGACTCTATTCATCAGATCCATGAAGATAGCAGGGGCATTAGTAAGACCAAATGGCATCACAATAAATTCTTAGTGTCCATACCTTGTACGGAAATCCATATTTGGTGTATCCTCCCTTTTGACCCTTAATTGATGATACCCTAAACGAAGATCAATCTTGGAAACGTATTGAGCTCCGCGTAGTTGGTCAAATAGGTCATCAATGCATGGGAGAGGGTATTTGTTCTTGATAGTGATCTTGTTAAGTTCTCAATAATCAATGCAGAGTCTCATTGATCCATCTTTCTTCTTAAAAAACAGAACAGGTTATCCCCAAGGTGACACACTAGGTCGTATAAATCCTTTATCAATATTCTCTTGGAGTTGATTCTTCAATTCCTACAACTCAATTGGGTCCATTCTATAAGGTGTCTTTGAAATAGGCAAAGCACCCGGTACGAGTTCTATTGAAAACTCAACTTCACGATTTGGTGGAAGACCTGGCAATTCCTCTAGAAAGACATAATCAAATTCCCGTACAATGGGCATATTATTAATCGTGAGTTTCTCTCCAACCATTTGAGATAAATAACCTTCATTTAGTGGAATCAAGACCCATAAGATGGATTAAATTTCCACTGGAAGGTTATGTTCATCTTTGCATTGATAGATGATCATAGATTGATATGGAATATGAAATGTGACTTTCCTTCTTTGGAAATTGATATGATATTCATATAAAGAAATCCAATCCATGCCAAGAATCACATCAAATTCCACTATAGGAAGGATCAAAAGATTTTTAGGAAGCACTTTACCACAAACATCAATCGGAGAAGAATTGTGAACTTTTGATGCGACTGTTGTGCCATTAGGAGTTTTCACAGCAAACTCAACATATAATTGTTGAGTTAATATGGTGATACCCTTAGAAAATTCTTCAGAAATAAAATAGTGGGTGGATCCAGAATCAAATAAAACATTTTCTACTTTAGAGTGGATGGTATGTGTACCTCTCACAACTTCTTTGTTGTACTCCACATCACTGATAGTAATTGCATGTGATTTTCCTTTCTCTTTGGCCTTAAGATTTTGTTGATGTCGATCATCATCATCAACCCTTGGATTTGGGCATTGATTGGCATAATGACCCATCTCCTTGCACTTGAAACATTGAAGTGTATTAGGTTCATTCTGTGTATCCCTTCCTTTATTTTCATCATTAGACATCTTCTTTCCATTATTTCGACATTAAATTTCCCGATGACCTTCTTTTCCACACTTATAACATTTTCTTGACCCCTTAAGACAATTTCCTCCATGTTTATTTCCACACTTTGAGCATAAGGGAAAACTCAACTTCTTTTTAGTGTGGTCTTTAGATTTTCCTTTGAATTCTATTTTCCTCTTATTATCAAACCCATGTGACTGATGGGTTACACCAATCTCCATCTCAACCTTGAGAGCACATCGAAAAATTTCCTCATAGCTATTGAAGTCCCTTATGGATAACGCCCTTCGAAGACTTGGTTTTAAGCCACTAAAGAATTGATCGATCTTACTCTCAGGTTGGATAATAATTCTGGAAGAATACCTTGAAAGTCTTGTAAAATTTGCTTCATAGGTACCAACGGATTCATCATCCTTTTTCTTCAGTTAAAGAAACTCCTTCTCCATCTTTGTTTGAAGAATACTAGGGAAATACTTATTGAAAAATAAGTTCTTGAACTCATCCCATTCCATGGTCTCAATTTCATCTCTTGGCCTCGTATTATTGATAAGATTCCACCATTGATCAGCATCACCTTCCAAACGATACACTACTAAGATGACTTTATCATGTTCATAACATTGAAGAACTGAAAATATCTTTTCAGTAGTACTGATCCATTGTTCACCAACTAATAGATCAGTAGACCCGCTGAATGAAGGTGGATGTTGTCTCATGAAGGATTAAATAGAATGTTGCTCCTTCCTTTGCTCATTTGGAAGTCCTGCATGATTAATAGCTTGAGAAAGTTGTGTGAGAATGGCTATAAGATTTTTGCATTCCATCTCCCATAACATTTGGTTGCTCAGGGGGACAATCATTGCATTGCCCGTCGCATTCTGCATTAACACGGTTCCTTCGGGTTCCAGCCATTGACTAAAACCAAGAAGAATAGTGTGAGAAACAATAATTATAATAGGAAAACCACACAATCAAGAATAAAATTTCACACTTAAGGTCTTATCATAGGTTGTTCATGGCCATTTCTAAAACACTAAGATTGTGTTCTATGCTTAGACTTATCCTTAGGATTCTTACTAAGGCTTTCACATCCTAGTTTCCAAAGGTTGACTATACCATTCCTCTGTTACCAACTATAGTGGTCTGGAATTACTTCTAGTGGACTATAATTGATACCTATCAGGGCACTCCATGGGCGGATACACCCCCTGGGCGGGACACACCACCATCCCCAGTGGCAGCCATTTCCTCATGAAGCCCTTGGGCGGAGAGCCATGCTTCGTCCAACGCTCACATGTGAGAGTTCCCAAGGATCGGATTCATTCATACCTCCTTTTCCTATGATACCAACTATAGTGACCCATACTTTACATACATGTTTAATAATTCAAAATTGAATCATACTTATTACAACATATAACAAAACCATGAAAGGACCGTATAGGTATAGAGTCTTTAGAAATTGGGAAACATAAACAACTGGTTCATAAATCATATACTTTGCCTCCCATTTATTTCATCATATCTAGAGTCCCTTTTAGAATATACTACTTAATAACCTTATTCCAGTCCTGGGGAAATAAAACATACAAAAGGGTGATCTCAAATTCTCAGTAAGGGTAAACAAAAGAAATATCAATCACATCATATACATAAGAACATAACTTTTGGAAATCTTAACCTGCAAAAGAGATCATAATTTCATAACATGGGATAAATCATAGTAGTGAAATGTAATCCCAATAATCATAACATAAAACATGAAACTTTGTGTCATACACACATAATCATATATAATCATTTCTTATTAGTAAAGACTCATTTCCAAGACTATCTTAGTGGACAAAGTCCATTTCTGAACCGAGTTCACTCCTCGTTTCAGTCCTGTTTCACTGAACCGGTTTAACCTGCCATTCCAGACATGCCTATATCATGAGATATAAAATATTTACCCAATTCATTGGAGGGAGATATAGGTCCCTACCATCTCATAATGATACCATTCTTATGTGTGCCACAAAATCATAAACCATACATCATAACATAACCCATGTAATAAAAATGGGAATCTTAAACATCGTGACATCATAAAACAATTCATATAAGATAAAGGAATTTATAAAAATATTTCCATCACAACATAATCAAATCAATGTAATAATAGGGATAAAAACATAACCCTATATTATCTTAGATGGAAAATAATTTTGATAAAACACTTGAACTCCATTCTTGAGGAAAATATCCTTTCTATTTCAAAAACATTATCCCTTACTTAACATGTCATAGAATATTAAACTAAAATAATTTGATTAATAATAAACTTGAAAACATGTAAAGGAATCTTCTTGTAAATAATGTTTTAAAAATCCATTCATTCCGTATAAGTTAAAAAAACATTCTTCTCGTACTTTTGTCAGATAAGTCAAAAAGTACCTCGTACGAAAAACGACAAAAGATTCCTTTCATATCTTTTACTAAAAACTCACCGAAGGGTAAAATTGGATATAAACTATTGTATAAGGATATAAATATTACATATTGAGGAATCATGGATGTGGATGATAAAATACACCCCAGTAAATTCCAAAGTATAAACAATCTCGGATAAAAATGAGATTGTGATATTTCCCTTACCTTAGGCCTGATTTTCTTCGTAAGTGTTCGAACCTCCTGTATAATGATTTAAATAATGTTATTGACTTATTAAATGATCATAAATATTTTTATGATATCATATATGGTCATATTCTTAGCTTCTTATTAGTAATATTTCATTACTACTTGTTATTCGGATGTTTATTACTTTTTGTTCTTATGCGTGTTTTGTCGAATAAAATCTTATTCTTATTTTCAGGTTATAGATACCTCATTTACAGAATGGTATTAGTGTAATATATATCATATTAAGTCATTAAATTCATTTATATAATCATTATTCAATGAAGATCATGTATAACGAGTCTCATCACATCATGGAGACGTTATTCCGTACGTACGCACGAGCGATGATATCGTTCCCATGATCGTGGAATTGTATTGGAGTGTATGTATACTATTTCAGAATCAATATCAATTTACAATAATCATATATTGTTATTATTTACACCATTTTACCCATCCAAGTAAGGTGATGGGGGAAAATAGATTACACCACGGCGTGGAGACAGTATTCCGTACGTACGCACGCGCGGTGATTTCGTTTTCCGTAGGATGGATAGATGGTGAAATAGGGTTGTTTCATACTCATAATAACATATCAGTATATGAGTGATACTTATTTTATTACTTTATAATGAAACAACTAAAGAAGAATAAGTTGAAGAAGAAATAAGGATGAAAGAATCGGTAACAGGCATTACCTCTTCTTTGAAGCGCCTCTTTGAGACCTCCTCTTAGAGCACTACAATTGGTCTTTGAAGAATACCAGGACCTCTAGGATGTTTCTAGGGAAGTGGGGAAGTTAAATCGGTAGGGATTTGCTGATCTTGAAGGCTCAAATTGGTGTGAGGAGGAGAGGGAGGAGGTGCCCTTTATAAGGGAGGAGAGGGGCACATTTGGAAATATAAGAAATATTAGTTTATATTAAATCCAAACCCCACTTAAAAACTTCCAAAATGACTCATATCTGAATATTAGATGATATAGGGTTGTAATATCATCAAAAAATAAAATTTAGACATGTTAGGAATTTATTTTAAACATTATCAACTTGATTTATCCTTATTTATCAATTTAATTTTATTTGTGGTAATAATATTCTAAATTTTAAATTATTATAAATAATTACATATGTGATGTGAATTTTCCATAATTTGACACTTTATTACATTGTAGACCATATAAATTTTAATTTATAATTTTTAAATATTTTTGTGATTTTTAAAAAATTTTATAATATGTTATTTTATAAAATAACAATAGTGTCAATTTTGACACTATTCATTTATTTGAATTTAAATAAAACATATAAAACAGATATGTTCGAAATAAAAGATTTAATAGATCCAAAAAATGGAATTTATATCTAGAAAATTAGTTTAGAACATTAAATAGTTCATATAATATTTATTTTAATATTTTTAAAACCATTTATTTGATATTTTAATTATTAAATAAATTTCAACATCACTATTGTGTCATACTTAATGATAATTATTTAATCCCTAAAAATTATAAATAAATTTCTATGATGTAGAAAATTGTATTATATTTCTGGAGACTAGTCAGGTTCTAAGTTTCATTAATTTTATCACTAAATTAATATTATTATACTTATAAAACTTAAGAAAGTGACATGTTGTCACATTCTTTGGTTTTAATAATAGTTAAATTATTTTCATGGAGAAAAGTCCATTAAATGAATCTAATCCGACCCTTAGGTGATATGGGTTGACTTTTAGTCATCCAATAGGATTTTGGCAGGTGTTAGGGTAATTTTATAATCTTATATTTACCCTTAATTACCTGATTTACCTTTAACTATGGTAAATAAAATTTACCGTAATTACTATTCATAATGCCCAAAAATAAAAAGTAGCCTATTAAAATAATTTTTAGCCACTGATTCCGAATATGGAATCTATTTTTAAAAATTAAAAACATATAATTTGCAGTAATTAATTTAAAATAAATCCCGTTGTTAAGAAAATGGGTTTTAGAAGTTAAAAGATTGCCAAAGATTGAAATGTTTTTACCTATGAATTCAATGTGAAATTAATGCTAATTACATACATTATATTAAATGGTAAAAATATATTCTATTTATACTTTAAAACCATTCAATATTATAATTTATCTATATAAATTATCTCAATGAAAAAAGTTGTTTTTAATTAAAAATTAGCGTATTTTTACTATTCATCAAAATATGAAAGTTATCAGAAAAATATCAAACTTTTATAAAAAGTAAATTTTTATACCCTGATTCAAAAGAAGAATTTTATTTTGTCAAATTGAACTTATAAAAATGTCAAAAACTAGATTTAATGTTGGTGTGCCATCAAAAGGCGGCAAAACTGCATTTTTTGAAAAATACTTATTTTACCCAAAAAAATTATTTTGTTCTCTTACCATGTTCTAGAAAATGTGTAAGATGAATAATAATGTTATAAAATTCAAAATTTAGTTGATACTATTCATAACGACTAGTCCATAATAATATATCATTGTTTAGTGAAACCCAATATTGCATACGACGCAAACTATCGAGGAAGGTCGTGATTGCGTGTAAGGCAAGTCAAGCTAGTGTTGTGTGTAGTGAAAGATTCCTTTGATGATTTATATAACAAAAAAACAAAATATTTCTCATAAAATTCTCGGGTGTTACACAATTCCTCTGAGAATGTTTTTCCATATTTGGACATGGGAACTCCATTAACCTTACATGTGAAATTTCTCCTTTAAAACCATCATGATTTTTGGTCATCAATCCAACTTGCCAAAAATTATTTTCTTCATCATTAAATGTAAACTAATTATGTTTTTATTTTTTAAATATACTATTCCACAAAATTTGGCCAAATATTACATTTAAATAACTAAAGTAATCATGGAATAATAATCCTTATATTTTGGAAATAGTTTTTCACATTCAAAAATAAATGAAATATTAATCATATTCTATGTTTAAATAAATAAATTATGAACTACTATAGTTGGATGAGTCTTATACTCAAATGGATAAGAGTATGACCCTTATGTACTTTCCATTGAGGTATGTTAAATTTCAATTATGAATTACCCATAATTCCTAAAAATAATTATTATGTAGTAGTCAATATGAATAATAAATTCTCCCTCCATAAATAATAGTATTAAATGATATGTGAACAACCCTTATAAACTTCAGTGCTATGAATATGACACATACATTTAATGGGATTCATTATTAATTGGGATAATTTTACCTTCACATCTAAAAATACTTACACATGAGATTCAAATATATTGTGAAACTCTAAAAACTCACATATATAATTTAAAAATATTATTCACCACTCAAAAACATGTTACATATATTGATAATTCTAAAAAAAATATATGATACTATTGATATTAATTTTTTTTGTCATATTCACAATATCACATCTATCACCAGTCAAATAATAATTTTTCTAAATCTATTAGTTCCCATAATATATTACATATCTAGAAAAATTAAAAAAATTCCATCATACTTCATAAGGACGTAAATTTATTAAGTATGAATCAAAATCTTACACACATAAGTACTCAATCAAATATACAAAACCTACACAAAACTAGACTTTCCAAAATTCCTCCAGAATACTCGAGTTATATCCCAACCCATTCCAATTTTATCCAAAACTATTCCATTAGCATATTAATTGAGAAAAAACATCATCAATATTTTCAATATACTTATTCAACTTCATCTTCACCATACTAGATAGCTCTAATCAAGAAACTTTTGATGCATTATCACTTTTATCTTCCATATCTAACACACTATTTGTAGGTTAAAAATAAATCCTATGCCAATAAAAAAAATTGATTGAAAACTGATATAATATAGCTTCATTAATTTGGTTTGAAACAAATCCACTAATATATTTTTAATAAATATAACACTTCAACTTCACAATTGGGATACTAATAATAAATCCTTTTATATTTTTCTACAATACTATCATTATTACTCAACTTATATTCCTCATCATGATTTTTCTCACTCACCCTATGAAGGATGAGAAGATTTATGAATTTACATTACTTCCTACTCATCCTTTAAAATAAAATCCAAATTATACCCCTTGTTATATGGAAATAACACCTATTATAATATTTCCCATATTTTTTATGTGAAACAACACTAGATTAAAACATTATTTTACTTGGAATATTATTTAGAGACACCATTTAATATAACTTCCTAGGGTGAAATTTTATAGGATACTAAACTAGATTGATTGTCAACAGATCTTATCCATCTATTTCAATGAATTATTTATATTTGATTAAGATATATTATACTCTCCCAAATTTTAAATAATTTAATACTCCTAAAAATTTAGCACCTTTTTTCACTAGTTCAACACAAATTCATATTTGAATTTCAAGCTCCAGAAATGTCACCAACTATGCATACATTCTCAAAAACGTTTAGTGAGTGATCTTTCCACTTAGGAATGAACCATTAACAAAACCTATAATATTTATGAGATATAACTTGATGTAGAAAATAAGATATCAATCCAATAAAATCATTTCTATTCATTAAACACCTCCTATTTCTATAAAATTAATATAGTCAAAATTTTAAGCTTCATACAAGGAATTATTATTATGAAATTTAATAAACCTTCACAAAAAAATAGTGATTAAAAATTAATTACATATCGTGTGAGTTATACCATTTTTAATCTTTACAGATCAACTCCAAGCACCAAAACTACAACCATTTTTAAAAAAAATACCACTTTATCAAAAAAAATATCCTTTCATATACATGGGATATTTAATTGGTTGATTTGGGATATGAAATTTGGATCTAAACCTCTAAAATCCCCATGAATATCTTATATTAATCATTAAATATACAATTTATATCATATATGAGAGTTGTTGTAACCTATGGCCTCACTCTATACCCTAAGCATGGGGGGGGGGGGGGGTGAATTAGGTCGTCTTGAAATTCTTATGATCTTTAAAAAATTTATATTGTCTTCATATTGGAATAGATAAATTATATATAACTTATATGAATAAAAAATAAAAAACAAAAAAGATAATTAACACACAATTTTTCTTGGTTCACCCATAATGGGCTATATATAAAGAGAACATATCAATAATGTTTTGATATTCCTATGAACCATTACTTAACCAGTATGTGATTATAAATTTAAGTAAAGATAACTTCTTATCAAAGTTACATTTCTTATTTCTCTCTTCCACACACTACATTCTAGACAGCTACAAAATATGTAATTAATATACAGGTCAAACTTAAAAATATATCAATCAAATATTGAACACTAAATAACAATCATGTAATTTATAATTCTATGTTCTTCAACTAAAAATCTTTAATAATATGAATTAAGAATTTTTAATTAAAATATTAATATTTAATGTAATTCTACCATGACTCACTTAACTTGTTAAATATAGATATTAAATATATTCCTTTTTTTGATACACTCATCATCTTGATATTTAGTCTCTCTTTATTCTTTGTGTGTGTTTATTATTATTAAAAGTTAATTACACTATATCAATGGATTTTTTTAATTAAAAATTAAACTCTTAACGAAATTTCAAATTAGATTTCTTCAAATATTACTATTGTATTTCCATTTAGAAAATCATCACCCATTAATTCCATAAATTCAATTAATGTTTGATCCATACCTTCCAAGTAGTTAAGGAAGATATAAAATAAAAAACTGATTGTAACCTTTTTTAAAACCATGAAATGATATCTAATAAAATCCCTAGTGTAGGGTAAAAAACCATCAACATGGTTTACATCATACTCATCTACCTATATTACACTTTGAGTTTATAAACCTGATGTGAAACACACCTATCTTCACAATGTAGTTGTTTTTTAGTTTCCTTTTTCGACCACCCTTAGTATAATTTAGTTACTTTAACATGAGAAGAAATATGTATTTTTTAATTCCTATAGAGATATCTATATGTTACATAATGATTCAAACAAAGGAAAACTCCAAGTACCACAATGTGACATTAAACTTCTCCCTACGTTGATAATCAACTAATAAAAACATCTTAAACCATGACCACCATCACCATTGACCACCACATATACTAGGTTAATTATTTCCCACAAGTAATGTTCATAATGAAAACATCATTTACCATGAAATGGTCATATAGATGATTTTATATTGAAATGACACTATTTTTAAATTGCATACAAAATGCACAAAGCTTCTACACTCCATACATTTCTAGATCCATTACAGAAAATCCAGACTCACCATGGTGACTCAACATGATGTGGTGAATGTAATGGTTAACAATATTCTCATTAATTAGTTATATATTGATTTAATATTCATAAGTATAAACATGATAGCTGGATTTGGTTTCCTAGGACAAAATTTTTGTACTTTGACTACACGTATATTCAAAATATTGATTATTACTAAACTATCTTGTATCATATTGTTCATTATTCAACATGATTCTAATGAAATCATTTTTTAGAGTATACATAACATTGCTAAGGTCATAACAACTCCACGCTATGATGAGATACATGAATTTCTATGATGATATTCTTAAATAATGTAATGTGGTGGGATAACATACTATAATGAGGCACATAGTACATTGAATTTCATGTACGATTACTCATAAGTAGATGAGGTTTCTTCCCATGATGTTTTTCACTTGGTAATATCCATGAAAGAATATTATGAGAATAAAATCACTAGTTGGAATTCTGCATGTTTTGGACTCATTAGATATTCATATATATGAGCATGTGTAATGATCGATCTTAATATTTCAATTAATTTATGCCATTACTCATGCTTATATTTTATGATGAAAACCATAATGACATATGTTTGAGATGAGTTAGTGTATGTTGGGTGTGTCATGATTGACATGTCATTAATGGATAACTTGAGGAAGGATTTTAACCTTTTATATTTATGAAAGATGATATCTCATCCATTTGATTGGAATAGAACTGTTACCCTAAATTATATGGCCATGGTTTAATGTTGAGTTTATTTTAGATAGTCAAATAATGTTGTATCAAGCATAGTGGTTGGTGACATAGATGTGCAATATGGTTGATGATATATTGTGACAAATGGATTATATTACATAGTGAGCATTCATATGTTGTTATTATAATTATTATATTATGTTATTTATATTGGTTTCCTTGACTCTTTTCTAGATAATATTCATGAATTTTAGGAAATAATGATTAGTTCCATTGAGAAATAACCCTATAGGGCCACACACTAATTATTTCTGATGATCTCGGTTTAATTTTATTTGAATTTAATTAATTGAATTAATATTATTCTCAAGAATAAGGGAAACTTTTATTCATGTTTTATCTATCAAAAATATATGTTGATTAATGAAATATTTATATTAAATATTTATTCGACTGTTCAATAAATTCTAGAGGAGTTTGAACGGACCAAGACCATGTCTGGTGACAAACATTAATTAACAAGCTAGTTAAATAATATTTATTATTTTGCAAGTTGGTAAACACCACAAAATAATAATAAAATTATTATTATATTGATTCATGTGGTTTTTTAAAGTCTATAATATTATTTAAGGACTGATATGAAATTAAATGGTTATTTTAACCAAAACCATATCTCTATGAAATATGATTTTTATATTATGTAGGGTGTGCAATCGAAAATAGAGAATCATTGTGAAAAATTAATTCCCTCTTTCATACACCTTTTACCTCCCTCTAAAGAACAAGAAACACAGTAGATATTCCTTGAGTACTAAAGGAAAATAGATCAACATGAATAATTCAAGAAACTCACTTTACCATGCTAGCACCTGTAGATCAATTAGCATTACTCAGAGATCAAAGGAGCACAAGTGGATCACTACTCAGGGGATTTTATCCTTGGATCCTTTCTGTGCAATGAGGGAAAACTGAAGGGTATTTTCAGATGATTGATATCTACATTGAAGAAAATATCCTCATATTAGGTATTAATTTCTTTCAATATTAAATAAATAAATTATTAATTTGATGTGCATGATTCTCACTCAGGGTTTTGGGAAACTCTTTATTAAAATAAATTTTGTATATCACCCACCACCAAATTCTTCCAATATGCTCGGAAGTAGCAATGAAAGACAATATACTTCCAATTGATAAAAAATACAACATATTACAATTTTTTTCTAAAAATATCCCTTTTTTATTTTTTTATCAACCAACTACTTGAAGATATTTCTCCCCCTGAGTTCATTTCTTCCAATACATTGTATATCATTTTACAAGATATCATATGCCCACTTTTTCATTTACATGATCCATGACTTTGATTTTCTCACCCAAACATTGATATTGTATGTTCATTCATCTTCTTGAGTTATTATACCCCTTTAATAATAAAATTCAACGGGTTATTATTTTGTATATCTAAATATTTCCCATCATTGAAAAACATCCAATGTTATAAAAAATAAATAAATAAAATTTAACTATTATATAATCCCATGTGAGCCAAAATAGAGTATAGGAAATAAGAGAAATAATTAAGTGATGCAATGTTATCCAATAAAAATGATCAAACATTAGAACTTCTTCTAAATACCCATGAATAATATCTCTCCCTATCTTCATGTAACCAATAAGAGAAAGAATATTTCCAAAAAAGTAATAAAATATAAAATTAAACATAATGGGGAGAGGGGTATGTGAGCCTCTTTAATTGTTAGAGATTATTTTAACTCTAAGGTTCAAAAAGCATTTTCCAGAAAGATGTATAACCAACAGTTTAGTGAAGATATTTACCACATGATATTGTCTTCAAAAAAATTATAGTTTCAAAATATTTTCCTCCACATTCCCTTTAATGAAATGATACCCGATCTAAATATTCTTTACGAAAGAGCGTTGAACCATTTTATTTTCGAATTCAATGGAACTTTTTTGATCTCCCGGAATCAACATTGGTTGATATACCACATCATCAAGAATCTCCTATAACAACACATGTTTTTTAGCCAAGGTATAATTCTAAGAGAATTTAAATTTTGGACTTTACTGGATGATCCATTATTTTAACCGATATTTAGAACATAATTCCAAATTTTGGAACACATCAATGTGTTTTTTAGATGTTGTTGAAGGACTTAAAGGTTTCTCAGGTTCTCTATTGAGTTTCAGAAGAATCAGACTCAAAAAAATTAAAATGGAAGAGGAATGGTTAGGGTTTATGGTTTTTCTAAAACCATGTGGCCCCCAAAAACAAAGTATGTGGTCTTTTCTAGAAGCTTAGTAGGTGTCACACGGGCTATGCATGGTTTTCCTAAACCATGAACTATTCTCACATGTTTTGTGACACTTAGGAAGTACCTAATCACTATTCATCATATGGTTTCTGTATGGTTAGGCTAACTATGAAGTACAAACCATGCAGTGTGGGTTTTATTATGTAGAGGGTGCTATATAGTTGGTGCATATTTTGGGAAAACCATGCTGCCAAAACACATGACCTAGTCCCTAAGGGTGAAATCAGAAAAATTACCTTAATGAGTTTGAAATAATTCTTTCTTATTTATTTTTCATCCTCCAGCCACATGAGTCTCTCTCCTATGTGTTGTCAGTTCCTCATCCCATCAAATTTAGGCATGGAAATATATCCACTATTCAGACTCTAAATTAAACATCGTGGGTCTCTATGGATCCAAATTGGTAATATCTCATATCCTATTAATTCCTTTCTAAGTTTCTATTCTAATCTGCTGTGCTATTTTGGAACGAGTTCATTTGAACGATTTTTAGGGTGAATGTTTTTTTCTAATATTTCATTCAAACTAGGCCAAATCAGACCTTGATATTGGATAAGTGGAACGTCATAATCATATGGTAGTTGGTAAATGGATTTTCCTTAAATTTATATCATTTTATAAATAGTGTCATTGCTCCATACTTTTTCCTTTGCCACACATTTACATAAAAATGTTTTCTTCATTCTAAATTGGTATACACACATATTATTATTCCATTTGGTCCTTTTTATGTAAATTGAGAATGCTAGACTTGATCACAGATACCCTGTGGGTGTGATAGTTTAATTTAAACCTTTAAAATTAATTTATTAAATTCCCAAAATGCATTATAATCATTCATCTAGGATTAATAATGTAATTTCCCCTTGTAGTATTTTTCCTAGTTAATAATGGAACCTCCCATGTTCCATGTTGATCCTTTAGAAATTTAATTTCCATATTGGGAAGTTTTTTATAAAATTTTTATTTAATGAGAATGGAGTTATTACTCTTGTATTTGTTTCTTAATTTTTTTAGATTGAAAGTTTATGCTAAAATGTGAATAAAATATTTTTTATACAATATAACTTTTTATAATAAAACCCCTTGATTTAGTTGAATTTTCTTCTAATTTAAAAAGTAATGATTAGTTTTTTAAACCAAGCTTGGTCCATTGCTTTGTTTTTTTCTTATAACTTCATGTTAGTGCTTTAAAATGTAATTTCAGTACATAGAATCTTTTTTTATTATTAATAAGGGTATCCCTCCTCTGATATAAATGTTCAATGAACCAACCTCTTCTTAAGGGTTTTTTGGGTTTCTTAAAAGGCCTTGCACATGTAGGAAATTGAATAAATGTTAAAGGAACCTTCTAAGTGCCTCCCTTAACCTAGTGAAATGAATTTCCATGTTCCGTTTAATTAAATGGAAATTATAAATTTTAATTGCATGTTCATGATGGATTTCCTTCCTCTAATGAATTAAATTGTTTAAATTTTTTAATTAATGAAATTTAATTTGTTGGTATGAATAAGACTTTTGTTATACTTATATAATCATGAATTATGTGAAATAAAATGTAAATTGTGGCAAGGACACTCCATTTATTACATGATTAAGTTAATTGTTAATTTGAATTATTATTAAATGGAATTACCTTTGTTATGAATGGGATTAATAAATCTAAACCATGAGAGATACTACCTCAGGTCTATTTTTGATATAAATATGATTAAAAATTGATATAGGCTGTTGAATGATTTTAAGGGTTATGTTGAACATGGTTGTATGATTATACCTTACATTAAGTGTTGAGTCATGGTGTCTCACACCATTGACTCTATTTTCATGGTGCACATGATGAACAACATCCCTTATTGAGTGTTGAAATGACGGTGCACTCATTATTGTTCGAGTGTTGACATGATGACACACTCACCATCTTGAGTGATGAGCATGAAACCTACCAATAACTATGAGATATAAAGAATGTACCTTTTTTATAGAGCTTATTGGATCATTCAGATTGGTTATGGATGACTAAGTTATGCCCCAGTCTAGATAGCAAATAGTATTCTAGGTATATGACCACTTATGTTTGTATATACTTGGTTCATATATGTGGATGAAATATATAACTATACTGTGTATATATTATTACTATATACATATGGTCACTCTTTAGAAGCTTATCCTGACCATGAGGAGAAATAAGTAGAGCCATGATGTGTCCTTTAATAACATGAGTATGATGGTATTTATTTATGAAGTTTTTTTTATTTATTTATATTACATTCACAATGTTTTACTTATTATTCATACATTAGAATAAGTTGTAGAAACCATGGGTAGTAACATTATGGTATTTCTATCTTTCACCTTTCTTGGGCCACCATTTCACTGTGGTACCCTAGTAGAAATTTCTAATGCAGGATTGAGGATTATTGATTTTCTATTTTTCTTATACCTCAGAGTTAAGATCACTGGACCTAGATAGATATTGGGATGCTCATGGAGATATCTCTTAGAGATTTTATTTTATTTCTTGATTTTTTACTATATTGTATCTTGTAGCATGCTATATGTATACTGTTTTAATTATTTATCATCATGAGAGAATTCAAATATTAGTTGTATATTGATATTTCCATCATTTTTATTAAGTTTATCTTATTCTTCCACTACATTATCTTTAATTTGTTACTAATTTTGATGTTGTATGTTTTTATTTATTATCCGATGAACTACCTTTATACTATGATACAAGGGTACAAAATCCTCATTATCACCTCCTGTGAACCTCACTTCTAGTTGGAAGCCTCTGATGTCATGACCCGTCCCCTGGGGCCCATGTAGAAACTACCCTAAGTCTGCCTCCCAAAGGATAGGGGCTGGAGACTAACACCGAAGGCATTATTCTGCAAATGCGAGGCATTTTATGTGTACATGTACACAAACACAACTCGAAACCAAAGGTACTAGAAAGTAAAATCCAAGTAAACAATGAATGAAATCCACTAAGTAAAACACAACTAGAGTAAAATGGAAAGTAATGTATAGGGTGACACCCTGGGCCACTATACAATCCCACCAAAAGAAAAACAGAAAAAAAGTAAATCTCCAAGTCCCTGAAGCTCGTCCGCCAGGAAGCCTACCTGATGGATAATTGAAGGGTATCTGTCTGAAGTTGAAGAAGTGAACCTCGTCTGTCTGATCTCACTGAACCCCACCAGGCCCTGGTCCTCCCTGGAATTCGTCAAAGCATTGGTCATCTGCACAAGAAACGACACATGAGAGAAAAGTTCATGTAGGGGTGAGTAAAACAATACTCCATTGGGGACCCTGAAACCACAAAGGTAAAGCACAAGAGAAAAACCACAAAAGAATGTACAGTCAGCTCTACTCAAGTATATTCCCCTATATATACAATGAAAATCCATATATAATTTTCACAACCACTAAGAATCCTAAGGTCCAACCTTACAACCAATTTATGGATTCTCATCAAAGGCTCAAGTTATAAAACACAAACTAGGAGATCACACTCCCTGAGCTCAGCCATCCCTGATGGCACCCATCCAAGAGATGCACTCCATCAGGAAAAATCTTACCAATCCGAATGGTATGTTTGAGAGAACATGATCCATTGGGAACATTTTATTAATTCTAAATCTAGTTCCTGACACTGGAGGTCTAGTTGTCACAACCTTCCACCCGATGCAAGACTAAGGAAACCCAATTGAAGAGGTCCACTCCACATCACTACGATCAGTTGAGGGAGCACTGCTCCAAACTAACCTACAATACCTTAGTATCTTCTGTAAGGAGTGGCCCATAACTCAGTCCACCGATGGAGCACTAACTCTTATCTAGGAAATGTTTTCATCAAGTGAATGAGGCTGCTCCTCACTAATGTGTCCGACATCCAAGGGAACTCCATCTCCAATTAAAGACCCACACTATACCTAGTAGAGGAGTACTACTCAATGACTAGATGACATATGCCCTGGTGTGATAGGGGAGTACTGACTCTGTCAGTTCTTGTGTGGAGGACCCACACCCTGGTACCACATGTGATTACCAACTCCTATAATAGAGGACCCACACCCTACTCGGTAGGGGAGTACCAAATCTATTCTATATCACATGGAGTACCCGCACCCTAAAAAAGCAAGAGAGTACTGACTCCATTAGTTTGTTCACTATCGGGGACCCGTGCCCTAGTATGTTAGGGGAGTACCGACCCCTGGATAGAGGACCTTCTCCCTGGAACAACAGGGGAGTAATGACTCTATCGTAGCATTTCATAAGGAGGACCCACACCCTAGAATGGAATGGTATTACTAACTTATAAAATAGATGATCCTCACCCTACCCAGTAGGGGAGTACCCAATCTATACATGTTAGGTATGGAGGACCCGCTCCCTAGTCTAATAGGGGAGTGCCAACTACAAGGATAAATGACCTTCTACCTAGCACGATAGGGGAGTATTGACTCTTCCTTTATAAACATCTTTGAGAACACAAAACCTAAAATGTAGGGAGCCTCGTCTCTGCCAAAGCATAGGGATACAGAGTACCCGCACCTTGAGTCATCAAGGGAGTAACCATCCTAACATCTCAACATAAGAATCACCCAGATTCTATCCTATGTCTGCCATTACTGAGAGAGCCTATTATTAAAACCAAAGAGACCATACTCTAAAATTTTCAAAAACTCACTTAGAGTATCTCAAAATGATCATCTTGTCGCAAGGGTCCCAACTCCACATACATATCATCAATCAGATGATTCGATTGAATGTTATGGGAATTTTTGTGAAATGTTAGCCGGTTGGGTACGGGTCCGGTCTGACCCGGTCGGACTGACCCAACCTAGCTCGGATCCCACAGACTTGACACGGGTCCTACCCGGGTTCAACACGACCCGAAACAACTGGGACCATCCCAAACTAGCTTGGCCCGACCAACTGGGCCACGAGTCCGGACCATTGGGCTCAGCCCGCTGGGCAGCGGGTCTAGCCCACCTTACTAGGAACTGCCTGCCAACAAAACCTAGCCCGCATCCTAGCGGGCTAACTCCTCCAGAATAGATGCGGTATAATCACGTTCTCTTAACACCAAGTGGCACCAGCTGGCACTGCCACTTCCATTAACCGGTCTGCTACGCGGACCTGGTCTTCTAGATAGACCTACGCCCGTGGGTGCCACTTGTACCACGATCAGAGGCCACGAATTTCTTCACATGGTAGCCAAGAGGCTGCCGCCTCCAGCTCCACTATGGTATGTCTCCCCACGTTTTGGCATGCGGCCGACACTGGTGGCCCAAAAGAATTTTACATGGACCACCATACGCGCTCCGGTGGTCCGTTATTTGATACGGAGGGTGTTAGGGATCCCTCAGGTTGTGTTCTTCATGTTCTTGATGGTAAAAAAATGATCAGTTGTTGTGAAATGATGATAGAGGTGCAACAATGAAAAATGATGATTAGATCGAGACATCGTGGGAAATACCACTGATCGAGTGCTTTCTGGCAGAAGGGATCACAACAGTAGTGAGGAGAGGGCCCATACCATTGATGAAAACAATACCTAGATAGTATTTAGTGCTCCCTTGATAGAATAAGGTGTGGGATACTCTTTACTGGAGTGACTGAAGTATTGAAGGTTAGTCTGAAGTAGTGCTCCCTCAACTGAGCATAGTGATGAGGAGCAGGTTTCTTCACTTCGGTTTCCTTGGTCTTGCATCGGGCACAAGGCTGTGATGACTATACATCCAGCACCGAGCACTAGAGTTGGACCTAGTAGAATATTTTTGAAGGAGCATGTTCTACTGGACATAACATTCATAATGGTAGGATTGTACCTGATGGAGTGCATCTTTCAGATGGGTTCCATAAAGGATGGATGAGCTCGTGGAGTGTGATCTCCGAGTTTGTGTATTATGAATTGAGCCTTAGATGAGAATACTGAAACTAGATATAAGGTTAGAACTTATACTTATTAGTGGCTAATATGAGTATATCAATATGTTCATGGTATATTTAGGATCATATACCTGAGTGGAGATGAATGATCATTCTTTTGTGATTTTTATCTTGTGCTTTACCTTTTTGGTTTCATGGTCCCCTACTTAGTATTGTTTTACTCACCCCTACACGAGATTTACTTGAACATGTCATGTCTTGTGCAGATGACCAATGCTTTGATGGAGTCTAGGGAGGACCAAGGCCTGGTGGTGTTCAGTGAGATCAACCAGATTAGGTACACCTCTGTAGCTTTAGGTAGCTACCGTTTACATACCCTTCAGATAGGATTCTTGGTGGACAAGCTTCAAGGACATGGAGTTTTACTTTTATTAGGTTTTTCTTTTGGTGGGATTTTATACTATCTAGGGCTTCCACCCTACACTTTACATTCCGTTGAACTCTAGTTGTGTTTTACTTAGTGGATTTCATGCATGGTTTCCCTGACTTTTAATTTCTAGTACCTTTGGCCGAGAGTTGTGTGCGTGTGTACAGGTACTTTAAAAATGCCTCCCACTTGTAGGATAATCCCTTTAACAGTAGTCTCCAGTCCCTGGAATTTAGAAGGTGGGCTTGGGGTAGTCGTGGCACGGTCCCCGAGAGACAAGTCGTGACATCTAAAATATGGGAAGATTCACTTGAGGCCATGTGGCCCACTAGTCTGACTACCAGTTTGGTTGTAAGTTGGTCCAGGATGTTACAAAGTGGAATCATAGCCTTTATTTTCCATTTTTTTAATATTTTTGG
This sequence comes from Viscum album, assembly GCA_963277665.1. NCBI lineage: Eukaryota > Viridiplantae > Streptophyta > Magnoliopsida > Santalales > Viscaceae > Viscum > Viscum album. The sequence continues at coordinate 283,082,562 of OY728137.1, read as the reverse complement.
ATTTCTAGATAGGAGACTATAAATGTGTTATATCTTGGTAAATAGTCATGAATGGGAGTGATCAACCCATTTACAAGGAAAAGTCCAAGTGGACAGGGATTGGACTATTGTTCACGTGGATCATTGTTACAGTTGATATAGTTTCACATTGAGTGATTGGTGTACTTTTCAATGATTATTAATTCATTATATTTATGATATTTACCCTTATCATAACATGGAAATTATGTATCATTACATGCATCATTATAGGAGAATATAAATTTTCATTTCATGCATATACCATGCCACGTAGTTTAATTTTTATCGTTCTTTTGGATTTGATTGTGTTCCTTGTGTGATTATATGCTATGCTGCATGCTTATTTAGGAGGGTTTTTCTATTTATTTGGATTCTTTTCTTGACATCATGTTTCTATATGTTTACTTCTTGTGATAAAATATTATTTGTTTGATATATAGATGGTTCCAGGGGATGAAACTTATGGGCTATGATTAAACTAGAATTAGTTTTCAATTATAAGGTGTATGGGTGCCTTAAAAATGGGAAAAGTTAACCCATATACATGAACCATCTTTGGACCCTTATATATGTCTATAGTCTTTTGTTAAAAATGAAGAAGCTTCTAAAGTTTTAATTTTAAGGTTAACTAGTTTCAATTAATTGGAACCAAATCCCATTCTATAAAGTGTATGAGTGCTTTGTGGATTAGGAGATAGAAACCCATGCAATCAATCCATTATATATGGCCATGATGTATTTTGGAATGGTTATAAATGTAATAGTTGTTTCATTTTGATATGAAATGGTTTGATTATCTACCTAAATGACAAATTTATCAAATAGGCTAGTTGGGGGATGTTTCTTATAGGATGATCCACTGCGGATGTTTTGAAATTTTGATGATTTAACAACTGTTGTTGGGTTTAATTATGATAAAACCAGGTAGGTTATGAAATACCCTCATAGTTCACCTTAACTTTTATAACAGAAAATGAATTTATTTGATAAATTGATTAATTATTATGGTATTCCTTGGCTAGTAAAGGAATCACGGTTCAACAATTTGTGTGTTTATAGTTAAATCCAAGATTCTTATGAGAATTCAACTAGTAGTGGTTTGTATGTTCTTATTTTGGTTTGATTGGTTGGTTAGAAACCGTTCAAATCCACTTAGTGTAATCTTTTTAAGAGATGAGAATGTCCCCATCTTTATTTAATCCTTGAAGGAGAGTATCAGTATTGTGCCTTGATAACGTTTTAAAATCTATTAAGCTTGATAGGTAATCTCTACCAGAGTTTCATGCTAGATGAATAGTTTTCTTTGAGGTGTGGTAGTCCCAAGTGGTACCTAGGTTCCGATGTTGGAATTCCTTGGATGGAATCTTCGACACCTACCATTTTCCTCTAACTTCACCTCCAGGTGGATGCCATTATGGGATCAGTCAATGATATGATAGGAATTTTTTGGATTGTACTGAAATCTCACATGTAAATATAGAGGTTTTACTACCTTGGGTTAGTTCCTTATACTCTGGTTTAATGAATCGAAGTTTATAACAAACTTTTTTTAGGATCAACGGTGAAATTTTAAGGGTGATGATTCTAGTGTGAAGGATCTATGTTACATTATTGTTCATGATGATTCATGAAAAGTTAAATGAGAAGGTGATTCTTTCTTTGGGGAACATCACAAAAAGTCAGGTATGGACTTTGATGAATGTGCATGTAATAAATGTAAAATGACTTGGATGAAGGCATTGCAGTTCAGTTGTAAGTTCCCTAGTCATCCATGTCAAGAATATTCAAGATATGTTGGGAAGACCATATAATCCGATATTTGGGAGTGTCTCAAGTTTTTATCCTTCTTTCTGATGTATACAAACAAAAGGAATCATTTTAATCACACAATCATGTGAAGGTGGGAGTGGTGTAAAGGTCATAAGAGACTTTTGGGAAAGCCTACGTGAACTGTTTCAATTTGGCTGAATGAGATTCAAATGTTTCTTTACAGTGATATCTTAGATATGACCTCATAAGTAACTAAGATTTACCTACTAATTAAAACCACACTAGGAGCATTATTATAATGCTTATGGTGTGCTTCTAATTAAATTTTGATGGTGGAGGTTCCATGGTTCGTAATTTCCTCTTAAAATGTTAAATCCTAAGGTGTGGGAGAAAAATTGGATATATTTTTAATGTGAGAATGGAATGACCATGTATCTAGCTAAATGGGATCAATTAAGAACCATTATGCTATTTTTTTGTAAAATGAGCATTTCCTTGAGTTTTGGTGGATTAAGAGTCTTATTATTGAGTAATGCTTCGTGGCACGTTGGGAATTTGGAAATGAAATGTGATAGTTTTAATGAGACTTAATGACCCTTATAGGCCCGGTGATGTTTCCATTGTTCCCAAAGGCTTCTCAATGATGAGAAGTTATAAGTTGGTGAGGTTTTAATGACCTGTGTTTTTGATCCAAGGTATAATTCAAATGGAATTTTAATTTTGGAATTTACTAGATGAGATGTTATTTGAAATGATTTTCAAAAGATAATTCCCAGAGTATGAACACTTCAATGAGTTGTTTTTATATGTGGTTGAAATCCCAAAAGTTTCTTCAGGTGCTCCATTGAGTTTCTGGAGTGTTGGACTTTGAAAACTCAAAATGGAAGAGGACTAGTTAGGGTACATGGTTTGCCTAAAACCATGTGGCCCCTATAAAAAAATGTGCAACATTTTTCAGAGGAGCAACATGTGCCTTTTGGGTTGTGCAAGGTTTGGCTAAACCATGCAGCAAGATCACATGGTTAGTGACACATATTCAGTACCTAATCCCTATTCATCACATGGTTAGTGCATGTCTAGGCTAACCATGTGGCATAAACTATGTGAGGTGGGTTTCATAACCAGAGGGTGATGAATAGTTGGTGCATGGTTTGGAAAAATGGTATGGAAAAAAATGTGATCCCATTATTAAGAGTGAAATTATGAAAATTTCCTTAATGAGTTTTAAATATTTCTTCCTCCTTTATTCTTTTTCCTCCAGCCATGTGAGGCTCTCCCCTATACGCTATGGGATCCTCCACCTCTCTAATATAGGTATTTAAATATCTCCTCTATCTGAACTATAAATTAAATGTTGTCTATATCTATGGATCCGCATCGGTAAGATCTTGGATCCTCTTACATTCCTTCAAAGTTTATCTTCTGATATACTATTCTATTTTTGTGTGATTTCATTTACCATATTTTTCGGGTATATGTCAGTTTATTAGATTTCCTCCAAACTATACCAAACCAGACATCGATATTGGATGACTGGAATATACTAATCATAAGGTAGGTGGTAAAAGGATTATACTTAAATTTTATTCATTTTATAATTAGTTTTGTTGATCCACATTCTATCCTTTTCCATAAATTGACTTAAAAATATTTACATCATTCTAAATTGGCATACATAACTAGTGTTAATCTTTTTGATCTTTGTTATGTCAATTGAGGATAGAAAACTTGATCATGGACACCCTTTGGGTGTACCAATATAATTTTCCCCTTTTATAATTATTTGATTAAATGACCAAAATTCATTCTAAGAATTCAACTTGGATTAATATTGGAATTACCCTTGGTATGATTTTTCAAAATTAATAATGGAACCTCCAAAGATCCGTGTTGAGACTTTATAAATTGAAATTCCATGTTGGATAGTTTTTATGAAATTTTTACTTAATGAGAATTAAGTTATGACTCTTGTATTTGATGCTTAGTCACAATAGATTGAATTGTGATGCTTAAATAAGAATAAAATAATTTTTTGGTAGGCAATGTCACATTTTATAATAAAACCTCTCAGTTGAGGTATGCTATATTCTAACCTAAAAAGTAATTATTTTTTATTTAAAACATGCTTGACTTATTGCTTTGGAGTTTTTCTATTCCTTCATGTTAGTTCTTGAAAATTAGAATTCTAGTACATGGCCTATTTTTTATTCTTAAATAGAGCATCCCTCCTCTTATATAAATGTTTAATAAACCAATATATTCTTAAGGGTTTGGACTACTTTTTTAAAATAAATTTTTCATATAGTAATTTGTTTAAATGTTAAAGGTACCTTAAAAGTTCCTCCTTTAACCTGGTAAAATGAATTTCCATGTTTTTTAATTAAATGTAAAGTATTAATTTGAATAAAATTTTCATGATGGCATACATGAATGAATTAATTTTTTTAAATATTGTAATTAATGAAATTGAATTAGGTGGTATGTCCACGCCTTTTGTTATAATTATATAATCTTGGATTATGTGAAATAAAATGATAAGGGTGGAAATGCCTCACTATTTAGTGCATGATTAATTTTAATTATTATTAAATAGAATTCCATTATTTATGAATGAGATTATTAAATGTAAAGAATGAGAGGTACTTCCTCATGTCTATTTTTGTTATAAATATGATTATGCCTTGATATAAGATATGAAATGATGGTAAAAGTTTTGTTAAGAATGGAAATATCACGCTCACTTACATCGAGTGTTGAGTCACAACTTCTCATACAATTTATATTATTTGGACATTGGGCATGATTCCACACCTCCCTTGTTCAGTGACGACACGATGGTACACTCACTACTGTTCAAGTGTTGACATGAAGACACACTCACCATCTCGTGTGAACACTAAGACATATCCTACTCATTATGATATGTAGGGAATTCGACCTTTTTTTGGAGATTATAGGCTCATTCAGACAAGTTATGGATGACTGAGTTATGCCCCAATCCAGCTAGCAACTAGTATTCCAGGTATATGGACACTTAGGTCTGTACGTACTTAGTTCATATAGGTGGATGAAATATATAACCATAATATATATATATATATATATATATATATTATTTATATATAAATATGGTCACCGATCATACACTTATTCTCAATGTTAGCCAAAATAGGTAGAGTCGCAAGGTGTCCTTCTGGAACTTGAGCATGCTGGTATTTATTTTTGCAGTTTTTTTATTTAATCATGTTACCTACACACTATTTTAATTATTATTCATGTATTAGACTTAGTTGTAGACACCGTGGGTGGTAACCTACTGGTATTTATATATCACACCCTTCTTGGGATGCCATTGAACTTGGGTACACATGTAGACCTTTTTCTTGTAGGACCGAGGATTCTTGCTTGTGTTATTCTGCTCGTACGTGGGAGTTAGGAGCACAAGATTGATCTAGAGCTCGGTATTCTTAAGGAGATAAACCTTGGTGATTTTCTTTTATTTATTGATTTTTACTATACCATATCTTCTATCATGATATATTTATATTTTTTTAATTATTTATCACCATAAAGACATGCATGCATCAGTTGTATATTAACATTGTCCATCATTTATATTTATTATATCTTATTATTCCACTTTACTATCTTTCATTTATGATTTATTCCTCTATATTATATTATTAATTTATTATATGATAAAATATTGTGTTACTATGTTATGATGGTATAGTCTCCCCATTATCACCTCTTGAGATCCTCATTATTATTCAACATTCTCTGACTTATGGGGAGGTTCTCTTGAGGCTATGTGACCCACTGGTCCGACTATTGGTTTGGTGGTAAGTCGGCCTGAGACATTACACCCCATTTTTCTCTTCATCTAAATAATTTCTGTTCATGATTTATTAATATAAATATACTTTACTTTCACTATACTAAAAGAATCACAGTCTTATTTATTACTAGGCCATCTAATTCAGTTTATTCCAATATAAAATGATCTATCACTTATGGATTTTATATTCAAAGTGTCACAAACCAAATAAACATCCTAAGAAGCCAACAAATCCCAATATTTTTAATCCTTGAACACTAATCCATAATTTATTGTTCCATGAATATATCTCAGTATTCTATTCATTTCTTGGAGATTTAATTTCTTATAGAAACTCTAAAACGTGATCCCAAGTATGTTTCATAATGTTGTTTTCCTTAGTTTAAATAAGATAAAGTAAATTATTGATGACTTTTTTGTATAAAGCTGAGTCTACTCCTTCACTATCATAATATTTCCCATTTTTTTCAATTTATATTAGATTTGAAACTAGTTTACTCTCTTTTATTTTGAACTTATTCAACACTTACATTGTATATTTTATCTATGATATGTATATACTAACTTACTTTTAATTTATTTGATATAGAGGAAAATATTTCAACTATCCAATCAAATAAATCTCATACTACATAATCACTAATTGAGAAAACATATGAACTGAATTCTTATTGATTCCTCTAAATATGATTCCACATATATACACCATCATCATGATATTCTCATATTCAATGATATTGACATAGATATTGTGATCAACCCCTCCCCTATTGAACTATATATTCCATAAGAAATTTATCCAACCATGCATACTAAGAATAAGGTTCTTGCTTTAGGGCATACATAACATTTTTCAACCAATACACTTTTGAGTCATTATTTATAAAAAAATAAAACCAAATACTCTATTTAAACTTCTTTATTTAGAACTTCATTAAAAACTTCTATCCATATATCCACAAGTAATACTATGAAATTTATTTAAACAACAAATGCTTTTAAAAGTATGATAGAGTCCATTCATTACATTGGGGAAAATGTCTATTCAAAATAAATACCTTCAACCTGAGCATATCCTTTATACATGAACCTTTGTTTATTCCATATAAATCTTATATCTTCATCTATATTGGTCTTTAAGGCCTAATTTTTACCAATAATATTATAATGTATTATTATATGCACAAGATTCCAAGTTTGGTTTTTATCAATGTGGTAAAATTCATCATTCATGGATATTATCCACACTTCCTCATTTACTGCTTCTTTAAATTATATAGGTTTATTCTCAGATAATAGAGTAGTGTACTCCATTATCCTTACTATTCCGGTTTTTTTTGTATTGGACTAATATCCAGTATTATTTTTTGGATCAACTCCAAATCAACTTATTCTTGTTTGAGTCACATTTTTACTCCCATAGTCACCTTTTTATTTTATAGATTCAACTTAAAAATCATCATCCATAGAAACATTTTGATATCATCCTCTATCAATATTAATATTTTTATCTTCTTTAAAAACATATTTAGGAACAATATTTCTGTGATTTTCTTTATCTTTATTCTCAACCTCCTTCACATTAGTACCCTCAAATATCTTGTTGATCCTTTTATTAAAATACTCATGGAATTTACTCTTTGATGAGTAGCCTAGGAAAATACTTTAATATTCTGTATCACTTTATTTTCCATTATTCCCTTCATTATTTTGATTAAATATTTTTGTTTCAAATACTCTATGTTTCCTAAAATAGTGTTTACTATCATTCCACATTTTTATGGAATTTTCTCTACTCACAGACTAAGTAATACATTTTTCCTATTTTACACACCCAATTTCATGGATTATTTACATTAGTGACATGAGATTACACTTTTTGTAAACAATGTATTTTCCATCTTATTCACTAGATAGTTTATTCTATCTAAAAAATAATTTTATTAGAGATTTCTCATCAAAGATACTTCATGTTTAATATCATGACATCAAAGGTAATTTTTAATGTCACAGGATGTGTACTCTCTTCCACTATCAGATATCAGAATCTCCATAATTATTCCATTTTTTTTAGTATTTTTAGAAGTCCATTAAATTATTCCAGTACTTTCATATTTTATTACATAAACCTATAACATCCCGTCCTCATAAAATTATCAATAAAAAGATAGGTACTTCTCTCAATATATTATAGCCAGACTAATTGGACTACAAACGTAAGTGTGAAAAAGATATATAATACCTGATATTCTATTCTTCTTTGAGGAATACATATTATGAACCATATTTTGTATTATAAAAGAATCAGATATAATTTCTCAATATCTCTTAAAGATAGAAATATCTAAAACTTCTTTAAACTTGGACAATTTTCCATGGTGTTTTGATTAACAAGGATTATCCTTTGGTTCAACAAGCCATTTTATTCTTCAAATATTATAGTAAAATTATTATCTTTGATATTTTCTTAAAATATATTTACTTTTATACACCAAAATATCATAATATAATTTATTTCATTAAATTTGGTAGGATAAACCATCTGAATAAATGGGACTTCCAAACATTACTCAAAAAGTTATATTATTCTTAATAAATTATGAAAAACTTCTATATTCCCCAACTCATAACTATACAACTGGTTATTTATACTAAATTTAATCATCAATGGTATATAATTTCTAAAATTCCTTATTTTATCAAATATTCCATTTAAATTATTCATCAACTTCATATTTCCATTAATCTGAGATGAAAAAATAGTATCGAATCCATGTTCTAATATTGTTTGATGATTTAAAGGAAATTTCATCCAAATTTCCCTTCTCAATATTTTGTACCTTCCATACAAGATTTTATCAGATGACATGAAACATTTTTTGGTCTCATCTAATTAGTTTTAAAACAATAAATTATATCACATTCTTCTCATTCTAGAGGGTCAAAAATATTTTTCAATGGAATTGAATTGGATTTACTTGAATCCATTTTTCTTTAACCTCTATAAGAATATATTCCTATTCCCTTCTCATAATTTACTGTTTTATTCCCAAAATTGTAGAAAATAAAAATGTTTTCATAGAATGAATTTATATTCTAATTTTATGGATACATTCTAAATCTCAATTTCCAACTTATATTTTTTTTAAGAAGGTGGTTCCTGTCAATAAGACCAAGGCCCAATTATTATAAATAAAATGTCTACAAGAGTCTAAAATATGTAAACATATTACAGTCTTAGTAATGAAATGGATTAGATCATAGGGAAGATCATCAAGCTAGATAATATCTTGATTAACCCCCTTATTCGTAAGGCTATCAACAACCATGTTACCTTGCTGATAAATATGATTGATGATGTAGTTGATGTCAAGAATAGTGCGAATACAACTCATCCAACTTATAATATATTATCCTCTTAGATAAATTCTAAATTCACGATAATAGGAAACTTTATTTCCAATAAAACCAAAAAAACAACATTTTATTAATGTTAGTATCCCATTTACATTATTTCTCCATATATCTCATACCTTTTAATACCCACTTGATTTTTGGTAATTTTTCAATGGTCATGAACTTTCTCTTATAATCTACTTCTATATATACTTTATATTCATTGAATTTTCCTTTAAAATTTAACCATCATATCCAAGGAAATTTTTACCCCTGAAATTTGGTCATTTAACACTCAAAATTTCTTTAATATTTATTTTCCCTAGATCTTCCCTTTCATCAAAGATTTAATATGAGAATTTACCAAAATGAAGATTCATATTTTTATAATCTATTTTAACCTTTGATTCAATCATATTTCTCTAGGAAAATAGTTCTTCCTCAAGAGTTTCATTCTTCTTGAAATTATCCTAGACATATAAGTTAACATCATCAATGATATTAGTCTATTCTTAAATATTCAATATATAATTCATGGATTATTTATATTTCACTTGATTATTTTCACATTATTCCACTACTTTCTGTAGATGATTAAATTATTCTTCATGTTTATTAGTATAAATTGAAAACTTATTAAAGAAAATTATTATTTCCCTATTATTATTTACCTATAAATAAATATACTCAAAATCCCCATCCAATTCCACTTTATGGTCGAAAACTCCCTATAGTTGATCATTATCTTCTACTTCAGTATTAGAAGTCTCCATTGAAACCAAAATTCCATCTTCTAAATCTAAGATAAACACATTTTCAATGAATTCTAAGACACCTTCCTCAATATATTCTTCATATTTTTTTAACTAAATCTTTTATTTGAAATTTATTACAACTTGAATTTCTAGAATTGAAATTTCTTTTTTGGGGAAAATTTAATTATTATTTATTATAACAAAAACTAATAATTCTATTTATCATATTTCTTTGGAAACCTAGAATAAATGTTTAAAACATTTCCATAATGTAAAAAAGATAGAGTAATCCTTCCCTCAAATATTCTATTACCTATTTTAAATTCATTGAAATAAGAGATAAAACACATCACTCATTTATCTTCAACTTCAACATCATAAAATTATTGTTCCTATACTACATTGAATACTATCTATTTATAGGAGTGTTCTACAGATCTTTCTAGGTTCAAATGTATTTACTATGTGACTAACTTACTATATAAGTCATTATGGATTTAATATCCATGGTTCATTTGTTTAAGTGCTGAAAATTTTGGGTTTTACATTGTCGGTAGCATCCTAATGTATTTATTTACAATATCAAAATCCTTGATTTCAAGAACAAGTCCTTATATTAAATAAACATATTTAATAATAATATTAAATAATCCATCCACATTTTCACTTGGACAATTCTTCAAACCATCAAAACTATTTTAAAAAACCTAAAATTTTTCTTCTCTTACATTGATATCACCTTCATAAAAGTTATAAAGAATAGAAAAAACACAATTTTCTGTAAGATAATTCATAAATTTAATTTATAATTGATTATAGAGTGATATTGGTAGGTAATTTTTTGACTTTGAATAATCATTCAAAAAATTATTCTCATTTCCACTATTGAACTTTTTTTGGAATCACTTAATTGAATTCCAAGAACTACTGCTGATTAGACATCTGGACCAATAGATTTTAAATGTTACCACATTCTATTAATCTAAATCTAATATTTACACCTATAAAATAAATGAACTCCCTTTAAATTAATAATTTTCTCAAAACAACTTTATTTTTATAGATTCAAGTGATAACCAATGGACCTAATACCACTGGATTTAACCTGTGGTTCAACTGTACACTCTAAGAGGGTTGGAGGTGAATTAAGGTCTCTTGAAATTTTTATTATCTTTAAAATAAATTATTACCACTCATAAATTTGGAAAATAAAACCTAAATGTGCCTTGTAATAATAAAAAAATGTGAAATAGTAAAAATAATGAACACATAGTTTTACTTGGTTTAACTATAATGAGATATATCCAATGATCCCATGTCAGAGATGTGTAGATATTAAAATTTACCACTAATTCACTAATATTTGATTATAAAAATTTGATAAGATCACCCCTCATCCAAGATCCATGAACTATTCCTCTCTTCTACACAATACTTTCAAATGGGTTACAAAAGATGTAATTGGCATGTAAGTTGAATTTAAAGAGATATAAATTAGATATTTAACACTAAAAAACATGGGTCTTCACCATGATTATCTATTATATAACTCTATCTCTTCAATAGAATGCACAAAGAATATTTACTTAAATATAAATCTTTAATTTAATTATGTTATGATAAAAATCACTTTATAAATCTATATATTCAATATATTCCTTTACTAATAAAATATTCTTCATGACATTTATTTTTTATTCATTATCTCTCTGTGTGTTTCTTATTATAAATTTTCAATTCCATTATATCTAAGGAATTTTTAATTTTAAAATAATAATTTAAATCTTAATATACTTCTAAATTCCACATCAATAAATCTAGTCATTAGTTTTTTTAAAGAAAACCATCTCCATATAACTATATAAAGTCAATTGAACTTAAATACATAATTTATAAGTAGTTAATAAAGTGATAAAGTAACATAACTGATTTTAAAATATGCTTTATCAAACACCATGACATGGAATCTAATAAAAATTACCATGAAGGGGGAAAATGACCTTCAACACGGCAAACACAATTCCCGTCACCCATTTTACAATTTGAAACTAGAAACCTAATGTGAAACATGCATATCTCTATGACGTGGTGTTTTTTAGTTTTATGTCATGACCACCCTTATGAAAACTCAGTTACATAAACATATTTCTAATCATTGATTACACAATACCGACATTGGTTCCTTGGGTTACACAAGGATTCTTAAAAAGAAAAAGATAATTTAATATTGTGTGGCATCAAATTTCTACCATTTTTGATAATTTAACACATAAAACATATTCAACCATGAAAACTATGACCTTTTACCATAGAATATAGAGATTTAATTATTTCCCATATGTAAAATTCTTAATCAAAATGGAATCTACCATGATATGGTAAGATGGAGAATTTTTATACCAAAATGATACCAATTTGAAAAAGTGTACACAATACTCATTTATCTCATACTTCAACCATTTTCATATCCATTATAATAAATTCAAACATGAAATAGTGACTCACCATAGTGTGGTGAACAATGTGCTCACATAACAACCAAACAACTTCTAATTTAATAGAAATCAAAACATTACATCCTTTGGTTGTAATAAGAGTCATAAATGATTTTTATATCCTAAAAACCCATCTTTTGATATCACAAATTAAACAAATTACTAAATAAAAACAAATAAATTCTGAAAATTATTTTTTATTACTTATTCTCTAGGAATGTATCTTCTTCCATCTGCATGGTTTAATATCAATGGATAATATGTTCTGTTCACATTAAAACTTCAATTGAACAATGTTAAAACTTTTGATACCAATTAATTTTTCTATGATTTTTCTTGGTGAACTCATGTAATTTCAATTCTATCTTCAATAAGATATCAGAATTTCTACTCAAAAAATCAATTTGAAATTTAGACCAAGCCTCAACACTACTTGTTTATTTTAAAGAAACATCCCCAGGGATAATATCCTTCTAAAAACGGTAAACATTTAAACAATAGTTAACAACTTTTAAATACACTATGAGAGGTAAATATTTATATTTTTTTCAAGTTTAAGAGGATAGTGAATTACTATGGACATCCATTTGTCTATTTTTTCCTTCTATTTTAAGTTTATATTTAGAATAAAAATGGTTTTAATGGAATATATATTCTTTTTAAACTTCATTAGGTCTATTCTTTTATTTATGGAAAAAATAAATAATTTATATTTTGTGGGTACTCCTACCATCAAGGATCCCATGAAACATCATAGCTCAAACTTTTCTTTTCCTAAATTTTTTCTTATCTTTTCTACCCCTATATGAATCATTTAGTTCTTTATTACATAACTTTCCTTGGGATACTTCTTTCACATGGTATTTATAAACACGTTAAGTTACCTCTTCTTTCGAAATATTCTTCTTGTATTTACAAGAAATATTTAATGACTTGTATATTTGGAATTATTGTTTTAATAACTTTTATCATGGTGATTTTATTTAACTATACCCAAAAATATATTTCTCAAAGGAATTTATTTTTTATTAAATTGAATCAGTTTTATTCTTTTTATTCCAGTTATAATTACACTATGATTTTTACTAGAGGCATGATTAGATGTATAAGAATTTTTATAATAATAACCACACCTTTCCTATTATGGTTGTTAACTTCTTTTTTAACCAATTTTTTAATAAATTGACATCAATAAATACATTATAAAGGTTTATAATTTTTTTTGGAAAATTTATAAGCATTCTAAAAAATGGACTATATATCAATTATTTTTACTGGAACTCACTCTTTTGTCCATAATTATTATTGGTAATTTCTTGAGTTTTTTCCATTACATCCACTACTTATCCTTTTATTGGAAATTTTCATAGTTTTCTTCTTCTTATGATTTTTAGGGGCTCGATCATTACCCATGTTAGGTTTTTTCTATGAAACATGAATTTTTTCAAAATAACTATTCTTTCATGATTCTCCTCTGATGTGGCATACTTGTTCTTCTTCTCAATCTAAAATTACAAAGTAATTCCACACACAAATTAAAAAGTATATTTTGGAATAGTATTACCAAGGGAACTCAATTATTTCACTTGCTTCCTGACCAATATTAAATCCTCTTTATATTTATGGATATTTTTTATTTATTTTTCTTGAGATTAGTATACATAAATTCCTTAAGTGTCTTTCCATTAGACATATAATACTCCAATGCATGGGAAATTTTATCTATTATGTCACTTTTATCTTTCATCATGGATCACATTCAAGAAATTGTGTCTTTAAGGATCAATTTATCTTACATCAGCCTTTGTACCTCCATAAATGTTTTGTCAAGGTTTATAACAAGTTCATATTTCATAGACTTTATGTTTTGATCTTATTTTTAAATAAGGTCATTATACTTGGAAGAAAATTTTATTTTTAACACTTTGGAATACATCACCCTCAATTACTTGGCCCGAGATTCATTATTTTAATTTATATCATTATCTACTTAAATCAGTCTCTTGTTCATTCCTTTTAAATTTTCAACTTCAATTTTCATCACTTTAACCTCGATCTCTAAAGACTCCTTTTACCTTTTCAAGATGATCTTTTCTTATTACATACTCTTATATAACTTATATTTTAAAAAGACAATTTCCACATTTGGATTCCTTAGGGTCTCATTCTAATTAGTGGTTTCCACTAGACATAGAATATAGGGATCCTTATATAATTATTATAATTTCATTGAAATGATTCATAAGTTCCCAATTAGATAAATTTATTCCTTTTTTATGAGATTTATTGAAATAATCTATCTAATTAAAACTTTCATAAAACACTTATACATAATATGGAATTAATTTGGAGTTATACTTCTCCAAAATTTTCCATTTTTCTATAAAACCAAGAGAGTATAAGAGTATAATGAAAATTAAACTATGAAAACTAATCAAATTAATTTGGAGAAGAAAATAAAACAAAAACAAACTTTCCTCTATTACCAATTATTTGTCCCCATAAGGAACTAGGTGGTAGATACTCTAGGGGAGGGGGTGAATCAGGTAATGAACCTGCTCTAATTAAAACACATTTTACTTTGAAACTCACCACCCTCTATGATATCAACCCTATTATTAGTAGGGTCACACTTTTTTTATTTTTTAGATGATGATTTAATTGTTACATTAAGAGTATTTATAACATTAAGAAAAATATTCGAATGATTTCTTAACCATTACACACAAATTATTTCATATAAAATATAAATAATGCAATCACATATGACATAATTATTTTTAATCAATTCACTAACACAGAGATAATCTAAGGAGAATGAAATAAAAAATGTTCTAATTCATCATAATATACTAAATTCACTATTTAGTTATGGGATTAGGCTATGAAACTTATATATATTAGGTCACTTCCCCTACAAGGGTTAGGGGCAACACACTACTTCCCATTGATTAATTTCTTCAATCCTCCTTATTTTCTAACTTATTCATTAAATGAAAACTATTTTCAATATATTACAATGAAAACAATATCACCATAGTTTTATTCTTTCATGAGATATTGGTTGGTGTATTTTTATCTCAATGAACTAATCCATAATATGATTTCATTGAAAATCACCAAAAATAGTATCATATCCTTTCCATGGATCTTTATGGAAACTCCTTTTTATTTGGAATGTTTATCATGTAGTTATGAAATATTCATTAATATTTTGACCATTATAAAATTGGAATATATATTCTTCTTTAGTATTAAATATGATTATATAGAAATCCTTTTCTCCAATTTTGAGATAAAATTTCCACATTTCCCTTTTTGGGAATCTTTATGTATTCATTATCAGGATGGAAAAAAACTATCCCACCATATTATTTAAATACTATTCAAAATAACTCCTTGAATATTGAGTTTTCTTTTAAAAATATAGCGAATTTTAAAATAAATAATCATCATGACTCATTTCTTGCATGACACGATCAAAACCACCCATCATAATGTGAATCACATTCCAATATAAAATATAAAGTGTGATACTCTACATTTTGAGATATTTTCAATATTTATATATGTAATACCCATGAAACCAGTAATCTAAATTTATCCAGTCAATACTTTGTGATCTACAATCATCAATCCATCCAAAAATCAAATTATTTTCCTAAAAAATAAACATAAACCAAATATATGTTTTATTTTGGAAATATTTATATAAAAAATAATCACACAAATATTACATTTAAATAAATAAATAAATCATGGAATAATAATCCATTTAATTTAGTAAAACTTTCTCTATTATCATATGAAAAACTTATTTATTATTTCTTCTAGTTAAAGAAATAAATTTTGAACTTCTATAGATGTTCAAGTCTTCTACTCAAATGATAAAGAGTACGAACCTAAAACATTTTCCATTTATGTTTGTGAAATTAACCTCATTAACTCTCCATAGGTCTTAAAAATGACCCTTAAGATTACCATTTAAAAAAAACTCTTACGTGATATATATAAAACTCTTACATTTTTCTTGGTTTATCAATATATTTAAGAATTTTTCCTTTGTATCTAAAAAAAATACATAGGGGATTCAATTATATTATGAAAAGGAAAAATTTTACATAAGGGATTCAAATATATTATGAAAAAATCTAAAAAATTATATTTATATAAGTAATTAATGAAACATGGATGATACTATGGACTTATCAAAAACATACATATGCACAATATCATACTTATGAACGATCACCTTATTCCATTTATAACTTTTATATTTTACACAAAATATTATGTATCGAGATACTTTTCTAAATTTTAGAATACATTTTCAGGACCTAAATTCATTTCATATGAATCAAAATATTATGCACATTTGGACTCAGCTAACTTTTAAAAAACCTTATCAAAACTATAATTTCTAGAATTCATCTAGAATACTTACAAATAAATTATAATTTTTTCCAAGGGAATACAATAATATTCCAAGGAAAAATTAACCAAGAAAAAAATCATTTACATATAATTCCCTATCTTTAAGTATTCCCACCCTTCATTGCCATACTTAATAGATTGAAGTAATATTTTCTCAAGGAATATTCACTGATATCTCCTACAACTAGAACATACATTGCCATTTTAAAATAAATACAATAAAAAATAACATTTATTAAAAAATTAAAAGATTAAAAATCATTATTTTAGTTTCCTATAAATATACAATTTTGTATCCAATAAATCTAACTCTTTAATTTCACCATTAAGATTGTAAATGTAGAACATGAGAAGGTGGGGTAGTGATTTATTAGGGGAAATCCATGACTATATTCAAGGTCCATAGTTTCTAGGGATTGGTTAGTAACCAATAGTGGATTATCTAGGAATAATACCATTTTGTATCACTCATTATGGCCTTGACAAATAATGGGGTGAAGTTCATGTGGTTATATTCTTATGAGGAATTATTTTTGGAGTTGAATTGTAGGTTTTTATCCACATTGATCCCCACTATATCTAACCAAGTTAAGGAGTATATGTTGTTTTTTGATTTTTTAGGGTTCAATATTAGAAAAGTTATGATATATGGTAGGCATGTGGGTGCCTATGGGGAAGGGTAGCTATGGTCTCATGAGAATAACTTTTAAAAGCATGATCTAGAGATGAAATTGGTAGTGCACTTTCTGAGAATTTTTTTACCATATCATGTGAAAAGGTTTATTAGAGTGTATTTAACATAATATATTCATATATATATACTCTCATTTAACATCTTTAACCTTTTATAGAGGTTTTTGGTAGAGTATATACAATATAAATATTTCATGAAGGCATATTCCCCTAGGAAATGGGATGTCATGGATGATGCATTAAGTTGGAATACCCATGTGCAATAGGTTAAGATGGCTTATAATGAGTGGTAGATAATTATCCTATTTATTAAGATTCCCATATTCCTCTATGAGTATTAGGTAAGAGTGACCCTTATATTCCTGATTTTTACATATTTTCTCCTTAAAAGGGTAATGGAGAGTTAGTTGTTTGTCTTCATTTTTAGGTGATGATGGTCAATATATATAGTGGGGATCTTCTACCTTGTTTTTCCTTTTACAGTTGTGTGATATTTTATGTATTGTTTTATGTTTAGTTTCATTCAAACATTATTAAGGATTTGATATAGGAATCATACACCACAATATGGGTTGTTCACTCAAGACCTACCAAGACGGGTCATAAAAACCAAAGTTTTTTCTCTCCTTAATGTATTATTCAATCACTTTATATTCTTGAGTGGAAGTGGTATGACATTATTTTTGACTTCATGATGTAATTGATAAGTCTATCTGGTGGAAGTGATGTGGCATGGGTTATGTAACACCCAGAGTTTGTATGAACCTTTTTTTGAATAATTTAACTTAATTTTATGTATTTCATTGAATTATACACTAATTTAATCATTTTTATGTTATACGACAATATAAATTTATGCTACATGCAACACCAACTTGTCTTGCATTCCACACAACACTGTGTTTCTAGGAAACAATATTTTATTATTATAATTATTTAAATGAGATGGTTATAAAATTGTAATTAAAATTAATAATATGTATAGTGATAAATAATTTATAAATATTATTTTAGTGATTTTATATAAGTAAATCATATTTATAATAAAACATATAATTTTTTAAAGTTATTATATGTTTGAAAATACTATTTTCTCAAATGAAGTTATTTTTATGTCCTTCGGTGAACAATAATAAAATTAATTATTGATAATTTTAGAAATTTAATTTTATAAAATAAACTTCATTTTTGAATACATTATTTTAAAATTATCTTATGATAAATTTTTGGAATTTTTTTTAAAACATCATTTTTTGGATGAATAGTGAAAAATAATAAATTTTAATTCAAAACTACCTTTTCATTTAATTTATTCATATAGTTAAATTATATTTTAATTTGATTTTAAAGTATATATATATAAATTTTACATAAATTATTAAAATTTAATTCACTATAAACAATTTCACATTGAAATAATATATAAATACATTTTAAACAATTTTTCTTAAAAAAAAAACACTCTCAAGACATGTCTGCAGGGTTAATTTTAAATTTATTTATGTCAATTATGGGTTTAAAATTAGGAAAAAATGGGATAATTATTTGGAATAAGAATAATTTATAAATAATAATGTGTTCAACTTTTTTTTACCAAAAATATTAGTGAAAATAATTAAAATTAAATTCTATGATTAAGGTAAAAATGACTTTTCTTAGTGGATAAATTTTATTATATGTGTCCAAATAACTTAGAAACCTATAAAAATACATTGTAAGGATATATTTTTTCCAATTAACCTTTTTTTTAATAATTTTGATAATTAATTTAGGCACATGATGTTAGGAGGAACTCCCAATAGTGTTTACCTTTTTATATTTACAAGAATGTCACTCCTCCTCCACTATAAAAGGGAACTCACCCCCTCAATTCTTCACACCACTCAAGCCATTTGTCTAAAAAAGAACCTATATAAATATCCTCCAAAATTAAATCCCATAATCATATAAACCCCCGTTTTGGTATAAATATTTCCAAGTAATCCCTTTGGAGAAAACCAAGAGGAGTTACCCAAAGAAGAGGTAACATCTTTCCAAAAGCTCTTTTGATTTATTTTCGTTCTCCACCACATAAAATATTCTTATTAAATGATTATATAATAAATTAATTAACCTAAATATACTGATATTTTGTATTATAATGGTTATACCTACACAAATACACACTTCGATCAAACCAGTAATGAACTTACCGTTCATGTGTACGACGGACTACTGCCTCAAGAAACGATGTTGTTCACTTTTCCTTTACCACCTATCATGGTTGGGAATTATGATGGAAATAATATTTTTATATGATATATATGATAGATATTATTTTTCTTATTCTTTAATTATTATATAATAGATAAATCCATGCATTCTATTTTGTTGAAATATGATTACTTTATTTGTGGACATGTGAACTACCTCCTCCTCAAAGTAATGCGATTCATTCACACATTACATAGAATTTATTAAGGATGGGTTTAGTAAAATATATTGATATTTATGAAATAATAATTATAATTTAATTATAATATATATAAACATATATACATATATTTCATTTACTTTCTTTCTTTCAATATGATAAGAAAAAAGATACAACATTCATGAAAACATATGACCTACCATCTCCATGAATGGTGTATTCCATTTAATATATATATATTTTAAAGATTATTATAAATATTTATATAATTTAATTATATGATATATAAATCATGTTTTAAATTCTATAAATATGTAAATAATGATCTATGTAAGAGGTTCAATAATAATAAGTCAAAACATATATGATAAACAAAGTAGTTAGTACCTAAAACATTTCTTTAACATGTAATTATTAAAAAATGGGTAATATAAAGTCATAAGTGAATCATTTGTGGTATGATATATAGGAAATAGTTTATTTGGTAAATTTATAATACACTTATATTTTTTTATACCGCAGTTTTTATCGTGTATAAATAAAGTCAAGACTTATGGTAAGGGTTTTTTCATCTCACATTTATTTCTATGAGACTTATACATTATTCACCACTCATTTATTTTACATGGTGTATATACATACCCTGAATTTATTTTATTTTGATTATACTTACATTTATGGGTATATACATATCCATTTTATTATACTTTTTTATAGGGTTAATGGTTCAAAAGTTACTAAATCTGTTATGTAATTTTTCCTCAATTTACCTTTTTTGAGATACATGCCATGTTATGAACCAATATTGTTATATGAGGTGTATATGATGACCTTTGATATGTTATTTTATGAATAAAATTATTTTAATGATATTTTAGGAATCATTTAAATTTATTATCTCTATAGGATTATGATTCAGAGTTACCAAAGTGGTAATGGTTTATTTCTATAATATCATCGTTTATCGAGATTGTTTATAATTATGCTTCTATTGCTAGAATATTATGATCTGTATATAAATATATCTCACGACTTATCTTATAATATTACTCTTCATGTTATACCCTAGTAATTATACCATTTGTACGCTCTTTGGTACTTATGATACTTGAGATTGTTTTATGAAAATTCGGTTTTTATTTCTTCTATCAGTTAGAAATCTATGTTCTTTCAAAACTATGTTTTCAAATAAAATGGTATTACAAAATTTTCTATGTTTCAACTTGTTTTATAATGTTTTAAACGTTTACATTATAAATTTTTAAAATTTTATTTTTGAAGAAAATTATTTCAATTATTTCAGTATTTATTTATAAGTTTTCAAATCTATTTTCTAGAAAAACATTTTTAAAATTATTTCAACCCCTGCTTCTGAGTTTTAAAATTCTTTTCCAAGAAATTGGTTTTTAAAATTTTTCAATATTAATTTATTTTTTTTAATAATTTATTTACAAATAAAATGTTTTGAAATTGTTTTCAAGACTATCTTATAAGTTTTCAATGTTATTTTCAAAGAAAAGGTTATCAAAACATTTTCAAGATTCCATTATAAGTTTTCAAAGTTATTATAACAGAAAAGGTTTTCAAAAATGTTTTCAAGATTCCATTATATGTTTTTGAGGTTAATTTTAAAGAAAAATGTTTTAATATTTAAAATGGTTTTTTAAATAGTAAAACATATTTTCCTTAAGAAATGTTTTAAATGAAATTATAATTATTTATTGATAAGAAAATTATTTTTTAAATGGTTTTATTGAAGGGATTTTAAATGAAAGGATATTATAACTAAGAAATGTTCCATTTGATCCTTTAAGATACATTTATATCTAAGATGTCATAATTTTTTAGACTTTATGCTTTACTAGGGATACATAATAAGAATACCATTCATATTTTTTCATGATTGATTTATGTTTTTGAGGAATAAATTTTATGAAACCTGTATCTCTTCCATGGGTTATATGATTTTTAAACTCACTTCTTCTCATAGGTTATGATTTGATACAATTATTACGATACGTTTATCTTTTCCATAGGTGATGATATTATGAAATGTTTATAACACCCATTTTATTTCATGGGTTATGATATTATGATGGTTTATAATCTTTTGGTACATGTATGTATGATTTTATCATGTGATGGGTGTGACCTATATCACCCCCTAATTATTAGGGAAATGATGGATGAATCATGATTATATATGTTATGCCTGAAATTGATTATATGTTCAAAACGTTATACATGAACATTATTAAATGTTTAAAATGTGATCTATGAACTTGATTATATATTAAAAATGTTATGTATAAAACTGGTTGCATATCCATAAGTTTATGAATGAGCCTGATTATATGTTCACAATGTTAGGAGTTAACCTTATTACATGTTTTCAATTTTATGAATGAAACTGATTGCATGTTTACAATGGTATGCATGGACTTGGTTTCATTCCATAAGTTTAGGCTTGATCTTGATTACAGGATCACAATGTTATGTGTAAATTGGATTACATTTTCACAATGTTATGCATGGACTTAGTTTCATGTACATAAGTTTATGCGAGGGCCTGATTTCATGTCCTTAATTTAATGAGTGATCCAGTTTCTACTTATACTAGTTCATAATGTTATAAGAGGATGTGTATAAAACAATTCCATGTATTATTACCACATTACGTTTTCATGGATTATGCTCAATATTACCTTATACTTCAAGTCTTATGAACTACCAATATTTATTCCATTCCTCTTGATTATGGTCTTTGATATACATGGTATGATCTTCTAATGATACTATCATATTATCATACCCTTATTATAATGAGTATGCTTATATATCTCATTGTTTACCCTTACCAAGAATCTAATCTCACCCCTTTATTATGTTTCCTTAACTCAGGTTATGAAGAAAGGGTTTTATGTAGAGGTACTAAAGGGTAATATCTTTACAAATATGTTTAATATCTTTCACCAAACTAGAAGAATATGTTCGATGTTTCCAAAGACACTAAACTTTTAGGGTCCTCCGGCATGTATTTTTATAATGTGATCAATATTAAAATATAACTATGTAATATCCATGTATGTTAATCCTAATTCAATATATTTTGTATCAAAGGAAATGATTAGTCAACAATTGGAAACTAGGATGAGAAAACTTTAGTGAGATCCCTAGGGACATTTCTAGGGGTATGTACATGGATGTCTCAAAGGATAATCTTAAGGCACCCTATATTTAAAAGAAGGTTTCTTGATTTAGGCATCCTATAAGTATTTTTTTAGGAATATGTGGTTTTACACCATGATAAGTGTTGATCAAATTATTATTTCTAGTTTTACTCATCGAAATTAACTATAAAGAATTCAATTAACATTGAATGTTTTAGATGCGGAAATTATGTGCTTTATGAATAATGATTTCTTGAATGGAAATATCATGAAGAAAATAAAAAATATGGTATGGGAATTGGTTATAATTATGAAGATAAAGAGGTTGTGAATAACATTTGAAATGTATGAGATGTTCTAATAGTATTATTTATATTAAATTAAGAATCATGATTAGATTGAGGTTGAGGAAACTTAATACATGACTCATATTTCATATTTTACTAAAGGGGTATTAAAGAATAAGATGAGGACTCCTAAGTAACTATTTTATAATAAATTTTAATGATTTAAGTGTACATGTTTTGGAATTAAAATATTATATTATACAAATCATGAAATACATAAGTATTTTCAGTAAAATATTTTTTTTAATGATTTAAAAGGATATATTGAATGGTTCTGATGGCTTAGAAAAGTGATTTAATGGAAATGGGTTATTTTTATTAAGGGTAGGTAACCCTTAATGTTTTACTAATGTTGATAAAATTGTGTTTATCTTGGATAAATATATGTTTGATATGGATAAATTAAAATGGATAGTACTAATTACCATGAAACTAATTATTGATTTGTTGAAAAATTGGTCTATGTTATCATGGACAAGGTTTATAACATTTTCTTTGTATTTAGGTAAAATATCCAATAATATTTGTAATAATAATGAATGAATGTTTTCAATAAGGTTTTATTGTAATTTAGGATATTAACATGTATCAATAGAAAACATGAGAAATGTTTTTACATGTTTGGTATGTGACAAACAAGATCTATTTTTTGAGATATTGGGGATAAATTCTAACCTATTTATAAGAAATTTAGTGACCTTATTTCTAATGTTTTGGAATTCCATATTTCAGAAGGGTTATAAGGTTAACCATTTATAGAATAGTTTAAGTTAAAAATTGAATGAGGTTTTAGAGATTAATGTATTATATTTCTATATAAGGATTTATGAATATTATATAACTTATGGTAACCATTTTTTTGTGATGATATCTAATTAACATGGGATGAATTATCTTTCCAACTCATGACTGTTAGCACTTCAGGTATGAAAAATGAGCCTTCATTTCTTGCAGTCAGATTTGAAGTGGAAATCGATCAAGGAACAACCAAAATGAGAGATTGTACATATGAAAAAGGAATAAAATCAAGCTATTATATCTCCTTATATACTTAGATAGTAAAAGAATTCCTTAACTATACGGAAAGTATATTGACCAAGATTTATCCTAAAACCATTACTTTTGTTTAATTTATGGTATTATAAATCATAATAGATTTATGGTTTTGATGCCTTTAATATTTAATTGATCATTCACTTGCTGGTTATCAATAATCATTATCAATCTCTATAGTTATTGACACTATTCTTCTATGTCCAATCTCCACCATATGTCCACCTAAATGGAAACCTAGTTATGAGCTACTTTGGGTTCCCATTATTGTTCAAAATTTCCATTTTTAAAATAAGTTTTATTATTCATTTTTACTATGCATGTTTCTATGAAAGGAACTTTCATGTATTAAAGCTTTGATAACCCATATGAATTTTGAGGATGAAATCCATTTTAAGGGGGTAGAATGTAACACCAAAAGTTTTTATGAACATTTTTTTGAATAAATTAATTTTATATGATGTATTACATTGCATGATACACTACGTTATGATTTCATTATATTTTAAACCAAGATAATATTTCACTACACGCAACACCGACTTGGATTGCGTTACACGCAACACTGAGTTTCTACTATAACACCCCGACCCCAGTTACCCAGAGTCGGTTCATTATTACATAACATTGGCATGATCACAAAGGATCAATTATCTAAATACCGATTAGTTTAGTTGTCTTGGAAACACTAGATATATTCATAAGTCTTACATTACATCATAAGGTAAAAAAACTACAACAACATCTTGTCTTCATATCCCCTCATACTATCCCTGCATGTCATTCATAAATTACTTCTTCACATCCTGGGAAAAATAAAACATTGAAAGGGGTGATCTCAGATGCTTAGTAAGGATAAAAATATAGAAGAAGCTTTCATAGAAAAGCATAAACACTTAAAAAAATTTATAACTAAAACAAAAGCCTTGTAAACTTGAACTTCAGCATAATATGGCAAAGATAAAATGAAATAATGCCATTTACTTATTCACATGGATATTCTACTAGTCAAACAATCACATGCAATATCAATAACCACTTTCATAATGATGGAATGCATAATGCCAGACTATCATAACCACATAGCCATGGCCTCACGCCATGACTACAAATAAGATTTTTCCAAGGCCTTGTTCCAAGACACTAGTTTGTCTAATGAGACCTACCGATGCATCGAGGTGCTATAGCAGGCTCCACCCGTCACTTACTAAGTCCAATGCATTCCTCATATGAAAATTTTTAAACATAACATAAACATTCGTATTAAAACTAGCATATGAAATGTCAATACTTTATCCACAAACCATGAATGGTATAAAAATAGCACATCCACTATCAAACATAACTCATTCGATACAATATGGAAGATTTTATTGTATCATATTAACCACAATCGATAATGATGAAGGATATTGACATAGATGAAAATAATCATCGAAATAATTAGAGTGAAATATCCCAATTTTTCTTGAAATCATTTAAAAGTCACACTATTTGTCAAGAATCCATTTAAAATAGATTTTAGAATCAAAGTGTCCCATACAACTTTGAAACTTTTAAAAGTAATTTTGATTTTAAAACTTTAATGTCCATAAAAATAAATCCTTAAAACCATTTTTAAAACATGGACATTAATGAGAATGATTTAGAATAATCAATATTTAAAACACTTAAAAATGTATTTTAGTTATAGTTTCTATCCAAAAGAGAGACACTTGAATACAAATAATTGAGGTAATAAAAACGTTATAATATCATGAGAATAAAGGGATTCATTATATACTATGTAAAAGTACATTATATACACCATATAAAAGTGATTTTGTGTATAACAACAAATAAGTCTCAGTGGAATGTAAATTGAGATGAATTCTATTATAAAGACCATATCCTTAGGTTAAGGATAAATCAACAACATAATTATGTGTGACAAATATAAATACACTCAATATGATTGGATATTTAGTGTAAATAAATCAGATGACATTCACACATATTCTTGTAAAAACAACACCAATGAATTGGATATTTAACTCAACAAATGGAGATTGAGTTAAAATTACTCTTATCAAGTTCATACTAATGACTTAAGAATTTATCAATGGAGTGATTATGTGTATAAAAATTATATCCATAGAAAGGGGAGTGGAAATTATGACATAATCAAATGAATACTGATTCTACACATAATCTTGGAGTAAAATAATCAATGAAGTATATGTAAAGCCGAATGAGTGGAAATTGAAATTTCAAATTCCCTTATTGATTTGGTAACATACAAAACATACACACATGAAAGAAGGATAATACAATGATGATGTAAATATACATGAATTAAATTATATTACACAACGAATACAAACATGGGTAGTACACACACCACATGTAATAAATAAGTGGCGAATAATGGAATTCTCACGAAATTAAAAGTGAGATAAGAAACCCCTTACTTTGTACTTTTTCCTTGGTTGAGGGAAGGTTAACCTCTTGTATAATGGTGAAATAATTTTTATTAAATTATACAAGAATCATATATATTAATATGATATCATATATGATCTTTTAACATTGCTTTGTTAATAATATCTTAGTATTATCGTCGTTTCGGGTGTTAACTTACTCGTTTTCATTGATATGTTTTGTTACGTAAGCCATGTTTTTCATGGATAGTATTTATCTTATTCATATACATAATTATATAAAGTCCTTAAACATTATTTTTAAATCATAAAATGATTATTATACTGGAATGGATACGATGGAGAATGAATCTAATCGCGTTCGTGGAGACGGTAGTCCGTACGTACGCACGAGCGACAATATCATTCTTTTGGTGTTAGAATAATATATAAATGGATGGTATATCATATATAAAGAATCATTATCATGTTATATTTATTATTTACACGAATTACAAATCATTATTATACCCATCCAAATAATAATGTTTTGAATAACAATTACACCACGACGTGGAGACGGTAAGCCGTACGTACGCACGTACGGTGACATGTCATTCAAAGGATGGATAGAATACTGAAATATGGTTTTACCATGTTTATAATAACAGAAAATTATATATAATATACTGTATTTCTTATTTTATAATGGTAATAACAAATAAAGAAGATGTAGAAGAAGAAAGGAACTTGAAAAAGGGTAGTGAAATCATTACCTCTTCTTCGGGTTCTTCCTTTTGATTTGATAAAAAGGCTCCTTAGGTTGGCTTTCTGACTAAAGTAAGGCCTCTAGGATGAAGTGAGGGAAGTTGAGAGAGTATTTGTACAGGTTTTGGCCGAACCAAAAGGCTTTGAAGGTGTGAATTAATGAGAAGGAGGAGTGCCCTTTTATAAGAGGGGTGAGGGGCACCATTGGAAAAGCTAGAAATATTATTTTATAATAAATTCATATTCGGTTTCTAATGGCTCCAAAGTGGATTATTTAAAGTTTAATGTGTGTATAGGTATAAAACCATTCAACCAATTGGATTTATACAGGTTTGGGTTACAATAGTAACCTTATCATTATGTATTAACTCTTAGTTAATTAGTTTGACACTTACCATGTCACTTTGTATTTTTATATTATATAGTTAATAAACTTACTATATACCTACAGCCGACCACCAAGTGGTCCATTAATGATACACCTATCATGATATAAGTCTCTTGGCCTATCCTTATATTTTTATGAATTGAATATCAATTAATAATGTAATATTTTTTTAAAAAACTCTTTTATGTCAATTTTAAAACTATTTGGGAAATTGATTTTTGTGAAAATCATAAGAGAACGATTACTTCTGAAAAAGTTAATTAAATCATTCCTAACATGTCATATTAATGTATAAAATTAGTTTTATTCATAAAAAGTCTCAAATTATATTTATTTGTGTATTCATAATATCAATTCTTTTAATTTTCCACTTTTATGGTAATTACTGCATCATCATTGGGTCATAAATAAATTAAATTATTTAATGTCTAAAAATTATAAATAAAATACCTTTACGTATGAAATCGTTTTATATTTCTAATGAATATTTATATTCGAAAATAAAACATATATAACCCTTTGTAAAAATTGTTTTGCTAAAAGATATATGCTTATGTCATTTTTGTATTTGTTTTAACTTAACTAAAATAAAGTGTCCCTATCACCTACAAGTGGATCCATGGGGTCCTAAAATCGACCCAAATATGACCATGGTCGGAAATGTATCCACCAATAAGGTTAGTATACGTTTTAAGGTAATTTAGTATTATTATAATATTATTTTTTAACCCTTATTTACCGGATTTACCCATTAACCATGGTAAATAAAATATTTACCGAAGTAATTATTCAAAATGTCTAAAAATAAAAATTACCTATTTAAAAATATTGTACATCCTGATTGAAAATATGGAATCCATTTTTCCAAATTCAAAACACAAAAGTAGAAGAAATTAATTTAAAATTAATTCCCGCTGGCAAAACAAAAAGCGTGTTTTTAAGATATAAAAACTATCAAAAGATTGATACTTGTTTATGTTCGGTTTAATTGTCAAATTATGCCAAATGAACAAAATTGTAATAAATGGTAAAAATATATTCTAAATATACTTTAAAACCACTAAAATTCATAATTTATCATTATTAATTATTTTGATTAAAAAAGTTGTTTTTTATTAAAATTTAGTAATTTTCACTATTCATCAAAATATGAAAGTTATCCAAAAAGTACCAAAATTTTACCCTAAGCTAATTTAGATATTAGGAATCCAAAAATAAATTCCATTTTTAAGGATAAAATGTATAAAATTTCAAAAATTAGGTACTACTATTCATAATGGCTAGTTTGATCGGTTGCGGTGTGTGTTAGAACTCGATGTTGCGTACAACACACGCCATTGCATTATTCAAAGGGAAACATACCGTGGAAGCTTCGGGTGTTACATTATCCCCTCCTTCAATAAATTGCATCCTCGCAATTTTTTTTAAAATTGGGCTTGAGAATATAATGGTATGTCCCATATCGGAAAAAGAGTCATTAAAACTATCACTTTAATAGAAAGGAAGAGAGGTATAAAGGTCACCCAAGATAACCCATACTAGGATTCCATATAGGAAAACATGGATATGGACGATAAAATAAGTGTTATGTTCAAATGGAGAGGGATAGAAAACATGATCATGATAATGTTAAAAATAAGAAAACCACAAACTTGTGATGGGACAAACGATAATTAGTTTCCCGGTAGGAAAAGTAAACGGACAACATTTTTATAATTTTTTTTACGATACATTACATAAAGATGAGGAATTCATTTCTGAGATTGACTAAGAACATAAAGAGATATAGTTATTTTTTTTGTAAAGTTTCATTCTTTAATAAATTATAACTAATAACTCATTTTTAAACGATGAGTATTCAAGAAGACTTGGTCACACTAGAAGAGATAGAATAAACTTCTTATGGAATCACATGATCCATGAATGATAAACTATATATTTACCTTGTTTATAGAGATTAATACAAACCAAAATGGTTACTATAAGATCTGAGGATCCCCCAAAAGGATATTCCACTAATCTTAATTTCTAAAATTAAACCAACAATAACCCAAAGATAAATAAATACCATTCAATAAAAAATTGTCCTTAAAATCCTTCAACATAATGAAAACTAATATTGAAACCCAAAACTTAGAAAAATTTGGTTATGTAGTCTTCCATGTTAAATTGTATCTCCAAATGACATCAACTACTCTTAAAGTCACATACTTAAAAGTAATTAACCTAATCACATATTCTCCATTATAGGTTAATCATTTCCATAAATAACCCAAATCACTATAAATCCATAATAAAAACATAGATAAAAATCCACTATTACTCCTCAAATGAAATTCCATAGTATGCTATTTTCCTTGGGCATATTGTGTCTCCAACAAAGAGAACATCTTCCAAAATAACATTAATCATTTAATCACCAAATCATTTTCCTATACTAAGGGTATTCATTTGATAAGACATAAGACCCCAAATCAAATTATTATTAATAAATAAAATCATTTAACTAAAAATAATAGTCACACTAACCAGGGACATCACGTAGTCTAGTGGTAGGCGATAAATCTCAATCGCACTTTGGTTGTGGGTTCGATTCCCACAGCTTTGTCCGACGCGACGGGTTGTCACACGGTCTATGTGTTGTCCTTTTTCAAAAACTATATTTTATAATGTTACCAAAATGAGATAAATTCTTCAAAATGACCATAACATAATTTAACCTCAAATGTTATCTCGTACCTTGAATTTTCATCCCAAAATATAATAACGTGTAATTACCTCAAACCCAATGATCATATAAGATGAAATGGTTTTTTATAACTATATACACAAGAGAAAAGATAATTCTTCCTCAAATATCATTTTCACATGATAAATTTCAGGGTTACACATACAAGAAAAAATTATTCCAAAGTAATCCCATCAATAAAGAGCACTAACACTTTTAAACATTTCACCATCCATTTATTTCCACATAGGTTCTTCATCACATGTTCCTCAGGTTCCCACATTACCTCTTCCATCTTATGATTTCTCTATAGAACTTTTACAGGGCGAGTCATCCGATTTCTCAAAACTTGATCTTTGGTATGAAGAATTATGATAGGATATTCACAATAAGATAGATCAGGTTCCAGTTCTAATTCTTCATATGCGAGTACATGCGTTGGGTCAGACAAGTATTTTGTCACTAGTGAAATGTGGAACACATCATGAACTCTGGAGAGACTAGGCGGAATTTCCTTTTGGTAGAATGTGTTTATGTGTCACAATGGTACCTCAGGAATTTTTCAAAATCATCTACTTCCTTTACCCAAAAACTCCTCATCCATCTTGGATTATATCGATGGAAGCATCGATGCATCATAAAAAATAGGTATTTCTTATATATAATTTTGAGACATCATCTTTAACATGTTTTTTTAGACAAATTATTAATGATTTATCTTTAAATATTTCAAAATAAGGGTTTGGTAAATCAGTTTCCGTATATCCCAAAAGAAATAAATATATAATTTGATACATATAGGCTGCTCGATGGTCCCCCTCTTCTACAAAATCTAAAAAATCATTTAGTGCATCGAAATTTTGAGACAAAGTGAATAATTTGAAAAGACCCTGATGGTACTTCCCACGCTTAGCATGGTAAGAAAGTTGAGAGCACAATATTATCCCATAGTTGGTACTTGATCCTTGAAATAATCATACAATTCTAGAGGTATTTGATGTATCATAAAGTTGTTTTCATGTAACTTGGACATTTGAAAAAGTTTCAACATCATCTGCGCATGACTTCTGGATAATAATTGTACATAATTCTTCAGGAAGATAGAGAAGAGTTGTTCGTGATCTTACATCCTCCATGTTTTAACTAACAAAACGAAAATACAATTAGGGTTTTTGAATACTTATCTAATAAGAATGTAAAAAAAATTAGACATAACAGGATAATATTGTAATTGAACAATATATCCTAGATTGGGGTACCCTATGTTAAAATATAGTTTATCCACTATCTATTTCCCGAAATATATTCTTATGGGCATTTTTTATTCCCTTAATAATGGATCATACTAATCTTGTAAATTTACCAAAGCATATCCCCCAGGAGTGTCGTAACCAAGAGTGCATCAAGGCCTATTGTTGTGCAACAGTTCCCGTACGAGTATAGCTCAAAGCGGTGTTTTCGTGTTTTACCCCTAAGTACATCTGTGCCAGAGCCGCCTCTACCTGCTCGTATCTAGACAGTGATGTATTTCTCAGAAAACTCACAAAATCTCTATAATACCAAAATTCTAGGAAGTTCTTCTATACTAATCCTCAGAGTTCATCTTAGTTCTACGTGCTCTAATCAGAGCTTATCTAAATCTAGCTTCCAAGGTTTGTACTAAACTTCCTATGATACCAACTGTAACACCCCGAACCCAGTTACCTAGAGTCGGTGCATTATTACATAACATTGGCATGATCACAAAGGATCAAGTCTCGAAAGACCGATTAGTTTAGTAGTCTTGGAAGCACTAGATATATTCATAAGTCTTACATTACATCATAAGGTAAACAAAAATACAAAAACATATTGTCTTTATATCCCCTCATACTATCCCTGCATGTCATTCATAAATTACTTCTTCAAATCCTGGGAAAAATAAAACATTGATAGGGGTGAGATCAGATGCTCAGTTGGATAACAATATAGCAGAAGCTTTCATAGATAAGCATAAACACTTAAAGCAATTTATAACTAAAACAAAAGCCTTTTAAACATGAAATTCAGCATAATATGGAAAAGATAAAACAAAATAATTCCACTTACTTACTAACATGGATATTATACTAGTAGAACAATCACATGTAATACCAATAACCACTTTCATAATGATGGAATGCATAATGCCAGACTATCATAACCACATAGCCAAGGACTCGTGCCATGAATACAAATAAGATTTTGCCAAGGCCTTCTACTAAGACACTAGTTTGTCTCATGAGACCTACCGATGCATCAAGGTGCTATAGCGGGCTCCACCTGTCACTTATTAAGTCCAATGCATTCCTCATATAAAAATTTTTAAACATAACATAAACATTCGTATTAAAACTAGCATACAAAATGTCAATACTTTATCCAAAAACCATGAATGGTATAAAAATAGCACATCCACTGTCAAACATAACTCATTCGATACAATATGGAAGATTGTATTGTATCATATTAACCACAATCGAGAATGATGAAGGATATTGACATAGATGAAAATAATCATCAAAACAATTAGAGTGAAATATCCCCCTTTTTCTTGAAATCATTTAAAAGTCACACTATTTGTCAAGAATCCATTTAAAAAAGATTTTACAATCAAAGTGTCCCATACCACTTTGAAACTTTTAAAAAGAATTTTGATTTTAAAACTTTAATGTCCATAAAAATAAATCCTTAAAACCATTTTTAAAACATGGACATTAATGAGAAAGATTTAGAATTATTAATCTTTAAAACACTTTAAAATGTATTTTAGTTAGAGTTTCTAACCAAAAGAGAGACACTTGAATACAAATAATTGAGGTAATAAAAATGTTATAATATCATGAGAATAAAGGGATTCAGGATATACTATGTTAAAGTACATTATATACACCATATAAAAGTGATTTGGTGTATAACAACAAATATGTCTCAATGGAATATAAATTGAGATGAATTATCTTATAAAGACCATATCCTTAGGTTATGGATAAATCAATGACATAATTATGTGTGAAAAATATTAATACACTCAATATGATTTGATATTTAGTGTAAATAAATCAGATGACATTCACACATATTCTTGTAAAAACAACACCAATGAATTGGATATTTAACTCACCAAATGGAAATTGAGTTAAAATTACTCTTATCAAGTTCATACTGATGACTTGAGAATTTATCAATGGAGTGATTATGTGTATAAAAATTATATCCACAGAAAGGGGAGTGGAAATTATGACATAATCAAATGAATAGTGATTCTACACATAATCTTGGAGTAAAATAATCAATGAAGTATGCGTAAAGCCGAATGAGTGGAAATTGAAATTTCAAATTCCTTATTGATTTGGTAACATACAAAACATACACAAATTAAAGAAGGATCATAAAATGATGATGTAAATATACATGAATTAATGTATATTACACAATGAATACAAACATGGGCAGTACACACACCACATGTAATAAATAAGTGGTGAACAATAGAATTCTCACGGAATTAAAAGTGAGATAAGAAACCCCTTAATTTTTACTTTTTCCATGGTTGAGGGTAGGTTAACCTCCTGTATAATGGTAAAATAATTGTTATTAAATTATATAAGAATCATATATATTAATATGATATCATATATGATCTTTTAATATTGCTTTGTTAATAATATCTTAGTATTATCGTCGTTTCGGGTGTTAACTTACTCGTTTTATTTGATATGTTTTGTTACATAAGCCATGTTTTTCATGGATATAATGTATCTTATTCATATCCATAATGATATAAAGTCTTTAAACATTATTTTTAAATCATAAAATGATAATTATACTTGAATGGATATGATGGAGAACGAATCTCATCGCGTTCGTGGAGACGGTAGTCCGTACGTATGCACGAGTGACAATATCATTTTTTTGATGTTAAAATAATATATAAATGGATGGTATATAATATATACAGAATCATTATCAAGTTATATTTATTATTCACATGAATTAAAAATCATTATTATACCCATCCAAATAATAATGTTTTGAATAACAATTACACCACGACGTGGAGACGGTAAGCCGTACGTACACACGTATGGTGACATGTCATTCAATGGATGGATAGAATAATGAAATATGGTTGTACCATGTTTATAATAACATAAAATTATACATTATATACTTTAGTTATTATTTTATAATGGTAATAAAAAATAAATAAGAAGTGGATGAAGAAAGGAACTTGAAAAAGGGTGGTGAAATCATTACCTCTTCTTCGGGTTCTTCCTTTTGATTTGATCAAAAAGAGATCCTTAGGTTGAATTTATGACTAATGGAAGGCCTCTAGGATTAATTGAGATAAGTTGAGAGAGTATTTGGGCAGGGTTTGGCCGAACCAAATAACTTTGAAGGTGTGAATTAATGAGAAGGAGGAGTGCCCTTTTATAAGAGGGGTGAGAGGCACCTTTGGAAAAGCTAGAAATATTATTTTATAATAAATTCATATTCGGTTTATAATGGATCAAAAGTAGATTATTTAAATGTTAAGGTTTTTATAGGTAGAAAAACATTTAAACAATAGGATTTATATAGGTTTGGGTTACAATATTAACCTTATCTTTAAGTATTAACTATTAGTTAATTAGTTTGACACTTACGATGCCAATTTGTATTTTTATATTATATAGTTAATAAACTTACTATATACCTCCAACCGACCACAAAGTGGTCTATTAATGATACACCTATCATTATATAAGTCTCTTGGCCAAATGTTAGATTTTTAGGAATTGAATATCAATTAATAATATAATATTCGTTTTAAAAACTCTTTTAAGTCAATTTTGAAACTATTTGAGAAATTGATTTTTGTGAAACTCATAACAGAATGATTACTTAGAAAAAAGTTAATTAAATAATTCCTAACATGTCATATTAACCTAGAAAATTATTTTTATTCATAAAAAGTCTCAAATTATATTTATTTTTTTTATTTATAATATCAATTATTTTAATTTTCCACTTTTATGGTAATTAAAGCATCATCATTGAGTCATAAATAAATTAAATTATTTAATGTCTAAAAATTATAAATAAAATACCTTTATGTAGGAAATAGTTTCAGATTTCTAATGAATATTTATAGTCGAAAATCCAACATATATAACCCTTTGTAAAAATTGTTTTTCTAAAAGATATATGCTTATGTCATTTTTGTATTTGTTTTAACTTAACTAAAATAAAGTGTCCCTATCACCTACAAGTGGCTCCATGAGGTCCAAAAATCGACCCAAATATTCCCATGGTCGGACATGTATCTACCAATAAGGTTAGGACACGTTTTAGGATAATTTAGTATTATTATAATATTATTTTTTAACCCTTATTTACCAGATTTACCCATTAACCAAGGTAAATAAAATCTTTACCGAAGTAATTATTCAAAATGTCTGAAAATAAAAGTTACTTATTTACACAATTTGTACATACTTATTCCAAATATGGAATCCATTTTTCCAAATTCAAAACACAGAAGTGGCAGAAATTAATTTAAAAATAATTCCCACTGGCAAAATAAAAAACGTGTTTTTACAATATAATAACTTTCAAAAGATTGATACTTGTTTATGTTCGGTTTAATTGTCAAATTATGTCCAATGAACAACATTGTATTAAATGGTAAAAATATTTTCTAAATATACTTTAAAACCACTCAAATTCATAATTTATCATTATTAATTATTTTTATTAAAAAAGTTGTTTTTAATTAAAATTTAGTAATTTTCACTATTCATCAAAATATGAATGTTATCCGAAAAGTACCAAAATTTCACCCTAATCTAATTTCGATATTACGAATCCAAAAATAAAGTCCATTTTTAAAGATAAAATGTATAAAATTTCAAAAAGCAGGTATTACTATTCATAACGGCTAGTTTGATCGGTTGCAGTGTGTGTTAGAACTCGATGTTGCGTATAACACACGCCATTGCATTATTCAAAGGGAAACGTACCGTGGAAGTTTGGGGTGTTACATCTACGAAACAACATTTTATTATTACAATTATTTTAATGACATAGTTGTAACCTAGCCATTAAAGTTAGCAATATAAATGGTAATAAATAATGTCTATATATTATTTATAGTATTTTTATATAAATAAAACATATTGATAATAAAATATATAATTTTTGGTAAATTTTTCATATGTATGAAAATAATATTTTCTCAAATGAATTGCTTTTTATGTCTTTATGTTAACAATACTAAAATTAATTTTAGAAAAATTTATAAATTTAATTTCATAAAACAAAATTAATTTTTTAATTAATAATTTCAAAATTATCTCGGGGTGATTTTTTTATTTTTCTAAAAAACTTTTTTTCGGATAAATAGTGAAAAAATACTATGTTTTAATTTAAAACTGGTTTTTTGTCTAATTTATTTGTATTTTTAAATTATATTTCAATTTTATTTTAAAGTTTAATTAGATACATTTTATATAACTTAATACAATTTAGGTTATTTATACCAATTTAACATTGAAATGGGATATAAAAATGTTTCAAATATTTAAACATTTTTACTTTAAAAAAACACTTTCACGACATGTCTGTGAGATTAATTTTAAATTTATTAATGCCAATTTTGTGTAAGTTTTGAAAAATAGATTAAATACTTGGAATCATCATATTTTATAAAGTATAATATGGTCAAATTAGTTTTTTACAACAAATATTAGTAAAATTGATTAAAATTAATCACAATGATTAACGAAAAAATGAGTTTATAGTGGTTAAATTTTAGATAATGTGGCCAAATAACCTAGAAACAAGTCCAAAATCAATTGGATGTTGATATTTAGAAAAAGATCTAGATTGGATATAATTTTTATAATTATTAGAGGCACATTATTTAAGGGGGACCTCTCAAAAATGTTAACCTTTTTATATTTACAGGAATGACACTCATCCTCCACTATAAAAGGGCACTGAACCCACTCACTTCTTCACACCCGTATAGAAATTAGTCTCATACAAACACTGACCATATATCCTAAAAAATTCCTACCCTTCAACTTATAATCCTCTATTTTGGCATAAATCCATCCAAGTTATCCCTTTGGTGGAAACTAAGAGGAGTTACCCAAAGAAGTGGTAACATCCTTCCACAAGATCTTTATTTTTATTTTCGTTATTCACCCATACTCTTCATGTTACATTATTATATAATAAAATAAAATAAATAAAAATAAATAAATGTTTTTATTAAATGTTTTCAACATAAAACTACACACACTTCCATAAAATGGGTAACGAACATACCATTTGTGTGTACGGTGGACCACCTCCTCGCGAAAAAATGTCGTTTTTTCCCTCATGGTTGGGAATTATGATGTAAATACAATTTTTATATTATATATATCATATTTAGGATGTATTTATGATTTTTTAATTATTATATAACATATTACTTCATTCTTTCCATTTTTTGGAAATACGATTACTTCTTTTGTGGGCGTGTGGACTACCACCTTCTCAAAGTGATGTGATTCATTGACACTTTACATGGAATGTATTAAGAATGAGTTTAGTAAATGAATACGATATATATGAAATTATAATTATACTGTAATTATAATATATATACATATATTTATATATTTCATTTAATTTCTTTCTTCCAATAGGATAAGAAAACGTAAACGACATTCATGCGTACATACGACCCACTATCTCCATGAATGGTGTATTCTATTCCATCTATCTATATTTTTATAGATTATTATAAATATTTATATAATTAATATATATGATATGTACATTATTTTATAAATTATGGAAATATGTATATCACGATCTAAGTAATAGGATCAACAATAACAAGTCAAAACACATACGATAAAGAAAGTGATTAATACCTAAAATGTTTCTTTAACACGGAATTATTAATAGACTAGTAATATAAAGTCATAAGTGAATAATATATGGCCTTATATATAGGAATATGTTTTTTGGTATATTAAAAATATACTTATATTTATTATATGGGAGTTTTGAAAGTGTACAATGCAATTCAAGACATAAGGTAAGGGTTCTCTGGTCTCCCTTTTATTTCTATGATAATTAAGCCTAATTCATTACAAATTTAGTTTTTGTGGTGTATATACATACCAAGAATGTATTATATGATTATTATAGTTAAATTAATGTGTATATACATATCCATTTTATGATATTTATTTTATGGAGTTTATGGTTCAAAAGTTACCAAATCAGTAAAGTATTTTTGTCTCATTTTGAATTCTTTAAGATATAACCATGTTATGTACCTATATTTATCAATGAGGTGTATATAGTTTTATTTGACATGTTATATCATTAATATTATTATTTTCATTGTTTCTTAAGATTCATGTAATGTTATTCTATACATAGTATTATGATTGAATGTTACCAAAGTGGTAAAAATTTATTACTTTAATCTCATCATTTATTGACATTGATTATGATTACAAATCTAATAAAGGAATCATATGATACATATATAAAGATATATAATGAATTATATTATCATATGATTATTATATTTATATCCAATTAATGCTAAAAGTTATTTACTATTTGGTACTTAATACAATTAAGAAATTGTTTTTATAAAAATTTCACTTTATTTCTCATTTTGGTCTAAAATATATGTTATTTAAAAAACTTATGTTCAAAGATAATATTTTTAAAAATGGTTTTATCATTAGTTTTTTTAATTATTTTTATAGATTACTTTATAAGTTTTCAAAATTATTTTTTTAAATAAAATGATTTCAATGATTTCAATATTTTATTTTATAATTTTTCAAATCCATTTTATATAAAAAGGTTTTGAAAATTAATTGAAGCCTTATTTTGAGTTTTAAATGTATTTTTTGAGAAAATGGTTTTCAAAATGTTTGAAATATCCATAGATAAGTTTTCAAATTTAGTTTGGAAGAAAATTTTTCAAAAATGTTTCAATATTATTTTATAAGTATTTGTAGTTATTTTCAAAGAAAATGATTTAATTTTTTTTCAAGATTTCTTGATAACATTTAAAAAAAATTCAAAGAAAAGGTTTTAAAAATGTTTTCAATCTTGATTTATATATTTTAAAGGTTATTTTAAAAGAAAAACGTTTTAATTTTTTTTTTATGATTTAAAAATTATTTTTCAAAGTGGAAAATATATTTTCTTTAAGAAATGTTTTAAATGAAACAGTAAAGGTTTCTGTATAAGAAAATGATTTTTGAAATGGTTTTATTAAAGGAATTTTCAATAAAAGGATATTTTACTTAAGAAATGTTCCATAAGATCCTTCAAAATAATTCTTCATCTAAGATGAAATACTTTTTTATAGTGAATGATTTACTGGGGAAATGATATAAGAATACCATTTATATTCATTCTTGAAGGGTTTATGTTTTGACAGAATGGAGTTTATGACTCCCATTTTTCTTCCACTAGTTACATGTTTTTGAAACGTTCTTATTTTCATGGGTTATTACATAATTAAATTTTTAGGATACCTATCGATTTTTCATAGGTAATGATATTATTAAATGTTTATTATACCCATTTAATTTCATGGGTTATGATAAAATAATTGTTTATAATCTTTTAGCACATAAATATGTGATTTTATTATGTGATAGGTGGGACCTATATCTCCCTAAAATGCATTGGGTAATGAAGGATGAATCATGGGTGTATCTATTATGAATGGACATGATTACATGTTCACAAAGTTATGCATGAACCAGATTACATGTTCACAATGTTATGCATGAACCTGATTACATGTTCACAATGTTATTCCTGGACCTAGTATCATATCAATAATTTTATTCATGAGACTGATTACATGTTCAAAATGTTATGCGTAAACCTTATTACATGTTCAAAATTTTATGCGTAAACCTGATTAAATTTTCATAATGTTATGCATGCACCTGATTTCATGTCCGTAAGTTTATGCATGAGCCTGATTACATGTTCAAAATGTTATGTTTGAACCTAATTATATGTTCAAAATGTTATGAGTGGACCTGGTTGCATTTCCATAAGTTTATGAGAGTGCCTCATTTCTTGTCCTTAACTTAATGAGTGAACCTATTTCTACTTATATGTGTTCACAATGTTATAATATGATGTGTATGAAAAAATTCTGTGTCTTATTCCAATGTTATGATTTAGTGGATTATAAATTACCTTATCAATCATGTCTTATGAACC
This sequence comes from Viscum album, assembly GCA_963277665.1. Taxonomy (NCBI): domain Eukaryota; kingdom Viridiplantae; phylum Streptophyta; class Magnoliopsida; order Santalales; family Viscaceae; genus Viscum; species Viscum album. Next base: position 283,041,619 of record OY728137.1, on the reverse strand, counting down.
GCTAATTTTTATTCCATGACTCTTGATTATGGTATTAGATATGCATGGTATGATCTTGTAATGACATGATCATATTCTTATATCCTTATACTCATCACTATGCATACATACCTTCTTGTTTCCCCTTACTGAGCATCTAATCTCACCCCTTTCTTATTTTTTTCCTCAAATGATGAAGAAAGGTTTTTAAGTAGGAGTACTAAATGGGAAGATATTTATGGAGATGTTTAAGATCTTTCATCAAATCATAATAATGTATTCCAAGTTTCCAAAAACCCTAAAATATTACAGTCCTGAGGCATTTTTTTTGTAATTTTATGAATATTAATATAAAATGATATAATATTCATGTATGTTAAGCCTAGGTTACTATAGGTTATCATTGAATGATTGACTATTTTTCACATTTCCTAAAGATTTTATGGTCTATTACATCAATAATATGGGATGATTATATGTTTGAGATATAGTGTGTCATCATGGGATGACTAGGAGTATCATTTAAAATTAGGATTCCCATTTTGAGTCATGATTTCGGTAGGGGTTATATAAGGTGGTTGATATGTAGGTGAACGTGAACACCGAATTCCATCCTTAGAACTATAGTCAATTTGAGTGTACCATACATGCATTTAGTAAATGTATCTAGAATACATCCATGATTTTGGGGGATTATAAGATAATCATATTGAGATTTAATATTTATGTTATAATAATAATTATCATACTTTGGTTCAGAAGGAACCATTTGAGGCATTCTATGGAAGGCCATATTGATCACCATTGTACTAGATATAGGTTGTGGAGTTAGTGGTTATTGGGATGAGTCTCATTTAAGTGAAATCAAAGAATATCCATTCCATTATGAAGTGTTTGATGATCACACATAATAGATAAGGATCTTATGATAATCAAAGATATTTTCCTTTAGAATCCAAGGATTATTACGGGTGTTAACACACTTGGGGAACTATTCAATTTAGATGAAGGGGTTGTTGGAACCTTGGTTCATGGGTCCATTAGAGGTCATAATTAGGGTCAATACTATGGAACATCTGTTTGTGATTCCAAAAAGATTCAATGGTATGCATGGAATATCCCATTGATCCAAGTTTAATAGATATTATCCTAACACTTCTTTGTTGACTAGTTTCTATAAAGTCATTCCAGAGTATGCTGTATTTTTAAAATAATTCACCAATAATATTAAGGATAATAATTATAATACTATAAATAAAAATATAATCACTTTGGTATGATTTTAGTAGCTATAAATACATGATATGGAGGAGATGTGAGAGTGGGAATCTAATATATAGGAGTAGTGGATATATCTCTTCACTGATGAGGCTCGATAACACTATATAGTGAAACCTAGGGGTAAAATACATTATATTGGGGAGTTTTTAATGTTTCAACCTGTTTGATGAATTATTTAGAAATATTTTTCAATAAAACTTATGTATTATTATAAATTATGAATACTGAAGGTGTCGGTGTGGGCTCAATAGTCCGTTTGGGGAGAAAACACCTTGTTATGGGACATATGTCTTTTAACAGATCCCGCCAGGTACCCAGTGGACTAGTATTAGGTTCTTGGTGTAGGTGGGAAATTGGGAAGTATCTCTACGTAGGCTGCTGAGTGGACAATGACCCTAGAGTGGGTACTTTATAGTTAGTTGATGGGTAGCTAGTGTAACAACCGAGTGTTTATATTTGATTTTTTATCTTTAAATAAATGATTATTATATTATATTTTATAGTATTATATGAATAACACATAGAGAAACAGAAAACACATTATTTTATCAATTAAAATAATTATATTATCCATTAATTAAACCCATTAAAATTCAAAAATATTTTAAGGGGATAAAAAATAGAAAATTGAAAAATCAAATTAAGAAAATCAGGATCACCCCAATCAAATAGAATCATCACTCCCAAAAATATAACTATAGAAAATAAGAAAATATTAGGAAATTAATAAATAATATGAAAAATATAAATTTAGATACTTGATAGGAATTTAGGTGAGAAATTAATGATGGAATAAAGGGTTATTTATTAGAGGTAATGTATCTGTTGGAATGGTAATGAAACCATAGGGAATCGTAACCTAACCATTTGGAATAGTTACCTGATCGTTAGAATAGTAATATAACCTCAAAATAAAATACGTGATATAAAAAATATTTATCATGATTAATATATGTAAATATAAATATTAAAATTCCATAAAAATAGATATCATGATTAAAAAAATCCAAAGAAAACAAACACACATTTTTAATATGAATTATTTTAAAGAATTTTATGAAAATAATAATTTTTATTTATAAATTTTAATATAAATATGTTAGAAAATTATTTTGATATAATTATTTTTTTAAAATAATGTCAATAATTTATAAGGGTTATTTTTTGTTAATTTTAAGAAATACTTTAATTCTCAGGTGAATAGTAAAATTACAGTTTCTTCTATAACAGGTGTATCTTGATTTACACCACTCGTAATGTATTAATGAAAAAATAATTTATAGAAATTAAGGAACAACCAAAGAATATTTAATTTCATAAATTATTCATTAAAATACAATAAAAATGTTTTTCAAACCTAAAAATTAATTTCCAAATCCTAAATGCAAAAATATTCCTATTTTTTTTATTTATCCACTTTACTATTTAATCAACTATGTGAATTATAAATAAAAATTATTTTAAAGTCCTTAAACCATTATATTATATTTATATATGATTTATATTTTAAAAAATTTACTATTAAAAGTTTTACCAGAGATATGGAATATTATTAAATATATTATTTTAAAAATACACCTTTCCTTAAGTTTAAATAACACCACTCCCTCTCATTTAAAAAACACCCCCCATAATTTTCCAAATCCATATTCTTACACCAATAATCTCTATTAAATATCTTATAATACATAGGGAAATTATAAATCCATTCAACTCCAATCCTCAGTAGAGTTTAGAGTTATAGAGTGGAAAGAACACAAATTAGAGGGTAAGTTCGCCCAGAATCTTCCTCTCATTATCCTTTCCTCTTTCAATTTTTATCCACCACATTAATATTCCAATATTATAAGAATAAATAATAAGTATCTTAAAAATATATTAATGATATTAACCTACTATAAGTATTATATTTATTACATTTTAAATTTTCTTACTTACCATTCCCCCTCTTTTGGTAATGTCCCATTAATGGTCGGTTAATCACCAACGAGGACGTTGCCAATTATTTTATTATCACGAATCATATTTCTAGTAATAATAAATTATTTATGATATATAAATTTATTAATATATATATTTTAATATTTTTTAATTAATTCTAAGAATGTATAAATAACATCGAACAAATAATGAAATCGAAGCAAAATGGGAAATTTTTAAAGGAACACGTGATATCAAAATGTCTAACTTATAACCATGGAATTTAAAAAATATAATATAATGATTATAATTAATAAATATGGGTAAAAATGAAAATAATTTACTTCTATAAAAATGTTTTAATAAACCTAAGTTTATTATTCTAGATGAAGAAAAGTGACGTAATATATAAGGATTTAAGGTAAGGGGATTCTAGAACCCAAAACCCTTTCATTGGGCTATACCACTTTCGCATATTTTTTTTGTATATATATCTATACAATTTTCCTCAAATATCCTTTCATGATTATTTCCTTTTCTTTCAAGGATGTACATTTTTACACCTTGATTTATAATTGAAATACCATAATTTTCCAAAATTAATTTTCTTTCAATAAAACATATTTTACTCCTCTTGAGTTATTTATTCTTCACTCAATAATGATTATTTTTATTCCAAATATGTTTTCCCTTATTCATTTGAAAACCCCAATTTTATTCATTAAATCATGATTTATTAAATCCTTATGAAACCCATTCCTTTCTATGGGTTATTTCATGATTATGATAATTATACATTCTATGTGGCTTGCATGATTATGTAAATAATATGATGTGATTAGTGGGATTGAAATTATATATCCCTCTAAGGAATTGGGTAATGTAATTTATCTCATGATATTATGTACCCTATGCATGAAAAATATGCTACCTTTTTTGATAATGATATGTTATGATTTATGAACATATGTTATGTGTGGACATGGTGATAGTCTTGTTATCAAATATGTGTTGTACTTGACTACAATAACATGTTATTTCCTTTTTATATATATTACACATTCATTTAATTTATCAAATTTTACCCTCTTGATTGTGATTATGATACTATGCTTATGATATGACAATAAGGATTTTTTTCTCCCATGTTCTATTGATTCATGTCCCTTATTCATCCTCTTACTGAACTTTTATCTCACCCATTTCATTGATGTATATCCTCAGGAGATGACATTTACTAAATATAATATGATATTTTTGAAGCATAAAAAATAAATATTTAAATAATTTTTTATATGTTGTTATTTATAAGTGATTTATGCTCCTAATTATCCTAAGATACTAAAATTTATGATCCTTGGATTTATAACTATTATTTTTTTTATCTTTAAAATGATGTAATATTCCGGAAATAAAGAGTAGGGTCTTTATAGTTTTTGTTAGAGGTACTTTTTAGTAAATTTGATAATTAGTATTAGAGAACATTAGTTACAAGCCTTAGGATAAGGCTAAGTAATGTTAAACATCCAAGAAGCTTTAATTTAGAAAAATGATAAATATAGGTATACCATAAGATATTATTTTAGATCTAATTTCACAAAAGAATAAACTCTTTATTCACTCTTTGTTGAGTTATGTTTTATTTAAAATATATATATTTTAGAAAATAGTGGGTAGTTCAAGAAACCGGGCCAACAACCCATGTAAAGAATAATTCAAGGATTGTCTGAATGAAATCCCCAATAAAATGAATGGTGGAGTTAAAAACATAATGTCAATGATTACCAATCTATCTCATGCTATGAATAATAACCCGAAACACATGGAATGTATAACTTCTCCCAAGAAGGACCAACTGGCTATTAAATCTCTTATGTAGCAATGACCACTGAAATTCAGTGGGTATTATAATTCACTTATCACTATATAGTGGTTCAACTAAATAGATAATATTTTTTCACTACTATTTTAATAAGGAAAAGGTGACTATGGCCATAAATCAATTATATGGAGAGGTTGATCAATGGTGGGAGTTAAATAGGAACACCAAGTCTAAAGATAAAATAAGAGAGTTTGAGGGGGGATAATTTAAAAAAATATTTATTAATAAGTAATTACCTTAAAATACTCAAACAAATACGGTGAGTGAATTCATAGAGGGGAAAAAAAGGTATGTGAATCTATCTTGACTTATAAGGCCAACTTCACAGGGCATGTAAGATATGGCTCAGGTTTTTTATTAATAATTATAAATCAATATATTCTATAGTAGTTTAAATCCACACCATTGAAAGGATCTACCTAGATGAGACATTGTTAGTTACTAAGTAATTCAATGTCCTCTTAGATAGTGATGGGGTTTTGGGAATGGTCCCATGGTTATGAAGATAAGAAGAGAAGAATTGGGTGTCAAACTAGTGGGTCAAATGAAAAAAGAGGAAAGAGTATTCCACAACCCACATATTATAAATATGGAATGAATTATCATGGTAATTAAGTTAATTTATGAGAAAAATGATTCAATTGTGGTAGGGAAGGACAACAATCTCATGAATGCTGAATATACACAAAGAAACTATCCAACATAATAGAGAAAAAGAGGGAACCTCCTAATTCACCAACCATTGTTCAATGCTTTAAATTTAGGGATAAAGGAAAAAACAAAATACACTTAACTAAATCAAGTGCATTTGAGGGTAATTAGTGTCAATAACCACCAAAGAAAAAAGGGGAATAGAAAGCTTTTGACATCACTATTATTGAAGTGGATCATGAAAACAAAGTCATACAAGGTACACTTATATTCACTCAAGAATGGAAAAAGTGTTATTTGATTATGTTTCCATGCATTAATTTATATCTTTTATGTTTTATAGATCTACTGAATCAAAGTCCAGATATCTTGAAGTAGACATATCTATACAAATACTTAGTTCCTTGATCACTAAAACCCAAGTGTTGGACTCTTCTCCTGTAAGTGTGTGTGTGAGGATTATTCTAGTGAATCTCATAATACTTCCCTTGGTGTAATGTGATGCTATCCTAGGCATGGATTGGCTCTCATTATACATATCACACATCAACTACCGAGAAATGAAAATATATTTATTTATTTTGAACCATCCCATTATCTACTAAAGAAGAAAGGAAGATCATGAATATCCTTTTAAAAATTCATCAATGGTGTGGGTGTATATACCCTATAAAGATTCATACCTTTCCCAAATGGTTTAGTCAAAGGAAAGTGTAAAAACTAGGGGAATTTCCATTATGAGGGAATACACTAATGTATTCATGGAAAAGTACCCCAGACCTCCACCATCTAATGATGTATAGTTCATAATATATTTTATACTTAGATATATTCCTATCTCCAAATTACACTATAGGATGACCCCTATAAAATTGTAGGATTTAAATTAGTAGCTATAATACTATTTTGAAAAATGGTTCATATTCCCTAGGTAATTACCTTAGGGGTGTCCGCATATTATTTATAAAGAAAAAAGCTGAATCAAGGTGGTTGTGTATTGATTACTAAGAGAATAACAATATCACTATAAAGATAAAGTATCCCCTTCCAAGGATTTATGGATTTCTTGTTCAACTATGTAAAGACCATTACTACTCAAAAGTGAATATTCATTATAGATATCATCAAATAAAGGTAACTAAGGTAGATAGTTTTAGTATGGCCTTCAATAAAAGGTATAAAAACTATGAGATTAGACTAAATCCCTTTGAATTTACTAATTCTACATTAATGTTTTTGGATTTGATGAATAATGTCTTTAGATTTTATCTTGATAGATTTGTGTTAGTCTTTATCAGATATATTATCATTTACTTAAATATTAACGAGAAACATAAAAAATATGAAAGGATTGTGCTAGAGACATTAACGAAAGATCAAACGTATACTATGTTTAAAAAGTGTGAGTTTTGGTGGTAGAAATTCACATTACTAGGTCATGTGATCACAATTAAGGGAATTTCATTGGACACTTCAAAGAAAAAAGTAATTGAGGAATAGGCTAGAACAATATGTGTCCCAAAAATCCACAGTTTTCTTGTATTATTAGGGTAGTATTAGTTTTTATGAGAATTTTTCATGATTATCTAGCATTATAATTATGTAAATAGGGAAAAAGGAAAATTATGTTTGTATTAAATAATGTGAGGAAGATTTGAGGATCCAAATAAGAAGCTAATCATTGTACATATACTCACACTACCAAAAAGTGGAGAAGTTTTTATGACATAAACGCTTTGAATAAAGGATTGTGTTATGTAATCATACATAATAAAAAAGTGATAGCCAATGCCTCATGAAAATTGATGAACCATGAGAATAACTACTTGAAACATGATATAGTGTTTTCATATGTGATATTCGCCTTGAAGATTTTATGGAACTTTCTCCATGGAAAGAAGTGTGACATATATAATGATTCTAAGAGTATAAATTATATATTCAAATAAAAAGAGATTAACTTGAATTAAAGATGATAGTTATAGATAATAATGTACTATGATTTATCATTTCACTACCATCCTTGAGAAGATAGAAGGTAGTTGACTCTCATAAAAGAAAATAACTTTATACTCTATCCATGATACATATTAAGAAATACCCTATCTTAATGGATGTGTGAAGGATTGTTCTAGAAATCTTAATGAAAGGGAAGATATGTTTGATATTGATAAATTAAATTTGATAGTAATGATTACCATGAAACTAATTAATGATTTGTTAAAAAATTGGTCTAAGTTATCATGGACGAGGTTTATAACTTTTTCTTTGTATTTAATGAAAATATCCAATAATATTTGGAAAAAGAATGGATGAATGTTTTCAATAAGTTTTTATTGTAATTTAGGTTATTAAGATGTATGAATAGAAAACCTGAGAAATGTTTTCACATGTTTGGTACGTGACAAACAAGATCTATTTTTTGAGATATAGGGGATAAATTCTAACCTATTTATAATAAATTTAGTGACCTTATTTCTAAAGTTTTGGAATTCCATATTTCAGAAGGGTTATAAGGTTAACCATTTATAGAATAGTTTAAGTTAAAAATTGAATGAGGTTTTAGATATTAGTGTATTATATTTCCATATGAGGATTTATGAATATTATATAACTTATGCTAACTATTTTGTTGTGATGATATCTAATTAAGATGGGAGGAATTATCTTTCCACCTCATGACTGTTAGCACTTCAGGTATGACAAATGAGCCTTTATTTCTTGGAGTCATATTTGAAGTGGAAATCAATCAAGGAACAACCAAAGGGAAAGATTGTATATATGAAAAGGAATAAAATCAAGCTAGTATATCTCCTTATATACTTAGATAGTAAAAGAATTCCTCAACACTATGAAAATGATATTGACCAAGATTTATCCTAAAACCATTACTTTTGTTTAATTTATGGTATTATAAATCATCATATATTTATGGTTTTTAGGCCTTTAATATTCAATTGATCATTCCCTTGCTGGTTATCAATGATCATTATCAATCTCTATAGTTATTGACACTATTATTCCATGTCCAATCTCCATCCTATGTCCACCTAAATGAAAACCTAGATATGAGATACTTTGGGTTCCCATTATTGTTCAAAATTTCCATTTTTAAAATAAGATTTATTATTAATTTTTACTATGTGTGTTTATATGAAAGGAACTTTCATGTATTAAAGCTTTGATAACCCATATGAATTTCGAGGATGAAATCCATTTTAAGGGGGTAGAATGTAACACCAAAAGTTTTTATGAACATTTTTTTGAATAAATTAATTTTATATGATGTATTACATTGAATGATACACTATGTTATTATTTCATTATATTTTAAACCAAGATAATATTTCACTACACGCAACACCGACTTGGATTGCGTTACACGCAACACTGAGTTTCTACGAAACAACATTTTATTATTATAATTATTTTAATGACATAGTTGTAACATAGCCATTAAAGTTAGTAATATGAATGGTAATAAATAATTTATATTTATTATTTATAGTATTTTTATATAAATAAAACATATTGATAATAAAATATATAATTTTTGGTAACTTTTTTATATGTATGAAAATAATATTTTCTAAAATGAATTTCTTTTTATGTCTTTATGTTAACAATACTAAAATAAGTTTTAGAAAAATTTATAAATTGAATTTCATAAAATAAAATTAAATTTTTAATTCATAATTTCAAAATTATCTCCGGGTGATTTTTTTATTTTTCTAAAAAACTTTTTTGTGGATAAATAGTGAAAAACTACAATGTTTTAATTCAAAACTGGTTTTTTGACTAATTTATTTATATTGTTAAATTATATTTCAATTTTATTTTAAAGTTTAATTAGATAAATTTTATATAACTTAATACAATTTAGGTTATTTATACCAATGTAACATTGAAATGGGATATAGAAATGTTTCAAATATTTAAACAATTTTACATTAAAAAACCGCTTTCACGACACGTCTGTGAGATTAATTTTAAATTTATTAATGCCAATTTTGTGTAAATTTTGAAAAATAGATTAAATATTTGGAATCATCATATTTTATAAATTATAATATGGTCAAATTAGTTTTTTTCAAAAAATATTAGTAAAATTGATTAAAATTAATCCCAATGATTAACGAAAAAATGAGTTTACAATGGTTAAATTTTAAATAATGTGGAAAAATAACCTAGAAACAAGTCCAAAATCCATTGTATGTTGATATTTAGAAAAATTTCCAGATTTTTTCTGATTTTTACAATTATTTTAGGCACATTATTTATGGGGGACCTCTCAAAAATGTTAACCTTTATATATTTACAGGAATGGCACTCATCCTCCACTATAAAAGGGCACTCAACCCACTCACTTATCCACACCCATATAGAAATTAGTCTTATACAAACACTGGCCATATATCCTAAAAAGTTCCTTCCCTTCATCTCATAATCCTCTATTTTGGTAGAAATCCATCCAAGTAATCCCTTTGGTGTAAACTAAGAGGAGTTACCCAAAGAAGTGGTAACATCCTCCCACAAGATCTTTATTTTTATTTTCGTTATTCACCCAAACTCTTCATGTTACATTATTATATAATAAAATAAATAAAATAAATAAAATAAATAAAATAAATATAATTATATGTTTTTATTAAACGTTTTCAACATACACCTACACACACTTCCTTCAAATGGGTAACGAACATACCATTTGTGTGTACGGTGGACCACCACCTCACGAAATAATGTCGTTTGTTTTTCCATCATGGTTGGGAATTATGATGTAAATACAATTTTTATATTATATATATCATATTCAGTATGTATTTATGATTTTTTAATTATTATATAACATATTCCTTCATTCTTTCCATTTTGTGGAAATACGATTACTTCGTTTGTGGGCATGTGGACTACCACCTTCTCAAAGTGATGTGATTTGTTGACACATTACATGAACTGTATTAAGAATGAGTTTAGTAAATGAATATGATATATATGAAATTATAATTATACTGGAATTATAATATATATAAATATATTTATATATTTCATTTAATTTCTTTCTTCTAATAGGATAAGAAAACGTAAACGACATTCATGCGTACATACGACCCACTATCTCCATGAATGGTGTATTCTATTCCATATGTCTATATTTTTATATATTATTATAAATATTTATATAATTAATATATATGATATGTACATTATTTTTTGAATTATGGAAATATGTAAATCACGATCTATGTAATATTATCAACAATAACAAGTCAAAACACATACGATAAAGAAAGTGATTAATACCAGAAACGTTTCTTTAACATGGAATTGTTAATCGACTAGTAATATAAAGTCATAAGTGAATAATATGTGGCCTTATATATAGGAATATGTTTTTTGGTATATTAAAAATATACTTATATTTATTATATGTGAGTTTTGAAAGTGTACAATGCATGTCAAGACTTAAGGTAAGGGTTCTCTGGTCTCACATTTATTTCTATTATAATTAAGCCTAATTCATTAAAAATTTATTTTGTGTGGTGTATATACATATAGATAATGTATTATATGATTATTATAGTTAAATTCATGTGTATATACATATCCATTTGATGATATTTATTTTATGGGGTTTATGGTTCAAAAGTTACCAAATCAGTAAAGTATTTTTGTCTCATTTTGAATTCTTTAAGATATTACCATGTTATGTACCTATATTTATCAATGAGGTGTATATAGTTTTATTTGACATGTTATATCAATAATATTATTATTTTCATTATTTCTTAAGATTCATGTAATGTTATTCTTTACATAGGATTATGATTGAATGTTACCAAAGTGGTAAAAATTTATTACTTTAATCTCTTCATTTATTGACATTAATTATGATTACAAATCTAATAAAGGAATCATATGATACATATCTAAAGATATATAATGAATTATATTATCATATGATTATTAATTTTATATCCAATTAATGCTAAAATTTATTTACTATTTGGTACTTAATACAATTATGAAATTGTTTTTATGAAAATTTCACTTTATTTCTCATTTTGGTCTAAAATATATGTTATTTAAAAAACATATGTTCAAAGAAAATAGTTTTAAAAATGGTTTTATCATTAGTTTTTTTAATTATTTTTATAGATTACTTTATAATTTTTCAAAATAATTTTTTTAAAGAAAATGATTTCAATGATTTCAATATTTTATTTTATAATTTTTCAAATCCATTTTATATAAAAAGGTTTTCAAAATGAATTGAAGCCTTATTTTTGAGTTTTAAATGTATTTTTTGAGAAAATGGTTTTCAAAATGTTTGAAATCATCTTTATAAGTTTTCAAATTTAGTTTGGAAGAAACATTTTTCAAAATTGTTTCAATATTCTTTTATAAGTATTTGTAGTTATTTTCAAAGAAAATGACTTAATTTTTTTTTCAATATTCGTTTATAGAATTCAAAAAAAATTTCAAAGAAAAGGTTTTAAAAATGTTTTCAATCTTGATTTATAAAATTTAAAGGTTATTTTAAAAGAAAAACGTTTTAATTTTTTTTATAATTTAAAAATATTTTTTCAAAGTGGAAAACATATTTTCTTTAAGAAATGTTTTAAATGAAACAGTAAAGGTTTCTTTATAAGAAAATGATTTTTGAAATGGTTTTATTAAAGGAATTTTCAATTAAGGGATATTTTACTTAAGAAATGTTCCATGAGATCCTTCAAAATAATTCTCCATCTAAGATGAAATACTTTTTTATAGTTAATGATTTACTGGGGAAATGATCTAAGAACACCATTTATATCCATTCTTGAAGGGTTTATGTTTTTACAGAATGAAGTTTATAACTCACATTTCTCTTCCACTAGTTACATGTTTTTGAAACCTTCTTATTTTTGTGGGTTATTACATAATGAAATTATTAGGATACCTATAGATTTTACATAGGTAATGATATTATGAAATGTTGATTATACCCATTTAATTTCTTGGGTTATGATAAAATAATTGTTTATAATCGTTTAGCACATAAATATGTGATTTTATTATGTGATAGGTGGGACCTATATCTCCCTACAATTCATTGGGTAATAAAGGATGAACAATGGGTGTATCTATTATGCATGGACATGATTACATGTTCACAAAGTCATGAATGGACCATATTACATGTTCACAATGTTATGCATGAACCTGATTACATGTTCACAGTGTTATTCCTAGAACTAGTATCATATCCATAATTTTATCCATGAGCCTGATTACATGTTCAAAATGTTATGAGTAAACCTTATTACATGTTCAAAATTTTATGCGTAAACCTGATTAAATTTTCATAATGTTATGAATTCACCTAATTTCTTGTCCATAAGTTTATGCGTGAGCCTGATTACATGTTCAAAATGTTATGTTTGAACCTAATTATATGTTCAAAATGTTATGAGTGGACCTGGTTGCATGTCCATAAGTTTATGATAGTTCCTGATTTCATGTACTTAACTTAATGAGTGAACCTATTTCTACTTATATGTGTTCACAATGTTATAATATGATGTGTATAAAAAAATCCGTGTCTTATTCCTATGTTATGATTTAGTGGATTATCAATTACCTTATTAATCATGTCTCATGAACCACTAATTTTTATTCCATGAATCTTGATTATGGTATTCGATATGCATGGTATGATATTCTAATGACATGATCATATTCTTATATCCTTATACTCATCACTATGCATACATACCTCCTTGTTTCCCCTTAGTGAGCATCTAATATCACCCTTTCTTATGTTTTTCCTCAAATGATGAAGAAAGGTTTTTAAGTAGGAGTACTAAAGGGGAAGATCTTTGTGGAGATGTTTAAGAACTTTCATCAAATCATAATAATGTATTCCAAGTTTCCAAAGACACTAATATATTACATATCTCAGGCATTTTTTTTTGTAATTTTATGAATATTAATATAAAATGATATAATATTCATGTATGTTAAGCCTTGGTTACTATAGGTTATCATTGACTGATTGACTATTTTTTTACATTTCCTACAGTTTTTATGGCCTATTACATCAATAATAGGGGATGATTGTATGTTTGAGAGATAGTGTGTCAGCATGGGGTGACTAGGAGTATCATTTAAAATTAGGATTCCCATTTTGAGTCATGATTTCGGTAGGGGTTATAGAAGGTGCTTGATATGTAGGTGAACGTGAACACCGACTTCCATCCTTAGAACTATAGTCAATTTGAGTGTACCATACATGCGTTTAGTAAATGTTTCTAGAATCCATCCATGATTTTGGGGGATTATAAGATAATCATATTGAGATTTAATATTTTTGTTATAATAATAATTATCATACATTGGTTCAGAAGGAACCATTTGAGGCATTCTATGGATGGCCATATTGATCACCATTGTACTAGTTATAGGTTGGGGAGTTAGTGGTTATTGGGATGAGTCTCATTTAAGTGAAATTAAACAATATCCATTCTATTATAAAGTGGTTGATGATCACACATAGTAGATAAGGATCTTATGATAATCAAATATATTTTCCATTAGAATCCAAGGATTATTACGGGTGTTAACACGCTTGGGGAACTATTGAATTTAGAGGAAGGGGTTGTTGGAACCTAGGTTCATGGCTCCATTAGAGGTCATCATTAGGGTCAATACTATGGAATATCTGTTTGTGATTCATAAAAGATAAAATGTTTTGCATGAAATATCCCATTTATCCTAGTTTATGAGATATTATCCTAACCCTTCTCAGTTGACTAGTTTCTATAAAGTCATTCTATAGTATGATGTATTTTTAAAATAATTCACCAGTAATATTAAGGATAATAATTATAATACTATAAATAAAAATATAATCACTTTTGTATGATTTTAGTAGCTATAAATACATGACTTGGAGGATACTTGAGAGTGGGAATCTAATATACAGGAGTAGTGGATATATATCTTCACCTATGAGGCCCAATAACACTATATAGTGAAACCTAGGGGTAAAATACATTATGTTGGGGAGTTTTTAATATTTCAACCTATTTGATGAATTATTTAGAAATATTTTTCAATAAATCTTATGTATTATTACAAATTATGAATACTGAAGGTGTCGGTGTGGGCTCAATAGTCCGTTTGGGGAGAGAAATCATTATTATGGGACATATGTCTTTTAACAAATCCCGCCAGGTACCCAGTGGACTAGTACTAGGTTCTTGGTATAGGTGGGAATTTGGGAAGTATCTCTAGGTAGGTTGTTGAGTGGACAATGACCCTAGAGTGGGTACTTTATAGTTAGTTGATGGGTAGCTAGTGTAACAACTGAGTGTTTATAATTGATTTGTTATCTTTAAATAAATGTTTATTATATTATATTTTATAGTATTATATATATATATATATAACACATAGAGAAACCGAAAAAACATTATTTTATCAATTAAAATAATTAGATTATCCATTAATTAAACCCATTAAAATTAAAAAATATTTTAAGTGGATAAAAAATAGAAAATTGAAAAATCAAATTGAGGAAATCGGAATCACCCCAATAAAATAGAATCATCACTCCCACAAATATAACTATAGAAAGTAAAAAATATTAGAAAAATAATCAATAATATAAAAATTTTAAATTTAGATACATGAGAGGAATTTAGGTGAGAAATTAATGATAGAATAAAGGGTTATTTATTAGAGGTAATGTATCTGTTGTAATGGTAATGAAACCATAGGGAATCGTAACCTAAACATTTGGAATAGTTACCTGATCGTTAGAATAGTAATATAACCTCAAAATAAAAAACGTGATATAAATAATATTTATCATGATTAATATATGTAAATATAAATATTAAAATTCCATAGAAATGGATATCATGATTAACAAAATCCAAAGAAAACAAACACACATTTTTAATAAACATTATTTTAAAGCATTTTATGAAAATAATAATTTTTATTTATAAATTTTAATATAAATATATTAGAAAATTATTTTTATATAATGAAAATTATTTTTTTAAAAATCATTTAAACAATTTATAAGGGTTATTTTTTGGTAATTTTAAGAAATACTTCAATTCGTAGGTGAATAGTAAAATTACAGTTTCTTCTATAACTGGTGTATCTTGATTTACACCACTCGTAATGTATTAATGAAAAAATAATTTATAGAAATTAAGGAACAACCAAAGAATATTTAATTTCATAGATTATACATTAAAATACAATAAACATGTTTTTCAAACCAAAAAATTAATTTCCAAATCCTAAAGTAAAAAATATTCTTTTTTTTATTTTTCCACTTTACTATTTAATTAACTATGTGAATTATAAATAAAAAATATTTTAAAGTCCTAAAACCATTATATTACATTTATATATGATCTATATTTTAAAAAATTTACTATTAAAATTTTTACCAGAGATATGGTAAATTATTAAATATATTATTTTAAAAATACATCTTTCCTCAAGTGTAAATAACACCACTCCCTCTCATTCGAAAACCACCCCCCATAATTTTTCAAATCCAAATTATTACACCAATAATCTCTATTAAGTATCTTAGAATACATAGGGAAATTATAAATCCATTCAACTCCAATCCTCAGTAGAGTTTAGAGTTATAGAGTGGAAAGAACACAGATTAGAGGGTAAGTTCACCCAGAATCTTCCTCTCATTATCCTTTCCTCTTTCAATTTTTATCGACCACATTAATATTCCAATATTATAAGAATAAATAATCAGTATATTAAGAATATATTAATGATATTAACCTACTATAAGTATAATATTTATGAAATTTTAAATTTTCATACTTCCCATTCCCCCTCTTTTGATAATGTCCCATTAATGGTCGATTAATCACTAACGAGGACGTTGCCAATTATTTTATTATCACGAATCATATTTCTAGTAATAATAAATTATTTATGAAATATAAATTTATTAATATATTTATTTTAATATTTTTTAATTAATTCTAATAATTTATAAATAACATCGAACAAATAGTGAAATCGAAGAAAAATGGGAAATTTTTAAAGGAACACGTGATATCAAAATGTCTAACCTATAACCATGGAAATTAAAAGATATAATATAATGATTATAATTAATAAATAGGGGTAAAAATGAAAATAATTCACTTCTATAAAAATGTTTTAATAAACCTATGTTTATTATTCTAGATGAAGAAAAGTGACGTAATATATAAGGATTTAAGGTAAGGGGATTCTAGAACCCAAAACCCTTTCATTGGGCTATCCCTCTTTCACACAATTTTTTGCATATATATCTATACAATTTTCCTCAAATATATTTTCATGATTATTACCTTTTCTTTCAAGGATGTACATTTTTACACTTGATTTATAAGTCAAATACCATAATTTTCCAAAATTAATTTTCTTTAAATAAAACATATTTTACTCCTCTTGAGTTATTTATTCCTCACTCAATAATGATTAGGTTTATTCCAAATATATTTTCCATTATTCATTTTAAAACCCCAAGTTTATTCATTAAATCCTGATTTATTAAATCCTTATGAAACCCATTCATTTCTATGGGTTATTTCATGATTTTGATTATTATACATTCTATGTGGCTTGCATGATTATGTAAATAATATGATGTGATGAGTGGGATTGAAATTATATATTCCTCTAATGAATTGGGGAATGTTATGTATCTCATGATATTATGTACCTCATGTATGAAAAATATGCTACCTTTGTTGATAATGATATGGTATGATTTATGAACATATGTTATGTGTGGACATTGTGATAGTCTTGTTCTCAAATATGTGTTGTATTTGACCACAATAACATGTTATTTCTTTTTTATATATATTACACATTCATTTAATTTATCAAATGTTACCCTCTTTATTATGATGATTATACTATGCTTATGATATGACAATAATGATTTTTCTCTCCCATGTTCTATTGATTAATGTCCCTTATTCATCCTCTTACTGAACTTTTATCTCACCCATTTCATTGATGTATATCCTCAAGATACTACATATACTAAAGATAATGTGAGATTTTTGAAGCATAAAAAATAAATATTTAAATAATTTTTTATATGTTGTTATTTATAAGTGATTTATGATCCTAATTATCCTAAGATACTAAAATTTATGATCCTTGTATTTATAAATATTAATTTTTTATCTTTAAAATGACGTAATATTCCAGAAATAACGAGTAGGGTCTTTATAGTTTTTGTTAGAGGTACTTTTTAGTTAATTTGATAATTAGTATTAGATAACATTAGTTACAACCCTTAGGATAAGGCTAAGTAATGTTAAACAACAAAGAAGCTTTAATTTAGAAAAATGATAAATATAGGTATACCATAAGATATTATTTTAGAGCCAATTTTACAAAAGAATAAATTATTTATTCACTCTTTGTTGAGTTATGTTTTATTTAAAATATTTATATTTTAGAAAATAGTGGGTAGTTCGAGAAACCGGGCCAACAATCCATGTAAGCAATAATTCAAGGATTGTTTGAATGAAATCCCCAATAAAATGAGTGGTGGAGTTAAAAAGATAATGTCAATTATTACCAATCTATCTCATGCTATGAATAATAACCCGAACCACATGGAATGTATGACCACTCATTTAGTGGCCACTGACATTCAGTGGGTATTATAATTCACCTATCACTAAATAGTGGTTTAACTTAATAGATAATATTTTTTCACTACTATTTTAATAAGGCAAAGGTGACTATGGACATAAATCAATTATATGGAGAGTCTGATCAATGGTGGGAGTTAAACAGGAACACCAAGTCTAAAGATAAAATGGGAGAGTTTGATGGGGGATAATTAAAAAAAATATTTATTAATAAGTATTTAACTTAAAATACCCAAACAAATATGGTGAGTGAATTCTTAGAGGGAAAAAAAGTTAAGTGAATCTATCTTGACTTATATGGCCAACTTCACAGGGCATGCAAGATATGCCTCATGTTTTTTTATTAATAATAATAAATAGATATATTATTTAGTTGTTTAAATCCACACCATTGAAAGGATCTACCTAGATGAGACTTTTGGAGTTACTAAGTAATTCGATGTCCTCTCAAATAGTGATGGGGTTTTATGAATGGTCCCATGGTTATGGAGATAAGAAAAGAAGAATTGGGTTCCAAACTAGTGGGTCAAATGAAAAAAGAGGAAAGAGTATTCCACAACCCACATATTATAAATATGGAATGAATTATCATGGGAATTAAGTTAATGGATGATAAAAATGATTCAATTGTGGTAGGTAAGGACAACAATATCATGAATGCTGAATATACACATAGAAACTAGCCAACAAAATGGAGAAAAAGAGGGCACCTCCTAATTCACCAACCATTGTTCAATGCTTCAAATTTAGGATAAAGTAAAACACAAAATATAATGAACTAAACCATGTGCATTTGAGGGTAATTAGTGTCAATAACCACCAAAGACAAAATAGGAATAGAAAGCTTTTGACATCACTATTATTGAAGTGGATCACGAAAAAAAGTCATACAAGGTACACACCTATTCACTAAAGAATGGAAAAAGTATTATTTTATTATGTTTCCATGCATTAATCTATATCTTTTATGTTTTATAGAACTACTGAATCAAAGTCTTGATACCTTGAAGTAGACATATCTATAAAAATACTTAGTTCCATGATCACTACAACCCATGTTTTGGACTCTTCTCCTATTAGTGTGTCTGTGAGGATTATTCTAGTGAATCTCATAATACTTCCCTTAGTGTAACTTGATTCTATACTAGGCATGGATTGGCTCTCATTATACAGATCACACATCAACTACCGAGAAATGAAAATATATTTCTTTATTTTGAACCATCCCATTCTCTACTAAAGAAGAAAGTAATATCATGAATATCCTTTTAAAAATTCATCAATGGTGTGGGTGTAGATACCCTATAAAGATTCATACCTTTCCCAAATGGTTTAATCAAAGGAAAGTGTAAAAAGTAGGGGAATTTCCATTATAAGGGGATACACTAATGTATTCATGGAAGATTACCCCATACCTCCACCATCTAATGATGTATAGTTCATAATATATTTTATACTTGGATATATTCTTATCTCCAAATTACACTATAGGATGACCCCTATAGAATTGTAGTATTTAATGTAGTAGCTATAATAATATTTTGAAAAAGGGTTCATATTCCCTAGGTAATTACCTTGGGGCTGTCCGCATATTCTTTATAAAGAAAAAAAGATGAATCAAGGTGGTTGTGTATTGATTACTAAGAGCTTAACAAGATCACTATAAAGAGAAAGTATCCCCTTCCAAGTATTTATGGATTTATTGTTCAACTATGTAAATATCATTACTACTCAAAGGTGAATATTCATTATAGATATCATCAAATAAAGGTAACTAAGGAAGATATTCATAGTATGGCCTTCAATACAAGGTATAAACACTATGAGTTTAGACTAACTCCCTTTGGATTTACTAATTCTACTTCAATGTCTGTGGATTTGATGAATAAAGTCTTTAGATATTATCTTAACAGATTTGTGTTAGTCATTATCAAAGATATTATCATTTACTTCAATATTAAGGAGAAACATAAAAAATATCAAAGGATTGTGCTTGAGACATTAAGGAATGATCAAACGTATACTATGTTTAAAAAGTGTGAGTTTTGGTGGTATAAATTCACATTACTAGGTCACGTGATCACAATTATGGGAATTTCATTGGACCCTTCAAAGAAAAAATATATGAGGAATAGTCTAAAACATCAAGTGTCCCAAAAATCCACAGTTTTCTTGTATTGTTAGGGTAGTCCTAGTTTTTTATGATAATTTTCTCATGATTATCTAGCATTATAATTATGTAAATATGGAAAAAGGAAAATTATGTTTGTAATAAAGAATGCAAGGAAAGATTTGAGGATCCAAAGAAGAGGCTAACAATTGTACATATACTCACACTACTAAAAAGTGGAGAAGTTTTTATGACATAAATGATTTGAATAAAGTATTGTGTTATGTAATTATACACAATAAAAAAGTGATAGCCAATGCCTCATGAAAATTGATGAACCATGAGAATAACTACTTGAAACATGATATAGAGTTTTCATATGTGATATTCTCCTTGAAGATTTTATGGAACCTCCTCCATAGAAAGAAGTGTGACATATATAATGATCATAAGAGTATAAATTATATATTCAAACAAAAAGAGATTAACTTGAATTAAAGATGATAGTTAGAGATAATAAAGTACTATGATTTCTTAATTCACTACCATCCTTGAGAAGATAGAAGGTAGTTTACTCTCATAAAAGAAAATAACTTTATACTCTATCCATGATACATATTAAGAAATACCCTATCTTAATGGATGTGTGAAGGACGGTTCTAGAAATCTTAATGAAAGGGAATAAATCTTACCTTTCCCAAATGATTTCCCAACAATATATTCAAGAGAAGGTCAAGGTGGCACAAAGGGATGATCTACATCTTATAAAGAAGGTAAAACCAATTAGTAAAGGGAAGCTTCAGGAATTGTATATTTATGATGATTTTGTTATTAGGTTTGGAACCATTATTTTTGTTCCTTAATCACCTGAGATAAATAAGCAATTGGATAATGCACATAGTCTATATTTCAATATTTCTCCTGGAAGTACCAAGAGATACCATGATATTCATGAACACTTTTAATGGGAAAACATGAATATGGATATTGCTAAGTATATATCAGTGTCCTTATTATGTCAAAAAGTTAATGAAGAGTGACAAAAGTATAAGGGGTTGATGAAAATATTGCCCATACCCACATGAAATGGGAGAACATTACCATTTCATTTTTCATTGGTATCCTAAATAAATTTAATGGAAACAATGTTATATGGTTTGTGGTGGATTGAATAACCATGATTGATAACATTTTCACTTTTTAGGATGATTTCTCACTTGAAAAATTATCTGTGATATATGTAAAGGAAGTGGGGAGGCTACATGGGGTTCCACTATCAATCTTCTTTGATCATGATAAAAGGATAACTTCCAAATTATGGAGAAGTATTCAAAATAATTTGAATACTAAACTGAATTTTAGTATGACCTATCACTCCCAACCTGATGGGAAATATGAAAGGACTATTAAAACACTTGAGGTCAAGATGAGAGTATTCTCAATGAAATTTAAAGGAGGATGTAATCAACATCCCCTATTCTTTGAGTTCTCATACAAAAATGAATTCCATAGAGAATTCAAATGGATCCATATGAATATCTGTATGGGATGTGATGTAGAGCTCCTAATTATTGGGACAAAGTTCGTGAAACAATCTACATGGACTGAATATTATAAAAGATATGAAATAGAACGTTCAAACCATTCAATAACATGTAAAATCTGCCTGTAAGCAGAATAATTGATATGATGAAAACCATGAAAGGGGAATGAAGTTTGAAGTTGGAGACAAATTTTTCCTTTGAATATCACTATGGAATAGATTCATTCACTTTTTAAGGAAAGGGTTGCTTAGCCTTAAGATCATTGGACCCTTCAAGATCCTTGACTGCATTAGAAAAGCGGCCTATCATCTTTCACTTCCACCAAATATGGATTAAGTTCATCGTGTCCTCCACATATCTCTCATGAGAAAATACATACTCGACCCCTCATATGTGATGAATCTGGTGGTGGTACAACTGGATAATGACCTCTCATATGAGGATTATCTAGTAAAGACCATGGACTATAAAGAAAACATTATACTCAACTAGAAAACTCACATTTTCAATGTTTCATGGAGGAACCATAAGTATGAAGAGGAAACTTGGGAACCAAATGAAATAATCAAACAAAAGTACCCTCACCTATTATCATTCCAGAATACGAGTTAAAATTTCAAGGATGAAATTTCTAAATGGTGGAAGAATTCAACAACATAGATTTTATAAATGTTTTTTTCTTGAAATAAATGTTTATTATATTATATTATATTATATTATACATATACAACACATAGTAAAGAAGAAAAACATTATTTAATTAATTAAAATTGTTACATTATGAAGAAATTAAACCCCTCAAAATTACATATATTACAAGTAGATAAAAAATAGAAAATAGAAAATATACAATGAAAAAATTTGGATTACCCCGATCAGCTAGAATCATCCCTCCCACGAACAACACTTCATAAAAGAAATAAAATATTAGTAAATTAATAAAAATTATATAAAATGGAAACATATATCCTTGAATGTAATTGAGGCGAGTAATGAATGAAAGAATTAAGATGTATTTATAAGAGGCAGTGTGACCATTGGAATAGTGATGTGACCATTGGGATATGTAACCTGACCATTGGAAATAATAACCTGACCATTGGAATAGTAATTTTACCTAAAAATTATAAAATTTGATATAATTAATTTTTATCTTGATTAATTTACATAAATTTAATTATTTATAATTTCATAAAAATTAATATCATGATTGAAAAAACTCCATGAAAATATAAGGAAATTTTCAATAAATTCTATTTAAAATTATTTTATAAAAAACATAATTTTTATATTAAAAACTAAGGTTACCTATTTTAGAAAATTATTTTTATAAAATTAATATTATTTTTTAATTTAACATGTAAAAATATTCTACGGATTTTTTTTTAATTTTCTAAAATAATTCTATTTTTTAGATGAATAGTAAAAATAAAGTTTCTTCGATAACAAGTGTTTATTGAATTACATCACTCAAGATGTAATAATGAACTAATAATTAATATAACTTGATTCTTAAAAAATATATATTTAATTTCACATATGATATATTTGAAAACAATAATTTTTTTCAATTTTTTACAATTTCCTTTTAATAAAATAATGGATTTAGAATTGAAAATGGGTTTAAAGTCCTTAAAAAATTATATTATATTGATATATGATTTATATCTTATAAAATTTTCTATTACATGTTTCTCATTTCATATAGTATTTTATTCAATATTTTATTTTAAAAATACTTCTCTCCTTAAGTATAAATAATTCCTCCCCTCCCCTTGGAAAACCAAACCTAAATCACATTATAAAGAAAAATATCTATCAAAATATTATATCTTATTTATATTATAATATATAGGTATATTTTGGATCCATGAAACTCCAAGGATTAAATGATTTAAGAGATGTAGCAACGAAGCAACACTGAGAGGAGGGTAATCTCTCAACAATTCTTCATCTAATTATCCTCTCCTATTTCTATTTTTCTCCACCCATTACAATTAAAAATATTATAAGTATAATAAATTAATAAATTAAAATTAAATTAATAATTTTAACATGAAGAAAGTATTATATTTATGACTTATTAAATTTTCGTACTTCCCATTCCCACTCTTTTGACAACGTCCCATTAACGACCTGTTAACCGCCGATGAGGGTTTTACCAATTATTTTCTCATCAAAAAACCTATGGATGGTTATAATAAATTATTTATGATATATAAATGTATAAATAAATTTATATTTATCTTTTTGAATTAATTTTACTAATGTATAAATAACATTGAAAAAAATAGTGAAAGGAAGAAAAAAAAGAAACATTTAAGTGAAAAAAGATATCAAAATGTCTACCTTTTAAACCAGAAACTTATGTAATATAATAAAATTATTATAATTAGTAAATATTTGGTAAAAAATAAAATAATTTACTTATGCATAATTTTTTTAATAAATCAAATTTTTCTATCCAGGAGGTGGAAAAGTGGTGAAATAAAGATGGATTTAAGTTAAGGTGATTCTAAAATATAACTCTATTTTTTGGTTTATCCCTATTTCACATAATTTTATATATAGATATCCCTATAATTTTCCTTAAACATCTTTTCAATATTATTACTTTTTATATATAAATATTTACACCTTAATTTATAATCCAATTAAAATTTTTTTCCAAATAGATTTTTCATTCCAAAACACATTTTTTCTCTTCTTGAGTTATTTCTTATTCACTCAAGAATGATGACGCTTATGGAATTTTTTTCACTTATTCATTTGGTAACCCCATTTTTATTCATGAAATCATTCTTTATTAAATCCTTATTAAACCCATTCCTTTCCATGGGTTATTTCATGACTATTATTTTTATTTTTTCTATATGGAATTCATTATTATGTAAATATTATGATCTAATAGATGATCTTATAGTAATATTAAACTCCAATGAATTGTGTAATGTAATGTATCTCATGATATTTTGTGAATGATTCATGAACATGATTCTATCTTTATTCACATTGATGATTTTATGATTTATACACATTTGTTATGTTTGAATATGATGCTATATTTGTTCAAAACTATATATGGTATTTGACCACAATGTAATGATATTTCATTTTTAAGAATATTCAACATTCCCTACCTTTACAACATATTTCCCTCATGATTATGATTATAATTATATACTTATTATATGATTATGATTATGCTCAAATTTTTTCTATTGAATCATATCCCTTATTCCTCCTCTAATTGTGATTTTAGATCACCCCTTTTTTGATGTATATCCTCATGTGACTACATGTATGGAGGAGAACATGAGATTTTAGAAGGATTAAAGAGAAATATTAAATTAAATGTTTATTTATAATTATTTATAAGTGAAGTATGATTCTTATTTTCCTAATATAATAAACATATTATTCCTTGAGTTCATAACTATTTTGTTGTTTATATTTAAAATGATGTAATAGTCATGTAATAAAAATTAGGTTCACTATATCTTGTCAGTTCTTTCTTATTTTTTTTCAAAAATTAAATTAATTAATTGATTTATTTTATTAAAACATGAAATTCCTCCCTCTGTCTAATTTAAAATCACACCCTTCCCTTACCCTCTCTATCTCATTCATCTTTTCCAAAGATGATAGATTCTTTATTTGTCACAATATTTGAGAGAGAATCATTTTTAGGTCACTATAGCTAAGTCAACCCTTCCTCTTTCTTCCATTCATGTATTATCTCACCATACCAGTGTTCTTCATTAGTAATGCTTTATTAAAAAGTTTTTTCCCAAATTTAAACCGATTGAAACCGAATTGGAAAAATTTATTGAATTTTAATGACACTACATAACCTAGGTTGGTGTTCCCTTAATTTAACATAGGTTTATAAATGTATATAATGCATTGTATGATATACACAATGATTCGATTTATGCACATGGACAATATTTGAATTTAAATTGAACCCTTCACTACCTATGGTATAAATAGAAGCTGATGAACCTGTGAGTTATTCATTGAGTGATGGGAATTGACTTCATTGTCACCACAGGTGATTGGTTATATTGATGGTGTTATGGAACTATGAACTTGGGATGAAGATGGGTGGTCTATGCATAATACTTGACCTTAAGAGCCTTGTGTGGGGTACTAGTTCATTCCATAGTATGGAATAACTTGGCAACATCATAGGCCAGGGGTGTTCAAGCATAAACATGATAATATGAGTATTTTTTTGGATATATAGAATAATCCTTTATTCATTAAGTAATTATTAATTCAAAATTTTGGTTTTGGTTAAAAATCATTCACTTGAAATGTTTAATTAATGACACTTCATCCACTAAAATGTTAAATTGATGAATATTTTCTTACTTTTTATTGAAACATGTATTCATGGTGACTTATCAACCTTTTTTATTGGGTTAACAGTGGATCATACACCCAAGAAGTTTTCAAATTTGTCCCTCACCCACAATGATCTAGTTAGGGGTGGATCATCAAACACCCTAATAAAAATATTAGTGGTATTTTACCCACCTTGAGATTGATAATATAAATTCATATCCCATATAGAATTGTAATTGAGGGTATATAATCCATACAAGGATTTAATTACAATGGTTAATCATCCAATTATGGTTGGTTGTATCATTGGTATATCATCTACATAATCCTTGAATCAATGGTATATCATCCACCTAGAGTTGGTGAAGCCTCATTCCCCATAATCTTCATCATTCACCCATGATATAAAATTGGTGATAGATTTTTCATCTCAATGATATTTGATTGATATACATCATTAAATTTATGGTACATGATGATGATAGAACATTTACCCTGACTTTGTTATGAATAGTGATGTATCATTCATCTTTGAGGGGTGTTCATGATATAGGTATTTCATCCCCTTTTGGAACTGGATGAAGCTGGTATGGTCACCCAAGGTTTGGATACTAGGTATTCCATAATGCGACAGGGTGTTTATTTATTTTATTTATAAATATTTCATATCTAAAATTAATATTTATTTACGGAATTATTTGGGAAATCACTTTTGGTGACTTTTATAGTTTTACTCTCACCCTACCAAGGATCCCTATGTAGCATCCCAGACCCGGATCACCTGAACAACATAGGGGTTGGAAACCCACTAACCTCAAGTGTGAATCCCCATATACTAGAGGTTGTTGGCTAGTGGAGGGGGTCTTAGAGGTGATCGTGGGGATACTATACCCCCATTTATGTAATGAATTTGTTTTTTTTCTTGTAAAACATTAGAATATTTTAAAGAATATTTTGGATCTAGGAACTGAGAAAGCATGATATTTTTGGTCCTATAAATCCTCAATATTGGTATAAATAAAATATTAAATATATTATACCATGAACACAATTTTTTTTCTGAAATTTGTTTGAGAATGAAATGATAAATCTAATACATTTATTAAATATGTGTTTTGGGTTTTACCATAGGCATGGCATAATATTTTTTCACCTTGGGTGTTCAGATTAGGAGAAGTTATAGGCATATGCTAATTAAATTAAATAAATAATTAATTTGTTATTAAGTTGACTAAACCTATTTGAACATCATTTTAAGACAAGTTATGGGAAAACCCAATGGTTAGATACATACACCAAGGTATTTTAGAGAGATCTAAGGTGGAGAGTATTGGAAGATCGTGGATCATTGATCTGTTTTCCTTGGGTCATCATAAAAAATGGAGTTCTTGGATCTCACTAGAAACAACAGAATGAAACCATTCTATTTCAATGTTGGATCCAAAACCAAGTTTAGATGTTGATTTTATTGGTTTAATATGATTTTATTTATCCCATATAGAACATGGATCAATTAATCTAAAAAAATGATTCATAGGAAGATGGTTGATTATGGTTGATGTTTTATCTTTATAGAATTTTAGAAATTGAATTTTTTTAATAATTATTTACTATCCTTTTCATTTACTATATTTATTAAAATATTTTAAGTCCAACCCAAAAAATTAACTAGGTTCATTTATCATGGTTAGGTTGTTTTCCTTTATCCCATCCTTCTTTACAGGTTCATCATCGACATTACCTTTGGCTAGTTGTTTGATAAATACATTATGAATGATCATTATGTAGTCATTCTTTGGTGATGTAAATTTTCAACATTTATTTGGATTTGGTACTGATGACATGGTTGAGGCATGATGAAGATATCGTGTGGTCCAGTGACAGATCATATGAGTCATTTTGTAGGGGTTGATGTTTTAGTGATGCGGGGAAATTTAGGATGATTCTTGAGTTGATGGGTGGATTGAATATGCCCACTAGTGATGGGAAGGCACAATCAAGTCTAGATCTATGTTCATTATTAGTTTTGGTAGTGGAATCAATGCTAGTTGTGACATGAGAGAAGATTCCTTAGAATTCTATATTTTCTACAAAAATCGTGATAACACGGTGTGTTATTCAAAAGAATTGAAAACATGTAGTCCCTTGGATGTGGTGGCTAGGTTTTTTTAAAAAATATCACATGTCATGTAGGACCTACCACATGTTGTGTGATCCATGACTGGTGACTCGGCATGTACCCCTAGGGTACACATGCATGGACAAGACCAAGTACATGGACACAACTTGATTACATATGCGGAACCATGTACTCAGACATGCTAGGGTACTCATACATGACCCTGTATAAGGGAATG
This sequence comes from Viscum album, assembly GCA_963277665.1. NCBI lineage: Eukaryota > Viridiplantae > Streptophyta > Magnoliopsida > Santalales > Viscaceae > Viscum > Viscum album. Next base: position 283,012,847 of record OY728137.1, on the reverse strand, counting down.
ACTGGTGTACATAGTCATAACCAGAGTACATGGGAATGGGCTATTAAACATATGAATGAACATTTAAAGGTCTTTTCTTAATGGGATATAACATATACTCCTAGTACACTCCATGTCATTTTTCTAGGGAAGAATGCGGCCCTTGTTCTCTTTAGTTTATAAAAATATCTGTATGGGGTGTTCCATTTGTCTATCCCTATGAGGGTGTAGTGAGGAATCAAATCCTGAGCATAGTGTGTAATCCCCTATATAATATTAATCTCATATAGAGTTATTAATCACTATGTGTGGCCCAATGTGTGATCCTTTATCATTTATTCTTACCTAAGTTGGGTCAGGAATCACATGAACAACCTATATAGGAAATCAATACCCTACTTAGGGGGTTATTCCATATCATTCTAGGTATACACCATAGGCCCTTTGTGAGATCCCCTATAGGTGTATCATGTTGTTTTAAGTTCAAGGTTGTACATTCTTTATAATAAAGCTTGATGACCCTGATATCTTGGATGAGTTATATTAGGGATATGATGGATTTTGGAGTGAGTTCTCCATGATGAGAGTTACTTTTGATGACAATATGACTACTCTCTTCATGATTTTTTTGGTTATTTGATCGTTTTCTCATGAGTGTGTATATACTCACCCCTATATAGTCTCTGCATGCACATGTTTTTTCTTATTAATGTGAAAGGCCTTTAGATGGAGTCCTAGGTTGACTAGGATTAAGCTAAGAATAGTTGTGATAGAAAGACCACAACTGGTTCCATGAGTTTCACTTGGGAGAAGTCCCCTCTTTATTAATAGGCTGGAATCTTTTCTAGTTTTGGTGGGATTATATTTATCCCTTTGTAATTTCACACACTCATGTCATAATTTGATGCGATATAGATTTTATTCATGCATATCATTTATAGTTGTTTATATTTCTACATTATACTGGTGTATGGAGGTATGTGCATATGTATAGGTACTTTAAAACAAAGACTCCCATGTAAGTGATGTTTCTACTTGGTGCTTGTATCTATCCCATAGTATACTGTAGGTAGGCTTGGGGGGTCACAATCGACATACTAATGTCCAGGAGGGCCCCGATGGGTTGACACATAACATAGTGGTATTGGATAAGTTTTTTCTTAGTACAATGTTTTGAAGATTGTCTATCTGTGAGGATTGGTTTTGAAATAGGGAAAAGATATTAAAGTTCCTTGAGTTTGTATATTAGGGTAAAGAATCCATTATTAGTGTGGAAACCAACCTATCCATTCACTAGGAATCTGATAATATTCTTGTTGACTCGATTCTTATAGGAACTGGTTATAGGGAAAACATTGGTAAAAATATCATACAAGATTGATCAATGGTTTCCTTGTACTTCTTGAATTATATACCTATATATACTCTTCAATCATGGAATGGGTTTTCTACTTCAAGATGCATACATGATGATAACCAGCTAGGATTCCTTAGCCAGTTCATGGGGATAATATACATAGTGATGAGGCTTTAGTATAGGATCTTTCATAGGAGGTGGTACCTCAGGTTGGTTTGTAAGAAATACCACCACCCATTGAGTATAGAGTTTCTATGAAAGTGATAAAATAGAATATACAAAGTATGAGTTCCATTCATGAGATTTAGATATAGATACACCTTGGGTTTTTAGGAAATAGAGACTGTCATGTAGTAAAGGACTAGATTAAAGTAGTTAGGTAAGTCATCCAATGTGTTAACATACCTCTAGATCATATGAAAGTCTTATAAGTGAGTCTCCAAGAAGGTTCCCTAGAGAGATGGTGGATCCTAGTGACTCATACTTATGAAAAGATGAATCTTTCTTGGATAGATTCCAAACATCCATTTATAGTATAGTTATGTCCAACAACATTATAATCAATACACCTCCATGAGATTGTTGTGATTTAAAAGGGAAGTATGGTAACAACAGAGTATTCATAGAGGTTCACTAACTGAACATGATACTCCATGGATAGGGGTTGAAATTATTTCTTTCAATTATGTACCATTGAGTGCTGCCTCCGTAGAGATATCTAGGCTGGTGTGATATCTCTTTGTATTCATAATAATGTTAGAGTTCTCAAGTGATATTTGATATTGGATATCTTATTAGATTAATAGTCACCAAAAGTTGGTTCTATTAATGAGAATCCTAGAGACGATACTTCAAAATATTGTGGATGAAGATAGACATAGGAATCTAGAATATCTATGTGTTTCTAGAGACAATATCATGGTAGAGGGTCTATAGTTCATATATCTCAGGAAGGATCCAATATGACAAGGGAGAGATAATATTTCTCTTGTAATGGGTTGGGATATCTCATTTGGTAATTTATGATCCTATTTGTAGCTAAAAGGAATAAAATTGATGGACCTCCTAGTAAGAGTCAGTGGCCAGAGAAGGGAGGAATTTATGGTTGTAGACATGATAGATGAAGTGATAAATAATATGTGGTGGATGAGGTTTTGACTTGTTTCCACTACCACCCCTAGGTGGTCCATGCCAGGCTCAGGGAGATGATGGTTAGAGATGAGGACAACTACATGTAGTAAAGACCTATAACCTAGAGGCTCTAGGGATGTTAAGTGGTAATATCTATACCTTATCTACTTTATCTATTGTATTGACAAATATTGGATTGATCCATTCCTTTCCTTCCACTTCCCCTTCTTGAGGTCTAGAGATTCTAGTTGAGACTCTAACCCAACCTTCTATTTAAAGACTGCTACTGGAGGAGATTCAGTGTTCACACACATCTATTAATAGTGTGACCTGAATCTTATAGGATAGAACTTCTTATAATATATCATTATATCATTGATGAGTCCTTACAATATCACCATAGGTATATCCTAGGTATCCATAGTTCATGCATAAATTGACTATTTTAGCTAGATGATGTAGTGTGTCCACATTTATGGGATGAGGTTTTCCTTAATTGGTGAGAATGAGACCCAGGAAGAATAGGATAGACTCATACATATGAGGATATAGCTTACTAGTACTAAATTAGATAGTATTACCAAGATAGTAGTATATAAAATGGTATTTTAACTTCTTATAGTGGTGGTAGAGTATTATGACATCTTTACTATTGATGTTATAGTTTTAAATACCCTTTTAGGGATTTAATTTTCATAAAATTGAACTTAGAGACTAATCTGACATCCATGGTAGCATATCAGATGACTCCCATAGAGATCAAAGGGATGAAGCTGTAGTTGGAGAATTTGTAGAGGAAGGGATTTATCTAACCCATTGTGTCTCTCTAGGTAGCCCTAGCATTGTTTTCTAAGAATATGGATAGAATTTTGAGGTAATGTGTTAATTACCATCACTTGGATTAGGTTATCATTAATAATAATCACCCACTCTTGAGGATCAATAACCCCTTTAACTAGTAGAAAAGGGTGGGGTTTTATCAAAGATTGAAAACAGGTTAGGCTTTCACTAGATCCGAGTTCATGATGAGTATATATCAAAGATGTAATTCTGATGTCTCTATAGTCACAATGATTACTTGGTGATTCTGTTCAGTGTAGAAAACCCCCAACATTGTTCATGGGACTCATAAGATAGATCTTTTATACATTCTTGGACTAGTTTGTGGTAGTCTTCATCGATGTAATCCTAGTGTTGTTATCATTAGAGGAGAAGAATTCATGACATATGAGTATTGTCCTAGATGCACTATGAGAGAAACAACTTTATTGGAATCTCTCGAAGTGTTAGTATTTTATTCGAGAGGTCCACTTTACAGTACATATTATCTCAGAAGATGGTTTAGTTGTGGATCTAGTGATGTATTAGGTAGTTCTACCTTGGAATCCACGAAATTTCATGGATGAGGTGAAGATATTATATGGTTTGGAAAAATATTATCACCAGTTCAAGCTTTGTTCCCCTAAGATATCGACACCCTTGAATTATTTGACCCAAAATGGGCATCCTTTCATATGGATGTATAGGTTCCAATAATCTTTTTATGTGTCATAGATGTTTTTGAAGAGAGTCCCCATTCTAAGACTATCAGAGGTGGGTGTTGACTATATAGTGTTCTATAATTCCTTCAATAATGGGATTGAATGTTTTTTATGTAGAGGTATAAACTTATTAATTATGTGTCTTTGAATTTGAGGCTCCATTTTGAAAACTACATGACCCATGATATAGAGGTGGAAGTAATGGAATTCACCCTAAAGATGTGGAAAAAATATTTTATGGGTGAGTGGTTTACCAATTTTTATGAACAAAAGAGTCTCAAGTTTATATTTTTGAAGATGGATATAAACTTTAGACATAGGTTATGGAACTAATTATTCCATTATTATGACTTTAAGATAGTTTATACTACCAGGGAGGGGAACAAGGTAGAATATTCTCTCAGTAGGAGATCATGTTCGTAGTTGTTCAGTGAGGTGTCAGAGTAGTTTACATCATTTCAGTTTTCATTAGTGTACAATGATGGCGAATCTTATCACTAGTAAATGGATGTTACGCCTTCATTTATACATCATGTTTGGGAGGATCATCTTGAAGATACAAACTATGAGACCATGTGATTTCATATATCCAATATATATACAATTGATGGGTTTTATGATGGAAGGAAGATGATCATCATTTTCCAATGGTAGACCATGGTAATAGTGAAACATGATTGGAATTTTTGAGGGAATTCTTTGTGTCCCCCATCGGCAGTACATCTTGGTGTGGTGATGATATACCATGACCTTTAACATCAGCTCAGACATCCATGGATGAAGAAGTGCGTAGTAGAGTTTGTATCTTTATTCCTCACTTGTCATTATGTAAATAATAATAACAAGGTTCTATCAGGTTTATATCGACCCCTTGTGGTGCAAGAGTAGAAGTGAGATGGTATCTTTATGGAATTTATGAAGGGGACTTTTTGATTTTCTAATAAATAGGATGCTATATGGGTGATCTTAAACCAACTCACCAAGTCACCCCACTTCCTATCCATTCAAGAGTAGGGTATAATATAGATCCTAGGATACCTTTATGTGAATGAGATAGTCCATATTCATGGAGTTAACTCAATAATTAATTTAGATGTTGATGATATCTTCATATCAATATTTTTGAGAAGATTGTAGGAGTAATTTGGGGCTTAGTTATGGCTTATCATCGTGTTTCAACCAAAAATTAAAACCTAGACAAAGAGGACCATTCAGGTTATAAAGGGAATTCTTTAGGCTTTCAGGTTAGACTTTGTCCATATCTAGGAAGATCAATTACCCTTGATAGAGTTTGTGTATATAAAAATTGGAACTTTTCCATTGGAAGGAACTATTCAATGATTTTTATAGGTGGTACTATTGGTCAAAACTATATTGGATGGATCCAGGGGAGTCATAAATCATAGGCCAAGAGTTGGTGAGAGTGATAACACAGAAGGTTCATTTCATCTTGGAGAAGATGAGGTCTACCCAGATCTGTTAAAATTATTATATGGAGAGATGATTGATTCATTTATAGTTTTATTAGGGATACTACATGTTCTTTAAGGTATTTCCTTGGTGAGTATTGTAGGGATTTGGATAGGGTTTTAATCAATCTTTTAGATTCATTGGCCCTTTTCAGATATTGTGTATGGTTAGAAAGGTGGCATAAAACTTGGCCCTACAACCATAGTTAGACCAACTACATAAAATCTTCCATGTCTCACAGCTGGGGAGGTATGATTGTGACACATTACATGATATCAATTGGGGTGATCTAGACATTAATGGTGAAGATACCTTCCCATAGTACCTATTAGAGATAAAGAATCAATATGAGAATAAATAGTGTGGGAAAGTGATTCCCTTGGTGTGTCTCAAGGGGAAAGGAATATATTTTTTCCTTGTAAAAAATTGGAATATTTTATAGAATATTTTCAAAGTTAGGTACTATGTTAGTGAAGGATTACAAGGTATTTAGAACCACAATGTTCATATAATAAAAATACTACATATATTATATCACACACACATAGTTTTTCTAAAATAATGGAATAACTCCCAAATGAAGACTCAAATGAGAAATATAAGACCACCATTAAATCTAAAAGTCATGTTTTATCGTAGGAGTGACATAATATTTTTGCACATTTGGTGTTTTGATTACGAGTAGTCATGGTCATATGATAGTTAAATATATATATATATAAATTTATTTATTTGTTATTAAATGTCCTAAATCCAGTTTCAACACTTTTTAAACCTAGTTATAGAAAAATCGTAGGGTTAGGTTCATAACCCTTGGGATTTGAGAGAGATATAAGGAGAATATAATTGGAATATTGTGGATCGTCAATCATTTCTATTAGGATCCTCATCACCAAGGAAGTTATTGGATATCTCCAGCGTTAATGGCTTAAAAATATTCTTCTTCAGTGATCAATCCAAACGTGATGTAGGATGTTTTTGTTTTTGTTTAATCCCAACTTTTTTACCTCATGCAAAAAAAACCAATTCCACTGAAAAAATTTATTGGTGGATTGATGGTTTATTACAATTGATGGTTTATCTTCTTAAAATATTAATAATTGATCTTTTTTAATAATTCATTATTATCCATTTCATTCATCACATTCAAAAAAAACAAATTTACACCAATAAGAAAAAAGATGAGGTTTGTTTATCATGTTTATGTTTTTTCCTTTCTACCATAATTCTTTACACATTCATCATAGGAATTCAATTTGGTCATAGGTTCAACAAATACCTATTGAATGGTTGTTACATAGTCATTGTTTAGCACAAAATATTGTCACTGTAGGTTTGGATTCAGGATTGATGGAACGATCAAGGTGTGATGATGATAAAGGGGAATCTAATGATGGTTCAGTGGAGAATATTATAAAGGGTTAGAATTTAGTGATATAGAGAAATTACATATGATCCCAGAGTGTATGGGTGGTCAGTATCCAACCATTGTTGATGGAAAGGACCAGTCAATATTATATCTGTTTTCTTTTGTGGATTTGGTAGCAGAAACAAAGCCCGGGGCAGTATGGGAGAAATTTTGTAAACATTAGGGGTTTTATAAAAAAACTCAATTACATAAGGTGTGATTTATATGAACAGGCATCACTTTGTCCCTAGGTTATGATAACTAAGATTTTGTGAAAAATAAATAGTCACCTGACATTTTAGACCCACAACATTTCATGTGACTAATGATTGGTGACTTGGAATGGACCCCTAAGGAACATGGTCATTGAAATGACCATGTTAATGCGAAACAATAGAGTATAAGAGAATGGATATGTACTTATACACAACTAGGGTACTCATACATGGCTAGGTACACGGTCTTGACTTTTGAAAATGGGCATGAACAAAGTACACGCACATGGGATGTTAAACACGAGAACAGATACATGTAGGTCCAAACTTACTGGGACATAACATGTACCCATAGTAAACATTGTATAATTTTTTCATGATAGTATGAGTCCCTAATTTTAATCAATTTAGAACATTATCTATAGGGTCTATTCCCTTGGTCAATTCTAATGAGGGTATAGTGAGGCATCATGTCCTGATCGTAGGGTGTGATCCCATTTAAAGGATTAGTCTTAAGAAGTGTTTGGAATCCATTCATGAGGCCCAGGGTGTGATCCTATATCATTTTTATTCCATAGGTAGGTTTAAAAATTAGATAACTAACATACACATGCATCCAATCCCTTACTTAGTGGGTTATTGTAGATAAGGCATGGTTTACCAAACAAGACTTCATTGAGATCCCAAATATTTGTATTGTGATCTTTTGAATTCAATCATTTACTTTATTTATGGTGATGTAAAATAGAAAATATATATCATATGATCACTATTAATGAGAGCATGACTCATTAAGAGAGTTCTCGCTGATGAGCATTACTTTGATGCCTCAAGTGGAATCATAGGCTGACAGTTTGGTTGTGACATTACTTTGAGGCTTAATATCCCTCTTGATTATTTATTGGTATTTATTATTATGTCTCATATTCTAATTGACATATATTTTTATGAATAATTTACTACTCTACTGATGAATTATTTTTGGTGATTTTGGTGTTGCCTACAGGGTATGCATATACTCATCTCTATATGGGATTTTCCATCATAGGTTGTGTCTTATGTTGAAGATATGACTATTTATGGATTCATAGGTGGACCAAGAGTAGGTGGAGAATATTTGTTCTAGAGAAACAATAGTTTTTTCTAAGAGTTTTACTTAAAATCCATCCCCACCTTATTAGGTTGTTAAACTCTTTTATAGTTTCAGTGGGATTATATTTTTCTATTTATGATTTTTGTACTTATATAGAACACTAATGAGGTGTATATTTTATTCATAAAATTTAGTAATATTTTTTTATCTTTATTTTTTATACTATTTTATGGAGATATGTGCATGTGTAAAGGTACATTAGACTAAGTATTTCCATGTCTGTGATGCTCTCCTACTAGATGATTATTTATATACTCTAGCCTATTATAGGTGGGATAATGGTGTTACACTTGGATTACCCCTACCAAAGTGGGCCTCTGTGGGTTGGGTCATGACACTAGATATAAAATGGATTGAACTATAGAATGCATAATAATAATAGTCAACAAAAATATAGAAAAAAATATATTTACTATTACAAGAAAGTAATAAATCAGAAAATAGAATCACCGATAGTAAAATAATATAAATACATAAATAAAAATGATAAAAATCCCAAACCTCAGCATTGAGGATCCACTCGGTCTAAATCCAACGTTAAACACATGGGATGGGCATCTATAACATTGTTATCTACTACTATCTAGACATGAGGCCTTTTTTGGAATAAATCCAAATACATAATTTCATCACCTAACATGAAGAGACTATTTTTGGTTTGTATGAACTTTTTAGGCCACTAATAATGGTTTCCCTAGATAAAAACCATATATAATGAGTGTATTAAATGTTCAAAATAAAAATACCAAAAACAACAAGTCTACCTACTTTATGTGTCCTCTATTTGCACATTGTTCTCCATGTCTGAAGCTAACCGAGATATATAAAGGATTACCTAACCTTCCACTATCGATTGTGGAGTTTAATGAAGCTTTTTCATAACTTAATCTAACCTTAATTATTTTATTTTCATAGAGTAGGACTTAGGTGGACACCTTTGATAGGTTTGAATTTAGATCCTGGGATTTACCAGAAAAGTTATTGTTTCTTTTCTCCAAAATATGAATATTATGGTTTGTTTCACATAAGAGGATGACATGATCAATCCTTGATCTTCCATTCCCCACAAATGAAACAAATCCCATTTTTATCTCCATATATGGGCATATTAATCCCATATGAAGAAGTACTCCCCTTTAGTGGTGATTTGGGTGAGTTTTCCTAATCTCCCCTCCCATTTCAAAACCCCTCTATTATTAGGATTCTTGGAAACCTCGTAAGTAGGTATTTATGTTCTGAAAACTGAACCAAAATGGTATGTCATCCCTTTAATCCCCTAGTGTTTGTGCAAGTAGATGCTTCAATAATTCCATATGACTTTATTTGGATTATAGTATGAGATGAATATTATTGTAGGTATCAGGTGGTTTATGAGTCATTAGTTGATTTCTATTATGATTGTAAGTGGTTTGGCAACTCATCGGAAAACTGTAGAAATTGGTCTCCCAAACATGACAAGATTAAGGGTGTAGGAATTAGTGGAAGCAAGGATTTTGTGCCTAGTACTATGGATGGTCCTGATGATATGGTACAAGTGGGTGTGGAGTTTGAGACAATGGGAACACATAGTGGATCATGGGAGAACCCCTTAGTGTTAGATGTCTTCCATATGCTGAGAAAAGACCTAGAACCCAAAAAGTATGTGGACGTTCCCTTAGAGAAAAAGATTTTGAAGATAAAGAAAAATTCAGGAGCTTTAGATCCTTTATTACTAGAGGGCCCCCAGGGTGGCAGTGGGCTTGATGAGGGAGGTCACAAACTGGGTTCCCCATATGCTGAAGTGGTGTGTGTAGAGAGTGGTACCAATGAAAAGGCCAAAGAAGATAGGTTACCAGGGAGGATCATACAATAGGTACTACTTTGAGTATTGGTTCAGAGTTTGAGGTCGTGACCATGGTATGTATCAGGAAGGAGGTTGCTACTATTGTGTTGTTAAATCATTTTTCACAGCTGTCAAATGAGGTCATGGTGCAAGAGGATGGTTCATCCAGGGCATCCCTGGATAGACTGAAGGTTTATGGAAATGAATTTAGTGATGTATTATCTAACTATTATACAAGATATTTGTAGGAGTAGGTACCAAGTGATTAGATCCCAAGCCCAAGGGTGGATCAAGAGTAATAGGGGTTACCATAAATAGAGGAAGTACCACTCTTACCTAGCTCTACTGATGGAGACTCGATAAGAAAAAAATGTGAAAGCTGATAAAATGTAAAATGATACCCAATATCTATCCAAGGATTATTTCTAATAGAGAAAACCAGTGGTTAGTGATCCCCATTTCTCCATGATGGTTTTCTAACAATGGGAGTTTGATGCTATACCCAAACAGTCTTTGTAATTTCTCATAAAAAAGAGGTAATTATTTAAACTATTCTCATAATTATTGATCTTGATGAAGAGGATGAAAGAATGATGGAAAGGGCACTATGGGTGACTCCTAATGAGGATAAGGGCACCTATATTGATAATAAGGATCTAATTTTTATAAGGGGATTCAATAAGGGGAAGATCATAATTAATGAGTACATTCAATCTTAGGACAATATGGCTTTAAGTGTCAAAGATATTCTGATGGAGAAACCCAACACTCAGGTATACACTATCTCATGTAAACTATTTAGGGAGATTAAAATTGGTAAGATCAAATTTCACTTTAAAAGATTGGTTATTTCCTTTTGTTTGTGAACTATGGTTTTTCACTTTTTACATAATGTGTTTGATAATAAATATTTAATTTTTAGTGAAGAGAGAAATGAGGACTTTCCCACAACGATTTCCGACAATAAGAAGAACCAAGAATGAATAACCATTTATTATAATTCATTAAAATTTATAAAATTGTGATTGGGTAATGGGGTTTATCCTACTCAAGATTAAGGGGTTCCCCTATTCTCATTTTAAACCCAAATTTATTAATTAATTACAATAAATATTTTATAAAACAATCCTTTGAAGTCTCCGCTAAAAATCCTTTGGAACTCCCTCTAACTTTAGTGTGCTAGAGACTGGTGTTGTTCCACTATCAAAACCACCATGAATACATTAGCCTACAAATATTACTTCATCATGATTTCTTCCCTTACCCCAAATCATCCATCAATAGACATTTTCCCAGAACTCTATCTCAATCCTCTACTTGCTACCACAACAACTCAAAATTTATTAATTACATATTCTTATAACATTCCAGGACTCAAAAAACCCAATAAAAAAAAATCCATTAAAACATATCCATGATATTACAACACATCCTCATTTTTTTCTCAATCCATGAAACTGACTAGCTCTACTGAAACTTGAGTGTCTCACTCAACACACGATTGAAAAACTTAGACAATGTTGGAAAAATCTATTTATTCCTAGTTACCATGACTAATAAATCTCTAAAGATAAAATTTAATCATAGTAATTCCCACAATAGGAGTCACCGACCTAGATATTTATTTACTAACTACCCAACACATAGAGGGTATTGTAACCAACCATCAACCCTAATTATGTAGAAACTATCCATCCATGAACAACCACCAATCATCAACCATATTTCTTCCACAATAACACATCATACCTGATTCTAATAACTCAACTAGTACGTGGTCTACCCATTTCACACATACACACATTGTACACCATTATCTCTCACACAAACCTAAAAAATATATACTCTTTCCATACACTTGTCCTTCAATAACTCTACAGCCTATAATAAATATTTCAACTTGATAATGTGAACCCGATCCAAAACCCAATTCCTTGATGCCTGCCCACCCCATGGAATCAAACTCACTGTTTTTCACTTCCCCAACTAATGGGTATCCTATCCATGACTATAACCAAGGAATATTGAAAATTCCTAGATACCACTTCTAGATACTTCTCTGAGTCTTGGATCAGATGCTTGAGTCTGACTCAATCCTTAAACTACATATGTATTTGTGAAAATCCAGCAAACCTGCTCTAAATTCCCCATATTTCTAAAATATTTTCACTCATTCAATGATCAATCACACTAGTCCTAAACATGGTTAAACAATTATGTCTAAAACACCTCTGCAATAACCTACATCATGGTGGAAACATCAAACTTGTACTCTAGTTTCCCTACTATGTCTCTAATTATCCACACTTCTAGATACTTGGAGATATACTACCTATATTTCCCAACATCACTTTTTATAATTGTATAATCCCATTATAAAAATTATTCTCTTCCATCAATATCTAGTTTAATACCTTTAAAAATGAATTTAACATGGATATATTTATCAATATCCTAATAACATCAATTCTAAAGATTCATCTTCACATACCATCTCAATGAAAAAGTTGTCAAATAACCTTACCTCAGAGTCCACCCATGTCATCCCTTTATTACTATTTTACTATAACTATACATCCCACCAACATTTCATTGGTCTTTTGAGTATATGTGTGGCACTATTTACCTCTATATATGGTGTAATCTTGATCTGATCAATGATTTCTTGGATTGAACTGATCCAGTACTCAGAGGCCTAAGGTCTACCCTATCCCTAGAAAAGAGGATAATTCTAGGAATATAACTCCCATTTAAAGTATGCAATGGATGGATAAAATCCTTGAATTATATAGTTATTGATATGTATAACCCATACCATTATATCCCAATGATGCTCATTAAACCAGTATCCTAGATCCTATATCTTTTCCATTTGACCTGCTTGCCTCACCACCTCTACCTATGGATCATGTTCAACTATTTACTCAAGGTCCTTAACCTAATAATTCCTTTGTAACACAAAATTTCTACCCTATTGATTCTATAATGAAGGTTTTGTAGTTTGAATATCATTACAAACTAAATTCAATACTTAATATAGATATAACATTACATATATCACAAATCAAGAATGCTATAATGTGAACCATGTTCTCTTAACCATACACTTCCCAACATGAACCCATGTCCTGCACCATCTGTCCTCAATTCCGCCTACCATTTTTAAGATTAATTACTACACACACTAAAAACATTAAGATCCACACACTCAATAACACCTAAAATCACATCCCCAGTCAGGCTGAGTATAATTACACCAAAAAGATATATGGGAAAATTATATATAGGTTTTTAACACTTTAATTATCAAAACCAATTTCCATTATATAAATAGAACCCAAATGTAAATAACATGCACTTACATGTAAGTCATGAGAGTCCTATATGCTTAATATGATGAATTAGCACCAACAATTACCAACCATAGCCAATAGTATGAAACAAAAATAAATAACTTAAAATACCAATTTTAACAAAACTAAAAACTCAATTTAACCATGAAAAAATAGAAATTTACTTTCCCCTAACAACTTAGACTTCATCTCGTGCATGTGTTGGATTAGAAGATAACACGATGTCCAACCCAAGTCCATTGATTCTAAATACTCCAGAGCCCATTTACTAACTCTAGAATCTACCAAAACCAAAATAATAACAAAAAAATAGTTGGTATCAATATATATCAACCATATTTTATACCAATCTGTTGCATCCCCAACCCATATCACCAAGTATTATTTGAAAAAGAGACCCACTGACCTCAAGTGTACTTCCCCGTATGATAGAGGCCACTGAATTATTGTCAGGTTATATGAGGTGATCACATATGGAATATACAACATGGATATTGTTATTATCATATTTGTATATCCCCACACTAAGATGTGGGTGAGTGAATCAATGTGAAATGACTTTAATTATGATTTTACTTTTATCCCATTATCGTTTCTTCACATATTTAGTGAGAGGATCTATCTTTCACTTTCTATCTTATGATTTATAAGAAGATATAAAAATATAAATCCACATAATTTAACACCATATTTTGTTAATAAGTTTAATATTATTACAGATGACTACATACTTGATGAAACATGTTTATTATCGCACGTGCATAACTTCGCTATTATTATCAAATAAATCACCTAAAAGGTAATGAACTTAGACTCAGTATCATGGGACCAACCAAGTACAATGAAAGTGAGGTCTTACTATCACTTAAAAAGAATATAATGGACTTAACAATATTCAAAGTATGATCATCCATGATGGATTAATTCCCTCAATGCCTATATTAATGATCTTCTCCCTCACTTTAAATAGTTATATGTTTTTCTCTAAGTTATTCAGACTTATATAGTGGATGACTATAAGATGGATATATTATCTTCTTCTTATGTATGATCAATTATTGTATTCAACTCTCAATCTAATATTCTATATTATTATTAATTTATAGAGAATATTAATAGCACTAGGGAACCATTATATTTTCTTCTTCAGAAAAAAAAGATAAATCTTTTGCATACAACATTGGTTCCCTCTTTATCTCTCTTAGATACATAATGGTTTGTAAAAGATGCAGTATTGTGTCTCTCACTCCTTATTTCTATTTATACTTGTATAATATTTATAGTATACCCACACAATAAATATAACTATCTCAATTTTCTAACCTCTTATAATTATATTCAATGTGAAGCATGAATGTCTTTTCATCAAGTATTTACAAATACTGGTTATTCATCACTCTTTGAAATCTCCCCATTTAAATATTTAGATCTAAAATATATTAAAATATACACATTTATTTTGTTTACTCTAGATGATTAAAAAATATCTCTCAAACTATTCAAACATTGAATCTCCCAAAAATCTCAACTTTTAATTCTCGGTAATATTTAATGTTCAAGATCTTCGACTCTTTTACGTTATATAAGTTTCCTTCATATTAAACATATATGTAGACTAAAATAAAATTATATATTTTTTACTAAAAAATTATATCCTTCTTATTTAATACTTCCAAAAAATCCATACAATGAATCATATCCACATTCTCATGAATTCTCATGTAGTTATAAGCTCATGGATATGGTAGTATTTCCTCAGTATTGAGGAAAATAGAACACATGGATTTCCATTCTTCATTCATGCTTGGATCACAAAGAAAAAAGAGTCCTCTTGATCCTTGAATTTTAATTCCCTACTAAATATGATCATAAAATTTATTCTCCAAATATCTTATAAATAAGAACATATCACCAAAACTCGATGCTTGTAGCTTCTGTATAAATGAAAATATTCATCACCACAATTGTTCATTATAGCCACTCTATGAATGATATTTATGAATTTCTTGTTGAAATATTTCCCTCACATTAACCTTAGGACAACATTGGTATAATGACATTTTTTGTGTGAGATGCATGCATTATCACATCTAAATACTTAGATAAGAAAGTCATGAAGTGAAACTATTGAAGGCCATGATCAATCATGCTTATTTTTTTGATAGAGTTATTATAAATATTATCATGGACAATCACCCTTCACATGGTTTATTTTCACACCATGGAAGTTCGTCTGGTCAATCGATCATTGTGAAGTCGATTTTCTTATTGTGGAGTCTCTCATGGTAGATATCTCTTCATGCGGTGGATTGTCTTACCGTAGAGGTTCTCACAGTTGACCTACCTTGAAACATCACATGTTCAATGATGCTTACCCTTCCACAGGTCATGTAATTAATTAATGAAATTAAAAAAATAATAAAATTGTGAAGTACCTTTACACAACATACTGTATTATTGAATTACCTTTTTATAGCTTTTGACAACCTTAATACCGGTAGTGCGTAATTCAGATGACCTTTACATAACAGGTCGACTGACCATTACATAAATATTATTTTCAATATTACCTTTATTTAGGTCCAATATTTTCGAATTACCTTGATGTAGGTATGAATATAAGTTTACATAGCTTGCTACTACCCTTATGTAGCATGTAGAGAATAGGTGGAAACTTTATGTATGTAGTGTAATTTTAGATTATACTTTACACAAATTCTCAACAAATCTAAATTAACTCTATCCACCCAAAATTGAAATAGAAAATCTTCGATTAAACTCTAGGATTCTTCAATCACTTCAGCACTTCATTTAAGTGTTCACAACATTGATTTTAGTAGTTTTCATGATCCCTCAAATAAGGATTGAACTCTTCGTCCATATTTTCCAAAATACGAAGGGACCTACAATAATCTAATGTAAGTTCCTATTTAAACCTAACAAATCAATTCAAATATCTTTAAACATATTTTTGAAATTTACTCTAACTAGTATCCCCATTTTATTTCTTGGGTATTTTATATTACTTATCAACATGCTTGAGAGCCCCAATCTATCTTCTAAGACATTATCTATCTGTGATGTAGTTTCCCTAACACATATTGACATCATGAAATCCACTTCTTCTTTAACACACATTGAAAATGAATAAAATTGGAAAAAAATCATGGTCAAATAATCTCTCCCATTGTATTTTATGTTAGTAACACTTGTAAAAAATGGTTTGTCAATATGTGGTTTCATTCTCTTCTCTCCCACATGGGTTTATCTTTTCATTGTTTTTATCATTAAATTTTTTATTTTCTTATCTCCCCACTTTTGAAAAAAAATACAAAGAACTTTTTAAAAGAATATGGAATCACTTAATTCTTAGAAATTCACTGTCAATCTCTCCACTCTAAGTCTACTTGATCCATGATTAGTGTAGAAAAGAAGAGGGTTGGATCTAAACTAGAAATCTATCAATTAATCAATATATAATGATACGAACTCACACCATTTGTCAATTCTATTCCTCAAGGGATATTTATATATATGAACAATGATACTACTTATTGATATAAATGTTTCTAGATATTCTCCAACCTTTTCTAGCATAAATATCCTATACTTATTAAACACATATATTAAAAACATTCCACTGAAATTGGATTTTTTTGACTTAAAATAGAACTATAGCTTTTTAGGTTTTATTGATTTCTCAACATTGATTAAAAGAATCCAATTTTTTTAAAAAATGATGATTCCTTGGTCAAAGACCAAGACAAAAAATATAATAATAAAAAATTAGAGGATTACAAAAGTCTAAATGATATACAATTTTTACAATCATTACCATGAAAAGGGAGAAGATCATCAAGAAGGTCTAATAGGCATGTAATGCCCTGATTAATACCCCTATTAGCAATGCAGTCTGCCACCCTTTTGGATTCGTGGAAGGTGTGAGTGAAAATATAACTAATCTCCATGAGCGATTAAAGACAACTCATCCAATAGGTTGTGAGTGGCCAAGGAAGATGTACCACTCCATTCCAAATGGCCTGGACAATCATGGTTGAATCACATTCAATCCAAATATTATTCCATCCCTAATTCTTGGTGAAGTAAACAACATGAATCACAATAATCATTTCAGCTTCTAGGGACAAAGAGATACCACGACCACCATAGAAGAAACCTAGGAATTTCTCAAGGTGATCTTTGAAAATAACACCACAACCTAAGGGACCCAGATTTTCCTTACAGGCATTGTCCACTTTCACTTTAATCCATCGAGGGAGCATGGATTTTCAGAACAATTCAAAATTATAACTAGGTTGACGATAGATACCATCAACCCTAAGACAATGAAGAATCTAAAAGTCTTCGATATATTTGTCACAACAAGCCTTCTGAGTCGAGACAGGTTCACGAATAGCAATAAGGATCTGCATCCAACCTGCATTTAAGTTGAATGAGGAATAGCGATGAATGAGATCATTTCATCCATACTAAATCACATGGAGGAGCTCCGAAAGAGTATATTGGAAATGATTAGTGATTTGCAGGGAGGCATCAATATCCACACAACACTTTAGATATAAGGTGAGAGAGTTAATCAAAATCCATCTGCAATCAAATAAGTCAAAAATATATTTCCAAAGGGTAGAAGCTGTATCACAAGATGGAAAAAGATGGTTAGTATCTTTTCTATATTGGTTACATAGGTTACATTTAGAAAAAAGATAAATCCCAAAAGCTTGGAAGAAAACATCAGTGGGGACTATATTTTGAGAAGTGATCCAAAAAAGAGTAAACCTACAAGGATTAATCCAAGGCTTATCAAAAGATTTTATCCTGCTAAAATTACTATCCAAATTTTTTAATTTATAATTGTAAAAAATCTTGGAGTTAAGAACACCTTTATGAGAAAGTTCCCAAAGAAGGAAATAATTAGAGATGGAAAAGGTATAATTATCAATGATATGCATTATTTTATCAAGAAGGTTAGATATTTGAGAATTTGACATCTCCATGACAGTACAATTAGAGTTCCCTAGTAAATTATTAGGAGGAAGCATGGAGATTAAAGGATTACCATCCCAGTTGTCTAACCAAAAATTCATGGAAGATTCATTTCTAACCATCCATATCAAATTGATCATAATTTTGGAAAAGCTCTTTCTAATAGAATTCCAAATAGAAGAGTAAATATAGCTTGAGGTTCCCTTCTCTAGCTTATTAAGGAATCACTTTTTTAGGAAAAAAATGGCTGGTGAATCGTTATAAAGAAGGTTCTATATTAATCTTTCTTGAAAGGATTCATTGAAAAGATTAAGGTTCTTAATGCCAATGAAACCTTTTCCAGAGGCCAACAACAAGTATTCCAGGGGATGGTCTCAAGTTTTTGATCCAGCCTGCTTCCAGACCAAACAAAAATTTTCATATAAACATTTATTTTTTTGGGGAGAACAACAGAACATTTGTAGACCATCAAAGAGTAAACCATTTTAGAGACAATATTGGATTTAACCAGAAAGATTTTTCCAGCCATAGAGTGGGATTTACCCTTCCAATAAGTGAGTTGGAAAAGGATTTGGTCCACAATGTTGGAAAAATAACTAAATTCAAGAAGACCCCAAAAAATGAGTACTCTATAGTAAGTGAAGGGAAAAGATCATTCTTTGATACTTAAGAGATTTATTAGGGAACTTTTATTGCCAAGCGAAAAAATTTTCCATATAAAAAAATGTTCTCCAACTAATGTTTTTTCAAAAAATATCTTCATAATGGGAAAGTGCCTTTTTTAGATTTTGAACGTTCCTTTTGTCTCCCTGTAAGAAGAGGATAATATCTTCAGAATGGAGGATATGAGTGGGGAAAATTTACGTTTCTATAAGTATTAATAGGATTGAGTTTATTTTGATCAACAAGACGAGTAAGTAATATACTAAGGTAATCTTCAGTGATAGAGAAAATAATGGAAAAAAGGGGATCACCTTGCCTAACTCCCTTGGTGCATTTGAAGTAACCCTTGGGCGAGCCATTGAAAAGGATGAATATAGAATCCCAATTGAAGAGAGTGTTAATATTTACAATTAAAGAGTCATTGAAACCAAATCCCTAACACACTTTGAAAATAAAACTCCTGTAAACAGTATCAAAATCCTTACTAATATCAAGGTTAATAGCACTATTTCCTCCACTAGTAGACCTATTTAAGGTATTAGTACATTCAGAGGAAATACATATACAGTCTTGGATAGACCTTACCTTAATATATCCAAATTTATTCCAGGATAAAATTCTAATTCTTATCTCTGTAATTCTGTTGTCAAGGATTTTGGTTATGATTTTGTAAAGGGAATTAATGAGGGAAATTGGTCTGAAAAGATAAATCTCATAGGCTTATCTCTATGGGAAATAAAGAGTGAAATTTTGCATTTAATCCATGGTTAAGAAAACCATTTGAAAAAAAGATTTTAACAATTTTACAAACATCCGAAAGAATCTCCCTTTAAAGTTAGAAAAAATTCATAAAAAATAATGAGATAATGAGACTTCTTATCCTTTCAATGACTATTTGTGAAGCAGATTATATAAATTTAATGTTTTATTGAATTGAATAATCATGGAAGATTCTTAAGAACCTCCCCTTAGGGTGTTTTTCAATATTTAATTCATTAAGGTATATTTATTAAAATGATATATATCATAATTCAATATGATAATAATGAAAAAATACGGATCAATAGAAGTGGATTTATAGATTTGAAAACTTCCACATCATTATCAAGAAATATCATCTTAAATTTATGTTATTTAGAATATCAATTGTAAGATTAATTTAGTATGTTTTATTCTTCAGATATTGAATAGTTATCCCAAATTATTTTACATAAATATTCCTCCATTTTAGAGTTATAATCACCTTAAATTACTTATATGTTTAACATAGAAATAAATCAAAAATAATAATGGAATATAACTGTAACACCCGAGACTTTTATGAGAAATATTTTGTTTTTATGTTATAAAAATCATCAAAGGAATCTTTCACTACACACAACACTAGCTTGACTTTCTTTACACGCAATCACAACCTTCCTCGATAGCTTGCGTCGTACGCAATACCGGGTTTCACTAAACAATAATATATTATAATGGACTAGCCGTTATGAATAGTATCAACTACATTTTGAATTTTATAACATTATTATTCATCTTACACATTTTCTAGAACATGGTAAGAGAACAAAATAATTTTTTCGGGTAAAATAAGTATTTTTAAAAAAATGCAGTTTTGCCGCCTTTTGATGGCGCACCCACATTGAATCTAGTTTTTGACATGTTTATAAGTTAAATTTTACAAAATAAAATTATTCTTTTGAATTAGGGTATAAAAATTTACTTTGGATAAATTTTTGATATTTTTCTGATAACTTTCATATTTTGATGAATAGTAAAAGTAAGCTAATTTTTAATTAAAAACTACTTTTTTCATGGAGATAATTTATATGGATAAATTATAATATTGAATGGTTTTAAAGAATAAATAGAATATATTTTTACCATTTAATATAATTTATGTCATCATCATTAATTTCACATTGAATTCATAGGTAAAAACATTTCAATCTTTGGCAATGTTTTACCTTCTAAAACCCGTTTTTTTAACAAGATTTATTTTAAATTAATTACTGCAACTTATATGTTTTGAATTTTGAAAATTGGATTCCATATTCTGAATCAGTGGGTCCAAATTATGTTAATAGGATACTTTTTATTTTTGGGCATTATAAATAGTAACTACGGTAAATTTTATTTACCATAGTTAAAGGTAAATCGGGTAATTAAGGGTAAATATAAGATTATAAAATTACCCTAACACCTGCAAAAATCCTATTTGATGACTAAAAGTCAACCCATATCACATAAGGGTCAGATTAGATTTATTTAATGGACTTTTTTCCACGAAAATAATTTAATTATTATTAAAACCAAAGAATGTGACAACATGTCATTTTCCAAAATTTTATAAGTATAATAATTTTAATTTAGTGATAAACTTAATGAAACTTCAAAAATGAATAGTCTCCATAACGATAATACAATTATAGACATCATAGGAATTTATTTAGAATTTTTAGGGATTAAATAATTATCATTAAGTATGACACAATAGTGATGTTGAATTTATTTTATTAATTAAAATATCAAATAAATGGTTTTAAAAATATTAAACTAAATATTATATGAACTCTTTAATGTGATCCAATAATTTTCTAGATACATATGACATTTTATGGATCTATTAAATCTTTTATTTCGAACATATATTCTATATATATTTTATTTAAATTCAAATAAATGAATAGTGTCAAAATTGACACTATTGTTATTTTATAAAATAACATATTATAAAATTGTTTAAAAATCACAAAATTTTTGAAAAATTATAAATTAAAATTTATATGGTCGAAAATTTCATAAAGTATCAAAGTATGGAAAATTAACAACACATATGTAATTATTTATAATAATTTAAAATTTAGAATATTATTACCACAATTAAAATTAAATTGATAAATAAGGATAAATCAAGTTGATAATGTTTAAAATAAATTCCTAACATTTCTAAATTTTATTGGTTGATGAAAGTAAAACCCTATCTAATCTAAGATTTGGATATGAGTCATTTTGGAAGTTTTTAAGTGGGTTTGGGATTTAACATAAACTAACATTTCTTAAATTTCCAAAGGTGCCCCTCTCCTCCCTTATAAAAGGGAACCTCCTCCCTCTCCTCCTTACCCCAATTTGAGCCTTCAAGCTCGGCCAATCCCTGCCCATTTCACTTCCTCACTTCCCTAGAAACATTATAGAGGTCCTGTTCATCTTCAAAGACAAATTTTAGTGCCCTAATAGGAGGTCTCAAAGAGGCGCTTCAAAGAAGAGGTAATGCCTGTTACCGATTCTTTCATCCTTATTTCTTCTTCCACTTCTTCTTATTTAGTTGTTTCATTATGAAGTAATAAAATAAGTATCACTCACATACTTATATGTTATTATAAGTATTAAACAAACCTATTTCACTATCTATCCATCCTACGAAAAATGAAATCACCGCGCGTGCGTATGTACGGAATACCGTCTCTACGCCGTGGTGTAATCTATTTCCCCCCACCTCCTTAATTGGATGGGTATAATGGTGTAAATAATAACTATATATGATTATTGTAAAGTGATATTGATTCTGAAATAGTATACATACACTCCAATAAAATTCCACGATCATGGGAATGATATCATCGCTCATGGGTACGTACGGAATACCATCTCCACGATGTGATGCGACTCGTTCTACATGATCTTCATTGCATAATGATTATATAAATGAATTGAATGAATTAATAAGATATATATTACACTAATACCATTATGGAAATGAGGTATCTATAACTTGAAAAGAAGAATAATAATTTATTCGACAAAACACGCATAAGAACAAAAAGTAATAAACACCCCAATAACAAGTAGTAATGAAATATTACTAATAAGAAGCTAAGAGTATGACCATATATGATATCATAACAATATGTATGATCCTGGAATAACTCAATAACATTATTTAAATCATTATACAGGAGGTTCGAACACTTACGAAGCAAATCGGACCTAAGGTAAGGGAAATATCACAATCTCATTTTTATCCGAGATTGTTAATACTTTGGAATTTACGGGGGTGTATTTTATCATCCACATCCATGTTTCCTCAATATTTAATATTTATATACTTATACAATAGTTTATATCCAATTTTACCATTCGGTGAGTTTTTAGTAAAAGATATGAAAGGAATCTTTTGTCGTTTTTCGTACGAGGTACTTTTTGACTTATCCAACAAAAGTATGAGAAGAATTTTTTTAACTTATACGGAATGAATGGATTTTTAAAACATTATTTCCAAGAAGTTTCCTTTACAAGTTTTCAATTTTATTTTTAATCAACTTCTTTTAGTTTAAGATTGTATGAGATGTTAAGAAAGGGAAAATGTTTTTGAAGTAGAAAGGATATTTTCCTCAAGAATGGAGTTCAAGTGTTTTATCAAAATTATTTTCCATCTAAGATAATATAGGGTTCTGTTTCTATCCCTATTATTACATTGATTTGATTATGTTGTGATGGAAATATTTTTATGAATTCCTTTATCTTATATGAATTGTTTTATGATGTTACGATGTTTAAGATTCCCATTTTTATTACATGGGTTATGCTATGATGTATGGTTTATGATTTTGTGGCACACATAATAATGGTATCATTATGAGATGGGTGGGACCTATATCTCCCTCCAATGCATTGGGTAAAGATTTTATATCTCATGAGATAGACATGGCTGGAATGGCAGGTTAAACCGGTTCAGTGAAACAGGACTAAAACGAGGAGTGAACTCGGTTCAGAAATGGACTTTGTCCAATAAGATAGTCTTGGAAATGAGTCTTGACTAATAAGAAATGATTATCTATGATTATGTGTGTATTTCACAAAGTTTCATGTTTTAATTTATTATTATTGGGATTACATTTCACTACTATGATTTATCCCATGTTATGAAATTATGATCTCTTTTGCAGGTTAAGATTCCCAAAAGTTATGTTCTTATGTATATGATGTGATTGATATTTCTTTTGTTTACCCTTACTGAGCATTTGAGCTCACCCTTTTGTATGTTTTATTTCCCCAGGATAGGAAGAAGGTTATTAAGTAGGATATGCCAAAAGGGACTCTAGATTAGATGAAATAAATGGGATGCAAAGTAGATGCTTTATGAACCAGTTATTTATGTTTCCCAGTTTTTAAAGACTCTATACCTATATAGTACTTTCATGGTTTTGTTATATGTTGTAATAATTATGCTTCAATTTTGAAGTATTAACCATGTATGTAAATTATGGGTCTCTATAGTTGGTATCAAAGGCAAAGGAGGTAGGAATGAATCTGATCCTTGGGAACTGTCACATGTGAGCGTTGGACGAAGCATGGCTCTCCACCCAAGGGCTTCATGAGGAAATAGTTGCCACTGGGGATGGTGGTGTGTCCCACCCAGGGGGTGTAGCCGCCCATGTAGTGCCCTGATAGGTATCAATTATAGTTCACTGGAAGTAATTGTAGACTTCTATAGTTGGTATCAGAGGAAAGGTATAGCCAACCTTTGGAAACTAGGATGTGAAAGCCTTAGTAAGAATCCCAAGGATAAGTCTAAGCATAGAACACAATCTTAGTGTTTTATAAATGGACATGAACAACCTATGATAAGACCTTAAGTGTGAAATTTTATTCTTGATTATGTGGTTTTCCTATTATAATTAGTGTTGCTCACACTATTCTTCTTGGTTTTAGTCAATGGATGGAACCCTAAAGAACCGTGTTAATGCGGAATGCAAAGGACAATGCAATGATTGTCCCCCTGAGAAAACAAATGTTATGGGAGCTGGAATGAAAAATCATATAGCCATGATTACACAACTTTCACAATCTATGAATCATACATGACTTCCAAACGAGCAAAGGAAGGAGCAACATTCTGTTGAATCCTTCATGAGACAGCGTCCACCTTCATTCAGTGGGTCTACTGATCCATTAGTTGCTGAACAATGGATCAGTAATACTGAAAATATATTTTTAGTTCTTCAATGTTCTGAACATGATAAAGTCATCTTAGCAGTGTATCGTTTGGAAGGTGATTCTGATCAATGGTGGAATATTATCAATAATACGAGGCCAATAGATGAAATTGAGTCCATGGAATGGGACATGTTCAAGAACTTATTTTTCAATAAGTATTTCCCTCATATTCTTCGAACAAAGATGGAGAAGGAGTTTCTTGAACTGAAGAAAAAGGATGATGAATACGTTGGTACCTATGAAACAAATTTTACAAGATTTGCAAGGTACACTTCTGGAATTATTATCCAACCCGAGAGTAAGATCGATCGATTCTTTAGTGGCTTAAAACCAAGTCTTCGAAGGGCGTTAGCCATAAGGGACTTCAATAGCTACGAGGAAATTGTTCAATGTGCTCTCAAGGTTGAGATGGAGATTGGTGTAACCCATTAGTCACATGGGTTTGATAAAAAGAGGAAAATGGAATTCAAAGGAAAATCTAAAGACCACACTAATAAGAAGATGAGTTTTCCCTTATGCTCAAAGTGTGGAAAGAAACATGGAGGAAATTTTCTTAAGGGGGCAATAAAATTTTATAAGTGTGGAAAAGAAGGTCATCGGGCAATTGAATGTCGAAATAATGGGAAGAAGATGTCTAATGATGCAAACAAAGAAAGGGATACACAGAATGAACCTAATACACTTCAATGTTTCAAGTGCAAGGAGATGGGGCATTATGCCAATCAATGCCCAAATCCAAGGGTTGATGATGATGATCTACATCACCAAAATCTTATGGCCAAAGACAAAGGAAAGTCACATCCAATTACTATCGGCGATGTGGAGTATGAAAACGAAGTGGTGAGAGGTGCACTTAACATCCACTCTAAAGTAGAAAATGTTTTATTTGATTCTGGATCCACCCACTCTTTTATTTCTGAAGAATTTTATAAGGGTATCATCGTATTACCTCAACAATTAGATGTTGAGTTGGCTGTGACAACTTCTAATGGGACAAAAGTCACATCAAAAGTTTACAATTATTCTCTGATTGAAGTTTGTGGGAAAGTGCTTCCTACAAATCTTGTGATCCTTCCTATAGTGGAATTTGATGTGATTCTTGGCATGGATTGGATTTCTTTATATAGAGCTCATATCAATTTCCAAAGAAGGGAAGTCACATTTCATATTCCATATGAATCTATGATCATCTATCGATGCAAGGATGAACATAACCTTCCATTGGAAATTTCATCCATCTTATGGGTCTTGATTTCACTAAATGAAGGTTATTTTTCTCAAATGGTTGGAGAGAAACTCATGATTAATAATATGCCCATTGTACGGGAATTTGATGATATCTTTCCGGAGGAATTTCCAGGTCTTCCACCAAATCGTGAAGTTGAGTTTTCAATAGAACTCGTACCGGGTGCTTTGCCTATTTCAAATACACCTTATAGAATGGACCCAATTGAGTTGTAGGAATTGAAGAAGAAACTCCAAGAGAATCTTGATAAAGGATTCATACACCCTAGTGCGTCACCTTGGGGAGCACCTGTTCTATTTGTTAAGAAGAAAGATGGATTAATGAGACTCTTAATTGATTATCGAGAACTTAACAAGATCACTATCAAGAACAAATATCCTCTCCCATGCATTGATGAACTATTTGACCAACTACGCGGAGCTCAATACTTTTCCAAAATTGATCTTCATTCAGGGTATCATCAA
This sequence comes from Viscum album, assembly GCA_963277665.1. Lineage (NCBI taxonomy): Eukaryota > Viridiplantae > Streptophyta > Magnoliopsida > Santalales > Viscaceae > Viscum > Viscum album. The sequence continues at coordinate 282,986,044 of OY728137.1, read as the reverse complement.
TTAAGGGTCAAAAGGGAGGATATACCAAATATGGCTTTTCGTACAAGTTATGGACACTATGAATTTATAGTGATGCAATTTGGTCTTTGTAATGCCCCTTCTATCTTCATGGATCTGATGAATAGAGTCTTTAGAGACTATCTTGATCAGTTTGTGGTAGTTTTTATAGATGATATTCTTGTCTATTCAAAGATCAAGGAAGAACATGAAGATCACTTGAGAATTGTATTAAATACCCTAAGAAAGGAGAATCTTTATGCCAAATTTACCAAGTGTGAATTTTGGCTTCAAAAATTTGCATTTTTGGGTCACATAATCTCAAAAGAGGGGATATCTGTGGATCCATCAAAAACAGAGGTTATCGAAAGATGGTCGAGACCAACAAAAGTAACCGAGTTCCGAAGTTTTCTTGGTTTGGATGGATATTACCGATGTATTGTGAAAGATTTTTCAAGGTTATCTAACCCACTCACCAAGTTGACTTGAAAAGGAGTTAAGATTGTTCAGAAGGAGGAATGTGAAGAAAATTTCAAAGAGCTAAAAAGAAGGTTAGCCAGTGCACCTATGCTCACACTACCTTGCAGCGGATAAAGGTTTGTAATCTACAGTGATGCATCCAAGAAGGGACTGGGATGTGTTCTCATGTAAAATGATATGGTGATAGCTTATGCCTCACGACAGTTGAAAATCCATGAGAAAAATTACCCAACTCATGATTTGGAGTTAGCTGCGGTAATCTTTGCATTAATGATTTGGAGGCATTACCTTTATGGTGAAAGGTGTGATATTTATACTGATCATAAAAGTTTAAATTATATTTTCACACAAAAGGAGCTTAATATACACCAAAGAAGATGGTTGGAGATGATTAAGGATTATGACTGCCCAATTCATTACCACCCTGGGAAAGTAAACAAGGTGGAAGATGCATTAAGTCGACAAGACCATGCTAGCTTATCCATGATGAGGATAACAAAAGATCCAATATTTATGGATTTACAAAGGATGGATCTTGGAATTATAATGGAAGGGGAAAAAGCGTATCTTTCTCAAATGAATGTTCAACCATCTATACATGTAAAGATTAAAGAGGCACAGAATGAAGATGTAGAGTTACAAAAGAAAGTGAGAAATGTACCTGAATTCAACCTTGATTGTGATGGGATAATAAAGTTCAGGAATTGGGTTTGTGTTCCTCCCATCCCAGAATTAAGGAAGGAGCTGCTGGATGAGGCTCATAGTTCTTCATTCTCTATTCATCCGGGAAGCACGAAGATGTATAAGGATCTGAAAGAGTACTTCTGGTGGGATGGCTTGAAAAGAGATGTTGCTGAATATGTCTCTCGATGATTGGTTTGTCAGCAAGTTAAAGATGAGATATAGAAGTCTAAGGGGATGTTACAACCAATACCCATACCTAAATGGAAATGAGAAAACATCACTATGGACTTTGTCACCGGAATTCCTAAAACATCCAAAGGAAATAATGCTATCTGGGTCATAGTTGATCATCTTACAAAGTCTGCACACTTCATTTCTATTAGAGAGGATTTATCTCTAGATCAGATTGCCCAGATATATGTAAAGGAAGTGGTAAGATTGCATGGAGTACCACTTTCTATTATATCTGATCAGGATCCGAGGTTTACCTCAAAGTTCTGGAGAAGTCTTCAGCATACTCTGGATACAGAGTTGAGTTTCAACACTGCTTATCATCCTCAGACAGATGGTCAGTCTGAGAGGAAAATTCATACTCAAGAAGATATGTTGAGAGATTTCTCTATAGATTTCAAAGGTGGTTGGGATCAACACCTACCTTTGGTGGAATTTTCTTATAATAATAGTTTTCACTCCAGTATTTAGCTGGCTCCTTATGAAGCTCTCTATGGAAAGAAATGCAGGGCTCCAACATGCTGGGATAAAGTTGGGGAAGGAAAGCTATTAGGACCTGATCTCGTTGATGAAATGGCAGAAAAGGTCAGATCTATTCAAAAACACATAAGAGCATCTCAGAGTCGACAGAAAAGTTATGCCGACAACTGAAGAAAAGACCTAGAGTTTGAAGTGGGTGATAAAGTGTTTTTACGAATATCTCCCTGGAAGAGGGTCATGAGATTTGGAAAGAAGGGGAAGTTGAGCCCTAGATATATCAGTCCTTTCGAAATATTGGATCATGTTGGAAAGGTAGCTTACCGACTGGCGCTTCCACCGAATCTCTCTCAAGTTCACGATGTGTTCCATGTATCTCTCCTGAGAAAGTAAATACCTGATCCTTCACATGTACTCAGCTCAGAAGTTGTACCGCTGGAGCAAGATCATTCTTATGAAGAACAACCGATAGAGATTCTGGATCGTAGAAAAAAAGTCCTACAGAACAAGATCACTCGCTTGGTGAAAGTTTTTTGGAGGAACCACCAATTAAAAGAAGCTACATGGGAGCTTGAGGATATGAAGAGGGAGAGGTATCCTCATCTGTTTATTACAATGTGACGAATTTTGAGGGAGAAATTCATTTTAAGGGGGGTAGAATGTAACACCCGAGACTTTTATGAGAAATATTTTGTTTTTATGTTATATAAATCATCAAAGTAATCTTTCACTACACACAACACTAGCTTGACTTTCTTTACACGCAATCACAACCTTCCTCGATAGCATGCATCGTACGTAATACCGGGTTTCACTAAACAACGATATATTATTATGGACTAGCCGTTATGAATAGTATCATCTAAAATTTTAATTTTATAACATTATTATTCATCTTACACATTTTCTAGAACATGGTAAGAGAACAAAATAATTTTTTTGGGTAAAATAAGTATTTTTCAAAAAATGCAGTTTTGCCGCCTTTTGATGGTGCACCCACATTAAATCTAGTTTTGACATGTTTATAAGTTAAATTTGAAAAAATAAAATTATTCTTTTGAATCAGGGTATAAAAATTTACTTTGGATAAATTTTTGATATTTTTCTGATAACTTTCATATTTTAATGATAGTAAAAATACTCTAATTTTTAATTAAAAACAATTTTTTTCATTGAGATAATTTATATGGATAAATTATAATATTGAATGGTTTTAAAGTATAAATAGAATATATTTTTACCATTTAATATAATGTATGTTATTATCATTAATTTCACATTGAATTCATAGGTAAAAACATTTCAATCTTTGGCAATGTTTTAACTTCTAAAACCTGTTTTCTTAACAACAGGATTTATTTTAAATTAATTACTGTAACTTATATGTTTTGAATTTTGAAAAAAGGATTCCATATTCGGAATCAGTGGGTCCAAATTATGTTAATATGCTACTTTTAATTTTTGGGCATTATGAATAGTAACTACGGTAAATTTTATTTACCTTAGTTAAAGTTAAATCTGGTAATTGAGGGTAAATATAAGATTATAAAATTACCCTAACACCTGCCAAAGTCCTATTGGATGACTAAAAGTCAATGCATATCACCTAAGGGTCATATTAGATTCATTTAATGGACTTTGTTCCATGAAAATAATTTAATTATTATTAAAACCAAAGAATGTGACAACATGTCACTTTCTTAAATTTTATAAGTATAATAATTTTAATTTAGTGATAAACGTAATGAAATATCTAAAATAAATAATCTCCAGAAATCTAATACAATTATATACATCATATTAATTTATTTAGAATTTTTAGGGATTAAATAATTATCATTAAGTGTGACACAATAGTGATGCTGAATTATTTTATTAATTAAAATATCAAATAAATGTTTTTAAAAATATTAAAATAAATATTATATGAACTATTTCATGTGATCCACAAAATTTTTAGATACATATGACATTTTATGGATCTATTAAATCTTTTAGTTCGAACATAGATTCTGTATATATTTTATTTAAATTCAAATAAATGAATAGTGTCAAAATTGACACTATTGTTATTTTATAAAATATCATATTATAAAATTGTTTAAAAATCACAAAAATATTGAAAAATTATAAATTAAAATTTATGTGGTCTAAAATGTCATAGAGTGTCAAATTATGGAAAATTCACAACACATATGTAATTATATATAATAAATTAAAATTTAGAATATTATTACCACAAATAAATATAAATTGATAAATAAGGATAAATAAACTTGATAATGTTAAAAATAAATTCCTAAAATGTATAAATTTTATTTTTTGATTATATTACAACCCTATGTCATCTAATATTTGGATATGAGTCATTTTGGATGTTTTTAAGTGGGCTTGGGATTTAATATAAACTAATATTTCTTATATTTCCAAAGGTGCCCCTCTCCTCCCTTATAAAAGGGCACCTCCTCCCTCTCCTCCTCACACCAATTTGAGCCTTCAAGCTCGTCCAATACCTTCCCATTTCACTTCCCCAATTCCCCAAAAACATCCTATAGGTCCTGGTTTTCTTCAAAGACCAATTTTAGTGCCTTAAGAGGAGGTCTCAAAGAGGCGCTTCAAAGAAGAGGTAATGCCCGTTACCGATTCTTTCATCCTTATTTCTTCTTCCTCTTCTTCTTCATTAGTTTTTTAATTATGAAGTAATAAAATCAGTATCACTCATATAATGATAAGTTATTATATGTATGAAACAACCCTATTTCACCATCTATCCATCCTACGGAAAACGAAATCACCGCGCGTGCGTACGTACGGAATACCGTCTCCACGCCGTGGTGTAATCTATTTTCCCCCACCAACTTACTTGGATGAGTATAATGGTGTAAATAATAAATATATATGATTATTGTAAAGTTATATTTATTCTTAAATAGTATACATACACTCCAATACAATTCCACGATCATGGGAACGATATCATCGCTTGTGCATACGTACGAAATACCGTCTCCACGATGTGATGCGAATCATTCTACATGATCTTCATTTCATAATGATTATATAAATTAATTGAATGAATGAATATGATATATATTACACTAATAACATTCTTGAAATGAGGTATCTATAACTTGAAAAGAATAACAAGAATTTATTCGACAAAACACGCATAAGAACAAAAAGTAATAAACACCCGAATAACAAGTAGTAATGAAATATTACTAATAAGAAGCTAAGAATATGACAATATATGATATCATAACAATATTTAAGATCCTGGAATAAGTCAATAACATTATTTAAATCATTATACAGAAGGTTCGAACACTTTCGAATCAAATCGGACCTAAGGTAAGGGAAATATCACAATCTCATTTTTATACGAGATTGTTTTTACATTGGAATTTACTGTGGTGTATTTTATCATCCACATACATGTTTCCTAAATATGTAATATTTATATCCTTATAAAATAGTTTATATCCAATTTTACCCTTTGGTGAGTTTTTAGTAAAAGATATGAAATAAATCTTTTGTCGTTTTTCATACAAGGTACTTTTTGACTTATCCGACAAAAGTACGAGAAGAATGTTTTTATTAAATTACATGGCATGAATAGATTTTTAAAAAATTATTTTCCAAGAAGCTTACTTTACAAGTTTTCAAGTTTATTTTTAATCAACTTCTTTTAGTTTAGGATTGTATGACATATTAAGAAAGGGGAAATGTTTTTGAAGTAGAAAGGATATTTTCCTCAAGAATGGAGTTAAAGTGTTTTATCAAAATTATTTTCCATCTAAGATAATATAGGGTTCTGTTTCTATCCCTATTATTACATTTATTTGATTATGTTGTGATGGAAATATTTTTATGAATTCATTTATCTTATATGAATTGTTTTATGATGTCACGATGTTTACGATTCCAATTTTTCTTACATGGGTTATGCTATGAAGTATGGTTTATGACTTTGTGGAACAGATAATAATGGTATCATTATGAGATGGGTGGGACCTATATCTCCCTCCAATGCATTGGGTAATGATTTTATTTCTCATGAGATAGATATGGCTGGAACGACAGGTTAAACCGGTTCAGTGAAACAGGACTGAAACGAGGAGTGAACTCGGTTCAGAAATGGAATTTGTCCACTAAGATAGTCTTGGCAATGAGTCTTGACTAATAATAAATTATTCAATATGATTATGTGTGTATGCCACAAAGTTTCATGTTTTACGTTATGATTATTGGGATTACATTTCACTACTATGATTTATCCCATGTTATGAAATTATAATCTCTTTTGCTGGTTAAGATTTCCAAAAGTTATGTTCTTATGTATATGATGTGATTGATATTTATTTTGTTTACCCTTAGTGAGAATTTGAGCTCACCCTTTTGTATGTTTTATTTCCCCAGGATAGGAAGAATTTTATTAAGTAGGATATGCCAAAAGGGACTCTAGATATGATGAAATAAATGGGAGGCAAAGTAGATGCTTTATGAACCCGTTGTTTATAGTTCCCAGTTTCTAAAGACTCTATACCTATACAGTCCTTTCATGGTTTTGTTATATGTTATAATAAGTATACTTCAATTTGGAAGTATTAACCATGTATGTAAAGTATGGGTCACTATAATAACAGAACATCCTTCCCCATTAATGTGAGTATATGTGTTGATAATTTCTTTTCAACATGCTTGGAATCTTCATTTTAGGTCCATGTATAAATGTATTTTTTATTCTTTAATAATTATTCTTAATGTTTGAGTTTTTTTAGGTTCTATTCATACTTTATATTTATCATCTCTCTCACTGTGTGGTATCTTCCTTTTGAAATGATCCATAGTAAAACATGTATCACCCGATGTAGATTACATATTCTTCAGAATTTCTTCTTGGGATGGAATAACTATTCTACAATCATTTGAGTTGTGTCTATCCAGCATGAACCACACACAAATATCCTTATCAGATATTAGGTTATCCCCTTTTGACAAAATCTCATGAAATTCAACTTCATATTTACATGTAATATTTCCTTTATCTTCGGATATTACATTCTCTTTCATTTCATCCTAAATTATTTCTTTCTCTATGTCAACTATGAAAATAACCAAAAATATTTATGAGCTAGATTAGATTTTTTGGAACTGACACATGGTTTATTTTGAGACTTATTTACTAAATCAGTCACTTTATTTTTCTCTTGGATTGTTCCCTTATTATAATCATTATTATTCCTTTTAACTATATATTTATGGATTATTTATAGGTGTCCATGATGTGTCCTATTTATAAAAAAATGAAACTTCTTGTACCTTTTTGTATATCACTCATCTTGATTTTCCTGGGTTTGTTGAATTCTATATTTTTCTTTTTCTTATCACCCAAGGATAACTTACTTTTTTTCTTCAAAAAATTACTGTGAGTGTTCTTTTCAAAAATAATATCATTATTCATTCCCATAGAAGACATATCTTCATTCTTAAGAATATGTGGTATTATCTTCTCATTTATTTTTATTGATTTATTGAATGATTTATAAATTATGGAATCTCCATTATGACCACATCAATTGAATATACATTAGATATCTTCATGATTTTCAATTTTTTTGAGTTTTATAGATTCTTATTTGTAGTATATGAATGTTTCTTCAGTTTAGTATTACCCCCCCATATTTTAGTAATTTTTTCCATGTATATATAAATGAAAAACTTAATAATGATGTATCAATAGAACTATTTTATTATGAATCATTCGATACACATGAATCTTTATTATTAGAAAAGATGAAAAAGTTATTTTTTATAAATGAGAGAGGTATAATGAATTATTTTTTTAATACATAGTGATGTATGTGGTCCTATGGATCTAAAATAAATCAGTGATTATAAGAACTTTATAACATTTGATGATTATTTTAGTTAACAAGGATATTTGTTTCTTATGAAATAAAATTTTTAATCCTTTGAAATTTTTAAGGCATTAAAAAAGTAGTCATAAATTATTTTAGAAAAAGTATAAAAATAAATTGATTGAATTAATCTTGAGATACTCGATTTAAGAGTTTACTGATCATCTATGATATTTTTGAATTGCTTCATATATCTCTCCTCTAGTTATTCCATAATCAATTAGTGTATACAAACTATGAATTATACCTCATTTTACTTGGTTTTATCAATGATTAGTCATTATAATATTCCTATACAATTTTATTTATATTATCTAGTGAATTATATTTTGCTATTTAACTATATTCAATCTAAGGAAATCATAATTACATCATATAAGATATGGATAATAAAGTATCATTTTTTGTATTATATTAAAATTTGGGATTGTGAAGAATATGTGAAATAAAATTTCTCAAATATTCTTGACCTTAGATATAATAAGTTCATATTTTTTTGATATCCCAAGAAAATGTTGAGTTATTTTTTTGAAAATTTTTCCGTAAAAATTTTTCTTATGGATTGATTTAGTTTTTCCCCTAAGAATAAATATATACCTTAATGATTAACTATGATGAAAATTGAACTTATTAAATTTGAAGATCAATAAACATAAAAAATTCATAAGATGGAAAGTTAGTTGGTTACATAAGAGTTTTTGGGTACTAAATTAACTTGTTTATCAAAATAATCTCAAATTTTTATTAGGTTCTCGACAGATATGGATTTATTTTATCAAATAATAATGATGTTGAGTTTTTAAAATATGAACCTACTACCTATTAAAAGTATATTAAGAGTTTTATTTTTATAAATAGTTAAAATATATTAAAACTAAAATGGAATACATGTACAAAAATCTTGTTAGGAACATATTTGAACTACATTAAGGGATATGAATCATAGTGTGTAAGTTAATTTTTAAAAATATAACAAAAATAGTATGGTGGAGTATCTACTTATATTTATCTATTAGAGGGGTTTAGTTACAAATAGATTTATGGTGATGACTATGAAGAAACATTTTTTACTAGTATTCATGATAAATTATATTAAAAATTTCAATATATATTTAATTTACTAAAATAGATGAAAAAATTATTTTCCTAAATTGAAAATTATTGAAGGATGTGAATATGATATAGTGTAAAATGGGTTTTATATCAACATGAATCTATAAATGCATAAATTTTTTATGAATCATTTATACATTAATATTTTTCTTAGAGTTAAAATACCTATTCAAATTATGTTTTAAAAATTGAGATGAATCTTTTGTATATAATAAGGTTATCATGAGCACTATTATAAATTTTATGGTGTATGCAGATGACATACTACTAATATAAAATGAGGTCATCCAAATAAAGAGTATACATATCTATAGAGAGAGAATAAATATGTTTCTTGATTTGAGTCTAGAAAAATATATGGCCAAGGTTTTAAAGAGGTCTACCATAGAGAACTCTAAGGTGTGGTTTAGAATAATATTACATTATAAAGGCTTAGTGTTATTATAGTAATATAATATGCAAACACATGAATGAGATTCATTATACTTTATAAATAAGATCAATCATATAAGTGAAATTGTGTAATTTAAGTAATGGAACATTTTCTTACATTATAACTAGTCAATACCAATTATATTTTAGAAAAAATATGTCCATTATTATTAAGAATGTACATAAGGATTAATTAACAATTAAATATGTAGTCTTGATATTTGTATATGAGGAAGGTATCATTGTAAAGGGTTTAATTGATGTTAAATTTCAAACGAAGAAGAATGACTCTAGATCTCATTAGGGATTTATGTTCTTCATTAATGGGAAATATATTAGTTGTAAGAATTATAATAATCTAATATTTGATTATTCTATAGTGAAACTTGAGAACATAATCTCATGGGATACTACAAAGGAAAATATTTTGATCCATAATTTCATTATTATATTAATGGGAGAACCTAGTATTATAAACGTGAAAAAGATCTATTGTGATAAAAATGGAGTTATTATTTAGGATAAGTAATCCTGGTCTCACAAAATAACCAAAAAAATTAGTTAAAAATATTATTTTAGTAGAAAAATTATTTAGATGGGATATTTATGGGGTTTTCAAGTGGATATAGAGGATAATGTGGCATATCCATTGAGAAAACTATTATTGAAATAAATAAATATAAATAGAATGTCCTTGTATATTAAATATACTAATGAATGACTCTAATTTATTTGGTTTTTATATGAATTTGTTCCAATGATATTTCATGTGATTATTTAAATTTATCATGGTTATTTGTTAATAAAGAAAAAATATATGTTATAATTTACTCATGTTTGTTATAATTTTAAATAAGTATTGAATGATTAGTAAAAACATAAATAGAAACTATGAGTTATCCCAAATTAATAATTGTATTCTAAATCCATGGGTTGTAACAATATGTAATGATTATTGTGTGTGAGAATTCATATGGAGAAATAAAGTTCACTCATAAGACAAAAGCATGAATTTTCTTAGGTTGATCTGCTAGAGTATATCACATGAAACATAATACATTATATCACTTATATATGTAAAGATATGTATAGGGTCCACTAAATAGGTCCCAAACTAAGGAGCCACTATGGTTTCCATACCCATATAGTAGATGTTGTTTAATAGTAGTGAGGGTCTAAGGTAAAACAGCGGGGGATACTATAACATCATATTAGAGTTTTATAATAGTTGAAACAATAACAATAAGATACATCCCTCTTGATAAAGTTTTAAACAAACATCTTAGTAAATGATAATAAATAATCATAATACATTCCATATAAAAACGATCTATATACATTTCAAGTATTCATACATCTAAAAAATAGTTTAAATACACAAATAACCCCACAAAAAGAAAAAAGAAAAAAGGGAAACTCCTCATAAACTTTTCTTGAGTCCTAGAACAGTCCCAATCCTATGATCAATCCTTATTGCCTAAATAAAATATCAATCCTTGGGAGAATAACCTTATCTTTTTCTATAACCATAATTTCTGGTTAGTTACTAACCAATAACCTAATAAGGGTGTTAGTTTGACTTACAAAGACACCACCAACAACATATAAAATAATATATAGTCTGAATGAATATATAGTGAATAATAAATAGTATAATAAAATTAAGTAAATACATGAAAAAATGTAACCAATTTCGATTATTAGGTTCCTTATTAACACATATAATTGACCATACATTCTTCAACCAAAACCATTTGTCTCTATCCATAGTATCCAATATAGGAATAAATGAATCCAAGGGGTTTTACAATAGGAATTCTAAATCAAGTGTCATCAACCTAAATCCAAGGGGGTTTCCCTGAGGAATTTAAAATCATTATTTATGATAATATGAATCCATGGGGGTTTTTCCTAAGGTATTACAAAGAATTATTTATCAATTTGAATGCAAGGGGGATTCCTCCAAGGTATTCCAAACCAAGAGTCATCAATCCAAATCCAAGGGGCTTTTCCAAATTCATTCAAAACCATTCGTTTTAATTCAAGTACATTTGAAATTTATTCATATAGCCAATTAATTTAATTATACATGGTCGCACAAATTTGACATGATCACCAGATCAAAGAGGATTTATTGAGCATCTATGTCTAAAAAATAAGGTAACATTTAAAATACATGTCACCCTAAGGGTCAAATATTTACTTTATACAATTACAATACAAGGTTTAAAAAACCCTAAGGGTGGATATAATATTATTCCAAACTAACATAGAAACTAATGGTGTATGGTAGAGAGACTCCATTTACTGATATAAGTAAAAAAATAACTCTATTTTTGGTTGACCATATGGTATGTTATTGTGACCAACATCACACATATTAAAAAAAACAAAGAAAATTTTATGGAATAACATAAAAAACACCTACCTTATACTTGTAGAAATCTACAAATCTAATATCTATTATCAATATGATCTTAAATGGATAGAAACATAAAATAAAGGGAAATCCCTATATATTGGTAATAATGGTGTGAGATTTCTAGACATTGAAATAAAAAAAATAAAGGATTGAAATAGAAGGTTAAAATTACCAAAATTGTCATATTTTCATGAATGAAAAGTAATTATTTGATGAAATGAGAAAGATATCACTACATATGGAAGAAGGAATGAAGATATGTGTGTGGGGAATATTATAGTAAAATATACGGGGGAAACAAGGGCCTAATAATTTTAAAATCATAGGATAAAGTTAATTAATTAACACTATTTAAGGTCTGTATAGTTTCTCCACATGGTTTCCCAAACCGAGCATTAATCGTGCAATCCTTACTATCCAATACACATTACTTCATATGGTTTGGTCACACAATTTGGTTGACCCCATGTCAATAGTGTTAAATGAATTTTTAATTTTCTATTGGTTTATATAGTTTTATTGATACTTATAAATGTTTTAACAAACTATTAATCTTATTATTACCTCAGTGTCATTGGGGTGCATCATTATCAATAACAATGCGACCTAGTCTATGACTACCATTTTTCATGTTTTTTGGTGTCCATCAACCAAAATTATTCCAAGGAATCTCTAACTCCCCATGAACATAACCAAAACATAATAACAAAAAGAATAAACAAAACTAGAGTGAAATTTAAAAATAAATTCATCTCAAGAACGAAAAAGGTCTTACAAACTCCCCACCATATAACAGTTTATCCTCGTGCCACATTTGGAACATCACTGGTCCTCATCGAAAAAAAATCAAACCAATGAACCCACATATTAGAATTACTATCTCATGTATCCTAATATATATGTGTGTGTTTCAATTTTGTACACACTAGATGAATTTTTCATCTATGAGGATCCTTTACACTATGATCAACTATGAAAACTATATGCTCCTCAAAGGATGCATCGGCCTCAGGAACAACATCATCAGTGTCGATTACAAGAAATGGATTGAGATAATAATTGTAAATATGTGAAGCATGAATCATATAATGAATAAAAATAAAAGAATATGGAATATACCATTATTATTTCACTGTCCTGATCCCCTCTACTAATTTCAATTGCCCTAAATGCATAGGCACTATTTTTTCCTTCCTTTAAATCTGATGATGTCCCAAACTCAAAAAAACACATAATAACACCTATTGAACCAAATCAAACTCAATAGATATATATCAATAGTCTAGATAAGATATATCCCTAATTTTGGGCTATCATGATCTATTTCTAGATCAACAGAACTTGCATTGAAGTCTTATTCATGATACTAGGTCTGATCACCACGACCTTACAAGCCCCTAACCGACATAGAGGTGAATCACACAACCTAATGTATAAATAATCATTGGGAATCATGTAAAAACCAATGTACTATTATAATAAATTATTTTAATGTTCTATTAATATCCATAAAATATATTTTATAAATTCATATTCATTATAATAATATTAGATATTTTTTCGTTAAAAAAGGGATGAAAGATTTATTTCTAAACAAATTGGGATTTTATGCATTATATGACTTTGTTTAAAACATTTACTTACAAATAATTTAATTTGGATTTTAAGAAAATGAAATAAATTTTTAAAACAGGAATAGAAAAATTATATTAAGTTGATTTTGTTAATATTTCTAAAAGGATTTATTTTTCAGTGAATAGTAAAAATAATGATTTTTGTAAAATTAACATTTCTTTGAATTAAATAGAGTAATTTAAAAGTTACATTGTCATTATAATTTTATAGAAAAGTAAAATAAGTATTATTTACTAAGATATAATATAAATAATAAAATTATATTTATATTTATACTATATTTTTTATAAGTATATTTTTATCTTAAATATACGTTTTTTAAAAACTGTTTTTTATTACATTTTTCTTTTTAATATTAAATTAATTTCCTCCTCAGATATACATTAATTTTTGATTTTTTCCATAATTAGAATAAGGAGATAAAAATTTGGTTAGTATTTCCATTTTATTTTTGGTAATTATGAATAGTAACCTTTGTAAAAAAATTTAACTCAATAAGGGTAAATTGGTAAATGAAAGTTAATAATAACAAGATAAGGAAAAAATGACCCAAATACTTGAATTTATTTCCATAAAAGAGTTTATTTTTTCTAAAATCATTCATAATTTGAAAATATGACCTTTGTTTTATTTATCCTTGATTTTTACCATTATAATAATTTAGTGAAGGAAAAAGTAAAAATGTGACTCTCGTAATTTTAATATATAATATTCGATGATACGGAAAAAAACCTTATGTTCATTTACAAAATTTTATTTAAAATATTCTTGATCATTTCAATTTTTTTAAGTCTTAGTGGTAAAATAATTACATTAAATGCGTATGCAACACTGACATAGTATTTATTCAATTAATAAGACAATAAAATAAATGATTTTAAAAATATTAAAAGTAATATAATTTTAATGAATTATTGGGTTATAAGAAGTTTTTTAGATAAATATAAGATTTTAGGGGTATATTAATAGATTATGTTCTAATTTCCTTTCTATCATGTTATTTCCAAAGTCAAATTAAATGAATAGTTCAAAAAATGAATTTAATGATATTTTATAATAAATAATGTTTTATTAAATGATTAAAAATTACTAAAAATATTATCATAAAAAAAGTGATTGGGATGTAGTTTATAATATCAACCACTATCCATTTATTGGTTAATTTTCCTTTTATAGTAACAAGCTTTACTCATTTATTCTAAAAAACCTTGATATCATGTTAAGTGGTAAAAGGGTTAATGGAGGGTTAAACTAAAGAGAGAAAAGTGAAATTCACCGAAAATTTAGAAAATTTTGTTTTATGATAGTATTCCAAAACATAGTAATCTTATATTCTAAAAATATGAGTTTTTCTCGATTTTTATATAAAAATTATTCTATATTAATTTAATACTTTATGTGATATCAAGATGCCCCTCCACTCACTTATAAAAGGTCCCCTCTTTTCCTGTATACCTCAGACCATTTAAGAACTCTATCTCATAAAATACCTTCCATTTCCCTTAATTAAATGACTAAACACTTTATAGGGGCCTTTTTTATCATAAAACCAACATAGGATAGTTTTAGGTGTAAATCCAAAGTTTTTGTCTAGTGAAATGGTATAGCTCTTAAGAGAGAATTTTCACTTTATTTTATTTCTAATTGATTAAAATATCCTTAAAACATTATTAAATGACAAAAAAACATATCCTAAATATATTCATATGTTATTTTTTTAATATTTTAACCTGTATTCATCTCTTATTCCATCAAATGAGAAATGAAACCGTTTTTCATGTGTATAGAGGATTACCGCCTTGCATAACAATGTAATTTGTTTTCCAAAACCACCTCTAAAGGATGGATATAATGATGGATTTAATGTCTATATATGATATTAAATAAATATTCATCGTTATTAATATATAATATATCATTTACTTTCTTACCATTCCATCAATTGAAAAATGATTACATGAGTCATGCGAATGTGGTGATTACCACCTCCATGAAGCAATGCAATTATTTTTTTATAACCATATCACATGGATTATATATATAAATTTATTTAAATAAATAATATTATATTTATTATATAATAATAATTATGTAAAGATAATATACTTACCTTATTTAAATCATGATCGTTGAAAAATGAAAATATTACTCATGCATATGTACGACCTACCATCTCTGTGATTATAACAAAAACCATTTTTCATAACCATATTATACGGGTGGTTTTAAAAGTATAATTCATATATAAAAATTATAATTATATCATTTTCATTATCCTAGAGATTATTAAATAATGAAATTTTTTACCATAGTAAACTTACCGAAGTGATTGCAAACATAAGTACTGAAATACATCAAAACATCTGATGTGAAATTAATTGATTATAACACAGAAATAAAATGAAATGAATAATAAAACATGATAAGTTTCTTATGAATTTAATTAATTAACATAATTTTATATACAGGAATATAAAGAACAAACAAGATGAGTCATACTCAAGTTAAGGGACACTTAACTTTAAGAACATTGTTTTAAATGTTTTAAATATTTATTTTTGAAATGTTTCTATTCCAGGAAAAAATTATTGAAATTATTTAATAAATGTGTTCATATTTACATAAATTAATTTTAAATTACATTTTATATTTATTTTGGATTATTTCATTGTTTTTAAAAGGAATTGTTTTACATATTTTATACGAACCATTTCGATGAAAATACAAAAGGACGGTTCTATTTTAATGCATATGGAATAAAATGTTCTCCCTACAACCATAACTATTATTTAATGTTTGGATAATTTATAATATTATATGTTTTATTAAATTAAAAACCCTCCTTCACTTTATTATAGGTATTTTAAAAATGAGTTTTAAATTGAATGTATTTTTGGAAATATAGAAATGTTTTTTATATAGGGGAAAATATTATTTTTATGAGTATGGTGGTGGAACATAAAATATTTTATATGCTATGATTATGTTATTGTTCTTAGGAATTATTTATGATGAAAGGTAGTTCTGTTATAAACCAAGGGTGGGTGGTTTTTTTATATGCCATGGAAGATGGTTTCACATTATAAACCATGTTTATATTAATCTCATTAGCAATATATTGAATTATTCACCATGCTCTAGAGAATACATTAATTATATGAATAATAATTTCACATCATGATTATTTGGGGTCAAAATACATTTTTGAAGAGAATAGTGATCCACTCTATGAATGTAGCTGACCAAGTTTTAATATCGAGTTTTACAACTTTCCCCAACTTGAGTTTAGCCCTTTTGAGGATCTTTCTCTATCTCATTCGATACCCATGTCTCATGGCATTGAATACATGGTTTATCTCTTCCTCTAGGGTGTATCCTTAAATTTTCTTTAAGTCACAAGGTTAGTTATTAATGTTAAAAATATCATATGGTCTTATATCTTGCGCTTCTATCCTCCATAACCCTATAAGACAAGGAGGATGAATCTAATGTCTATGGTTATTGGGGGGATTTTAATGTTTTGGGGTTTATTTAGATCACAATTGGTCTCTTAAGTTTTTATGAGTTTTTTCCTGGAGGATTACCTTTGTGGTCATTGAAATCGATGAAATTTGAGGTATATGTCCCATTCATCTCTCTTTAAAATTATAAGAGTGATTTTTTTATTTCTTCATGGGGTTTTAATGTCTTTAATGTTAATAATTATTTTTTGTATAAATATATCAAATTATTATTGTTATATTGTGTCTTCAATAAATAGGAAAATATGAGTTCATCATATGAATTTATTTTAAAATAAATTTTAATGGTTCAATCCATATTTTGGAAATTTAAATCCCAAGTTAGATCTTTGATAGTTTTATCTTTAAATTATATGAAATGTTTATTTCTAAAATGACATTGAAATTATTTTTTCTATGATTATGTGTGTTTTTAAAATTATGATAAATGATTTTAAAATATATAATTATTGAATTAAAATTTTTGAATTATGAATATGGTTTTCCAAAGAGATATTCATTGCCTACATCCTTAAAGAACTATCCCAAGGGTCTACTGACATATTTAATGATTCATTATAAAAGAAAACCCTTATGAAATTTCCTTTATATGTGATAAAAGTTATGGATGTTTAAATGCTTGTAATAAATATTCCTATTGGGGGTAGTTAACTCTTTTATTATTCTACAAAAATGGGATTCTCATATATTGGTGTATAGAGGAGTGAATGTGGAAATGTTTATTTTTTTGATATGAATATATGTTATGATTATTACATATAATTATAAACTCCTATTATATTTCATGGTAAGACCTAGTGGGATTTCAAGGTACACATGAAAATGAGTATAAAATTATTCTATGGCTAATAGACCTAGGTGAGGACATAGGTTATCCAATAATATTTTCCTCTCATTTAAGCTATGATATGTAAAACCAAGTGCTTAGGTTGGAAGATTGATGTTCTAATTGTTATCCAGTTTAAATACATTACATTATTGATGAACATTATATTTATATTCTAGATTTTTTCTCTCATGGATGCTATAATTCCATAATGGTGACATATTTTCTAATGTATAAATACTTACTATTTTTTTAAAATTTATTTTGGTTCCATTCATCGATTTTCTTAATGAAATTTTAACTATAATTCATGAAAATTTATTAAAAGAAAAAATGTTTTTTTATTTATAAATATTATTAGAATTGTTAAAGTGTGTAGTTTTTCAATGGAAAATGCATTATTATTGGTTTAAATGACAAAATCTATGAAAATTATTTTTACTTTTATTTTCAAACTTCCATGAAAATGATTAACATTTAGAGGTGATGTTTTGGGTTAGTTTGTGGTGACCTATTAGGTTGTTTTATTATGCTTATATATTACATATTAGAATGATACTTTGATGAATCATAAATCCATTGATAACTTAGTCTATTTTTAATGGATGTGCAAGCGGTGTTTCCCTACTTGTACATAGAGACTTATTTTCTGTGTGCCTATTTTATTTAATTTTTATGTTGTCTCTTGTATCGATCATTATCATTGTATTCCATGATCTTATATTGTGTTGATTTAATTATATGATTTGAGTTACTATTTTATTCCTATGTTATTTATTTCCATTTATAACTTTTTTATTGATAAAGAACTTTTAGTAGATGAAATTATTCCCGATTTACTCTTGTTGATGCCTCGGTGCTTTTCCCAAACCCATAGGTATCATGAATACCCATTAGGCCTTACCAAGGTCCGGGTTAGGTCCCCTATGTAATGTTAAACCATGTTGTTTTTTAAAAATTTTAGACTAGCTGATGTTATTATAATGAACCCATCAAGGGAAAGTAAGGGTTTTATGAGTTAACAAATAATTAAAGATGATAAATTCACCACGTGTGTTCACTTTATGAAATTAGAGAATTAATTGTGTCTTGGGCTTGACCTGAATAAAAGAAATATCATAGTCACCAACATAAAGGGTTAACATTGTAAAAATATATTGTTTCATTCACTATTAACTTTCTATCATGAATGATGTATGAATGAATTTCATGATTCTCATTAAATTAGTCCATCATAATTGGTGTAGAGGATCAAGTTAATGAAAATGAAAATATTTTGGTATCAAAAATTTACACTGATTCACCACTATCATAATGTGACAACACCATCCTACTAGGAAATTCAATTAGTATAAGAGTGTTGGGATAAACTTATGAATTGTTATATTTGTTTTCCCACTTTTTATATCTATTTAATTTATAATGCAAATTTGAAGAAGTTTGTGAGTTCACAATTAAAGAATATATAAATATTTCTACCATGAAATTGAAGGGAAAAAAATAGAAGTTAATAAGATGAGAAAGACCTCAACTAAAAGAAAATTTAAAGAGGATTTACCACAAGATAAAGGTAATAAAATTGGTAATTTGTCTATTATATTTGTTGAAAATTATCCTCTTGAAGAATCCATGTCATTTTGGGATGAGTTTGTGAAAATTGTATCACATTGTGTCTTTTAATCTAGAATAATGGATTATAAAAAAATTAATCTACTAACATTATGAAACATATAATTTAGTTCATTAAGGTTTTTTCTAATAAAAAATAATATCTAAATATGCAAGAAGATGCCAGGGAAACATAATTGGATGGTATTCTTCAAAATTATAACATTTTCATCAAAAATATAAAATCAAAGGAGAAACTTTAATGTTTCATTGTGGAAATATACTCCTTGGATGAAGAATAATTGTTAAAATTAATTATTGATAATATAAAGATAAAAAAATCTTGTAAATAAAGGATCTATGCATTGAATTAAACTGAAAGAGATTCCATGGATATTATAAATACTTAATTAGAGATCAAAGAAGGAGAGAATATGGAATAAATATTCCTCACACAAACAATATATGATGAATGAAGATAAAATTTAGAATATGAAAGATAATAAGATGAAATTGTGAGAAAATCCAAGTAGGATTAAAATAAACTCTTCTTGAAGTGTCTTTAAATGGAAGTCAAATTGAGAAACAATAAATTTACACAAGATGAATAATCCCAAAATACTGAAATATAAGGTTCTTCCAGGGAAGTTAATGATAATATTATTATTTCAAAAAATAATGTTTCATGTTGAAATAGTGGCTTTTAAACATTTGGAGATATAAATACAATAATCTCAAAGAAAAATTTAACACTTTCTTCATAAATAATTATTTTTATGAATGTTTGTTTTCTTAAAAAGTGTTGGATTTAAAAAAATATGGACTTATACGGGTGGAGAAAAATTTTTAGATTCTCACCACTATATAATGGTAGTATATAAACATAAAAAAAGATTTTTTTCCCTAAAATAATCTCAAACTAAGGGCTCTTTAGTGTAAAAAATACTTATTCCTATATACCAATCATGATTCACATGCTTTAAAGAAATATCACATGTGATAAGAAAACAAGTGAGAAAAAAAGGATTCACCTTGTTGGTAAACAAAATAAAATTATAAAAAAACATACCCAAGAAGAATATTAAGAAATATATTTCAATAAATGTTATACTATTATAATATAGAAGGAAATGAAATATCAAGGATAATTTTAAGGACCATATGAACATAAATTATAAAGGAAGTAAGATGGAAAAATAAAGAAAATGAATCTAATAATAGAGTAAAATGAATGGATGAGTTGAAGAAATCATTGAATATGAATTTAAATTTCATTAGATTTTTCCAAAATAGGGTAACTAAATATTATTGATAAAATATGTGTAATATCTAACCAATCCATGTATTTACTTAAATAATGTATTATTATTTTTCAAGAATAAATATGGATGAAAAGAATGAAATTGAATGAAAAAGGGAATGAATTTTCTCCTCTAGCTGATTGGAAGAAGCCTATTCGATATAATAATAAAGTTGAATAATGAAATAAGGATATTATTCCCAAGGAGATTAATGATTGGAAAATGAAAATAGAATCATGTATAAAGAGTTATCAAAAAATGTAGTTTTAAATTAAAAGGAGTCTTTGGTTTTAGAAGAAACTCTAAACCCTATTTCACTCATTAAAAAATTGATTGAAAACATTTTTTATTCCAATATATGTTTTATTTTTGTAATTATGATAGTAATTAAAATTGATTAAATTCAAGTGGATAAATAAATAAAGATAACTTGTTGTGAACACTTTACAACTATATTTTATATGCATCAAAGAGTGCATTAATTTATATCATTTTTCATCCTTGATACTATTCAAGTGGAATTTGATAGCCTAAAGTATTTTATGTCATGGAATTATCTGGGAATAATTTTTTTCCTCTTATAAATTTCTCAATTGGAATTAACCATGATATAGTAGGTGGATTTATTTTATCCCATGAATGCGTTTTGAGTTAAAAAAATTCTGGATATCACAATCATTTGTGATCGAAAATTCTATAATGTATTAGAGTTAGTCATTGAAAAGGTATGTTGATAACATTCTCCTATAATTTATGGATTGATTAAATTATATTATTAAGTGGTATATATTGATTATTTAACAAAAAGAATAAATTAATTTGAAAGGGGCGAAACTATAACAACCCCATAACTCCAGTAACCCAGATATGGTGGTTATTTTATTAAATTGAAATAAGATACAAGCATTATCCTCTCAAAGGAAAGAATAATTTATCATTATTAAAGAATTAGATACATAAATTATTGAAATTTTACATTGGAAATATATATACCTAGTGAATATAAATATTCCACATCCTTGAACTCAATGAATAATTTTTCTTATAACCTGGGGAAAGGAAATAAAATAACAATGATCTCAAATTCTCAGTAGGGTTTATAGAAAAGAAAATATATCATAAATAAATTAGTCATAATAATTATGAGAGAGTAAATAACCAAAAAAAAAATTGTTTAATGAAAAACATTGGCACCGATTGTATCTATATTTAATATCATTGTAATAATATCAAGTAAGATATTAACTGAATTCTCAATGAATGAAATGAATAATGTTGGACATCATGATATAATACATCATGAAATATTTTCATTCAAGATCTTGTATGAAGACTGTTTATACTCTGGGTATGCATACACCAAAAAACACTTTAATAAGGCTTTCCAACTGTCTTGTCTTATTATCCCAATTGATGCATTGAGGGGATATATAATTCAGGGCCCCACCCATCATTGAATATTTAATTCATTCATCACATATTCAATGAAAAATTTAATTATGAGCAGTATTCCTTGTCCAAAAAATTTATTATTGAATGAATAATATAGAGTAACAATATTTCCATAGCCAATCAAACAACTTCAAAATTAGAACACCATAAAAATAGACACTATACAGTTTTATAAAAATGTTTCTCAATATATATATATATATATTCAATAGAAATTTAATTTCCAATGAAATATGACTACATGGAAATGGGGTTTTCAAGAGAAAGTTAATGAACACAAAATTAAACAATAAATTAGAGATGACTATAAGAAAAATTAATTTTATACTAAAATAACGTCTTTGAAAGTGTATTAAGAAGCGGAAGAAAGAAATTTAAAATATTTTTTCATAAATATTTTTCTTTTAAAAATTAATGAAATATTATAGAAGAATATTATAGGCATAAAAGAGTTTTAGGGGCATGAATGTTTATCAACACCATATATGTTAAAAGGAAACACTTTTGACTTTTTATAAAAAAATTAAAAATCCAACTTTTTGGAAAAATTATAATTATTACTTTAAAACAATTAAAAAATTTATGTATAATTTAAAATGTTCTTAATAAATCAGTTAAGTAAATAAAATGTTTTTTAATTTTTTGAAATTATGGACATTGAAGAAAAAGATATCCTATCAAAAGAAGAAATAAGATATATTATATTTAAAAAATTTTCTTACACGATTAATGTTTTAGAGAGAGTAAGTGTTTGAAGAAAAAATGGAAAATCAATAAATATCTATATGATAATAAAATTGATTTATTTTATGTATGATAGAGTATAATAGTTCAATAATGAAAATATGCTTCATTAAAAACTTTAGAGTGTTAAATAAATTCTTACCACATTGGTATCTTTCAAGTTGTAACCACTTGAAAGAGTAAAATTAATTGGAACATTAATAATCATAAATATATATATATATATATATATTTATGTAAAATACATAAAAGGCGAAATATATTGCACCACCGAAAAGTAAATAAGAGCATAATATAAAATATATCTCAATGAAGTGTAAATTAGATGAAAGAACTTATAAAGATCATATCACTAATGTGAGAATTAATAAATGATGTGATTATGAAAAAAATGTAAATCCACATAAACAATTGAAAATTAGACATAATACAGTCAGAGGGAATTTCACAAAAAATAATGGTATATCATAGTCTATGAATTATAAGTACTACCTAATGAATTTAAATTGAGTTAAGAAACTCTTTTCTTCATATTTACACTTAATTGATTATGCTTTAAAAAACCATATAATAAATTTTAATTCTTTATGATTTTATAAAATAATAATATACATACTTATAATATTATATATTATCCACTTATAACTTCTTATCAACTAATCGTTAACAATTTTTCATTATTATAATTATTTCATGTGAAAACCACTTCATTTTCTCATGCATGTTTTATCGCGAAAGTTCCAGTACTATTTTTTTTAAAGTAAGATAATCCCTATAACTTTAATAATTAAATAAATATCATATATATATATATATATATTAAATCTATTCTTGTTACCATATGTGTACAGTAGGAATGAAAAACAGATCACATCGCTTTGTGGAGGTGGTAGTCCACACGTGCAAATGAGGGATATTATCATTTTCCAAAGGATTGAAAGGTAAGAAGGTATATAGTTATTATAATTCCAAAATAATAATTATGTCACAAATAAAATAAATATTTATTATTTTTCTCTTTTTAACAATGAGCTTAATTTGGTAAGAAAAAAAAACTCCCATTGCTTCCTGGAGAAGGTAAGCCATGCATATGAATGAGTGATGCTTCTGATTTTCATTGGATGGAAAATTGTTGTACCATAATCATAATAAAATATATTTATATTATTGAAACTATTTTTATTATTTTAGTACTGTTAAAACCTATTTAAGTAAGATGAATATAAAATAAATTTTAAAGAGTTGATAAAGACAATTACATATTCTTTGAAAGTGCTCATATAGATCTTATATTAAGGGACATAGGGTAGGTATTTTGGACAAAAGTACTTCAAGAACATGGATAAGGTTATTTAAAATAATTTTTGTTTCATCACCCCACATACAGATTCAAATATTTAGTTATTTCTTTATTATATAAGCATAAGATATAAGATGTGGAATAAATAGTTTAATATCCAATAAGAACTTGATAAATACACAATTCTATTTTAAAAATTGGATATAGAACAAAAATAATAGTTAATTTAAATATTCCAAATCATTGAATTCTTTAAAATAATTTTTCATCATATCTTGGGAAAAACAAAAAAAATTAAGGTTAAGCTAAAAGACTCATTATGGGTCACGTATAAAAGAAGATATCATGAGTAAATAAGTAATAATATACATGATAATGTAAATATCTAAAAACACATGTCATTTAATAAATAACATGAACATGAAATGAATCCACAAGTAAAATTAATTAATTAATCCCATGGATAATAATTAATTAATTCTCAAGAAAACAAATACTTAATTATTATATTTCATTATTTCAGACATCATGATGTCTATGCCATTAAATCCATGTGCTAAGAATGTTTATTTGATAAGTAGGTATACAAAAGAAACCCATTTAATTTTTCTAATTGATTTATCGCACGAGACCTGTAGATGAATTATAGGGATATATAATTATGGGCCTCACCCATAACAATATCTATAATGCATTCCTAATATATATAATGATCAATTTAATTCATAAAGAAAACCCTATCCCTTAGGGGCTCCTCTTCTACATTTGGTGACGACGGCACTGACAGCGGCTTCTCCCCCCTTGGCGAGGGAGGGGGAATCGTCGTTAAACGGGCGAGGAGGGTTCTTCTGGCCTTTCACTAATCCATAATTTCTTCCCCCATTCCTGGAAGTTGCACTATGCCCGAAGGATCCAGAAATTCTTTATCGCATCTCTAATCTTCAGCTCTCATCCTCTGAGTTTTGGGAAACCTCATCCCTCTTGAATCGTACGCTTATTTCTTGATTTAAGCATAAATGAACTTCAATCGACTCCTTCAACCAGTTAGTCTTTGGTAAATGGGATCTCCATGAAAGGTATATTGTTGGATTTCTCGATAGCCGACATATCATGATTCGGTTTGAATCTAAAGAGGACCTCTTTAAGGCATGGTCGAAAGCACCTCGTAGCTTCAACGGTTTTCACTTCTTCCTCCTACGGTGGACCTTCGATTTACATATGAATCGAGATTCTCCTTCTTCGGCGTTATGGATAAGTTTCCCAAATCTTCCCTTAACTTTTCAGAATCCTTCGGTGATTCGGATGTTAGGAAACCTCGTGTGATATTTTCTGTGTTCTGATAGCCGCACTGAGGCCGTGTGTCATCCGGTGAACCCTCGTGTCTGTATCGAAGTGGATGCTTCTCGTTTTCCCTTCGACTATGTTTGCATCACTATCAGAGAAGAATACAGGTTGAATCAGCGGGTGGTATATGAGAATTGGACTGATTTCTATCCATTTTTCAATCTTCTAGGTCACTCTTTGGAGGATTTCCGCAAGAGGCACTGATTCATCATTGGAGGGTAGACGCAGGGGGAAACAGGTTTTGGCTAGATATAATGCTGCATCAGGCGAAATATTAGAGATAGTTGTGATGCCTGGTCTAGTCATGGAGGCTTCGGGACCCAAATATGGGGGAACTCTGAGTCCGGTGGTTAAGGAAATATGGAAGGATGCTCATAAGGTGACAGAAATGGAAGTTTATACTACTGAAAATTCAATTATTTTGACCTCGTAGGTTAACCCGACAGTTGCAGAGGTTTTCAACAGGCTACGATAGGATTTGGAGGGCCCCAATATTACCTTGGCTAAGAAGGAGGCTGGCTCGGGATGCCAAGAATATCGTATGGTGCAGCACACAGATAGGGAAATCTTGGGGAAGGAACAGAGGGTGAGGATAAAGGGAACTACCTCGGGTGTGGCTAGTCCAAAAGGTACTACGGGTTCTAGAGGATTTGACCCCTCATCCCGACCCTTCCTCACACTAACCAACATGTTTGAAGGGATTTCAGAAGAAATTTTTTAATTTGGCTTGTATCCTGGTCCTGTGTTCAGTGGTGATGCTGAGGGGGACTGTGTAGAAGGGCACATTTCAGCCAGGTTGGGTCATGAAGACATCCCTAAGGTAGGAGAGGAGGATGCTACAATGGTTGAATGTCTTTCCCTGACTGATATTAACACACCGGTGATAAGGAGGGTTACTCTTTGGGTTGAAAGGGTAATACAACAAAGACCAAAGGAAAAAAATGCTTTCGGGGGTAATAAAGAAAATTTGAGTGGTCTAGGTTTCCTATCATTCAGTGACATTATCCAAAATGGGACTGGTAGGATGACTGAGTGTGCAGAACCTATATCTGCTACACCAAGAAGACTAATAAGAAAAGACAACTCTTACCTTCTATGAATAATGTGTACTAGATCTTCCCTTAAGTGGGACAAAGGTTTGATTATTTCCTTCAAAAAATAAAGCTTGATCAAACAACCTTGCCCAGTGCGGCCTTTACTGGACTAGAAGGGAAGCTTGGAGCAAAGTAACTACTTCTTGAGGCGATATAAATCGGCCACTGAGTGGGAATCAGTTATGGCTATGACAGAAGGGGACTCTTTTGTGGGATGTGGAGATGATTATGGGTATTATGATATGTAGTCCTGTGGTGTTCTGGTTGGTTTGGGGTTGTCCGACATATGTACTTTTATGTATCTTTCAAGTCGTGTTCTGGTTGGTGTTAAGGGATGTTCGGTTCTCACTTTTCCTAAAAGTGTTTGGAAATAAAAATTAATTTTCAGAATTAAAAATATTCATAAACAATATTCATTATCATCAAATATCCCTATAGAATAAGGAATAATAAATATCAATATTTTAGTAGTTAATCAAATATATTTCAAAGTAATAAAATATATATATAGAAATATATGGTATATAGTTTAGACAATAATTATATCTATGATAAAAACGATATGGATATTTAAGATAAATTTAAAGTATAATGATCACAAGAAATTGAATGTTTCAAGAGAAAGTGAATTTTTATAGAACTAATAAAGAGGTGAGAGATGACCATTAGAAAAGAATATTTTATAGTAAAATTAATTCTTTTAACGAATAAAAGAAAATGGAAAATAAACATTGAAAATAAGTTTTCATAAATAGAATTCTTTTAAAAAATAATTGAAATACTATAAAATGAACTAAATATTGTAAAATGATTATGGTAGTTGAAATTCTATTAATGCATTATAAGTTTATAAGAAAACATTCCCTTTTAATTTTTATAAAAAATGTTGAAAATAAAATATTTTGGAAAACATTAGAAAAATTACATTAAAACTTTTAAAAAATTCAATGATTTCACACAAATTTCATAAAAATTTATTTTAGTAAATAAAAATGGGTTTTGAAATACGATTTTCAATATTATGGATATGGAAGAAACATATACCCTGTCAAAAAGTGAAATAAGGCCATATTTTCTTGTAAACTACCCTCTTGAAAGAATAAATTAAATTGAATAATAAATAATCATGAATAAGTATATATTCATGTTAAATAACTAAAAGTGTGTTTATATAAACAACACAAAGTAAATAGTTTCATAATATCAAATATGTCTCAGTGGAGTGAAAATTGAGATAAAATCACTTACCTAAGGTCTAATTGATCCCATATAGTCTTTATATTCCATAATAATATAGATATTTTAATTATTTACTAAATTAAAGAAATTCAGGCTAATTATTCCCCTTTATTTGTTTATTATCATGTCATATTTAATTGATTAATTAATAAAATTCATGTCAAATGTTTTGGAAGTATTCCTATCATATTTTCAAAATGACATCTATAGATTGAAAATGGTGAAACATGTAATTATTGCATCATCTTCAGATTAATAAAAATTAAATAATTATCATTTTTATAAATTAGATTTACTTTTACTACCATTCATTAAATATGATTATTAAAAATAAACCGATCATGTAGATTATAGGCCATAGGTATGCCGGAGTAACATTTTCATTTTTAAACAATCATGATTAAATAAGGTAATTATTATTTAATCTTTATTTAGGTATCATTATATCTAAAATAACATATTATATATTTAAACAAACTTATATATATCATCCATGTGAATTAGTGGTGAAAAATTAATCCAATTACTTGGTGGAGGTGGTAATCAACATGTACGCATGAATGACATTATCACATATCAATTAATGGAAATGTACGAAAATATATGATATATTAATTATCCATAATGTTAAATGATTCATCATTATCATATATATACATTTAATTTTTTATTATATCTAGTTGTGAGATATGGTGATGGAAAATGAATTACATCAGTTTGCGAGGTAGTAGTCCATCATACACATGACTGACAATTTCATTTCCCATTTTATGGAAGAGGAGATGGATATAGGTTATGAACTTAGTATTATAACATCCTATATTATTTAATATACTAATTCTATTATTTTAACATGTTTTAACAAGATTTAATGGAGTTAAAAGAAGAAATAATACAAAAACATTATGTTAAATGCTATACCTCTTTATCGAACAACCTCATTTTTATTACACCATAATCCCTATGATTTTGGTATTATTTCAAAAAAACTTATATAATATGGAAATATATGTTAGATGTTATTTTGGTAGGTCATAGATAAAATATTGTGATAAGAATGTGTGAGGAAAAGAGGATAAGAGGTTCCCATTTATAAGAGATAGAAGGGGAACTCTTGGAATTTTCTTATTATATTAAATTAATATAAATTAATTTTCACTATAAAATTGATCCTAAATGATATATTTCAAATATTATATTTTATGGGTATAAATCCATTCTTTCAGTAAAATTCATATATTTTTAGACTGTGTTTTTACCCTTTTCATTTTAACCCCCTTTATCATTTTTTAAAATTATGTGGATAAAAAGGTTTTTAAATATTTAGGTGTTATGATAGTGTTTATAAAAGGAAAAATGGGAAAAAAATGTACCATGTTTGATATTTTAGACCATATATAATTCATTTGGTTGATGATGACAATTTTGGTAATTTTAAATCATTAAATAAAATATTGTTTAGTATAATATATTATTATTGTCGATTTTGGAAAATTTAAATTACTTTTACTCTGAAAAGAACGTTACATCTAAGAAATTCAAATATAAAAATTTAAAACATCCCAAAAATGTTATAGTTTTCAAAAAAATTATTGGATCACAATAATTCATTCCTATTATATTTATTTTTATATGTTGTAATAACTTATTTCACTATTATTTCAATTGAATAAATATAGTGTCGACATTAGGTAAGTATTAAGGGTAATTATTTCATCACTAAAAGTTAAAAATAAATTTCCCTGATAAATAAAAACAATTTATATTTGAAATAGAGATTTATAATTGAGTATTAGTTGTTTTTATCTCTTTCAATATATATATATATATTAAAATCATGAAAGTGAAATTTTTTACTTTATCTTTAACATAAATTTTATAAAGGTAAAAATTAATAAAATGTGGAAAAAAGTTTCGATATTTTGAAATTTTTATGGAAATGGAAAAACTAAAATCCTCTAATTGGATAAATTCAGTTGTTAGGGTAATTTTTTAATTCTAATAATTTTACTTTAAACTATAATTACTTGATTTACCCTTACGGTAATGATAATTATATACTAATGTTATTGTTCATACTGAATAAAAATATAAGGGTAATGTTTAATAAATTTTGGACCTCCATGCTAGGAATATGGAATCTATTTTTCGAGATTCAACTTATAGAATTGTTAGAATTTAATTTAAAATTAAACCTAAAAAATAGAGCTAACACTACTTTTCAGAAAACTACATTTTTATGTTGAAAACTAAAGTCATACAAAATATAAGTATAAATATGATTAAAATTAGATTATATATGATTATATAATACTATTATAAATTTTATATCAAATTCAATAAAGAATGGGGATTTATGATTAATTAATTTATTGAAAAGAAAAAACAATGTTTACAAAAATTGGTATTTTCTCCTATTAACTGGAAAATAAATTATTTCGAAAATAAAATAAAAAATCATCAATCTAAGATACTTTTTTGACACACCAATAATTTATAATAACACTATATTTTATATCGTATGCAATATGAAACACTAACCTTAAAACGAAACCTAAAATATAAGTATTTAAATATGACCATTATTGACCCAACTGTCATTGTAAATGAGTCAAAGTTTTTAATTTTTTATTTTCCTATGAACTATAGTCTAGTGGTGAGTAGGGTCGAACCCAGAGGGATGGATGGTGTACCACTTTCTGTTAAACCTTTCTCCAAACACCCTACTATTGTCAACACCAGGGTAAAATTTATTTAATTTTTATATTTTTAACTTTTATAATTTTTTTATATTTTTGTTATAAAGAGAACTAAGTCGAAGCTAAAATATGATGATCTATGGGATAACAATAAACTAATACAGGGCATCAAGGAAAAATATAAAAAATAGATTCTAATAGATGAATGACTAAGAAAAATGTCCAGAAAAAATTTATTATGCTAGTTTTTAAAGGATTTATAATCACATAAATGTTGTTGAAACATACCACTGAAAAAAGAATGAATTATTTACCTCGATAGGAGAAAAGTCCCTCAGATGGATCAATCTTGGAGTTCACCACTCCATAAAAGTTCAAATACAAGATTTACATTTTAAAATGACAACAGAACACACTCTCCTTATGTTCAATAATTTTATGAATTAAAAGATTTAGAAATTGTATCTATGATCAGACTCACCGAATTATCATGGAATTTGAAATTTAGTATAAGTGATACAAAGAAATTGAATTAATTTAGAATTTATCTCATTGATCAATTATGAATACATTAAAATGAAAACTGAAAAGGTATATTAAAGGTACGCAATAGAACTAGAAATTATACCTGAATAAAAAATCTATTCTAACATCCTAATGAAAATAGAAATTGAAAACTATTTTTTACAATATCTAAAATTGATGGAGAAAAAAGGAGAAAACGAAACTCCTCTATGAACTGAAAAAAAGATATTTTCCGGCTATGCTCCTTGGATCCCCAAGAAGAGGTACTTCAGGTCTCCATGGTATCTCCTCTGCTCTACCCTGAATTATTATCATCAGAATGAGTGCATGGTTTCCCCCTAAATTTTTGCATGGTTATGATTTCAATACACTGTCATATGTGGCATTGTAACCACAATTTCCACCAATATAGTCTTTTACTTCACAGTGCATCTATAGACATTCATTTTTTCACACAACACACACCACTTTATCTTTTCCCACGCAACTAACTCCCGACCAGTTCGTTGGAGTGAACTGGGTTTGGATTTCATATCTCCTTTGAACCTTCATAGTACAATAGATTATAAATAAAAGTTAAAACATTGTTAATAAAAAATGAAAATAAATTTAATTAATGAGTTAGAAAAAATTTTAAATTATTATAAGTTATTTATTATTAATTTAGCTATTATTAAAATTTTTATATTTATTACTTTTATAGAAAAGATTATAATTTATATTATTATTTTATGATTAAAAGTTTATTATTTTATTAATTTTATTTATTAATTTTATTTGACATTATTATTAGAGTTTATTTTAATAAATTAAATAAATTTATTCATATTCTAATTATTAAATTATTTAATATTTCAAATTTATTTATTTAATTAATTTAGATACTTAATTTTATTTATAAATTATAATTTTATATTTAAAATATTTAATTTAATTTCTTTATTTCATATTTTATATTAATATTATTATATTATAAATTTATTATAATTATTATAAATTATAATTATTTTTTTGTTTATGGGTGGGGGTTGATCGGATTGTTGAGGAATCTGGCTCCACGTCCCTCTCTAAAGTAGCTGCCTAACATCATCCCACAAGCTGTGTGGTGGCACGTTTGGTGTCTCCTATCAGTGGTTTCAGATTGAATCCTAGGGTAGCATTGAAAATATGATTATCTGATAGCATCAACAACAAGGCGTCCTTTAAGGTAGTAGTGGATATCGTGGTGGTGGAGATCCTCCTTGACTACAGGTTTTAGATCCATTCCATAGTGGTGAATGCCAGCAAATAGCGAGAGCTTGGTTTATACGATCTCTCAGATTTGATTTTAATATTTTTTGAAGATTTGGTTTGAATTTGAATTATTCTAGTTTTTTATGGTGTGGGTAGGAGGAAGGTATTGAACGTGTGTGATGAGGCTGGAGGCCTTTGGTGATAGGAGGAGCAATCGATAGGATAGATAAGGGAGGAGGAGGTAGCACAAGGGTGTGCTGGTGTCAGTGACATATTGAGGTGGAGTGTAGCATCAGTTGAAGTGTGGGCATAAAGCGTGGTTATACATGCATCAGTGGTAGAAAAATGAGGGTGAGACCGACACCGACATGATTTGTTGGTGTGATGAAAAGGAAATGATTTCATCGATATCAGTATAAGATAAAAAATAGGATTGTCGGCCTCACTGATAGTCCAATTAAAAATGCATCAGTGAGACATATTGAACTGTTGGTCTCCCTGATAGTTCAAAAAAATTGCAATGATGACCTATAAATAGAATATTTATAATTTAAATTAAAATGGTTAATTATTTTAAAAAAAGATAACATTTAAATTAATTAAAATAATTAAATAATTAAATAATTACAAACATAAAACTAGAAATAAAAAAACTAGAATTAAAAAATAAAATAAATCTAACTAAAAAACAAAAAATGGATCATTAGTTAAATTGAAATTAAAAATTATAATAAAAAAGATAAATTATTAATTGAAATCACTTAAATTAAGAAACTGAATTAATATGAAAATAAATTGATAAAATATTAAAGTTAAAATTTGTTAAATAATTTGATTAAAGGTATAAAAGTGAGTGAAAAAGAACTGTGTCGGTTACTCAATGAGTCATCAAAAGTGGAAAAGGAAAGTAAGGGTGCATCAGTATCTTGTTCTACTGACAGTTAGTGTATTTCTGTTTGTGAGACCGATCGACACAAAATATTATTAGTAAATTAAAAAATTTAAACTGAAAACAGAAAATAAAAAATTAAAGATAACTAAAGATTTAATAATATGAAATAATTAATTAATTGACTAAATTAAGACTAAAATCACTTTATTTTATTAAAACATAAAAACATAATTTCTACTAATCAAGTAATCCTAAAAAATTAAAAAGTTAATTTTTTTAATCAATCTAAATTAAAATTCATGATATTAAATTAAAAACTATGTTAATAAATTTCAAATAAATTTATTAATAAAAATATCATATTAATTAAAATTAAATAATATTAAAATTACTAAACTATTATGTAAGAAAATTATATTGGGAAGATTAGTAAGTTTTAAATAATTATTTTAAAGACTGAAATTAAATAATTTGTTATAAAAATTGATTAATTAATAAATTTAATTATAAGAATTAAAAGTGTTAATATTTAGTAAAAATTTTTAAATTAATTAATTAAGTCATTAAAAATATAATAAGAAGTTGTGGAAATAATATGTCAAATTAAGGCCACATCAAATTCCCCCAAACATAAACATTGTTTATCCTCAAATAATCCCATGTTTTATTATCTTTATAAAATAGAAGTGTGTTTTATAATCAACTCAAAAATGTAACATATCAAATAGTTTCAAAATAGAGGATTTAAAATTATCAAAAGTCTTTTGAAATGTAATTCTCAAATGAAATCTTTACGAGATTCAAACTCTTACTGGTAATCTAGAAAGAAAAGAATATTCTACCTATGAGAGTGTCCTTCCTCATATATGAATATTCCTAAAGTATTAATTCAATCCAACCTTATGTTATAAGTCTAGGAGTGATAATAGGTTAAAAATCACTTGAGTTAAAAACATAACAAGAATAAAATTGTACTTTGACTTTCTCCTAGGTTCCAAAAATAAATAATAATAATTTTTAAAATTGCTTTATTGATAAAACCTAAATGGTTTCCATAAAAACTAATTGTTCTCTTCTCCAGCCAGAGTTCATCATTCTCCTAACCTTAATAAATTCATTTTTGACCCTAGACACATTATTTAATTTTTTCCAAGCCCTATAACACATGCTGAATACTGTGCATATGTAGTTATTCAAAGTGTGTAGAGAGCTTTTGTCACAAAAACATAACCAGTTACTACGGTCTCAGAGATTCTTTGTGGGTTCTGAAATTACCAAATTAATCTAGTTTCAAATGATTTATATAAAAAAATTTAAACTAGCTCACTAAGGTGATTACATTTAATAATTTCGGGAAAATGGGTCCCCTAGGATCAGATTCAAACATCTTGTTCCTAAATTTTTGACCTCAGTTCCACAAAAAGTATAATATATTACTCTTGAAACTAATTCTTAAACCAAATATTCATAAAATCAATAAGAATAGTTAGTCAGCAATCATCCATCCTCACATATTTCAGACTCAAAACAACTATCAACTGCTAAAAAAGAAATTTTTCTTAGGCAAGACCCATTTTAGAATAGTGTGAAGAATAAAGAACTAAAATTGTGAAATAGTTTTGAAAAAAATTTATCCTTTATTTTAAATAATTTTTGATTTAGTAGTAGTAATTGATGGGGTTTATTAAGAAAATAGTTTATCTCATATTATATTGACTACCTACCGCCAATTTAAAACCCAACATTTTCCCAAAAGGTGAATTCAAAAGTGGAGAAGAACAATTTAGGAAATTAATGTTTTAAAAAACTTTCATTGTACTATATTAATCACATGCTTGAAGGGTCTTACTAAAATTCAAAAGAATGTTTTCTAAAATAATTACTTTAAAACAGGAATACATGCATTATCAATTAAGGCAATTACAAATATTTTCAATATATTTCAAAAAGTTGCATGTGTAAAATATTAGTGCATAGTGTACTGGGTGAATGAATATTCAGAGTTTTAACTCAAAGAGATTTTTAGTTGTGAAGAAAAAAGTATGCTAAAACCACAAACAAAGAAAATCAGATTTAATAAAATAAATGTATAGCCTGCATTTACTCCCCATGATTAGTTTTAAACAGTGATAATATTAAACCATTAAAACTCCATTTTCAACTAAGGGGCACATGAAAAAAAATTTCTAGCACAATAAACATACAGAATTTTTTAAACATAGGGACATATAGAATAATTTTAATGTAGAAGCCAATTTTTTCAGAAATAACAATCTAAACAATACAATTTTAGTAGTACTAAACATGCAATGTATTTTTCCATCCAATATGTAAGCAATGAACTATGTTTTAAGTAATAGTGAATGGAGAAGAATTTTAATCAGAGCAACAAATCAAATAGATTTTTTTAGCAGCAATGCACATATATAGTAAAATCAATTTAGTGACTCATTGAAACATCAATAGGTGATTCACTATAGTAGTGTATCAGTGTCATAAGTGTATCACTGAGTCAATAAATTTCCGACAACAGTGAAATTATGACTTAGTATTGATTTTTTTTTATTAAAGTAAAAGGAGAAGAAAATAAATTCAGAATTAAGGGTAAAGTACGTACCTGAATAATTTTTTCCAAATATGAAACAACCTGAGAATTCCACTCCTTATATTCTGAATATAAGAGATATTAAGACCAAGAAGTAGGAATTTTACAAGAAAAAATAGAAAAAAAGAAACAATTTCTTCTAAATCAAAACAAATACAAAAGTGAAAATAAGAAAAACCATTGGTTGAATCCCATGCATTACTAAGTTTAAAGTATTTAGTTAGACTTTATTCATGATCAATTATAAATCATGGGGAAGGAATCCAAAACCATTGTTTATACCTTAAAATAATGTTTGACTCTCTACCCATTAACCAGTATGGGTTTATTCTCCTCACTAACATTTTCAAAAACTACATTATTTATTACTCTAACAAAAGTAAAAGGACCAGACCATTTGGACTTCATTTTTCTAAGAAAGAGTTTTAATCTTGAATTAAAGAGAAGGACCTAATATCTAGGTTTGAACCCTTTGTTTTGAATAAAAAAATCCTGAGATATTTTAGTCCACTCTTTGTAAATTCTAGAATTATCATATGTCCCTCTCCTAATTTCATCTAAATCACTCAGGTCTAGTAGCTTTCTCTCCCAATCACTCTTAAAATCAAAATTCATAGCCCTAACTACCCAATAATACTTTTTTTGAAACTCTATAAGAAAATTGAAACATTTTCCAAACAAAATCCTATATGGAGACATACCTATTGGGATCTTAAAAGATGTTATATATGCCCTTAAAGCTTCATCCAGTTTGAGTGACTAGTCATTCTTATAATTTTATACAATTTTCTCTAAGACTTGTTTCCACTCTATATTATAAATATCTAACTGTCCACTGGAATATGGATGGTAATTAGTACTAGTTTTATGAGATCAACCATAATTTTCCATCAAATCCTTAAACTCATAGTTTTTAAAGTGTGTTCTAATATCATTGATGAAGGTTGTGGGTACTCCAAAAATTGAAAAGATATTCTTTTTATCAAATTTTATGACACTTTTGGCTTGATTTTGGGGTGTTGGTACTACCTCAAACCACTTAGAAACGTAATCAACAAACTCTAAGATTTACTCATTCCCATGAGATAATGGAAACGGACCCAGGAAATTTATACCCCAAACATAAAAAATTTCTACATCTGAAATACCCTATTGGGGTAACTCTTTCTTCCTACTAACATTTTCTAACCTCTAACACCTATCACATATTACTACAAATCTTCTTTCATATTTGAATAGTATGGGCCAATAAAAACAATATTGGAGGACATTTCGAGTTGTCCATTCACCACCATAGTGACCTCCCCAAGGTGAGTAGTGAAAACTCTCCAGAATATAAAGCATTTATTCCTCAAGAACACACCTACCAAAATCCCATCAACACACCCCCCTAAACAACAAGGGGTTATCCCAAAGGTAACAATTAATTTCAGAGAAGATTTTTTTCCTTGTTTGTTTGAAATTTCTTTGGGAAATACTCCTGCTGCCAGGAAATTGGCCAAGTCTTCAAACCATGAAGACTGCCAAATTAACATCGTAAGTAACTTCTCATCAAGAAAGGAAGAGTTTATATCCCCTAGATCTTTATAATGTGTGAGAGTAACCCTATAAATATGTTCAACAACTAAATTTTCATATCCTTACTTATCCATTATTTCAAATTCAAATTCATCTAACAAAAGAACCCACCTAATCAACCTGTATTTGGTTTTGTTCTTGGACATAAAATACATCAAAGCAAAATGGTCAGTGAAAATGATTACTTTTGATCCTAAAAGGTACTGTCTAAAATTAACTAGAGAAAACACAAAATATAACAACTCATTTTAAGTGGTGGTATAATTTCATTGTGCCTCATCTAGGAGTATACTTTCACAGTATACCACATAATGATTCGTATCTCTCATATGTCCAAGGAAAGATCCATCAACTATATCAATA
This sequence comes from Viscum album, assembly GCA_963277665.1. Lineage (NCBI taxonomy): Eukaryota > Viridiplantae > Streptophyta > Magnoliopsida > Santalales > Viscaceae > Viscum > Viscum album. Next base: position 282,948,328 of record OY728137.1, on the reverse strand, counting down.
GCATCAAACATTAGTTCAAAAGGGAGTTTCCAATCAGGTGAAGTGATGATAGGTGATGTAGTAAGTTTTTCATTAAGCATATCGAATGAATTTACACAGTTTTGGTCAAAATGTAATGGATCATCCTTGGAAAGTAAGGAACACAAGGGCCTAGTGATTTTGAAAAATTCTTTGATAAACCTTCTATAGAAACGGACATACCCTACTAAATTTATTTCAAATTATACATTTATAAGAGGTGGTAATTTTTGAATAAATTCTATTTTTGCAGTTTCAACCTCCAAACCTCTATTAGACTCTTTATTTCCTAACAAAATTCTTTCATTGACCATAAGTTGACATTTTCTCAGTTAAGTACTAGTTTGGTCTATATTAATCTCTTTGAAACTTACTCTAAATTTCCTAAAAAAGTATCAAAAGTACTACCCACAATGAATAATTCAACCATGAAAACTTCAATAATTCTATCAATAATATCAAAAAAGATAGGCATCATACATATTTGAAAGGTAGCAGGGGATTCTCACAACTGAAAATGCTTCCACCGGTAGGAAAATGTCCCAAAGGGTCATGTGAAAGTAGTATTCTACTAATACTCTGGACCTACATGAATCTGGTTGTAACTAGAATACCCATCTAGGAAACATAATAATTCATTCATAAAAATCCACTAGAGGATTTGATCATGGATATGCATTAGAAAATGGTATTTATTAGAGGATGCATTAAGGTTCCTATAATCTATAGAGAATCTCAATTTGGTGGATTTGCAAACTTGAATTTCTTCTTTCTTTTCATTTTTACAACTGTGAAACCTACTTTCTTAGGGACTACTTGGACTGGACTGACCTAAGTGTTATCAGAAATAGGATATATTATACCAGTGTCCAAGAGTTTAAGTACTTTTTCTCTCACAACTTATTTCATGATAGGATTCAACCTTCTTTGACATTCTACAATAGGATTATTGTCTAGCTCCATAGGTCCTTTATGCAAGAATAATGAAGGACCAATTCCTTTGATATTAGATATGGTCCAACCAATGTCAGATTTGAACTTTTTAAGAAGATTTAGCTATCATTATTCCTGATTATCATTCAGTTTATAAATATTATAACATGAAACATGGAATTGTCACCCAAAAATGAATATTTTAAATATGTAAGAAGTTGTTCCAATTAAAGGATAGGTGGTTTTTTCACTTGAAGGAAGAATATTGGGCCTAGGAGAACCAATATCTTCAATGTACATTTTGTAAAGAGTTTTAATGTTGAATGGTTTTCAATTTCAAATTCAGTTTTAGATTTGACAGTACTATTGTCCAAATTGGACAACTCACTATCTATATTTTCCAGATTCGAGTTTAATAGATTTATCAAAGAAAAATCATCAAGTTTCTTTTACATATCTCCTTCTACTGTATCGAAGTGTTCATCAGTATTGGTGAATATATTTTCACTCTCAAGTTCACTAAAAAAGTTCCCAATTTTAGTGACACATCTTCAGTAAAAGCAGAAACTAGATAGTTTTCATGTTCTGAAATTTTTTCCAGATTGTGATTTTGAGCATATTTTTGACTTTTTGAAATAAGAAAATCTGAATTTCTAGCTTCCAAGTTCATTTTGTTAGAAGAATTTTTTTTAGATTCATCAAAGTTTTTAAGTTGATTTTTTGTCTCTAAGGACTCTATATTTTAACATTTTTCAAGGAATATTATTCCTTTTACATTTTTGAAAACAATAAAATCTTCTTGTTGTTATACAATTTTAAAGATAAGCTGACCCTTAGACACATCAATCAGATCAACACTGGTGGACATGAAGGGTCTATAAAAAATGATGGAAACATCTTGGTTACACTCTATATCTAAGACTAAGAAGTTAGTAGGCAGAAACATCTTTTCCCACTCAATATAGCGGATCATGTACCCTTCCAAATGGATGAGTGAAAGAACGGTCATCCAAAAAACGTATGGCAGTGGTAGGTTGAAGGTCACCCAATCTCAACTGTTGGAACAATGTATATGGAAGAAGATTAACACTAAAACCTAAGTCACACATGTAGTTGAGATGATCATAATTTCCTAAGGTATAGGGTATGACAAAGCTACCATGGTCATAGAGTTTGGGAGAGATCTTGTTTTGGAGAACATCACTGCACTCTTCAGTGATGTTGTAGGTATCAAATTCATTAAGTAATTTTTTGAAGCAGTTTTTTAAGATATTTCAAGTAATATGGGATTTGAATTATGTCTTGTATGAATTGAGTGTTCACTTGAATCTTAGTAATAAGACCATGGAATTGAAGGAATTAAACACTGGTGTTTATTTGGCATTTTAATTTCTTTGGGGAAGGGATGGGTGAGAAAAATTCCTAAGGACAATAGGCATATCCCTCATTTCATCAATAGTCTTCCCATTTCCTTTATTAATATTATTTTTTGAAGAATTTTAAGCTTGGGCTCTAGGTGATAAATTCATATTTTGATTATTTTTTTGACTTTTCTGTTGATATCCAGATTAGGTACAAAGTATATTTTTATGTCCAAAATCACAGAGCTTTTCATTTTTGGAATTTTCAAGGTCTTTTCTGGTTCATATTTAGTATTAATCCAATTGATAGTGAAAATAAACATGGATTTCTATATATGATTAAGTTTAGTTGTGTTAGGAAATCTTTCATTATCCCTAGAAGTAAATTCTTTAGCCATTTGGATCAATTGACTTTCTATATTTTTCATTCTTGCATCATTTTTAATTTTATCAGATTTGTATTTGGATTCATGTTTATCTAATTGAGTTTTAAATAATACTTGTTTTGAATCCATATATTTAAAATTAAATCCTGTTTGAAGATACTTTACCATCATAGTTTCCTTGATCATTTGATGAATCACCAATTTGTTGGTTTTAAAAAAAATTTCAAGGTTGATTTTGATAATTAGGGGAAGTGGATTTCTTGATTATGCCTTGTTATTTCCAGGATAGATTTGGATGGTTCCTATAGCCTTAGTTTTAATTGTTTAAAAATGGGACTTCTTTAGTATGTATCCCAGGACCATAATTTTTAATGTTTGAGTTTTCTTATTCTTGGGCTAGTACATCAAAGTTTGGAGAGAAGTTATCAGTGTGACCAAACATCCAAGATTTAGAACATTTTTTTCTAAGAGATTGGTTAGTTTTAGGACAACCAACTTGATTCAAAAAATTTCTAGCACTATGGTTCATTAAAGATTGAAGTTTGCTGGAGATTTCAACAAGTTGACTTTGAGTATCATTTCCTGAACTGGTGTTAAAATTTCTATTCACTCTCTTTCTTCTTGATTTTTTTTGTTGAAAATTCAGGGCAAGATTATTAAAAATATGTCTCAATTATTCATCAGTTTTTTCATTATAATTTCCACCAATATCTTGATCAACTATGTTCTAACAAGAGATAGAAACCCCTTCATAAATGGTATACAAGAGAATATGGGACGTGAGTTTATGATGGGGATGCTGCCTATGAAAATCCTTAAATCTCTCTGAAGCCTTATGAAAGGAATCTCCATCCTCTTGGTAAAATATTGTGATATTATTTCTAGTTCTCTTTTATGTATTTGGGGACAAAAATTAATTTTAAAGTAATCATACATTTTATCCCAATTTTCAAAAATATTTTCATCTAATCTCAAAATCCAATTTCTAGTATTCTTTTTTAGGAAAAAGGGAAAGACTCTCATTCTCAAGTCATTCTTTATAAGTCCTGAAAGAGGTAATTACTATATAGTATTGTATAAATATCTAATGAAATAAATAGAGTACTCATTAGAGAGTCCATTGAATGCATGAAACAATGAAATATATGACTTTTTCAATTCATAATTTCAAGATCTAGGACATAACGTAATGAAAGATGAATTGCTTGAAACATAAGGGAGTTGGAACTATCTCATCCTAGGCCATTATACTTCCTCTAAGAGTTCAAGATGGTTTTGAAAGTTATTAACGGGGAACCTATCATCTATTTTATTCATTATAGATTTCTTTTTCTTCTTAAGAGAAATTAAGTGTTTTTTTATTTATAAGTTCAAATGATATAATCAATAAATAGTAGATCTAGTGCTCATGAAATTGATAGAAACAAATGAATTTTATCAAAAACAAGTTCAAAATAGAAATAAATATAACTAAACAGGTACAAAAGGAAAGGCTACATGATGTAACAGTAATAGTGACAACTCAGTTACAAACAAAAATTGACAGAACTGAATTTTTTTAACAGTTTCCACTTTTTCAATTTTTTGTAGTTTTTTATATGTGTTTTTTTTATTTCTTTAAAAAACTAGTCACATGAAGACTTCCACGGAAACGACACCAAAAACATGACCCAAATGTCATTGTAATTGATTCAAAGTTTAAATTTTTTTATTTTCCTACAAACTATAATTTAGTGGTGAGTAGGGTCGAACCCACAGAGAATATTGGTGATCATCTTTATTTTAAATTTTTTTCCAAACACCCTACTATAGTTAGAAGTGGGGTAAAATTTATATATTTATATATTTTTATCTTTTCTACTTTTTTTATATTTTTTTCTAAAGAGAAATAATTCTATACTAAACTATGATGATCTATGGGATAAGAATAAACTAATATAGGGCATCAATGAACAATAGAAACAATAGATTCTAGAAGATGAAAAATCAAGAGACATGTCTAGGGAAAATCTATTCTACTGGTTTTGAAAGGATTCCAAATCACATAATTTTTGTCACAATGCACCAATGAAAAATTAATGACTTATTTCTCTTCCCAAGAGATAAACCACATAAATAGATCAATCTTGGAGTTCACCACACCAAAAAAGTTCAACTACATGATTTACATTTAAAAATGGAAATAGAAGAAAATATTCTTAGGTTATGATCTTTTTGAATTAAAATCTTTATAAATTGTATCCATGATCAGACTCACCGAATGATCTTGGAATTTGAAATTTATTATAAGTGATTCAAATAAATCAAATGAATTCAGAATTGATCTCTCCAATAAATTCTGAATACACTAAAATGAAAATTCAAAAGGTATATTAAAGTTAACCAATAGAACTAGAAATACCCCAGGGTAAAAGATCTATCCTAAAATCATAATGAAAAAGAAAATTGAAAAAAAAAATTGCTTATAATATATAAAATTTTAGGAGAATAGGGAGAAAAAGAAACTCCCCCGTGAACTAAAAAAATGTTGTCCTACTATACTCCTTGGATCTCTAGGAAGATGTTATTTGTGTCTTTAAGGTATCTCCTATGATCTGCTCTGGATGATTATATCCAGAATAAGGGTATGGTTCCCCCCTAAACTTTCTTCTAGTTATGATTTAAATCCACAGTCATCTGTTGCATTATGACCACAATTTCCACTAACATAGTCTTGTACATCACAACACATCTGCACACATGTGTTTTCTCATGAAACATACATCACTTTATCCTTTCCCATGTAACTATCTCCCAACCAGTTTGTTGGAGTGAACCTAGTCATGATTCTGTATCTGCTTTGAACTTGTACAGTATAACAGAGTATAAATAAATGTTAAAACATTATTAATAAAAAATGAAAATAAACTTAATTAATTAGTTAGAAAAAATCGTAAAATTATTTTATGTTATATATTATTAATTTATCTATTAGTAATCTTTTTATACATATATCTTTTCTGAAAATATTTTAATTAATATTATTATATTAAGATTAAATGTGTGTTATTTTATTAATTTGATTTATTAATTTTATTTGACATTATTATTAGAGTTTATTTTCATAAATTAAATAAATTTATTATTATTATAATTATTAAGATATTTACTTTTTAAAATTTATTTAATTAAATAATTTTGATAATTAATTTTATTTATAACTCATTATTTTCATTATAAAATATTTAATTTAACTTATTTATTTCATATTTTTATATTTTTATATTATTAATTTATTATAATTATTATAAATTATAATTAATATTTATAGTTTATTTTTGGTTTTATTAATTTTTATTAATTTTTTTATTCTCATCCACCCCTATCATCTTCTCCAGTGTAGTAGTGGGTGCGTTCGATCGACTTGCTAAAGAAGCTGGATCCACCTCCCTCTCCAAAGCAGCGTCCCGAATTCATCCCACAATATGTGCAGTGACTCATTTAATGACTCCTAGAATTGGATTTGGATTAACTCTAGCGATAGAGATGAAACCCCACTTCTCTAATAGCATCAGTGGAATAGACTCATTCACGGAGGCAACAAATCTCATGGCAGTGAAGCTCCTCCTTGACTATTAGTTGCAGATTCCCTCTATGATGGTGAAGGATAGAAAGAAGCTAGAGATTGGTTTACCAGATCTGTGGAATATGATTTCAATATTGTGTGAATACCTGGTTTAGATTTTAATTGTTATGGTTTATGATGGTGTAGTTAGAACTAAGGCAGTGAATGTGTGTGATGAGGATGGAAGCCATTGGTGATAGGAGGAGTAATCGGTAGGACAGACAGGGGAGGGGGAGGGAATGTGGGTGTGTGTCAGTATAGGTGACACGTTGAGGTGGAGCACAACATCAGTAGGAGTGTTGGGGTAATGCATCAATAACAAGGTATTTGTGGCGGGATAATTAGGGTGATACCGACATTGATAGGAAATGTTGGTGCGATGAAAAGGAAATGACATCATCGATATTAGTAGCCGATAAAAATAGGATTGTCGGCCTCACTGATAGTCCAATTAAAAATGCATCGGTGAGATATATTGAAATGTTTGTCTCACCGATAGTCCAAAAACAATGCCATGATTACTCATAAATAGAATATGCATAAGTGAACTTAAAGAAATTAATTATATAAAACAACATGTAACATTTAAATTAATTAAAATAATAAATTAATTAACTAATTAAATACATAAAACTAAAAATACAAAAACAATAATTTAAAACAAAAATAAAGTTAACTTAAAAAATAGAACTGTATTATATGTTAAATTGAAATTAATCATTATAATTACTAAGTTAAATAATTAATTGAAAATAATTAAATAAATAAACTAAAATAATTAAAAACTAAATTGATCAAAGATTAAAGTTAAAATTTGTTAAATAATTTGATTAAAGGGATAACGGTTAGTGAAAAATAATTGTGTCGGTGACTCACCGAGTCACCGAAAGTGGAAAATGAAAGCAAGGGTGCATCGATAGCTTGTGTTACCAACAATTAGTGAGTGTCTATTGGTGAGGCTGACAGACTAAAAATATTATTAGTGACTTAAAAGTTTTAAACTGCTTACATAAAATTAATAATTAAAGTTAACTAAAGATTTAATAATCCAAAATAAATAAATAATTAACTATATTAATACTCAAATCATGTTATTTTATTAAAATATAAGAACTTTACTTATACTAATCAATAGAATAATTAATCATAAAAAATTAATAAAGTTAACTTGTTTTAATCAATCAAAATTAAAATTAATTATATTAAATTAAAAACTAAGTTATTTAATTTTATATAAATTGATTCATAAAAATTTCATATTACTAAAAATTCAAGCATATTAAAATAAATAAAATAGTAAGTAAAAAAAATATACAAGGAAGATTAGAATGCCTTAATTAATTAATTTAAGGACTAAAATTAATTAATTTGTAATAAAAATTGATTAATTATAAAATTTAATTATAAAAATACAAAAGTGAGAATATTTTTTTAAAAGTGTTAAATTAAATAACTAAGTCATTAAAAATCTAATAAAAAGATGTTGCAAAACTATGTCAAATTAAGGCCACATCAGTTATAAAATTACCATTAAATTATCATGTATGAATACAATTATCAAAATTATGATATATATATATAAGGTAAATAATAAGTTCAAATTTATTGATTAATTCTAATTAAATAAGTACTCAATTCTCCATAATGTTATTTTATGCTTTAGAAATATGTTTTCTTCAGAAGTGATTTTAATTGAGATAATATTATAATTAAATTATTGAATATATTTAAATTTTATTTTATAAAACAAATATAATTTTTATGTAATATTATCAATATTATATTAGGGTGAAATTTTTTCATTTTTCTGCAAATATTTTTTTTCAAGTCAATCGTGAAAAATACAGATGTTTATTGGAAACGGTTTTTTGGTTTCATCAGTTTCAAATATAAACATTATTTTAAAATTACCTCAAAGTAAAAAAAGTTATATTTGATTCTAAATAATCCAATTTTATTAATTGGAATCAATCTCAAGGATGAATTTTGTTTAAAATCATTTTTTGTATAAGAATGGTTATTTTTATGAATAACTATTTTTCATTTTGTTTTTCCATTTTAATTTTAAATAAATTTAATACACTTATGTATTATATATTTCAAAAAATTATTTAATATTTATATTCTAAAATTCCATATTTAATAAATTTGTCCCTTTTATTTTTTGTTAATTTAAATTGCGACGTTAATAAATTTTGTTACCACAGTAAAGGGTAAATAAGTTAATTAAAGTAACAAATAAAATGATAAGAACTAAAAAATGATCCTAACACATTAATTAATATTATTTTATGTTTCCATCTCATCCATACTCATCCATGATTTGGTTATATGGAATTTACTGGCCATTTGGATGATATTTTTACCTTTATAGTATTTTGTTTAAAGAAAAGTCAAACATGTCACACACTTATTTCTAATAACTATAATATTTTTTATATGTAGTTATCGAAAATAAATGTATCAAAATAAATATTTTTTTTGAAAATATAAAATATTTAACTTAATTATGGTATTTTATTTTTATTTTCTAGTGAATAAATAATTGTCTTAAATTCTTATAGAATAATGTCACGTTAATTCTTCTATTGAGGAAAAAATGAATAAATAATATTTAAAATATTTAAAGTAAATTAAATTGAGATAAATAATGTGATAAAAAAATATTCTATATTTTTATAATACATTTTGAATATAATAAAAAATTTGTTTCTAATGCTATGTGTTTTCTTGATATTATTAATGTCAAAGTATTTAATTGTTCTAAAAATTTACAATATTGGTATTTTATAATAAATAATATTTTATTAAATGATATAAATTTATGCAAAATATGATATTAAGAAAATGTTATATATTAAATATAATCTTTCATAGTTCATTTAGTGGTTTTTATATTTTTATTGTAACAATTTTGACACTTAAAGAGTAGTATATTTTAATAGTATGGTAATTATCAAAAGGGTCAACAGGGGATTAGAACAAAAACGTATGGGTGGAAACATATAAAAAACTTGTCCTAATTTTATTATATAAAAATATTTTACTTATATTAACATTATATCCCAAATATATTAATTTTTAGTTGTTTTTATTTTATAAATGATTTATATTAATTTAATATTTTAGGAAATTCCAACAATGCCCCTCCACTGAATTATAAAAGGGAACCCCTCCCTTAAATTATTTACCCCAATTTAATCAATATAGCTCAACCATAACCTTATAATTCCTCTTATAAGCATACATATCTGAGTTCTTAAGGTTTTTCCCTTCTAAAATATAAACCCCTGGTCCATTATTAAGATATCCCCCATGAGTCCCCCAAAGAATAGTTAACCATCTTTATAAACTCTTTCAAGATTTTTTCATCTTCTACTTCCAATTGATGAGTTTTACCCATAATAAAATAATAATTCCAAATTCTTATATATACTATGATTTTATTATGATTATGGTAAAACCATAAAAAATCTCTTTCTATCCTAAAAAAAGTTAAAATCGCTCGAGCATATGTACAGCTTACTGTCTCCACATAGTGGTGTTATTCATTTTTCATCACCAATTTAAATGGATGGTTATAAAGATATAAATAATTATAATATATGAAATTTATGATTTATATATGATTCTGATAATATTAATTAATATTCATCTTTCTTTCATTCAATCTGTGGAAAAGTGAAACTACCATTCATTCGAATGTATGACCTATAGTCACTTTGAAAGAATACATTAATTTTCTATCTAATTAATTATAAATTAATATATATATATATATATATATATATGATAATAATACATTAATTAAAATTTGTTGAGAGAATTTTACTATGAGAAAATGATAAGGAAAAAAACTACAAAACAAAAAAAAACATGAAAAATGAAGCAGATGCCACCAGAAACAGAGAATTTAACAATGAATTGATAATAAACATGTGAGAAAATTCTATAAGTTAATAATATGTGGTATTCTATATAAGATTATGGTATTATAATATATATAATAAAACCATATTTTTTATACATGTGGTTCAAACATATACAATGGAAATCGAACATGAGGTAAGGGTTTTCCATCGAACTTTTACATCTATGATACATATGCCATATTAAAAAATTATTTCTTTTTGGTCGTGTATATGTTTCCCATTTGATATATTATTCCTTAAATATATTTTTATTAATAGTATTTAATTTTTTTGTTTTATTTTATAAATTTGAAGGTGATTAGGATGCAAAATAAACCTAATTTGTAAGGGTTTATTTCACAGTCTAATTATTATTAGGGATTTTCTATTTTTTCCTCGGCTAATCAGTATTTCTATTTCAAATCCATGTATTAAAAAAAATTCAATTAATGGATTTAATTTACTCTGATTATTGTTAAATCCATTCTTACCCTTGTTTTACTTTTTAAAAAATGTTTTAAAAGGAATCTTCTTATCATTTTCGAAACATGGTACTTTTTTTTAATTTTCTTAAAAATGTGTGAAATGAATATTTTTTAACATACATGGAATGAATTAATTTTTTTATGATCACTATCCCTCAATTCTTAAAAGCTTCCTTTACATGTTTATAAGGAACATTTCAATGAAAATAATTTATTTATTATGTTTGTAGTTTGTAGATATTGAAAATTATTTTCAAAGTAAAAAAGGGGTGTTTAACTCAATAAATATTACAATAATATTATGGAAGTATTTTCAACTATTTCAATATAGATTATTGAATATTTTTTTCAGGATGTACACTATACATACCATTCATTATATGTATTTGTATGGTTTATGATTAGTTTGACTAGAGAAAGTATATATATTCTATATAACAAGTTCTTCCAAAATGAAAAGTTATTAATTTTGTTAAGTAATATTGATTTAGTTTTAATATTTATTAAATGTGGAATGAATTAGACTTATTATGTTATATATTGTTTCATCTATATCCACTCAGTGCATTGATAGGTATCATGAGACAAACAATCTTGGGTTTTGGCTGAGGCCTTAACCATTTACTCTGATGTCATGGCACAAGGCATTGAAGGTATTTTAAATTGTCTTGGATGATGCCTTGAAGGTTTGTTTTAGGGGTTTGGAATTATGAATTACATAATTATTAATTCAAGTATTGATTTCCATGTGATTATTTGATTATATAGAATATCCATGTAAGAGTTATGAGCTCATGTGATTGTTTATATGGTTAATATAAAAATCCTTTTCTCATTCCACATTATTCTCAAGTTATAGTTTAAATTTTATGTGTTTCAGTTATTTAACTTCCCATATTTTTTATATATAATTATTCATGAAAGATTATACAATACATACACCTTTACTGAGCATCTAAGGTCACCCCTTTCTTATGTTTCATTTTTACTAGTTTACCAATAGGTTTTTTGATTGATACAAAGGGATATGATAAAGGGGAGAATGGTGTATTCAAAGAAAATAATATATTATATTTTATGTTTTCAATTTTATTAAGAAATTCAAGTTTGATTCTAGTTTACCAAGACTAGTGAACTATCCAATCCTTCGGGCTATGATTCCTTATTTCTAGTGCCTATGTAATAATGTAACCACCAGCTCTGGGATACTAGATTCAGTGTATTTGTAGTTTGTATCAGAGTAAATTTAGTAAAAACCTTGGGAACAAGATGTAAGAAAAACATTATTAGGGAACATAACCCTATGATAGATATTAAGGATAAGTATAAGAATAGAATCTTAAATCTTTGGTATGATAGATATTATGTGGGTTTTATTAGAAATACTTCCCTTTATGGATATTATAAGTGGATTTGGTTTTGGAATAAATTTACCTGGGGGTAATTACTCTACAAAAGGTGTTCTTTTCTTGACTCAAGCATTTCCCAGTACATGAGAACAAACCTTACTTATCACTGATTCAAGCCCTCTACGGGGACATGTTTTTGTTAATTCACATATTCATTATGAACCATAATGAAAGATTTGAATAGATGTTGAGAATAAAAAAAACTAAATTAAAACTAATGTGACATCTATTCAAAAGAATTTTTCATGATTTAGATATCCTATAATTTTTTCTTCACGACAATGTGATATCCCACTATTATTAGTGTTGGCCACACTGTGATTGATGGTTTTAGTCAATGGATTTAACCAGCAGGAACTGGGTTAATGTCAAATGTGATTGAAAATGTGTCAATGAGAAACCAAATGGGAGGATGAATTAGGATAAAGATATTATGATTATGACTAATCTGTTATCACAATATATAATTAACATATTGCACCTAAACCATATCTTATAGTCACCAAATAAGATAAGGATAGAGTCTACTAAGAGATTAAATACTGGAAACCATAGAAAATAGAAGGTTCAATTTACATCATGTTAGAAATTTGGAAAGAAACTTCAAACAGATTGTCTCATAGGAATAATAAAATATTTCTTGTGTGTATAATGAGAAAATAATGCAGGTAATTTCTAATAAATAAAATAAAAGTTTGATTAACATAATTAAAAATAATAATGGTCTCTCTAATGTATTATTGATGTTTTAATGTTATAAATTTAGAAATCATAAGAGTTATTCAAATTGACATCCTTGGGAGAATTCTCATGAAGGGAATCATAAAGGTAGTATGATTAATTATTATATTTCTGATGATGAAGAGACTAAAAATAACAAATTAATGGAAGGAGGTATTGAAAAAAATATAATGAATCCTTATTGAAGGCTTACAAATGAATTTTAATAATTAATGTGATTATATTTGGATTCAAGAATCTTATAATAAGATTATTTGGTCAATAACATTCTAGTTAAATAGTTATGAAATGTATAAGAGTTAAACATCAATTATATTTATTTATCGAATTTAGTGCATATGTGGAATGGTACTGATAACCAGAAAAAGTGATTCAGTGGAATGTAGATAATTATTGAAAACAATGATTGAGGGAATATAAAAATTAATATCTGATATATATTGAGATAAAAATGATAAATATATTTTTATGGGATAATATTGGAGACCATGAAATTGTTTAGTGATTTTATGGATTATGTTAACTTTTCTATAGTTTACCTCATGTTTGTATTAAATGAATATATTCAACATCTTGATATTTTATTTTTTGAATCATGTTTATTTTCATTAAGGTTTTAAGGTGATCAAGGTATTCACATATTTTTTAAGTGATATTAAGAGCTACATTATATTATTTTGTAAATTTAATGTTATTTTGATTTTGAAAATTTAGTGACCTTTCCTCTAAATTTTTCGACTTAGATTTTGGATAGATGTGTTTTGGCTGATTATTAAGGTTAAATATTTATGAAATGGATTAATTTTAACAGTAGGGGTTACTGGATAACTTATTTTAATGATACTGATTTTGTAAAATACATAGATAGATGAGGAATACCATTTCATTACATTATAATGCAAATGATTTATTAAAGGTTAATTTTTGTGATTTAGACATAAAAAATTCATATTAGGTATTCATTTTTTAGAGTGATGAAGTAGGAATTGATTTATGCACATCCAAATAGTGAAATTGTGTCAATGAAATAGATAGATATCAGGTCACTATATTTAGTCATGTTATTAGTATAAATGGTAATGGAATTAATAAAGTATAAGAAAAGGATCTTGAAACTAATATTATATCCTTTTATCTTCATATCTGATGAATAAATGGTCTTTTTACTCATCATTGGTTTATGATTTTTTAGTTGTTGACTTTCTCATGATCATTCACTTTCATGTGATCAATTAACCCTATCAACCTCCATAATTATTTTGGAATTATGATTTTTTTAATTTCTCTATCTCACATATAACCTATTTACCCCTATGTGGAATCCTAGTTTTGTGATTATTCCAAATTTCCATCATACATCCATTTCTCTCTTATCATAAAAACCTTTTACTAGATCATTTTTACAATGTTGGTTTTCTAAATAAGTATTCTTAAATGGAAACCCCATGATTACCAATTATATGTTCAAATTGAAAAGCAATAATTTATTGATGTTGGGGAGAATGTAACACCACTAGATTTTAAAATAACTCTATTTTTGATAGAATATACAACCTGTAACAACAAGATTAAAACAAACCCCAAAATAGTGGTCTTTAAATATGATAATTATAACATAGTTGTTAAATTATTCTATATCGATTGAACTAATTTAATTATAAAATATATAAAATAAATACGTACTTAGTAAAAATGTATTGATTAATTCTTATGAAATAAGTTCTCAATTATCAACAAATTTATTTTATACATCAAAAATATGTTTCATCAAAACGTTTTTTTATTGAGAAAATGTTATAATTAAATTATAAAATGTATATAAATTTTATATTATAAAAAATATAATTATTGAAATAAACACATAAAAATTACCTTAGGGTAAAATTTAGAAATTTATCTAAAAATATATATTTTCTAATGAATAATGAAAAACAAATATTTGTTTGAATACTGTATTTTTGTTTCAATCATTTGAGAAGTTACATTTTATTTTAAAGTATTTTCAAACTAAAATAATTTATATTATATAATGATTAATAAAATCAAGATCATTTTAATCCATTTAATTTTTTTTTAATTTGGTATAAAAACATCTTTATACATTAAAAGTGAATGTTTATAAAAAAAACTTTATTATTGGTGTGTTTTGAGGGTTTAATTTTAAATTAATTTCTACAAATTATATTTTCAAGATTCTAAAAAATCGGTTCCATATATGTAATTAGTAGGATCAAATTTACTAAATACTCACCTTTTATTTTTGGTCAATATAAATGACAACCGTAGTAATCTTTGTTACAACGATAAAGGGTTAATTGCATAATTAATGTTAAAAATAATTTTATAAGGAAAATAAAATTACAATGAAACTATACATAAAAATAATGGATGGGTTAATTTTTTCTTTAATACTCATAAATTATATTTTATTAAATTCAATATCCTTTTTTATGAGTTAATATCAATTATAGTATTTTTTAAAAGAAAAGTAAAATATGTCAAACTCTAATTTTTAATAAATATAGTATTATTGTTATGTTATTATCAAGAATATATTTTTGAATATAAATAATATATTTTAATATAAATGATTTATATTTATCACATAAATTAATTATTAAATTTTAGTGAATAATTATTGTCTTAAATTCTCACACAATGTGGAAATATTAATTATTCAATTAATTGAAATAAATAAATGATATTTAAAATATGAAAAGTAATATAATTTTATATAAATAATGTAATCCAATAAATTTTAGATCAAAATGAATCCTTTAGGATAAAATAATATTTTTTTTAAAAAAATATATGTTTTGTCATGATATTATTAAATTCAATGTAATAAATATTTCTAAAAATTGAAAATATTTATATTTTATAAGAATGTTTTAATAGTACATTAATTTTCAAAATGGAAGTTGGGCTCCTAGACTAGAGGTTGAGGATACCTCATAAGTATGCATCAAAATAGGGTTAAATACTTATATTTCCCATATTTGGGGATTTATTGGGTTATAACGAGGCACATGAAGAGACGATAGGGTGTAGGGGAGTCGTACGATGATGCTTCTAGAGGCGGACCCTCATCAGGGTGGTCAATGATCAACCTTAGTGGGGTGTGGGTGGTGGAAGAAGTGTGTTGGGGGATACATTCGATGGATCTTTGACTCGTGTAGGAATGAAGGAATAATGTGATGGTAGGGCATGGAAATGCCTGTAAGGCAGCTCGATGGGAAATGTGGCGGTGAAATGAGGCAAGGTTGTTGGGTACTGACAACATTAAAGAACAGATTCAGTTCAAGGTCAAACATAGGAGACTAGAACTCCAAAAAAATGTGATGTAAAAAGGTAATGGTTAGGATATATTTTTTAATGGAGGGTTTTACGATAGTCGACTGGTGGAGGCTTGTTATTAAAAAAAGCATCAAGTGAGGTTGGGTCATGACAGAAGCAAGCCTGGGTGAAGTGAAATTTACACAGGGATATCAATTAATATAGTCCTATAGGCCTCTTATAATGGGATTTAATACGCAATTGATATTCAATGATCTTGTAATGGGATCCTATTCCTTGAAAAATAATAGTTTTTTTTCATTTCAATACAAAAGTAGTGGGACTTCACTCCTACCTATTAAAAAATGGTTAACAAGGGGGTTAAACTATAGGATAATGATGAAAACATAAAGAAAACAAGTCCAATTTTTTATGAAAATATTTTTACCTAATACCACATTATATTATAATTATATCAATTTTTTGAGTTTTTTACCTATGAAATAATTTATATTAATTTAAAATTTTTAAAAAACCCTAGAATACCCCTCCCCACCATTCTAAAAAAGAACCCCTTATTTCACTTATTTTCCTCACATTGAGAAATATTGATTGAAAAAAATTCACTGACTACTATTATTATCATATTTACAAAATTTATTTATGTTCTATTTCTTCCAAAATAGGAACCCTAGGTCTCTTAATAAGAGAACTGAAGGTCCACTGAAGAAGTGGTAATCGTCTTTACCAAATCTTTCAAGATTATTTACTTATTAAGTTTATCTTAATGTGTAGTACCCATAATAAAATAATAAATTCAGTATTATAAATTTAATTATAGGTTTTTATGTTTATGATACTACCATATTACATCTCTTTCCATCCTATAAATAGTTAAAACATTGATCGTGCATACATACGGCTTACCATCTCTACATAATATTATAATTCATTTTCCATCCCCATTTTACTTGAATGGGTATAAATATAAAACTAATGATTATATATGATATTTATGAAAAAATATAATTTTCAAAAGAATAATTATTATTCATATTTCTTTATTTCTGTTTGTTGAAAACTGAAAAAAGAATTCATGCATACATACAACATACCGTCTCCATGAACAATGTAATTCATTTTTCTATATATATCTGTATGGATAAGTTAAAATAACTATATATTTAATATATATGATATTTGTAACATAAATAATATTCTATATATTATGTAAACATGGTAAAATCATAAGGAACAAAACTATCGAATCAAAACATATATGAAAAACAAAGCAGTTACCACAGAAAATAGTGATTTTAAAGACAAATTGATAACAAACAGGTGGTAAAATATTTTAAGTAAATAAAATGTGGTATAATATATATAATTGTGTATATATATTATATATATAAAATTATATATTTCTTATACATGAGGTTCAGACACGTACAAAGGAAATCGAACTGAAGGTAAGGGTTAATCATCTCACTTTTACTTCAATAAGATATATGCCTTATTTACCACTTATTTCATTTACATGGTGTATATACTTACTGTTAAATATATTATATTACTATTATATTTGTATTAATGTTATTTATTGTTTAATTATAATTTATTTCTTTCTTGAGGTTTATGATTCAAAATATACTCAAGTTGTAAGGGTTTATTTCACAATCTCAACATTATTTGAGATTATTTATTTTTAACTATCAGCGGAGGAATATTTATCCTCCACGTCCATGATTTATATAACTATTTTAAAAACTTTGGTACATTTTTTAATAATTTATTAAATTATTTTATCAGTTATTTTAATTATTAACAAATGTTCATGAAGGATAATTCCTATCATTTTTTGAATGAGGTACTTCTTGAACTTTCATAGAAAAGTGTGAAAGAATTGTTTTTTTAACTTACACGGCATGGAAAAAATTTACATCATCACAAAACATAAATTATTTAAATATTCTGTTACAATTTTACAAGGTTATATTAAATTAAAATTACTTCTTCATTACATAATTAATTTTTATATTTTGAAAATAATTTTCAATGTGAAAGGATATTTTTCTCTAGAAATGGTCTAGTAATATATTTCAAGTATTTTAATTTATGTATTTATTTGAGGAATATTATGTTTTGGATATCCTCTAATAATAAAATTTTTCATATTTCATTGGATGGTTTAGGAACATAATGATTGGGTAGATTGTTGATATTTTATATGAATAGTCTTCCAATACGGAAAGTTATTGATTTTGTTAAGGAATGTTGGTTCAGTTGTATTATATGTTCATATGAGAAATAAATTAGACTTATTATTTTATGAGAATGGCCTTTTATATATTCTCGAGTCATAAATAGGCCACATGAAACAAACTACCTTGGGTCTTGGCTGTGGCTATACCTATTTATTCAGATGTCATGGAACAAAGACTTGATGGTATTTTTAGATGTCCTAGATGACGACTTGATTTTATGTTTCAGATGTAAAACATTACTCATTATGTCATTATGAATTCATTTATTTTTGTCTATCTGATTATTAGATTAGTTAGAATATTCATGCATGAGTTATGAGTTCATGTGATTATTTATATGGATTATTTGATCATACTTCATTCCTACCATATTATGATCAGGTTATTGTCTAAATGGAATGTGTTTTATTTATTTCCCTCTCCATATTGTTTATACATATTTATTCTTGATAGCTTTTGTTGTATGAATACCCTTAATGAGAATCCAAACTCACCCCCTTCTTATGCTTCATTTTTCCTAGAATACCAGGAATAGTTTTTTGATTTATATATAGGGATACGATAAAGGGAATAATAGTTTACCAAAATAGTATAACAAGTTTTATTTTATGTTTTAAATTGTAATGTAAAATTCATGTATGTATTTTGTTTTTCAAAACTTCTAAAATATTCATCCCTTTAAGATCTGATTCCCTGTATCTAGTGAAAATGTAATAAATTAACCATTGACTATAGCCTACTGGAATTAGGGTCCATATAAATTTTGATATAATGATTCCAAAAATATTATGATTTTATAAAATAAAAATTCTAAATGTTAAAAAAATTAATTATAATATTTTATCAAAATAATAAATAAAAACTAGTTTTTGTAGATAAAATATTTTTGAGGAGAAAAATGTTTTAACCAAAAAATAATTTATTATTTCATAATAATTAATCAATGAATCCATATTTTATTGGAAATTTATTTATTTTTTATAATGAGTTTAATCATATTCAAACCCTCCAATTCTATTTCTAGTTTATAATGGTAATGTTTAAATAATTATATCATTATGTTTGATTATATTCTATTTTGGTTATCTTATACATTATTAAAAATAATATTCTCTTAAAATATCAGGGGGTTACACTATCCCCCATCAATAAATTATTTCCTATAAATTTTAACATATTAATGGTAATCGAGGGTATGAAATTTGAAAATTTCTTTGTGGAAAAGACCCACTTTAAAAATGGTTAACAAAACATCCACATAAAAATAGGGAAAGGGAAATAAAAATGTCATCAAGAATAATATTAAACAATGTTTCCAAATAGGATAACCTTACTGGTATGGTAAAACATGGACATAGAGTATAAACATAATTCCCAAGGACTAATAGAGGGTGATAGAAAACATAGTAAGTATAAAGTTGATGACCACAAAGGAATAAATCAGATAGGGGTGAAAATAAAACAAATTCAACGAAAATGATGGTAATAGGATAATTTTTTTAATTTAAGATCAATTTAATAATGTTGAGGGATTTATTTACTTTAAACATAGAGAACATGAGAAAATAAATTTACTTGAGTTATCTCCATTTTATAATCACATTTCTTATAAGATCATGGACTCCTTGGAGGTATGACCTTGTTTAAATTATATTTTATATAAATACCCGACTCTTCAGACAAGGTACAAATTGTTATTTTTTCATTTGAATGTCATGAATGGTCCTAGTAAAGTATTCTAATCAAGATTAGGAGGTCATGGGAGTGTCCTAGGAGTTTTTAGAGCCCATAACATTGAAAAAGGGGGAAGAAGGGTGGGCCACATGGTAATGAGAAACTATGTGGGCCCAGACACATGACCATGTGACATACTGTAGAGAGTGGAAGATGTTTCAGAACCATTTCACATGGTTTTAAAATGGTATGGTAAACCATGCATAGAGACCGCGGAGGATTTCTATAAGAGGATAGAAACGTACACACAATTTGTGCACGGTTTCCAAAACAGTGCATAGAACCTATGCGAGACAGATTTTAGGGAAAAATTACCATTTATGCCTAATTTTTTGTATGTTCTAATTTCATTTTCTTCTCCCTTATGCACACAACAACCTCCCATGTTCCTCGTTGAGATCTCAAAGCCCTTATACTTTTAATCTCTTATTACTCCTTCATCTGGTGTCTGATCGTCAGTCTGTCAATGCCATTGGATCCCTTGTGGTTAGGCTAACCTTGATTACCCCTTCATCCTTGTTTAATTTCATTATTGGTTGTACTATTTATATTCAGTCTCATTCACCCTATTTTCAGGGCATTGGAAGGAAACTCAAATATTTTCCAACCAGCTCCAAATCTACGGTTTATACTTAGTGATTCATCATCTACAACCCTAAGGTAGGTGGTCACATAGTTTTCTATTGAGATTTGGATATTTCACATTTAATCTCATTGTTTAGTGGGCCGACCTTTACTGAGCTTCATTATTGCGTTTCTTTATTCATGTGTAATTGACCCTAGAGTGATTAATTAGGTTAATTGACTCTTGGTTAGGGCATTAGAGATCACCCTTGTACTATATAGACTCTCAACGGGAAATTTCACTAAAATAGGCCATTTAAGGCCAATTTCTCAAAAAGGGGGTTTATAGATTAAGGTTCCCGACTGGGTATTTAAATGAATTTTCTTTTTACACACATGTATTTTGACTAATCTAAGACACCCCATGGGTGTTTAGAATCGTATGGGTTGAAATTGAAAATTTGACCCTATGACTATTTGATATGGCCTATTATTTGATTTGAGCCTTGTAAATGAAATTGACTTGTTAAGAAACTTTAATGAGTGACATGTATGGGTTGACTATGATGTGATATCTAAAAACCTTATAAATTATTTAGCTCATATACAATGTATTAAGGTATGGCATGTCCACTCCTTTTTTATGTTTCATCATTAAAGGAATTTCATAATAGTAGCTTATCTAATTTGAAATGTTGTAAGATGGTTTGCCTTAAATTTCATAATGTGAATGCCTTTATCACTGATATTCTGGTGGATTCTGTAAAATGTAGGCTATATGAATTATATACCTGGGCCATTCTATAAATTTTGGTAGTAGGCATTATGGCCCCGAGACATTGTCTTAAATGTGGGAGGTAGGCATTAAAGACCTGATCCATTCTGTTAAATATAGGATGTAGGCATTATAACACTAAGCCATTCTATTAAATGTGGGTGGTAGGAATTATAGCCCCGTTCCATTCCCTCACATGTGGGTGGTAGGAAATATAGCCTTGTGCCATTTATATCAATATGTATATATACCAGGTGATATACTCAGGCATGCCAGTGTGTAACTAAAGCCGGTATACCTTCCAGGTGTCCTTCAAAACCCTAAGAGGTGGTAGTTGTTTATTTTTACATTTCTCTAATTTCTTACTATTAGATTCACACTATTAGTAACTTTTGACACTCGGATTACACATAGACACTATTGGTGGTGGACTACTGAGATTTATCTCACACCCTATGCAGAATGCCTTTGGAACCTGAGAAGATTGTTGGCCTGTAGGTATAGATAGGGGAAAACACCCATCTTCTGGGTGTTGACTCTCTTTTCTTGATTCGATCTTAAGAGAATAATATTGGGCTTATGATCGAGATTCTTGGAGTAGATTTTGTATATTGTTTCACTTTTTTAGTACTATACCATGTATGCCAGTTCTGGCTTTAGTTCCTATTTTGTATGAGCATTCCATGCGTGCATACCTATATCAACCACTGCCTATGAGTCCCTATTATTTATTCTTCAGAATTCCAATATTTACTCATTTTTTATTTTGATTATGATTCCACTATTTTATGTATCTATTTCACTAATCTGTACTTTTACATGAGGGGTAATGTTTTCCCACTGATTTTACCATTAAAACTGTCACTGCTAGTCGGTAGTCTCTGGCTTATGGGGAGACACATCAAGGGTCTTGTGGATAACCAAGATTTGGGAACAGGTTACATGGAAGCCGGGTTTAGGACATTGTAATTTGTTATCATAGTTATGGTTTGTTTATTGATTTACCATTAAGAGACAATATATTAAAGATCAGAAACACTTGGGACTTGGTCAGAAGACATGCTTGGGCATTGTGAACCAATGTTTGTGGTAAGGACCTAGTTGCTTGAATTATTATTGTTATTGATTCTTCTATTATTGTTGGTATAATTTAATCATTTGATACTTTACGTGTTTTGTGATGTTATTTACATTGTTGAGATTGGGAGTTTTTATTTCATTGTTCCCCCTGATAAAATGAGTGTTTTTTAGAACATGAATCACAGTAGGCACAATATGAATAGGCTATGAATTTTTTCATGTCATGTTAAAATTTTTAGAGAGCATTGCCTTTTTCATATGGTTGTGCTTTTCATTACATATATGCAACTGTGATGACAATTTTCTCTAGGATTTGGACCATTCTATAGTATGTGTTAGTGGGTTCCACTCTTTGATTCATCAGGTTATCGGCCCTTATAAATCAAAAAATGGAATTTCAACTAGCTCAACCATTTTGGGAATTATATAATCACATGTATAAGAACAATTGAAAATGGAAATGACATCCACGTTAGTGTCATCTTTTGACTCATAATGTGTATGGGTCCTTATGGGCTGAAAAATGACATATCATTGGACTCGACTATTTGAAATAACTTATGACTTGAGAAGATCCTTTTTCACATTCCTAATAGAGAAGATTGACCTAAAATAGACATATGTAGTGGGCAGGGGGTGTTCTTCATTCTTATGGCCTATTAGGATCAGTTTTAACATCATATCATGGCTTTAGGAGTAGGCATAGAGGCGTGTTTGTTCTTATAGGAAGGCTTATTACTTGTCCAAGTTTCTTAAATTATTTTCTATAAATTTTTAAAACCATTATGAGATGTTTGTTTGGAATTGTAGCATTATGACTCCATGACGTCCTCAAGTCATGTGCCCTGAAGGCGGCAACGATCATGTTCTTTAAGTGGAGGGCCTTGTGCCGCCAATTTTTCTTCTAGATTATCCAGACATAGTTCCTCCCCTTATACCTTAATTGGGTTCTAATACCCAGTTTTGAGAAGATTTCTTGCATATGATATAGAATATGCAAGGCAGAGTGTGACCTGCCCCAAGTATGGAAGAGTTGACTCATGGGTTCCAACAACATAATCCTTCTACTTTCTCAGGGGATAGAGGACCATTTGTTGCAGAGTCGTAGATCGAGGTGATCCTATCTATCTTCGAGCACCTATAGATGCCTCCAGAGTAGAGGGTCGAGATAGATACTTATATGCTACGTGACTCATCTAAGAGGGGGTGTGATGTCATCACCCAATAATTCCAATATAAAGAAATAGTTTAGGATGACTTCTTGATGGTCTTTTATGAATACTTCATTCCCCCGACTCTAAGGGCTGATATAGCTAGAGAAGTCATGAATCTGTAGCTGGGGACCATGTTATTCATGGAGTACTCACCCTATTTTACTAAGATACAACATTTATCTCCTTCTTTATCCATTGATGACCTTATGTGTGTTAGGAGATTCTAGGATGGGTTGTGTTACATTGTATGGTTGTAGGTTATTTTCTTTAGGCTGATGATATTTTTGAGATCATCAACAAGGCCCTTATTAAAGAGTGTAATCTGAGAGATACTGAGGGTGAAAGCCCATTTGGTTCGACACTGAAAGCATCTAGTGGATATTATTCGAGGAAAAGGTGATGTTTCAGGAAATCTTGTGGAAATGGTGCTGGTCAAACTCCCTCTACTAGTAGTTATCTTTTTTTTTCATTAGTGCAGAGTGCCATGTCATTACAATAAGATGTGTAAATGAGATTCAATTGAATATAGAGGCTATGGAAGGATGAGTCAGATCCACCATTTTAGAAAATTTCTCCATCCACTGCATAGTGAGAAAGGATCTGCACCTACTCCTTAGTTAGGAGTGGGTTTAGTAGGATCACAATAGGCAAGAAGTTGTAATTCCACTGGTTGATCAGGCTGATTTGGAAATCAACTTAGTGAAAATCTAGTATATAATTTGCAGTGCTTGTAGAGTGACCCTGCTCAGGGCACTCAGGTAGTGACTCAGGGACGCAGTACAGGCTAGTTACATGCAGTTTACCATATGCAGCAGGAGTAGAGTGCTGGACCATCTACTATGCGAGGTACTATTCTAGTAACCCCCACTCTCATATCTGCTTTATTTGATACATGCGCTTCTCACTCATTCATATCTGAGTAACTCAATGAGAGTTTGGGTCTCAATATTTTGTTTTATCATGGATTTATGATTCTATAACACCCTTATGCATCCGTTTAGAGGTCATTTGTGGTTTTCAGAACAATTCCCATAAGTTATGTGTTTACATTTGTGAATTGAACCTGTACGTTCTCTATGTGACGGGTTTTGATGTAATCTTTGGGATAGACTGGTTAGTTCCCTGTAGAGCCCGTATAAAATGCTATCATTGGAGGGAGATGTTTATATCACCATAGGGAATTACTCATGTGTATAGGGGAGAATGGGATGTTTTTGGGACATGAGAATGACCCATGATGTAGAGGATGGGTAGTGTTACGACACTGGTTGATAGTCTTTACCTCGATGATCAGGGGTTGAAACTTGCTGTTTTCCCTCCTATTGTGGAGTTCTTCATAGAATTTTTTTCTAATGCATTCTCTAGTCTACCTCTAGTATTATAGGAAGATCATTCTATTGATCTGGTTCCAAGAGCATCACATGTGACCATTCCTCCATAGAGGATGGCACCTAAGGGTCTTCTAGAACTCAAAAATCAGTTGGTGGATCTGGAGGAAAAAAGTTTTATACACTCCAGTACTTCCCATTGTGGTTCACCTACCCTCTTTTATAAGAAGGAGGATGGTACCCTTAATCTTTTCATGGATTACAATTAGTTGAATCAATTAACTATCAATAACTAGTATCCTTTTCCTAGAATAGACAACTAGTTTGATCAACTTTAAGGAGATAAGGTGCTCTAAAAGATAGATATGAGGTCGGTCTATCATCAGGTGCATGTAAGGACATCATACATACCTTGTAAAACTTTACAAATAAGGTATAGTATTTATGATTATATCATTCAAACTTATGAATTCACCTACTATCTTGATGTACCTTATGAATCACGGCTTCCACCCATATCTGGATTCATTTGTGTTTGTCTTAGTTGATGATATGTTGGTGTACTCGAAACAAGATCATGAAACCCATCTTGAGATCATTCTAAATATGTTAAGAGAGCATAATCTGTTTTCTAAGTCCAATAACATGTAATTTGGGATTGACAATGTTCACTTCTTGGGTCATATCATCTCAGAGTCAAGAGTTTATGTTAACCCTGAGAAAGTGTGGGATGTAGTTTCCCGGGTGCATCCTAAGAACGTATTTGATATCCAGAGTTTCTTTGGGTTTTTTTGATACTATAGATGCTTCATTCAGGATTTCTCATGCCTTATAGTGTCACTTATATTTTTGACGAAAAGGGTGTGAAATTTTAATGGTCAGAGTCTTGTGAAGAAGGTTCTCCAGAGTTGAAGGGGCGACTTAATTCAACCCTGATACATAATTTTATAGACCTAGGCTGAGCTTATACAGTTTATTGTCACACATTAGGGATCAACCTTGGAGTTTTTATGATGCAGGATGAGTGAGTGGTTGTGTATGGTTCTCATCAGTTGTGGCCTCAGGAGAAAAATTAACAGACGCATGACCTCAACCTAGCTATGGTTGTCTGTTCCTTACTCTGTTGGAGACACTATTTATTGGGAGAGAATTTTGTGGTGTTTATAGACCAAAAGATCTTCCAATACACCTTCATACAGTGGGATCTGAATCTCAGGTAGTGTAGGTGGGTTGAGTACCAATAATCGTTTTATTTATAACTTTCCTACACCCCAGGGTAAAGGGATTTCAATAGCTGATGCTCTAAGCTGAAAGAAATAGACACATAGACTTCAAGAGTCCAGTTATGAATGGAAGATTATGGACTTATTCTCAATGACACTTTTTGAGGTTTAGGAGGACCATGGTAAAACTATCTTCTCATCCATAGAGGTGAAATCTAATCTTCTGTAATATGTAAGGTCAAGACATCTATCTGATCTTGAAGGCCTTATCCTATAGTAGAGTGTCTTGGATAATGACACATCTTATAATTGGATGGTCGATAGGGATGATAATATTCTATTATTTTGGTGTGTATGGGTCCTAGCATACATTAGAGAGGGGACAATGAGGGTTTTCCATGCCTTAGCTTGGGCGGTTCACCATGGTGTCACCAAAATGTATCGATATCTACAAAATCAGTATTGGTGGCCCAACATGAAATGTTAGATATCAAATTTAATTACATGATGCTCTAACTTTCATTAGGTGAAGGATAAACAACATCATCCATTAAGGATTTTACAGCCATTATCCATTCCAGAGTGGAAATGGAATGACGTTTCAAAAGACTTCGTGATTGGTTTACCCAGATAACCATGTAGAGATGATGTTGTGTGGGTTGTCGTTGATCATTTGATGAATTTTACACACTTCTTACCTGTGATAGAGA
Source organism: Viscum album (assembly GCA_963277665.1). Lineage (NCBI taxonomy): Eukaryota > Viridiplantae > Streptophyta > Magnoliopsida > Santalales > Viscaceae > Viscum > Viscum album. The sequence goes on along the minus strand of OY728137.1, from coordinate 282,921,312 downwards.
CCTTTTCAGTTGATGATATGGGAAGGCTATATGTTAAGGAGGTGGTAAATTTTCATGGAGAACATTGTTCTATTATTTCTGATAGAGACACTCATTTTATGTCACAGTTCTGGTAGGGGTTGTAGAAGGAATTAGGTACATAAGTACTTTTGAGAAAAACCTATCACCCTCAGACCGATGGGTAGAAGGAGCATACAATTCAGGTGTTAGATGATATTCTCTGTGCATGTGTTCTTGAATTTGATAGTTCATGGGAGAAACACATCCCACTCATTGTGTTTTCTTATAACAACAGTTTCCAAGATATCATTATGATGGATCCCTATGAAGCCTTTTCTTGTAGGCCATGTCACTCTAAAATGTGTCGGTTGGAGGTGAGGGAAGAGTCTTTCCTTGGTCCGTGTCTCGAGAAGGAGACTTTAGAGTAGGTCTAGCTAATTCAGAAGTGTATATTAATTGCTATGTTCAAATAGCAGTCTTAGGACAAGAAGCATCGATGAACACTTGAGTTTGAAGTCAGAGACTAGGATTTCATGAATGTATCACCCAATTTAGGGTATAAATGTATTCATAAGTAGGGTAGTCTATCTCTAAGATTTATTGGACCCTTCGAGGTTGTGAAGCAGATCAGACTAGTGGCTTAGAAGTTGGAACTTCCTTTGATATATTGGTCCATGCATGATGTCTTTCATGTTTCTCAGCTTCATCGGTATTATCCAGACCCATCCCATGTCTTTCATCTTGATGAGTTTGATTTGGATATATATTCTTCCTTTGAGGAGTATTCAGTTCGTTTTGTTGATTGGAGTGTGAAGACACTATGAGGTAGGTCTGTTCATCTTATAAAAGTTCTATAATAGCATGGTCGGGTATAGGATGAGACTTGGGAGTGAGAAGCTGATGTACAATCCTAGTGGTCGAAACTCTTTTCTGACTGTACCACATTACCCTCAGAAGGGAAACTCGGGGATGGATTTCTTTAAAGAGGGGAGGTTGTAATGAATCAAATATTTTTCCAAGGTACGAATCATTAGTTTTTCTTTTGAATGTCTTGAATGGTCCTATTGAAGTCTTCAAATCAAGATAAGGATGTCACAAGAGCTTCTGTGGAACTTATAGAGCCTAGATCTCTTAAAAATATGAAATAAGGATGGGCCGAATGGTTAGAAGAAACCATGTAGTACCAAATGCATGGTCGTGTGACCTACTTCAGAGAGATGGAAATGTTTTAGAACCATTTGACATAGTTTCTTCTTGGTCTGGGAAAATGTGAAGGCTTTCATTAAGGGGATATAACCTTGACCACGGTTTGCACATGGTTTCCAAAATTGTTCCCAGAAACTTTCCGAGATATATTTTAAGGGAAAATAACCATTTTACCCCTAATTCCTTTTAAGTTCCAATTTAATTTTCTTCTCCCTTATAAACATATAATCCTTCTATGTTCCTCCTTAAGCTCTTAATTTCCTTATACCTTTAATCTTTTTCTACTCCTTTATCAGGGGTCCAATTGTCGTTCCGTTAGTGGCGTTGGATCCCTTTAGGTAAGGGTACACTTGTGTACTCCTTCTTTGCTTAATATCCCCATTGGTTTCACTATTTAGATGCAGTCCCATTCACCCTATTTTCATGGTTTTGGACGGAAACTCAGATCTACTATAACCTGCTCCAAATCTAAGGCCAATACTTAGTGAGTCATCATCTACGACCTTAAGGTTGGTGGTCACAATGTTTTCTATTTTAGATTTGGTCATTTTTCAATTAATCTCGTTGTGTTGTTGGATGACCTTTGCCGATATCCTTTATTGTGTTTCTTTATTTATATCTAGTAGACCCTAGAATGATGACTTAGTTCAATAAAATCTTTGTTATGGGATTAGAGATAAACCTTGCTTATATGGACTCCCAAGGGGGTGTTCCACCAAAATTGGCCATTTTAGGCCAATTTCCTAAAATGGGGTGTTATGGTATAAGGTTCTCGGCTGGGTATTTAAATGAATTGGCCTTTGTCTCATGTGTATTTTGAATAATCTAAGACACCCCAGGGGTCTTTGGTTCTTTATGGATTGAAATTTCCCATTTGACCCAATGACTATTTTATATATCCTATTCCATTGATTTGAGCCTTGTAAATGTAATTTCATTATTACGAAAATAAAATGGGTGACTTGTATGGGTTTCCTAGGATGTGATGGACAAAAAAATTATGAATTATTTGGCTCATATGTAATAGATCAAGGGATGCCATGGCCACTCCCTTATTTTGTTCTATTATTAAAAGAATTTCACAGTAGATGGTTGTCTAATTTGAAATTTTGTAAGATGGTTTTCCTTACATTTAATAATGTGAATGCCTTTACCATTAGTATTCTTGTGGATTTTATAAAATGTGGCTGGTAGAAATTATAGACCCGATCCATTCTAAAAAATGTTGAAGGTAGGAATTATAGCCCCAATCCATTCTATTAAATGTTGGTGGAAGACATTATATCCTCGATCCAATCTATTAAATTTGGGTGTTAGGGATTATAGCCATGATCCATTCTAGTAAATGTGTGTGGTAGGCATTATATATCCATGGCATTCCCTTACATGTGGGGGATAGGATAGATAGTATCATGCCATTTATATCAATATGTATATATACTAGGTGACAAACTTAGATGTTCCGACATTTATTTGAGGTAGGTAGACCCTCCATGTGTCCTTCAGAACATGAGAATTATGTTAGTTGGTTATTTTTGTATTGATTTAGTTTCCTGCAATTAGATACACATTATTACTTATGAACTCCACTTGGATTACACATAGAAACCGTTGTTGGTGGCCCATTGAGATTTATCTCACACTCTATATGGTCCACCTTTAGCGCCTGAGCAGATTGTTTTCCATTAGTAATGGACAAGGGAAAAAACCCCTCTTCTAGTTGTTGACTCTTTTTTGCTTCAAAGGAGTTTTCGAGTAGCGGAGTAGGATTAGGCTCAAGATTCTTGGAGAATATTTTGTATTTTGTTTAATTATTTTAGTACTATACCATGTATGTCTATTTCAGGATTGTTTTCCCATTTTTCACTATCATTCCATGCTTTCATACTTTTGTTAGACAATGCCTACGGGGCCCTAGTATTTATTCTTTGGTCTTCCATTGTTTACTCATTCTGTATTTTGATTATGCATCCTCTATTATATGTTTCTATTACACTTTTGTGTACTCTGAATGGGGGTAAATTCTACCTATTATTTTACCATTAAAACCCCCACTACAAGTCGAAAACCCCTGGATAATATGGAGACACATCGGAAGTCATATAGCTAACTGGGCTCAGGGCACGAGTTACGTGGTAGTCGGGTCCAGGAAATCATAGTTTACATATCTTACAGTATGTTAATAGAATGTTTATATGGTGTAAGAGGATGCTTGTGGATTTTATAGTGGTTTTGGACATGAATGAAATGGGAAATGCGTTCATGTTGCACGATTGGATCACAGTTAGTATACACCATGAATAGGAGGAATCCAAACCATGTGACCTTGGATAGAGTCATTTTTAATGGTTGGAACATAGTTTTTGAAACCATGTGATATTACCATGTAACTGTGTGACTTGGACCCCACTTCGATAGAGGCTGGAACATGATTGGAACATGATTTGGATAACTATCTGCCTCAATAAAAGTGGGATTTTACCCTTTCCACCCTTGGGATTTTAAGTATTCTACCTGAGTTATTCTCCCATTTCTTCTTTAGTAGATTTATTGATGAACAAAAGCTCCCAAATAAATCAAAAGGTTGGTATCTATTATTTCTAGACCATTTGGAGTGCCATTGGGTGAAGATCATATCCCCTGAGTAATTCAAACACTTATCTGGATTTTCTTTTTTGGATTAGGGATTATGGTTTCGTTATTCTTCTTCAAAATACCTAAAAAACTATTTTTAATGTGGATAATACACTGGGTATTCAAAGGTTTCTTGAATCTAGTTCTAAGGCTAATGCTAAGCGACCGTTAGTCTACAGATTCAAGTTAACTAGTAAACAAGTTATATCGAACAATTTTATTGTTGATTGTGCATGTGTGATGGTGATATTGCTTCCCTCCTGACGTGAATTTGACATATTCAGTAATATTTGGTAAACTTTTTGGATAAATGATTATTTATACCCTTCATGGTCCCTATGGGATGCATAAAGATTGATTAAATTATTTAGGTCCAGCCATGGGGTGTGCCAATAGTCTCAAATAAAAAAATTGTAATGTTAAGCCTAATGTACATTTGTGTTGAAATAGAACACATGATAATTATGTTGAAATGTTATATTTAATTATAAGAAGGGGATAATTATATTTGTAAAAAGTTGTTAGAAATGGAATAAGCTATTGTTTAGAAAATGTGTAAAAGGATCAAATTAAATAAAGTGAATGTGTCAAATGACTTATGAGTTTGTAACTAAATAATGTAAATGGGATAATTCATGTGAATTGATGAATTATTTGAAATAGGATAATGTATGGATATTTTTGAATAATCTTAAGGGGTTTGGGTATAAAAATTAAAATGGGTTAAATTAGATATGTTAAGTAAATGATAAATGTGATAAATGGTTAAGGGTTGACAATTTTTCAATTATTGAATGAAATGTGAATAATGAATGTTATGTGAACTGATTGTGTATGATTTTTGATATGGTATATGTGGTAAATGGATAAATAATAAGGTGAACATGGATTAATGGTGTGGGATATTTTCTTTTATTTTATACATTAACAAACTATCTATTTGGACTAGATATTTTGTAGACACTATTTGTGGTGTCCTGCTGAGTTGTACTCACACACTACTCGGCCCGCCATATGGTACTAAATAATATTTCTTGATTTTTTTGTCATGAAAAGGGAAAAGTATCTATGTTAGTGAGTTGAGTTGGTATTGGAATATGCATAGATGGGTACCTAGACTTGGAGTCAAGACCTATTTTAGGGATTCCATTTTGTTCCATTATTTTAGTATTTATTCACTTTTGGAACTGTTAGCATGAAATGACATATTTATTATTTAGTTGTGGTTTTTTCCTATTGGGGTAATGGTTAGTAAAGCATATTTTTGGTTTATTTTTTATTATTTATTTTATTTTATATGTCATATATTGTGATTTACTTTGATAAAGAGTGTATAGTCATCTGTTGTGATCATTTAGTCTCTCTCTACTAGTTGGAAACCTCTAGCAAATAGGGAGACGTGCTTGATGTCATGTGGAAACCTAGCTTGCAACACTAGTTTAGTGGGTTTCAAGTAAATGATGTTACAAAGTAGTGTGAATGAGGATTTTCTATGTGGTGTTTCTATTTGGGATGTTAGAAGGGAGATTAGGAAGCATCAGGCTTGGCCAATGAGCTCATGCATGGGAGTGGCTAACCCATGTATAGGGGAAAACCCATGTTTTAAGTGTGGGAATTATTATTCTTAATGTGTGATGTTATAGTTGAATGGTAATTTACCATTGGGTGATTCATTTGTTTTGTGATGTGACTATTTTATAATATTTTAACTCATGGATGGAATAGAATGAGATTGTGCATTAATGCATTATTATAGGCACATAGGGTAAAAGGTGGAATGCATCTAGGTTAGAACTCATGGGAAGGGCGTGTGAGACATGAAGGGGAGAGTTCATTTCATATTACATAAAAATTAAAATAAATTAATGTCTAATAATGGAGATAAAAATGTGTAAATAGAAATAATGTTAATGAATGTTCAGAGAATTTTTCTAAATGAAATGTTAATAATGAGTTAAAATATTGGTTTTGGAATGTTTTGAAGATATAAATGTTCCTAAAAGAGAAATATTTATGTTTTTAATGTGTGAGTTGGTTTAACCTCTCTAGCCATGACCTACGGTAGGGATGGTTTAGGGTAGTGTTAGAGGTGTGATCATGAAAATTAGGATAGTAAATGTGGAGTGGGTTGTTTAATGGTAGTGGTGTAAAAAACTTCCATATGTATTTTATTCATGTTGACCATCATTTGAAGTATTTATTGGGAAATGTTTTCTACAATATGGTTTTGAATAATGTATGGACATTTGAAACATTGGGTAAATGAAAAGTTTTAAATGTGAATGCTTGAGTTTTAAAATGGTGAATTTGATTATAGATGGATGTGTAATGAGAGAAATTTTGGGGGACTGAGTAGTGAGTTTTCATCATTTTGTCTATCTGGTCCATTTTATGGGTTGTTTGGGTAGTGGAAGTGCCCTAGTTTGAGACCTTGGATTTGGGTCATGAGGTCTTCCTGGGTCATGATGTATGATAAAAGACATGTTCTTATTTTACCCTCAATAGGGATGAAACATTGGGTTGTGAAACTTTGTTCTATAATGTGAGTTTGGAAATCCTTATGGATCATGATTGTGTGGGGTGTATGTTTTCCCTTTTGGATGGTACCGAGGTTTTTGTTGACCTTTTTGGGATGGAAAATTGTGAGTTGTCTTTCCAAACTCAGATAGGGGTTTTTTCTCTAAGTGCCAATGTTTTTGTATGACTATCTCTGGTACAAAACCTAGAGTCAACGGTCACTTGGTGCACTAGGCACTGTGTGTATGGGAGCGGGGTTATGTGTGCCGCTCATGAGAAAAATATTTTTTGTGGCTTAATGTGTATGGATTATAGGGAGGGATGGTAGAATTATCTTGACATGACTTCAGTTTAGGGAGTTGGTATCAATCGACCATTGAGGTGACCTATGAGAGAATTCAGATGAGGTTTTTTGTGATTTTGGTTGCAAATCCCACAAATGGATGTTTTGGACTTTAGTAGTGGAACACGAAGACTATTTCCTAGTGTGGGTTATGCCTAGTGGGATTGGTGGGAAGGTTGACGGTTTTGGTAATGTTACTCAGGTTTTGGTTATGAAATGATTTTGGGAAATTGAGGGTATCTTTAAGGGATGTTTTCCTAGTGTTAAAGGTGTCTTAGGATGTGAAGAACATGTGGTTTCTTCAGTGGTGGAATCAAATCATGGTGGGTGTCATTGATTTTTGGGTAAAAGAACATGATTATGCATTGGTTTCTTCCTCGAGAATGTTCCTGAGTGCTGGTAGTGGTTGTGAGGTTTGTTTTGTAAGGGTTGGATCATTTTGGTGTATGACCAGTCTATTTAGATGACAGTTAATGGGGGCCTCAATGTAGATTTTGGGAATACAAGACAATGATGAATGAGGTGTGTAATTTTTTCTAAAGGTGACACCTGAGGTGAGGGTGGACATGTGGTGGGAAATGTTTGTAAAAATGGTTTGGTTTTTGGGTAAAACTTTAAGAATTCCTTGAGTTTAATGAGGTAGACAGATGATGAGGCATGGTCAGGGGAATAAGCAAGAATTTGGGCCATGCTCTGGTGATGTTTGGATATTGTGATATGAATTCAGTTTCATTATGTGGTCATAGGATGTTGTGATACATCGATGGATTTTAGGAGTTCCATAAGTGGGATTGTGATGCCATGGAAATATTCCATTTCAGATTCATACATAGGTGGCCTAGAAGTAAGTGCCTATCATTTTTTGTGAAACTAGAGGAAATAACTTGTTATGAGAGAGACCATTTGGTTAGGGATTAGTGAGATGGTTCATTATGTTTCTGTTATGAATCAACCAAATTTATTTGGAAGATACTGAGTGGTTTTGGGGTGATAGGGACAAAAGAAACATTGTTTCATGACTACTTGGTAGGGATTTGTGAAAAAACTGTAAGTTTGGTTAGTAACCCCACTTGAGTTGTGGTGGTTTGGTGTTGATGAGACATTACAGGTAGGGAAGCTCAAGTCTTTCAATAGGTCATGGTTTCCCCATAGTGGGAGGTGACATAGATGATGGATAATTTTGGGAGTGTTTTGTGAATACTCATTAGAATAATTATAGCTAAATACGATCATATCCAACATCTTTAAATTATCCTGGGTACGCTGAGAAATCTATGGATTTACACATGGAGTATTAAATGAATTTTAGTTAGATGATGGAAATATTGGAGGTTACTCTCATGGTGAGGTGTATGTGGAGACCGATGGTGGGATGTACACCATAGAAAATTTATGGGTGAGGTCCTTGGGATGGATCGGTTGTTGAAGAAGGATATGGATGTCGTTATAATAATCTGTGAATGGTTATTAGGTGATGTTTGTTTTTTCATTATAGGAAAAGTTAAAAAAATGTATCCAAGTTTTATGGTTCATCTTATGACCATAGAATGATCTGTCGGGGTTTTAATTTCTTGTGTAAAGAGGTGGTAATGATTCTACTAAGGTTGGGAGTGATAAGTCATGCTCAGATGTGTGGAGAAGAGTTTGGAGGTGATGTGGTGGCATCAGGATTCCAATAAGAAACTTGTAAGGTGAAAATATAATTCCTAAGAAAAGGCCAGGTGGGATTTGGATGATTTGGTTGAATGATCCAATCATTGTCTTGGAATTAGGGTGGTTTCAAATTAAATTCTATGCACCAATGTTAATGTTTTTAAATGGTTTGGTAAGACATAACATTGGTTCATGTTGGGAAAAAATCCCTCAAGGTAACATTGCAGTATTTTTGGGTTGATTGTGTTTGTTGACAAAGCAGGTTTCCATAGAGAATTGTCGATTTCCCGAGAAGTTGTTGACATTCCATTTTGACAAAGAATGATGAAAAAGGAATGGATGACCTGGAGGCGGTACAAAAGAGCAGTACATGGCGGCGCCGTTTCCCAGTGTTTGCCAAATTTTTGGGGTCCAAAATTTGGAGTTTTGTGAGCATTGCGAAAAGTGGATTTCCATGAAGAGCATAATTTAATATGGAAATGACATGAATTTCATGAAGATAGGATGCATGGTTTGGAAATTGCGAAGACCAGAAGAATGGAGGCAGTGATGATTCGCGATTACATCAAGCTTCGCAAACGGCAGAGGCTGAAGCGCATCGCAGCGGTGAAGGGCTTTGCGAGGGAGATTCGCGGCGAAGGCGTGATGGAAGTTTGGGCTTTGCGAGGGAGCTTCGCGGCGAAGTCGCAAAGGTATGTTGATGGTGATTATTTGCGACTACGTCAAGCTTCGCGAACGGCAAAGTGCCATGGTGCTTCGCGATTTGGACAGAATTCCGGCGGAATCTTTGGAGCTTCGCGATTTGAGATGACGTGGTGTTGACTTCGCGTGGAAGGGACTAGGGTCGGTGGAATCACCTATAAATAGAGGTCGACCCCTTCGAGTGAAGTAGAGAGAATTTTCAGAGAAAATCCATTGCTCTCGGTTCGCAGAGGTGGTTCGTGAAGGCAGTGTGCTTCGTGAAAGAGGAGCTTCGCGGCAGCTATTGTAGCTCCGCGAAAGTTGTGTGCTCCGCGTTGGCTCAGTGAGCTTCGCGAGAGAAGTTTCTTTGCAACGAGTTGAGCTTCGCGGGAGTTCTTCGCAAGGGAGCTTCACGAGAGAGCTTCGCGAAAAGGCAGGAGCTTTGCGAAGGCTTGTTGAGCTTCGCGAAATTGGGAGCCAAGCGAAATTGAGTGATTTGCGGAGGTCTTTCCAAAGCTAGTTTGCCCAGTGTTCAGAGGCAAAGAGGTATTCATCTACGGATGAAAGTTGAACTTCAACAGAGCATCCACATAAAGAGAAAGATGCATTCCTTAATGGAAATGAAGAGAACTACAGGTCTATAAACTGTTATTGGATTCCCTTCCAAGATCAGTGAGCTTAGGAAGAGGAAGAAGGTGATCCTCTCCACTGGCAGTGAGCCAGAGAGAGAGAAATAGGGAGTGACCCTTGGGAAAGTAGTGAGCTGACCCTAAACTTTGTATAGGCAGTGAGCCTGGGCATAGAAGTGATCTAGCCCGAACATTGTAATCCACAACTAGTGAAGTTTAGTGGAATTGGTACGACCGGCAACTTGTCGGCATATGATCCTTGGACGTAGCCCTTTGCGGTGAACCAAGTAAAATTGGTGTGTCCTGTGCATGCTTTACTTTCTGTCTACTTTGTGCAATAGGAAAGAGAGAGAAGATTGTTTTTCTTAACAGCGAAACAAGATCAGAACGGGCATTTATTTTAAATTAGTCATACCCTGATTCACCCCCCCTCTCAGGGTATTCAGCCTTGTGGACCTAATAGTTCATGATAAGAGTGGTTGGATTTTAGAACATCAATTGAGGTTGGGAATGGACTCTGGTAGGTGTGATTGGGTGAAAATGGATTGTCCTTAGGTGTGAAGGTATCATGGAGATGATTGGTTGTTGCATAATGATAATGAAGTTCAAAATTTTTAGGATGAGCTATTCGGGGGATAGCTCGGCTCGGCTAGGAGGAAAGAAAAAAAGTGGTGAGTTGAAAACTACCTTTTCTGAATGTTTTTGAGTGAAAAGTACATTTTCAAGAATGTAAATGGGTTTTTTGTAAGAAACTAGTCACCTTTAATCAATTTATTAATGGTGTAAGTCCTTGTTCCACTATAGGAAAATAACATATTAGCGGCAGTTTTTTGGCATATAGCGGCGGTTTTAGGAAACCGCCTCTAAGTTGCACGTCGGTAAAATATTAGTGGAGGTTATATCCTATTAGCGGTGGTTTAACTTAATTTTCATAGTTTCCTCATTTCACGGCGGTTTGGGTTTTTTTAGCGGCGGTTTTACGACCAGTGGATCTCTTATATTTATGGAGGTTATAATCGACACGAATAAAAAAACACCCCCTCACCGAAAAAGTGCCGCTAAAATAATCAAAACCCCTGAAGAATACATGCGGATGATGGGACACTGTAGTTTCAGTTTTAACTGCCGCTACATGAAAAATATATATATTTAGAGGCGGTTAAAACCGCCACTAAAATTTTACCAGTTTCATTTCGTGGTGGTTAAAAATTCCACTAAAAGATGATCCGGGAAAAAAATAGCAACTCTGGATCCCCTGCGTGAGTGCCCTGAAAAAAAAACCATTATAGGAATATTAATAGTCTAATAGAATACATACTAGTCAATATGAAAAGAGATGCTTAACTAAGCACAATCAAAGGAATCTTTCAGTAAAGGAATGCAGATAAACATATCACATGGCCATTAGAACTTTAAACTAAATTATAAACAAGCATGTCTATCATATTTCTTGAAAACAATTCCAAGCCTAGGTTCAACCTATTCTATCGATACCAGTTCTAACCCAAACATAATAATTTATATCAACATACATCCCACATGTAATATATAATGAATTGTGTATGATATTCATAATTTATGGTCATTCTCTCATATTATTATTCTTATCTTATGATTTCATATTATTATCAATTGATATCTCTCATGTTTACTCTTAATGAACATCTGATTTGACGCATTCTTTTGTTTCCCTAACCACTAGGTTATAAATAAATACTACCCAACCTTTGAATTAGCATGACATGATCAATCAATTACACATTCACATAATTGTTTTTGAATTTTTTCCAAAATCAATTCTTTGAAAATAAGTGCATACAAGAATGGACTTATACTCTATAAGAGTGAGTACTAATAATGCATAGGTGAAAAACAGTGCATATAGTTGTCATGTCACAATTACTTTCTATATAAGTGAAAATTAGTAATGTATACTAGAAAATAAACACATATATGAATATATATATTGGAAAAATTAAAATTAGTAATATATATAGAATTAAAAGAGATTCCATTTATAAGAAGAAAGCACATCCTTTAGTAATATAAATAAAAAATTCACAAAGAGAAACTACACACATAAACTCATTTATGCACTTATGTTACGAAGTTAATTTTGTGTGATTAAATCATCATTAATTATTCAACATCATCTTTCCTCTACCTATATTATGAGAATGTAGGAAATGAATTGTTTGGTAACTCTACAACAAGGATTTCGATGACCGAGTTTAGATTCTATGAGCCTTGTTGGCATGTAAATTTTTCCAATGCCTTAATTATGCTCCAGATATAATAAAGTAATTCAGTCTATCATCACACCCAACCCATGATGATCGAGTCCATCTCATCTTTCTCATACATCCTGTTCACTCTTGTGAATAAAAAACCCACCCTATGATGAGGTGAATGACACCCTTTGGAAATAACAATCAATGTATGCATAGAAGGGGAACAATGATTCCATCCCAAGAATGATGTCAAAACCATCATCTCGAGGAAAAAAAGGTCCCGTACAAGGGGACACCCACTTATATTAAGGTCCACTCCCTACGGAAACATAAATTCCCTAATAAAATCCCCAAAAAAAGATTTGAGTGTCATCACTTTATAGGAAAACTGAATGTAGAGCCCATGGATCTCTACAACATGAACAAATATGATGGAATGAGAAGCACCAATATCAAAAAAATTAGATACTAACGTGGAAGCTACCAAAATATTACCTCTCACAATAGAAGGTCCAAAACTTTGTTCCTCACATATTGGTCTCACATTATATAGTTATATTGATCTGTGGCCGTAATATATATCCTAGATACCTTTAGTAGGTCCTCTATGCTAGTGATGTAAGTCTTGTGTCTGGATGCTTTGACCATGACCACCATTTCAGACTGATCGATTGGCCAAATAATATCTCCCTTCCTAACATGAAGCTGATTTCACCGCTCTTAAATGTGGAATTATTGCAGACACTCATTCACTGTATACTCTTCAAAAATTCTGTAGATGGCTCATCCTACTGCAATCTCGACACTCAACTTGATTACTATCACACAGTCTCCCCATGTATCACTCCCTCCCACACCAATGATAGAAAATATAATTACCAACACCAATGATACATATACAAAAAAATGTTCCCAATAAATAATCGACATATATGGTGCACACAACACTCGAGAAATCAAGACATGAAAGGAAACATTAGAAATCAATAAAATGCATAAAAGGAAAATATGTTCCACACATGATATATATACAAACCAACTGTTCCCATATTTTTTCAAAACATCAACAATACAACTACTCACAGTACGATGATGAACACGTATCGTCACCCTCTCCACCTCCATCTCCACTTCCTGCTGTAACCTGTTAGAACATTATATTGAACATTAAATACTATTGCATATTTATATTTAAACTTAAAACCAATACAAGTTTAAAAACTAATTGATTTTGATTTTTTGAGATTTACCTGCTTATCACCAGTCGATGCACTACCATCGGGGGCATATCTTCTCATCTGATGATATAGATCATTCATAACTTTATTCAAAGAGGATATCTAAGCCCCCTGGCCTTTAACTGTGGTTCATAGAGAAGAAATCTCCCTCTAAGCATCTTTGGGTATGGAATAACTATAATCAAGAGTAGATGCAGCTGGAATCCCCGGTGGCCTACCAAAGACCTCAGATGGTACGTGTCTGAAACCCATCCCACGCACTCTACTAGGATGCTCCTTCCCAAGGACTTTAGCAACTTTGTCATCCTAGGAGACTGAGTAGGACTGCCCTAGATTGGAATCCTATAGTTCTTGAATTTTTACCTATAAATAAAATATCAATATATATTAACACAGTAAAAACTGAAAATAAGTTATTATAAAAAAATTGAATTCATACCCCAACTTCTTTTGCAGGCTCATTAAAAAAACTTCCTTATGATTATTTGTGAACATCCAACCACATTTCCATTCGAGATGCTTCATGCCCTAAACACTGTGGATACATTAACCAAAGATAAATCAATAATTTAATATATTAAACAGATAATATTATCTTATAAATATTTAAACTAATTAAATATTACAAGATTCATTCATATTCTAGAAAATATTTTTGACCCCACAGTGTGAGGGATGACTTGCCTAGCCCAGTTTGATGCATTCTGTCTTGAGAGATACTGAAATAAATAAAATGAAATTTAACAATAATGAATTCAATGTCAAATCCTCTTCATATACATGTATACATGTAAAATGAGGATAATATAATAATATATATTTCAATACCATCTGCTTCTCATCATGATGTCTGTCAACAAAAAGTTTCCACTGTTCTTTCGGTAACCCACTGGGTAGCTTCTCATACATTTGTTTCACGATCAACAAAGTGTCGTTGGAATCGCACCACAATATCCATTTTTAGTCGTTCCATTTCTTACCAAAATTTTTCAACATCCACTTTCGTGCTATCACATCAGCAACTCTAAAGTGGAAGAACATCTATATACAGAAATTCATTTAGAACATATTAGTAACATGTCATTCAATTAAACCATAATGTATTAAAATTACCATTATTTGGGAATCAAAAACATCATTTTTCTAACTTGGAGGCATATATCTCAAATCATCATAAGAAATATGTTGGGAAATGGGCTTTGCTGCGAGTTGGCCTAAATCTGTCCAAGTAACCCTGCTGCATCATCCGTAGGGACTCCAAATGAATCAAATGGCACAACTATCTTCCCTTCATTCATATTTCAAACATCTAAACTTTTTATGTTTTTCTCCATGGTTGCATTTTTTTCATCTTCAATGAACAAAAAATTAGTATAAAAAAATGTAATAAATTTATTAATATTAAAATTTGTACATATGACAGTGACCCTACAGTATGCCCATGATTAACTAGAAGGGGAGTGCTTTCGCCCCACTACTGAGGCTCTTGAAGGGAGAGTTGAAAACTCAGCCTCTAATGATACAGCCATAGAGGATGTGAGAGATGGTACAAGGGGAGATGGTGTAGGGGAGTAGAAAACTGGTGGCTCAGATGCTGTGGGGAGGGAGATAGATGGATAGTCATCTATCGCAGTAGTAGATGAAATAGTGTACCGCTTCCTCCTTGTCATTCTTGTCATTTAATAAAATAAAATTAAGTTCAGAATATACACTTGAAAAAAATTATACAGAAAAAATAAAATAAAAATTATAATAGATGCTCAGTACTAACAAACAAAAAATATATAACAATGATAATGAATGACTGCACAAATGAAATAAGTGGTTACTGAATGAATGAATAACTATACATACAATCATTTTACCCTTCAATCATATAAGTTTCCTACTCCATTACATCCTCCACTTTATTCATCCTTGCTGGACTAATATTTTCAATATCATGATGGATAAATAATTATGCTTCTTGTTGTTGATGAGATTCAATTTCAGAGGTCAAATCTTACACTTCATCACCCATATCAATCAAATCTCATTGTATTACGTGAGAAACTACAATCCACCCTTAATCCACAATTTCATTCACCTAATATACCATTTATTCTTGTGATTATAAGATATATGGATCATGCAGTTCACGATCACCAACATCCATCAAGCGAGAGAAGTTCATAGAAGTAAATTGCAAGGAATCTCTTTTAATGCCTCTGATAATATCGACACAATTGCATTTGAAAAAAACAACAATAAATTTCCCGTGGTAGTTTAATTAAATAATATCAATTATTTTTTCATAGTATCCCACTTCAAAAAATGTAAATATACCACTATTCTGTGTTTTCAAACCCACTTCTCGATCAACAATATGAAATCTAAATCCACTCACATTGTAAGAGTCAAACTTTCTAACTAGTTTTATAGGACCTCTAGAAAGAAACATCAAATCTTCTGAAAACTCTTCTCAGGTATCGGTATTCATGATCTAAAAAAAGAAATATAATTTAATAGATTTAAAAAATGTTTGTTTCAAACTAATATTCGTATTTATTGAAATATTTATGAACTTACACGTTTTGCAAACAATTTTAAAAGCTCTTTATTCACATATTTCATTATATCTTTATCATTTCATGTTCGAGCTCTCATTTGTCTCTTTGTTTGTAACCTCAACTCTTCAATAAATGGATTTGCAATTTCACTATTCAGCAGCACATATCTATGTGCCTGTAATAATTCCAATTCTATTAGTGTCACATTTGAGGTACTCCCAATTGATCGGAAAATAGTAGGAAATATTTGTGATTTTTGATGTAATTGAGATTGAGTTGATGTGTCGTCAACACATCCAAATCGATTAAATCGTGTCTCAATATCATCCAAGTATCTGGAACAAAAGCTAAGACACTCCTCATCTAAATAGGCTTCTGCAATAGAGCCTTCTAGTAGAGATTTATTTCTCACGTATGCTTTCAAATACCCAAGATATTTGTGAAATAAAATAATCATAATTATGAATTTATTTAAATGAAAAAAATTATTTACATAACTGAAGAACATATAAATAAAATACCTCTCAATTGGATAGATCTATCGATATTGAACGCGACTTCCTAATTTAGCTTCCTCAAACAAATGCACAGTAAAATGCATCATGACAGTAAAAAAAGATGGTGGAAAGATCATCTAGATTACACAAAGGGTCAATACATACCTCTCATGGGGGTTTTCAAGATGAAATAGATGTAGAGATTTCTCAAATAATTTCCTAAAAAATGTGTAGAATTTGAGTACAACAACAATAACTTTTTTAGGTAATAATGTAAGCAATGACAATGGTAGTAACTGTTGTAACAAAATATCTGAATCATGAATTTTCAATCCATGTAACTTACGATTCTTCAAGTCAACACACCTCGAGATGTTACTCGAATAACCATCAGATACCTTCACGTTCTTAAAAATTTGAAGGAATCTATCTTTATCCCTATTTTTCATTGAAAAATTTTCAGGATCATACTTTTCATTCTCATCTAGCTAGAGATCACATTTTATGTTCATTAATTGTATGTCTTTGTGAGCATTGAGATGATCCTTAGATTTTCCATTCTCATTAAGTAATGTGAAAATAAAATTGTTAGAGAAATTATCCTCAATATGCATCACATCAAGATTATGCTACAACAAATTAAATTCCCAATACGTAATTTTGAAGAATATACTTTTTTTCTTCCATTCTTGTGTTCTAATTTCACTTGACGATGCAATTTAGACCCGTTTTCCGCTATCATTCAAATGATGAGCCTTCCCAAATTTTGTTTCAACATTTTCAAGTTGTGTCAATATTCAGAACTAGTTAACAACTTTGGAGGTGGACTACGATCAATGAAAACATTAAATTTTGATCTGTTTATCCAAAATATATGAGATGAATCAAGAAATCTTTGATGTCACAAGAAGCACCATTTTCTACTATGAGGTAGCAGTTTGGTCTCATAAACAAAGTTAAAAATGGGACAAGCCAAACCCCTGTAAGTGTTCTAACCAGATAAATTCCCAATCCCAAGGAAGTCACTAATGGTCCATTTTAAAGTAGCATGCATTTTGAATATTTTTTTAGAAAAAGCATCAAATGTCTCAACACCGTTGCTCCATAAATCCTAAAATTCATCAATGAAAGGCTGAAAGTATAATTCAATATCATTTCCACAAATTTTTCTTCTATGAATAATCATCAAAATGATAAATTATGTTTTTTCCATACACATCCATGGAGGTAGATTGTAAGGGATAAAAACAGCTAGCCAAATGCTATAACTGGTACTCAAAGTCCCAAATGGGTTGAATCCATTGGGAGCCAATCCCAATCGAACATTCCTAGGATCAGCTGATAAATCTGGATGTAATGAATAAAATGTCTTCGTCGATTTTGAATCTCATGGATGTCTCATTAACCCATCATTGTTATTATCTACAAAATGCCACTTTATGTGTTTGGTGGTTTTCGATGACAGGAATAACCTTTGTAATTGAGGCTTCGAAGGAAAGTATTGAAAAACCTTTGTTGGAGTGTTCCTTTTCTTCTTCTCCCTGAAATTATGTTGATTCAGACTTCTGACATCACCCTTTGAATTCAATCTAGATGAAGAACATTTTTTTCAATTCTTTCTACTTGAATCCTCTCCCCAAAAAAGCATACAGTCATTAGGACACACATGTATTTTTGTATAATTCAGACCAATCTTGTTAACAACTTTTTTAATATCATATAAAGACTCAGGGATTTTTGCTTCAGGAAGTAAATCATGAATCAATTCCAATATGATGGACATTTCCTTATTTGTAATTCCACATATACATTTGATATGGTACAACTTCAGAAGAAAAGAAAGCTTTGAATATTTTAAACACCCACTATACAACTCTTGATTTCCATCATCAACTAAATCATGAAACACATTTTCCTCAGTGAATTTTTCTCTTATATTTGTCTCCAAAACATCAAGAGAAGGATCCAATTATATGTTACAATCTTGATCTAATTGTGTTACAGTCTCAAAAACATCACTTGTCTCGTTGCTATTTGTAGTACCCTCATCAGGTTTTTCTGATATGTTTTGATGTTGATGGTGGTATCTTCCAGTGCCGAATGCATCATTTATAAGGTTTTTCATTTCATTTTCCATTTTAGAAGAAGTTGGGAGGTCATTCTATGGATTGAAATTAGTTCTCAACATTTCTGTAACATTCTATTATCCATGCCAAATCCAACACAAATATTGATTAGGGAATTTCTTAAATATTAAATGTTCATAAAATTCATCTCTCTTCAACCATCATCTAAATTTACATTTAGGACATAGACATATTATTCTCCCTTCAACAGATCAATTAGAAATTGAAAAATCTAAAAAACTCATTCAAACCCATAATATACTGAGGTGCGTTCCTCAGTAATTTGATCCACCTTTTATCCATGAATATCACAATGTGCCTACACAATATGAAAAAAAAATTAAAACACATAACTATTACTAAATAGGGAAATGGATTCATATATAATAGTTGAAAAAATATATAAATATGTTACATAAGGTTTTCCTATATCAATACATATGGTAAATCACCCACTAGTGGTTTCATCTAAATTAGTACCACCACAAAGGATTAGAACTAATTTGGGAGATTAGGGTGAGTGAACAAAGTCCAACCACATTACTAAACTTAAGAAAGTTGGAGGTTCCCCTCTCCCATTGTATTAAATTATTCTAACCATTGTTTGAAGTAGCCCAATATTTAGTGGGAGATATGATCCATGGGGTGGATGTTCTAATAAAGTACATGTTATTCAGCTAGAGGAAGATCTGATTAAATCCAAAAATGCATGAAATAAGTGATGTAATAATTATTTAAAGTTTCATTTGATATAAAATATGATCAGAACGTGTCATGGATAATCATGACTCACCATGTGGTGTTAAGAAACCACTTTTTTCTCCAAAAATGATCTAGAAGTTTCATGCTGAAGTAATTTCACTTATTAAATCTAGAATTACATAAAAAAGGGATTATTATAGAATAAAAAGTGGTTTCGAAGCCTTAACTAAGAGAATAAATGATATCATTTTAAATCTGGTTTGTAACAAAGGATATCAAGCACTGAATTTAATAGAATTAGACCACTAATAAAGAAGAGGTATCATCTATACCATCACGTAATAATGTTTGAAAATATCTTTTTATGATGGGAGTGGGTAGGAAAAAAATTAGGCACAAGTATTTATTTTGAAATGTTTGATGGAATATTCCACCTTAGTTAATGAGGATAAGAATATTAAGGAAGCCGGTTTCCCTTAAAAATCTAAAAAAGTTATAAACAAGACCTAATGTCATTAATCAAATGAAATAAGATGATAATGGGTTGTAGATCAATGTTGGTGTTGCGACAAATTCATTTACTGTGAATTAGATTATTGGTATAGACCGTTAAATGAAAAATTATAATGGAATCCAATTCTAAGGGATAGAAATCCAGACATGAAGAAGAAACATCCATAGGTTAAGAGAAACATGTATACAAAAAAATAATTTGAAATTCTGAAAATGTGTCTGATGTATAAAGAAGTTGTATTCATAGGATTGGTCCATGTTCATATCAACCTATATATTAATCGAATAATAAAATAAGACGACATAAGTTAGTGAATAAATAAAAATCTTCCTTAGGAAAAAGTGAAATAATATTATAAGAAAAAAATCCTCAAAATATTTCACGTAGGGAAGGTAAGAGGCCTTGGAATCTAAGTTTGAGAAGTTTATGAAAGGTTCATCATCTAAAAGAACTAATAAAAAGGAGGGAAGTTAGCAGTATCCATGTTGAAAGTTCAAACATTCTACCAATGAAATGATGCATAATTTCTATAGATAAACTTAATTGATTTTTCACATGATACTAAATAAAAGAGTAGGAAACACTAGTGTCAAGAAATACATGAATTATGGTAAAATAAATACTAATAATACCTCACACTATTAAGGGAACCCATTATTAATTTTATATAGCTTTATTATTTCTAAATATTTATCATTCAGCCCCTCCTTGATAATTCCTGCCCCCATGCTGAGATAGGGCTTGCTGGGGTGTTAGGGTTGTTCTTAGAATCACTATAAATAAGTCAATTTTGTGGATGAAAAATAATATGATGATATCATCCTAGTTGATCATGAGAGGATTGAGTTAGATTAAAACCATTTCCTCATTTTGAATTCATAGGATAAGTATAGAAACATTTTAGATGTCATATTCGGCCATAGTTGTGAAATTCTCAAAGGACTATCATACATTCCCTTTTTAAGTGATCCAAAGAGTCATATTGGAATTAACCCAAATAATTATTTTGAAGTGGATAAAAGTAAACCGACCTTGTGGATTGTTTATCTAGTGCTTTTATAGCCTAGGGATAATTTTTCCTTCTATACATACTTCCACTGTTGGAGTTTCCACCTATGCTCATGTGGAAAAAGGTGTTACCTCTACTAATATTCCCTATAATGTACACATTTTCTACCATTAAGTTATTCTAAATCTCAATGAAATTATCAATAAAATCACGAAAACCTTAGAGTGATTCTTAAGACATAGAACCAACTCAAACACACATGATTTGAGAGATTAACTAGATGACACTTCTAGTACAAAGTGAGTTAGGTACATAAATTGGGCTCTATATTACATACTTGAGATATAACTATTATTAAGATAAAGAAATATATTTTTCTTAACACTTGAATGGTTTTTAGGTAGATTTTTTTGTTAAAAAAATCCCCAAATCCATCTGAGGTAAGGTATTGATCAACCTTAACATAGATGACTCAGTCTCACAATTTTCATTACAGTCCTTTGAGTATAGACACTACTATATTTAATTTAGTCCCATCTATAGTTCCCAGAAAATATAAGATCCTATTTATCCAACCTAGACATGACTTAGAATCTTCATGTCCCAAGTCACCCTATAATATTTGAAGGATTTTCCTATGAAATTCCAATGACTGATCCATATAATGTGGTTCCTCATTCCAATTTTTTCTTTTCCACTACCCAAAAACATTTCACTATTCTTATTAATAGTAACTAATTTACTTATGGTTTAGGTGGAACCACATTTCTAGTATCAAAATCCTGCTAATTTATAGGTCTTCTAACTAGTGGTATTTTATTTCTATAACCATAGTTGATGTTATTAAAATCATTACTTAGTCACCACCCAACACTTTAGTTAAAGGTTTTACAATGTACAATAATACACAAGCAACATCAAAATGGAAAATTTTCAAAGTAACAACCCATGAAATATCATGTGAATAATGAATTTATGGTGTTAAGTCTCTTTAAAAATGTTGATACCCAACTCTCAATGGCTAATCCCATGATGATGATAAGAAAACACTCCAAGAAGGGTTATAAAACACTTTTAATACTCAGACCACCTAGGTAACATGGATATTTGTATAAAGAGGTTATATAAACCTTTTTATACCCTATATTTCAAGTCCTAAAACATCCTATATCCATTCCTATCTTTCTAACTTATAGATCATACCAAACTGATATCATTTGTAATATCACAACCCCAACTGATCACCTTAGATAATATTGGAATTCCACTAACCTTAGGTCCATCCCACAAACACTAAAGGTTGTAAATAAACACCTAGGGTTAAGAATATTACTGGGTGATGATTTACCCTTAAAATACATAATCTTCAGTGGAATAACTATAATTTTAAAATATAAATATGATGCATGATAAAGGAAAAACAAACTATACTAATATAAAATAATAATAATAATCAGAGATACAATAAACAAAAATATCATCAAATAAGTCTATAAGACAAATTATTTTAAAAGGTATAATAGGGAGCCAAACATTGCACTACACCAAGCTAAAAACCACTATTATCTCAAATATCCTACCTTTATCCCTAATAAACACAAAATAAATGTACTCCTCTATATAATTAATAATTTTTCCCTTTACCTATACAATGTCATACTTCATAGGCCACAAGATGCATATGTGGGGTGTGAGTATGTACACTTAGTAGACAGCCAACCAAAGACATCCTACACTTGATACTATAGTAAAAACAAGTTATCTCACATTTTATATAAAATAAAAGTGAATCTAAAAACCATTGAATAAGATACATACAACCAGTGAAAAAAACTCACACTATAGACCACATCTAGATCACGAAATCACACACCCATAAAATACACTAAAACAGACCCTCTAGGAGCTATTTAACTAACCCAGTGTATCCCGAATATAAGTAGGACCAAATTAATAACCAAAAATCATAATTTGAAACCTATCCCCTTGACCCAAGTCATAACTTGGTGGTAAAATCTATGTTCCTAATTAAACAGAATTGGCATCCAAATCCAAACCAACAAAGGTGAATATATATGAATCATGAATGAACACTAACCTCATCCAAGACATGTTTATAAACACAAAAGGGTTTCATAATTCTACAATCATATGCCCCAAAGGCTCCAAAAAAGTATGAAAAACAATACCTACGACTATGAAAACCACAAGCGGTAGGGGAGGGGAGTCGACCTAGGGTAGGAACTCAACATGGTCGGGGGAGAAGGCGGTATCGCAGGTGTCGGGGGGAGAAGGGGGGTCAGCAGCGATGAGTGGCGAGGTCCCCAGTGGCATGGGAGGAAAGCAGATCTAGGGTTGGGGCTTGTCAGGGGAGAAGCGTCACATGTGTTGTGGAAGAGGGTCGACTTGGGTGGGGGGGGGGGTGAGAGTGTCACCACTGTAAAAAATTAAATGGGTTTTGTGGAGGATTTTAATAAACCAACGCTAAACCATTTTACAGAAAGTTTTGGTGGAGGTTTTGTAAATTGCTGCTAAAATACTACCACTAAAGGAAATTTATGTTGTAGTGTACTAGGAATATTGATGGGTGCAGTAGAGAATGAGGATGGTTGGAAGAGTAGTGGATTCCTTGATGATGGAGTTTTACAGGAAGTTAGAGAATGACCCCGGTAGGTGTGTTAGATGAGATTGATAAGCCTTAATTGAGATGAAACCTGGGGTGGGAGAAGCGGTATCATGTTAACAGTGGAAGATGGGTGTGTTGGGAAAAACCAATTGGGGGTGTTCCAATACTATTTGATAAAAGGAACAGATTAAATTAGTTAGGACCCACCTTCGGTTTGATGTTCTTAGTGGAAAGTACATTTTAAAGATGAAGGTGAAAAAAAGTGGTTTGAATGGAAAAGTAAGGATTCCCATGGAGGATGGTGTTCTAGTGGATTGTTGGTCACAATTAGTTAGGAAATGTATCAGGTATATTGTGAAATTTGAGATGAGGTCTTGGTAGACTTTTTACATAGTAGTGGTGCCAACCACCAGAAGATGGTGGTGGTAAGCTAAAGAATATGGTGGAGAGAACCATAGTAGGAAAGTGGTAGGTTGATGAAATGAACTATTTTAGGGGTTGATGGACTAGGTCAATAACTATCTGGGTGTTTCAGTTTTGGTGATTCACATTGGACCTAGTTTTGACCAGATGAGTACCTCGAGATGAAGGTTATTCCTGGATTATGCATCAGATATGTGAATATGGATTGATTCCGTTGGACCTAGAGTTGTGGAATGACATAGGTTGAGAAATTTGGTAGGCAAAACATGTATTCCATAGGTAAGTCAATGTTGCGTCACATTGGAATTTTTGAAAAGGGGGTATGACGGTTCCAATTGAATAGGGGCACAAGTTGTAGAGAGGTTCAGGCTAGTAGAGTGTCAATTAGCTCTTCCTCTATGGTATGATGATATATATGACACTTTCATATGTATCGATTTAGGCAGTGTGCCTATTCTTCCCTATGGATTTATTGTGGTTGAGGTTTGGTTCAAGGTTGATGAATACATTGAGGAGTATGTAGTTCATATTGAGGATTGCTGTGAGACAGTATTATAGGGAAAGACTGTGCATTTGGTTCATGTTTTGTGGGAAAAAGGTTAATGTTGATGAAGAAACATAGGAGAAAGTTAAATATATTTAGGCACAGTGACCTGATCTCTTTACCACATAATCCCATTAATTCAACAGAATGCAGATGAAGGATGAGCCATTATAAAGTGGGGGGTTGTAAGATACTAAAATTTAGGGAGGTATGATGCTATTCTAACTACCCTGTTGAAAAAACAAATCTCCCAAATCTTCCCAAGGGTCGATATCATTCATTTTTAGTCCATTTGGAGTGTCTTTGGGTGTGAATCAATGCCCCAGGTATGTCTAAAGATTCTCTTGCTTCTCTTTTCTAGGATAGGTCTTGTGGTTTTGTTATTCTTATTTGAAGCTCTAAAACCCTCTTTTTTCTAGAGGATCATTGGTTTGGTATTTAAAGGGAAATTTAATATGGATTTAAGGCTAATGTCAAGAGAGCGTTCATCTATAGATTCCTGGTAGGTGGTCTTCATGTTATATCCCCTAGTTTTATTACCGATTGTGCATCAGTTGTGATGATATTACCTCCCTCTTGATGTTCATTTGATTCATTTAGTATGATTTTCTAAAACGGTCAGCTAAATGATGATATAGACCCTTAATGGCCCTCGGGGGATGTGTTAAGATTTATTAGATCATTTAGATCCACATATGGGGTGTTCCAATATTACCAATCATGGAAAATTATAATGTTAATCCTAAAGTTCATTTTCTTGAAATAGAGATGCTGATAAATGTGTTGACATGTTGGATTGAATTATAAAAAGACACTAATTATAGTTATTCCTATCCATTTTCAATGGCATAAGGTACTATTTGGAAAATGTAAAAAAGGGAAAAATATAATAAAGTGAATGTCTGAAATGACTTATGAGACTATAATTGAATAACGTGAATGGTAAAATAAAAGTGAACTGATGAATTATGTGAAATGGGAGAGTGTATAGAAATGGTTGAATATGATAAATGGGTTATGGTATAAAAAGGGAATTGGGTTAAAGGGGATATTCTATGTAAATGGTAAATGTTATAAATGGTTAAGGGTAGACGCTTGTTCATGTGTTGAATGAAATGTTAATTTTGATCTTTTTGAGTATTTATTATTTATGATTTGTGATATGGTATATATGGTAAATGGATAAATAATAATGTGAACATGGTTTAGTTGTGTGGGATAATGGATTGAGGCTCTAAACCACACCCTATAATGTACAATTTAGGGAGTCAGACTGAGGCTCTAGGACCCTAATAGTTGAATTGGACAAGACTACATAGAATGAGGATCCAACATAAGTGTGTTATTATTATTTATGAAATTTTCTTATCCTTTGAGATTGTAAAATTTAATTATCCCCTTATTCCTAATAATTTACTAACATAGGCTATTGCGTAAATGATGCAAATTCCTCACCCACAGAACTTGTGATGAAAATGAATTTCATAATAAAGATGGTATAAGTGATGAAAAGGGAATTAAAGATGGAAATGGTTAAAGTAAATATTGTTAACTAATGGAACTGATGTTTTTTGTTGGTTTACCTTGACATTTATTTCATTCTTTCATGTACTATATATTTGTAATGGATATTTTGTAGACACCATTTGCGGTGGCCTACTGAGTTGTACTCAGACCTTGTTTATGCTACAATTGGGTACCCAAGTAGATTTCATGGTTGCTGGTCAAGAAAAAGAAAAATGATCTATGATTGGGAGTTTAGTTGAGATTAGGATGTGCAAGGATGAGGATCATAACATGGAATCACGAACTATTTTTGTGATTTATTTGTTTGTCTTTATTTTGGGAATTCTTCAATTTTATAACTCTTATCATGGCGTAAAAAATTATTATTTGGTTGTGGTTTCTACTGTATTTTGGGAATCATTAGTAAAGATTATTTTTGTTTATTGTTTATTGTTTCCTTTATTTCATATGTTATCCTATGTAACCTACTTAGATAAATAGGTTATAGTCTTCCCACATAACCTATTAGACCATCGTTGCTATTCGGTAACATATGGCATATCAAGAGGGATACTTGAGGTCATGTGGTGGTCTATCTTGGGGCAAGAGTTTAGTGGATTTTAGTTTGGGGACATTAGAATTTCATCCCATGGTTGTGCTTCAAATAACTTCCAATTCATCTCCTATTATAACAAATAAATAAATATTCAAGTTAAAATTTTCATTTCAAAATTACCTAAAATTTGCTTTTAATGGATCATAAGATCCATAAATGAATGAAAATTCATTCCTTTCTCTAAATAATTAATAAAATAAAAATGATAAGAATATGTTTTCCAATAACATATTTATAAAAAAAATTCAGAAATTACCCCAATTTTCATCTTAATCCATTGCATAAGTAGTTATCCTTAAGACTTATTTTAAATATGTTTCATGAAATTAAAAAAACCAAAATATTTGATAAGAAATTTATCCCCACACAACATAAAGTAGCTCGTAAGGTCACATAATAGACTTGTAAATACCTTTATTTTATATTTTCTTAATAACCTGAATCACCAAAAATTATAATAAAAGTATGCATGATTCAAAAAATTAACACACTCCTGATTCCTAAAATAATATTATAGATTATCGAATATATTCCATAAATCCAAAACCTTAGTTAATATTATTATAAATTGATTTTATTTTTAAATTCACTAACCAATTTCATGGTTACAAATACTATCCCATTTTCTTCATCAATTTCAATCTTATCTTTATCCCAACTAAAAATTATAATTTTACAATAAAATCAATTTTCTTAGTTATTAGCAGTATTCCAAATATGCTTTCAAATCCTTAATAAAGAACTATATTAGTGAAATCAATATATGTTTTATGACTCATATAACCAGAGTGTCCTTGATAAAATACAATTAAAACATAATTACTGAATCAAAATACACAAACACTTCAATCATTTCACTTAAGCTATTGTAATAGTATAATCTTGTCCTTATCCTCGTATTTTCATATATAGTATGTTCCCTTTATGCTTGGTACATTGGTTTGAATAATTACACAAGTATTTATAGATAAAGTGTTGGATGTTAGTGGTTTCATTATTTTCCTTTCTATCAGGATACTTATGAACCCTTTATCCACACTTGAATCAAACTCACATTCTCATTAAGATAACAGCTAAGTGTTTATTTACATAATTACCACAAATGGGAAATTCTACCCTTCCTTTATTTTAATTCACCTCATTGATTTTTCATTATTCTGATTTTCCTATTCTTCTCTTGATTTTATTTCGAAAATATATTACATGGTGAATTATTTCTATGTTCTTATGGAACTTTATACAATAACATCATATTTTGATGAAATTTGAGAGACTCGTTCCATTTAAGGTCATTTATTAAGATCATCAATGAAATAAACAATATTACACTATTTATTTTGTAAATTCTCCATAACATGCCTTGACAATATTGTAATGGGTTCCTCATACTCAACAAAATCTTTCTCTTACATCTTTATTAGATTGAATAATTACCTTTCTATATAATTCTTTTGCTCATGAGGAAAGTATTTATTCATGAATATCACTCAAAATTTTCTCCAATTAGTTTTTTTATTTTATCAAAATCTTTAGTGTTCTAAATTTATTACCACTATTAATAGAATTATCTTTTCAAATAGAAAACTTCCTAAATAACTTTTTTATTTTCATTACATCTCAACGATAGGAATACATTTTCTAGGGACTTAATACATTGTTTAGATACAAGTTTATTAGTATCTATATTATAATATGAGGGATTTTATCACATGAAGATATCCAATATAGGAAAATGATATTATCAAATAACATGTTATTCCACTAGGAAAAGATTATTCATTATAGCCATATTCAACATCCCTAATATAGCCAAGATATTCCTAGTTCCAATACTAGACAAATTTTATTTATTAGTAGGGAAATACCTACACTAATTATGGGGTATTATTCCATCTACCTAGATAGGTTCCATAATAATGGTACACACCAAGTTATCTCATAATCATCATGATTATTGATCCATAAAATTAGACTGCCTATATCGGTAAATGATCGCAAATACTATAAATGATTATAATAATTCTCATGTTGTATATGTTCATATAAAATGTGATCCCAAAGGTTTCTAATAACATTTATCTAATAATAAAGGTAAATAACCCATTTTTAGTATCCTAGAGTCAATGTTTACTTTATTAAATTGGAATAATATACATGTAATTGAATCATAGATGATTGAGTAGTTTAGTTGTTTTGAGGAACTAGATAAAAAAATTATTATGATATTTACATTGGAAAGAGAATATAAAAAATAGGGAAATTAAATTTTATTCATCCATTAATTCATTTAAATATTCTATCTTCATATTCCCGGGAAAATAAAAAAAATAATGGTGAGAGAAAATGATCAGTAGGGGTTACATACTATGGAAATTATAATGATTATAAAAGGCTTAATCAACATCTAAAATTAAATAACTAAAAACAAATTTCAGTTAATAAATAAACATAGTATGAAATGAAACCATAGAAAATATAAATAAAGTAATATCATGGATAATAATAACTTAATTACTTATAAAATAAATTATTAATTATTATATTTATTGATTTTATAGATCATGATATATACTAGGGAGAAATCCCTTAAGATAACATTGTTTTGTTTTTTGGTAGATTCTGTTTGATTACAAAGAATGTTTCCATGGTTAGTTATGGAGTTCTAGAGAGATCATTGAAAAGGTATTTAATAATGAACCAAGAAAAAGAAATGGATTATTTGGATGTGGTACATAAAATTGAGTATACAAGGTTGGAATTTTTCTCAATTTTCCCAAATTTTTGGGGTCCAAAAATTTGGAGGAGGATTCAATCTTTGAGAAAGTTAGATTTCTAAGAATTACTCATAAGAATATAGAAAATGTATGCATGTAGAAAAATTATTGTGCTTTATGAAGTCCTAGTTACTATAGAATATTTTGCTAATCATGAAGGTTTATAGGTTCTTGAATGAGATATTGGAATGAAAGAATAATATTATTCTACGCGACTAGGATAAGACTCCCAAATGATAAAATTTCCATGGGTGTTTTGAAATGATAAGGATCTTCATGATGATGTTTGAAGATATTTTTTAAAAGGCCTTGGTAGAGTGGAAATCCTAAGAAATGGTAGGATTAAATTATAAATAAAAGTATGTAACTAATTTGAAGGAAATAAAACCATAACTAAAATCCAAATTCTCTAAATTCTTGAAGGTGCTTACTGAAGGTATTTCAAGAAGGAGGTTTGAGAATGTGGTTCATGAAGTATTTTTATAGAATTAGGGTATCTCGTAAGATCATAATTTCGATGGATAAAGGAGTTCACAAAGTCCATGTTTTTTTTCATTAAAGTTATGATCCTCATGAATATTGTGAGAATAATTTATGATAAGTGAGCTTAGTGAAAGGATCGAGCTTCAATAAGGCTATTATATCTTCATGAAAGAATTGAGAATTCTGAAATTTGAGCATTGTTAATGTTGGGAGATTCAGGAAGGCACTAAGCTTTTCGAAGCATAAGTGATTTCCTATTAAATTTTTGGTAAAGTGGTATTAATCAAGTGGATGAATGTGGATATTAATTAGGTAATCAATTATATGTAAAAAAAATTTATTCAAGAGATTAAAAGAAGGATAATATTAAGTTGTAATGAGAATAATTTAGCTGATATAGAAGTGAGCTTTCAAATTGTGATTGGTTGTAAACAAGGATAGATATCAAGTCAACTCCAAAATTTTAACAATATTGTGATTTAAAATATTTGGAACATAGGAACATTGACTTTTTATTCTCTTTGGGTACAAACAAGTGTGGGTGAACCTTGTAAACTTTTTTGTTTATTGAGCATGCTTCCAATTCTGTTCATACGTTGCTATAGGAAAGAGAGAAAATATAGTTTTTTGAATGAGGAATAAAGATCCAATAGGGTAGTTGTATTAATCATTCATACCCTGATTCACACACTATAAGGGTATTTAACCTTGTGGGTTTAAAAATATATATACCATCAAAGCCTTATTCCAAGGCAGTTTAATCAATTCGTAGGTATGCACCAGAAACCCACCTAAATTGGCTAACTAATTTGACCCATGAGACCTGTTGATGCATCGAAGGGCTATATAACTCAATACCTCACCCATAATTTCATATCCAATGTATTCTTTATATATTGGATAATCAATTTAATTAATAACAAATATTAGTTATGAATTTTATTTTATATTTCTTAATTAATACTGTATATCAATATTTCCCCAGTCAATCAAATAACATTCAATGTAAAACACTGTATGTCGAAATAGTATAATATTTATACAATAATTATATCAAAGATAAAAGAATATGTATATTTAAGATAAATTTTAATTCTAATTATCACAAGAACTTTAATTCATCAAGAGAATGTCAATTTACACAAAATCATTTAAGATTTGAAATATAACCATCAGAAAAGTATATTTTATAGTAAAATAAATTATTTTAAATAATAAAAAATGGAGATAAATAATTTAAAATATTTTTTCATAAGGTTTCTCATTTTGAAAATTATTGAATTTTTTTATAAGAACTAAAATTGGGTAAAACATTTATAGGGGTATAAATTCTATTAATTTCATATATGTTAAATGGAAAACATTCCTTTTGACTTTTTATGAAGAAGTTTAAAATGAAACTTTTATGAAAACATTGTAAATATTCCTTGAAAACCCAATAAATGTTAAAGGATAATAGTAAAGGTAATTAATAAATTTTTTTTGTAAATAGATGGGTGTTTTATATTTTTATTTTTTGAAAAATACAAATATGGAAGAATGATATACCCGATCAAAAAAACAAAATAAGATGAGTTTTTTTTATTTAGAAATTTGTTATTAAAGAATAAATTTAATTGAATTTTTAATAATAATGTATAATTTGATATTGATTTTAAATACCCAAAATGTTAGGTACATACACTAAAAAATTAAAATGATGTATAATAATAAATATGTCTCAATAGAGTGAAAATTGACACAAGATCTCTCACCTTCAATATGACATGTCAAATATGTTCTTTATGTTACTAAAAAAATAAATTTATGGTAATTATTTACTTTATTAAGAACCAATTTCTTGTTTATTATTAATTTTATTTTATTTATTATTGTGTTATATTTAATTACTTATCAATTAATTTCATAACTAATGTTTTGATGATATTCAACTCATAAGTCCAAAATGAATTCACTAGTATTAATGTGGTCAAATAAGAAATTATTCCTTCATCTCTATAATAATAATTACGAAATATTTATAATTTTTATACAAATATAATATTTTACAAAACAATACTTATATATGGTAATGGAAAAATATCTTTGTTTCAATCATGGAGGCAATATACTATACATATGCATGAGTTACATTTCGATTTTTCAATGATAATGATTGAAATAATTTATGTTTTATTTTTTCATGAAATGATGATAATTATATTGTAATTACCATATTATTTATTTAACTATAGTGACATGTATTATTCATGTTATGTAGTGTTGAAAAAAATATCATCACTTCATGAAGGTGGTAGTCAACACATATACACGAACATCATTATAAATTTACCAAGAATGGAAGGGTAAGAAAATATAAGATATATTACCTTTTAAAAAGATTAATAAGGTCATGAATATCTTATAAATAAATTAAATCCATCCCTATATCCATCCATGTGATATGGTTATGGGGAATTAATTAAATTGGTTCACATGGTTGTAGTTCGTTATACACATAAATGACGGTTTCATTTCCAATTTGATGGAAGAGGAGATAAATGTAGGTTATTCCATTAAAATAATAAAAAATTAT
This sequence comes from Viscum album, assembly GCA_963277665.1. Taxonomy (NCBI): domain Eukaryota; kingdom Viridiplantae; phylum Streptophyta; class Magnoliopsida; order Santalales; family Viscaceae; genus Viscum; species Viscum album. Next base: position 282,889,236 of record OY728137.1, on the reverse strand, counting down.
TATATTTAATACATTTATGTTATTATTTCATAATTTATTGAATATCATTTCAAGGTTTTGTAAGAATAAATAAAACTAAATCATTTGGTTAAAAGTTATACCTCTTCTTCAAACAAACTCATTTTCATTAAAACTAAACCCCTTAATGGTTGGTATTATGAAAAAAATAAGGCCTCAGAACATGGGAAGTGATTTTAGGAATTTATTTTGGAAGGAATTTGCTGAACCAAAGTGATAAAAAGGCATGAGGTAAAGAGGAGAAGATGATCCCATTTATAAGAGAGGGGCAGTTCACTCTTGTAATTTTTAAAGTATTCAATCAATATATATATTAATTATCATGTTAATGTGGATACATAATGATATATTTAGAAGATATAATAAGTTTGGATTGAATTAATTATATTCTATAAATTTTTTTATATTTTTAGACTATGTTTTTCCCATATTTTTTGGTTTTAAAAACATTTTAATCTTTTTGACAATTACGTAGATAACAAATGTTTTTACTATTTAGAGGTTATATTAGTTACTATAAAATGAATATTGGCCCATAAATTGACCATGAATGAAATTTTATATAATATAATAATCATTTGGATAAATATAATATTTTTTTTATGAATTCTTATTAATTTAATGAAATATTATTTAATATAAAATTTCATTAATATTAATTTTTTACCAATTCATTTAATTTCATTTTGAAAACCACATGAGTGAAAAATAATTAGAATATAATAATTTCACAAAAACATAAGATGATATATTTTTCTATAAGATTATTGGAACATAATAATTTATTCAAATTATATTTCTTTTTTTATTTATAGAATCATTTATTTTAATGTTCTATTAATTTTCTAAATACTATGTCGACGTCATGTAAGTATTGAATGCAATTATTTAATCAAAAAAATAGAAATATATTAAAATTATAAAAAATAATTAATATTTTAAATAACCATTAAAACATAACATAAATTGTTTTTATACCTTTTACAAAATACTATTTATATGAAAACAAAAAAAGTGACATTTTTTACATTATCTTTTACATAAATGTTAAAATAGTTAACACATAAATAATATGAATCCTTGTTTCCATATTATATATAATTTGACATAATTAGAAGAAATAAACTCATTCAATAGAATTAAGGGTTGTACTATTTTCATTTTTTAGTCTTTATCATTTTACTTTTAACCTTAATTACTTGATTTAGCTCTACTCTGGTGAAAACTATTTACTATGGTTATCATTCATACTGAACAAAACTAAAGGGAAATATTTAACAATTTTGTAAAAAATAATTATAAAAATGGAATAAATTTTTCTTTATTCTATTAAAATTGTTGGAATTATTTTATTTAAAATTATTCTTACCAAACACGATGAAAAATAGTTTTTTCAGAAAAATGTGTTTTTATGCCTAAAAATGAACATGAAAAAAATTAGGGATAAATATGATTAAAATTAAATTATAAATAAATAAATAATACTTATCTTTCTTTGAGAAATAACTAAAATAATAATGGTAATTTTATATTACTTTATTTATTGAAAAATAAAAATAGATTTTAAAAAATCATTATTTTTCAATATTCACTGGAATACCAATCCTTTCAGAATAATACCCAAAGTTAACCATAATATAATTTTTATATTATGATTTAAAAAATTATATCCTTTTTAAAAAATAAATTTTTAAAATGTTTTAGAAATTAATTATAACATTTTCTCACAAAAAGAAATAAAAACCATTTTGGAAAAAACATATTTTTAAAGAATAACATGATTTTACTAAAAATGAAATAATTATTTTATATAAATTAATAAATAAATTAATAATAAAAATGGACTATATATATATATTTATTTAATAATGTTTTTAATTTTATTAATACCTTCTAATTCGATGACACAGTTATAATATTCACATTTAAATAATAATATTTTATGGTTCATTTATGTTTGGTTATGCAAACTCATACATCATCAAACAATGTGTTCTTTAAAAATATATGGGTGATAAATTTTTGTAGTTTTTAGTTTACATAGGAGGCTATAGGTTTTCTATAAAATAGAGGATATTTGGTGCCTTTTTATAGTGAGCGAAAGGACACACATGGAATTAATAAAAAGAATTAAACATAATAATTTTATTTTTATGTGCAAGTGGGAAAATGAGGACATAGTTTTTAATATAAGATTGGTTATGGTTTAAATCCTCTCATATAATAAATATTGGATAGGTTGAAGTGGTATTTTAAACAATGTTTTTTGGTTTGACCCCTTTATTAATCATATTTAATCTTAATCGCAGAAAAAAATCATTTTAATTAAAGGGTTATAATTTCACTTATAAGGTTATAAATTTCACATAAATAGAAAATGGATGAAATTTTTTACCATTTATGAAGATAGTTGTCTTATTTCATGATATTTATGATTTTTTAAATAGTTAAATAAAATATTATTTTTCATAAATTATCAATAATGTCATTTTTGACACTATTCAATTAATTGGACTATAAGGTTAGCAAGAAAAAAATATAGTTAAAATGAATAATTTTTAAAGATATGTAATATTTTATATACATCTATAAAATTCATGGTGCAATATAACTTTCCCATGAAATATTAATTTTATAATATTTAAATTAATTTATTGTACTTTTCTATAAATTGAATAAATACAATGTGGGTGTTAAATACACATTTAAAGAAATTATCTCATTACTAAAATTTAAAAATAAATGACCATGAAACAAATATTTATCTTTCTTATAAAAATTAATAAAAAAACATAATTTTTTTATCCCTGTCCCAAAATGAAATACATATTAAAATCAATAGAGTAACATTTCAGAATGTTCCTTAATTAAAATAATAATAATGTAATTACCATGTTCAAATGGAAGAAAAATTCCATTTATTAGAGTTTTTTATTTATATAGATGAATAAATTCCATCCAATTAAATAAATTAATGTTTTAGATTGATTTTCAATGCCTTATTACATTATTTTTAGCCATAAGTACCTGATTTACCCTTTACAGATGTACTAAATTTTACCCTCTTCACTATTCATGATGGCCAAAAATAAAAGATTACAATTTAAAAAATTTGTATCTAATGATTAAAATTATTAAAACCATTTTCAGTAATCAATTTTTTGAGGTGGTAGCAAATAATTTTATATTAAAATGAAAAATGCAACGAAAAATAATTTTTTAGAAAGCGTATTTCAACACAAAAATTCACTTATAGTAAAATAAGGTTTAATAAAGATTATTATGTAATTAATTAAACTATTAATAATATAGAAAATAGTATTTTACTTTTAAATAATTTTAAAACTTAATGTTACTTTGTAAATTCTTGAAAGAAATACAGCTTTGAAGAAAAATATGTATTTTTAAATATTTAAAGAGAAATAAATCTTTTTAGAAAGATGTCAAAAATCACTCTAAGGTAATTTTGAAATAATTATTTTAAAAAATAAATTTATAATTTCAATTAATCATTCTAAAAGTGTAATAAATTAGTTATATTATTTACTAAAAAACACCATTTTTGATGAAAATGTATTTTTGAGGCAACAAATAATTTTACTAAAAATGGAGTACTTATTTATAAATTATGTACAATACTTAAAATTATTTTTAATAAATTATTTATTATTATTAATAGATCGAGTTTTAACTATTATTTTCTTAGTCACATTTAAATATTAATATTTTAATTGTATATCATAGTTCTCTTAATGATCAATGTCTCATGTTAAGAAAGCCATCAAGCCTAGTATTCTAAAATATCCAGGACATTAAAATATACCACTAATAATGAAATTGTACCCCTATAATTTTAACCCAGTCATTAAAAGTAAAATATTTGAAAATACCTTTATTTCAAACTAACTTCATAAAGAGAGACGATACAACTTCTTTTAAAAAGGAGAAATTGAAATAATAAATTATACCTAAGATAAAACATATTCAGTTTCCTAGGTAAGGATAAAATTAGTGGAAAGGTAAAATATATACATAAAAGATAAGGATAACTTCTAAATAAATAATAGATAGTGATAGAGAACATGATAATGAGAATGTTAATGACCAAAAAACTATAAATCAGTGATGATTGATGGGACCATAAATTTATTAGAAATTAAGTTATATAGATTACATTTTTATTTCAAGATCATTTCAGAAAGACGAAGAGTTATTTTTCTCTCAATATATATAAATTGAAAAAAAAATCATCCAGTGTATTTCCATTTTATAATAATGATTTCATTAATTGGGTTTTCTTTGATCAATTTCCTCTTCATCTCTTATTCTAAGACATGAATATTGAAGATGAAATTTTCTAGCCATAAACACTAAAATTAACTTTTAACAGATCCTAATATCCATAAAATAATGGTAAACCATTCCTTAATTATAATTTTTTAAAAGAACAAAAATTGTTAGTAAAAATTATCTAATATGGATAAATATAATACATAATCTAAAAAACCAAGAAAATAACCACCAAAGATTCAATTAATCCATTCCACATATAATTGAACTTAAGAATCCACCAAAATATGTATAACAAAATTAAAATCCCAAAAAATTGAATGATTTGATCATATATTCATTCAAGAACAATTTTGTAATTATATCCATGAAATATCAGTCACCCATAAATTAATTTTCAAAAAATGTACATATCTTATCATATAATCAATGAAATATGATAATTTTCCCTTAAATAACATTAATCACCATAATTCCATGATAGAACTATTTATGATTCTAGAAGATAAAAAACCTTTATTCTTGAAATAAAATAACATACTACTTAATAAAATAAATAAATCCAATAATTAAATAAATTTCATAAAAGATAACCTAAATTACATAGTCATAAAATCACTAGAAAATTTCAAGGATACTAATGCTATCCCATTTTATTCATCGTCTTTAATAATATCTTTATCCAAAATAAACATTATTAAATTAATATTAAGAACATAATAAGGTTTACCTTTCCTTTAATCATGTGTTCTCCAAAAATATAACCATATCATTGAATCAATATTCTTGGTTATTTGTACCATTCTATATATGTATTCAAAACTACCGAAGAATAATCATTTGATGAATCTGGAGTATTATAACTACAATAACATTAGTGTAACATTTATACAATGTAATTATTTACTCTGAATACATAAAAAACGAAATCCTTGCACTTAAATGATAGGAATAACATAGATCCTTCCTCAGTCTAGGAGTCTACCCTTGGATTTGGGAATTGACCCGGACAACGACTATATTCCCCACATATAAGGTATTTGAACTATATGTGGTGCCATTTGATGAACATCATATCCCTCCATAAAACTCTAATTTTTTTGACAATTAATTTATCTATACCCTTATTTTGCAAATATAAAGAAACTTCATATTCATTTAAGACATTTTATGGGGTGTCGCTTTCCACATTATTGACATTATGGATATTGACTCTTATTTTCTACATGGTATCCACCACAAAACACCACAATAGACTATATTATTATCTTCTTTGGTGAGTTTATGATTTGATTAAGGTATATATTATTAATCATATATCATGATAAATTATTACTTATAGTCATATGATCCTTCACTCTAGTCTCAGTCAATATGTTTTCTCATAATCGCAACATTTTCCATAAACTTTATTTTTAACCTGATTCCTCATTCACCTAACCATTGAAAAAAACAAAAAATAATTATATGATAAACCATAATAATAGTTTTAAACCATATAATTATGAAAATAATTTATTGGATATCTAAATAATGACACATTATTTTCAATCTAAGACACATTAGGTTTAACCTAAGACATTCAGGGTCATCATCTATTCAAATCCTTTATAATGGTTCATAATTAAAATTTTTATTAATCCATGCATATTACCCTGGCCTATCAAACCAGCTGTGTAGTATGGTTACTCTCACTATAAATCAGAATCATGGATGAGTTAAATTAGACTAACTCTATTTTAGTGCTATTAACCCTATATATATATATATTCCAAAATCACATAGACCTGTAGTATCTATACTGAGATTAATTTCTAGGAATGGAAAAAAGTATACCTTACCCAAAATTTAGGAATTTATCATACACTTAGAATTATCCTCATAGTATATAATTCTATTATATTTGATAATATATGTTTCCAAAAATCTTGTTCCCATGTTTTCAACTAAACTTTATTCAACCGAAACTTTAATAACCCCAAAATTACAGTATTCTAAATCCAATGATCAATTTATTACATTGTGATAAGATATAAAATATCTCATCCCAAAAGAAAAAACAACTTAGAAGTCATGAAGAACTAGATACATACTTGACTCCCATTTCACATTGGAAATATAAAAACATAATGAGGGTAAATATCAGACACCATTAACTCGTTAAAATATTTTTTCTTCATATCCTAGTGGAAGAAAAAATATGGCGAGATCAAATTCAAAATAAGGGTTACATACAATAGGATATATCATGAATAAAAATTGCATATAAATATGTCATGTTAAATAACTGGAAACACATTCCAATTAATCATGAACTCTAGCATAAAATGCATCAATTAATAATATAAATATAGTAATATCATATATAATAATAACTAAATTATCAATTAAGTAAATTCATAATTTTTTATTTCATGATATAAAACATCATGATATCTTAACAATTAATACCTTATGACAATAGAGTTTAAAATTTTGATATTAATACACCAAAACCCATTTAATAAGTCAAGTCAACATGTTTTTTCACATGAGACCTATTGATACAATGAGGGGCTATAAAATTCTAGGCCCCACCCATCACTACATGTCCAATTCAATCCATATATATTGAATGATCACTTTATTTTATGAATATTATTTTATATCAACAAATAAATGTATTGAGTGATAAATGAAAAATATCAATACTTCCATAGGAAATCAAAAAATATTCAAAGTAAATCACTATATATTGAAATGGTATACCATTTAATAAAAAATTATACTCATGAAAAAAATATGGATATTTAATATGAATTTAATTTCCAATGAATACGATCACATGAATGTTAATGTTTCAAGAGAATGTTAATGACCATAAAATTAATCCAGATATGAGAGATTACCATTATAAAAGTTGTTTTTTTAGTAAAATAATGTCTTTTTATTGAATAGAAAAAAATAAAATAAAAAAATTTATTATAAGTTTTCATAAATAAATTCCTTTTAAAAATCAGTGAAATATTTTAGATGGTTAAAAATAGAGTTATTTTTATAGAAGTAGGAATTTCCATTAATTTCATATACGTTAAAAAGAAACATTGCATTGGAATTTTTGTTAAGAATGTAAAAAATGATTCCTCTAGTAAAAATGTAAAAGATTTATTTAAAACCATTTAAAAATTAATGTATAAATAAAAATACCCCCAATAAAACATTTTATTAAATAAATGAAAATTTTAAAATAATTCTGAAAAATATGGTCATGAAAGATTAATATACTTGATCAAAAAGAGAAATAAGATAGACTTGTATTTTAAAATTTTATTTGATTAGTTAAAGTTTCATAGATCGTAATAGTTTGAGGAAAAAATAGACACTCCATCGAAATACATTGGATAATAATATTAATGATGACAGTGAAGTATATATTATAATATTCCTTTAATGAGAATAAGGTCAACACCATATATCATATTGTAAAATAAATGTGTACCACTTTAGTAACAATCAAACTGTGTCCCATTGAAATATTAACTTGAATTTAAACTTTAATAATTACTAATAAATATATATTCATGTTTAGTACATAAAAATAGTAGTATATTATAGAACATAAAAGTGAATAGATTTATAATATCAAATTTATGTCAATGGATTTAGGGTTGACACAATGTCCCTTACAAAGATAATATCATTGAAGAGGGAATTGATAGAAAATACCTTACAAATATCATATCATAGAAGTAATAATTAATCAATGAAGTGATTATTTGTAACAAATGTAAATACACATAAATATTTTAAATAAATAATAATAAATTCAAAAGTTTATTTCGCAAATAATAATGGAATACCATAGTTAATGAAGTATAAGTATGACCCAATGAATCGAAACTGTGTTAAGAAACACCTTATCTCATGCTTCAACTTATTTGAACATTCTTTAACCTCATTTATAATACAATTAAATTTATTATACTTCTATAAAATAACTATATATATATATATATAATATTATATATGATCAAATTATAACATCTTATCACCAGTTTGTTACCGATAATTCATTATTATAATTTTTTCACGTGTTATCTATTTTATTTTTTCGTGCATGTTTTTCATGGAAGTTACAATCCATGTTCATTTTTATGGTTCAATAATATCCATAATGTTGTTAATGATATAAATATCATATATATAAAATAAATATATCTTTATTACCATCCACATAAAAAATAAAGTAAAAACAGACCACATCGCTTTGTATAGGTGGTAATCCACACTTATGCATGAGCGACATTATCTTTTTACAAAAGATTGGAAGGTAAAAAAGTATTTATGATATTATAATTCTAGAAGAATAATTATATCATTAATACTATATATATTTATTAGTTCTATATTTTTAACAATCCATGTAAAATGGTGGTTAAAAACAAATTACACCACTCCATGAAATAATATGTTATATGTATACACGAGGGGTGTTTTAAATTTTAAAAGGATGGGAAATAGATTAGAATCCTTATACCATAATAAAAATAACATATAAGTATATTAATGATACTATATTTATTATTTTTATTTGATAAAATAGATTTAGAACAATTTTAAGATGAATGAAATTTGAAAGAGTTTGTAAAGTCGATTACATGTTCTTCAAAATATCACATTTAGGTATTCTGTAAATCGACATATGGTTCTTATTTTGAAAAAAATATGGAATCAATAACATGAATAAGGTTGTTTAGAAGATTTTTTCAGTGTTTGGTTGATTTAAGTAGCTCTTGTTGGTGTATTGAAGAGATGATAGGTTGCACATTTTATAGTAAATGAATGGACTCACATGGAATTAATAAAAATATTTAAATATAATACACATATTTTCATGTGTAAGTGGCACAATAAGAAAATAATTCCAAATATAATATAGTATATATCTTAAATACCTTAAAAAAAGGATAGGTTTATGTGGTACATTAAACCTTTTATTTTCGTTTAACCCCTTCATTGATGAATTTTAACCTTAAACGAAGTAACAACTTTTCAATCAAAAAGGGTTTTAATTTTTATTTTAAGTTAATAATTTTATCATAAATGGATAAGATATGAAATACTTGACCAGCGTTTATTATAATTTTCTTCTTTCTTGTTTTTTATTAATTTTGAATAATTTAATTAAATATATTTTTTTATAAAATATCAACAATGAAATTATCAAAACCATTAATTTAATTTGAATTTAGAGAAATAAAGAAAAATATAAAATTAGAATATATACATTTAAAACATCTATTTTATTTATTATATATCAATAAAAATTAATGGACACTATAACATTCCAAAATAAATATTTATTTTACATTATTTATAATAATTTATTTTATTTCATTATTGATTCACTAAATATTGTGCTATGGTCAAATAAGAAGTTAATGTAATAATTTTGATACTAAAAATTAAAATTAAATTAACATAAAAAATTATTTTTCTCTGAAATAAATATCTAAAATAAAACTAATTTTTTTTATCTTTATCATAAAATATTATTGATATTAAGAGAAAAAGAGTGACATTTTGAAATTTTCATTACATAATATAGTATAAATTTCTTTACCAGATTCAAAAGGAATAATAATTCCATATATTCAAATTTGGGATAGATATAGATAAATAAATCCAATATATTGAAATTAAGTCATGTTTTTAGTTGATTATTAATGCCTTGTGACATTGTTATTATCTATAATTTATCGATTTACCCATTACTATTGTGATAAATTTTACCATTCCTACTATTCGTAATGGAAAAAAATAAAAGAGAAATATTTAAAAAATGTGTACATTCTGATTCAAAATATTGAATTAAGTTTCAATAATCAATTACTAGAACTGAGAGAAATTAATTTAAAATTAAAATGAAAAATGCAATGAAAAATTTTTTTTAATCAAAAATGAGTTTATTCCCAAAAATAAAATTATACCGAAAACAGTTTAACGATGGTTCATATGAAATTATTTAAATTATTAATAATATAAATGAACTAATTTTTATTTTAAATTAGTTTAAAATAAAATGGAACACTATTAATGGCTAAAATAAAAAATAAAATGTTTTGAAAAAAATATTATTTTTTACTATTAATCAAAAAATCAATCTTTTCATAAAATTATTAAATGTCACTCTAAGATAATTTTGACATTATTATTTCAAAAATTAAAATAATTATCTGAAATAATATTTCTAAAATTATAAGAAATTAATTATATAATTTACTCAAAAAAAAAGAAATGAAAACAATTTTTGAATAATATGTATGTTTGAGGCATTAAATGATTTTATTGAAAATTAATTACTAATTTATAAATTATATAAAAAAATTATAAATTTTATTTGATATTATATTTATTATTATTCATACAAATAATTTTAATGGCTAGTTAATTATAGTCATGTTTAAATAATTATATTTTAATATTATATTTTAGTTCTATTAAATCTCGGTGTTGTGTGTCCAAAAATATATTGATCTTAATATTATAATATTTCATTGTTTTATAGAATACTACCAATTTTTTAATATAATTATTATTTTTATTATTTTTATTGTATTGTATTAATTGAAAAATATATTTAAACAGTCTATGAAATAAGATTTATTAGTTTGTATCACATGCTAGTTTATTCATGGACTACTTGGAAGTCTAATTTTGTCAGTTTTATTTTATATATCGATCTAGTAGTCATAAACATAGAGTTGACTAGTTTATGGGTAATTTGATTAATAAATTTTTTTTCCATCATTCTCTTTATTAAATTAGGTTTTACTTTCTACAATAAGAGAGATAAGGATAAGATAAAAGTCTAAGTGGTGAGAGTATGACTAATTATTCTTATTGATCCTCTGTATATATTTTCAATAAGGGGTAGTGAAAAGGGGAAGCTTAGAGAACGTCGTGAATTTAAATTATCTAATATATACATATATATATATATATGGATATTGAGTAATGAAAACAAATATAAAAGGGGATGGAAGTTCCTAACGGATTCTGTGTATTATATTTATTGTCAGTAAGAATCGAAGTCTATATGTGTTGAGTGATGATGAAGAAAATAATGAATGAATTTTTGTTTGAGATAGAGCTTTGATATCATTTGAATAATTATATAATTTTCTTATGATATTTTATTTGTTGATGGACATTCATTAATTAGTGGGAAAGTGATATTGAGGTATGATATTAGGGAAGAAAAATGGTGTTTCAGAGAGTGAGTAACAATTCTTGTGGTTATTAAGAATGAAGGGTATTATATGATATAGAGGATGCACATGAATTATTTTGAGTAGAGATACTATTACATAGTATGTGATTGATTGATTGATTTATTTATTTATTAAATATTATTTATAATATTTGTTGAGATGATCTTTTGAAATATTCTTATGAATTTTTTTAAAGTGATTGGAAGTATTTTGAGATGGATGATATTTATTAGAGATAATTTAACCAGAATGTAGATGTGATTTTAAAATTATAGACTTTTATATTTTTTTTAATTTGTATCATTAGTCCTAATATAATATTAAGATTAATTTTTTAATTAAATCAGATTAACTCATTACTTTATAAGGAAATGTTATATCACTTAGTTGATATTGAAGATTCTATAAGTTATACAAAAGGAAAACATAGAATTTCTAAGGGGTATGGATGTTATAATATAGAATCTGTAGAAGAGATATGGAATGTTAATTCTAGAAGTTTAAAGGCTATGAATTATTAAAATAAAGTCACATAGGATTATCAAAGTAGATCAAATGGATATATCATAACAGTTTTAGAAACAAATAAATTCTATAAGATAAAATTTTGAGAATAAAAACAGATACTTTGAAATGGAATAATATATTTTGAATGTATTTCTAAATAATTTGGGTTAAATATTATTATATAAAATCCATGTCCTAGTTTGGTTCTGAAGTATGAAAAAGTTTTGATGATTTAGAGGATTAACTATATAAAATCTTTATTAGTGTGAGATTATTTCCAGAAGCATACTATCATTTGAAAGTGTAAACCCAGAAGAAATAGAATATATGTAAGAGTATCAAGTTTTAGATGTGGTAATACATTATATTAAATCATTGGATATAAATGAATATAAACGTAAAGATACAGATCCTTGTAAGATTAAACAGGGGGATTCAACATGAACTATAGAGGTAAAATAATATGGTATAAGGTTTCTTAAATTACATTAGAATTGAGTTATATGATCTCGTGGAGAATTTTGAGTCTCATATTATTGTTATTTAGGTGAAGAACTAAGAGAGAAATATTAAAATATATTTTAGAAGAAAATTAAAATGCGACGATACTAATCCGTTTGAAAATTAATTAAATTCAAGGATTATGTTAAAGATTCAATTTTAATTAAATCTATAAATATTAATAACATATATGTGTTAATTATATTATATTCAAATTTTAATTTTTGAATTCCATTAACCAAAATTGAAACCAGTTCATTCATATTTGAAAATTATTTTCCCATTTTATAAAATTTGATAATAGATAATATTGAAAGATAATTAAATAAGAATATCACGGGGATATCAATATGAATTTTTAGTTTATTCAATTACAAATATTTGACACCATTTTCATGAAGATCAATACAGGAGGAATTATAAATTATTATGTTTCCATGGATAAATGAGATAATCAAGGGGGTTGATGATCAAGAGGGTTTATAGATATAAAAATATAGAAATAATATAAATGTGGTTTATTCTATTCTTAAAAAAATAAAGCGAATATAAGAACAATGATTGAGATAAATCCAATACTTCATTTCTTGAAATATATTCTTTTCTAAAGAATGAAAAATAGAGGGGAGATAATAACCCAAATTTATAGTTGTTGGAAAATAATACATGAAAAATTACGAAATAAGGTAGACATACTAATGAAGTTTTTTTTACTGTCGAACACCCCATACATCAATAATTCTTAAGAATGAGGAACTAAAATTATTGATGGTTATTAGATGGATCAAGGAAAAATATTAATTAAGAATAATACATGGAGGATGAAGTGACCTAATAATTATATACTAAAATATTATTTCTTTTTAAATGAAAATTAAAAACACCTCACCAATATACACATACTAGAAAAACAAAGGACTAGTGTATTTGGAGGATATATATATAATAAACCAATTTTTTAAAATATATTCAATATCTACGACCAAATTATTCAAAAAAAAACCTTCTCATGTATTTCTTACTAAAACCAATTCTTTATTACCCGGTGAAATGGAAACATATGAAATTATGAGTTCAAATTATATGAAATATTAAACATGGAAGATATCACTTAAAGATCATAAGTGATCATAACATGAACATAAAAGTATGACAATATAATCATGTAACTTAGATAACATAATCATACCCAAGATAAAATAAATCAAAACTTATGGTTTGTGGTATAGAATTCATTATAACAAGAAGCATGGGTGAAAAGAAATATTATAATGAGACACAAAAAGCATAACATAACCATGTGGTATAACTTATTAATGTTTCATAATCATAAACATGGTAAATCAAAACATTATGAATCATGAATAAATACCAAAATCCTATGAAATCATAGACTATTAATCACCACTAGTGAAAAATTTTAAAATGTATCATGCAACATCAACAAAATACATTAGTTTCTTGTATCTGACATTTTTACTAGAATTCCATGGTATATTAGATCATAAATTACTAACAACATCCATTTTTATATTTAATCATGTAATATTTCTAGAATAATTTAGTAATATCATGTTATATAATTATATTACCCAATACATTGGAGGGGTATTATATAACCACCAATCCAAAATTCAGAAACCATATATATGTGTTCTATAATAATATAACATTCATGATTCCATCATAAGTTAGTTAAATCATGTAGTGAAAATAGTTTCTATATAAATTTCACAATTCATTATCTCGATCTATCTAATGAAATATGTTGGATGGTGTCATTTAATAAAATCACTAGTGATGCATAACAATCAAAAATAGATTTTGATATAGACTAAAAAATTATAAATGAATTTGAAAAACTCTTTTAGAATCAAGGGAAGTATATAATTTAATTTTGGTAACTTTTGAAATATAAAAGTTCCCTAAACAATGGGTGTATGATTTTATTTAAAAATCTATAGAAAAATGTAAATGAATATTAATAATAAATTACATTAATGACATCAATTATATTTGTTCACTTTATAAAAGTTAAAAAAAATATTCTTTTCACCCATTTGTAAAAAACCAAATATAATCCTTATGGAAAATATTGTAAAGATTACTTTTTAGAGCATTAAAAAGAAAGTAAAATATGGTTGAAAATGAATTTACATGATCATTAGAGAATAAAATATAACATTATACTTTACACAATCATATTAGAATATAAAAAAATTTCTTCAAACATTTAAAAAAACATGGACATTAAAGAAATATATCCCCGACATAAATGAATAATTAAGGTTAACCTTTCTTAAAAACATTATTTTCATATTTTGAGTAGCAAAGAGGGGTTAAATGGAAATAATTATTGAAAAACCAAACATAACTATAGTTGAAGAAGATATATGAGGTTTAATACATAAGGAACATATAATTTATTGTAATGATAATGGATACATAAATAATCCTAATAAAAATGAGATTGTAACATAAACCCCTACATTAAGTAAATAATTTCTTCATAAAAACTTTAACATCCATTATAATAAATTTATATTTATTATAAATTTATATATTGTATAAATTCATACTTATATTACAATATATTATTCATTTTTAATTTTTGATCACCAATTTTCTAATAATATTCCACTAATATCAATATTTTGGGTGCTAATAAATTTGTTTTTACGCATGTTTCAGTTTATAGATTCTATTTATTTTCCATTTTACATGATTTAATCATATATAAAATAATAATAATTTTATAAAATTAACATGAATTCATTATATACACTTTTATGAATATCCATATAAATTTTTGAAGAAAAATTAATTACATCACTTCATGGAAACAGCAGTTTGTATGTACAAATGGGTGATATTTTCTTTTTTAATGCACATATAGAATGAGTGGTAAATAATATTATATATTTATAGGGACATAATTTTTTTATAAATAACATATATATTAATTTAATCCATTAACATAATATTCAATGTGAGACGATGATGAGAAATGAAACATGTTTCTTTAGGGAGACAATAGTTTTTACAAACATATGAAAATTACATTAATTTCCAATTATATGGAAAGGTAAAAAAAATACAATATTATTAATAAATAACTATTAAATATTTTAAAAATACTTATTTCATTATATTTTTATGATTATATAATATTTATAGAATGTTAATGGTAGAAAGAAACCTCAAATACATCGGTAATGAAAATTAACTCTCCATTTAATATCATCATTTTGATTACACATTAATAAATATTAGGATGGTATTTTAAATATAACATGCCATATAGGTCATGGGTATAATATATTTAAAGTTATTTTATAATTCATTGGTTGAGCTAGAGTCCTCAAAGTGTGTAGAGAAGTGAGGAGAGGGGGTGGAATTTATAATTAAGAGGAGAGGTACCCTTATAAATATTCAAAAAATGTAAATATAAAAAATTTAATTATCAAAGTAAAGAGGAAAAAATAAAAAAATATCAAATATATAGTGGTAGACGAAAAACATATTCTCAATAAATAATACAATGATATAATCTCTGTTATTTTTGATGACTCATCCCTTAGTTTGACCATTTTTAATCCATTTAAACCTTTATTATGATGATTTAATTTTTACAATCATAACTACTAATTATGACTCAAAATAAAATTAAAATTAAAATAATAAATTATAACTAAAAATATGGAATCCATATTACCATAATTAATTTCAAAATATTGAATAAATTTATTTAAACATACTTTGAAAAAACGTGATAATTGTTTTTTAGAAAATATTTATTTATCGAATAAGAAATATTTTATTCAGATTCCATACCTAGTAAAAACAACTCTATGAATGTTAATATATTTAATTTAGTATTATATATATATAATTCATTAAAATATTTCATTAATAGTGATAAATTAAAATCATTGATATAAATTACATTGCATACATAAAAATATTTTCAAAAACAATTCTCTATTTTGGATTCAAATTATTTTATCATAATTTATAAATATTTTATAATAAATTTATAAAAGATGATAAATTTTTATATAAGTGTAAACTATAATTTTCAATAAGTTTTACCGTCAAAATAAAATAAAATAATTATTAAGTAAAACATATATGACAATTAAATTGTTTATAAAAAATAATTCTAAATTTGTATGAATTACTAGACCAACATTTCATATCATTTACAAACCATTTCATGAATCTAAATATGTTATTTGTTTACTTTAAATTTATAAATATCAATAAATTATCTAATAAAAAAATAATTTTTGGAATTATTCACTTAAGTTTAGTGTTGTGGGAATCATAAGCTATCAAACACATTGAGTTTATTACAAAATATATTTTAAAATATATTGGAATTATATAATTTTACATTATAATAATTTCAAACTTGAAATTATATCACATTAAAGAATATATGTTATGATACTTTTTCCATGTTATATCCTTGGGTTCCCACATGGCTTCCAGAAATTTATGGTTTCTATAAAAAAATTGATTATGCGAGTGGTCTTATTCCACAACACTTTATCTATTTTATACATTATATAGACCAGGTATTCTTAATAAGAGATATCATACTTGAGTGGTGAAACCACTTAGTTTATTATATGTTAAGGATAAGGTAATTACTTTATCAAAAGAGATACATTGAACATATCATGAACTTGTGAGAAGATTAGTGGAACCACTAAGCTATATGTTACCTTCCCAACTTGATTAAGAGTATTGAAGGGACTATTATATTTGAGGTTAATCTCCCCTTAATTAAAAGTTACATAAGATTATTCCAAGGATATATCTATATGAATTCCTTTTCCCTAAATTAAAACTCTAGATCAAACCACCAGTTATCATCATACCTATTTTTTATACTATTAGTTACCCTGATGAGTTGTTGAATGGATCTACCTTTTTATTCAATTTACTCAACCATCTCACGTCCAAATATCTTTTCTCTCCAACTCCATCCTAACATGTTAGAGTTCTGTATTTCCTATAATAGATATATTTACGAAGAGCTATCTAAATTCTCGATTGAATGCTATTGTTGTTATAAAATTATACAAGAGGAAGGTGTTGGTCCTGAAATCCATTGAAATATATGAAACATTATCTAAAAATATTTTCCAGGGGTTGAATATTTCTATAGACAAACTCTATGTCTAAGGTTGATATGAAGTTCCAAATCTCTACTCCATATTCAATGCATTCTGAAGAGTTATCTATAACATTGAGGTAAACCTTATATTTAGACTGAAAGTAATTAAAAATGGCACTCTACATTTCCATACCTATTCCTTATTTGTATTTTATCATGTCAATCAGGTAAGAAATATCATTTTATAAAAATAATATGATTTGACGTCATAGAGAGATTAAATACAACTCAAATTACATTATAGACATTAGATGTCTTGGGAAGTCTAATCAAGAAATCAACGATGATATTTTATAATTTCCATTATAGTATAGGTAATGGTTGAATCATCCCTTAAAATTATATCACTCAACCTTAATATGATGGAATACCATGTAATGAGTGGCATACTCTAAAATATCCCTCTTCATTTTTCCCCACATGAAATTTTCTTTCAGATCTGTATATGGAATTTTACATTGAAGATGGGTAGATAATGTTAAAATATGTTCATTATCTATTAAATATTTATTAAATTAGACTATTTATGGGACACAAACCTTGTTCTCCGGCCTAATAATTTTGTTACTATCATAGTTGAATTAAGGAACATTCCTTACATTATTTTTTAGTTCCAAATCCTCTTCTGGTGCCTCTTTATTCTTCCAATAAATTGATAGTTTAACATTCATATAAGATAGAAATATTTTATCCCCTTATATCATGATTTCAAGATACATCCAATGTGAATCCATAAATACCAGATCACTTTTAATACTCATTATGGTTAATATAACATAGTCATTCTAACTCAAAGCATCAACCACCTTGTTCTCCTTCATAGTGTGGTAATATATTAAGAATTCATTATCTTAAATAAACTCCAACCATCTAATTTATAGTATATTCCAAAATTTATTTGTGGATATATACTTTAGTAATATATGATCAGAATATATATAAAAAATTTCACTATAATGACAATTCCTCCATAACTCAAATGAAAAAATTACATCATCAAACTCCAAATAATAAGTTAGATAATTGTTCCCATAAACAATTAATTATAATGAGTCATATGCTACCACCATGTCATTTTTCAAGAGAACACATCATTGTCCTCTATTTTGACCCTCAATTGATGATATCAAAAATGATGTTGACTCTTTAAAAAGTAATGATAAGAACATATTTGAACAATCATCAATATGTGGTATCATATACTTATTCTTGATTGTAATCTTTTTGAGTTATTGATAATTGATGAATAGATTCATTTTCCCATATTTAATCTTAAAAAAATAACCCGTGAACCCCATGTTGAAGAATTTGGGTGTATGAATTACATATCAATATTGTCTAGGAATTATTACAATAATTCTTATAAATCAATAAAGGCCACTGTATAAGGGGTCTTTGAGATTGGCGTTATAAAGGATTTGATTTATAAGGAAAATTCAACTTTACTAATCAAGGGAATACTAGGAAAATAATCTATAAATACATCATAATATATTAAAATTATAGGTATATATTCAATATTGAGTTTATTACCAACCATTTGAAACAAACACCCCTCATTAATGGGAAGTAAAAACCATAAAATGGAATTTATTCTCTTTGTATATTCATGTTTATCCTCACATAGATAATTGATCATATGTTTATTCATAATATAAAAAGTTTGTTCCATTCCTCGAAAATTGATTTGGAATATATATAGAATTATCCAATACATGTCCAAAATCACATCAAATTAAATTATATGGATAATAGAATGATTTATAGGAAGTGAAGTAATAGAAACGCCTATCAATGAGTTGATATAAACATAATATGCAATCATCTTGCCATAGTGAGTTTTCATCTAATAAATAAATATATAACTACTAATTTGGTGATGTGATACAATTATAGAATTTTCTAGATATAAAATAGTGGGTAGAACAATAATAAAATAATAAATTTTTGATTATAGAGTGAATTATAAGTGACACTTTCACCCAATAATATTTCTATCCAACTTCAGCACATGTGATTACATAGGATTTCCCATTATCTTTTGGGGTTGGAGGTCATTGAGGGTTGTTTTCCTCATTAGAACTTGGATTAGGGAACTTATTCACACAATTAAAAAACTCCTTTCATCTAAAACATTATATTTCATTAAATAGAATGTTCTTCTAATCTATTGTTTAGTTAGTCACTTTCATATTTATTTGGAAACTATATGCATAATGGTCAGTTGTCCCATATGTGAATCAAAATTCATACCCTTTGAAAAATTTACCAATGTTATTATTTATACACTTTTTTCATGAATGTAGTTTAATTTTCATTTCATCAGGTGATACATCGTTTGAGATCCATTGAAACACAATCTTTAATTTATTACACCAAACTAATGAAAATATTGAGAGTTTTATTCTTTTATTTTCACCATGATAGAAAAAATGTTTTCTTCAAAGATACTAATTTATCATATGAATAACTCCTTTTGAAGACTCTTTAAGACACAAAAACAAATATATCTTTTTAGGGTAAATGATAAAACTAGAGGCATTCCTTGCATACATTATAATGTTTGGTTTATAGGAACCAAAAACTTATTTATCATTCTGCTTTACCTCTAGAAATTCTATCATACATTTTGGTATGATGATTTTGAGGAAAATATATTGTGATAAATAAAATATTAAACCTCACCCATTCCATGGAGTTTTTTTATTCATATTTCCATTTATTCTTGATGATAGACCACTATTGATCACCATTACCTTTTAAGCAATAGATGAAAAAATCAACCTTCACATGGTCTGGTCACTGGTGAATGGAATATATTGTTTCTGTAAAATTAATCCACTATTTCATAATTAGGGTATTAAAGGACCCAAAAAAAGATGGTGGATGCTCCCACATTAAAGACACTATTAAATGTTTTTACATCATAAGTTTTTTTGAATTATGAACATGGTTCAGGTTATTAATCATTACATGACATAGTTGGGAAATCATTTCAACAAGGTTTTTAATTTTATCCCATGTACCATTTGATTTGTCATGAGGGAAGTCACCACATTTCCATTCACATTTATTGGTGATATGGTTACTACAATTTCAAGCCATTTACTAATACCCAAATGGACATCATAAGTACTTGAGTAGTAGTTAATATAATAATAAACCATATAATAAGAAAATAAATCATGATATTTCCTAAATTATGGAACCTTCTTATAAATCTATGACACTTTTGGTTCACCGTATATCACTTTTGGTTTAACATAGGTTGTTTTATATTATATCCTTATATTCTTAAAAACATTATATCCAAAAATAAGTAAAACCTTATATAATACCAAATAAGGTAACCAGATCAGGAAATACATAATTGTTACATCATTTTAGGTTAATATTTAAATGTTATAACAAATATACAAATATAAAAACCTTAATGGTTTAGTATCTTTGAATAAAAAATGAATATTCAACGTATTTCATGAAACATATTCAACATATAACATAAAGCACTTCTAAAAAATTTCCCTTCATTAATATTGCATACACAAAAAAATTATTCATAAAAAATGGAGATGGAAGCATATGAAAGGGTGAGATTAGATTTTTCGTAAGTGTAAATGTTGGAGTTATCAATCCATGATCATAAGTGATCATAAAACAAGCACAAGTGTATGATAATATAATAAATTTCATCAAATATTAGTATTATACCATAGATAATATAACTCATAAATTAATATCCATGAAAGAAACATCTTTGTTACAAAAATAATAGGTATCAAAATGAAACCATTATCATGAGGCCTGAAAGACGTAACATAACTATGTGGAATTAAAAATGAATGTTACATAAAAATAGGAATTTTAAATCATGATATGGTAGATCATTAATCACTGAATTGACTAGGAATCATTACTAGATTCCCATGTCACAATTAGTTAGGAAGAATCATCATAATCCTATAGTATAATGGAACCAACATTATTACCAACATCCCATAGTATATTGGATTATGAATTATTACTATCCTACCTTAATGTATTTGATAAGAAATTATTAATATTGTGAAATAGTAATATATTGAGATATAATACATTTACCATATGCATTGAAGGGATATAATGGATCCACTAGTATATAATGATAAACCACACATTTTTGTTCCCTAAACAATATAACATTTATGATTCCATCATTACTTAATTAACCAGTGGAAAGAAATATGTATCATGAGAACCCTAATAATTATTCATCACAATCCCTAACGATAAATAAAGTGAATGGTACTATTTAATAATATACTCAATGGAGTATAATAATGCTCAAAATATGTGTACATGGATGAAAAAATACATTTATAGAAGAATTTGAAAAAATACTTTGGAAAAAATGGTAAATATCATTTTATTTTAAAAAACATTGAAAACTAAATATTACAAAAACCATTGGGATATGATTTTATTTGGAATATAAAGACAAATTATAAATAAATATTACACAACTATTATCAAGAAGGTGTAAAAAGTCACTAACTCAGTAAATGTTGAAAAAAATATTTTTTCACATTTTTATAAAAACTGAAATATAGCATATAATGGTAAAATTGTTAATATAACTTTTTATAACTTTTAAACAATCCTAAAATATTTTTCAAAATGGAATGGAATCATTATAGAATAAAATATATAATTCTTGAAACATTTTAAATAATATTTATAAAGAAGATAAATATTCCAGACTGAAAACAAGAAATTAGGCCATCATTTTATAAAACGTTATTTTGGTATTTTTAGTACCAAAGAGGGTAAAAGTTGAAATAATCCTGATAAAACCATAAATAATTAGTTTATAAGGAAACAAATACTGTTTAATATATAGTTAACATATAATTCCCTACAAAATAAATTTAAACATAATAAATCCTAATTAAAAATGAGATTGTAACATTAACCCTTACCATAAGTCATGACGTACTTCGTACACGTTTTAACCTAAGATATAATAAATTTAGATTTATTATACATATGTATAATAATATAAATAATACTTATCCTACTTTATATTATTAATTTATAATTTATAACCACCCATTTATTAATAGTTCTCTACTAATATAAATATTTTGGGTGTTAACGGTTTCATTTTTCGTGCACATTTCAATTTAGTGATTCCAGTCCTCAAACCTTGTTTATAGTTTTAAAATATCCAGAATAATAATCATTTCATAAAAATATTTTATATTAATTGTATTATTTTTTATAAAAATTCATGTATGGTGGTTATGAAAAATGAATTACATTACTTCATGGGGATTGTAGTTCTTACAAACACATAAGTGATGTTTTATTTTTTAATAGATGGAATGAAAGGGAGGTAAATAATAATTATGTAATCATAATTATCTTATAAATTTAATATATATTCGTTAAATACATAATGATTAACAATTATGTGAGGAAATTATGAATAATTAAACACATCGCTTCATGAAGATGAAAGTCTATACTAACACATGAGCAACACATTAATTTTACATTGGATGAAAAAGATATAGATAATGGATGTATCATTAAAATATAATAATTTAAGTATAATAAATATAATTATTTTATTATATTGAGATAATTATATAATATTTTTTATGAGTTTTAAGTATGAAATGAACTTTAAATAGATTGGTCAAGATAATTACCTCTCCTTTGAGTATCTAACATTTAAAAAAACCATAAGCATTTTAATAGTGATGTTTTTGTGACACTAGGACCTATAGGATGTGGGGATGAATTTTTGTAAATATATTTTATAATTTCATGTATTATTTTTAGATTTAAATACTTATGGATAAGTGAAGAGTGAAAGTTTCCTTTTATAAGAGGGGCATGACATCCATATAAATATTACGAACATTTAAATATATAAAATTTCATTCACAAGAGAATGTGGAGATAAATGTAAAAATTTAAAATATAATCAGAATTTATGTCTAAATATAGTTGAACCATATGATAAAGATAATGTGTTTGTGATATTTTAAGCTTTATCCCTGAGTTTAACTATGTTTAACCAATTTTAACCTTTAATATAGTGCCTTAATTTTTACCATGGTAACTATTTACTATTAAATTATTTTAGCATATATCAAAATTTAGTGATTTTAGTTTAAAATATTTAATTCATTTTATTATATTTACATTAAAAAGGTGAAAAAATAAATTCTAATATCTGTACTAAAAATTCATAAAAATCATTTTTAGAAGAAATGAAAATTTTAGCATAAAATGATTTTAATCCAATTATTCTCTTATTAAAAAACATTAAATGAATTTTATTATAAATTTTTTAATAAATATATAAAAATTTCATTAAAATCATTAATAAATAGTTATTTGACTAATTTATTAACATAAAAACACATTAATTGTATTGAAACAATTTTGTTACAAATTTATAGTATTACCTCAAAATGATTTTATCATTGTTTATAACAGTTCAAAAATAAATGTATGAATATTAAAATATTTATATATGTGTGTAAAAAATATTATATCATATTTTTAAAACTAAAAATATAATAAATTATCCTCAAAGAATGAAATTAACTATTAAAAGTAACAAATGTAATAACTACATTGTTTATAGACAAAAACATTTGTTTATCCAAGAATTTCCAGAATAAAATTACTTATAATTTATTAACTATTTTATAAATTTCATTAATTGATTTTATTACTTTATTTATAAAAATTTCAGTTAACTATATATTAATTTAATCGTTTTTTATTTTTAATAATGAATTATTCACTTAATTTTAGTGTTTCAGGAATTATTATCTATTAAACACATTAAATTTATTAAATATAAATATATTCTATACTATTATGGTGTAAAAGGTGATCCTTTTGTAACATATATGAATTTATCATTATGAATATTAAAAAGAAGACCAAATTTCATGTTGAGCTACTGAATATTAGCTGGTAGTCAATGTCCTTGATAGTTGAAGAAGAAGATAACTTTAATTATGTTGTGACATCCCAAAGCGTAACACCCCAAAATTATAAAATAAGAACATCGTATTCTATAGCATGTGGGACAGACAACACCAAGAACATAAGAGAACATAATAACCCAATAATTTACAATATAATTACTATTTCAAATAATTTTATTATATTATATATATTGAAATGCACACAACAATGAGTTAACTTGCATCACACATGATGACTTGCGTTATATGTAATATTAAGTTTTATTGAATAAAAATATATTAATAAAAAAATATTCAATAGTATAATAAGATATAACCTAGCTATTAAATTAGTGGTTATAAATAATATTAAATAACTAATGAAAATATATGGTTAATAATAATATAATATGAATTCATTGAAAACCAATAATTTGGATTGAAAATATAATCGAATAGAATATAAAAGATATATTTTTATTTTTATGCTTCTAAAATAATTTTTTCTTGATAAATTAAATTAATTTCTATAATTGAATGATATTAATGAAATATATAGGTTATATATTTAATCAAATATTTTTTACATTAATCAAACAGATTGCATAGGAATAAGATAATAACAATCCCAATATTCCCATAAAAACCTATATTTTTCTAAAGATATGTTTTCTTCTTTTTAATAGAGATGCTATATTAAATCTAATTTTCAGTACATTTATGAAACAATTTATGTAAAAATATACTATATTTTTGAAATTTGAACAAAAAATTATCTTAGGGTGAATTAATGTTATTTTTCTAGGAAGTTTCATTTTTTAATGAGTATTGAAAAATATTGAATTTTTATTCAAAACTCGTTTTTCATTTAATTTATTTATAAGGGTAAATTATATATTTTATTAGTTTTAATGTTTATTTATATCAAATATACATAATTTATTCCAATTTAGGTCATTTCAATCAATTTTACTTTGAAAATTAATATAAAAACATACAAAACTTTTGAACATTTTTACTTTAAAACCCTGCTTTACCACCCCATTTGTGGGATTAAATTTCAATTAATTTCAGACAATTATGTGATAAGAATTTGTAAAATTTTATTTGATATTTTAAATCAGAATAATTTATAATATCTAAAAATTTCAACCTAGTTTTTAACTGAAAATATTAGTGAATTTTATTAAAATTAATTATAGGGATTATGAGAAAAATATCTTAACAAAGGATTTATCATTAAACGTAAAGGCCAAAATGATTTATAAAATTTAAAAAAAACTATTTTATGTTATTATTTATACCATGTACTCACTTTTATTTAATTGGTACCATTATTGAATCCACTTTTCATTGAAAAAACATGGTTGGAATTCCCTTTTAAAAAACATAAAAAAATTCCACTCCTCCTCCAGTATAAAAAGGCACGCATCCCTCCCACTTATTTACACATATAATGCCATTTGAACCACCAAAGATCTTACAAAATAATATCCCAACATCCCTTCCACAATTATATATGACTCAATTTTAGATAGATCAATTCAATGAATTATTTTTTTGTAAACCAAACGGAGATACACAATTAAGAGGTAACATTTTCCAACGATCACTTTTCTTTCATTTAGTTATACACCCAGTAAATTATTTTTATATAATTATTATATAATGAAATAATAACCCTAAATATACTAAGAAATTTTTATTTGGTGGGTTATATGTACAATTACACATACTTCTATCTAATGGGTAATGAACTTAACATTCATGTATGGTGAATTTTCTGCCACGTGAAACAATGATTGCTCTTTTTTTAATTTACCACCTATCATGTTTGGGAATTATGGTCAAAAATATTTTTATATCATATATATATATATATTATATTTATAATTTATTTTTTTCTTATTTAATTTTTATATAACATATACCTCAATGATTACCATTATTTGGGAATATGATAACATCATTTGTGGATGTGTCGACTACAACCTCCTCAAAGTGATGTGATTCATTTAAACTATACATGGAATGTAAAAATGATGTTTTAAAAAACCATGAAATAAATATAACACTATAAATAATATATATATATATATATATATATAATTTTTTATTTCATTCTTTTAAATGTGATAATGAAATAAAAGTATTATTCATGCGTACGTACGACCTACCATCTCCCTGAATGATGCAATTCATTTCATATCTAAAAATTTAATGGGTTTTTATAAATACATATATAATGTATATATATTATAATTAAATCGTTTTTTAAATTCTAGGGATAATGAAATGGTAATCTAATTAATACGAACAACAAGTAACAAGTTAAAAGATACTCGACAGACTAGGTAATATACACCTAAAATAGTGAAAATAATGAATAATTATTAAGAAGTAGTCATTAATATATTTTATGAAGTTAATATATGATATTATATATGTAAAAATTGTTCTTTTATAAGTTATAGGCATGTTTAAATCCCTTATACAGAAGGTTAAAGTATTTTCACCCAAAAAGGAAATATAAGGTAAGGGATTCTTGTGTCACTTTTCATTCTATGAGGCGTACACCATTTCACCACTTATTTATTTTGTGTGGTGTATATATACTACAAATATTTTATTTAATCTCATGAAAAAATTTATCTCTATTATATTTAGAGTTCCATTTGAAATTATTTATTTCATGGGGATAATAATGGAAATTTAACCAAGCAGTAAGGGACTTCATCTCAATTTGAATTATTTGAATATATTTTATATTTATAGACCTATTTATATATATATATTGTACATATTTCAACTTATACTGATAATATCATGATGAATTCATTCATTGTGATATTTTTATTTTTAAATTGAATAATTTTATCAAATGGAATTTGAATTATGAATTTCCAAGTGGAAAAGAATTTCATAACACAATTTCTTTTGTTTGGGTTATATTTATTCCTCGTAATCGTTAAAATTAAAAGATTATATGTTTAATAACATTTTACTATCTTCTTTTTATTTACTATTTTTTTAAATGGATTAAAACTTGACACACATAATATATTTATTGATTGATTCTCACATAAATGTTATGGTCTTTTCAAGGGTTTACTTCACAACATCATTTTTTTAGGTTTTTTCCACATGAATTTCCTTAAGAGGAAATTGTTGGGTCATTGTTTAATAAAACATTTAATTTTCTCATCCTTTTGTAATTAATGACCATTATCAATTAATAATACCATTTTCCCACTGTTTGGTACTTAAAATATTTTGTAAAATACTTTCACAAAAACCCGATTTCGTTTCTCTCATTAGCGAGAGAGCCCGTTTTAATCTAAAAATATTACTTTCTAAAAATTTATACAAAAAATATTTTTATAGATTAAAAAATGATTTATTATAAAAAAAATTACGCATTTTTCTTTTATAGAGGATATCAATGTAATCTTATTGTCTCTTTCTATACAAGGCAATCTTCTAACATTTTACCATGCAAAAATAATATTATTTTTCACCTTCTATGACATGTATGGATTTACCTTCTTTCACTTCATTGAAGCATTGTATTTATTGATTAAATGGTTAATTTTTGTAAGAAAATATTTTTAATATTAATTTTCAATGAAATTGATTCAAAAAATATTTTTCAAAATAAATTATATTTTCCTCAAAAATGTTTTTAAAATGTTTTTTATATTATTTCTATTAATAAATTACAAAGACCTTTTATTTTTAGTCTACATATAATATATTTCATTCATACCATCCTTATTTTTCTTTTAATGGTTCTTGAATTTTTTGGCCTAGTATAGTACTGAAATTCACTTACTAGATTCCTTTGCTAATCCCCTTAAAATATTCAATTTCCAAGGATTAATAGAAATTGAGTTTACACTAATCATCCATATCATTTATTAGGTATATTATTATTTCCCAAACCATATAAAATTTTTATATACGACATTTAATTTTATAGTTATTTTATTTTTTGAGGAAATATTTATAAATTTGAATTCTTTATTCAATATGGATAGCCGATAAGTTATATTATTTATTGACTATATAGGTTACGTGATATGATGAATGCATTGGATAGGTAGAGTGTGTGGGTCCTAGACTTTATATATCCCCTTGATGCGTCAATAGGTTATCTGAGACAAATTAGTTGACCAAATTAAACAGGTTTGTTCCTGTAGTTTTAAAACATCTTATGAAAAGTCTTGGTTTTATATGTTTTTATAAGCCGAAGATAAGAAATTCAATAAATAATAATCAAAATTAGTTTTATTTTGTATTTATAATCCATGATATTCTAACTATGAAAATTTTTATTGATGTACTTCATTATCGGTTTATTTCTTTAATGACATGTGTATTCATTTCCCACTTTTCCATATTAGTAATTCCTAATCAAATTATTTAAATGTCATGAGTTTTCAGTTATTTTCCATCAATTTTTTTACACTCTCCATCCTCATTATATTTATTATATGGAATGTGTATTTTGTGGTTACCTTTCCATGTTATCAATTGTCATTGATTCATTATTTCTACTGATGTGATTTTCCTTTAATAACCATTTTATCTCACCAATATTTTGTTTCCTTCCACTAGGATGTCATTATGTTTACTAAGAAAGATATGAAATGATAAAAAAGATGTAATATATATATTATCCTCGAATGTAAGAAATGTTTTTTTGCAATTAGTGTGTTTATTTGTAATACAAGACACTTGTATGTAACTATTTTACCAAGAATACTAAATTGTTCAATCCTTTTGGAAATAAATTAATTTTTATCACATGCCAATGTAATAGTAGAATCACAATATATTTTGGATTTCTAGGGTTTCACTACTGAACAAATGACATATAACCACTATTAGCCCTAAAACCATGGGTATAGGCTATACCCACAGTTTTGGGAACCGAGGGAAATCGAGGCATCAAGATATCTCCACAGCCTATACCAACAGTTTTTTAAATGGTAGGTATATGTTTTTTCCATAGTGTAATATCCCCAAACCCACAATTTTTAGACTATGAGTATAGGTTTTCGAAACAAGATGGTCATGGGTTTCGATCCCGAAACCTCCTCCTCTAACACCCACAACCTCACCACTCCAACTACATATCTTATGTGTATATATAGAAATATTAAGCTAATTATATTATTCTGAACCATGGGTAAAGAAGGTAAAACTGTGGGTATAAGTGTTCCCATGAAATAGTTTTGGGTCCTGCAAAAATTGTTTCCATACCAGAACACGGGAAATCTATACCCACAGTTTGGAGGACTATGGGATTACGTCCTTAAAACAACCCTATATGCACAGTTTTAAAAAAACTGTGGGTATAGGTCTCAAAAATCAACCCTATACCCAAGTTTTTTCCTAAACCATGGGTATAGGTCATGATAAACAACATATACCCATGGTTCTCCTAGAACCATGGGTATAGGTTCTCATACTATACTTATACCCACATTTTTGGGAAACCTGTGGGTATATTAAATTTTTTTAATAGTGTCGGGTTACTATAATTGGTATTAGGGAAAGTTTTGTAATAAACATGGAAACTAGATTTATATATCATATATTAGGTAAAATAACCCAATTATAGAATTCGAGGATAAGTATAGAAGAACATGCTAGAATTTTTGTTAGGTATTGAATATATGGATATTTTTAGAGATACATTCTTTTCAGGATACTACAAGTGGATTCAGTTTTAGAATAGATGTACCTAGGGGTAACAACTCAAAAAAGCACATTGGGCCTAACTCAAGCATAACCTCATACATGAAAACATTCCATACTGCATAACTGGTTTGAAACTATGAGAAGATATTCTTAGGATAATTCAATTTTTTTTACAAAATATTATGAAGGATTTAAATAGATATTGACCATAAATGACTAAGGATAAACCTAAGGTGTATTATATTTAAAAAGGTGTCAATATTTGGAAACCATAAAAATGATTATATAGTTTTTCAAATATGATAATTGATTCTCACACAATGGTTTCTAGGTTTAGAAAACTATATCTTCCTAAAGATAAACTCTAGACTAAGGATATATGTGGGATTAAATGGATTAAGTATTTATGTGTTGGGTTTGGGTTTAAAACCTCTGTTAAAATGACATTTAACTATTAAATATCAAGGATGTCCAAAGTATTTATTTTTTAAATTAAATTAATACAGTTTTAGAAAAGAAAAACCTGAATGGCGAGTGAAGACCCATAAAGTTTGGAAAGGCCACAGGACTAGTTACCATTGACCGAAGGGTGAAAAGGGTTTAAAGAAACCACTGAACTATGTTATTCCATATGTAAATTTTCTGGGTTTTAGTTAAACAATCTGATGAATAAATAATAATGATTATTATATTGTTTTTCTTTTTAGGTTTAGATATTTATCATGTTGGATTCAGAGAAATTTTAGAGACAAATGGAAAGACATGTCAATATTTTATGGACTTTAAATTTTGTTAAACCTATATTTTAGTTGTTTGAGAATTAAAGTTAACTTTTTTCTATCCATTTCTTAAAGAATTGGATAAATTAAAAATTGATAAAAGAAAATTGATGTAAGAAAACTGTGTTTATAGAAATATATCATGTAATTATATTTCTTTAAATTTATATATAGTAAAATAATTAATCAAAATAAGGAAAATGATAAAACAATGTCGTCTTAATAACATAATTTTATTAAACCGATGGTATTTTAAATCATCATAGATTGAGGGATATGAGGAAATTACCATTCCACTGATCGTTAACTTATTTTCAACTGATGACCTTAATCGCTCCCTATAAATATTTACACTTTCCTCCATGTATGTATCACCACATTCCACTAAAGTTCTCTTAATTAGATCCATAGTAATATATTAGTCTATGTGACCTTTGTACTTCATATTTTCTATTATCTAGAGGATATTTTGTAAAAAATTATAATGATGTGGGATTTAAACATTGGAAATGTCAAAAAAATTATTAACAATTTTGACTTTAAATTGTAAGGAAACATTTTAATTAAGGTAGAGAGAATATACCATCCCAGAATTCTAAAATAAGGACACTGTATTCGACAGTGTGTATGACATGGAACACCAAGAATGTGAGGGAATATAATAAAAAAAAATTACTATTTAAAAAAACATAAAATATTATATATACCTTTCAATGCACACAACACTATATTAGTTTTCATTGAGCATAAAAATAACTTTCTTTGATGACTTGAGTTACACACATGGCCGAGTTTTTCCGAACAACAATATATTAATAAAACATTTTTAATTTCTAAAATAAGATATAAAAAAGTTGTTAAAATAGTGGTTATGAATAATATTAAAAAAATTATAAAAGTATATAGTGTATAAAAATATAATATGAATTATTTGGTTACGATTTAATTAGAAGTGAAAATATAAACTAATTGAATAAAATGGATTTATTTTTATTTTTTATACTCTTTAAAGAATTTTTTTCTTAATAATTTAAATTAATCACTACTATAGAATTAGATAAATGAAATATATAATATATATTCAAAAAAATGTTTTTATTACTTTTATCCAATATATTTTATAGACATAAGATACAAACAAACCCAACTTTATGCATAACAACCCATATTTTTCAAAAGATAGATTTACTCTTTTTAATGGGGAAAATATTTTAAATCCATGTTTAGTAACTTTATAAAATTTTTATGTTATAATAAACTTAATTTTCTTAAAATAGGAACATAATAATAATCTTATGGTATTTTTTTTGATATTTTTCTATGAAGTTTTATTTTTTGATTAAAAGTGGAAAATTCCAAATTTTAATTCAAAACTACATTTCATATAATTAATTTATATGGTAAAATATATATTTTATTGTTTTTAAAGTTTATTTAGATCAATAATACATAAATAATAAATTTTAGTTCGTTGGAATCAATTTAACTCTGATATTTGATAGAAAAACATGCCATTTTGTTTGAATATTTTTACTTTAAAAACCTAGTTTTTCATCCCAACCGGAGGATTAAATTTCAATTAATTTATGATTATTCTATAATTATAATTTATATAAATCGAATCCATATTTGTAATAAAAATAATTTTTAATTTATAAAATGTTCTTCTTAGTTTTTGAAAAAAAATAGCGACTGCGATTAATAGTAATTACAACGATTAATAGAAAATTGAGATTAACAATGGGAAAAAAATTAAACTTAAGGGAATAAATAACTTAAAATATTTTACAAAATAAATTTTATTTTATTATTAATAACCTGAAATATCTTTTATATAATTAATAAAATTATTGGATCCTCTTTTCATAGGAGAAAATGTGGGTGTAACAACCTTTTCAACAAATTTAAAAAATGTCACTCCTCCTCCACAATAAAAAGGCACGCACCCCTCCCGTGTATTCACACATATTAAGCCCTTTTTATTGAAACAAATCTACCAAATAAGATTCAAATATCCCTACCCTCGTTATAGAATCCTATATTTGGGCATAAATGAAACCAAAAAATTATTTTGGTATATACCAAAATGACATACTCGATTAAAATGTAAAATTTTCCAATGATCAATTTTATTTCATTTACGTATCCACCCCATACATTTTTTTATATAATTATCATATTATTATAACATTATCATAAATATACTGGTATATTTTTATTCTAATTTTTATACCTACACTTACACAAACTTCCACTTATTGGGTAACAAACTTACGATTTGTTTACAGTGAACTATTGCCTCACGAAATAATGATTGTTCTTTTTTTTCTTTACAACCTATCATGGTTCATAATTGTGATAGAAAAAATATTTTTATATGATATATATTATAATAATAATTTATATTTTCTTGTATAATTTGTATATAACACATAGTTCTATGCTTTTTATTATGTTGGAATACAATAATATCATATTTGGTTGTGTGGACTACCGTCTCCTCAAAGCGATGTGATTCATTCAAACTATATATGGAATGTATAATGGATGGTTTTATTAAATGTATGAAAAAAATATGAAACTAATATGAAACATTAATTATAATATACATAAATATCATTAGCAATTTATTATTTTAAATATGAAAAAGAAATGAAGGTAGCATTCATGTGTACGTACGACCTACCATATCCATCAATTGTGTATTTCATTTCCTATCTCAAAATTTATTGGTTATTATAAATATATATATATAAGGTTTATATAATATATTTAAATATTTTTCTTAAATTCAATATATTATTAAATTATGATCTTATTAATAGGAAGAATAAGTGACAAGTTAAAACATACTCAACAAACTAGGAAATTAACACCCAAAATAGTGAAAATAATGAAGGATTATTAAGAAGCAGATAATAAGATATTATAATAAGTTAATAAATGATTTCATAAATATGATAATGGATCTGGTATAATTTAGTGACATTTTTAAAACCCTTCTACAGGATGTTAAAATATTTTCACCCAAAAAGGAACCACAATGTAAGGGATTCTTATCTTTCTTTTTTTGTCATGAAACTTTTTCACCACTTATTTATTTTATATACTATATATATATTTCCCCTATTGTATTTTATATCATGAATAAATTTATATTCATGGTATTTAGAGTTATATTTGAAATTATTTATTTCAAGAGGACAATAATTCAAATGTTACCACAGAGTAAAGTACTTTTTCTCAATTTCCATTAATTGAGAAAAATTTTTTTATTGTGCACCAACTTTATTATATATTGTGAACATACTACCAAATTAAAATATAATATCATGATTAATTAATTATTCATGATATTTTTATTTTGAAATTTAATTATTTCATCATTGGGATTTGAATGAAGCGTTACTAAGTGGAAAACATTTCTAGAACCCAATTACCTTTATTGTGATTATATTGCTTCCTCATTGTCATTAATATTATAAGATTATGATTGTAATAAATTTTTACTATCTAGTTCTATATTTCCACTTGTTTTATGTGTACTTAAATTTGATACACATAATCTATTTATTGAATGATTCTTACTTCATCATTATGGTCCTTTTAATAGTTTACTTCATAATCTCATTTTCTTAGGGATTGTTTATAATTGAATTTCCATCCATGGAAATTATTGGATCATTGTTCAATAAAATATTTAATTTTATAATACTCAAGTAATTTATGAAATTTAACAGGTAATAGTACCATTTTTACTATCTTTGGTACTTAAAATGTTTTATAATATATTTTTCCAAAAACCTGACATCATTTATATTATTAATCCGAGAACCTATTTTCTTATAAAGACACAATTTTCTAAAAGGTGTTTCAATTTTTTTTAAATATTCCAAAATTATCTGTTAAATATATTTTTTTAGAAAAAATTCTTTTAATTTTTTTTTTCAATGGAATATTCATGTTTATTTCTATATAATTCCCTTTCACAACCTTTTTACAGTGAAAAAAAATGTTATTTTTACCTTGTAATAATTGTATGGATTTTCCTGTAATATTTTCATTGAATCTTACTTTTCATGTTTAAAATAATAGTTTTTGAATGAAATTTTTTGAAAATTTATTTCTAAATAAAAATATTGTCAAAGGGTTTTTAAAAATAAAAAGAATATTTTCGTTATGAATGTTTTTCAATGATATTTTTGTAGTATTTCTAGTCATCAATGAAAAACCCTTTTATTTCTACTCCACTTATGATACATTGTATTGATACAATCCTTATTCTTACACTGGATGGTTTATGATCGATTTGTAAAAGGATAATATTGAAATTACCCTCTTTAATTCATTTTTACCCCTTAATATATTCAATTTATTATGACCATTAGACATTGAATTTCCCTTAATTACCCATGTAGTTTGTCATGGATATTTTTTATACTAGTTAGGTTAAATACCCTAGGGGGGGAATCTGGGTATGAGATATTAAAATTACTGCACCTTACTTTCTTCTTCCATTGTTAAAAAATAATATTATCTTCATTTCTCATAGAAATATTTTAACAGAATTAAAATCATGCATGAGACATATAAATTTTACTTGGTTCACCCTGACTGGGCTCCATCCACAGAGCATACGAAGGAGATTTTATGATGTATCAAATACAAGAAAAATTAATGAAAAATTACAAGGTTTGGGCTATATCACTTCAATGACCAAACTCAATGCCTTTATAAGATTTAGTTTCACCTCACAGATTTCCCAATTTTAACTCCCTGAGTCTCTTTCTCTAGATTGTTACTAGTGGAAAGGATCAACTTATTTCTCTCCAATTTTCCACAACATTGGAAAGGATCTACACATAGTTTAAGGAAATCCAGGTCCCATCATTATCGATAACTAATAAATCCTCAACTTTTTGTAGATACTCTATTGAAGTTCCTCTTTTACATGTACTTTTAGTTTTCGGAAATTGATTTTGTAAACTATTTTAGTCCCTTCAAAAATGTACAATCATCCACAATAATCTTCCATGAATCTTTCGTGAACTACTTTTAACAAATTACATGACTGCATCACAAACCACCCCTACTTCATGGATGGTTAATTCCTCATGAACATCTTATACTACGTTGTCATTTTTTTCCTTCACAGGCTAATAAGCCCATGAAAACCTTTTCTTGTACTATTCCCATGAACTACTTCAACCTAAGTGGATTACTCCCTCATGAACTACTTCACTTCATGGAATCCTCTATCACAAACCACTTGGAACATTGTGAAATTTTACCTATAGTAATTATATTTTCTAATGAAATTTCTTGTGTATAGTTTTATAATTTGGGGTATTTTTATAAGAAAATAAACCTGCAAACCCACTAATCTAAATTAGCTGAAACATTGATGTGGTACATACTTCACTATGAACTGTTATGCAGTCCATAGAGCTCTTTAATCCTTTGTAGTGGCTATTGTCTATCAAAAATGGTAACCCTTTTGTGGCTCCCAAAATCATCACCAATCAACAAAAACTGACGAGACCCCCAAGAATGATGATCCTCCTACTAACTGAAATCATCCCATGAAATTTTTTTTCCTATGCAATCTTTATAGTGTGCTTTGTGGTCTGTATAGCATTGTTATACAGAAATATTTTTTTTGATGATTTTACATCACCATTCTTTATACCTCCTTTATGGTCCATGAACTACGCTATGTGGTCATCTATCTTTTTTTAAAAACAAAATAACACAAAAGAAAATTAAATGGATCCTTGAGGTATTTTTTCCCATCAATATTATTATTCCTAAACCATATACCATTTTTACATTAATTATTTTCTTTGATAGTTATTTTATTTTTTGTGTAAAAATTGATAAATTTGTATTCCTTATTCAATACATATATTTGGTAAGGAATATTATTTGTTTATTAAATAAATTACTCAATAAGAATAATTATTTTGTCAAGAAGTGAATGGTGGGGCCCATACATTATATATCACCTTGATGCATTGATATATTCTCATAAGAAAAATAAGTTTCACAAATAAAATAGTATTCTACCTATATTATTAAAAAATATTTTGAGAGGTATTGAAAGTGTAGGTTTTTATGTGCCAAATACATGGTGTCAAATAATTAAGAATTGTCTTCATTTTTACTAAGTATTTAAAATCCAAAGAAATTTCACTATAAAACATTTATGCATGAATTTCATTCTTAGTTAATTGATCTAATGGAATGTGTATTCAGCTTCTCACATTTCCATTTTGATTAGGCATTATCTAGTTATTTAAATGGAATTTGTTTTTATATATTCACATTTATATATTATTTACTCTCTCTCTTATTAGTTTATTGACTATGTGGCATGTGTATTTAGTTATTACATTTATATATTAACTATTCTCATATATTCATTATTGATTCCAATTTACTTTACCCATACTGAGCATTTGATCTCACCCTTATTATTTTTTCATTACCCAGGATTCCATGAAGTGTACCAAGAAAGATATATAAGGATACACTATATGGAATAAATATATTAATCTCGAATGGAAATAGTTACGTTGTATTTAGTGTATTAATTTGTAATATAAGACTCATGTATGAATCTAGTTTACCAAGATTACTAAACTATTAAGTACATTGGGATGTGATTTACTTATATTATATGCCAATATAATGGTAGAATAATACCATATTTAGGAATTCTTGGGTCGGGATTCTACACAATTTATATTAATGATATTGTTCATTTGTGAGGATTTGAAGACCATTATTTACTAGTAGTAGTCATTATAATAAACCTATTAGAAAAAAGTAATGATTTGAAGATTTATTCTCAGGGGTGATGGATACTAGTTTCCCCATGAGTAATCACTCTATGAAATTAGTGAATCACATGTTTCTCAGACTTGACCGGAACAATGTATGGATATAGATTCCCATATAGGGGATAAAGCTTTTAAAAATATCATGTATCATTCCTTATTTACATTCTATATTTCTTATAGTTTAATTTTTTCACCTGAATAATACTAATTACATTCGTTCAAAGTAGTTGAGTGTTTGAATTAAATATAGTGAAAATAATTCAGTAAAAACTATTTCACTCTAATACACTCCCCTATGAGTGTGACTGTATGATACTATTGGTAATTTAATTTAATAATAAAAAAATTGAATATTATTTATGTAGGATTCACCCATATCTCAAAATACATCATATAAGATGATGAAATTTATAAAAAATTGAATAAATATAAATTTATACAAAAAAATGTTTTAAATAATCTATTATTATTACAAGGATTCATAAAAAATCTCAATGGAATGAAATGATACATCAATGATAACATCCTCAGGTGGTTGTGGTGGTAGAGGAAACAAAATCCCTACATATATCACTACACATTTTATATATCCAAAATTTGTTCAATATATTTCACGTGGCATTGCTAATACTCTTTATACTCTATGCTCAACTATTTTAATGATATCATCCTTAGATATAGACCTCTCATTGTACTATGTAGTAGAAAAGGAAAATGACCCTCTATGACTTCCTTTTCCGGTGTTAAATGATTGAATCTCTATAGTATAATAATGAGCCGATGTCAATAGTGGACTAACATAAATCACCAGACTAACCCTTGCGCTAGTTTTCTTGGGCCATGACTCTTCATAAAAAATTGAATTTTCTGAGATTTTATTTATTCCCCTCATCACTATAGGTTTCATAATAACTTCTTTTCATTTGATTATCTAAGTCATTAATATCCTATGAAAGTTTACTATCAGGTAAAATATTAGTGAAACTAATTAAAAAAATTAAAAATAAAGTACCCTTAACATTTCATCATCTATCATCAATAACTCTTCCCCTCATATAATTTTATAGATCCAAATATACACATCATAGTTTATAATAACTGGATCAGTCATATTATGATAAAATTGAAAAAATTATTAAAAATAAATAAAAATTAATGAAAAAGTTATAAAAAATATTAATTAACATCAATCATTGTTATAAACTAGAAGTATGAATCCCAACACTATGGGTGACATCCTATGTAAGATGACTCTATGGGCCTAAATAAAATATTCCCATGAATTTTTAATATATAAATCATGATCACAACCCCTCACATTCCCAAGGAGAATTACTTTTATGTCGATAAGACAAACATTATTTATCAAAAATATTCATTGAATTTTTCTTTATAACTCTCATCTAAATGTTGTGAAGAAACACTTGGAAATGATCAAACATGTTTATTTCTATATGTACGTCTCATTGAGTTTTTAGTACGAAACCATAGAACAAATATATACATATATATATATATATATATATTATAAATAAAATTAATTTTAATATAATTAAAATTTTTAATTCATTTACATACCATCCAATGATTAAAAATGTGGTGATACATATCAATGGGAGATTGATCCCTTGAAAACCAGTTAGAAGAAAAATGATTCCTCATTATTTTAAACTTCTTGAAAAATAATAAAATGTAAAAAAATAACAAAATTATTTTAAAAATTATAGGGAAACAAATTGTTATTGAAATAAATTAATAATTTTTTTATGAAATATAAAATTCAACATAATTCTTAAAATAATGGCCAAAATCATGTGATGGATGATTATTAATGGTAGTGTTTGGAATCATCAATTTAGAAGAAAATTGATCCCTCTAATATGGTATAATAGTAATAACCACAATGTTGATTAGATAAATTTTTTTTTTCTAAAAATAAGAGATATGATTATTATAGTTTTATTTCCATATGTAACACCTCATTAATTTCATTATATTCATTTTCATCACCATCTCCATGTCTATATTCTTCTGGATAACTATTTGTTTCCATATTATCTTTATTTTCATTAATTTTTAGTGTTTTAAACTCCTTAATAGATACTCTATCAATAATATAATAAAAATAAACCCTTACTTTCAATGTCTTATTAGTGATTTCTGTATCTATTTTAGATATAATCATATTTGATGTTTCATTTTATGTTTTTAATATTTTTCAGATCTAAATACCCACTTTTATTTGAACAATATAACTTTATTGGGATATAATTTTCATTAAACTCTTTAAATTCATTAAATACCATATAAAATCATAATATTTATATAATAAACTTTACTTTTTTACAAAAAATGTTTCATTTGATAAAATATGTCCTTTATATTTCATTCCAAAAACTATATGTCATGTGAAATGATGAAATACAAGATTAATATCAAACTAAGGGCACATAAACATTAAAACATTACTTTTTAGTTAGAAAGATAATGTAATTACTTTATCCAATATTTTATAAATTTTAATTTTAATTTATCTATAATGAATTCC
Organism: Viscum album; assembly: GCA_963277665.1. Classification (NCBI taxonomy): domain Eukaryota; kingdom Viridiplantae; phylum Streptophyta; class Magnoliopsida; order Santalales; family Viscaceae; genus Viscum; species Viscum album. The sequence goes on along the minus strand of OY728137.1, from coordinate 282,848,636 downwards.
ATATAAATAAACACAACTATTCAATAATTTCATTAATATTCCTCTTGTTTATTAATTTAGAAAAATCAATTAAAGACATAACCATTATAACAATTGACTAATTTACCTGGGGATAAACTCAGTGTACATAATTGACTATCAATTATATTTTCATATTTGAAATCCTAATTAAATGTTTAATTTTATTATCATATTAAATTGCATATTGATATTCTATTTATCAATTTAAGCAGATTTTTCTCACCAATATTTGAAATAAAAACATAATTTTATGCCATTTACGTTCGTTTAGGGTTCCTAGAATAATATCTGTGAATTTATTTTTAATGTGATGAAATTAAAATAAGGAAAAAATATAAAAAAATTATATCAAAAAATTCTAAGATACAAAAAACACGTATTAAAAAATAATCTATGTTTCATTATTTACTAATATTCATGTTAAATATATGTATAATATCTTTATTGTTCCCTTTAAGAAATATACTATTCATGTCCCCCAAGAAAACCAAGTCTATATTAATTAAATACTAATAATTGATTTCATGTGTCAAAATATATGTTTTCTTAATTTAGATATATTATATTATTTTCTAAAGAATACATAAATTTAAAATAACATTTGTAGAAATTTGATGTTTCCTATTATAAATATAAAAATATAATTTATCCTTCAACTGATTCATTTTTGTATACATTTTCTCCAATTTATACATACATCACTTGAATCAGTATATCTGTCAAAATTATACAAGTCCTCTATATTTTCCATAATATATATATATATATATATTGTAACATTGAATTAAATAAGGATGATGAAAATACATTTTTACCTGTTTATATGATGATGAAAAAAATACTTACAACTTACTCAAAAACATGTGTCGAATTGTTTCTTAAAATATATCATGCATAAAATGATATTTTAGTTAACAAACCCTAAATTTATGATATAAATAACCCAATAAGATCAATAAACAAAAAACATTCCATTAGGACATGATAATCATGCCCTTTCAACCTATTTATATGTCCATTTATGAAACAATGTTATAAATTAGATTTTTATCCATTCAAAATCCAAAAATATAAGATTATTTGATAGAATAATAAATGTCTTCATAAAATTGAATATTTTTTATTAAATAATATTTTTGATATATCTTTTTGAAAAAATTTATGGATTGGATACCATTATATATTTTTTAATATCTAACCATGAATTGAGAATGTAAAATATGATATAACATTTATTACAAAAAATAACTCCTCATTATTTATTTCATCAATAATTTGATGAATAAATTATCTCAATAATATACTAATCCAAAAATGGTAAATCAACTTTTCTAAATTTGATCTCTCACAAAACCAAATATTTTCTTTTGGGAATCAGTTCACTAAAAAATATTGTTAGGTAATGGAGGAAAAATAGTTTCCAACTGAATACCTAATAATATTTTTGGTAGAATAACTATTTTAATACAACATTTTTATAATGAATTTAATTTCAATAAAAAGGATAATAAATATAAAAATATAAGATTATAGTAAAAAAGGATTCTCTTCATTGATAATAATAAAATTTCTATTGACACCCTTATATAAAGAACATGATTTTAGAAATTGTATTACACATCCAGCTAACATACCATATCATGTGATGTTACTAACATTTTATAAAAATGATTCTCTTAATGAAAAATTTTCTTATTCATGAACATTAAATATAGTTATCCAATAACTTCATAATAATTTTAACTCATTAATCAATGGATTGAAATAAAGATCAATATTCTTTTAAATGGTATGTGGTTAATAATGAAAAATATAAATATGGTTCTTTCTTTGATATCTAAGGTGGTATGTATTATTTTTTTATCAACATTGGATAATTTTTTTTTCATAACTATAAATATAAAAAGGGAAAACTCATAAATTGGGATGCGTAAATGAACAATATAGTGTTCTAACACAAAAATAAAATATTACGATTCAAAATGTTAAATGATTTAATATCACATAGATGATTTAATCATTTAATTAAATAAATATTGAATTTCTGTCATGTCAATAATGAATCTAAACGATTTGAAAACAATAAACACTATGATTTATATCTAATAGGAAAATACATGATTTTATTTAAATGAATAATTTTAATTTTTCATTTTTGTATTTATTTTCACCATTAAAATTAACATATTATTCAACTATCTAATGATTCATAATCACTATAATATAAGATTCATCTGTTTAAGCATTCATGAATCTTTTAATAACTAATACTCATATAATGTTTAAGATTTTTCCTTTTGTAATTTTTTTTGTAAGGATATTTTTCAAGAAAGAGTTAAAAAGAAAGTTACTTAATTAAGAAACTATTACACAATTAAATAATCTGATAAAATATTCCTAAATTATTTTTTTTTTTAAATTTAGTATCCTTGAATCCTTGATAAAAGGAAAACTTAGTATATATATACCCTGTGTATTATTTATCTTTTAAAATTTTGATGGATACATAATATAAATCAACGAATTTCATTTGGAATGAAATTCACCATATTGATATAATACACTATAATCTGATTAAAAAACTATTTTAAATGAACTCTAGAAGTATCAAGTTATTCTTATTTCATATGAATATATTTCTAATAAGAACACTTCACTAACATTTCTATAATTAAGTTTGAATTTATTGATTAAAATGAAGGAAATTATTCAATATCATATACATTGACAAGATTAATTCTAAAATCAAGTGCATTTTCAAATTATATATCCAACTAAAATATTTTATTAAGATTTTTTTCTTATTTTACATGTTTTTTATTGTCTAAAAATAAAATAAAAAATTAATTTTTCTAGAAAATGTTCTCCAAAAAGATACTATATAACATTCATAATTTAGATATTTATTTTTAAAACATAAATTAAAAAAAATAGAATAATAAATACTTACATTATAAAATTAATAAACACGAATTTTTTTTTTATTATATGAATATGATTACTAAATATAATTTTATAGAAAAATAAAATAGTTTTAACTAAAATTATGAGTGAAATAAATGAAATTCAGATTAAAATACATATAAAACTATAAAAATAAAAAATATCATTATTCAAGTGAAATTTAAGATCAATGGAAAACTAATTTTTTAAATACAACATCATGTTAACCGTTATAAATAATATTTATCATATACCACAATCAATTCACTAATATCAAAGGATGAATTCATTAAATTATTTTTATGTCATGATTGATTGTACAAATATTCATCATTTATTAATTTACATAATAATTCATGGCATGAATTTTATTATTAAACTTGTCATTTTATAATAGATAATTTTTTTTATTAATGAAAACATCAATTTTCTGATAATTAATTTTATAGGACATTTAGAAAAAGTTATAAACACATCTTAATTTTCAATCAAATATTGACATTTATTTGAATTTTTTAAATTATAATATTTAAATAACGATATATTATTTATTTCATTTATCTGATTTGAAATAATTATTTTTTTCTGGTAATCTATTTTTTTTAAAAATATTTGTAACAATTAGATTCACATAATAAATAAAGTGCATAAATTATTTATTAATTATAGAAAATATGTATTCACTATCGATCTTTTGTAATTAATTTTTTTACATATTAATTTTTTAAAATGAAAAATACTTACATTTTAATATTAAAATTTTAATGTAAATAGTAGGGTTTTTTTTAAAATAATAAAATTTTAATATCCATTTTTTAAATTTTCAGAATGTCTTATGCCATGAAGTGACCCATCTGGACCCCACATAGGCGGGTGGTAAGATAGGTGTGATACTATAATCCATCCTCTAACAAGATAGGGTATTTAGACTAGGATATAGAATGTATAATCATAAACGTGTGGAATTAGAATGTAAAAATATATAAATGAATGCATCCAAAATATATAATAATAACCAACAACATTAGAATGTATATAATGAATAATCTATCTTCAAGGAATGAGTATGACATCAAATGAAATATATAATGCCATAGAAGAAAAATCCCTAAAATAAAAAAATGATGTAAACATGACCATCAGGTGCATCTTACACTAGGAAGGGAATGAAACTCATTTCTAAATTGAATCCTAGAATGAAAAATATAAAAAACCACCATGAACTATGATTTTGAAGCTATTTTTCAATAAATCCTCTATGTCTATCAGTTTAGTGTCCACAAATTTATGGTAATACTATCTAATTTCTGCATAGACACAACCCATGTGTGCATAAGAACCATGCATTAGTGAGTATGAATATACACAGTATGATGCACTAGAAAATAAATGAAAATATAAATCAATAATTCATCTTAAAATACAATATTTGGGGATAACATAAGATATAAAAAAACAAATACACAAAATGATTAAGAAAACAATGAGAATGGGATATTCCAAAAACATTTCAACTCAACTCCATGACGGATCATATCTCACTAGAAATCAGAGATACCAAAAATATCGAAAGGATATTTAGAAATGAAACATTGGTTCCCATCTATAAGTCATAATTAAAAGGTAGCAACAAATTCCATATATTAAATGAGTATCTTAAATACATCAATATATATTAAAACATCATACTACCCATGAAACCTAAAACCTTTTAGTCCTATATCTTCTAGGTTATATGTTTGAAATTATTATGAGGGACCAATCTTCATCTATTATGTGTGCATCGACTAAGGGAATATATAATGATTATGTAGGACCACATATTAATATATAGGGGAGTGGTAACACCAAGGGTGGAGTAATATGCCACAACACATGAGGTAGTACTAAAACTAGTAGTCACATAGGGGACTACACCCAGTTGTGATTATGATTCTAGGGGCGAACCTGAAACCTATTCATGGAGGACTACTCCATGTCATATAAGAGATTATATGAACTCTATATCATCTCTAAATATTTCACCCACACTCTTTAATTAATCAACAAACTAGATATCCTTAAAAAACAAAATTGTAATGTAAACAACCATCGATGACAAAAATGATCATATTATCTTAATCTGTATGGACCAAATACTGATAATGAATTACTCATACTTTCAAGATTGAAACCCTTGAGAGATATCATGAAGAATACTATTTATTGTGGAGTACATAATGTGTCCATTAGGGTATGTGACATGTAGGTCTCTCTGGAATGGATGATCATGTACTACCGCTACTCAATCGAAGTAACATAAATATAAACGACACGTTTAGTGGGATACATGACATCTTAGACAACATTATCTATACCTGGTGTCTCTATAGAAAATTCAACAAGTAAGACTACACGATTTATAATCATGTACAACATCTACACATTGGGATCCCAAGATCGAAATACATGGTGTGTATAAATAAAGAACACATCTTGTGGGTCCATCTCATTTACTCATTATATACTAGGTTACACAATGAAGAATGTTCTCTTAATATACAAGGTTCAGGCCCAAAATCACATGATTTTTCATATTCAAAACCATTAAAATACCTTATCATAACTAAGAATATGTAATATGAATATAATTTTTGATTCACATTCAATGGAGATTTAATTTTAATGTATAAAATAATGATGAAAAAATATACAACTTTTTACCTGAGACTACATTATATGTATTTTTGAAAATTATAGAATGATTGAAAAAAATATTTTAAAAACTCTTACATTTTTACCACATTTGTTAATATATATTCCTCCACTACCAGTATAAACATTGACCCTCAAAACCTCCAATAGACTTTTCTTGTATTTATTTGGTGCCTCATCTTATTTCATTTTATTTTTATTAAACCATTCACCAATAATCACTTGAAACCTATAACTTCATAACTACCTTGTGATTGAACCAATTATTCTATTGTGTTCATCCATTGTAGCATTATGAAATAAAACTTTAACTCAAGAAAGGATATTTATGGGACAATATTCGAGTATGTGGTGTTTAGAGTAATTTTTAACCACCCATGAATGGGATCACATTCATATTTTTTGAATTAAACATTTGTGAGGGGAAAATAAAATCTATATTCATGGTGTAAAATTTCTCAATTTGAAACAAATAGTAAGACAATATTTTATTCATATGAGAAATAATTTATTAAAGGAAAATAATTCTTTTAATATTCCACACCATGAATAACATCCTTAGAGAATTAATCAAATGGATACTTCTAAAAATAAAATTCTAAATAATCCTGGAGGATTCATCCTAAAATATATTACATTCAAAGAAAAAAATAATGATAATTAAATGGTTATTGGGGAATAAAATATTATTTAATTTTTAAAAAATTTCCTCTTATGGTGAGAATATAATTCAAAAAAAAACACTCAATTACATATTTTTACATTCCCTACCATTTTGATTTTATAATAATTTCTAAAATAAACAATGTATTGTAATGAATTATTTTGAAATTAGAAATTCATTTGCATTGTACATTACATTGTAGAAAACGAATAATTAAGTTGAAAATTGTTATTTAATATGTAATTAACATTCAAATAGTTTTTTAACACCCTTCATCATTTGAAAAATTCTATTGAGAATAAAGAATCTAAGAGGAAGAATAATATTCTTTAATCTCCTCTATAAATCATTATTAAGGGAATTTTTATAAATAAAATGTCCACCCTTTTCAAAACATCATGAGTTATTAGTGGATAAGAATTCTTGATTACTATACCATAAAATATTTTGTAATTATTCATATTTTTAAACATCCATAATTTTATTCATTTCACTACTATGAAAATATAAGTAATTCTATCATTAGAAGAAGTGGGTTTAATCACATAATAAAAATTTTAAATGAGGATTTGAAAAAAAGTGTCCAACTATATATTCTAAGCACCATCACTAAAAAACTCATTCATCATCGAGAATTGGTTCAATTTTAATCAATGCGTGAATTATTTATCAGAAGATGTCTCCACTACAAAAATAACATGAAGAAATATTCATAATTTTGTGAAGGAAGAGAGAGTGGTGAGATATTTATCTTAAATTTTTCTAATAATGTATTGAATTGGAGATGAGGGGGAGATACATTTTTCCCTAAACCCTCATAATAGACTAACTAATTAATTCCCTTCACAATATCATGAAAGAAAACATTTCATTATAACTAGTAATTTTTTTTTGAAATAAACATCATTATCGAGAATCATCACTCAATATATGTTATTATAATCATGGAACAACAATTCCATGTCACCACTGTGTGGTCATTCCAATTCCTCCCTTCCATATAAAAAAGATAATTTATTTTTATTAAATAATTCAATAGTTTAATTTAAGACCTGAGAATTTCTTAGTAGACAAATTGACAATAGAGCACAATGATTATACCTCACATTGGTGAGATACACCATATGATACACTACCACATTTATATAAATTTCATATAATATCCCATTTTGGATATATTAATTTTTATTCTTTCAAAATAAATCATTATTTATTTAATAAATATTAAATATCCCTTAAAATTTAATTATCATTGTATTCCACAAATATTTATCCTAAGGTAAAACCCTAAATTCTGTGTTCAATAAAGATATATGAATTTTCTGAGGTTAATAAATATGTTAAATTTACTATTTTACAATTTTTAATGGACTCGGCCATTGAAATTGTAACGTCCCGACCCTAGTTACCCAGAGTCAGTGCATTATTACATAAAATTGGCATGATCACAAGGAAATCATGTCTCAAAAGACCGATCAATTTAGTATTATTGAAAACAATATTGATACATAGGTTCAACTTTACAACTTAAAAAGAAATACAACACGAATTTACACCATTAGAAACACCCAAGACTCCTTGATTATTCCAGCAATTCACTCATAACTAACTTCTTCATATCCTGGGAAAATGAAACATAAGAAATGGGTGAGCTCAAATGCTCAGTAAGGATAATCAATAAAACAAAAGATAACATAAATATTAAGCATGGTGAATAATTAAAACCACATTGCTTCACCAATAAAAAACATGAATACTTTTTGGGAAGGAATAAGAGATGAGTAAATAATGCCATAATAAAACATAATCATGGGTATTATACTAGTCTAATGACCACATGAACCATCAATATTATTTTCATAATGAGGGAATGTATAATGTCGGACATTCTGTAACATTTTGTCAAGGCCTCGACCAAGATTTCTAAAAATGATTAAGGCCTCCGCCAAAACCATATATCAAATTGGGAAAGGCCTTGGCCAATTCCATGTCTAGTTGTCTCATGATACCTACTGATGTATTGAGGATCTAGAGTGGGCTCCAACCATTACTTACTATGTCTAATAAATTCCTTATATGAAAAGGTTGAAATATAACATAAACATTCATATTGAAACTTGCATAAAAAATGTCAATACTTTAACCATAAACAATGAATGGTATAAAAATAGTACATCCATAGTCAAACATATCACAAAACCTACAATAAACTATAGAAGTTTGTTATCATAACAAATAAACTTCAAATAAACTTGAAATCCATCAAAGGATATTGACATAGATGAAATCAAAAACTTTTTTAGAGAAATATCTCTCTATATTTTGAAATAGTTTAAGAGTCACATAATTATAAAGAAAACATTTATTTTGAAAATATTATTATAATATTTTAAGGTAATCTTCGAAGATTTTATAATGGCAGAAAATATCCGCACCCACCATATAAGTTAAAAAAACATTCTTACCTTAATTTTGTCGAAAAGGTCATAAAGTACCTTGTTTGGAAAACAACGAAAAGATTCCTTTCAAAAAATATAAGTTCAAATAAGGGTGTCAATGAATTTACCCTATTATCTAGTAAATAGATTTTTTATTAAATACATTTTTAGGAAACATGGATATGGATGATAAAGAGGTCCCAGTAGATAATTACGTATAAACAACCTCAGATAATAAAGAGATTGTAAAATTAACCCTTACCTTGTAACTTTCCTTGGTCAAGGGTAGGTTAACCTCTTGTATAATGGTGAAATAATTTTTATTAAATTATAAATGAATCATATACATTAATATGATATCATATATGATCTTTTAATATTTCTTTGTTAATAATATCTTAGTATTATCGTCATTTCGGGTGTTAACTGATCTGTTTTCCTTTATATGATTTGTTACGTAAGTAATGTTTGTTATGTATAGGATGTATCTTATTCATATTCAGAATTATATCAAGTCTTTAAACATTATTTTTAATCATATAATTAAAATTAGTCTTGAATGGATACGATGGGGAACGAATCTCATCGCATTCGTGGAGACGGTAATCCATACATACGCACGAGCGATGATATCATTGTTTTGATATTAAAATAATATATAATTGGATGGTATATCATATATAAATAATAATTATCATGTTATATTTAATATTTACATCAATTAAACATAATTATATTACCCATCCAAATAATAATGCATTGAATACCAATTACACCATGACGTGGACACGGTAAGTCGTACATACGCACTTATGGTGACATATCATTCAAAAGATGGATATAATGATGAATATGGTTATAAAATATTTATAATAAAATCACAATATATATAATATACTAGATGTATTATTTTATAATGGAAACAACAATGATAGAGGAAGTGGAAGAAGAAAGGAACTTGAAAGAGGTGATGAAATATTTACCTCTTCTTCGGGTTCTTCCTTCTGATTTGATAAAAAGGGATCATTAGGATGGCTTTCTGACTAAATGAAGCCCTCTAAAAAGAAGGGAGGACAGTTGAAAGGGTATTTGGGCAGGTTTTGTATAAGCCAAATTTCTTTGAATGTGTGAATTAGAGAGAAGGGGGAGTGCCCTTTTATAAGAGGGGTGAGGGGCACTTTAAGAAAAGCTAGAAATATTATTTTATAATAAAATAATTTTTGGTTTCTAATGAATCCAAAATGGATTATTTAAATGATAAGGTAGGTATTGGTCTAAAAACACTCAACCAATAGGTTTTAGATAGTTTTGGTCACTATATAAACTTAATCTTTTAGATTTAACTCTTAGTTAAAGAGTTTGACATTTACCATGTCTCTTTGTATTTTTATATTATATGGTTAATAAACTTACAATATACTTCCAATAGAACCCCAAGTGGTTAATTAATGATATTCCTATCATTATATAAGTCTTTTTTCTAAACATTAAGTTTTTAGTAATAGAATATCAATTAATTATATAATATTTTTTTTTAAAACTCTTTTGTGTCAATTTTGACACTATTTGGTATTTTGTTTTTTCTAAATTCATAACAGCATTATCACTTCGAAAAAAAATTCATCTAACCAACCCTAATATGTATTATTGACATGAAATATTAGTTTAATTTATTAGAAGTCTCAAATTACATTTATTTGGATATTTATAATGTCAATTATTTTAATCATTCATTAATTAGGTAATTACTGCATCATCATTGTGTCATAAATAAATTAGATTATTCAAGGTCTATAAAATGTAAATAAAATACCATTATTTAGGAAATATTTTTATATTTCTAATGAATATTTATAGCCTAATTTATCTATTACGTAACCCTATATTAAAAATGTTTTAGTTATTAAACATTGGTTTTAATTTTTTTTTAACTCTTCTTTGAATTAAATAATAATAAATGTTCTAATCTAATCCAAGTGGAAAAAAGACGTTCATATTTTATTCTTAAAGTTTTTTTTGGTCGAATTACTCTTATCCAATAGAATTAGGACATGTGTTAGGGTAATAATAATATCATTGTAACCATTAATTACCCTATTTACTTTTAACCATGGTAAATAAAAGTAAAAAGTTATTATTCACCAAAAATTATTTTCATCTTATTGAACCAAATTTTACTTATTTATACCAACTGTTTCTTTTAGATTTTTGAAATATAATTCACAGAATCAGTAAAATTAAGTTTTATGTAAATTTGAAAATACTCTTAGGAGGTGGGAAAAAGACTGTAAAAAGTTCAATAAACTTTTTATATATCTAAAATTATTATAAACTAACTCAAATTAATCAAATTGAACTTATATAGTTATTATGTATCTATTTTTACCTAATATAAATTTAAATAAAATAAATAATTATTTAAATAAAAATTCGGTTTTAAACTATAACTTAGTGTTTTTCACTATTCATCAAGAATTGAATGCTTTCAGAAAAATACCAAAAATTCACCCTAAGATATTTTTGATATTCAGAATTCAAAAATGAAGTCTATTTTACCAAATTCAAAACATATAAATTTCATTTATTAATTTAAAATTAATCCCTGTTGTCAAAACCAAAAATAGTATTTTTAGGAAATAATAACTTTCAAAAGATTGACACTTGTTTATGTCCAATATCAAAGTGAAATTACTAAAAATGACCAGAATTGGATTAAATGATAAAAATATAATCTATTTATACTTCCAAACCATTAAAATGTATAATTTAACACTATAAATTATTTTTATTAATTTTTTTTTCAGTTAAAATATAGTATTTTTCATTATTCACACAAATATGAAAGTTATCAGAAGAACACCAAAAAATTATTAAAACTAAACTCTTATGTCCCGATTCTAAAGAAGAATTTTATTTTGTCAAATTGAATATATATAAGTTTCAAATATTGGATTTAAAAAGGGTTCATCCATAAAAGGTTTTAAAATTGCATTTTTTGAAAAATAATTCTTTTATCTGAAAAAAATGAGTTCGTTCTTACATTATGTATAAGAAAATCATAATATGGATTCTAAAATTATAAGGATTATATAAAGATCAAATTTCATTTAATACTATTCATAACCACTTTTGAGTGGCTAGTTTTGTATGTAGGGGTGCGCTAGAACTCGGTGTTTCGTGTAGTGCAAGTTATTGGATTACTTTGAAGAAATAACGTACTATGAAATCTTGGGGTGTTACAGAAAAAAAAAATTAGTTATTTCCTATAAAAAATATATGTTAGTACATTCTACCCACATTTAAACATTTATTCCTAAAAATTAAGACACTTGAGCTACTAAATAGTGAAACTCATTAAAGAGAAACACATGAAACACAACCTCCCATTTCACATACGATATCCACCTATAAAAATACTTTACCACCTCACATGTATCATACTACTCAAACCTATCTCATAAAAGGCTTAAAAATTGTGTAAGCTCTAGTTTCATGAATTCTAGCAAGATTCAATAATGAATTACATTCAAATAAAATGTTACTCATCAATATATCATGAATAAAATACAACCAACCATGATCATCATCAATAAAATGTGTCATTACCAAGGGAAACACCCATGAGATCCTCAAACTGTGCACCTTTAATGAGAAATGTATAACTCACCAATGATAACAAGGAACCACAACTTTAATTACATAAATTTTTCATTTGTTACTGAGGTATCTTTGTTCAGTTTTCATCACTCTTTTCGTAAGATACTGATTATCAAACATATTCATCACATTATCCTTTACACACCACTATGAAATAAACACACACCTCTTTGATAACCCATTCTTCCACTATCCAAAGAAGATGATGATGACCATTTAAATAACATTGATCTATTGAAGAAAGAACCTAGGATAACACCTTTAAATCATTGGTTACTATAACCATAACCCATATTGAAATTTCCTTCATTTCATAGATTAAATCACCATAAAATGGAAATCAATTAACTTTTAGATTAATACAACCCATGTTCTATACTAATTTGGAAACGATATTTTATAACATATCTTCAAATCAACCATTAGGATTCATTACAACAAAACACTATTATATCCCAAAGAAATATTTAATTATCTATACCATTATGTGAATGCATGTGGTTCACTATTTTTAATTTATATATCCCTCATGAATCCAAAATCAATATGACTATAGAAGGTCTCTCAAATTTATAGAGATATGAGGGGAATTAAAACTGGAAAAATTTATTCTACGTATTTCACATAAACCAACCACATCACGGATAACTACTCATATTTCACCGACACACAGTATGTATAAGATATATTTCTTATGAAATCTGTAACTATTACATGACTACACCACTATAATTTCATTAGACTTTACAACATTGATTATAAAAAAGATGAGTCAATAAACCATTATCTCAAAATTATACATGAAATGATGTATTTCTAAAACCCATAATGCATTCCATTAAAGATTTATACCTTATCGATGTCCATATAGTAGGTTAAAATAGCCTCAAATTTCCCAAGATACTAAAAATCCCTTTCATAAAAAATATGGATGTTATCCATGAATACTAATGTAAACAACCCATGTGTCTTATATTCACAATAAGAAATTCATTTCTCCCAAAGAAGTTAACTATATTTTAAACATGTCCTCAACTACTCCTAAATACTTATTATAAAGTGTCATTCTCACAAAACTAGAGATTTTAACAACATGATAAAAGCTCAACCTTTAATACTCATTAGCTAGGAATTTCACACAACACCCAATGAAAAAAAACTCTAATTTCTCTACCAATTACACAATATATCCCTTGTCATATCCAAACCTATCTAATAAATATTAATAAAAATTAGTTCAACCTTATACGAGAGATGATATGAAAATTGAACACTCGATGGGTGAAACCCAAGGATACCCATTGTGATTTAATTCTTGACTTTTACAACCATTATAGGAAAACAATCCATGATTGATCACATAGCTGGAAAATCTAAGATCACCGAATAGTGGATGATCAACTGAAATCATGAAAGAAAGATCTTTCACATTTGAGGTAAAACTCATATTTTCAATAGGTGTGAGAAATGGTTGACTAAATCTATATGAATATTTGAATATAAAGTTCTAGTTAAATGTTTTATACGGATCACCAACCCTTGAATAATAAATCTTGAAGGGGAAAATGGTTCACACTGATATTGATGACTATGCATTTCTTTTTACAATTATGAGTCATTTGTTACATGATACCATTAATAATTTGACCTTCAAAACACTGGTTATAATAGTGATTAATTAGAGGTTGTGGAGGTATGTTCCTGATGTTATTAATATTTTCATGACTTATTATATTCCCCCTTTACTTATTTTATATGAAATGTGCATAATTTGTGTGAAATATTAATGTTTTAATATTAAGTATAATATTTGAGCATTTTTAGAAGTAGTCAAATTGAGTCAGTTTAATGTTTTAATTATAACTATCCCTAAACTGATCCAAATTGTGTGGTTATTGTTTTTTAGTATTCTCCTTTCAATATACTACATTTCATTAGAAGGAACCATGATCCAATTTTGCTATTTGAAGGGTCATATGGTCCTCACAAACAAGACCAAAGAATCTGTGAACAAACTGGACCAGCCTTGAAGATTGATTTAGTGGGCTCAATACAGAAGTTCAAAAACATTAACTCTCCAACATAATTCGGGGGACACTACATGTCATCTTGGATAAAATTTTCAAGGCCCACATACAAGTAAAAGGGGCCCAAATAAATCTTTGAAGTCCAGCCCACCATTCTGGCCGAGAATTAAAATCAGTATAGTATGCATGACATATCTCCTGATGTAAGCATCCAAGAGATCTGAGATTTTGCAGTGTGAAATAGGAGATATAGGCGGCCGACTTTGTGGAAGAAGTCATTCAGATTTAAAGGCATATTCCTGTTCAGAAATCCATTCACATTTTGGACATTGAAAAAGCATGGATAGAAATGGACAGTTTACCTTTGTTTAATAAAAACACCATAACTTTGGATCCACTTGTGAAAATGCCTCCATATTTTGACAGTAGTCGTATATCTTTATTATATACAACTTTTAAGAAGGAGATATTTGGAGATTCGGCTTTCGGAATTTCCAAATTGGCGATGCAAGTGGAGGGACAGATTGGGAATGCAAACAGTCCACTCCTTGGGCTATAAATACTCTCCCCTTCTCTCCTTGAGAGGGGTTGGCATTTCAGAAAAGAGGATATCATATTGGCACGACCAAAGCCTTTACAAAGGCTTGGGAGGACCTTCCATACTCATGTTTTCACTTGAGAGACCTTTCCTCCTCTCTTTGTTTTCACTTACTTTTGTGTTCTTCATTTTTGTAATCTTGTAATTCTCTTTCTTTGTAATTTTGTTTTAATGCAAGTTACTTCTTCAATATGTCTTATTCTCATCCACCTTCTGTAGTTTAATATTTATGTTCCTAAAATAGTTTAAATTCAGTTGAATCCCCTTCCCTTCTTTTGCTTCCTCATTCAATCGAAAATCCGTTTTTAATTATCATCATCGTTCGTGTGTGTGTGTCAACGTACCACTCTTTTCTAATACCTTTCTTTTCCTTCTATTCTTAATTTATCATCATAATTATTTTAACAAGAATATTAAACATCCAAATGGCTGAGTAAATCTCTCATTGGGGTGAGTTATAATTCGGGGATGTTAAGTGATTGAGAGTTTTGCTCGATGAGTATTCTTTAAATTAATATTGTGTATGTTAAACTCAATATGTCATGGATTAATTATATGTTTTGTTTAACGAGTGGTTTCCATGGATTATTGGAACCATAAATAAACTACCATAAATAAGTTTTGATTGAGATTAGAACCCTAAGTTAAGTTAAGACTTGGATTAAAGCCTTCACACTTAGGAATTCCAATCAACGTCATCTTATGACATGGGTGTTAATTTAATGCAATACAAAGTAAGGCTCAAGGATATCACATGCTTAACTCCCCAATGATGAACTCACCCCAATATTTATCAATTTGGTAAATCAAACATCATCCATAAATCATTTCAATTAATCCCTGCAAACAAACCCCCCCTAATCAAAATACAATCAACTAAAAACAAACGACTACTACAAAGTATCATCGCCGAGGATTCGACCCGAGTGCTGCTATACACATTAGCAGAGCACCGGAACTTTGACCGGTCTATAGGCGACAATCGGCCATGCATTTCAAATGGCGCCGTTGCCGGGGAGGGTGCTTTAAGTAGTCATTAGTTTCTGGTTGTTGTAAAAAAAACAATAATAAATCAAAATTTTTGAAAAAAAATTGAAAAAAAAACACAAAGAAAAACCCGTCTTCCTCTTAAAAATCATAAACTGAAATAATACAAAGGAAAATCCATCTTCCTCATCCTTTCTAAATCTCTCTGAATGCCCCGCAGCCTCCCAAACAATCCCTCGGATTTGTTTGACCCTGAAATTGATAGAACTCTTCGTCGACTTAGGAGGACCATTTGGGATAACCAAATCACCCAAGAACCAATAATTGCCCTACCAATTGAATTAGATATGGCCAATACTAGGGAACAAACATTGAAAGAACTTGTTGCCCCTGATATGAATTACCAACCTCTTGGTATTCAATATCCAAACATTGAAGATGACTTCGAACTCAAATCGGGTTTGATTCATCTTCTCCCTCATTTTCACGGGCTAGCCGGTGAGGATCCACATCTTCACCTTAAAGAGTTCCAAGTAGTATGCTCTACCATGAAGCCTCAAGGGGTTTATGAAGAACAAATCAAGCTTAGAGCTTTCCCTTTTTCCCTAGCGAATTCTTCCAAGTCTTGGCTCTACTACCTCCCACCTGGTTCCATAAACTCATGGGTTGACATGAAGAGACTTTTCCTTGAGAAGTTCTTTCCCGCTTCCCGAACTGCTTCTATCCGAAAGGAAATAAGCGGCATCCGTCAATTCCCTAATGAATCACTCCATGAGTATTGGGAGAGGTTCAAAAAGCTTGTGGCAACTTGTCCACACCATCAAATCCCTGAGCAACTCCTGATCCAATACTTCTATGAGGGGTTATTGGCTATGGAGAGAACACTCATTGATGCCGCAAGTGGCGGTGCTCTTGTTGACAAAACTCCTGCAGCTGCAAGAGATCTCATAAGTAACATGGCTGCAAACACACAACAATTCCATACTCGAGCACATGCTCAAGTGAAACAAGCCCAAGAGAATCAATCCATAGAGCCCAACAAGATGACTGAGTGGATGAGTGAACTTACAGGTCTTGTGCGTCAACTAGCGGTGGCTACCAAATCCCCAACCTCATCTTCTCCACAGTCACTATTCCCTGGACCTATCAAGAATTATGGAATCTGCAACTCTCCATCTCATCCGACTGACACATGTCCACAACTTCAAGATGATCCATCTGATTCATCTAGTCCAATGGAGCTCAATGCGGCATATGCTCAGCGAAACTTCAACCCTCAACAATCAGGTCAGTTTGTTAGAAACATCAACCAATCCCACTCTGAGCCCTTCTCTTCTACCTTTAACCCACCTCTGAGGTATGGTAATCCCATTTCTCATCCTCCTCAGTTCCCTCATCAAATTCCAAACCAGTTCCAATATGGTCAAAGTGGTGGTAACATCCATCAACCTTATCCTTTTGTTCCTCAACCCCAAAGGAACAATCCTCCTCCTGGATTCCACTATCCTAACGAGCCTTCCCAATTCCCCACCCAATACAATCGCTTTCCTAAGAACCAAAATCAAGGCCAACCCAATTTGGGACAAGCCTCTTCTTCTAAAAAACCATGGGAAAGTGCTGTAGAGGATCTTGCTTCCTTCACCCGTTCTAGCCTCAAGAACATTGAAACCCAAATAGGTCAACTTTCATCCCACCTGAGCCAGCAACAATCATCCAATTCATTCCAACTCCTAGCTCAACCATTACCCAACCCTAAGGGTAATGTAAGTGCGATTTCACTTAGACCGGGAAAGCAAATTGCTATGCCCCATGCTGATTTCTCTACCTCCCCTTTCGATGTTGATCTAGAAAATGAAAAGAAAAAAAAGCTGGAAAAGAAACTTGAATCCACTCTTTCACCTCCTTCCATTCCTCTATGGAACCCAATTCCTTTTCCTCAAGCCATCTCCAAGCCTAAGAAGTCCTTTGAACCTGATCCTGAAATGCTTGACATGTTTAGACGTGTTTAAGTGAACATCCCCCTCTTAGATGCCATCAAACAAATCCCTAAGTATGCTAAGTTTCTTAAGGAATTGTGCACCCATAAGAGTAAACTTAGGAATATTGAAAATGTTTCAACCCAACAGTCCATTCCCATGAAGTGCAAAGATCCAGGGACCTTCACGGTTCCATGCCAAATTGGAAGTTCCAACTTTGATGATGCACTCATAGACCTAGGAGCCTCAATTAATTTAATGCCCAAATCCATATTCTCCAACCTTGGTCTAGGTCCCTTGCACCCAACTGGTATTGTCATTCAATTAGCCAATCGAAGCACTGCCAGTCCTGAGGGGATAATTGATGATGTTCTTGTTCGGGTCAATGATCTTATCTTCCCAGCTGATTTCTATGTCCTTGACATGGAAGGTGAGACGACCTCTTCTCGATCTCCCCTAATTCTAGGAAGACCATTCCTCATGAATGCGAGAACCAAGATTGATGTCCACTCAAGCATCTTATCCATGGAATTCGGTGACCAACTGGTCACGTTCAACATTTTCCAAGCCATGCGATACCCATATGAGGATCACTCTGCATTCTCAATCCATGCTTTTGAGGACACTTATAAGATTCAATCGAACCCCAATCCACCATGTTCTTCATGTTCTAATGATAAAGGATCTTGTGAAATCTTCACCATGATTAACAAAGTCATAAATGGTGAAGTTGATGTGGACCTCTCATTCATAGACTCCATCAATCTAGAGGAACTTGAAAACTCTCTTGAATCCCACATCAACTCTGATCTCTACTGCTCCACCTTGTACAGTGTTGAGGAAAATGATCCAAACCCATATGGAATCCCTTCTCCTACTCCTAACTTGTCTAGCTCTCAAATCAAGGCTGAAACTGATCTAAAACCACTTCCTTCCCACCTCAAGTATGCATTCCTTTTCCATGACCCCTCCTACCCTGTCATTATCTCTGCTTCACTTTCTGAAACTGAGGAGTCCCAACTTGTTCAAGTGTTAGAGGAAAACAAAAATGCCTTAGGTTGGACCCTAGAGGATATTCCAGGAATCAACCCTGCCCTTTGAATGCATCACATCCATCTAGAGGAATCATCCAAACCAATTAGGAAACCTCAAAGAAGACTCAATCCACTCATACTTGAGGTAGTTAGGGAAGAGATTACCAAGATTCTTCAAGCTGGTATTATCTAACCAATTTCTGATAGTGAATGGGTTAGTCCAATTCAAGTCGTTCCTAAGAATGGCGGGATAACAGTTGTCACAAATGAACATGGAGAAGTGGTCACAACTCGAGTGAAAAAAATGGTGTGTGTGCATCGATTATCGCAAATTGAATGCTGAAACACGAAAAGATCACTACCCACTTCCTTTCCTTGACCAAATGCTTGAGATATTGGCCGGAAAGTCACACTATTGCTTTATTGATGGTTACACAGGCTACTTCCAAATTCCAATCGCACCTCAAGACCACGAAAAGACCACATTCACTTTCCCCTTTGGAACCTATGCCTATAGGCGAATGCCTTTTGGCCTTTGTAATGCTCCTGCAATATTCCAGCAGTGTATGATGAGTATCTTTTCTGAATTAATTTAGAATTTCATGGAGGTCTTCATGGATGACTTTACCATTTATGGAGAGTCATTTGAATCTTGCTTACATTCACTCTCTTTGGTCCTTCAAAAGTGTTTCAAGTGCAACCTTGTGCTGAATTTTGAAAAATGTCACTTCATGGTTTCAAATGGGATTGTTCTAGGTCACATAATTTCTCAAGAGGGTATCCAAGTTGATCCAGCCAAAATTGAGGTGATCCAATCACTTCCTGAACCCAAATCAGTTCGAGACATTCGGTCCTTCCTTGGTCATGTCAGTTTCTATCGGCGATTCATTCAGAACTTCAGCAAGATTTCCCTCCCACTCACTCGTTTACTTCAAAATGATGTTACATTCAATTTTGATGAGGCTTGCAAGAGAGCCTTCATTGAACTCAAATCTTCTCTCACATCTGCTCCAATAATCCAACCCCCAGATTGGTCCTTACCATTTGAATTGATGTGTGATGCTTCTGATAGGGCCATTGGGGCTGTTCTTGGTCAAAGAAGAGAAAACATTACTCATGTCATCTTTTATGCCTCAAAAACATTGGATGAAACTCAATCACACTACACTGTGACTGAAAAAGAACTTTTAGCTGTGGTTTTTTCCTTGGATAAATTCCGGCCCTATCTCTTAGGTTCCAAAATCATCATCTTCACGGACCACTCAGCATTAAAGTTCTTACTTAAGAAAAGTGATTCCAAACCAAGGCTAATAAGATGGATTTTAATGCTCCAAGAGTTTGACCTTGTGATAAAAGATAAACCTGGAAAAGAAAACCCTGTAGCTGATCACCTGAGTAGAATTTCTAATTCTTCTCATTCTGAAATAATTGATCCTGAATTTCCAACTGAACACCTCTCATCTCTCACTCCAAAGTTACCATGGTATGCCCCAATTTTCAATTACTTGGTTTCTGGTGTTTTCCCTGAATATTTTTCAAAAGAACAAAAAGAAAAGATGAGAAATGATTCAAAGCATTATTTTTGGGAAGATAATAAACTTTGGAAAACTGGGGCTGACATGGTAATTAGGAGATGTGTTGATGAAACTGAACAATCCTCCATCTTGGAATTCTGCCACTCAATGCCTGGAGGTGGCCACTTTGGACCACAAAGGACTTCTCGAAAGGTCCTAGATTCTGGATTCTTTTGGCCTTCACTCTTCAAGGACTCACACGAGTTCTGTCAATCATGTCCCACTTGCCAAAAGTTTGGCGCAATTTCCAAAAGAAACGAAATGCCTCAAAATCCATTAATCTTCTGTGAGCTTTTCGATGTTTGGGGCATAGATTTCATGGGACCTTTTCCCCCTTCCAATGGATTATCCTACATTCTCCTTGCTGTTGACTATGTTTCTAGGTGGGTCGAGGCCAAACCCACTAGGAAAGATGATGCTCAAACTGTGAGTGAGTTCCTCAAAACCCATATCTTCCATCGATTCGGAACACCACGTGCTTTGATAAGTGACTTGGGAACTCATTTCTGTAATAGAACCATGGAGTCACTTTTGAAAAAGAATGGGGTTGTACATAAAACATCCACTGCATATCACCCTCAAACAAATGGAATGACTGAACTTTCTAATAGAGAAGTGAAAAGAGTGCTTGAAAGAATTGTTAATCCCACAAGAAAAGACTGACCCGATAGACTTGGTGAATCACTTTGGGCCTATTGAACTGCCTATAAGACACCCATTGGGATGTCTCCATTTAGGCTAGTCTTTGGTAAAGCCTGTCATTTACCAGTTGAAATCCAACATAAGTCATTTTGGGCTGTCAAAACATGTAATTCTGATTGTGAAAAATCTGGTGAAGAAAGATTGTTGCTGTTGACTGAATTGGAGGAGCTTAGACTCGATTCATATGAGAACTCCATTCTCTACAAAGAAAAGGCAAAGTCACTCCATGACAAGAACATTCTTCGAAAGGTATTTAATGAAGGTGAAAAGGTAATGCTCTTCAATTCTCGATTTCGACTTCACCCAGGTAAGCTTAATTCTCGTTGGAAAGGTCCTTTTGTTATTACTAACGTTTACCCATTTGGTGCAGTGCAAGTCCAAGACCCTTCTTCAAAAAGAACATTCACGGTAAATGGACACCGGTTAAAGCATCACCATGAGAGGTCTCACAATCCAGGAACCACGTCGACTTCCATCGAAACCCCAACCACTTCAATAGAACCACCACTGGATGGAGACCCGCCAAATCCAAACCAGGGGGCACCTCTTTCCCTTTAACTCTCTCTCTCCTCAATCTCTCTTCCCTCTATTCTTCTCTATATTTCTTCTTCTTCCTCTCTCCCTCTCATGTTTTTACAACATTCTTCCACAACTTTTTTTTTTCTATTTTCTCTTTTTTGTGGATATGTCATTAAAAATAAAAAAAATAAAAAAAATTAATAAAAAAAGATGAAAATTAACAAAACAAAAGGGGTGTCATAATTACTCATCATCCAATATTGAAATTCTATCCAACCATTTTGGGGAGTCAAAAGGCTTGTTTTAAACTCAAATATATTGAATTTTTATCTCAAACTTGGGTAAACAATTTTGTGTCAATAACAAACATTTTGAATGAACAATTTTTGGTGGAAAATGATTCTCCCCTACCGTGAGGAATAACATTAGCCTTCATGACAAGGTCATCAATGGACACCTTTTTCGTTGTGTGTCTTCACCACTCATTGTGAGTCTTGAGTTTGTGGACCTTCAAGCTGAATTTCCATCTTTTGTGTGCATTAATATGATAGAGGCATTTTCTAAGCCACATGAGAATCAGAATAGCCAAATAGCCTCTCGTTACCCTTACATTGATCCTACTTTTAAAAGCCCCTTTGAGCCTATGAAAACCTTTCTTTTGATAGCCACATTACAAGCCTAATACCTTGTCCCACCCAACATCTTCATGGATTTTCATTGTACAATTTATTGAAATTTAAGTGTGGGGGGAATGGACTTCATTTTTGGGCGTACTTCCATTGATTTCCAATGTGTCATCATATGCTTGAGGGAAAGCATCCATTCAAGTGTGGGGGAGAGTTTATAATTCTGTGAGCTTTGGGGTGTATATGTGTAATTTTCATTTGTACAAAAGTCATTGAAAAGTGTTCAAAAAAATGAAAAAAATTATATTAAAAAAAATGATGAAAAAAAAGGAATGGGTTGTGTCTTGGGTGGGTCAAAAATCATTCATCATCAACCTTTGATCGTGTTATAACTAATAAAATTAGTTCCATGAGAAGATCAAACATGGGTTGGGAGATGACTGTGAGACTTGTTTCAAGCACAACTTTCGAAAAAAAAGAGAAAAAAAAAGAAAAAAAAGAACACTTGAATCATCTTGTATTGTGTCATTATTGGAAGTATTCCATGTTGTACATATTCCATCATCTCACCCTATTCTATTTTCTATCTCCCTCACTTTTCATTCATCACACATTCATGCCCTTGTAAATATGTGTTTCTATTTCTTTTCAAATCAAATTTCAAAAAAAATGTGCATTGATTTTTCCATGTTGGTGTTTTTAACCCCTCTTTTCCTTTGGACATTATATACCTACCGTCCCATAGCCACTGAAAAACCACTTAAAAGACCTCTTGATTCTTGTACACATTATATTTGGTAATGTAAGCTGAGAGCTCTTACAAACTCTTGATTTTCACTTTTTGTTGGTGAATGAGTGAACCTCCTAAAATACATTTTTATCATCTTGAGAGGAGTAAGTTTTGAGTGCCTACATTTTCTAATTCAAACCTTGAACATGAAAAAATGAATTGTTTATGATGCATTATTGTGAACCAAATTTGTGATGGAATTCAATATGGATGAGTGAAATAGTCTAAACCTCCCCTGATTGGAGAAAACAAAATTTTAATATTTGTTGGTGAGTGAAAATGATTTTGTCATGTTTTTATATTTGTTGCACATGAGGACACGTGCAAATCTAAGTGTGGGGGAGTTTATGTTATTAATATTTTCATGACTTATTATATTCCCCCTTTACTTATTTTATATGAAATGTGCATAATTTGTGTGAAATATTAATGTTTTAATATTAAGTATAATATTTGAGCATTTTTAGAAGTAGTCAAATTGAGTCAGTTTAATGTTTTAATTATAACTATCACTATACTGATCCCAATTGTGTGGTTCTTGTTTTTTAATATTCTCCTTTCAATATACAACATTTCATTAGAAGGCACCATGATCCAATTCTGCTATTTGAAGGGTCATATGGTCCTCACAAACAAGACCAAAGAATCTGTGAACAAACTGGACCAGCCTTGAAGATTTATTTACTGGGCTCAATCCAGAAGTCCAAAAACATTAACTCTCCACCATAATTTGGGGGACACTACATGTCATCTTGGATAAAAATTTCAAGTCCCAAATACAAGTACAAGGGGCCCAAATAAATCTTTGAATTCCATCCCACCATTCTGGACTGGAATTAAAATAAGTCTAGTATGCAAGACATATCTCCTGATGTAAGCATCCAAGAGATCTGATATTTTGCAGTGTGAAAGAGGAGATATAGGCGGCCGACTTTGTTGAATAAGTCATTCGGATTTGAAGGCATCTACCTGTTCAAAAATCCATTCACATTTTGGACATTGAAAATGCATGGATAGAAATGGACAGTTTACCTTTGTTTAATAACACCACCATAACTTTGGATCCACTTGTCCAAATGCCTCCATATTTTGACAGTAGTCGGAAACCTTTATTTTCTACAACTTTGAAGAAAGAGATATTTGGAGATTCGGATTTCTGAATTTCCGAATTGGCGATGCAAGTGGAGGGACAGATTGGGAATGCAAACAGTCCACTCCTTGGGCTATAAATACTCTCCCCTTCTCTCCTTGAGAGGGGTTGGAATTTCAGAAGAGAGGATATCATATTGGCACGACCAAAGCCTTGCCAAAGGCTTGGGAGGACCTTCTATACTCAAGTTTTCACTTGAGTGACCTTTCCTCCTCTCTTTGTTTTCACTTACTTTTGTGTTCTTCATTTTTGTAATCTTGTAATTCTCTTTCCTTGTAATTCTGTTTTAATGCAAATTACTTCTTCAATATCTCTTATTATCATCCACCTTCTGTAGTTTAATATTTATGTTCCTAAAATAGTTTAAATTAAGTTGAATCCCCTTCCCTTCTTTTGATTCCTCATTCAATCTAAAATCAGTTTTTAATTATCATCATCGTTCGTGTGTGTGTGTCAATGTACTACTCTTTTCTAATCCCTTTATTTTCCTTCTATTCTTAATTTATCATCATAATTATTTTAACCAGAATATTAAACATCCAAATGGCTGAGTAAATCCCTCATTGGGGTGAGTTATAATTCGGGGATGTTAAGTGATTGAGAGTTTTGCTCGATGAGTATTCTTTAAATTAATATGTTGTATGTTAAACTCAATATGTCATGGATTAATGATATGTTTTTTTTAACGAGTGGTTTCCATGGATTATTGGAACCATAAATACACTATCATAAATAAGTTTTGATTGAGATTAGAACCCTAAGTTAAGTTATGGCTTGGATTAAAGCCTCCACACTTAGGAATTCCAATCAACGTCAACTTATGACATGGGTGTTAATTTAATGCAATACAAAGTAAGGCTCAAGGATATCACATGCTTAACTCCCCAATGATGAACTCACCCCAATATTTATCAATTTGGTAAATCAAAAATCATCCATAAATCATTTCAATTAAGCCCTGCAAACAAACCCCCCTAATCAAAATACAATCAACTAAAAACAAACGACTACTACAAAGTATCATCGCCGAGGATTCGACCCGAGTGCTACTATACACATTAGCAGAGCACCGGAACTTTGACCGGTCGATAGGCGACAATCGGCCGTGCGTTTCAGTTCCCAAGAGTCGTTTATCATTAGATACTCATCCACGAACTACTCTCCAGTTGATGTTGCCTCATAGACGGATATAAATTCTATAACATGTTTGAGTCGAATATTAATGATTTCATCATCACAAAGATTCATATATGAAGACAATCTAGACATCCATAGGAAACCATTACCCTATTCTAAAAATCAAGGTACATAACACCCACAACCCTCATCATGCGCTTTGGAAATGTCATGCTTCATGAAGAAGATGGTCCAAAATTCTCTAAAGGCAATCCACCTATTGCTTTAATGAATATAACATAATGAATAGGATCTAGAACTCCAACCATAGTAGTTTAATTCTTTCATGTGTTTAAATAAATATCAATTACAAATTCACTACACCTTTAAGGTTAAATCAAATGAAATAATTATTATCTCATCATTGGATGACCAAACTAGACAAGGTGATAGGAAGAAAAATCCTCAGACTCAAATAAATTTTATATCATTTTAGGATCCTATACACATATAAATATAATGTGTAATCTATCTCTATATCACACAGAGCATATTTAGACCATATATAGTCATGTTCATCTCAGTGAGTACACTTATCTTCTCTATAAATAAATTTTCATTAAGAACATATGGGGAATGATTTGTACCGTTCTAATAGAGAAAATATACCACACTACTTGTCAGTGAAAATAAAAATTTTATTTAACTTATTAAAAAAAGATATTATTTTTCACAATGACTATTTCCTTATATATTAATATATAATGAAATTTATATTTATTTATACATCATGAAAAAATAGTGACTATAAGATCGTGGAATAGTATAGGGAGATAAAAAATGAATATGCATCACACTAATGTAAAATCCAATGAAATATCCCATAAAGGAGAATAATTTTATAAAAATATTAAAAAGAAATAAGGGGGTAAGTTTTACAATTGAAATTATCAAAGGTAGTGCAGAACCTTTATAGTGAATGATGTTTTATGATAGTGGTGGAGTATATATATAGTGAGTAACAGGAAAAGTGAATGTTAGGATCTGACCATTACCTAACCATTAGTAAATAAACCTATTAAAAATTTGAGAGATACATCTTTCATGGAAGTAAACAACAAAATGGACTAGGTTCGTTGAGAGACTATCTTCTATGATCTATATTGTCACTCACACATTTCTGAAAGAAAATTATATTACAGATGGTCTTGTAAATAGTGGAGTCACTAATGAGGGATGTATTCACTTAAAAAAGGTGTGTGATGAATTTATCCCTCTTATCATTCATGGAAAATGTAAAATAACTTCATTTCAACTCTTATAACTTTATTTTCCTTAATACATTATCCTCTGAGCTCATATTTTTAAAAATATAAAGGAGAAATGATGGCCTCAACCTATATAGTCATGTCTTGTAAGGCCAATTTATTAGAGCTTCAGAGGGAGGCTACATCACTAGAGTTCTCCCTTGACCATGTCCATCTATATCTTAAACAAGGATCAAGGAAATTGATAACAGGAGTATATTATGTTAGTGGAGATTACAACTAGATCAATGCTAGCTGAATTACCCCATGAAAGTAACGCGTTACACAAATAACCCTTAGATCATGCACTAGAATGATAAGGGGTTCAGTATATATACCTTAATATGTATTAAGGTTTTAATTAGCTTAGAAATTAAATATTGGGTGTTGTGACCCAATTAATCAGTTTTATATTTTAATTTCAATGCATCACCCTTATATAAAAGATAAAATTCACATGAATATAAAAAATAAGTTTATAATAAAAACAAAAAAATATATTTTTTCAATATATATATGTTGGTTTTTTATTAATATTATTTTAATAATATAATGTTTGTTTATTTTCTAATAAATGTTTAAAATAATAATAAATTTATATATATAAATAATAAAACAAATCTTTAAAATGATATGTCATTCCACTAAGAGACATCAAATGAATTTTATAATAAAAAAAGTAATTTTTCAAAAAAAAAAAAATAAACAAATTTGTTAAAAAATAAATTTACATGATTTTGACACTTTTATGTAAAAAATGAATTATTATTTTGGAAATTAAAAAATCAATATTATTAAATAGTGAAATTTTAATAATTTTCTAAGAGAATTATTTTTCAAAAAATTAAAATATGTTATAAATTTCCAGGAGTTATTATAACATCATAATAAGTTAAATATTATGTAATAAATAATTTAATGTTATTTTTTACCTAAAATGTGTTTCCTCAATATTAAAGTTTATTTTAAAGTAATAATATTAATTACCCAAACCTATAATGAGTATTAAAAATCTTAATGTATATTTTATGATTTCAAAAAATAATTTCTTATGAATATGACTCACTTCCAGATCATGAATGATATTATTTTTATGTTATCTGCTCTAAAAATGTAAAAAAACTAAATATCACTCCCTCTTTTAAAATAAAATTCTCCAAAATCATGGGAACATCAGTGATATTTCATTTTTTGTAACACAAAGTCCAAAATATATGTTTATAAATTAGCAAAAAATCACCCCACTTTTTCTATAAATACTGAAGTTCCCAGTTAGGATCGAAGTATCACTGAGAGGGGGAGGAGGTGAATCAGTGATATATTTTTCTTTTTAAGTTTCCCCTTTTTGAAACAAACTTCACCTCCTATTAAAGAGTTTCTTCCCTGCTGAATACACACAACCACATGAACACAAGATTTACAAGGTTCACTACTCAACAAGAGTAGCTATGTCCTTGGTATGGTACAGAAACAATCCAGTACCACACAGTCCACTAGAAAACAATCCTTTGATGTGGAATAAAACGAGTAGGATATACCCTTACACTCATGGAGCACTTTGAAAACAATCCAATAGTGCGTGTGCTCCCTCTTAGCACAAATAGGGTAACACAATGTTTCAGTGCTTCTTTACAATTTAACAGATGTATTTTCTAAAGTACAAATCTTCACTTTCTTACCCAGAATCCGGTAAGAACTCCCTTATGCTCTACTGAATACGTGCGAAGTCCCCAAATATTTCACGTAGCCTTTAGGGTGAATTGCGCGCAATTCAAATGACTTGGGCGTAAAAACCCCTTTTGGCGCGAAAAACGTTTTCGCGCAACTTTCCTTTTGCGCGCAACTTTTTCTCTTTTCGCGCAACTTCTCAATTTTTCGCGCAGCTATCCTCTTTTCATGCAAACTTCTTTCTTTTCGCGCAACTCACTTAGCGTATAATTTACGCGCACCAGAGCTCAGGATTTCTTCTAAGTTTCGTGCATTAACAACTTATAAGGGTTAGACTCATATTTATAGGCATTTTTGACCCCGCGCGAAAAACACTAATCCGCGCGTAAAACCTCCTCCATGCGCGTAAAAACTCTTTTATGAAACTTCATATTTCGCGCCATGATTCAATATTTTGCACACCTTATGCCTTTTCCATTTTTCATCCTTCTAAGCATGAAGCATCAATTGCACGTAAAATTCCTCATCGCATTCCATATTGCGTGCAAACTCAATCTTTCCCGCGACATCATATTTCACGCACTGCTCAAATCTTTCGCGCATTTCATGCCTTTGCCAATTTTCAAGCATCTGATCTCAAACCACCTTTTACACAAAAAACATCATTACTCTATTTCGCACATCCCGTAGTTATTTAGTGCATCCCACAAATATTTCGCGCAATGATCCAACTTTTTGCGCAACCCGCTGCTATTTCGCACAACCCGCATATATTGCACGCACCACTTTATTTTTGCGCGCAACATGCCTAAATTTCCACGTACTCCTTTCCATGGCCATTTATCAATGTTCTGACCTTGAATAACTCCTTTCACGTGAAAATATAAACCATCTTCAATCATGCTCGCAACATCCATTGCCAAGAACATTTCTTCATCTCCCGATTTTCAGGCCCTAAAATTTGGCAAACACTGGAAAAAAGCGCCACCTTAAACTGTGCTTTTCTGTTGTCCCCAGATTGTCTATTTCTTTGTCATTTTATCTCTTTACTACTTCCCATAATCATTCTTCTGCACTTATCACGAATCCCACTATCATGATATTTATCCTTTGATAGATCAGCTTTAGCATCGTCAGAGTTGCAATGGGAAGTACAGAAACTTCCCTATCTTCCAGCAGCATCACTACTTCCAATCAAAACTATATATGACTGGCATCATCATTTCTCCTCCTTTCTATCATAAGTCTTGCATCACAAGTACTCCTGACTTATGATATTTGAGAAATACAAATCAGCAAAGCATCATCTGATTTGTGATCCTTCTGCAAAGTGAATTGATTTATCTTCTTTGACAACAAAATACAACACTTTGCAAAGACTAACTCTTCAAACTTTCTTCTCCATTCAACTTGGTCCCAAAAAATACCACCATATTCTCCCATTAATCTCCACTACCAAGACTTTGAGCATGTATTTCTCTCAATTTTATCTCTCTAAAGACTTTCTAAAGAGTTCTTAACGTTCTATGAAGCACTTTCCAAGCTTTATGAATAAAATTATAATGGTAAGGGGTCTTCTTACTCCTCTTTTCAATTAAATAACTTCCTTTATTTTAAGACTCATGACTTACAAATGATTACATTTCCACATGTTCAATGTCATTCTATACTACCCAAAATATGTACTACTTATTGGATATTGTCTATCTCTCTCATTAATGTCTTCCATGAATATTTCAATCCCATGATTTTCAATTCCATACTTTTTCATTTTGAATACCCAACCCCATTTTCATTCAAGTGTATTCAACTTGATATAAGTATAATTATTTGATCAGTATATTCCATGTATGAAATAAAAATTATTTTCCAATGGGTTTAAAGGAATGAAAATTGAATGTCATTATGAATTTATAAACTCAATTACTTTTATATAAAACAATTTTATTATTTCCCATATGTTATTGATGAAATGGGTTATTATGATATTTGATCTCTATGGTATACATGAAATTTTACATATTAAGGGTGCACCCAGATAGCGCTCTAATTCATTGAGTAAATAATTAATCTATTGAGATAAAAATTTTAAGATGTATTTGTGAATAGCTTTTGTAAAATATTTTATGATACCTTAGTAATCAACCTTGGTGATATGATTATGAATGTATCATTTTTATGTTATAAACACATTTCCATTTCATAAATAATATCCGTATGATCATTCATTCATGTTATATCTTAGGTGATTATGATCATTCACCATTTTAATGTCTCTTTAATTATCCATGGACACATAATTAATATTTCCTCTATTATCCCTTACTGGGATTTATCCTCTCCCTTTTCAATTTATGTATATCCCGAGGGAATAAAATGGAGTAAGTTGACCTTGGAAGGATTATAAGGTAGTAAAAGAAGAATACTAAAAAAATTATGTTTTTTAGGTATTTCATTTATTTTTTACCTATTTTCTAAGATATTAAACCTAAAAATATCTTTAGGAGTGTTAATGTAATACTTTTCTAAATAATAATTTTAAAACTCATTATTGAAAAAATTGTGTCACCATAACTATTATCAGATAAAAACTTATTCATTTGTAGAAATAAGGACTATAAAAAATTAGTGAAAACCCTAGGTATAACTATAAATATAGTAAATCCATATAAATATTGGTAACACACATCATTTATGGTTTCATTGAAATTACATTCTATTATTTATAATGCCAAGTGGACGTGGTTGTGGAAAATATTCACCTATAAAAATCACCCCACAATGGCTAGTTGATTATAAACTTGATCTTCCCTCATCAGACAATGACTAGGCCTAAAATTTGACACCTTTATAAATAATCTCAACTAATATGATTTGGGTAATCACATGATTTGTATGAAAAAATATAGAGGATATATAGATAATGCAATACAATGTTTGGAAGTTAAAATTAAAATTTAATATCATAGAATAATGATTTTATAAGAATTTAGGACTAAAAATATCCTCTATAACTATTATCATATGAAATAAAATAATAGGTATTTTCTCATTTATAATTTCTTCTACTAGAAAAAATGGTGGGAAATAGAAGGGATCATGTAAATAACGGATGTGATGGATAATGAAACAAATTTATTCTAAATAATTGGAATATTTTGTTTAACTTTTTTTGAAAATATTATATTAGGTTATAAATTATATATCCAGTATCATGTAGTATCATTAAGTGGTGGATCGGTGAATCATTGATCATTTTATTTTTTTTATATTCTTTTTATGGAATTTAACATTTGAAACTTATTAGAGTTCTTGATTCAATTTTATCATATCACTCCAACTCATTTCATAAGTATTAATATATATTGATATATCAATATATGATATTTAAAGGGTTCAGTAAAAATAACAACTCTTTTACAAATTGGTTATCCTCCTATTGATGGATTCTTTTACGAACTTCTATTAAGATTAAAAATTTAACACCCCATGTTTTTAAAAAATAAATTGAAATGCATGAAACAATGATTATCTATATAGTGAAACTTTTTTAAGGATATATTTATAAAATAACTGTTAAACATATTTTTTCTACATCTATGATTTGAATTTCTAAATGCAGACATCTACAATTGCTATCAGTAAGTTATTTGGAGTCTGATAAAACAAAATTTTTATGGTGAATAGTCACATACCCTTATGAATCGGAAATGAATAGTAGTATGACCCTTATTAATATTAAATCATATTATTATTTTATTTCCTTAATATTATAAGATTATGTGATCTTGATCAATTTTCTAGGGTACTATTAAATGAGTTATAGTTTTAAAATTGTTATTTTTTGAATAAATTATGATTTTGTTTAAAAATAATTTATCTCATATTTAGAAAACTATTTTGATAAAATAGAGTTAATTATTGATTTCTAAATGTCAAAAAATGGTTATGGATAATTTTTTTATTTTTCTAAAATACTCAAATTTTTTTATGAATAGTGAAATATGGTAATTTACTGTATATAAACATTATATGTTAGATACACTATTCCTAGAATCATGTATTGTGTAAGAACCATTGGTTTCAACTAAAATTATTTATTTACTATTTTTTCAAATTAATTAAGAAAATTTATAGTCTTTATAGAAAATATTAATCTAATGTTTAACACAATGGAAAACCCCTCCTCTCATCCACTATAAATACCACCATCACCCCCTCTTCCTCTCACACCTCTAAAGATTTGATAATTGTCTATATTATTACCAATTGAATTCCCAAGGCTCATACCCATGTTCAAGACCTTTGTATCCCACCAAAATTCCAAAACCAAAGGCCATAAGGAGGATCTCAAGGAGAAGATATCAAGAGGTAAAAATCATCTTTTATTTTCTTGTGTTTTCTTTTCAATTATTTTCTTTTATTATAATCTTTTAACATCCCCTTATCCAAGTTGAATGAAATATTAGTATAATATATATTATATATTTTTATCATTTTTATGCATAAATTCAATATCATTCTTCCTCTCCCATTACTCTTATTCTAAAAGTAAAAAACATCATATGTGACGTGTTGATTTACCAACATCATGGACGTTGGGTCTTCAATTTCCATCACATTATTCAAATATGGTTGTAAACCAATTTTAATAATTAAAGAAGAAATAATGTAATATTATATTACCTCTCTTATCTTCTGGAATTATTTTATATTTATAATATTAATGGTATACGATAAAATCATTTCGTGAATATCAAAGAACCACCAAAATGATCTAAAAGAATATCACTAATGATTTATCTAATGATCCATCATTATATGATAAAAACTAAATAATTTTTGAAAGAATTTTGAAAAATGTAAAATATATTTCATTAAACTTTTATATTTTCTCTTTCATTCTACTAGAAAATCTTTTAGAAACTAAACATGTAAATCATGTAAAGCATACACTTGAAACAATGGAAATAACAAATATAATTAATAAATGGGTTGAATGTTGTTATAAAATGGTCATATAAGTTTTTATAAACATGATTATTATTATTACTTAAAATATTAATAAAAAACTTTTAACCATTATACAAGAGTTTTAAATAAGTTTTAATTAAGACGAACCCGATGTAAAGGAATTCATAACTCAATTTCCGTTCTTTGGGTTAACCTTATATTTCATTGATTATGTGGTATTAAGATAAGTTTTGTGATGGTTTTTTATATTATGTTTTATTATGTGTATTTATTATTTATACAAATATTCATTTAATTATATTAATCAATCACATCAATTAAATGGTATTTTTAAAGGAAATCACTTTAAAAAGTCTCTTTTAAAATTTGGTTTTATGAAATTCAAAATAAATATTTTTATGAAATTATTCATGTTTTATAATTATTTTATGGTTCATGGGTATTGTTAATTATTAACGGTGGGACCTATGTAACCCTCTAATGCATTGGTAATGTGTATGTTTGAGGTCGTCTATATGGTTACTCCAACTATAACTGTGATGGTTACTCCATAAGGTAGTCGTGAGGGTTACATTATAAGCTATTCGTGAGGGTTACAAACCACAAGGTAGCCATGAGGGTTACAATATAAGTATGTAATGACCCATGATACCCTTATGGTTATATATATTTCCTTTAAAGTTTTATGTAAATCTAATGTTTCAAAAAGTAAGTATATATGGATGATAAGTATGCCTTTATGAAAATGATTTCATATGTTTATAAGTAATCATAGAGTAATAGTTTATTTCCTTATTTTATATCCCTTACTGAGATTTTATTCTCAGACCATGTTTTTAAATATTTTTCACAGGTTATAAGGACATGTAAGAGAATGAAAGAACTCATGTTAAATGTTATGATTATTTTTCCAAGAAACCATGTAGTGGTTTTGTGTTAAAATTTTATATTTTGGAGGAAACGTATAATATTTTAATGGTACACAATTTTCATGCTTGTGGGTTGATATAAATGATTTATGTCTTACCGTTCTGAAAATCTTAACCAAAAAGATCTCTGAGAATGTAATGAAGTGAAATCTAATTGAAATAGCTAGATTATGTTGTGGTTTTGTGTTAAAATTTTATACTTTGGATGAAATGGATACTGTTTTAATAGTACCCACTTTGCATGCTTGTTAGTTGATATAAATGAGTTATGTCCTAACATTATAAAACACTAAAATGAAATGAAATTTTATAATTTAACGAAATGAAATCTATTTAAAATATATAGATTATGTAATGTTTAAGGCTAGGCCCTTATAGTTGGTATTAGAGCACATTTTAGATAACTTTAGGAGTATCATGTTGTTAATAGAATAAAATAAATTATTTTTAACTTATATTTATGTTGAAATGGTATAGAATTTAAATACTACAGAGTGTCTTCATAAAATATATATTTATTTAAACTATTTTTTCATAGAATAAATAGGGATAATGAAGTTGGAAGGAATTGAGAGGATGATATATTTTCAAATCTGCAATTGGGAATAATGGTAATTGGAAACAAGAAGTTTGTAACAGTAATGGATTAACTGACATAGGAAATAAATTGAGTTGGAATCTATGTATTATAACATTGAGAGCTTTAAAAAAGGAACAGGAAAATAGTGGATCATTTTATAAGGCAACACCCTCCTGTTTTTAGTGGATCTTCTGACCAAGTAGCGGCTGAAGGATGGATTAAATCCCTTTAAAAGATATTAAATGTAATGGGATGTTTAGATAATCAAAATTCTAGTCTTTCCATTTATCACTTTTAAGTTGAAGATGATTCGTGGAGGTCAATGGTCAATAATTTTAGGGAAAGAGTGTATATTAATGCCTTAGAGTGGGATGAATTTAAAAGTTTTTTCCATGAAAAATAAATTCCAAAGGTGGTTCAACATAGGATGGAGAATAAATTAATTGAATTGAGGAAAAATGAGGCTGATTAAGTGTTATTTTATGAATAAAAATTCACCTGAATGGAAAGGTACGCTCCAAAATTATTCAGGATTTTGATGAAAAAATCAATAGCTTTTACTCATGAATGATGCCAAGATACTGAAGGGAATTATCCTCTTGATAATTAAAAAGTTTGGAGAAACATGTATGATGTACTGAGACGGTAGAAATGGAGTTTTCTAATGATCACTTTTACTTTTAAATCAAACATTAGAAGAGGACTATATGGAAAGATATAGGTATGATTCAATCAATGAAATCTGATAGTAAGAAAGTACAGTTTACAGTTTTATGAAAACTGTGGTAAAAAGCACCCTTGGGAATGTCTTACCAAAACAGGGAAGTGTTTTTGATGTGGTAAGTTTGGAAATATGGTCTAATATTGTAATGAAAATGATCTTAATATTAATTATGATAAGAAAATGTAAAGTGTTTCAAATTTGGTGAGATGG
This sequence comes from Viscum album, assembly GCA_963277665.1. Lineage (NCBI taxonomy): Eukaryota > Viridiplantae > Streptophyta > Magnoliopsida > Santalales > Viscaceae > Viscum > Viscum album. The sequence continues at coordinate 282,812,728 of OY728137.1, read as the reverse complement.
GTCATTATGTAAATGCCTTCCCAAATAAAGATCTGAGTGATAGAATGTAGTCAAAAAATAATAAAAAATGTTTAGTGAGATCCTTTCTGACTACGTCAGTAGATGTAATTCCATCCAATGAAGTTGTATTAGGTACTTTTCTTATTTACTCAGATTTTTATAAAGTCTTATTTGATATAAATTCTACACATTCCTTTATATCTGAGAAATTTTCTGATAAATTGGGAATATCACCTCAAAAAATGAGACCAGAAAATATTTTTAAAAAACGTGTGGGAAATTTTACAGCAAAAAGGCATTTTAAGAATCTTCCTATTGTTATATGTGTAAAGATATTAACTGCGGACCTTTTAATTCTTTCCATAATAGAGTTTGATGTCTTTATGGGTATGGATTGGATTTTTGTGTATCATGATAAGATTGATTGTATATTTAAAGAAGTTTTTTTTTTCAGAATGAGTTTCAGTTTGAATACAAGAAACCCCCATATAATTGATAACAAACCAGGAAGCTGAGAACCTATTGAAAGATGGAAATGATTGTTATCTTTCTCATATTGTTGAAAATGAAGTAACTATTCATATTAATTATGTTCTAGTGGTAAATGATTACATTTATATTTATCCTAACTAGTTACTAGGTGTTATACTAGATCAGGATGTTAAATTCACAATTGACTTAGTTTCCGATTCTAAGACAATTTCAAAAACCTGTTATCAAATGGCTCAAATGAAACTTCTTAAATTGAAAAATCAATTTCCAGAGTAGATTGACAAGGCTTCATTCAACCTAGAACATCACCATGGGGAGATCTTATTTTGTTCATAAAAAATGGATACCATTCTATGAGACATTTCATTGATTATTTATCTTTCAAAGACATTACTGTTGAGAATAAATATCCCTTACCTCACATCAATGACTTGTTTGATCAGTTCCAGGATCTCATTATTTTTACAATATTGAACTAAGATCCAGGTAACATTAGCTAAAGGTGAAGGAGGATGACATTCCAAAAACAAATTTTTGAACTTAATATGACCATTATGAATTTGTTGTTATGCTATTTGTGTTAACTAATGAACTTTATATATTCATGGATCTTATGAAAAGAATATTTCATGAGTTCATGGATAATTTTGTGGCTGTGTTTATTGATGAAATTCTGGTATATTATGGAAGTAAAGAGGATAATGAAAAACATCTAAGGGTTGTCTTGAAAACCGTATAAGAAAATAAACTATATGGAAAATTCATAAATTATGAATTTTGGTTGAAAAATATTTCTTTCCTTGGTCACATTGTTTCTAAAGATGTTATATCTTTTCATCCATCTAAAACCAATGTTGTTAAAGAATGGACAAGACCCACAAATATAATCGATATTTAGTGTTTTTTTTTGGTTTGGAAGGCTACTACAGGAGGTTTTTTGAAATCTTTTCACAGTCATCTAGTCTAATAACAATGTTAACTTGAAAAGGTGTTAAATTCAGCTGGATAGAATAATGTTATGAATGTTTTTAGGAATTTAAAATAATATTGGTGAATTATCTAGTTCTAACCCTACCTTAAAAAAATGGTGAGTTTTTCATCTAAAGTGATGTTTCTTTAAAGGGACTTGGTTGTGTTCTGTTTCATAATTATTATATAAATTCTTATGCTTCAAGGTATCTAAAACCTCACGAGTTAGATTATCTCACACATGATTTGGAATTATAAGTAGTTATTTTCTCTTTATAAATTTAGTGGAATCATTTATAAGGATCCAAATTCGAAATATATACTGACCACAAATGTTTGGAGTATATAACCACTCAAAATAAATAAAACATGAGGTAGATAATATGGCTTGAATTAATAAAATCTTTCGATTTTATTATCTATTACTATCAGAGAAAATCAAAAAATGGTGGATGCCTTGACTAAAAAAAATCATGCATTAATAAACATGTTACATTTGAAACATGAACCCTTCATTAATGATCTAATGAATTTTGGATTGATTGTTGTTGGTGTAGGAAATTCCTCTGTTTTGTTTCAGGTTTCGGTGAATTCATCTTTGTAAAATAGAATTAAGAAAGAATAGAAGGAAGATAGTGAGTTACAAAAAAGAAATAATTGGTTAAAATATGTATGTTTATATAATTTAGCATAGATAAAGATCGTGTTAAATTATTTGGAAAGAGATTATGTTTTCCTTGTGATTCATAGCTGAAGAAAGAATTGTTTTACAAATCTCATAGTTCTCTATTTTCAGTTTCTCTTGGAAGCACAAAGTTGTATAGAGACCTTCAAAAGTATTACTGGTAGGATGGAATAAAAATAGATATTTCATATTTTACCATGAAATGTTTGACATGTCTACAATTTAAAGTAGAGTGTTAGTTATCGAATGGGATTCTTCATCCTTTTCCAGTGCCATAATGTAAATGAAAAAATATATCCATAGACTTCATTGGGGGACTACCAAAGACTTCTTGATATAATAATGAAATCTGGTATATTTTTGATCGATAGACTAAATATGTTCATTTCATTCCTATTCAAGATACTATGACTTTGGATCACCTTTATAGACTGTAACTCAAAGATATTGTCAGGTAACAAGGAGTTCATAATTTCATTGTGTCTCACAATAATCCTAGGTTCACTTTTAACTTTTGGAAAGGCCTTCAGAAGTCGGTGGGTACATAATAAAATTTTAGTACAACTTCTCATCCCTAATTAGATGGGATGTCTAAATGGACGATTCAGACTTTAGAGGATATTCTTTGATCTTTTTAAATGGATTACCATGGAATTTGGGATCATCATATTTCGTTAGTTTAATTTTCTTATAATAACATCTTTCATTCTCGTATACAGATGGATCCTTTTGAGGTATTATATGGGAAGCAGTATCAAACCCATTAATTTTGGGATTAAGTGGGGGAAATGAAGTTGATGGGGCCAGAATTATAAGAGGAAGTGACTATGAAAATGAAGATAATCCAGCAAAAAATGAAGAAAACTTAGAGCAGGTAGAGAAGTTATGTAGATAACGGGAGTAAATAATTTTCTTTTGAGGTAGGTGATCATATTTTTCTTAGAATCTCACCATGAAAAAATGTAATGATTTTTTGTAAGAAAGGGAAGCTGAGTCCATAGTTCATTAGAATTTATGAAATTCGGGAGAAAATAGGACAAGTTTCTTTATGAGTAGACTTGACTCCAAGTTGATCTTAGGTACATAATTTTTTTCATGTTTCAATGTTGAGAAAGTATGTGCTAGATTCATCTCATGTTTTGAGACTAGAAGCTGTTTAGTTGGAAGAGAACCATTCTTATGAAGAGAAACATGTTCATATTCTTGATTGAAGAGAACATGTATTATGGAATAAGGTAATCCACTAGGTAAAGGTTTAATGGAGAAACCACATGGTCGAAGAAGCAACATGTGAATCTGAAAATGTTATTGGGGAAAGGTACCCTCACTTATTTGATAAGTAAATAAAATTGTGCGGACTCAATTTTCTGAAGGTGGGTAAAATGTAACAGCCCAAGTTTTTAGAAGATAAATTTAATTGAATGAAACACTTAGTCTATACATAGTGACACTTTTTTTAAGGATATAGTTATAAACTAGAAATTTATCATACTTTTTCCACTTTTATGATTTGAATTTCGAAAAACAGACATCTATGGTTGTGATTAGTATGTTATTTGGAGTCTGATAAAACCAACATGATTTTTGGTGAATAGTAACATACCCTTATGAATAGTAATATGACCCTTATGAATAGTTAATTGTGTTATTATTTTATTTTCTTAAGGTTATAAGATAATGAGACATTGATTAATTTTTATAGGTTATATAAAATGAGATATAGTTTTAATTTTTTTAAATAAATTATGATTGTATTTAAAATTTTTCTTCTCATATATAGAAAATTATTTTGATAAAACAGAGTTTATTTTGGAATTCAACATGTCGAAAAATGGTTACGGTAAATTTTTTGGATTTTAATAAAGTACTCAATTTTTTTGATGAATAGTGAAATGCGAGAATTTACTGTATATATATACATTATATGTTAAATACACTATCCCTAGAATCATATCTGATGTAACAACATCGGTTCGAAATCACATGATATATTTTCTATTTTGGGTCACATGAATCAATTCTATTCATAGTCTAGCAAAAATATTAAACTAATGATTAAAATAATGAAAAACCCCTCCTCTCCTCCACTATAAATGCCACCCTCACCCCTCTTCCTTTAAAACCTATTATGCTTTGAGTCATGTCTAAATTTTACCCAATACCATTCCCAAATCACTTCCCAACATATAAGACCTTCTGATCTCACCAAAAGGCGAAAACCAAAGGAGGATGTCAAGGATAAGAGATTAATAGGTTAAAATCCTCTTTCATTTTCTTGTGCTTTCTTTTCATATAATCTCATCACCTACCCTTATAAAAGATGAATTAGATATCCAGTATTATATATATAATGGATTTATATCATGTTTAGGGTAAAATTAATCGTTATTCTTCCTCTCTCTTCTTCTTATTCTAAAAGTAAAAACACCATTTGTGATGTGTCGATTTACCAACATCATGGAGATTGTGTATTAAATTTTCTTTACTTCCTTAAAAGTTGGATGTAAAATAATTTTAATGATTGAAAAAGATTTTAAATTGTATTATATTACCTCTCTTTTATTCTATAATTAATATATATGCATAATATTAAAGTTATATAATGAAACATGTTTTTGATTATCATTGAACCACCAAACAATTATAAACGAATATCACTAATGTTTTATCAAATGATTCATCCTCATACCATAGAACAAAAATGATTTATGAAATCATTATGGAAACATATTACAACCATTTCATTCTACATATGGTGTTTCACTTCCATTCGAAAATAAAATCTTTTACGAACCGACTATGTAAATCATGTAAAGAAGGAACCTAGAACAATGGAAATAGAAAAATATTGTTTATAAATGGGTTTAATTATGTCATAAAAGGATCATATATGGTTTTATAAACAATATTAGAATTTTATAAAATATTTATAACACCCTTCTAATCATTATACATGAGGTTTAAATGAGTTTTATATAAGAGGAACCCATGGAAAAAGAATTCTTAACCAAATTTATGTTCTTTGGGTTAACCTTCTATTTCATTGATTATGTGGTATTAAGATTATCCGTGTGATGAATTTTTTTACATTATTCTTTATTATTTGTATTTATATTATATAAACACATTCCTTTCATTCTATTAATTTCTCACATCAAATATATGATAATTTTAAGGGACTTTCCTTTAAAAATCCTCTTTTATGATCTTATTTTTTGAAATTAAAAAGCAATGTTTTTATGCAATTAATCAGGTTTTATGATTATGTTCTAGTTATTGGGAATTTTTTATAATAAAGGGTGGGAACTATATATCCCTCAATAATTGGTTATTTGTAAGTTGGTGGTCAGCTGTATGGTTACTCTAGGTGTAATTGCAATGGTTACACTATAAGGTAGCTGTCAGGGTCAGATTGTATGGTAGCCACGAGAGTTACCAATCATAAGGTAGTTGTGAGGGTTAAAATATAAGCAAGTAATTCCCCGAGATACCCTCATGGTTTTTTATGTTTTATTTAATGTTTAATTAAAATATCATGTTTCACAAAGATATTATATATGTGTGATAAGTATGTCTTTGTGAAAATGATTTTATATGTTTATAAGTATTCATGGAGTAATGGTTGCATTACTTCTTTTTATATTTCTTATTGATTTTTTTATGCTCACAGCATGTTTTTAAATGTTTTTTCACAGTTTATAAGGATTTGTAAGGTAAATAAGTAAGTCATGTTTAATGTTATATAGATTATTCAAAGAAATCATGTAGCAGTTTTTTTAAATTATATTTTCAAAGAAATTAATGTTATTTTAATGGTACCCACCTTGAATGATTGTTGGTTGATATGAATAGGTTTTGTACTAGAATTATAAAACTCTAAACCAAAATGATATTTGGGAATGATAATAAGTGAAATATAGTTGAAATAGCTAGATTATTTAATGTTTATGTAAGGGTCCTTATAGTTGGTTTCAGAGTATGGTTTATATAACTTTATAAGTTAGTGTGATGTTAACATAATACCATAAATGATTTTTAACTTATGCTTATGTTGAAATGGTATAGAATTATATATGACCATGTTGCTTCATTTAATATATTTCTGTTCAAAATAGTTTTCCATAGATGAAACAGGAAATGTGAAGTTGGAAGGAACCGAGAGGCTGATATCTTTCTGAACCTATAATTGGGAATGGTGGGAATTGGAACCAAGAAATTTTTGGTTGTAATGGATCGGCTGATATAGAAAATAAATGGTTCTAGCATCCACTCAAGAGTTCACCTAGAGCTACCACAAAGAAAAATGAATATAGTGGAACATTTTATGATGCAACACCCTTGTGATTTCAGTGGATCTTCTAACCCAGTAGCAGCTGGAATGTATATTAAAGACCTTCAAAAGATATTTAATGTTATGGGATACTAAGAAAATAAAACGCTTAGTCTTTCCATTTATCATTCTGAAGGTGAAGCGGATTAGTACTGGTCAATGGTAAATAATATCAAGGATAGAGAGGATATTGAAGCCTTAGAGTGGTTTGAATTCAAAATTATTTTCCTTGGAGAATATTTCCTAAGGTGGTTCGAAATAGGATAGAGAATAAATTCCTTGAATTGAGGAAAATGAGGAATATTCAGTAGATCCATGTGAATAAAACATCATCGAACTAGAAAGGTATACTCCAAATCATATTTTGGATCTTCATGTAAAAATAAATATTTTTTACACAGGATTGAAGCTGAAATACCAAAGGACGTTAGCCTCCCTTGAATTCAAATGTCGTGAGAAACATGTCTGATGTGCTGAGGGGGTAGAAATTGAATTTTTTTATGATCACTTGTACTTCAAAAACAAACAGAAGAATATGTCCATATGGACATAAATTTGTAATAATAAGTCAAATAAATATTATAGTATGAAATTATAGTTTCTATTTTGTGAAAAGAGTGGTAAAAATTACCCTTGGGAATGCCTTTCCAAAATCAGGAAGTGCTTTGTATGTGGTAAGTTTGGACTAATGGACTAGGATTATAATGAAAATGATCTTAAGATCAATTATGATAATAAAAATAAAAAGTGTTTCAAATGTGGTGAGATGGGTCATTATGAAAATGCCTACCCAAAGAAAGATAAGAGTGATGGAAAACAACCATACAATAAGTAGAAAGGTGTAGTGAGATCCTTTGCAACTATGTGAGTAGATGTCAGGCCATCCAATGAAGTGGTATCAAGTACTTTTTTTTGTTACTCAAATTTTTGAAAATGTATTATATGATACATAATATACACATTCCTTTATTTCATAGAAATTTTCTTGTAAATAGAAAATATCACCTCAAAAAATGAGACCAGAACTTATTATTAAAACACCAAGGGAAAATGTTACATCAAAAAAAGAATTTTAAGAATATTCCTATTTTTATATGTGGAAAGACATTACCTAAAAACCATCTATTTCCCATATTAGTATTTTATTCCATTCAAGGTATGGATTGGATTTTTGGTTATCATGCAAAGATTGATTATTGAGTTAAAATGTTTTTTTTCAGAAATATTTTTAGTTTGTTTAAAATAATGAACCCAAAAAATTGATTACATATATGGAAGATGAGAAATTGTTGAAAGATGGGAATGAAATTTATCTTACTCGTATTGTTTAAAACAAGGGAACTATTCAGATCAATACTGTTCTAGTGGTAAATTAATACCTTAATGTTTTTCTTGATGAGTTACCTTATGTTATACCTGATGTGGAAGTTGAATTCACAATGGACTTAGTTTCTGAGGAAAATCTAATTTCAAATCCCCCTTATCTAATGGCTCAAATGAAACTTCTTGAATTGAAAAATAAATTATAGGCGTTTCTTGATAATAGATTAATTCATCTTAGAACTTGAAAATGGGGAGCTCATGTTTTGCTCATTAAATAGAAAGATGGTTCCATGATACCTTTCATTGATTATAGAGCATTAAATAATAGTACTATTAAGAATAAGTATCCATTTACTCACATTGATGACTTGTTTTATCAACTATAGGGAGATCAATATTTTTCCAAGATTGACTTGAGATCCAGGTAGCATCATTTGAAGGTGAAGGAGGATGACATTCCAAAAACAAATTTTTGAACTAGATATGATCATTATGAATTTTTTGTCATGTTGTTTAGGTTAAATAATTCACCTTCTATATTCAAGGATCTTATAAATATAATAATTCATGATTTCTTGGATAAGTTTATGGCTATGTTTATTGATGAAATTATGGTATATTCTAGATGTAAATATTGGAATTGAAATCATATCAGGGTTGTTTTGAAAACCATAAAATAAAATAAATTGTATGTTAAATTCAACAAGTGTGAATTTTAGTTTCAAAAAAATTATTTCCTTGGTCACATTTTTTCAAAAAATGGTATAATTGTTGATCCCTCTAAAATAAAAGTTTTTGAAGAATGGAAAAGACCCAAAAATATAACTGATATTAATATATTTATTGGTTTGGAAGACTACTACTAGAGGTTTTTTGAAAACATTGAATGGTCATCTAGTCTACTAAATAAGTTTACTATAAAATGAGTTAAATTAATCTGGAGAAAATAATGTGATGATTGTTTTCAAGAATTGAAAATAATATTGGTGAATTCTCTAGTTCTGACCCTACCTTCATGAAATGAAGGTTTTTCCATCTATAATTATTCTTCATTAAAGGGACATGGTTGTGTTATGATATAGAATGATCAAGTAATTTCTTATGATTCAAGACAACTAGAACGTCATGAGTTAATTTATCTGACACATGGTTTGGAATTATCAGTTGTGGTTTTCATTTTAAAAATTTGGTGGAACCATTAATACACATACAAATGTGAAATATATATTGACCACAAATGTTTGAAGTATATATTAACTAAAAAGGAATTAAACCTGAGGCAGATAAGATGTCTTGAATTGATAAAAGATTATAATTGCATGATCAATTACCATCTGAGAAAAGAATACAAATTGATATATGCCATGAGTCTATAACATCATGAATCATTAACCATATTAAATTTTCAAAATGAACAATTTATTAACGATTTGATTATTTATTACTTCAAAGTTGTCGGTGAAAGAAATCCCTCTATTTTGTTTCAGGTTTTAATGAAGTCATATTTGAAAAATATAATTAATAATGCACTAAAGGAAGATAGTGAGTTACTGAAAATGGTAGAACTGGTTAACATGGTTATGTTGAAAAAAATTAACATTGATAAAGATTGTGTTATTCGATTTTGAAATAGATTATATGTGCCTTTTGATTCTCATCTAAAGAAAGAATTGTTGTACAGAGCTCATAGTTCTCCATTTTTAGTTCATATTGGAAGAAAAAATATGTACAAACACCTTTGTGATTATTACTGGTGAGATGGAATGAAAAGAGATATTATAGTTTTTATTGTGAAATATTTGACATGTTAGTATGCTAAATTATTAAGGCAATTACCAAAGGGGATGCTTCATCCTTTACCATTTCCAGAATGGAAATGGAAAAATATATCTATAGACATCATTGTGATACTATGAAAGATTTCTTGAGGTAACAATGAAATATGAGTTTTTGTTGATCGACTGACTAAATCTACTAATTTCTATTCTAATCGAGATACTATGTCTTTGGATCAGCTTTCTCAGATATAACTCAAAGAGATTGTTAGGATACATGGAGTTCCTCTTTCTATTGTATCTGACCGTGATCCTAGGTTCACTTTTAACATTTTGAAATACCTTCATAAGTCATTGGACTAGAGAAAATATATTTTTTTATTAAGGGAAACACTTTTAGGGAAAAGTGATAAACCAGTCCATACACAGAATAAAGTCAAGAAACATGAAAGGAAATATCGGAATTGATGAATTGAAATTTAAGCCTTCTAGAAACATTACCTCTGAGTAAAGTCTATTAGAGGCCAACATCCTTCTCGTCCCAATCATCATTTAGGAGGTATTCATAGTTATCAACCATCTTGTCCCATGTTTGAATGAGCTCTTACATAGTAATCTTGTGCCCTTTAAACCGATGGGCTAAAATTTCGAGTTGTTTATTGGAACAGTCATGCTTCTCCTTAGAGAGATTGGCCCGGAACCAAATCCCGACCAACCTGTCATACTCCACCTGTGTGGTGATGACCTTTATTCTCATGTCTGATAAGCCTTCATTGCAATCTATGATAGCTTACCACTCGTCATATTACACCGAATCTTTTCCACTTTGGTGGGCACGAGTTACCGATGGCTCCAGAACTTCATTTTCCATATAAGTGGCCCATGGTTCCCTTACAGGTGGTTCAGGCTCTATAGGATCCATTCCCACATGATTCGGAGCCTTTTAAAGGATTTTCCCTTTGCTGGAGGATCTAGTAACTGGAGGGCTAGGAAAGAAAGAGTAGTATTTTTTCTTTCGCGGCCTCCGCGAGTGTTTGATGAACCCTTTTGATTCAATGATTGTATTCTTCCCTTTCTTTGAGGAGAATCTGATAAATTCCTCTGATAGTTCCATTTCCTTCGGTTCAGCTGGAGAGTCAGAGTCTAACTCACTATCCTCTCCAGGAGAAGTCTCCTCTTCACCCCCTTCCACAACCACATATTGTTCTTCTTCTTCCAACACTGTGAACCGATAAAGAGAGTGGGAAACCCTGCCACCAAACTTCACCGTATCAGCATAGGAAGGATTTTCATATACGACCTACTCAGGAACCTCTTAAACTATGTTATGATCATACCCACAACACACGTACTAGAGATGACTTCTTGGATCCTTCCATCCCTAGCTTTGAAGATTCTCAACTTCACTTGGAGTAGAGACCTCTAAACATACAGCCTCACCACTGGCCAAACTAGAGAAGTCCAAATGCCTGGATAGAATGGCCTCCTGGTGGGGGCTCCTCCCCACTTCCCCAGCACCACAGACCTGAAAATCGACCCCCAATACACTACCCAAAGAACCAATCCCCAGATCCTGTTTCAGCCGATAAAAAAGAACTGAAACCCGAGGCCCTATTTCTCTTGGGGAAGCCTTCATCAATGAGCCAGCAGGACCTCCCCTCCCCAAGACCAGAGGGGCCTCCGCATGGGGAATGGCAGTCCGGTGCAGCTCCTCCCCCAACAAAATTGGAGTCACATGTGCCTGTAAATCCTTGTAAACCTCAACTGTGGATGCCTACAAAGGAGGAAGACCCAAAAAAGAGATCTCTATGTACCCCTTCTTGCACCCACCTAGATCAAAAGCTTGGGCAGGACAAGATTAATCAAGCACAACCGGTGCTGGGGGCCCATTTTCCATTGCAGGAGGTTCAACCAAATCCTCATGCAGTGCCCTTTTATGACAGTCAGTGTGGAAGTGGCCCTGTCGATAGCAAAAGGAACAGAAACGTGTCCATGATCCAAAAGCAATGGGTTGAACATACCTGTACTCTCCCTCAATCACAATCCACACCACCTCTGGTGGGGGCCAGGCGAGGTCCATTTCAACACATATGTGCTCCACTATGGGATGCTTCAAGGAAGAGGTCGGCCGATCAGCGCACAGGAATCGTCTGATGGAATTACCGATTGACTGCAGAAGATCCGGGTTCTGGAAGGGCAGTGGTAAGCCAGGTAACTGAAGCCAAATATCCGAGGTAGACAGATCGCGATTCATATGCAGGTCAAACAACCAACAAAGGATATGGAAGTGGAAACCTCGAATGGATCTGCTAGACCAAGACCAGTCCCATGCCAGATCATCCTCATCACCAAAGCAAATGAGGATTTGTCGCGGCCCCATGATACTGAAGACCACACGATGACTTAAATTCCATTCCTCATTCACGTACCTATCAAACATCTCCACAGAGGGCCGGCTCCAGACGAATGTCTCCACTAGAGCCGTAGATAGCAATGAAGAGGCTTCAAAGAATTCATGTGTAGAGATCGGAACAACTGGTTGACCATTGAAGATCCCAAGGACCTTCGGAGAGGTATTGATGCTAGGGAAGAAGGAGAGGTGCACATCCATAGAAGACCAATGGCCACCCCCATACTAGAAATCCTGATGACAATCACCGAGATCTTGAGGATGAGGCCCCTCCCTCGGAGGGGGAAGGGCTGCCGAGGCCGCCATTGGAGCTAGGGTATCACCCAGCCACCATTGGAGCTAGGGAATCACCTGAGGCTTCCATCCATCCAAATAATAAGTAATTGGGAATATAATTTAATTTAATTATAACTTTTCATCCTCAATCAAATAGAAAATCAAAGAGGATGATTCAGACTTTGGAGGATGTTATTAGAGATTTTGAAATAGATTAACATTGAAGTTGGGATCGTTATATTTATTTAGTTAAATTTTTTTCTAACATCTTTAATTCCAGTATACAAATTATACCTTTTGAGGCATTATATAGGAAGTGGTGTTTAACTACAACTTAATGAGATGAAGTCAGGGATATAAAGTTAATGAGACTAGAATTTTTAGATGAAGTGGATAAGAAAATTATAATGATCCAAAAACACATGAGGACAACTCAGAGTTGATAGAAAAGTTATGCTGATAGTAGGAGAAAAACTTTTCTTTTGTGCTAAGTTATCAGGTTTCTCTTGGAATCTCACCAAGGAAAATGTTATGCATTTTTGTAATAAAGGGAAGTTGAGTCCACATTTCATTAGACCTTATGAAATTCCAGATAAAGTTGTTCCAGTTTCCTACTGATTAGATTTGCCTCTAATTTTATCTCAAGTAAATATGTTTTATCATGTTCCGATGTTGATAAAGTATATTCCAGATTCATCTCATGTTTTGATCCCAGAAAAATTTCAGCTGGAATAGAAACTTTTTTATAAGTAGAAACCTATTCAGATTCATCATCAAAGATAAAAAGTATTGCAGAATAAGGTAACACACTAGGTAAAGGTTTTATGGTGAAACCACATCATTTAAGAATCAACATGGTAATATGAAAATTCTATGACCGAAAGGTACTCTCACCTGTTAAATAAGTAAATAAAATTGCGAGGACACAATTTTCATAAGGGGAGTAGAATGTAACAACCCATGTTTTAAAAAAATAAATTAAAATGAATGAAATATTAAATATCTACATAGTGACACTTTTTTAGGTATATAGTTACAAACATGCTGTTAAACTTAATTTTTCGACTTCTATGATTTGAATTTCAAAAAACAAACATCTATGTTTGCGATCAGTATGTTATTTGGAGTCCAATAAAACCGAATTGATTTTTGGTGAATAGTAACATACCCTTATGAATAGTAATAAAAATAGTAATATTACCATTATGAATTGTAAATTGTATAATTATTATTTTATCTTAAGTTTATAATATATTGAGATCTTGATTAATTTTTCTTAGGGATATTAAATGAGTTATAAGTTTTAAATTGTTTTTTGAATACATTATGATTTTAATTAAACATTACTTTTATCATATTTAGAAAAATATTATTATAAAATGGAGTTCATTATTTAATTCTACATGTAGAAAAATGGTTAGGGTAATATTTTGGTTTTTTTCCAAAATACATGATTTTTTATGAATAGTGAAATGTGGTAATTTACCATATATATTCATTATCTCTTAAATACAATATTCCTAGCATTGCAGATTATGTAAGAACCCTTATTTCAATATCACAAGATATATTTACCATCTTGGGTCACATGAATCAAGACTATTCATATTCTATAGAAAAAATATTAAACTAATGGTTAAAATAATGGAAAACCCCTCCTATCTTCCACTATAAATACCACCCTAATTTCCCTCTTCCTCTCACACCTATCAAGAATTTATAATTGTCTAAATTATACCCAATAAACTTAATAAGGCTCTTCCCCACTTACAAGGACTACTGATCTTACCAAAAGGACAAAAATAAAGGCCTTAAGAAGGATCTCAAAGAGAAGAGATCAAGATGTAAAAATCCTCTTTGGTAAATATATAGAAAATTTTCAAGTTCATGGTGACCCATTATTTTGTTTGTATCAGAAAATATTTTATAAAAATAAAAATCATGTGTTTAGAGAGAAAAAAAGTGAGGTAGGAAAAATTGTGCAAGGAATAATGAATGAAATAGAAATTTAATGAATGAAAAGAAATTATAATTTGTAATTGAATCATCTTAAGCGACATGATAAGTTTGGTTCATTGATTTTGATCTTGTGAATTTTATTGACAAATGTTTTGAATTTTTATTTTAAATTTATTTTCAAGTTCTCACTTTTTTTGGAGTCTAAGTGCTATGTATGAGGGACTTGATAGAGAAAATATATACACTATTTTTAATGCCAATTTAAATTACTTAAACCTCTGTAATTTAACATTTATAACTAAACTACATTATTTTTTCATTTTAGGGATGTTTTTTTCTTGAAATTTAAAATTACACAATTATGGAATTTTATTTATTTTTAAGAACATTTGTATTCCAGGAATATCTATTTATATATTGATAAAAATATAATTCTTTTTTTTGGGAAACCATTTTTCATGGGATAGATATATATCTACTAAATCAGATCCTAATTCGACCTTTTAAAGGTCCAAAAAAATCAATCATGGTGGAAACATTTTCTGGCTGACAGAATAGACCACGCATCAATAAATGTGGTATAACTAAATATACAGGTGTCAAAATGAGATGATTCAAAATGGATATAGAAAATAGAACAAAAAACTTGTGAATAATAGTTTCATTGGACAAATTATCTCATTGAGTCACTATTTTATTGAGATAAATAGTTTAGAGATTAAGGGTCTCCTCAAGTTGAAACAATTTTCTTAAGTAATAATTTAATATCTTTTTCACCACATGTCAAAATCTTCAGAAATGTGGAGAGTAAATGGAAAATTTAATTTTTAAAAAATATATATAAGAGGAAATAGAGTTATTCGAATGGTATGAGGTCAATCAAATAGGATACTTTTAGGGAAACAAAATCTGGATAGAAGATTCCAAGCCCTCATCTCTTTATATTCTCATCTTCATTTCATTTGAAGAGGTGGTTTAGATTTAAGGAATGTGGTATGATGGTGAATAAATGATGTAGAAGTGTATTTTTTCATTGATATAATCAACCATGAGGGGATAGAATCCATGTGGTGGTGGGAAGTGGTTATCTGAGGACATATCCCTTTTGGAGTTTGTTATTTTCTTTTTTTCATTTTTATTTTTGTAGAAACTATTTTTCTTGAATGAATGAGGTATAATTATTTCTTGAATTTATTTTTTTCTAAAATATTATTGATTTTTTTAGTCTTATTATTTTAAATTGGTTATGATTGTTGTTTAAATTTCATTGGATGAGGTCTCTGAATTGATCCTAATGAGTGTAAAATAATATTCTTACTCAGAGGTCTTCGGGTAATCATATCACATTCATAAGAGGGTTGACACCCATGTTCAAGGTATGAATATAGTTTATAGTGAATTTTGGTATATCAATTGATATATTTAGGTAAAACTGAGAAATAAAATTGGATAATTAATTTAAAAAAATTAAGAAGGGAGTGTCCAAGGATCATAGTTTGTCCACCACTGCCTTCTTTAGCTTGTCCTTTCTAGTCCGGTTTACTTTTAACATATAACTGCTAATGTATATTTCGTTTAGAATTATGATTCTACTTAATTTAAAATTTTAAAATCATTTAAAATCCCCATTTATAATTCAAAATTTAATAAAAACAATTTTAAAAAGTGATATTTTGACAGCTTAGGATGCAACCTCCACATAAGACAACCCCTTGATCAACACCATGACACATTTTAATGGGGGAAATATTGTGTGGGGAAATGTTACTAAAAACTCAAGAGTAAAATATTTTCTTCTTATTTCAATGAAATATTTTTTTTATGTTTTTTAAATAACTTTTTCATTATTTCTTATCTTCTTCTTTTGATTTCGAATGATTGATCTTATTTTTATAATAGTCACCTATAAAACAGACTCTATCATTAGTGATTAAAAATTTAATACATTTTTTAACATTTCCATTCCAATTTCACTTTTTGTATCTCTTATAATGAATAAAAATTATTTGTTTTAATTAATCCTCTTCCACGTCAACATTTGAGTCACATAATTTTTCTTTTATTCCATTATCTATGAACGTCTCTTTTGACAATGAGATAAAAAATATTATTCACTATCCTTCTTCTTAAAGCCTTTCATTTTTACAATTTTTGATATAATAATAATATTCTAATGTCCATCTAGATAAAAATTTTATTGATATTCAAGATTTTACACTTTGGCATCAAATATTTCTAGAAATTTTCCCAAGGATTAGTTAATTATTTTTAAATCTCCCTTCATCACACCAAAACCTTTGATATTTATAAAAATATAATTAAATATTACAATGTATTAAACAATAATTATGTGATTATCCATATTAACAACTTCAAATATTAATGACAATAATTTTAGGCTACATTCCTTAACATTTTGATTTTATTTACAGTTTTTTTCTGAAATTATCTTATAATTGTTTAAGCTTTGGATTCCACATAATAATTGTATAAGCATTATATGAGAGAGAAATAAACATGGAATTTTGAGTTCTACAATAAAACTATAGATTTATCTTATCAAAATATTTCTTAATAACCTCTTTAATGGGATGAAATCCAACTACTGCAACATCTTCAACTTATAGGCCATGAGATAAAAGGTAAGGTAATATCCTATTCTTCTGACAATGATAATTCTTCTGTCAAATATTGAAAATCCAATTATGTTCACTATAATTATGTTATTTATACTTAGTATATATTTGTATTTGACATATGTAATTGAGGCTTTGATACCAATTGATGATCCCAGATTAGTATAGGATCATTGAGAGGGGGATGGGGAATCAATGATCACTTAATTTTATGAATTCTTCTTAATTAATTAAAAACATAAAAATTGGTAGTGTTATTTATATACTAATAGGATATCTCTAAAACTCACTTCCATTACTGTAATATAAATATTGAAATTTACACATAAAATTTACAAGTATTGTTACAAAGACCTACTTTTTTCCATGTTGTATATCCCCCCACATAGATTACTTAACTCACTTCATTAATGATTTCAAAACCACATGTATCAAAGAGATATACAACCTTGTAATCACTTCTAAAATTAATCCTTGGTATACATCCCCATCAATCAACTCATTTTCATAGTTTTTTATACCCCCCAATTTTTCTTATTGTATCCACTTCCTTCCATACTGGTTATATACAACAACAATAAGAATTTTCAATAACTGGTTCTACACCCCAATAACAACCTCCTAATTTTTAGTTTCTAAATAAATTTCTAAATAAATTTTTATTCAAATATTATTTTTCCACATAAAATTTGAATGACATTCACCATTGTACAATCTTCAATATCTTTAACAACTCTCTTAACAATCTGTGGGCCATGAAACTGCTATCATATCTTCAAAAAATGGATAAACTCAATCTCAATTTTCTATAAAATTTTCCTGATATTTACCTTTTAAAAAACATATTTAATCCAAATCAATTTGGTATCCTCTCAATCCTATAACACTGTAGGGTCCTGAAAATTTTGCAAGGGAGAAATCCAATTACCCCAATACATGGGAAAGGTCTGAGCCGGTCCGTGTACCGTCTCCTAGCAAGAATACGCGGCCGGTTCAGTGAACCGCAATTCCGCAGACCAGCATTGTCTGCGAAGCGGAGGAGGGGATCCTCCACGGGTGAGAAGCAGGACAGACGCCAGGCCAGTCCACTGCCGTGAACCGCGGAAACGGGCCCATGTTGAGTGCACCGTCATTCACAAAATGAAGGCGGAAGTCGTATGCAGCTGAAAATATCGTTGTTCGCGTAATAGAGGCCGAGTGGTGGGTCCGTGAAGCAATTCCGTGAAACTTGGTTCCATAGATATCGGTTGACCAAGTCATCTGTGGGTGGGGTTTCTTTAATGGGATTCCACAAAAAGTGACGTGTGCCCTATCGATACTGCCTCTTCGTGAATCTATAAATAGTCACTGAGGGGAACCAAAGAAAGAGAGGAAGGACGTTGAAAACCCATGGGGAGACGCTGGAGAAATCGCTCCCAGTGGTAAAGTTCTGCAACCATCCGTGAACCCCATATCTTTCGCGGATGCACTCTTCCGCATAGAGGAAAAACCGAACCATGAACCATGTAGAGACCCAAATCTTGACGTATATGGACATTACATTACTTTTTCGGAAAACATAATAGATAACAGAAAATAGACACCAAAAGACCGTAATAGTTTAGTGTTTTCGGAAACTCGAAATTTAATCTTCTAATCTTGGTGAAATATCTTCAACATCTCCCATAAAGATCTTCCCCTTTTATTTTCTTACCTAAAACCTTTCTCTAAATTCGGGGGAAAGGAAAACATAAAAAAAGGGTGATCTCAAATGCCCAGTAAGGGTGAACATAGAAAACATAAATCAATCCATAAACATTTGAATGCAAAAACTTGGACATAAAATCTAAACATCAAAATATTGAGCAAAGACATGAATCTTGGAAGTACATAAGGAATATATCATAAGGGAACATCAATCATGATAAAATAGCATGGGAATAAAACATGTAGTTGTGGAAACCATTAATCACATGATATGATTTCCATAGTAGCCAAGGCATTGCTTCCAAGACCATCTTAGTGGAAAAAGTCCCTTTCTGAATCGAGTTCACTCCTCATTCCAGTCCTGTATTACTGAACCGGATTAACTTACCATTCCAGCCATGTCTATCTAATGAGATATTAATCTTTACCAAATGCATTGGAGGGAGATATAGGTCCAAGCCATCTCATAATGAAATCATTCTTTCGTGTGCCACAAAATCATAAATCATACATCATAACTCATGTAATAGAATGGGATTCTTAAACATCATGCCATCATACCATATTCCATATAAATAAATGTATATCATTTCATCATAAGAAAAATAAAACCATGTAAAGAATGGAGACATTATAATTGCAACATATACATATTAAATAATGTCATTTTAGATGGAAAATAGTTTTGATAAAACACTTGAAATGAATTCTTGACGAAAATATACAATACAGGAAAATAGACTATTTGCGACGGGATCCCGTCACAAAAGACCTTTTGCAACGGGGCGCTTCTCAATTCGCCCGTTGCCGAAAACGGCGTCGCAAATAGGTGTTTTTGCGGCGGTCCTATTGCAAAAAATTATTTGTGACGATATTTTCCCCCCGTCGCAAATTGGTTTTCGTTTATATATAAAAAATGTATTTGCGACGGGTCGTCGCAGATATATTAGTTGCGACGGGTTTTTGACCCGTCGCAAATGGGAAATTTAAATAATATTTGCGACGTAGGTATTTGCGACGACCTGTCGCAGAAATTGTTTTTACGAAGGGTATTCTTCTCATCGCAAATGTTACCGTAAAAAATATTTTACGACTGGACACCCCGTCGCAAATAATCCCATCGCAAATACTAAAAAAATAAAAAAATAAAATAATTAATAAAAATCTTATAATATTATATAAAAATAATAATAATAATAATAATAATATAAAAAAATTATATTTTTATAATATAAAAAAAATATAAAATATAATTATGAAATATTAATATAAAATAATAATTATTTGAATATAAATAATATAATATTATATAATAATACAAATATTAATAATTTAAAAAATTAATATAATAATATTATTATTAAATTATGTATATAATATTAATAATAATATTAATAATATAAAGAAATTATATTATTATAATATTAATAATAAAAAATATATATACTATAATTGTGAAATATTAATATCAAAAAATAATAATAATATGAATATAAATAATAAAATATTATATAATAATAATAATAATATTAATAAAATACAAAATTAATATAATTTTATTATTATTAAAATACACATACATATTTATGAAAAAATAATATTAATAATATTAATATTAATAAAATTATAAAATTATAAACTTCTCAATATTTACAATAAATATAAAATATTAAAAGTAATATTACTAAAATAAGAAGAAATTAAAAATAATACTAAAAAGTAATAAAATATTAAAAAAATAAAAACAAATTAAATCATGCAATATTCGTACCAATATGAAAGAGGAATTGTAAATAGTTAATATGACAATAAACTATGAACTCAAATGTTTATTACATGTAAAAAAATCACTGGGGGTGGATAATCTGGAGGACCTGGAGGAGGTGGTGGAGGAAACTCCATCCCTAAACTATGAGTCAGACGATGCATATACTCCATCTGCTCCTGATGTTTCTCCTCATATCGACGCCTCTCCTCATCCTGCTGCTGACGCATCTGCTCCTGCCATCGACACATCTCCTCATCGTACTGTTGACGCATCTGCTCCCGCCCCTGATGCAAATACTCTATAAGCTGACTCTGAGTACGTAGCTGCTCCTGATACTGTGAGGTAGAAGATGATGTCTCTCGATGAGCTCCTCTCGAGCCAGACGCCGACATCGCAACAGTATCATAATAAGCTGCAGGAGTCAAATGAGAGCTGATACCAACTACTCGTCCCTTTTCAAAGCCATACTGGGTCGTCTTCATTCATGTCGTCTCATCAAAATGGTGGGCACTAGTCTGATCAACCCTCTGGTCTTGACTCTCAGCCTGTGTCTGAGAGGTCGCGGCCTCATATGACTCTGTAAGTTTCAATTAGAAATTAAAATAATGAAAAGATTATATGCATTTAATTTTCAAACTGAAAAGAAAATAATACTGACCACAATATGACGCTGGTGGTTACCTCTAATCATTCCAGTAGCCGGATCAGTTTACATCCTCTGATAAATGCCGTACGTCGTAATACCAGGCTGCTTGGCTTCCTATATTAATATAAAATAAACTATTTATATTTAAATTTGTATAAAATATTTAAAAAAAGTACTTACCAGACGCTCTCTATACGCACTGAATGTATGGCTACCGGCTTGATGCGTCACCTCTTGTCTTCCCCAATTCTGTCGACCCAATGCAGATCTCCTCTAAAACCCACCACCTAACCAGTGTGTACATAATCCATCCAAAACGTGAGATGAAATGTACTCTGATCAGTGGGCTCTATAGGACTCATCAAATTTTTTCACTCCGACTTTCCTCATAGCCGCCTTTCTCAAATTATGTAAAAACTGGAGGAAACAGTCACACATATACACCTCCCATGCCGCATGGATAGTTGCACACATGCTCTCATCGATGGGATACCATAAAACCTAATATAAAGTTATTAATGAATTAAATTTCAAAATAAATAATATTTAATTATATACCAGACAATGATTGAACATGGAGGCCTACACATTAGCGGGAATCTGATCCCATGTGAGCCAGGGATGAGAAAAATAATTGCACAAGATTGTGCTCCCCTGTCCAATAGCTATATGCGTAAAAATATGGAAAAAGAACAAATAATAAAACAATTGGAAAATAAATAGATTATAATGAAAGATAACTAAAATACATAGGTTACCATACCACCTAGTGTGCGCATCGAATCCAAGATGTGGACGTCGCTCTGGGATAGGATCTGGAATCATCAGTCTGGCAAGACCACGACCCCTCCGAGTGCTCCCTGTAGTGCCAATAGCCTGGGGGTCAGATGACTCAAGAACCTCACCATCCATAGGTAGATCATCCTTCAGTAACTGACGATACGTTCATTAGTCCATCTGAAACATGAAATGATTGTTATTAGAAAATAGTTGAAAATAACTATTATGTATAGATATATATTTGTTATGATTCTAACCAGCATTTTACTCTGTCAGTGTTCATCTTCATCATCATCTGCATTGTTGTCAATGTCAATGTCTTCATCTTTCTCATCAACATAATCAATTTCTATATTAGTTTCACTTTCATCATCTCTTGTCATTTCAAATTCAGTTGTAACATCATTGACCTCAGCGTCACCATCGACCCTTAACTATGGGGTGTCATCATCGATACTCATGTATCTTTGTGAAAAATATGTGTTTTAAGGAGTGTCCTGAAAATTTTCATTTTCTTTCACTTTAGTAGAACCACATTCAGTTTGAGTAAACTGATTTTCTTGAGATTTATCTTTTATTGTACTCCACCAATCATCTAACTCTTTTTTAGTAGCACAGTATTTTTCATAATAAATTTGATGTGCCTAATGAGCCAATAAAAATGGTTCATTTACTGCAAGAAGACTTTTATGTTTAATATCAAAAATTCCATGAGTCGGATGAATACGCAAGCCTCTATCAGTATCCAGCCATCGATATATAAACATTTTTATATAATTCTGTCCCAAATAACACAGTTCAATAATTTCTTCAAGCATGCCGTAAAAGTCAACTACTATATCTCTATGATGTGATACCTTCAAAAAAACCATTATTAATTATTTTCTTTGATTCCCCATATGCACATGTATGAAAGAGATAACCATTCACCACATATGCATTATATGATTTAACCATTTTGGATGGTGGGCTACTCAATATACGCAATCTACTATCAATCTTATCAGCATGTACAGATACCTGCAAATTTGTAAAACATTTATCACTATTACAAGTAATAAATTGATTTTATATGTAAAACTCAAAAAGAATGTACCTTACCAGTTTTTGAAACCAGTAGGCAGATTTTTTTGCCGACGTTCTTCTAAGCCAGCTGCTGTAATTTGTGGAAATTGTTTCTTGATATGATCATCATATAACCTAAAAATACAATATGATTAAATTATTTTAACAAAATCTATAGAATAAGGGATAAGAGCACTCACTGTACAATTGGTGGAATTTCTTCACAGTTGAGTGGAACATATGTATGACCTCTACAATGTTCATTATCTGAACGCCATCTATCATGAACTCCACCAAATCCAAGTTCGGGCTGATTGACAACTGATAATTGATTATTCATATCATCATCAACATTCCCCTTATTCGGGCCCATGCGGTTAAATTTTCAAGGATATTCAGATTCAAAATAAGGAGATCAGAATAAAGCAATTTCATCTAGGAAATAAGCTTCAGCAATTGAGCCTTCAACTGATGTTTTGTTACAGATTTTTTCTTCAATTTCTACATGCATCTCTCAAATGGGTACATCCATCGAAACTGAACTGGACCTCCACATTTCTCTTCATGTTGCAAATGTAATATCAAATGTTCCATTGAGTCAAAGAAAGCTGGTGGAAAGATTTTTTCCAGTTTGCATATAATTACAACAACAGCTTCTTCCAGTTCGCTTAGTGTATCGTGGTCTGTTGTCGCTCCACACATGTCTCAGAAAAAATATGATATATCTGTTATCAAATCCCAAATCATAGAATTCAACAAACCTATTAATCCAATAGTCATAAGTCTTTCCATTATAACATGACAATCATGACTTTTCAATCTGGTAATATGACCATTTTTAAAACATATTCCCATGTTGGAAGCATAGCCATCTAGAAGTCTCAAATCTACAATCCACTAACAAAATAATAAACAACTCTCTTTGGTCAGTGTATAAGCTGCTTTTGGCTTCATTAATCTCTGTGATCTGACATTTTCAAACAATTCAAGTTCTGGCTGCTTGCAAATTTGGGCAAGATCTAATCGTGCCTTTACATTATCATTGGTTTTAATCGGTGTATCCAAAACTGTATGAAATAAATTATCAAAACATTTCTTCTCAATATGCATGAAATCCAACCTGATTTGGACCAATAAATCAGACCAATATGGGAGATTCCAAAAAATGCTCCGTTTTGTCCAATTGTGTTCTTTCCCAAAGCCATGAATTTTCTGTTGGTTTATTGTTGGTCCAAAAGTGATGGAAGGTAATGAAAATAAATCTGATTGTAACTCTATACCTGAGATCATTTCTGGATGTTCATCTCTTTCAATTATTCCTTTTCTGAAATGATATTTATTCCTCCGAAAATGAAGATCGATTGGAAGAAATATGAAATGACAGTCAAAATAGAAAAGTTTTTTTCCATTCACGAGCATAAACGCTTTATTGTCTCCCATACAGTAAGGACATTATTTTGGACCATGTGTAATCTAGACAGATAACATGGCATATTCTAGGAAGTCACTAATTGTCCACATCAAAGCAGCCTTCATTACAAAATTCTGTTTCGCAGAAGCATCATATGTACCAACACCATGACTCCACAAAAAATTTAACTCATCAATAAATGGTTTCAAATAAACATCAATATTCTTTTTCAGATGTTCTGGGATTAATAATGTCAAAAAAATATAAGGCACTTTCATCAACATCCATGGAGGAAAATTGTACGGAGTTATAAAGACAGGCCAAGAGGAATACTGACTACCAAAAGATCCAAATGGACAAAAACCGTCAGTAGAAAGACCCAATCGCACGTTCCGGGATTCAAAAGTAAAAGATGGATGCACTTGATCAAAATGTTTCCATGAATCACTAAAAGATGGATGAATCAAGCTTTTACCATTTGAAATATTGGTTTTGTTCCATGAAACCATTGTCGTTGTGTTCTGAGACATAAATAAACGCTACAACCTGGGTGTAAGCGGGAAATATCTCAACTATTTTATAGGAATCAATCCATACTTCCCTGATTGAGCTTCTTTATACCTCAATTGTCCACATGTGGGACAACTATCCAACGTCTCATTTTCACCAGAATATAAGATGCAATCGTTTGAACATGCATGGATCTTTTGATAACTAAGGCCCAGATTACGAACCAGTCTCTTTCTCTCATAATAATTAGCAAGCAGCACATTTCCTTCAGGTAACAGTGCTTTATCCAAAGAAAATATCTGATCAAAACAGTTATTTGACATTCCATTATCTGATTTAATAGCCATAAATTTTGCAATTGCTTCTAATTTTCTTATCTTGAAACCATGATATAATGTATCCTTAGCAGACCTGAAAAACTCAGCAAATTCAGATGGTGCCAACTCTGGAGGTAAATCAACATCATCCTCAAATTCAGTTTATTGAATGGATGACCCTACAACATCATTTACTAAATTCTGAAACCATGATGGATCCGGAATCAAATTATTAGTATCTTCTCTGGAACTACGTTCACCATGTTGATACCAAAAAATATAATCTAATTGAAAACCATAACACAAGAGATGTTTTCCAATGATGTCAAATGTCTTAAATGTTTTCAGCGCACATTTTTTACAAGGACACTTAATTGTCCCTTCTGAAACAAATTCTAGGTTTGATGATGCAAATGATAAGAAATCTTCAACACCATCAACATATACAAGATTTAAAATAGAACCGTTTGGATTTCTGCGCTGATTTATCCAAGCACGATCATCTAATAATGATTGATGTCGATTTCCTTGTTCCATATTCATATATATGTTTCTACAAAATTTAAAACCATTACTGTTGTTAAATAGTCTGATATAAGAAAAAAAATATCCTCAAAAGAGAAGATACATAATTATAGTTATTTCTTAGTAATTACCAATAATTATAGGCGACACAGTTAGTTTGTAATCATCCCCTCTAATTATTATTAATTTATCAATACTTAGCAATACTTGGCAAAATGAAATATTCTTGAATAATGAACTAAAATTTTGTAATCATCATTGTGGAGATTATATTACTAATTATTCTCATTTGTTTCCAGCGGATTGGCGACATCTCTTTTTCCTGACGACTCATCTCCTTGCAAGGAGATGAGTCGTCAGGGAAAAGAGCCTCTTTTGTTCAACATATCATCTATTTTTAACTTTCTCCCGACTGAAATCAGTATAAAAAACTTGCTCTGACATACGTTAGAGCACATTTTCAAACTAATTTCAGTGAGAGAAAGTAAAAAAGATATGAGATGTTAAACAAAAGGTAGCCGCCAATCCACTAGAAATTGTGCCAATTTATAACCATGTACTCGAATTTATTTGATTTTTGATTAATTATTACTAATTATTACAAATATCAATATTTCCAACAGATTTTTCTCTATTATAAACATGGTCAAATATTAAAGAGTCATCAATTTTCAGGTCATGCCCAATAAAAAGTTTGCGTCAACCATGTCCAATTTAAACTCTATAATTTTCCTTACAAGGTTGATCACCTCGCAAGTTGTGTTGCAATAGGATGACACAAGTAATATCATTCTCATCTTTAAGAATCATTTCACATGACCCTTTACATAGATAATTCTTCCTTGAAAAATTAAGAGAAGTTCAGTATATTTCCCTTAATTTTTCAAGAAATAACGGTCTATGTAAAAAGTCATGTGATATGATTCTTATAGATGAGAAAGACATGACTTGGGTTGTCCTATTGCAATGCTACTTGCGAGGTGATCAACCAAGCAAGAACAATTATATAGTTTACATTGGACACAGTTGACGCAAACTTTCTATTGGGCATGACCTGAAAATTGACGACCCTTTAAGATTTGAACATGTTAAGAATAAAGCAAAAATTGTTGAAAATATTGATAATTGTAATTTTAGAGACCCGAATCTTAACATACAAGGACATTACATTACTTTTTCGGAATACTTATTACATAACAAAAACACACACACAAGGACCGTAATAGTTAAGTGTCTTTGGAAGCTCAGAACGTAATATTCTAATCATGGTGAAAGATCTTCAACATCTCCCATAAAGATCTTCCCTTTTTTTTCTTACCTAAAACCGTTCTTTATATCTTGGGGAAAAGAAAACATAAAAGGGTGAGCTCAAATGCTTAGTAAGGGTAAACAAAAGAAAAATCAATCACATCATATTCATAAGAACATAACATTTTGGAAATCTTAACCTGTAAAAGAGAGCACAATTTCATAACATGGGATAAATCATAGTAGTGAAATGAAATCCCAATAATTATAACATAAATCATGAAACTTTGTGGAATACACACATAATCATAGATAATCATATCTTATTAGTCCAGACTCATTTCCAAGACTATCTTAGTGGACAAAGTCCATTTTTGAACCGAGTCACCCTCGTTTCAGTCCTGTTTCACTGAACCGGTATAACCTACCGTTCCAGCCATGTCTATCTCATGAGATATAAAATCTTTACCCAATGCATTGGAGGGATATATAGGTCCCACCCATATCATAATGATACCATTCTTATGTGTGACACAAAATCATAAACCATACATCATAGCATAACCCATGTAATAAAAATGGGATTCTTAAACAACATGAAATCATAAAACAATTCATATAAGATAAAGGAATTCATAAAAATATTTCCATCACAACGTAATCAAATCAATGTAATAATAGGGATAGAGACAGAACCCTTTCTTATCTTAGATGGAAAATAATTTTGATAAAACACTTGAACTCCATTCTTAAGGAAAATATCCTTGCTACTTCAAAAACATTTTCCTTTCTTAACATGTCTTACAATTTTAAACTAAAAGAAGTTGATAAAAAATAAACTTGAAAACTTGTAAAGAAAGCTTCTTGGAAATAATGTTTTAAAAATCCATTCATTCCGTATAAGTTAAAAAAAACATTCTTCTCGCACTTTTTTCGAAAAAGTCAAAAAGTACCTCATATGAAAAACGACAAAAGATTCCTTTGATATCATTTACTAAAAACTCACCAAAGGGTAGAATAGGTTTTAAAAAATTGTAGGTGGATGGAAATATTATTACATATTGAGGAAACATGGATGTGGATGATAAAATACACCCCAGTAAATTATGAAGTATAAAAAATCTCGAATAAAAATGAGATTGTGATATTTCCCTTACCTTATGTCCGATATGCTTCGTACGTATCCGAACCTCCTATATAATGATTTAAATAATGTCATTAACTTATTAAAGAATCATATTAATTGTTATTATATCTTATATGGTTCACCTATGACTTTATATTACCCATTCTTTTGTAAATTCCATGTTAAAGAAGCGTTTTGGGTAAAATCGTTTCATTTATCATAGGTGTTTGGACTTGTTGTTCTTGACATTATTATTACTTATATCATGATTTACATACTTAAAGAATATAAAACATGATTTATATATCATATATATTCAGTATATATATATATATAATAGATAGATAAATGAAATGAAACACACCGTTCATGGAGACGGTAGTCCGTACGTACGCATGAACGCTGTTTTCCTTTCCTTATTGTCTTGAATGGAAGTAAGTAGATGACATATATATATATATACATAGATAAAGTAGATTTAAAATGTCATATATTTCATTATTATTCATTATATATACTTTACAATCAATCATGAATGGTTAATGTGGAGAATGAATCTCATCACGTCGTGGAGACGGTAGTCCGTACGTACGCACAAGCGATGATATCATTCTCATGATCGTGAACTTGTGTTGAAGTGTATGTATACTATTTTAGTATCAATATCACTTTATAATAATCATATATAGTTACTCATTACACCATTATACCCATCCAATTAATGTGGTGGTGGAAAATAGATTACACTACGGCGTGGAGACGGTATTCCATACGTACGCATGCGCGGTGATTTCCTTTTTCCGTAAGATAGATAGAGGGTTAATTAGAGTTGTTTCATATTTATAATAACATATCAGTATATAATAAATACTTATGTTATTACTTTATCATGAAACAACTAAATAAGAAGAAGTTGAAGAAGAAAGAAATTGAAAAAGATCGGTAATGGATATTACCTCTTTTTGACGCGCCGTTTCTTAACCTCCACTTAAAGAACTAAGGATGGTCTTTGAAGAAGACCAGGACCTCTAGGATGATACTAGGGAAGTGGATAAGATATTTTTTCAGGGTTTTGCCGAGCTTGAATGCTCAAATTGGTGTGATGAGGAGAGGGAGGAGGTGCCCTTTTATAAGGGAGGAGAGGGGCACATTAGGAAAATCTCAAAATATTATTTTATATTAAGATAAAATTCGGTTTATAATGGTTCCAAAGGGTATAATTTAGAAGATAAAGTGGGTATGGTTCTAAATCCTCTCATCCAATAGGATTTATACAAGTTTAGGTTATTATTTTAATCTTATCAATTAGATTTAACTCTAAGTTAAATAATTTAACTTTTACCGTGTCTTTTTGTTTTCTTACACTATATGGTTAATAAACTTACTATACCAAGACAAAAGAACCCCAAGTTGTTTATTAATAATATATATAATCTTATATAAGTCATTTGGATGATCCTTGGAATTTTAGGAATAAAATAACAATTAACAATATAACATTTGTTTTAAAAACTAATTTATGTCAATTTTGACAGTATTTGGTACATGATTTTTATGAAATTCATAACAGAATTATAAGTTCGAACCAAGTTACTTAAATTACCAATAACATGGAATATTAATCTATAAAATTAGTTTAAGTCATAAAAAGTCTCAAATTACATTTATTTGGGCATTTATAACACCAATTATTTCAATATTTCATTAATAAGTCAATTACTACATCATCTTTGTGTCATAATAAATGATAATTATTTAATCCCTAAAATTTCTAAATAATTCCTATGATGTAGATAATTGTATTATATTTCTGGAGACTATTCATGTTCGAAGTTTCATAAAGTTTATCACTAGATTAAAATTATTATACTTATAAGATTTAAGAAAGTGACATGTTGTCACATTCTTTGGTTTTAATAATAATTAAATTATTTTCATTGAACAAATTTAATTAAATGAATCTAATCTGACCCTTAGGTGATATGGGTCGACCTTTAGTCATCCAATAGGATTTTGACATTTTTAGGGTAATTTTAAAATATTATATTTACCCTTAATTACCCGATTTAGATTTAACTATGGTAAATAAAATTTACCGTAGTTACTATTCATAATTCCCAAAAATAAAAAGTAGCTTATTAAAATAATTTGGATCCACTGATTCCAAATATGGAATCCATTTTTACAAATTCAATACAAAAAATTTGCAGAAATTAAATTAAAATTAATCATGTTGTCGAAAGAAAACGGGGTTTTCTTTAAAACATTGCAAAAGATTGAATTGATTTAACCTACGAATTTAAGGTAAAATCAATATTAATGACATACATTATATTAAATGGTAAAAATATATTCTATTTATACTTTAAAACCATTCAATATTATAATTTACCTACATAAGATATTACGATGAAAAAATTTGTTTTTAATTAAAATATAGCGTGTTTTTACTATTCATTAAAATATGAAATTATCGGAAAAATATCAAAACTTTATCTAATGTAAATTTTTATATCCTGATTCAAAAGAAGAATTTTATTTTGTCAAATTTAACTTATAAACATGTCAAAAACTAGATTTAAAGTGGGTGCGCCATCAAAAGGCGGCAAATCTGCATTTTTTGAAAAATACTTATTTTACCCGAAAATTTTATTTTGTTCTTATACCTTGTTCTAGAAATGTGTAAGATGAATAATAATGTTATAAAATTCAAAATGTAGTTAAAACTATTCATAACGGCTACTTCATAACAATATTATAATAATATATCACTGTTTAGTAAAACCCAGTATTGCGTACAACACACACTATCGAGGAAGGTCGCGATTGCATGTAATGAAAGCCAAGTCAGGGTTGCGTGTTGCGCAAGAATCCTTCGTTGTTTTGTATAACAGAATCCAACCATATTTCATTTATACATTGAATATATATATATATATATAATCAATGTTGCATAGAATAACTATTATCAAAATTGTGTGTAACACGATCCAAGAATAGTGTTGCGTATACTGCAAGCTAATACGGTGTTGCGTATAGCGCAAGGTAATCTTGGTGTAGCACAAGACATTAATGAAATTAAAAGAATATTTTTCTTAAAATCTCAGGGTGTTACATTCTACCCCCCTTAAAATTAATTTCGCCCTCGAAATTCGTCAGGGTTATAAATGGTTTACTACTCGAAAGTTTGTTTAATAGAAACCCACATCGTAAAAAGGAATACCAAAACATGGGTTTTAAAAACTAAAGTATGAAATGTAACGGTTACCCAAATTAACTCATCACGGGTTTTCCACGTAGGAGAACATAGTTGAAAATATGGATATGGAAGAAAAATATAACCATCACGTTCTGATGGAGAGTGGTAGAGAACATGGCTATGAAAAAGCCAACAATCACCAAGCTATTGATTTGTGATGATCTAAGGTACCATCTGATTAATCAGATATAAGGGAACTAGGACAACATTTTTGGTTTTCAATATCATTTCTCTAAAGTTGATGAATTAAAAGAAATACTTGCATGATTTTGGTACAATCTCACTATTGTTCGTGAATTGAACAATTTCTACTTCATCCCTTAAAGAAATGAAGTTGAATTTGTTATTCGTGATGTGTTAGCAGATCATGTGATAGAATGATGGGTCATTCCATCTCTTTCAAACAAAAGGTTAGCAAAAGTTATAAGTCCATCTTATGGTTAGATTAATCGTATATGGTTCCAAAAATGAACTTATACTTCATATATCATACCGCTTAATAAAATAAAACTAGTTTATACTAACCAGGGTCTTCCTGTAGGCCAGTGGTAGGCGATAAAGGCCAGTCGCACTTCGGTTGTGGGTTCGATTCCCACGACCTTGTCCGACACGATGGGCTGTCGCCTGTCCTGTAGGTTGTCCTTTTTCTAAAACAATATTACCATAACATCCCATCAATAATATCAAAAAAACTTATATCCTTAAACAATACTAACTTATGTCTAACATAATCCATTCCAATCTTTAGGCTTATCCATAATACTGCAGTCCACTCTCATAATATAGTGAAAACGATTACCAGAGATTTAATACCATCGTTGGTCCCCATATATCATAAGATATGTCTTGTTGGTCACATTCCAAACATTCAAAGGCTTTAATCATGTATTCTCTTGAATACCCATTGAACCTTAGTGAAAACATGAATGCAGTTAAAAGTTAACACTTTCCACATACCAAAATCCTCAAAATTCTATATACTCAATCCATGATATCACTTAGTCTTTATATCAATCATGAGCTCATGAATACTGTCAAACATTTCATTTTCTCTTTATCCCTTCATTATGCGCATATCATCTACTTTCCAAAATATTTTAATCACTTTTCATGGTTACCGGTAACTTAAAATTATTGAAAACCACAATAGACCAATACATAAATATTTCAATACACCATAAAAGTACCTCAAAAACATTATTCTTGAATACCAATACATAAACACTTAATTCCATCCACTTCAATGATTGTCCTAGAATAAGTCCTTTCTTGATTTAGAAGTAACTTTTTAGGTCAGGGCATTGAGTTGGGTAATGCCCATGTTCTCTGCAAATAAGACATTGAACTTCATAACAGTCTGTCACTCTATGACCCTTTTCTCCACACAGATAACATCGGTCCCTCCATTTGAGGTATTCCTCAAGGTTCTTCTTCCCTTCTTTATAAATCTCAATCTTCCTTTCTTTATGCTCCTCAACATGCGAAAATGAATAATAGTTTATCTTCCTCTTCTTTGATGAATTAGACATACCACTAAATCTCACCTTGTTAATCACATATTGCGATGACTGATTTGGCATAATCACAATATCTTTCTCTCTAGGAATTACACAATTTTGTTGCTCATATTCACCAATTTGTCCATTGGATTCAATGTTAACAGAATTCCTTCTGGTTCCCTCCATTAACTAAAACACAAAAAGAATCTTGTGAGAGGCAAAAATCATGCTAGAGAAAACAACATAGTAAAGGGGTAGTACACTCAATATCTAACATCTTAGGTTAAATTCTAAGATCGTTACCATAGTTCTAGGACTATATCCTATACGTATACTTATCCTTAGGGACATCCCTAGACATACCATAGAAATATCTCTAGTGATCTCACTAACGTTCTCACATCCTAGATTCCAAAGGTTGACTAAACCTTTCCTCTGATACCAACTATAGAGACTCGAAGCTTAACGTACAAGTACATTACATTACTTTTGTGGAATACTTATTACATAACAAAAACACACCCACAAGGACTGTAATAGTTTAGTGTCTTTGGAAACTCGGAACGTAATCTTCTAATCATGGTGAAAGATCTTCAACATCTCCCATAACGATCTTCCTTTTTTTTTCTTACCTAAAACCTTTCATTACATCCTGGGGAAAAGAAAACATAAAAGGGTGAGCTCAAATGCTCAGTAAGGGTAAACAAAAGAAAAATCAATCACATCATATTCATAAGAACTTAACATTTTGGAAATCTTAACCTGCAAAAGTGAGCATAATTTCATAACATGGGATAAATCATAGTAGTGAAATTAAATCCCAATAATCATAACTTAAAACATGAAACATTTTGGCATACACATATAATCATAGAGAATCATGTCTTATTAGTCCAGACTCATTGCCAAGACTATCTTAGTGGACAAAGTCCATTTCTGAACCGAGTCACCCTCGTTTCAGTCCTGTTTCACTGAACCGGTATAACCTACCATTCCAGCCATGTCTATCTCATGAGATATAAAATCTTTACCCAATGCATTGGAGGGAGATATAGGTCCCACCCATATCATAATGATACCATTCTTATGTGTTCCACAAAATCATAAACCATACATCATAACATAACCCATGTAATAAAAATGGGATTCTTAAACAACATGACATCATAAAAAAATTCATATAAGATAAAGGAATTCATAAAAATATTTCCATCACAACATAATAAAATCAATGTAATAATAGGGATAGAGACATAACCCTTTCTTATCTTAGATGGAAAATAATTTTGATAAAACACTTGAACTCCATTTTTGAGGAAAATATCCTTGCTACTTCAAAAACATTTTCCTTTCGTAACATGTCATACAATTTTAAACTAAAAGAAGTTTATTAAAAATAAACTTGAAAACTTGTAAAGAAAACTTCTTGGAAATAATGTTTTAAAAATACATTCATTCCGTATATGTTAAAAAAACATTCTTCTCACACTTTTTTCGAAAAAGTCAAAAAGTACCTCATACGAAAAACGAAAAAAGATTCCTTTTATATCTTTTACTAAAAACTCACCAAAGGGTAAAATATGTTTTAAACAATTGTAGGTGGATGGAAATATTATTACATATTGAGGAAACATGGATGTGGATGATAAAATACACCCCAGTAAATTCAGAAGTATAAACAATCCTGAATAAAAATGAGATTGTGATATTTCCCTTACCTTATGTCTGATATGCTTTATACGTATCCGAACCTCCTGTATAATGATTTAAATAATGTCATTAACTTAATACAGAATCATATTCATTTTTATGATATCATATATGGTTCACTTATGATTTTATATTACCCGTTCTTTTGTAAATTCCATGTTAAAGAAGCGTTTTGGGTAAAATCGTTTCATTTATCGTAGGTGTTTGGACTTGTTGTTCTTGACATTATTATTACTTATATCATGATTTACTTACTTCAAGAATATAAAACATGATTTATATATCATATATATTCAGTATATATATATATAATAGATAGATAAATGAAATGAAACACACCGTTCATGGAGACGGTAGTCCGTACGTACGCATGAACGCTGTTTTCCTTTCCTTATTGTCTTGAATGGAAGTAAGTAGATGAAATACATATATATATATATATACATAAATATAGTAGATTTAACATGTCATATATTTCATTATTATTCATTATATATACTTTACAATCATTCATGAATGGTTAATGTGGAGAATGAATCTCATCGCGTCGTGGAGACGGTTGTCCGTACGTATGCACGAGCAATGATATCGTTCTCATGATCGTGAACTTGTGTTTAAGTGTATTTATACTATTTCAGTATCAATATCACTTTATAATAATCATATATAGTTACTCATTACACCATTATACCTATCCAATTAAGGTGGTGGTGGAAAATAGATTACACCACGGTGTGGAGACGGTATTCCGTACGAACGCACGCGCGGTGATTTCCTTTTTCCGTAGGATGGATAGAGGGGTAATTAGAGTTGTTTCATATTTATAATAACATATCAGTATATAATAAATACTGATGTTATTACTTTATCATGAAACAACTAAATAAGAAGAAGTTTAAGAAGAAAGAAATTGAAAAAGATCGGTAATGGATATTACCTCTTTTTGACGCGCCTTTTCTTAACCTCCACTTAAAGAACTAAGGATTGTCTTTGAAGAAGACCAGGACCTCTAGGATGATACTAGGGAAGTGGAGAAGAGATTTTGGCAGGTTTTGGCCGAGCTTTAATGCTCAAATTGGTGTGAGGAGGAGAGGGAAGAGGTGCCCTTTTATAAGAGAGGAGAGGGGCACCTTAGGAAAATCTCAAAATATTATTTTATATTAAGGTCAAATTCGGTTAATAATGGTTCCAAAGGGTCCTATTTCTAAGATAAAGTGCGTATGGGTCGAAAGGCTCTCATCCAATAGGATTTAGACAAGTTTAGGTCATTATTTTAACCTTATCAAATAGATTTAACTCTAAGTTAAATAATTTAACTTTTACCATGTCTTTTGTTTTCTTACACTATATAGTTAATAAACATACTATATCAAGCCAAACTAACCCCAAGTTGTTTATTACTAATATATATAATCTTATCTAAGTCATTTGGGCGAACCTTAGATTTTTAGGAATAAAATAAAAATTAATAATATAACATTTGTTTTAAAAACTAATTTATGTCAATTTTGACACTATTTGGTACATGATTTTTATGAAATTCATAACAGAATGATAAGTTATAACCAAGTTACTTATATCAACTATAACATGTCATATTAACCTAGAAAATTAGTTTAAGTCATAAAATGTCTCAAATTACATTTATTTGGGAATTTATAACATCAATTACGTCAATATTTCATTAATAAGTCAATTACTGCATCAACTTTGTGTCATAATAAATGATAATTATTTAATCCCTAAAAATTCTAAATAAATTCTTATGATGTAGATAATTGTATTATCTTTCTGGAGACTATTCATTTTAGATGTTTCATGAATTTTATCACTAGATTAAAATTATTATACTTATAATATTTATGAAAGTGACATGTTGTCACATTCTATGGTTTTAATAATAATTAAATTATTTTCATTGAAAAAATTTAATTAAACGAATCTAATCCGACCCTTAGGTGATATGGTTAGACATTTAGTCATCCAATAGAATTTTGACATTTGTTAAAGTAATTTTAAAATATCATATTTACCCATAATTACCCGATTTACCTTTAACTATGGTAAATAAAATTTACCGTAGTTACTATTCCCAATTCCCAAAAATAAAAAGTAGCTTATTAACATAATTTGGATCCACTAATTCCAAATATGGAATCAATTTTTCCAAATTCAAAACAAAAAAGTTTCAGAAATTAAATTAAAATAAACCCCGTTGTCGAAAGAAAACGAGTTTTTCTTTAAAACATTGCAAAAGATTGAATTGATTTAATCTACGAATTTAAGGTAAAATAAATGCTAATGACATAAATTATATTAAATGGTAAAAATATATTCTATTTATACTTTAAAACCATTCAATATTATAATTTAACCACATAAGATATTACGATGAAAAAAGTTTTTTTTAATTAAAATATAGCGTGTTTTTACTATTCATTAAAATATTAAAGTTATCGGAAAAAATATCAAAACTTTATCTAATGTAAATTTTTATATCCTGATTCAAAATAAGAATTTTATTTTGTTAAATTGAACTTATAAACATGTCAAAAACTAGATTTAAAGTGGGTGCGCCATCAAAAGGCGGCAAAACAGCATTTTTTGAAAAATACCTATTTTACCCGAAAAATTAATTTTGTTCTTATACCATGTTCTAGAAATGTGTTAGATTAATAATAATGTTATAAAATTCAAAATTTAGTTAACACTATTCATAACGGCTAGTTAATAACAATATTATAATAATATATCGTTGTTTAGTAAAACCCAGTATTGCATACAACACACACTATCAAGGAAGGTCGCGATTGCGTGTAATGCAAGCCAAGTCAGGGTTGCGTGTTGCGCAAGAATCCTTCGTTGTTTCGTATAATAGAATCCAACCATATTTCTTTTATACATTGAATATATATATATATATAATCAATGTTGCATAGAATAACTATTATTAAAATTGTGTGTAACACGATCCAAGAATAGTGTTTCGTATACTGCAAGCTAATACGGTGTTGCGTATAGCGCAAGGTAATCTTGGTGTAGCACAAGACATTAATGAAATTAAAAGAATATTTTTCATAAAATCTCGGGGTGTTACAGTAATATTTTATAAATATTTTATAATTTTAATAATATTAATATTTTTTTATAAATATTAAACATATAATAATAAAATAATTATATTATTAGTATTATTTAATTATTAATATTATTGTAATATAATATTTTATATTATCTTACAATTTATGTTACTAATTATATTACTAATTATGTTACTAATTAGTAACAAACGTGATTGACCACTCATCTACCTCAATTTTCTTTTCATTTGTGTGTTGAGGTTAACAGGAAACTTCTACCTCCATATATAGTATTTCCTTTTACTTTCAAAATTATAATCCTCCTCACCTCTATGTTGGCGAGGAGGTTGATAATTTTTACAGTAAAAGCAAATATTACATGTGGAGGTAGAAGTTTCCTCTCAAGCCTCAACACACAAATGAAAAGCAAATTGAGGTAGATGAGCGGCCAATCACACTTGCTAATTTTCGAAATTATTTTATTTTTAATTGTTTCATAATTATTTTTAATTGTTTCCTAATTATTTTTAATTGTTTCATAATTATTTTTAATTGTTTTCTAATTATTTTTAGTTGTTTCCTAATTATTTTTAATTGTTTCCTAATTATTTTTAATTGTTTCTTAATTATTTTTAATTGCTTCCTAATTATTTTAAATTGTTTCTTAATTAATTTTAATTTTTTTCTAATTAATTTTAATTTTTTCCTAATTATTTTTAATTTTTTCCTATTTATTTTTAATTGTTTCCTAATTATTTTTAATTATTTCATAATTATTTTAAATTGTTTCCAAATTATTTTTAATTGTTTACAAATTATTTTTAATTGTTTATTAATTGTTTTTAATTGTTTCCTAATTATTTGTAATTGTTTCCTAATTATTTTTAATTGTTTACTAATTATTTTTAATTATTTCTTAATTATTTTTAATTGTTTATTTTTAATTGTTTATTAATTATTTTTAATTATTTCCTAATTATTTTTAATTTTTTCCTAATTATTTTAATTGTTTCACAAATATTTTAATTCTTTTATAATTATTTTAATTATTTTAATTATTTTAATTATTCTAATTATTTCTAATCAATCAAATCAAATTATTTCCTAATTATTTGATGATTATTCCAATTAAATCTAATTATTTCTTAATTATTTTATAATTATATAATTATTCCTAATTAAATATAAATATTTCTATTTATTTCTAATTAAATATAACTATTTCTAATTATTTCAAACTAAATATATTTATTTCAAATTATTACCAAAACATCCTCCGGGAGTGTCAAACCAAGAGTGCAGCAGGACCCGTTGTCGTGTACTAGGTTACCTCGAGTCAAGCTCGAAACACCTTATCAGAGTTTTCACTCCTAGGTACATCTGTGCCAGAGCCACCTCTACTTGTTCATATCTAGAAAAGGATTATTTGGTACAACCACTTAATCTAATTATACTATATAGCGACTAAACATTCTATTAAAAGAACTAAAATTAACAATTAAAAATAAAATCAATAATTAAAAATAATTTAACAATTAAAAAAATATAAATACCTTCGATATTTTGAAACAGTTTGCACCTCATAACTCCTTCTCTCATCTTCTCATAAGAAAAAATTAAAACGAAATAAATTTTCTACTTAGAACAGGAAGTTAAAGAGAGTGGGGAAGAGAGATATGAATGATTTGAAAAAAAATGGATGGGGGTATATATAGGTTAGAATATTTGCGACGGTCTTATTTGCGACGGGATACCATCGCAAATACGTTCGCTCGCATTAATTATGGGCGACGGTTAAAAGGGTTTTTGAGACAGGCCCATCGCAAATAGCCGCCTTCCGACTTACTATTAGCGACGGGCGGGTATCCCCGTCGCAAATTCCTATTTACCGCTGCCGGTATTGGCGACGGGCCCCGTGGCAAATACCTTCACACGCATTAATTACGGGCAGCGGGTAAAAGGGTTGTTGCGACGGGCCCGTCGCAAATAGCTGCCTACCAACATACTATTAGCGACGGGCAGATAACCCCGTTGCAAATTCCTATTTACCGCCACCAGTATTAGCGACGGGACAATTTTCCCGTGGCAAATAGTATTTACCACCACCAGGTAGTTGCGACGTGTCGAAGGCGACCGTCGCAAATAGGCTTCCCACGTTTTGGCGTGAAAACCGCGCCATATCTATTGCGACGGGGCCTATATCACCATCGCAAATAACTGACCATTTGCGAAGGGAATATATCCCCATCACAAATATGCTTTTCGTCGGAGTTTTTGCAATGGGATTTATCCCCGCCGCAAGTACCTCGTCGCAATAATCAGTTTTTCCCGTAATGATCTTTTCTTCTTCAAAATCATTTTCTTTTCAAAAAATTTCATTCAATTTTAAAAGAAAAGGGTTTTTTTTAAAATAATCACGCAATATTTTCAAGGAGCTTCATGAAAATGAGGCGTTATCAATCCGTAAAAATCCTTTCACGCCGTATAAGTTAAAAATAACATTCTCTTCATACTTTTGTCGGAAAAGTAAAAAAGTTCCTCGTGTGGTAAAAAAACATAAGATTCCTTTCATAACATGTGGTAAAATTTAAAAATGGGTAAAACTGCCATTAAAAATACATGAAAACATTTTTAGAAAACAGGTACATGGATGATAACAAAAACCCCAGTAAATACTTACGAATAAACAATCTCGGATAAGAGCAAGATTGGAATAGTTATACCTTACCTTATGTCTGATATGCTTCGTATGTATCCGAACCTCCTGTATAATGATTTAAATAATGTCACTGAATTATTGAAGAATCATATTCATTGTTTTGATATCATATATGGTTCACTTATGACTTAATATTAACCGTTCTTTTGTAAATTCCATGATAAAGCAGTGTTTGGGTAAAATCATTTTATTTATCGTACGTGTTTAGACTTGTTGTTCTTGATATTATTGTTACTTATATCATGATTTACTTACTTCTAGAATGTAAATCATGATTTATATATCATATATATTCAGTATATATATATATATAATAGATAGATGCATGAAATGAAATACACCGTTCATGGAGACGGTAGGCCGTACGTACGCATAAACATTATTTTCCTTTCCTTATTGACTTGAATGGAATTAAGTAGATGAAATACATATATATATATACATAAATCTAGTAGAATTATTATGTCATATATTTCAAGATTACTTATTATATATACTTTATAATCATTCTTTAATTGTTAACATGGAAAATGAATCTCATCGCGTCGTGGAGACTGTAATCCGTACGTACACATGAGTGATGATATCGTTCCCATAATTATTGAATTGAATTGGAGTAGATAATATAATATCAAAGAATCAGCATGATGTTATTATAATCATATGTAGTTATTCTTTACACCATTATACCCATCCATGTAAGGTGGTGGTGGAAAAACCGATTACACCACGGTGTGGAGACGATATTCCGTACGTACACACGCGTGGTGATTTCGTTTTCCGTAGGATGGATAGAAGGTGAAATGGGTTTTTCAATATTTATAATAACATATCAGTATATAAGTAATACTGATGTTATTACTTTATAATGAAACAACTAAATAATAAGAATTTGAAGAAGAAAGAAACTTGAAAGAATCCTTAGAAGAGATTACCTCTTTTTCGATGCACCTCCTTTAAACTTCTTCTTAGGGCAATAGAGTTGGTCTTTTGAGAATACCAGAACCTCTATGATATAACTATATAGGTTTAGAATAGGAATTGGAAGTGGTTTTCCGAGCTTAAAGGCACAAAAGGGTGTGAAGATAAGAGGGAAGGGGTTCCCTTTTTATAAGGGAAGAGAGGGGCACCTTAGAAAAAATTACAATATTATTTTATAATGAAGTCATATTCAGTTTTTAATAGCTCGAAATTGATTTATTTAGAATATAAGGTTTGTATGGGTCTAAATCATATCAAAAAATAGGTTTTAGTCAAGTTTAGGTTACTATTTTAATCTTATCATTTAGATTTAACTCTAAGTTAAATAATTTAACCATTACCATGTCTTCTTTTTTTCTTACAATATATGGATAATAAACTTACTATAACAAGCCAAACGAACCCCTTGTGGTTCATTATTAATATATATAACCTTATATAAGTCATTTGTCCGAACCTTAGATTTTTAAGAATATAATTAAAATTAATAATATAATATTTTTTTAAAAATTGATTTTATGTCAATTTTGAAACTATTTGGTAATTGATTTTTTTGAAAATCATAACATAATTATTAGTTCAAAAAAGTTAATTAAATCAATACTAACATGTTATATTAACCTATAAAATTAGTTTAATTCATAAAAAGTCTCAAATTACATTTATTTGGGTATTTATAATATCAATTATTTTAATATTTCATTATTTAGGTAATTACTACATCACCATTATGTCATAAATAAATTAAATTATTGAAAGTATAAAAATTATAAATAAAATTCCATTTGGTAGGAAATAGTTTTATCTTTCTAATGAATATTTATAGTAGAATTTATCTTATGTATAACCCTATATTAAAAATATTTTAGTTATTAAACTTTTATTTTAACAATTTAAACTCTTCCTTAAATAAAATAATAATAAATGTCCTAATCCAATCCATGTGGACCTAAAGGGTAATATTTTATTCCTAAGGTTGTTTTTGGTCTAATTACACTTATCCAATAGAATTAGGACATGTTTCAGGGTAATAATAATATCATTTTTACCCTTAATTACCCAATTTACTTTTAACCATGGTAAATAAAAGTATAAAGTTACTATTCCCAAAAGTTAATTTTATCTTATTGAACCACATTTTACTCCATGATATTAACCGTGTCTCTCAGATTTTCGAAATTTCTCTCACAGAAGTTGTAAAATTATGTTTTATGTAAATTTTCAAATTCTCCTAGGAGGTAGGTAAAAGACGGTGAAAAGTTCGATAAAATG
Organism: Viscum album; assembly: GCA_963277665.1. NCBI lineage: Eukaryota > Viridiplantae > Streptophyta > Magnoliopsida > Santalales > Viscaceae > Viscum > Viscum album. The sequence continues at coordinate 282,770,271 of OY728137.1, read as the reverse complement.
TTAATATATCTAAAATTCTCATAAAATGACTCTAATGAATTACATTGAACCTATATAGGTATAATGTATCAATTTTGACCTAAAATAAATTTAAATAAAATAAATAATTATTTAAATAAAAAGTCGGTTTCTAAATAGTAACCTAGTGTTTTCACTATTCATCAAAAATTGAATGTTTTCAGAAAAATACCAAAAATTCACCCAAGGATAATTTCGATATTCCGAATTTAAAAATGAGGTCCATTTTTAAAGATAAAATTTATAAAATTTCAAAAAGTGGGTATTACTATTCACAATGTGTAGTTCATAATAGTATTATAATAATATCTCGTTTAGTGAAACTTGGTATTGCGTACTACACACACTATCGAAGAACGTCTTGATTGCTTGTAATGCAATCCAAGTCAGTTTTGTGTGTATTTAAAGCCTCATTTGGTGTTTCATATAGCACAATCAAAACTTTTTTCATTTATACATTAAAAAAAATCTATACTTAATGTTGCGTAGAATAATTTCCATAAAACAAACTTGAAATTGTGTGTAACACGAGCCAAGAATAGTGTTGCATATACTACAAGCTAATACGGTGTTACATATAGTACAAGCTAATCTTGATGTAGTGTAAAATAGAATACATCAATGAAATTAAAAAGAATAATTCTTATAAAATCTTGGGTTGTTACATTCTACCACCCTTAAAATGAATTTATCCCTCTAAATTCTTTGGGGTTATAAATGGTTTACTACTTGAAAGTTTCTTTCATAGAAACCCACATCATAAAAAGGGATACTAAAACATAATTTAAAAAGTGAAGTATGAAACATATCGGTTACCGAAATTGACTCATCACTGGGTTTCCATATTGGAGAACATAGGTGAAAATATGGATATGGAAGAGAAACCTAACCATCATGTTCTGATGGAGAGTGGTAGAGAACATGGCTATGAAAAAGCCAACAATCACGAAGCCATAAATTTGTGATGATTTAAGGTACCATCTGATTCATTGGATATAATGACACTAGGACAACATTTTTTTATATTCAAGATCATTTCCCTAAAGTTGAAGAATGGTTTAATTCAAAGAAATACTTACTTGATTTTGGTACAATCTTACTATTGTTTGTGCCTTGAACAAGTTCCACATCATCACTTAAAGAAATGAAGTTGAATTTTTCTTCCGTGAAATGTTAGCAGATCATGCGATAGAATGATAGGTCATTCCATCTGTCTCAAAAAAAAGGATAGTAAAAGTTATTAAATATACATAAGTCCATCTATAGTGATATTAATCATATATGGTTCCTAAAATGGACTTATACTTCATATATCATACCTCTTAATATAATAAAAGTACCTTCTATTAACCAGGGACTTCCTGTAGGACAGTGGTAGGCGATAAAGGCCTGTCACACTTCGGTTGTGGGTTCGATTCCCACTGTCTTGTCCGACGCGATGGGTTTTCATCCATCCTGTAGGTTTTCCTTTTTCTAAAACTACATTATTATAACATTCCATAAATAATATCAAAAAAAGTTCTAGCCTTAAACAATACTGACTTATGTCCAACATAATCCATTCCAATCTTTAGGCTTATCCAAAATACATCTGTCTAATCTCATAGTATAAAGAAAATGATTACTAGAGAGTTCATATACCAAGCACGTGAATACCATCATTTATCTCCCATATATCATAAGATATATCTCTTTGGTCATATTCCAAACATGTGAATACCTCAATCATGTATTATTTTGAAACATGAATTACCATAGAACCTTAGTGAAAACATGAATTCTTTCAAAAGTTAACTCATTCCACATACCAAAATCCCAAAATGAATATAAACTCAAACCATGATATCACATTGTCCTTATATCAGTCATGAGATCATGAATAATATCATAATTTTATTTTCTCTTTATCCCTTAATTATGCACATATCATATTATTTCCAAAAATATCTCAATAACCTTTCATGGTTACTAGTAAAATTCAACATATACTTTCAAATACATTAGAAAAAACAATAGTGTAACAATCCTTAGATTTTTCTTTTTTCTATAGTACCATTAAATTACCTATTCAACATAACTCTTGATAAACATACAGTCATTCCACTACCTTCTTAAACTATTGACCAAGCTTCAACAATTCTTTTATATCATATATCATTTGTAGTCTCCTCATCATCATCCACATAAATACTACCCATATGACCATGCTGATTCTCTTCATGAGATTTTCCCTTAGGTAATTGGTTTTCATAATGCCCATACATTCCACATTTAAAACATCTAATGATTGTTGATGTCGTAGCAATACCATTATCCTTCTCCATGGTGTTAACTAAAACTTTTCCTTTGCACTTACTGGATTTGTGTCCTTCTTTTCCACACCCAAAGCATCTTCCAGTTCCTTTAAAACATTCCCCTTGATGCCTCTTACCACATGATTTACATTCTATAAATTGAAATTTCTTTCCTCTATGATCATCATGAAACTCCATCTTTATCTTATTAGCTGAGTCAGTAAACTTACCAAAGTTAAGATTATTGATCATATTATGAGATTACTGATTAGGCATAATAACTATTTTTGGACTTCCAAATCCCATTTCACATGGTTTCTCATGAATAATATCATTCCATTGTACATCATATCTTCCATTATCATGAATTTTTCTGTTTCCAGCCATTTTCTAAAACCTAAAAAGAATAGTGTGAGAGGAAAAAATCATACTAGGAAAACAACATAATCAAGGGGAGTAATTTCAATCTCTAACATCTTAGGTTTAAACCTAGGTTATTCATGACCGTTATCATAATTCTAGGACTGTAACCTATAATTATACATAACCTTAGGAACATCCCTAGACACACCTTAGAAATATCTATAGGGATCTCACTAAATTTTTCGCATCCTAGTTTCCAAAGGTTGACTAAACCTTTCCTCTGATACCAACTGTAGAGACCCAAAGCTTGACGTACATGGACATTACATTACTTTTTCAGAATACTTAATACATAACAAAAACAGACACCAAAGGACCGTAATAGTTTAGTGTCTTTGGAAACTCGGAATATAATCTTCTAATCTTGGTGAAAGATATTCAACATCTCCCATAAAGATCTTCCTGTTTTACTTTCTTACCTAAAAACTTTCATTAAATCCTGGGGAAAAGAAAACAAAAAAAAGTGTGAGCTCAAATTCCCAGTAAGGGTAAACATAGAGAACATAAAACAATCCTTAAACATTTGAATGAAAAAACTTGAACAAAGAATCTAAACATCAAAATCTTGAGAAAAGACATGAATATTAGAAGTACTTAAGGAATATATCATAAGGTAACATCAATCATGATAAAATAGCATCAGAATAAAACATGTAGTTGTGGTAACCATTAAGCACATGATATGATTTTCATAGCAGCCAAGGCATTGGAATTTCTTCCAAGACCATCTTAGTGGACAAAGTCCTTTTCTGAATCGAGTTCACTTCTCGTTCCAGTCCTGTATTACTGAACCAGATTAACTTACCATTCCAGCCATGTGTATTTCATGAGATATATATCTTTACCCATTGAATTTGAGGGAAATATAGGTCCCACCCATCTCATAATGAAATCATTCTTTCATGTGCCACAAAATCATAAATCACACATCATAACCCATGTAATAGAAGGAGATTCTTTAACATCATGCCATTATAACATATTCCATATAAAAAATGGATATCATTTCATCATAAGAAAAATCAAACCATGTAAATAATGGAGACATTATAATTGCAACATAAACATATTAAATAATGTCATTTTAGATGGAAAATAGTTTTGATAAAACACTTGAAATGAATTATTGAGGAAAATGTCGTTTCTTCTTCAAAATAAGTTAATTTTCACAAAATGCCATTCAATTTTAATAGAAAAGGGTTTTCTTGAAAATAATCATGAAATATTTTAGAGTAATATTCATGAAAATTTTGCGTTATGAAACCGTAAAAATCCATTCACACCGTATAAGTTAAAAATAACATTCTCCTCGTACTTTTGTCAGAAAAGTCAAAAAGTTCCTCATGTGGTAAAAAAAGTAAAATTCCTTTCATAACATGTGGTAAAATACAAAAATGGGTAAAAAGACCATTAAACATACATGAAAACATTTTTAGAAAATAGGTACATGGATGATAACAAAAAAACCCAGTAAATACTTACGAATAAACAATCTCAGATAAGAGCGAGATTGGAATAGTTATCCCTTACCTAATGCCCCATATGCTTCGTATGTATCTGAACCTCCTGTATAATGATTTAAATAATGTCATTGACTTATTAAGGAATCATATTCGTTGTTATGATATCATATATGGTTCACTTATGACTTTATATTACCTGTTCTTTTGTAAATTTCATGTTAAAGCAGCGTTTTGGGTAAAATCGTTTTATTTATCGTACGTGTTTGGAATTGTTGTTCATGATATTATTATTACTTATATCATGATTTAATTACTTCCATAATATAAATCATGATTTATATATCATATATATTCAGTATATATATATGTATATAATAGATAGATGAATGAAATGAAAAACACCGTTCATGGAGACGGTAGGTTGTACGTACGCAAGTACGCTATTTTCCATTCCTTATTGAGTTGAATGGAATTAAGTAGATGACACACACACACACAAATATATATATATATATATATATATATAGTAGCATTATTATTTCATATATTTCATGATTACTTATTATATATACTTTATAATCGTTATTTAATTGTTAACATGGAAAATTAATCTCATCGCGTCGTGGAGACGGTAATCCGTACGTAAGCATGAGCGATCATATCAGTCCCATAATTATTGAATTGAATTGGAGTGGATGATATAATATCACAGAATCAGTATGAAATTATAATAATTATATATCGTTATTCTTTACACCATTATACCCATCCAAGGAAGGTGGTGATGGAAAAACATATTACACCACGGTGGGGAGACAGTATTCCGTACGTACGCACGGGCGGTGATTTCATTTTCCATAGGATATATAGAAGGCGGAATGGGGTTTTTTCATATTTATAATAATATATAATTATATAATTAATACTTATGTTATTACTTTATAATAAAACAACTAAATAAGAAGAATTTGAAGAAGAAACAAACACGGAAGAATCGTTAGAAGAGATGACCTCTTCTTCGACACACCTCCTTAAACTTCTTCTTAGGGAACTATGGTTGGTATTTTAAAAACACCATAACATCTATGATATAACTAGTGAGGTTTAGAATAGTAATTGGCAGGGGTTGGATGAGATTCAAGGCTCAAAAGGGTGTGAAGAGAAGAGGGAAGGGGTGCCCTTTTTATAAGGGAGGAGAGGGGCACCTTAGGATAACTTAAAATATTATTTTATAATGAAGTCATATTAGGTTTTTAATAGCTTAAAATTGATTTATTTTGAAAATAAGGTGGGTATGGGTCGAAATTATCTCAACCCATAGGTTTTATACATGTTTAGGTTTCTATTTTAACCTTATCATTTAGATTTAACTCTAAGTTAAATAATTTAACCTTTACCGTGTCTTCTTGTTTTCTTACACTATATGGTTAATAAACTTACCATAACAATCAAAAAGAACCCCAAGTGGTTCATTATTAATATATATAACCTTATCTAAGTCATTTTTCCAAACATTATATTTTTAGGAATATAATAACAATTAATAATATAATATTTGTTTTAATAACTATTTTATGTCAATTTTGACACTATTTGGTAATTGATTTTTGTGAAAATAATAACAGAATGATTTGTACAAATTAAGTTAATTAAATAAATACTAACATGTCATATTAACCTATAAAATTATTTTAATTCATTAAAAGTCTCAAATTACATTTATTTGGGTATTTAAAATATCTGTTTTTTTAATATTTCATTATTTAGGTAATTAATGCATCACCATTGTGTCATAAATAAATTAAATTATTGAATGTTTAAAAATTATAAATAAAATACCATTAGGTATTATATCTTATTATATTTGTAATGAATATTTATAGTCGAATTTATCTTATGTATAACCCTATATTAAAAATGTTTTAGTTATTAAACTTTTATTTTAACCATTTTAACTCTTCTTTAAATAGAATAATAATAAATGTCCTAATCCAATCCAAGTGGACCTAAAGGATAATATTTTAATCCTAAATTTGTTTTTTTGTCGAATTACACTTATAAAATAGAATTAGGACATGTTTTAGGGTAATAATAATATCATTTTACCCTTAATTTCCCTATATACTTTTAAACGTGATAAATAAAAGTAAAATGTTACTGTTAACAAAAAATTATTTTTATCTTATTGAACCGCATTTTACTACTTGATATTAACCATGTCTCTTGTATTTTTGAAACTCCACTCACATAAGCGGTAAAATTCTGTTTTATGTAAATTTTCAAATTCTCCTAGGAGGTGGGTAAAAGACAGTGAAAAGTTCAATAAAATTTTTATATATCTAAAATTATTATTAAATGTCTCAAATGAATTAAATTGAACTTATATAAGTATAATGTAACAATTTTGACAGAAAATAAATTTAAATAAAATAAAAAATTATTTAAATAGAAAGTCGGTTTTTAAATAGTAACCCAGTGTTTTCACTATTCATCAAAAATTGAATGTTTTCAGAAAAATACCAAAAATTCACCCTATGCTAATTTCGATATTCCGAATTCAAAAATGAAGTCCATTTTGAAAGATAAAATTTATTAAATTTCAAAAATTGGGTATTAATATTCATAACGGCTAATTCATAATAATATTATAATAATATCTCGTTTAGTGAAACTTGGTATTGTGTACTATACACGCTATCGAAGAAGGTCTTGATTGCGTGTAATGAAATCCAAGTCAGGGTTACGTGTAGTTAAATCCTCGTTTGGTTATGCATATAACATAATCAAAACTAATTTCATTTATACATTAAACAAAATCTATACATAATGTTTCATAGAATAATTTCCACAAAACAAACTTGAAATTGTGTGTAACACGAGCCATGAATTGTGTTCAGTATACTGCAAGCTAATACAGTGTTGCATATAGTACAAGATAATCTTGGTGTATTCTAAAATAGAAGGCATCAAAAAAATTAAGAAGAATAATTCTCATAAAATCTTGGGTTGTTACAAACCACATGCAACCATCTCCTGCACTGCCACCCTCTCCACAGACCAGTGTCGTTCGTGAAATGGAGGCGAGAACTTTTCGGGCTGGGTCAACAGTATTTTACATTGCACCCTTGAACCACCCCAACATATTTCTTATACATGTTATGAGTCCAGCTACTCCTCAAGACTCTCCTATAACCCCATCACCTAGCTCCTTTTTCTAGGTTCATCCAGAAAGGTCCGCCCATGCGTAAGTCCCACACCAACCATTGCTAGGTATCTTCTACCTAGTCGTCCTAACCATGCGATGCTAAACTTTATGGCCCTCGTCCTATTAATATTACATTAAACTATATGGAAAAAGTCCTCTCTACATTAATATAAACTGTAGCATTCCCTATCATTCAATAATTGGATGCCTCTTGATCCTTACAAGAGATGCCTTACGCTACAAGCATAAGGTAACTCATGGAATGTTTATAGTGGCATAATTTCAAGAGCACTGAAATCCATTCAAACATTCCATCACTCCACATCATGCTTTGTGTTTCCTTCATTCGGATCTCTATCCTCTTTCTTGTCTGAAGGGACCCCCTAACGGCATGGCCTCATGCCGCAGCGGCTCACCTACCATCCAGGGACAACACCCCAGAAGAATTTGGACAACACTTCGAGTCAGGTCCTGTGTTTCGAACACGGTCATCAGTAGACCGTCATTTGTTTTTCCCCATGTAAGGCTAATGTGATATGGATGCTGTTTTTTGAACATGGTCAACAGTTATCCTCTATCACCATGCCACCCTCATTGCGTTCTGAATTTCGGGCATGTAACTCACACTTTTCATCTCCCTTTGTTCAAACTGATTCCAATGCCCTTGGCATTATCCCGCTTCTTCACTTGCGCATATGAATTGGACCACATTAAATTCCTCAACCCACCAATGGGTTGGGATGCCCCCATGTCTAGACATTAGGAGGACACCTTGGGAGTCCATCTCGGAGAAAGCATAAACTTTTTGGGTCTCCCCCACGTGTAAGACACATCCCACTTCCCACAGACACACCTTTCACGACGTGATTGTCTAGTCCCTGCTGCCTCTTATTTATACACCGATCATGACTCACGTGGGCATAGAGTAAGCATCGACCATGAAATCCTCTCTGGGTCTACCTCAGAGTGTAAGCCCCATGCCAATTCGAACTACGTGGACTTTGATTCCCCACCACAGGGATACGTAGGAAGCCTCCAAGAGGTTCAAGCCTGATCACCATCGGATCCCCGAGTCTACATTCACCTTGGTTCTCCAACACTCCCATCTTAAATACATGGAATTTGATCCCTGTCTCCTAGGCATGGTACGTAGGAAGCCTCCCCGAGGTTCAATCCCAACACCCGGTCGATCCGACCATCTTCACGTCGGTTCACCACCCCAACCCTGGGCAGCCTAGATTGTAAGCCCCGTATCAATCCGAACTACGTGGACTTTGATCCCTGTCTCCTAAGAAGGGTACATTGGAAGCCTCCATGAGGTTCAAGCCTAACACCCGGTCAATCCTACCATCTTCACGTCGGTTCACTGCACCAACCCTGGGCAGCCTAGAGCGTAAGCCCATATCAACCCAAAATACGTGGACTTTGATCCCTATCTCCTAGGCAGGGTACGTAGGAGGCCTCCCTGAGGTTCAATACCAATAATCGGTCATTCTGACCCCTTTACATCAGCTTACCCATACCTTGGGCCGCCTCAGAGTGTAAGCCCCATGAAAAACTGAACTACGTGAATTCTGATTCCTCTTATAGGGATACGTTGGAGGCTCGTACCATGGGTTCGATCCAAACTCTTAAGTCGTTATCTTTCCCCCTGGATGACAGTAAATTCTAGATTTCCTGGTTACAAGGCTTTAAACCTGCATCGTATCAATGAGTCCAGACTCCTTGGAGTCTTTATTCAAATGAGGGATGGTAATCCTCGGGACTAAATGATTCCGAACCCCTGCGTCCAGATGACCATTGCCAACCAGGAGTAATCCGTGGATACAATGCATGGGTATAAACCAAAAATTCAAGAACATATGAATACGTCTTAAATATATAAGAGTGTCCCCGAATAGGAAATAATTCACCCCAAAATGGTGTGATGGTCCTGACTTCCAATCCTCTCGACCAATGTGAGTTCTTAAGCATCGGTGGTCAAACCACCCAGCGAACCCCTGCCTTTGGAATGCATGTCCACACATTGCTAGATATGGAACCATTGGGCGTTTCGAGGTGAAAACGGTGCACCTGATATGAGTGATTAAGCAGGAACCAGTCTTCTCTAATAAACCGACGGGTAGTGTATGTTTCTCCCCCACGATCCCATCATGCGCCACGAGACAAACACATAATCTTGTTTTGGTATATCTTATCCCAATGATTCAAAACATTCATCAAGTATACCTCTATCTCAATGTCTTAAAATCAATGTGCCTTATTTTAGTGGGAATTTTCCAATATACATTTATCTAAGACTCCTCATTATGATACTTCTCATCCTGATAAAGTAATATTATTTTAATGTGCTTCCTTCATTGTCTAATGAAATTCATTCTCATGTACCTTCATCAACCATGTATGAAATTAACTGTAATCTCTCACTATGGTTCTCAATATGTTGGTAAATCTATTTTAGATTTATATACTTTTTTAAATAAGAGATTACTTAGTTTTAAACTCACAAAAACTATAGTGGTTTGACTCTATCAAGAGTACAAATAGTCTTCCATACCATTCATATTAAACTTGAATCCCTTTATATTGGTGAGATTTCCTTGATAAAATGTCAAAACCCAAAAGTTTTTTCTCTCTCATCTCAAAATTTAAATAGGGACTTCCTAATCATTTTAATTTTAAAATAAATCTCTAAAACCCTTTGTAACATTTTATACAGTTCTTATCATTCGTCTTAGATCATTTTGCTGTTAACAAACATCCTTAAAATTATTTAACCTGGATGGATCAACAAAAATTGATAGAACAAGTGAGCATATTAATTTTTAAGGGCATAAAAAATATTATGTAAATATACTTAGAACATTTTTTTTTGAAAATTTCAAACCATTGTCTTCATTAATAATTTATTTTTCAAGTGACCACATACTTTGTTGTCTAGTTTCTTCACAAAACACTGTCTAATGGTCTCATTCTTTTCTCTATTTGATGAAGGTTTTTTTCTATATAATCTCAAAAATTCATATAAATGATCCTTATCTCATGTTTCTTCTAACCAATGGATTTACATATTTTTTTTCAAATAGACATTCTAACCATCCCTTTATCCAATACAACTAAACTTAATTCATCAAATGACACTAAAATAATACATATCATAAATCATTCAAATATATGGTTGATGAACCCTCATTCATTGAAGAATTATAAACACCTACAATATGTTCTATAAAGGAGCTTAAATTATTTGATAATATAGAAAAAATATATTACATATATAATATTTTTTAACTATATACCTCTGAATCATTATAACCACAACTCCATAGATCAATATTCATATAGCCACATATTCATTTTAACTTCTTCCACTTGAAAAAATGTGTACAAAATTAACAAGGATTATGAGTGACTTAATTATTTTAAGAACATAAAGATCATCATAATATCATCTAAATTTTTATGGATTATTTCTTAACCTCTAAAAGGAATTTTTCATACACAACTCTAAAAAAATATCTTATCTCTTCATTATCTAATCATTGACTAAAAAAACTTATTAAAATATTGAAAAAATGAAAGTGAAAACACATTATACCTAGAATAAATAATAACCTTAACTATATAAAGAATACTCATTCACAAATTAAGGATAAAAAAGTTGATAAATACTTTATGCATCAATGACCAATAGCATTTAGTGTAACCTATGATCCTTTGATCATATAATAATAGATAAAAACTATATATAATATATTTATTATACTCCATTATTTTTAGTATAAGAATGTAACGTTGGACATATACCATTTAGATGGAGAATCTAATAACTTTTGTACACAAATTATTAACATAAAGCCAAAAAATGATATTGAATCCATAAAGTGGGAAGACTTAAAAAACAAATTTTCTTTGAGTATTTTCTTGGTTACTTCTGAACCGTGATAGAGAGGGAATTCTTTAAGATGAGGAAAATGGAGAATAAATCAGTTAGATGATATTATATAATCTTTACATTGAATTCATTATATGATTCAATACTTTTCATTGATTTCAATGGGATGATTGACAAATACTCTAGTGTCATAAGACCAAATCTACAAAAAAAATTTCAATTCAAGACATTGATATCTATGAGGATATAATGAAGTTATATATATAATAGGAAATAGGGTTTTAATAAGAAAATTTTCCTTGTATACTAAATTATAATAATTTGAGGTTAAATACCAAATTTATGAATAATTATCCCAATGAAATAGAATAGAAGAAATGTTAACTATCAATGTGAAAAATGTGTGGGGAAAACCATTCATATAATTGTATTTAAAGAAGAGGAAAGTGTAACATATATAGATGGGATGGACATATTTCTCAACAAAATCATAGATATGTAAAAAATAAAAATTTGAAAGAAAATTATATAAGGAATATGGTGAAAGAAAAACATATAGTGTAAATCTTCAATTGTAGGAAGTATATATATTTCACTAAGAAATATTAAAATCAAAAGATAATAAAGGTAAATAGAAATCAACCCTATTAAAGGAAATGGGATAAATTCCCTGTTTTTTATATCATGATGATTAAATTCAAGGATTCCATTTATGTAGTGGTAGGTACACTCCTCATACACTCAATGCCAGAAAGCGCATTGTTTGATTCTGGTTTTATGCATTCGTTTATTTCATTCAAGTTTCTAGTGATGATAAAATTAAACCCTAAACTACTAGTGTTTGAGTTTTTGATTAAAAATATTCTAGAAACTATTAATTTATTAAGGATATATATAGATTATTTTATTAACTTTGGTGAGTTAAATCTCCCAAAAAACTGACTGTTCATTCCAATGGTAGAAGTTTACATAATACTAGGGATGAATTGGCTTCCAAAATATTATTATAAGATAAAATATAGAAGAAAGGAAATTTATTTTTTATTCAAGGGGAAACATGATTTTAATTTTAAAGGAGAGATATCCCAGCGAAATTCTATGAAGAGAAATCCCATATAGCTTTCATTCTAGAAATGATTAGTGAAGAAGGGGAAGAAAGTGAAAGTATAAAGAAAGAATATGTACACATTATTCATGAATACATCTATTTATATACTAATTAATTACCTTAACCTCTCATATTTTATGAGTTATTTTTCTCAATTGAACTTATACATGTATAAAAACATATATAAAAGTCCCTAAATAGAATGGATTATGTTGAGTGTGAGGAATTGAAGAAGAAACATCAATATATTTTAGAGGGATTTTATTCAAATGAGTATGAATCCTTGGGGAGAACATATATTCTTTATATATAAAATGGATGGATGAATGTGTATATATATTTATTACAAATAACATAATGAAATAATAGTAATGAAAAAATAACCTCCTCCCAGGAATGATGATTTATTAAACTACCTTCATGGGGCACAATTCTTCTCCATGATTGACCCTTCATTTGGGTATCATCAGCTGAATGTATAGAAACAATATATTACAAAGACTAACTTCCAAAAATGATATGGATATTATGAGTTTATTGTTATTCTATTTGTATTGACTAATTATCCTACCATATTTATGTATTTTTTTAATAATGTATTTAGGGACTACCTTGATAATTATTGGCTGTATTTATTGATTGTATTATCATATATAATAAAAGTCAATTAGGGAATGAAGATTATTTAAGGGTCATATTACAAAATATCATGAAATAGGATCTTTTTAGAAAACGAAAAAATTTGATTTATATTTACAATTAGTAACATTATTAGGAAACATTGCTTCTAGTGAATGAATTTTTATTGATCTAGAAATGACAAAAACTGTAATTGGGTGGAGTCATTCTATAATATTAAATGATTTTCATAGATTTATTGGACTATAAGGATAATTTGGAAGGCTTGTGAAAAATATTTTATGTAATTGTAATCCACTAAACATGTTAAATCAAATGTAAGTTATGTTTATCTAGATGAAGGAGGGTGAAAGAAGTCTCCAAGAACAAAATAATATGATACTTATTGAACGTATACAAACTTTACCCTCTGATGGAGATGGATATTTTATTTATAATTATGTTTTTATGAATGGACATTGACGAGTGATCATATAAAATTATCTCAGGATTTCACATGTAACTTTATAGTTGATCCCTCTTGAGAATAATTATCTTAACCATGATTTAAAGTTAGTTACTACTATTATTTTTTAAAAGATAAATAAACAATATATTTATAGGGAGAATAGGGATATATAAACTTAGTCCCAAAGAATAAATTATATAATATCAAAAATATAATTTAACATGGGATAAAGAAGATGGTTGAATATTATTAATGACTATATTTTTTCTATTCATTATCACCCTAGAGAAGGAAAAATATTTTCCCATTCATTAAGTAGGAATGACCACATATTTATTACAATAAAAAATATTTATAGAGATTAATTGATAAAATAATTGGTAAAGATAGATGTGGTAGTTATAAAGGAATAGAAATTATCAATAGTATCCCAAATGATCTCCAATAACCATTTTTAATAATATTAATAAATTATAAAGATATGATTCTATGTTACAAAACAATATAGAATATGTAAAAATTTGATTTTTTCATAGTTCATTATTGATCAAGATAAAGTACAAAGGTTTGGTACAATGATATATATCCCATATGTTAAATAGATAAAGAAGTATCTTATGGATGATGCTCAGAACTTGTATTTTCTATAAATCTTGGAAACAACAAGATTTTTAGAGATCCATGGGATTATTTTTGGTGGAATAACATGAAAAGGGATATTCCAAAGTATTCTATATGATTTTTTGTATTCCTTCAAGTGAAATTGTAAATAAAAATACCCAATAGAGTGTTAAAAATATTATGTATACTTATATAGAAGTGGTAAAACATCCCCATGGACTTTGTTACTATAGTTCAAAAGATATACAAGGGAAAAATCCATATATGTAAACATTGATATGTTAAAAATGTTTGCTAAATTTTTTCACTATACAAGTGGATTTATCCCTTGAGTTACTTCCCCATATATATATATATATATATATATATATATATATATATATTCACGAAGTGGTGAGCCAATATGGGGTACCATATTCATTTGTTTCAAACTGTGATCAATGATTTACTTTTATATTCTGGAGGATCCTTCAAAAGAATATAAACACTAAAATAAACCTTACCACATCCTATTATTTAAAAATTTATTGGTAGTATGAGAGGATTATTCAAACATTGGAAGATATGTTAAGGTATAGGTAACACGATTTTAAAGGGATTTGTAATTAACATCTTCAACTTATTGAATTTTCCAATAACAATAATTTCAACTTGAGCATTCAAATGGGTCATTATAAAGCACTCCATGGAAAATGTTTTATAACTAAAATGTTTTGGGTTGAATTTATAGAATGATAATAGTAAATACCATACTTTATAAAAGACACTATGTAGATGGAAAAAGTGATCCAAAAAAATATCAAGGATACTAAATGATGAAAATATCATTTTAATAATAAAAAGAAGTATATAGTATTTCATGTTGGGGTTAATTAATTAATCAAAATATCCCCATGGAAAAGAGTCAAGATATTTAAAAATAAAGGGGAATTGGGTCCATAGTACAGCAGATCATTTTAGATTCGGGTCCATGTTAGAGAAGTTTCTTATTAGTTAGAATTGTATCCAAATTATTCTACGATCAATGATGTCTCACACATGTACATGTAAAGAATTTATATTTCATACTCGATGAATAAACTAGAGACAAATGATATGGAATTAGAACCTATCCTATAATATGAAGAAGAAACAATATTGACGCTCGATGATAGAGAACACAAGTTGATGAACAGGAAATACCAAACTTGTGAAATAATTGTCATGAAATCACATGTTTTAAAAATAAACTTGGTCACCTGAAGAAGTGATAGAGCAGAAATACCCCTAATTATATTTATGTGTAATACAATTTTTGAAGAGTAATTTTCAAAAGAGATTTAGAACGTGACTATGAAATATTTAGTTCACTTATTAACAAAATAACATATGTCTTACAATGAATATAATATTAAAGAAAAAGTAAACATAAGTTTACATTTATTTATAAATCATAATATAATCCTGACTATAATAGTTAAGAATAATACATGGATATAAACATAAAATATTAATTTCATAGTAAAATGATTGAATTCTACCATGAATATCAATCCATGTTTAAAAATATTTAAATTAAATAAAATAATTGAGAATATCATTGAAGTTATTAAGGTAAGTGTAAACTATTCATAGAAAATAATGAAGTATGAAAATGGAGGGGTATATTTTTAGTGTGTAATGGGTAAAGTGACCATTACCTGGACATTAGTACATATGAATGTTGGAAATGATGACTATTGGTAATAATGTTAAAGTTAAAATTAGTTTATATTAAGGGTAGTTTTTAATTATAATTGATATATATGGGGAAACAATGGCCTCAAAAAGTAAGATAAATCCTTATGGAGCCAAGTTTTTATAGCTTCGGTGTGAGTTTGCATCATTGTTGTTCTACCATGACCAATCCTAAGTAAAGATTAAACATGTAATGGATAAGTGGAATCAAATACAAGAGAAGTTAAAGTTAGTGTAGATCACCACTAGATCAAGGTTAGCTTAACCACCAGATAGAAGTATGACTATTGCACACTTTAACATTAAATATTACACTAGTTTGATAAGGGGTTATGTGTATAGATCATAAGATGTATTAAGATGAAAATTCATTAAAAATGAAATAGTGGGTTCAATGATCCTATTACTCATATTATGCATTTTTTTTATTTTAATTTATTATATTTATATAAAAGGTAAACTAAATATGAATATATGATGAATACAATAAAATATATTGTTGATAAAAAGAAAACAAAATTATAGTCATGGAAAATATATATTTCCATTTTTCATTAAAATATATTATTAATATAAAATTAATTTTTATATTCATAAAAAATTTGTAACCCGTAATTCTTATCCATACATAAATAATGAAATAATATTATACAATCATTTATAATATCTACAGGAGTTATAAATTCAATTTTAAAATAAAAAGAAAAATACCTAAATAATTAATTATTTTATTTAATTTTTTTATCATATTTAGATAATGTTTTGGATAAAATTGATAAAAATTTATAAATCATTTAGTCAATATTTTCCAATGATTAATTTTTTCAAAATTTTCTCAAACAATCAATTTTTTGGTTAAAAAGTAAAATACTATATAGATATACATTATTTATTATGACATTGGAATGACTTAAAGGTTATATAGTAATTAACCTAATGGATTTATAGACTAGAAATGTGTTTTCACATTATAATAATTTAATTTAATGTAATAATATTACTTTTACAAACCTGTAATGAATCTTCAAAATCCTAAAGTATATATTATGATTTTAAAAAAATATTTTTAAATGTGAATAACATTCATATTTATAATGATATTATTTGAAGAATTTATTCTCATAAATTATTAAGACACTAAATAAAATCCTCCTTGTAAAATACCATAGTCTAAAACTACTAGACTTGTGCATAATGTTTCATTGTTTGTAACTAAGATCTCAAAACAGATGTTTAAAATTAAAAAAAAGATCTCTATTCTTCAAAAAATACCAAACCAAATTCCCATTAATATCAAATAACCAAGTATTTAATAATTATTTAACCATACTTTAATCTCCCTTGATAATTTATGTTGTTTTTAAGGTTCCAAAAATCCCCTCCCAAACATTAAGAAGAAACTTCACATGGTAAGGGGTTCTCCCCCTCCTCTTCTCAATAGAACAACTTCCTTTATTATAACTCTGTTAATTTTCTAATGAGAATGTTTACATGTGTCCCTAAACAAACCTAACAATATAAATGATTTTATTAATGATATAATATTCTTAAATCTCATTATCTCATTAAAAAAAAATCCTTTTATCCAATATTTTTTTCAATGCATTTTTGTCGTGAATACACTACTATAATTTCATTCAAGGGTATTCAAATCGATATAACTATCCATTTTTTATTGGGTACTTCCTTTTATTAAACCCATATTTCATATTTATTGGTTTAAAATAAATAAAAATCCATTAATTTAATAAATTATGGTATCAATGACTTTTATAGGATAACCATTTGTTATTACTCATGAGTTATTGATAAAATGGGTTCTAATGGTATTTGATATATGTGGAACACAAGAAATTGGACATAACAAGGGTGTTAAATGATTGAAATGTAATACATTGGGTCATGAATAAATCTCTAGAGATAACATTTCCATGATTCATTGTTGAATAACCATTGTAATATGGTTTATGACACATTGGAGACAATTCTTGGTGATATTCCTATGATTTTATTATTTTTATGTTGTAGAAAAATGTTCTCTATTATTTCTCATTTACATAAGATCAAACACCTATGATATTCTCATGTGTTATTATCATTCTCATTTATTATTACACGTTAATTATCCATTGTCATAGACTTTATATTTCCTTTTTTATGACATACTGCACTTTATGATCACCCTTTTTTATTGATGAATATCCCTAGGAAATCATATGTAGTGAGGTAACCTATGATGTATTCTTGGTATGTATTTCATAAAAATTAAATATTTTTTATGTTTTTATGTAATTTATGAATTATTTACATAATTTCAAGGATAAAAAACCTCATAAAATCCTTGTAAGTAATAATATAATATTTTTTTGATTAATTTTGTTAAAAACAATATATTAAAAAGGTGGGTCACCACACAATCTATTAATTGATTACTTATTTACAAAATATGAGAGGTTTAAGAATAGGTGCTGACGTGCCTCAACTCTTTCTATGAATAAGATTTCACTTCCTATGGGTATCATACTTTACTAGAGAAAAGGAACCTACAGGTTATTTATATTATATCTAGGTGAGATGCCCTAGGAAGGACATGAAATAGTATGAAGATAATTTTCAAGATTCTTGTATAAAACTACATAAACTCCACAAATGATTCCTTAGTGTTTTGGGCTAACAAATATGTTTTTATATTCCTAGTGAAAGGATACATTAATCATCCACCTACACATATCTCCTAAGTCTGATATCCAAACTCAGGAACCCTTATAATCAATGACATAAATTCCCAAAAAAATACTCATTATAAAACAAACTCTAATGTTTTTTCCAAATACATATGTTACACTGATACTAATATAACATAACCTAACTATACAAAACCCACCTAGGGATATTGATAAGGTGAGTGTGACACCATTACCCCTCTTCAAATTTCTTTTTTGTTTGGGACTAGCACCAATAAGAAATAATCATACTTGGGAGGACTTGAACTATTTAAACATATATATAGATTTATATCCAATATAAAATAATAGATAATAGATTTGAAAAATATATATTACAACTGATTTTTATATAAATCATGTATGAGACGTCAAATGAGATGTACAATTCCATAAAGGAAAAACTTGAAAATGAAACATAAAGTATATTTTAAAATCCATAAAGTATATATGACCTTAGGAAGATAACCTCCTCATCACATGGACCACTCAAATAGAAACTATTGTGAATATTCACCAACATGAACCACCATATCTAGATACTATTTAATAGCTCATGTAACTCTAATTTCTCAATATCAACAAAGGTTATAAAAAAAAATCTAATATATTAATGAGAAAAATACATGTGTGTATAAGTCATGTGCTTGTGTTATTATAAATAGACCATGTATGATGCCATTGAAATAGAATTTAGAAATAAAATATTAATTAAGCTCAAATCCCAATGCCATGGGATAGTTAAAACTACCTAAAAGAAACTAGATATGCTAGAAGTTCAAGAAAACCATAGGAAATGAAAATTCCCATACATTTTAGCATATATCTATTAAGTATTGTTTCTCACTAGAAACCATAGATACCCTAATCAACAAAATGATATATATAAAAAATAAAATTGGAAAACTATAACTCCTATTTATAAGGACTAAAAAATTCACAAATATCATTAGTACCTTGAATAAATTCACATATTATAAAACATTATAATACTTAAAACACATGAAATACATGTATTTTAAAACTTCCATTCTACTTCCTTGAAATTATAGTGTGTTATTATGCCTCGTCATATTATGTGAGTATTGATGAAGGGATTACCTGAACCACATGGAGTATTATTCCATAACAAACAAGTGATTACTATCTCTATGATTAAAGAGTTATACCCCAAAAAATAGGGGAGTAATGATTTTATCATTCATATGGGGGACCACTCCTTGTTATAACTGTGTATCTGATAGATTACCTGAAACCCATTCATGGAGGACCATGGCATGAAACATGGGGAGGATGACTACTTCAGAAGATGTAGGATCCTTAAAATACCCAGACTGTAATTTTTATAGACTCTGATGACTAGGAATATCATATCATCATTCTCAATGGTTTACTCATACATCCCATAATGACACCCATGCGATAAATCATAAAAATACTATGTAGTTTTAAAAACATGGTGTGTACATCAGTGTATACAATATGTAGATCTATCAATAAAGGATTGTCTTGTACATATGATGCATAATAGTTGGGAATACGACATAAATAGTATTTCATATGGGATACACTATGTGTTAAAAAATTTATATTTCAAAACAGTGTCTCTATGGAATACTCAACATGTAAATGTACACATGCTATGATCATGTTAATTAAATATAGATTTACAACCTAACCATATATACACAAAATTTTTAAATCTGTAACATTTCATGTGGTTCTAGTTTTTTTATCATCTTGTATGTGATTCCATGTCAATTTTTTGTTGTCTAGGTAAACATAGATAATGACCGAATTGCACATAATGTGTGAGACTGAAGACTTGATGAAAACCTTATCATTGATGAGTCTAAGTCACAAAATGCGAATTTTGGGGGGATATTTGATTTAACCATAATGACAACATGAAAACTATGGAATATTAATAAAAAAATATGTAAAATGAGACTACCCAACATGCCCAATTAAAAGATTAAAAAACCCAAAAAACATTGTATTCACACTATGAACAGTGTTGTCACCACTGTTGCTAGTTTTCTCCCCACTAATAGTATAAATAATCACTATTAGAGCCTCCAAAAGACATTTCTAGGAAAATTTCCCCCCATTTTTATCCATTATTGTTTTATGAAAACATTAATTAAAATATATTTGATACTAACCAAATCATTACTACTCAGTTCTGCAACAAAAAATTATATAGTTTCCATTTATTATTGAATCACAAACCCACATGAAAACTAAATAGATGATATAATGAGTAAAATATTTTATTATGGTGGTTATAATAATACATAACCACCCAATAATGATCTCCCATTTAGGTTCTTCATATAATGTGTGTATGAGAGGAAAATAAAATTGATATTCATGATGGAAAATATCTCAACATTAAAACAATATTCAAATAAAATTTATTTATCATTGAAATAATTTTTCAAAGATAAATAATAATTTTAATATTCTATACAATGATATCATTATAGATACCCAATAAGAATATAAATATATATTAAAATTTTTAAATAAATAATTAATATATCTCCCAAATATACATTCTTAAGAAACATAATTTTTTTGTACTTAGATACTAGATAAAAAACATATTATTTAAGTAAAATATTCATCATCTCAAAAATGTTTCTTTATAAAGGTCCCCTTTTATACACATCATACTTTTTACCATTATTCATAACCTGGGGAAAATTAACATATAAGAAGTGGTGATGTTAGACTCTTAATAACTGTGAACATGATAGATATCAATCATTGATTATATATAATCATGTCATGAGAATAATGTTATGAGAACATATGATTATCTATAGAAAATAATAATATGATATTTATATGTCATAAACATGAGTTATGGTATAAAACGTTATAATGAAACAATATTGGGGAATCATACAAAATAATTAATGATAAATGATTTCAAATAATTAAAATATATGTCTTTTTAAGATTTTTTCACTATCACGCATCACGACCTGTTTCCCTTACCAAATTTGACCATTCATCCATACCAATATTCCATATAAATTTAAAAAATAAACTTGTTTTCCATAATTATATCATGATATATAAGGATTTACCTAATTTATCTTAGGTATATGTAATTACATTCCTTCCCATTTGATGATGGAAAATAAACATATGGAAACTACTAGATCATAATATTTTTTTTCGTATCATCATAGGGTAACCCATAAAATAAAAAAAAGGTTTCAATAAAATTTCATAATCATTAATATAAACCATCCAATGAAATAATAAAAATGGTATCATTGGGTTTTGTCCCTTGTATATCATATCAAAACTTAAAGGATGGGTAAATGAATCAAAAATACTACAAAAATATCATTCAAACAATTCATTGAAAACACGAAAAAATTACCTTTTTATTGATAAAAATATTGATAATAATTCCCAAAACATTGAGATAAAATTTCATTTAAATATAACTAATAGAATTTTTAATGGATTATTCAAATAAAATAATATTCATGACAGTGGGAAACACTATTCATATAGAGTACATTAAATCAAAAATTTCATTCACATCATCCGTAAAACTTACCCTGTTTATAAAATGATAACATGATCCCTTTAAAAAAAATTTATAGAAATTAAAAAATGGTAAAAAAATACTTTAATAAATTCTCATAGTATAGAAAAATATTCTTGAAACCATTTTTAAGAAAATATATACTAGAATGGAAACATTCCCAGTCAAAGAGATAAATAAATAATGTTTTACCTAAATATTTTTTTAATATTTTTGAATACTTAGAGAGAGGAAGATGCATGGAAATATTTTAATTTATATAAAAAAAGAGAATAAAAAAATTCAGGATATTTAATGATAGATTTATCATAAAAACTGATTGTATGAAATTTACCTTTAAACAATCTCAGTAAAATTGAGATTATGATAAAAAACCCTTACCTCAAAGTTGATATGCTTCGTAGGTGATCTAAAACCATTTAAATAAAATTTAAATTGACAATAATTATATAAAAATACAATATATATAGTTATAATATCATATAAAATCCACTTATAATATTTTTACTCCCATTTATTAATACTAACTTATAAAAATCATTGTTTCTGGGTGTTAGAAGATACATTTTTCTTATAAGTTTTAGTTTGGCAGTTCTAATCCTGGCATACTGATCACGGTTCCATCATATAAAAGTTTTTAATCCTGATATAAATGTCATATAGATACATTATAGTTATATTTATAACCATCCATGAAATGTATAGAAAGAAAAATGAACAACAACATTCATGGATACTATAGTTCATACGTACACATGAACATTGTTTTCATCTTAAAAACATCAGGAAAGAAATATAACTTATATTTAATAATTATTAATAATTATTATATATTAAATATTATATATTAATATATATTTAATAAATCCATCATTATAAATTTTCATTTGAGGTGGTGATGGAAAATTATTCATATCACTATATACATGCATAAATATGACATTACATTTGGAAACATAAAATACTACATAGTATTTTCTTTAAAACCGCAACTATTTAGTATTTAATATCCTTGAATATAAATCATTAAACACATCTTTATATACTAGTTAATGTAAAAATAAGAAGTCGGTGAGATTATATTCTCATAAAGGGTATGTGCATTGAAAAAGATAACGTGGAATAAATAAGACATGAATACTTTGGTTGGAATAAATGATGAACAAATAATGATATATAAATAATCAACTGAGATTGAGAATTATCAATGGATATCATTATTTTTAAAATAATCGCATTGAAATAAATAACTAATCTCATAATTATGGAATAAATAATTCCAAACACCTTAAACATGCCAATAAAGACTCGTTTAAAGAAATCTATATAAATGGGTGAGTTTATAACAAATATCCAACTTGTTTCATCTCACGATACGTACTTATAAAACCTTGAATCTTTAGTTGATCTTAGTTCATGATTTATTTAATAGAGATAAACTTAATTCAATTCCAACGTATTGTGATGCATAGTGTCTTTGGATAATTAAAAACACAATAACATGAACAATCGTCATAATAACACTATATAAAAACTCAAAAACATGCCATTATATTCAATTGATATTTTAATAATTCATGGAATAACATGGTGGTGTACATATGAATGGGGTGACCTATAAAATCCATTAAAACAATAATAAAATAATAACATGGTTAAAGTGATTCATGTTCATTAAGAGGCAGATCAATGTGATATAAAAAAGATCTTAATCATAAACATGAACACAAAAACATGATATATGACGATAACATCAAGGAAACATAAGAATCTAGAAATAATATAAAACATTAAATAATATAAATAATTCAAGGATAACCATATAGACATCATAACATAGTTTTATTAGGTTATACTATGACAAACCATACATGATATCTCATGAGATAAAATCATTACCCAGTGCATTGAAGGTAAATATAACTATGGTCCCACCCATCACATTCATATCATGTAGATGAATTTATGTTCCACTTAGATTATACAAAATAAGAAGACATTTCATCACATTTAATACCATGATTAAGGAGTGTCATTTATATACATGGAATCTTTATTCAATAAATCAGAGGTACATCTAGGTGAACTCCATTGAGTGTAAATGGGGATGGGTATTCACTTCAATAAGATTTGACATGGAAAATTTTAGAAAATTTCCATATAATAAAGAGTTTACATAAATATTCCTGGAATGTGTTAATGAGAGTGAGAAATGTTCTCTTGTCACATGAAAATCAAGAGGAAAGTAAAATTTATGTGTGAAAATGTATTACACCCTAAAAATTGGAAATTAAAAAGGATTAGTACAATGAAATTACTTTAAATAAAAAGGAGAGGATAGAGTCCCCTAACATGATAGGGTTCTTGTAAAATATATTTTGGATATTTTTATGTTATTTGGAACACGTTATGTGGGATTTAGAGTGATGGGATCATAAATTCATTCTATATGGGATTTTAGGGATGAAGAGAGAGTGTATGGGTGGTTATTTATAGAAAAATAGGGGAATTTTTTTATTAATTTTTAAACACTTGTTTTGGAACATATATGATAAAATAATCAAAACATAAAACATTACCATGGGTTTTCCCCATTTATTCTACAAAATAGGAGTGTGTTTCAATATTTTACATGTCAATGTACTAAAATCATTTAAATAATGCTCTATGTTATGTGTATGTGAGTAATGTTTATAAATAATTGATTCTAAATGAATAATAAATAAAAAATGTTTTTTTTGGATTCATTGAGGGTTTATAAAATTAGTACAATAATTTTGAAAATACATTATTCTAAAGGGGGGAAATATTTGTTTGATTAAATTTATAGAAATTCTTAAATCACTTTTGGGTAGTTATGATGTCATAATACATAATGTATATTTACATCATATTTATTATTTACCTTAAAATTAGAATGTATTAACAAAAATTAACCATTGAATAATTTCGACATGCTATTTAAAAAAAATTATTTTATGATAATATTTTTCTAAATAATATAATTTACTCTTTTAAATCAAAATTCTCATTTATCAAAAAATAATGGGTTTAAAAATAATAACATTTTTTTACCCTTATAAGAATTATATTGGACATCATTAAATTATATTATCATTTATATAAAAATATTTATAATAAGAATAAAATTTATTTCATTATTCATGAATTTATCAATAAGTGTGTTTTACTTAAATCTATATATTTTCAAAAAAATAAAATTTTGTTCTCATTGTATTGAAAATAAAATTTTCATCAACTCATATATAATTATAATTATAAAAATGGATAAATATAATCATTATTTTATTAAAAATGAAAATATAAAAATTCATACCACTTGTGTCTTGATACAAACCCCTTATTACACTAGTATAGGTCTTTAGGGTATGTTCTATGAAGGTGGGTCATTCTTTTAGAGGTTTAGTAAACGGGGTTTAGGATGTGATCTTGATAAGATTGAAACTCTCTTGTAAACAGTTTTGAGTGGTCTTCAGTTGTTGAATTTATTTTATGGTTTTTTCAAGGGAAATTCTTAGTGATTCAATCACCCATGTAATATCTAATTAATAGTCTTCATTGGGTATGATCCTAATTGTTGAGGCCATCACTCATTTAATCTATGAAAAAGTTCTTTATCATATCCAATATTATATAATAATCATAATGGTCATTACGAGATTTAGATATTAAAAAAGTTTTTATAATGAATGGTTTTTAAAATTTAACATCAAATCTTTTATAATTGGTCTAAAATAACCAAATTAGTGCATGAGTTTTCTACAACTACATTAATTAATATGACATTATTTTATTAGAAATGGAATTTCATTTATAATATTTCTGGTCATTACATTCTTCCCCCTATTGAAATTTATCCCTCAAATTTTCATTTTTTGCACTATAATAGAAGAGGGTAATTCTATTTAATTTCCACTTACAATACCCATGTTGCTTCCTCAAACTTGTGGTTTAACCATAACACTTAAACCAGGTGATTTTTTATGTTTCATTTAACATTTTCTCTATTATCTAATATCTTCACCAACTTCTTCTCATATTAATGATAATTCTATAATGGTACAACCTCTTGATTCAGTACATGTGAGGGGTCTAGTGTGTAGTTCCTTAAGAGGGATACATGGAATATGTTAGATGAGAATTATAGTTGATATTCCATAGATCTTATGTGATCAATTATATGAAAGGGTATTATGTATGATGTACAATGATTTCACTTCTTCCCAAATATTAGGACATTCTTATATGATTATATATGATGGAACGCCTTATCTCGAACCTAAAACTCTAGGTCATGTTAATGATTGTATACATAGATTTTTTGTTGAATTTATGTTGATTTCATATGATGTTGAATGGTTTGAAACTTCTTTTTCATCTCTTTGATAAGGGTAAGACCCATAGTCTTTTTCTCTCTAACTTCATCACAATATGCCATATTTCAACACTTATTCCCATATAGAGCCTCATAAGTTGTTGGTTGAATGATATAATAAAAACAGTTGTTATATAAAAAATTCACTTGGAGAAGGTGATAACCTCAACATCCTGGGAATTTCATTGAAAATGATATGAACATATCCTCTAGATTTAGAATAGTTCACTCATACTGACCATCTGTATGAGGGTGATAATAAGTACTAAAACTAATCATCTTACAAAGATCTTTTTGATTTATTATCCATAACCTCTAGGTAAACCTCATATCTTGATTAGATACAATGGAGAGTGCACTCAATTAAGTATTAACACCTATATTATTCATATCTTAGTGAGTTTGTAGAGTGAGAAATATTACTTAATAACAATGAAATGTTCTAACTTTTTTAGGTGATCAATTACAAACCTTATACTGTTATTACTCTTATATGTCTTGGTGTTTCATATGATGAAATAAATGATTATGTTTTCCAATTTCAACACTAATATAGGAAATGGTTTCATAATACCCTTATAAATATGTCATTTATCCTTGAATTATTATCATACCAACAATTAGGATACAAATTTAGCCATACCCACCTTTATGTTATTCTGATGCCAGTTTTCAATTAGATCTCTTTATATATTTTTTCATCTTGGAAGAATAGAGAAGGGTGATAAATGTGCATCATCTTAAAATACTTTCATTGGTTATAGTTTTGTGGGACACATATCTAGTTTCCAAAACTTATAACTACATATTTATTAATGTTGAACTCTGGAATATTCACTACCATTTTATTTATCACCTCGTCATATTTTTTGGGAACCTTAAACCTCTCAAGAATATATGGTGATAAATGTATTCAATAAAGGTAGTTTGAAAATATGTTTATTATTCCCTTATACATCCTTTTCATTTCGATGAACCTTATATCCCTTTAAATATTCATCCTGTATTGAGTTGTTAGATCCATTATACTCACATCATCTACCAATTTTTCACCTTCTTAGGATGGAAGCATACTAAAAAATCAAAATCCTCATTCATCTCTATCCACTATATTTTTGTTGAAATTGAGATATTTTTTTTGAGAATATATACTTGGGGATTTCTTGATCTTTATAAATGTCACACTTCTCCCTATAGATATAATAATGCCTAATATTTAATTTGAAGATCACTCCAACTAATTACATATCTATTTTTATTTAGTTATGGTCATGAACTTTTAATTATAGAGATAGACATGTTATCACATTTTCATGTCACATGAGTACTAAACACATTACCTTTATGTATTCATCACTATAAATCACAATTACTTTCATATAGGGGGTAATGTGATTAAATTTGAGGTTATTACCCACTTAGTTAACAATTTAAAGATATCTTCACATTAACTATTACAAATAGTATTCACTTCATTCAAGGTTATATGGGTTAATGGGCCTGATAATCTTGGAATAAATATTACAAAATGATGATAGTGCCCAGTTAATCAAAGATAACTATAGATCTCCATCATAGATGTTGTTCTGGACCATCCTTTAAATTATTCTATTTTTTAAGTATCCATATATATCCATTTTATATTTATTCCTAGGAATGTTAGTTGCTCCATCTTAAACTAACATTGACTATAAATCACATATAACGTTTCCTATCACAAGGTCTTTAGTATAGTATTCAAATTATCCTCATGTTTCTTCATTATTTAAGAGTATTTAATAATATTTTTAACAAATAATAACACATATTTGTTAAGTTATTCAACAAAGAATGTATTCATTAATTCCATAAATATAGCTTTAGAATTAGTGAGCCCAAATGACCTCACTATGTACTCAAAGTGATTGTACCGTGTATGAAAATTAATCTTAGGGATATCCTTCTTCTTCAAATTTGACTGAAAATTAATTTTTTATTAAAGAACTAAAACACTTTTTAGGGGAAAGTGAGAAACCACAAATCCTAATAACATTTTCAGGAATCCATAAAACTAGGAAAAAAAAGTTACCACCCCACCCTAGACAATACAAAGAATGAAAAACCCTTACCCACTCCTGACCATTCAACAAGTTGTCCTGTGCATGAATACACGGGCCCGAAACCGATGGAGTGGCCATACCCTCTCAATTACACAATTTTAAATGGCATGCACTGGTGAAGGTTGAGCTCTGGTCCCCATCTGGAGTGGCCCCTCAATAATACTGGTAGAACGCCGCCAAGAAACCTGCAAAAACATTATCTTCTCCAAAAATTCACACATTCTAGACCAACATGCTTCCTAATCACTTAACAGGTTCCATTCATTTTACCAGAATCATTGAAATAAATTTTGAGATTAACCGTAACTAAATCCCTAGACAACTTCCAATATATAGAGGATACCTGTGTGCTTGGAATAGATAACAACAGATTTTCAAGATCATAAGCCAGCTGTTCCCAGGTCTGTAAGTACTCCTCAAGACTGATCATCCCTTTATTGAAACCTCTGAAGAGAATTAAATCTTGTTTATCAACCCATGAGTATTGTTCCTCATTGAGTGCCACATTTAATGGTATCACCATCATCTTAGCAGCCTCATCTTCTGACACATTCAGCAACAAAACTTGTTCGACCACCTCTTCTTCAGGGCTTAGTAGTAATTCCAGAGTTTTTGTATCTCCAACGTCTAATTCTAATATCATGGAATTTAGTTTTTTGCAGACCGAGTCTCCAAAGGAGGAGGTAATGAGGATTAATCATTCCTATATTTCCTCCTCATATTACTTCTCTTACTCCTCAGACTTGCATCATCACCAACCAAGAGAGTAGGATTGGTTCCCTTTGTTTCAACCATGTGTTCCCCATCAACATCAACCAGCCTACTAAAATCAGAACATGAGCTAGCCTTTGTAAGGGAATCAATGATGTTGGACAACATAAATGGATTGAGGGACCCTAAAGCAGCACCCCCTACCCTCTCATAACTGACCTGCTTATCCAGTTTCCATTTCCCTTTACCTGCAACATCCTTACCCAGTCTTGGAACCCTCACATAAGGATCAACCACCTCATCCACCTCTCTAATTTCCTTATGTTCTATATCTGGTAAACCCCCACCCGATGGTTTAGCCACATGAACAGCCTCATACTGAAACAAAGCCTCCCCTACTCCTACACCCTCAAAAGTAAATGGATCCTTACCACAAGATGGATATATATGATCCTTCCTCATCTTGTTAAAAACATTTTAAACATTCGGATTAACCTCCATTTCCAATGTCTTCTCCCCCAAAGTTGCACCTTGATTAGCTTCCAAAGGCCCCTTGGAAATCACCGGGTGGCAGTCGAGTCCCTCCAGCACCATAGGTAGCACTGCTTGAGACACAACCACCCATTCCAAGTTTTAATCGATGTCACCTAACCCACTTCCTTCTGATCCTCTAACAACCTATTCTGACAAGTAAGACCCTTACTGGTTCTCTAGAACCATACCACTACTTCTTCCTCTCATACTCCGAGGATCAAGATCACCCCGACGATAATTACCCGTAGAATGAATAAACTGATGGTAGTTAGAATAATAGTCCATCCAAGACTCATAGATAACCCGATTATTGCACCTATAATCTTCTCCAATGGTAACCCAAACAAATTTGAAAGGATTCCTTGAAACATCTATTTCCACACAGACCTGCGGGTTGATGGGGTAAAAAATTGCTTCGGTTCAACTATTAGTGCAGAGGAATCTACCCACAAGATTACCAAGAATCCTAATGACAGAAGGATTTTGGAATGATAAAGGTAAATTTGGAATGCTCGCACAGACCGCAGTAGAAGGAGGGACATGCTTCATATGGAAATCGAACGACCAATGGAAAAAGATGAACCAAAATCTCTTGAAGAAGCGGGGGGCACTCGACCTGGCATGGATGAGGTCCTACTCCAAAGAAAATAGAACCATGATGTGATGACGATCCAGAAGGCCCACCATCACCCTCTCCTACAAGTTCCATGATTCGAAGATGAAATAGTCAAAGGAATCAACAGGAGGCCGCCTATGACTGAACTGAGCCACCAAGGTGAGGTTGAGAAGAGATAAGGTTTCTGTGAACTCTGATGTTGACAACTGAAGATTCAGGAACCCATAAATCCCTTGAAAATGATACCCTTTATTTATCCTGATCATATTAAGATCATGATAATAAATGTGGAGGGGCACCGACCCATCATTATTTTGTATGAAAATGAATGATTCACCACATCGTGAAAAACTTGGGAAAATAATCCATTTTTTAATATTCTCATATAGTTTCTTATTTAGATAATTATGTTCAATGGTCTTCATTTTATATGGAGTTTTGGATATTAGGAAAGATATTGTTATAAGATCAATTGATAACTAAACCTCACGTCATGGAGGAAGAAAATTAAAATATTTGGGAAACAAATCAACTTATTCCCTTACAAGTGGAATTTCATCATGGATGATATTTTTCATAATCCTAATCATTTGAGAAATATACTATTTCTTATAAGGAAATAATATATAGTCTTGATATGGTAATACGAATGGATATTCATCCTTAACTTTTAACATGAATTGAATAAGGGAGTGATTTTTGATAAATATAGTGATATCCCTATTTCGTAAATTTATGTTTTCTCTATACAAGGAAGTAAAATCCATTCTTATAATACCCTAAAATTCCACTAAAGGGAATATCTTAAGGATTTATAATAAATTCAACCCGAAAATATGGATAGGGGATGAGTTATATAATTGGTAATAAATACTTACCCCATTTTTCATTTTCACCAATATCTATAATTCTATGATTTATGGTGTTTTCTTATTATTTCTTCTAAATTTGTATAACATTAAAGGATGAGTAGAATTAGAATCTAATAGTATATTCGCTATAATTTAATGAATAACTAGAATACATATCACCTTGTTGTTTCCACCATACATTTGAGCATTTTTTATGGTATAAGGTCAAACATTATCTCTATACCTTGGAGGTTTTTATTTTCAATTTTCATCAATAACCCTTTTGTTAGTTCATTGATTCAAATTTTTTAATTTTTCCATGAAATTGAAAATTTGAAAAAAGGATTAGGGTTGACAAAGGTAGTTATTTATTCCATCACATTAGTGGATTTCTCATGAAAATACTCAGTAAATAGGTTACCTTCCTTCCTTCCAAAATCATTTCCTTTTCCGATTCATGAAACCAATGTGATGATTATTCATATGATTTGGATAAGTTAAAAGTTATAATTTCATACCGATGTGAGATTTTTCCATCACTCTACCATAATTAAACTCTATTTTTCATTTCATATCTTTGAATTAGTGATACCCTTCATATTCAATGATATATATTTCTATAATGGGGTAAAATTATAAAATTACCTCATATATGTTAAATATTTAATCACCATATATTTTCATAGAATCTAATTTAACACAACAACGAAAAATTCAACAATACTTTTGGGATCAATGAAAAAGTAAGAGGTGTACCATGAAAGTCTATTTAAGTTTTCCTCATACACCCCCAGGATTTATCTTCCCTTTTCTCATGTCTATTTAAATCCTTCACCATTTTATGTTGATGTGTGTGAGAAAAATATTTATTTTAAAAAAATTCTAGTCATCTTGCCACTCTATCGCTTTTATTTCTTCTCGAGGCTTCTAATTTTTGATCAATGTCCACCATTAATTATTTTACACATCCATACGATAAATATCCAGCAAGACCATATCTTTATCAAAGAATTAATGGACTAAGAATGTCTTTTTAATAGAGTTGAGCAATTGTTCCATGATTAAAGGATTGGATGATTCTTTCATAGTTAGAGGCCTTTGTTGTATCGTGATCTCAAAAGAAATTTGTACTTTATTAGGGGGATGTGTTGTTTCCCCCTGATTTGAGTCTCTATTCAAAAAACGAGTAAGTTGAGAAAGGGTTTTCATAAATTCTAAAACTCTTTATTCAATTGGGCTAGTAATACAATTTTTTTAGGTATCACATTGCTCATCACATAGTTTGTTGACTCGGTTCCTCTTATTTTATACTGTTGACTAAAATAAAGTGAAAATTATGGATGATAGTTACTAAACAATTAAACAAATAAAATGGAAATTACGAGTGTTAAATGGATAAATAATACATTCCTTGACCTATTAATTTATAAGGTTCAATCTATGCTATCCATGGTCTATTATTATAGTATTTTATTGGCATTTTTTCCTACATAATTGTTGTTAGAGATATTTTGAATTTACTAAAGTATATCCCACATGAGTTCTATAACAAGTGTGCAATATGGACCCATTATCTTATACTTGGTGATAATAATGTGAAATCTCAATGCACCCTTTTCGTGGTTATTATGCCGAGGTAAAACTATTCCAAGCCACATCCACTTTTAGTACCCATGCATGAATTTTTTTCTTAGAAACCAAGTACTCTATACTTACCAAAATTTAGGGATGTTTTCCTACTTTATCCTTATCACTATGTATTGACTATGGTTTTCTAACTTTAATCCATGAAAATAGAAAGAAATTTTCTTGATAAAAATTATGTCAACCCATATCTCTAATACACCACAATTCATGATTTATTACATAAATATACACTTAATTATATCTAAAAACATTGTGAGGCCAAGTGTATTTGGGTAATGAGTAACACAACAACCTGAAACATGGGTAAAATTACATTACATAGAATAAAAAAACTTTCCCTTATATTCCATTAATTTTACAATACTGTATTAGATACCCTAGGGGAAATCGTATGAAATGGGTGAGTTATAAATCCATGAAATGGAATAATCAAAGAATAATATGATGGAAGTAATACATGTTATTAAAGAGTCATATAAAGGTTTCAGAAATAGGATGAAAATAACAAACATGATTGTAGAAGCATAATATATGATGATAACATCAATACAGCGTAGGAATGTGTAAGAAAAACAAGACATGAAATCATAAGTGTACGTTGAGAAAACCATTGAGACATCATAAAATACTATACTTAGGATAACCTCCAATGAATCATACATGGTATATCATGAGATAATAACACCACCCAATGCATTGTAGGCCTATATACTTTCATGATCACCCTTCTGATTCATATGTTTTATGTGAGTTTTTGTTCCACATTGATCATGAAACACAAGAACACATTTCAAAACTTCTAATACATTAATTAATAAGTGGGGGATAAATAAATGTAATTACCAAATTAGTTAATTGTAGGTAAATCTAGGTGAATAATCTTCAGTGGAAATGGGGATTGGTATTCACTACTAAATTTTTTGGCATGGAAAATCGTAGGATAATTTTGGCAGCATAATGAGTTTACAAAAAGATTTTCGGAAATATTTAATTAGAGTGAAAGGTGTTATCGCATTACATGAACATGAATAGGAAATGAAAAGGGATGTGTAAAAAAACATTAAAACATAGCTTATTTTAAATCAAAATGGTTTAGTACAAAGAAACTATATGATATAAAATTAAGTGGAGAGAGTCCCTTACCTTGAGAGGGAACTTCATAAATATTTGAATAAACTTCTAAAAATATTGAGAACACCTTGGGAATAATTTAAAGAGGGATGGGGAGATCAAATTACTTATTTAAGGGTTTTTAGGGAAGAGAACTGTAATTATGGGTGGGGTTTTCAGTAAAATAGGGGGTTATTTATTAATTTCTAAACATAGATTTTGAACTATAAATGATAAAATAATGAAAACCACAAACAATATATGAGTTTTTCCCATTTTTTCTAGAAAATAAAAGTGGTATTAAATATTTTATAAATCCAATAACTGAACACCTTAAAATAACACCTTGGGGGATGTGGATAAGGTACATGTTTATAAATAATTGTTTTTAAAACATTAAAATATAATAATGTTTTTGTATAATTCATTAAGCATTTATAAATATTATCAAATAATATAGAAAATTTACTTTAAATGGGGAACATATTTTTTGTTATGTATTCCATTTATAATATTTATTACATCACTTTTTTACAGTCATTGTTTCATAGTAAATATAATATATTTATATTATAGTTTTCATTTACTAAAATATTCATCTATTTTTGAGAAATATGAAAAATTAACCCTTTTATAATTCTGAAATACTTATTACATAAATAATATTTATTTTATCAATATAATTCTATAAATTTGAGCATTTACAATATTAAATCAAAATCCTCATTTTTTGAAAAACACTGGTCTTCAAGACAAAAAAAAAATTCTATAACCTTATAAGTATTATATTGTAATTAGTTAAATTATATTATCATTTTTTATAAATAAAAATTAATAAGAATAATATTTATTTCAAGATTTTTGATTTTATCTAAAATTATTTTTTAATCAAATTAATATATTTTCAAAATATCCAATTCTGGTTTCTTCATATCAAAATCTAATTTTCATCAAATCAAAAATAATTGTAATAATGAAAATGGATAAATATAATTATTATTTTAGGAAAAATTAAAAATACAAAGAATTATTCTAATAGGTACTAGATTCATAACCCCTTATTACAATAGTGTACACTCTGAGGGTTAATTGTGCGATGGTGGAGATTTATTGGGGTGGTTCACTGGATTTGTTTTCGGTTGTAATCTAGATAAACTTGAACATCCCTTGTAAATAGTTAAGTTCACTCTTTAGTATATGAATTTACTATTTTTCTTCGTCATGTTAATATCCCAATGATTCCATCACTATCAGAAGCTATGATAAGTAGGGTTTATAAGGTATGATACTACTAGTCTGAACCATCCCACATTTGATATATGATAATGGAAATTATCATAATTTATATTATATAATAATATTAATGGTCACTATAAATAAATATATTATCTACACTTAGCATGATTAAATTTACTTTAAATCTTACGTGAAATATTTAATAATTGGTCTAATTTTACAAATTTTGTATGTGTGCTTTCTATAACTACATTATTTAATTAATAAATTATTTAAATCAAAAATATAATATAAATTATTAAATTCCATATCATTGTACTGCTGAATCATAGAGAGGATATGTAATTATAGTCGATACCCAACAAATAATAAGTCCAACAAATTTACTAAATGAATAAATAATATAACATAATCAAAATTCATTAAAAATAAAAAATTATCTATAATGGAAGAAGTAGAAAATGGAATATTTGTAATTTCCCATGTTAAACTGATTATAAACCATAAAATGAAATATTTTAAATTCTACCATTAGAGTATAAGATCATAAAAGAATAATATTCAACCAAGGATGTTGACATTGATGAAAATACTATAATAAAACCATTGAAAATATTATTGTTGAAAATACCCTTATAACTTTGAAATTAGTTATTTAAAATATAAAAATTTTCTAAATATTATGGAAACCAATTTATTTTAAAATAAACTTTTTAAATATTAATGGAAGCTTCAAAATATTGTGTGATCATGATGGAGGGAAATTTTGTTCAACCGGTGACTTCTAAAACAAATATTCCTCTCAATTTTTTTGTAAAATGGTCCAATGTACATATTCTGGAAAACCAATTGATGATTACTCATATGAAATTATTTAGATAGAAAAACATCTGTAAAAAATCCATTAATAAATAATTGTATGATAGTAAAATTATTCTTTAAATCATTTTAACAAAAATATGGATATGAATGAAAAATATTCAAGACTGAGTGGGGTAAAATAATTATGCTTCCATAGAAAAAATATTTTGTTATCTTGAGTACCTAAATTGTGGAAAAATATATGAAAAAATATAATTTCTAGAAATAATATGAGGATATAAAATATATTGGTTTTAAGATAGAAATGTTAAATAATTGTCTTTGCGGTAAGTTTTTTCTTTATACTTTGATCATGGTTCCAACATCACTAGGATTTTATTCATTATAAATAAATAATATATATTGAATATATATATATATATATATATTAATAACTAATCATAAAATATAGATATATAAAAATGATATACAGAGTTTATGGAGATGGAAGGTCATATGTGAGTAAGAACACTGTTTTCAATTTTCAATGGTTGGAACAAAAGAAATAAAAATAATTATTCACCTTTAAATAATAATAATTATATCATATACAAAGAAAATATATTTATTAAATATATTATTATCATCATACATTTAAATAAATAATGAAAAAACACACCATTTTATGGAGGTGGTAGCCCACACGTACGCATGAGCGATGTTATCATTTTCAACAGAATGGTAGGTAAAAAGGTATATATGATATTAAAATTATATAAGATTAATAATTTCATAAATATCATATTTAATCATTAATCCTATAATAATTACCATCCATTAAATATGGTGATGGAAAATTATTTGTATCACTATGTGGAGGTGGTAGACAACATATACACGCAAGCAATACTTTCACAACCCATTTGATGGAATTGAGGTGAATATTCATATTTATGAAATAATAATAAAAAATGAGTATATTTATGATAATTAAGTTAATATTTTATGATAAACTCCATATATTTAGATGACGTAGAAGAAGAAATAAATTTAAAGTGGACAACTAAGATGATTACCTCCCCTTTAGTTTTCAACCTTTAGGATAAGTATATGTACCTCAATATTCAACATAGAGATAATTCATTAATTTCATAAATCATTAAATTACCATTTTTAAATCCTAATCGATATTTGATTATTTTTCATATTTAATTTTTATTTAGTGAGGGGAATATGATATCACCTTTTCATTCTGTATGAGGAAGAATCCTAATGCCTCTATTGATGTATCACTATAGATAAAAGACCCTTCTCTAATATAGGGTGGTGTAAGAACTTGTGAGTTTAAAAAAATTCACATTAGTTACATGAAATTATCTTTACATTTATATTTCCATAAAAACATAACACCCTTCTCAGTATACATGGTTCATGTATTAAAAAATGTTGAGAAATACCATACAAGGTATCTGAAGTAATAGTCCAACCCAAGTAAAAAATAGATCTTGATTAAGATGTTTGGTATGTGTAATTTCTAAATAACATTCATCTTTTAAGGATCCAACAATATAGCCTCATATGATATTTTATGACCAAAGAATGAACATTTTTGAATTCAAAATTCAAACATTGTAAATTTAACATACAAATTCTATTTTTACAAGGCCCTCAACAGAATTCTCAAGTATTCTTCAAGCTCATCCATTCTCATAAAATATTTAATAATATCATCTCTAAATAAATAAAAAAGTGATCAAGGTAAAATATAAAGACTCTATTCATTAAATAAATAATGATAATATGAGGATTGTTAATTCCAAATGGAATTACTATAAATTCATAACGACCATAATTCATACAGAAGACTGCCTTGGGTGTATCCAACTTATTCCTTAGTTGATGATATCCATATCGAATATCAATCTCATTAAAAATAAAAATACATATAATATATCAAATATATTATTGATAAAGGGTATATGACACCCTTTCTTAGTTTTGATATCATTAGGTTCCCAAAAATCAATGCAATGATTCATTGATCCATGTTTCTTCTTAACAAAAATAACAAGTGCACCATATGGAAAAGAACTAGGGTGATCAAATACATTATATATATTATCTTGAAGTTTATTATTCAATTCATATAATTCAGTTAGTTCTATCCTATATAGATTATTCATAATATCTATAACACTGGGTATGAGTTCAACTGATACCTCAACATCACGATTCGATAGAAAAATAGGAAAGTGAAAAGAAAATATATCAGCATAATCTTGTACAATAAGCACATTTTGGGTGACGATTTTATCTCCAAAAAATTGAGATAAATAACCACCATGAATAGATAGAAATTATCATATTGTGCATGTAATTTTTGTAGAGTGTTTATGTTCATCCTCACACTAATAAATAATTAAAGGTTGATTTTATGTATTCAATGTAACTTCCACTCATCCAAGATTTACATTGGATATGTGATCAGAGGTAATAAATACCAAATTATACATCAAATTAAACTATCGAAATAAAAAAATTATTCAAACAAATAATATTCACATAAAGATATATTGGATAGGGGCTATAGACATGAGATGTTTTCATCATACCATTGGGTGTTTTCACAGCCAACTCTATATCTAATCATTATGATGGGGGAGTGATACCTATAGAAAATTATTTAGATATAAAAGTTTCATAATAATTATAGAAAAATAAATCATTTTAAATCATGTAGTAGATGTTAAGTATTCCTTTAAACACGTCTCTAGGAACGTCCACATCGACTATAGAAATTATATAATCTTGGCCTTATCTCCTTGGATTATTTTGTGGAATGTTTTATTAATATTATTTTCATTGGTTATAATAGTTATCCATATCCATATTGTAAAATAATTATACATTGATTACTTATACTTAACAATACACTTAAGTTCATGATGTTTCTTTTATCTAAAATTGAAGAAAAATACATTTCTTTTTAATCATGTACCAATGCGTTTCTTTCAAAAATCATCACAAGTTAGAAAATTCCCCTTTCTCTTCATACCCATACCCATTAAGTTCTATGAGACCTTCTCCTTCTCATACATTCCTTTAAACCTGTAATACTTTTGGAATTCATTTTTTCCTTGATATCACATGGTACAATATTTTTATACGAAGAGATTTTTTCGGAGGCTAGTACCCTTCTAAGGATTACCATGATCCAATAAAAATATATTAAATATTTATCTTGGTATTTTTTACATAGTCCATAATATGCCTTTACATACATGTAAGTTTAGATTCATACTTAGGAATATTTTTCTCTTTATTTGGTATTAGACTCAGGAATTTTCTCTCTATATGTGCTCTTTGTTCATGAGGAAAGTATTTTTTCAAAAAATAAATTAAAATCATTCCACTCCATGATGATATTTCCTTATCAACCTTAGTATTTTTAATCAATTACCACAATTGATATGCATACCCTGTGAGAAGATAAATTTCCACTACAATAATCTCCCTTTAATTACACCTAAAGTGAGAAATATCTTTTCTACAGAACATTTCCATTTCTTAGCTATAAAAATATTTGTGTTTTAATTGAAATATAAAGGTTTTTTTCACTTGAAATGGTCTAAAATTGTTGTACCACAGTGTGTATTAAAATGGTATTCTATATTGGATGGTTATTGGTTATAACTTGAGTCATCTAACTCAATATAATTATAATTTTTTTTGTTACACCTACAGGTCAATATTCATTATCTTCCCCAATAGGGAAATCCCAATTAGGATTATGTGCATTGAAATGATTTACAATCCTTCTACAATGAACCATTTCTAAAAAATGAAATACACTATATTAGATTATAAAATTATGAATAATAATATATAATGTTGAAAAAATTGAAATACATATCATAAATTTAAATTTTATGCATAATTAATCTCTAGAACTATAAACATGGTTTCTTTGGGAATATTTTAAATGTATGTCAAAGGTTTGCTTTACTTAATCGATGTTTTCCATATCTGTTCCCCAATGTTTCACCTAAAATTTCATTGATAATAACTATAAATACCCCAAATCAAGTATCACAAAGATAGTGGTTACATTATTACATTATTACTATATAAAAGCTAGCACATCCCAATGGAATAAATATTTTAGTAATATGGTAAGACTAGATACATACATAAATCAGACACTTCATTTGGAAATATTAAAAACATCATAGTATTTTATTTGATAAAATCACTATTAACTCTAGAATATCCATGCATATCAATCGTAATATACGTCCTTGAATCTCAGAGAAAGGGAATATAATAAATGTTTGATCTTAGATTCTCAATAATGGTATTCATATAGTAAAAGCTAACATGTAATAAATAAGGAAAGAATGATATTACAAGAATAAATGATTATAAAAAAATAACAAATAAATAATAAAATGAGATTGATAATTATACATGGATATTATATCTATTAGAATAATCAAATGGTCCTCAATAATTGATTTTATAATAATGGAAAATAAAATGGTGAACATCTTAATCTTATTTTTGATTACACATTCAAATACATATGAATAAAGGTGTAAGACCTTGATTAAATACCCAAATGTTTTCATTTTATAAGACCTACTTATTCAAAGAGGGGATATGTAATTATAGGTCACACTAATAACTTAATAATTCTAATAAATTTATCATATTAATAAACAATATATCTTAACCAACATGACATAAAATAAATAATTTTCTATATTGGAAGAACTAACATAAAAAATGTCAATACATTCCCCAGTACAATAGATCATTACCCATCCTAAGAAATTTATTAGATTGTATAATTATATTATTCCCTAATTAAATAATATGATTTAATAAAGGTTTTTTAAATAATTGAAAATTCATTAAAAAGATAGCTGGGAAAGTTCATGAGGAAAATACAATTTTCATATTGGAATTTATTATTTAAAATCAAAAAATTTCCAAAATATTATGTAAAAAAAATTCTTTTAAAAGGAACATTTAAAAATTTAGTATAATATTCGAAAAATGGGGTATCGATGATGGTGGGAAATTTTATTCAAGCTATGTATGTTAAAAAAATACTCCTTTCACATTTTTGATAAAATTTTCAAAAGTGCATGTTAAGAAAATGAAAAGAGGATTCATTTTAACCTTTATTATAAAAAGTAAAAAAAAGTATAATTATTTACTTAATATATAAATACATAACACTGAAAATCATTTGTTAAAACATTTTATGGAATATATGGAAAAATATAAAAGAAATTATTGACCAAGTAGGAAAAAAACAAAATCGATCTTCCTTAAAAATATTATTTTAGTATCTTGAGTACTTAAAGAGAGGAAGATGATATTAAAAAATGTAATTTATTGAAGTAAATACAGAAGACTAAAATATATCTTAGTGTTAATATATAATGATAAATTAAATCTTCCATCAGTGACTTAAACATAAACAATATCTATTGATGATGAGATTGTAAAATAAATACTCATGTTAGGTTAGAATTCAATTATATATGTTCAAAACAAAGGTATAATTTATATATATTAATTATATATATAATTATAAAATATAATAATTTATATAATTCAAGAAATTATTTACTTTTAAACTATTATCATCCATTTTTTAACAAATATTTTTTTTAAATCATTGTTCCATATGAAAACTACTTTATTTTTCTTGTATGTTTTA
This sequence comes from Viscum album, assembly GCA_963277665.1. Lineage (NCBI taxonomy): Eukaryota > Viridiplantae > Streptophyta > Magnoliopsida > Santalales > Viscaceae > Viscum > Viscum album. Next base: position 282,728,415 of record OY728137.1, on the reverse strand, counting down.
GTTCAGTAGTTTTGGTCCTTGTATTTTGATCACAACACCATCATAAAAATAATTTTAATCAGGAAATAAATATAATAAATATTAATTATATTAATTTATACATATATAATTAAAATCATCCATAAATAGTAGATATCGAATAATTAATCACAATGTTCATGGATATGATAGGCCGAACATAAGTTTGAAAGCTGTTTTCACTTTTCAACGAATGAAACGATAGAAAGGTAAATAATAATTCAAATATGTAGAATCATTATTATACAATATGTAATATTTATATTTAATAATTATATACATATTACCATCCATGTAAATCAAAAAAAATGAAAAATGAATCACATCGCTTCTTGGAGGTGACAATCCACACATATGCATGATAGATGTTATAGTTTTTCAATGGATTGGAATGGAAGAAGTAATATATAATATTATAATTAAAAATGAATTTTAAGGTCATAAATATAATTTATAAAAATTAATAATATCATAAAAACCATCAATAAAATATTTTTATAGATAATTAATTTTATCATTGTGTTGATGAGGTAGTCCACACATACGCACGAGCGATACTTTCACTTCTGATTTGACAGAATAAATGTGGATATTGGTGGTTACATATTACTAATAAAAATTTCATATATTTTGGATTCTAAATTTATAATTTTATGATCAATAAAATATATTTATATGAGGTTTATGTATAATGAAATAGAAAGATTTTGACTAAGACTGTTACCACTCCTTTGGCTGTCCAACTTTAGAACCATTCTTAAGAACACTAAGAATTGTATTTTCAGAAGAATATAAAAAATAATTATTTTATATAAAAATTATATGATATTTTTGTTGGTTTTTTGATATATAATAATTAAATATATGTAAAAAATATAGGGTTTGAGATTCATGTTATAAGTGGGGGAGAGGACATGCTTGGAATTTGCTGAATGAATAAAATATGAAAATGTTGTTATTAAATTTTTTTATTCAAAACGGAATGTGTTTTGAATGAATTATTTCACGTGGTTGAAATATTACCATAAAATAGGTTTTATAAATGATTAATTTCAACACTTATCCATATCTTTTAGTTAAACCTTGGTGAACCCATTCTAACCTAAACCGTGGTAAGAAATGTTTACAATTTTAACTATTCATATTAACCAAAAATGATAGTGTAACCATTAAAGAAATTAAAAATTATAATTAATAATATGGAATCCATTTTATTAAATTATGTTAATTTAAGTGAATGAATTTAATTTAAAATTAAACTTTCAAAAGGTAACGAAAAGTTGTTTTCTAGATAAATGATTTCTTAAGTATAAATGTATTTTTTTATGAAAATAAAAATAAATTTAATTCTAATTAAACTAATAAGATAAATGAAATAATTTTACAATTAAAACTATTATAAAAAAATCTCATTTCTCTAAATTTTTAATACAAAAATACAATTTTCAATAAAAATTCGTAATTTTTACTTTTCAATGAAAAACACGTCTTTTTAAAAAAATTATCAAAAATTCACAGTAAGATTTTTTTTGGAATGTTGATTTAAAATTTTTAGTTTTTTTTTTCAAAATAAATTTTACTAATGTGAATGATATTATTTATATAAATATCTCTTAAAAATAAAAAAAAATTGTGGGAAAATAAATTGTTAAATGATATATCTACATGAAAATGAGTACTTATTTGATAATATATTTTTTTCTAGAAAACATTAACATTTTATTTAATTTTATTATTCCTATTCATATCCAAAATTTAATGGTTATGATGTGTTTTTATACAATATTATTTTTTATTTTGACTCTAGGTTATGCGTATCAGAAGATATCAGTAAAATTTAATTTATCTGAAGATAAATATATCATAATATCATGAGAAAATACATAACTCACATTAAACATTACATAATTTAGTTTCTGTAGAGTATAATAAACATTATTTAATTCCCAAAGATATTTTAGGTTTATATATTAGATAATTAGTTTATAAATCACACATAAAAAAACTTATATATTAAAAAGTGTAATATTTTACTCTATATCTAATTTCCCACATTATACAAAGTATAAAATGAAACGTGTCTTTTTTGATGACTAATATTGCAGAATTTTATCTTGAATTCTTATTTTTCTTACTCATCCTTTAACCCTATAAATTTTTTTAAAAACATTGTAGGATCAGAGAACATTCATTCAGGGATATAAAATAATGAAATAGGTTTGTCTAGTGAATCACATGTAAACCCAAAAAAACATTTGACATTATCACTATATTCATTGAGATTATGAAGTTAATAAATACTTAATAAAAAAACAAAAAAAATCCCAAATAAAACCTTTAAAACCCCAAAACATTAAAATATAAACCCTTTTTAGGAAACATGGTGCATATAAATATTATAGTATTATATTCATGACCCTTGTTATACTTGTGTCAGAAATAACTAGATCCTACCAAAATCCGTTGGAGAAACCTCATCAGTTAACTCCTTTCTTCTTACCTTTGAATATAATGAACATCTCCAAATGCATAGGATATAAATATCAACCTAACCCGTTTTATATGATATTTCATACTTACCCATCATATAATTTGTATTAGGATCACCCGATATCATCTATAATTTCTATGTACCAAATCATGAATAAATATTTTTACATTTTCACCATTACATCTTAAAACCCTTATAAAACCCTTTTAAACCCATATGTACAACATTTTCAAAATTGAAGCACTATTTTATTTTAAAAACCCATTTCCAATACTAAAATACATAGAATAAAGGTTAATAGATGTTTTAATTAATGAAAACATGAAAGGATGAAAAGTAATCAAAAAATTCAATAATGAGTACGGTGTTTGAAAAAACCATTGATTCCATTTATTTTAAAATATAACATTCCTTTTTTATTTTTGTAAATGATCTATAAAAATATTCCTTCTATGAAACTATGAACGAAATCCAAAAGTGACAAAAAACTGCATTATAATTCACCTATATCAATATAAACTCATATAAAAGAAATTTTAAAAACATAGTCATGGAATAAAAATATTTAGAGAATAAATATTTAAAAATTTTAAAATGATATTTTAAATTTAGCGTTTCCCTCACGTCGAGTTGTATACATCATGTACATTCATTATAAAACTGAATATTAATATCATGACCTGACCCATCATGGAACTCCGGGCTAGTAATAATCCATATGAGACAACCCAAGACTGCCTCTAATGAGATAGAGGATGGAGACAAATTCTGAGTAGGCATAATGTTGATATGGGATTCTTTATCTTACAATTCCTTTATGAATTCACACAATAAGATTTATGGATAAGTGAATATATATAATAAAATATTGTACATCTATATTGTATACCATACTTGAAACAACGTCTAGGAAATCAAAAAAGTATTGTAGAATAGAATGAATTTGTAAATGGGAAAAATTGATTGCCAATCAAAAATGAGGTCCCAACTATATCTCAACTAAATTTATGGAAATACTAAAGAGATGATAAATTATAATCTCAAAGGTCGACCACTAAAAATGGAAAAATCCAATTTATGAGGTTATACTCTTTCAAAGTCACCACTTATCTACCAGTCATTTTCATAATACATAACATGTGTGGTAAAATTTCATGTAGGGGTGGGTATATACATACTATATAGGGTTCATCAATGAAGATGAAGGGAGTAATAGAAATATAAAAATGTCATTTCAACACATAATAAAAATAGAAAAAGGAATCCATATAGATATTCTCATAAAGAAACTCATTTGAGAGAGAAAGGGGATATCCATCTCCACAAAACAACTAAGAATGGTGGGTTATCCAACATCTCAAAAGGTATATCTCTGATTCTCAACACCATGTTTAACAACACAATAATATTTTGGGATGGCCCGTACTCTGTAACTGGACACCACAACCAAGGGGGAACAATCTCCAGTGGAGGACCCGCTCCCCGATAAAGCATGATGGGAGGGGGGGGGTCCACTCTATACAATGAGTACCCACAAAACATGTAATATGGGGTTCTAAGTCTATATGTCTAATGATTATAGGGGACCCATTACCTGGTGTGATAAGGTGGTTCTGACCATAATATCTCTTAGATGATCATACCTGATCACTTCTATCGGCCAAGCATTGTTGAAATAAGTGTCTCACTCAAACCACCTAATTTTATATCTGTAATTCCATAATGAATGAAACCATCATGCACTATACTGAAACCCACTAATGATATGAAGCTCATGGGCCCAAATACGAGTCTTGAAGAAGGATATACATATGGTGTGAGTCTCATACTAAAGTTCACAACATTTATAGGGTATATAAATATGATTCCTAAAGAAGCATATGCATAATGTGGGAGTATCATACAAAAGTACACAACATGTGTAGGGTATAAATGGCATGTGTTGGGTAACTTGGGTATTCATGTGTCTTCATGCATGTTATCATTTACTTCAGCCTATAATTATATACTCTAGTCAGGCTCATGTAGACATGACATGTCTGGGTACCCTATCCATTTTTGATCACATGTCCATGCCCATATACAATAGTCGTTCTCCTATGAATGGATGCATTCTTACCGATATACACATGGGGGTACAAGCTGAGTTTCCATCATCGGGTCATGTTACATGTATGGGTCATACAGGCAGTGTGATCTTTAACACTACAAGAAACCATAGTGACCATAGGAAGGGGACTAAAGAAACATGTTAATCCAAACTACATGTTTTGTAACATCTATTTTTTTTAAAATTTAGCATTCATTACATGGATGGTTAGATCCTACATTTCCTCCATCAATCTCACTATTTGATATATGAAAATCTATCAAAATCAAAGTATAATTCTCTAATTAGTGATTCCAAACCTCAAATTGTCTAGAAATTGTACTCTGTTTTCCCATAGGTGTAGCCGATGTGCCTCCCAGCACTGTTTGGGTTACAAACCTAAAATTCATCACTTGTATCCTATACGACTCCACTATCCTAACATTAAATCCCAATATATACATTATAAACGCTTATTCCATGAATCTAAGGGATTGATCATGCTCAAATTCGGATCAATAATGTTGAACCATGACCCCATGGTCCAAGAATTATGAATGTGAAAAAAGAAGGTGGTAAAATCACAATAAATAAGGTAATACCATATTTGGATAATGCGATATGGAACAATTCTCACTAAATTAGGAAAACCATTGGGGGAACATGAACAATCACCACAGATAATTAGGATCAATAAAACTAGTTAAATTTAGGGATCAAGAAGTGAAATACAATAATAAATAACTTAATCATATGTAAATCCCTATATAATAAATATTAACGGGAATAATGTGTATGAAATAGTGTACCCTACCTCATATTTGGATCAATAATTGGTGACGAATGCCTCTACTAATAATGAAGGTGATGATCTCAATACATTCATTTTTCATCCCATGAATCTACATTATCTTCTTTTTAGATCCATGTTCACTGTTTTCCAATGCTAAAAAATCTATCCTCCTCCTCCTATAATATGACGAACCAAATTGTAATATATAAAATTCCCCATTTTATTTTAATTAAATTTCATATTATGTAATATGGTTATATAAAAAACATGAAATTATTTTTATGTCTTATATCCAATTGTATTAAAAAGGCCATTATGTATCATTACCATTGATAATATAGTCGTTGAATAGTTATCACATGATTAGTATAAATATACAGTTTTAATAAGTCCAATTGACACAGATAAAGGAAATGATGGCCTCAACTAGTAGAAAAATACTCTATAAAGACCATTTATGGGATATTATGAAGGAGATATAATTTTGGATATTTTTTCCCATGACCATACCCAAGCTAATATCCAACAACTTAACCATGAGTGAATCCATTTACTGGATGAACTCATGCTCAACAAGATCATAACCCAAAACATGTTCACTGAACAAACCCATGAAAGTCCCTCTATCACAAACCTTACTCTTAGGTTGTTTTCTAATGTATTAAATGAATACATATTCAGACCCTATAAATATTAATATGTACATTATTTTCTATATAATAATGAATACATTTTCATCCTATTATTATTACTTTGTAAATGTTTTTTATTTTGACTCAATAAAACACAAATAGTATTTTTGGTTAATATTCAAATACAATTAAGGAATCAATTTTGATGAATTAATTTTAATTTATAATGAATAATATTTTAATAAAATATTATTATTAAATAATTTTTATCAAATATAAACAATCATATAATTTTTATGAAGTTAAACGTAATTTTTATCATGGTTCAAAAATTGTTATTGTAAAAAACCCATTGTTTTCAATAAATGTTGGTTGTTATTTTAAATTTGAAAATTCACATATTTAGAATATTACCTATATAAAAGTTAATATTATTTTTAAAATAATAAATTTTAAATTATTAAACATTTTATTTTTCATAATTTTTTGAGACAGTCGAATGTTCGGCTAAATATTAAATATCATATAAATACACTTTTTGTTATATGAAATAAAAATTAACCAAAAGTGATTTAATAATTAATATAAATGGGATACACAAACAAATAAATGTTTTCAATTAAAATATATGTAATTTTAATTTTATTTAGTTTATTTTTTAAATCCATTATAAATTGGACAAAACCTATTATATATTTTAAGGTTTTAAAAGAATTTCATTAAGAGTGCGACTCACCTCCACATAAGAAAGAGAATTATTTCCATTAGTTAAGCCCTTTTAATTATAAAATAATAAAAACCACTCTCATTTTGAATAAACCATGGTAAAACCCATGAAATGGTTTTTGGTTTTGGATATTTTTTCATGATGAGTCCAAAACCCAAATAATAATTAAATCGACCTCTTTTCCTATATATAAACCTACACATGCTCTCATTTATCATCAAAAAACTCCTTTTATAATGTACATACTCTTCCCTCTACTCTATATAGTCCTCCGATGGTGCCCCAAGCTCCCAAGAATGCCCTATGAAACATTTGGGGTCATAAACTAATGTAAGGGATCCTCATCTTCTTCTCCAACATTCAATTAAATGACATTATAAAAATTAGTTGATACAATTTTTATTGGATATATTTTCATTCATTTATTATCATTACCATACAATCTAATTAGTTTTATTTTAATGTGACACCATTTATTCTCTCTCATTTTTACCCTTACCTAATACATTACTATGCCCAAATTTTGTAAGGGGATTATCTCTTCTCATTTCCATTCAAGCACTTATTTTATGTTATGTGTCTTAAATTCCATATTATTATGTTGGGATATTTTATTAAATATTCCCATTAATTTCAATTTAATTTATTAATGATGATATCCCCCTTTCAATCTCATCAAACCCCACATGATCCTTTATGTTCACCTTTTTCATGCCGAAATATAGTTAAGATTATTTTATTTATTCATGTTTCTTCATTACCTTAACACTTCTATTTCCAAATATATGATGTTGGGATATGATTTACCATGTACCTATTACTGTCCATTTTATATATATGTGATGAGATACCCCTTTTATCTCTCATTAACCCCTTTTTATGAATCCTTAAGTGATGTTGTTATGCTACTGAAATTTCACCGTGATTTTTCCATGCTAAAGAAATTGTATAGTGAATACCATATACATTTCCTATCATGGATTTTTCACATTTATAAACATTTAGTTTTTTATTGGGGACATAATTATATTTATTCCACACTCCTTAATCTTGGAATAAATTATTATTATAAATGAATCCATTTTTTATGATCTATCTGGAACAATTAAGAATGAGAATGAAATGAATATGATGGGTGTGTCCAGATAGTGCTCGAATGTGTTGTGTAATTTTTAGTACCATGATATTTCACATTGGGATATGGAGTGAACCTAATTCTTTTATGAGACCTTTTCTAACATGATATCTTGGTAGGTTTAGTCATGACCTATGTTTTTGATTCCGTGTTTTAAGTGGTTTCCACATTTCCCATGTTATGATTATCATGGTATATCACACCTTACTAGTCATGTTCCTTTTATAATCCATTGATATAACTAATGTCTAACAAGTTTTATATTCTTCATTTTATTCCTTTTTTATTCCCTTACTGGTTTCTATATATCAGTGATTTTTTTATGTTTGTCCCCAGGATATCCCATCGAGTTTTAAAAAACCATGGAATTTTAGAAGCATGTTAAGGATATTTTCATTAATGTTATTATATCCCCTGTTCAAAATGTTATTATATGTACCTAATTACCAAATACACTATACATATCGATCTTTTGGGTTTTTTATGTGTAATTTAATCTGATACAAAAAGTATGAATGTGTAATCAATATAAGGGTTGTTATAGTTGATATTAGAGAAAAGGATTATGCATTTTTGTGATTAGTATTAGAAAACTTAAACGAAAAACTCATGGATAAGGATAATTATAAGAAAACATCCATAAATTTTGGTAAGTATTGAGTAAGTTTTTTTTCAATAAAATACATCCTTTTCTAGATACTACAAGGGTATGTGTTTCTCTAATAGATGTACCTAGGAGTAATAACTCCGACTTGGTGTCCTGAGCCTGACTCAGGGTGAACTGATACACATAAATTGGAATTAATGGACATCAAGTTTGAAAATCAGGGGATATATTCTTTGGTAAATTCATAATATCATTAAGAAGCATTATTAAGGTAAAAACCTATATTAATATATGTTAGGAAATATATCACAACTAACATAGATTGAAGCCTAAAACTAATTAGTTAAGGAGATAAATTTAATGTACACATATTACCATTAACTTATTTGTATTCAACTTTATGTGTTTAATACTTTAAAATAAACATCCTTTATTTTATTTTCATTATATCTAATGGCTGGAAATAAGAGTTACCGGGTTAAAAATCAATGTGATAGGAAATGTGAGGGGTTTCCCAATGATATTAAAAAACTAATGGGATTAGGAATCCTAAAATTTATGATGATACTCTCCCAAATTAATTAGGTTCTAAATATAATCCGGTATCAGGAGGAACCTCCAAATCCTCCTAAGTTTGAACATGTCGTGATTGAGAGAATTATACGACAAAGACCTCGACTTTAAATAGATCATATGTCCCTTAATCAAGGAACAATGGATCAACTCCATTGAGAATATCTTATACATATTCCAATGTTCTAAGAAAGAGAAGGTTATACTAGATGTTAATCATATGGAGGAAGAAGATGATCAGTGGTGGCCATTGATCAAAAATATGAAGCTCAAGGGAGAGATTAAAGCGATGGAGTGGAATGAATTTCAAAAAATGTTTTTTGATAAATATTTTTCTCACACTCCCCGGCATAAAATGGAAAGAGATTTACTCACCCTCAAGGAAAAATATGATGAATATATTAGGACATATGATTAAATATTCACAAGACTTTCCGGATACACCTCTGACTTTATTGTTACCCCCCGAATGCAAGGTTGACCACTTATTTGGGGTTCTAAAACGTATTCGATGAAATGTTCTAGAGATCCATGACTTCAATTTATAGTTGTAAGATGTATGATGGTCTCTAAAAGTTGAAATTGGGATCAATGAATCCCAAGGGGTTTTTTAAGAAGAACGATGACATGAATTGGTCTCCCAATTCATTCATCCAAAGGAATTTATTAAAATCAATATAAATAGTACAAGAACAGGGTGTAAAAATCTTCCGCCAATAAAGGATTAATGGTAATAGAGTCATTGATGGAAAATAGTAAACAAGAAAAAAAATCCAGGAGACATATCTGAGTCGACCTGACATTGATCAATCTTCCCATAGAAATAGGTGCGGCGCTGGCCAAAAAAACCACTAAATCAAGTACCCATGCAAGACTCAAATTCTAATGTCGATCAGAGGAAAACAACTGTGAAAAACCTTATGTTGTATCACCCAATAACCATCAATAAAATTCCAAGAATAAAACTCCCAACAAAATGTACTTTGATGAAAACCAGCACAAAATCACCAAGTGGCATGCATTAAAGTAAACCAATTAGACAACCACCATAAACCACTTCAATAGTTTCCAACAACATCCAATCGATATCATCCAACCTTGATCCATGAATCAAACAATATAAAACTCACATTCAGATTCGACACATATAATAACCACTATTACCCCAGAAATTAGAAACTCCCAGAACAAAAATAGGTAACACTAAGAAGAACAAAAAAAGAAGTCATGTAATTTAAAAAATAATTCCTAAGGAATGTCCCTAAAATTGAAATTAGGATTTCTCTAGTATTATTCCACCATTATCATTAACATTCACTTTATGATTTCATGATATTTATCCTTATAAATTTCATTATTCCAACAATTCAAGTGTTTAATTTTATTTTGATCATCCATACAAGCATCAACTGCCTCCCCATACGCTTTTCAATCAAGTAAGATTCTCTAAAATCATGGTACTTGTTTCTTTCATATTCTTCCTCATCACTCTCCATGACAACATTCAAATGGTCTTCCATAGTATGGGTTGTTGAAGTTTCAATATTGACCTTCCTAGATACATCTAAAAATCATGTTGCCATTGTTCTTTTAATAGTATAGTAGTCCCTATTCATCTTCAATTTTTATAGCTTGGGGTAATTAAACCCTCAATATATATAATTTGGTTTTCCCTTCCTAGAGATAAATTTATGATAGGCTTCCTATATTTGAATTGATTCTTCCTCATCCTCATGAGGATATTCCATAGAATCATAGAGTTTGTCTTGATTGTCATGAGACTCAAGGTGCTTATTCTATTCATCCACCCGAATAGTGGCAACATTCAGACAACTTGCGATAGGAACCAAGGCATATACATCATCAAAAAATCCCATATTTCTAGAATAATGAAATTTAGGGTGTGAAGGTTTTTTAGGTTCAGCCAAACACTTCTTGTTCTCATCAGTATTAATCTCTATGATAGGGTTTCCATCACCAGAAGTGTCTGTAATACCTAACTGGAAACCCATGATTTCATCTAGGACATGATTTTTTTTCATTTTTCAATCCAAGAAGATTTCTTGAACTCAGGACATGATATATGAGCACAGTATTTCAAAGAATGACCATGTTTAAGACATGATTTATAGTAATTGGGTTGTTTTCAATAAATGATGGCTTAGAAAAAACCAGAATCGCCATTAATAATCCCAATCAGGGAAGGTAGAGCCTAGGGGATATCAATTTATACAAAAATTATAGCAATTGAAGGTCATGAATGATTATTCATAACTAATTCGAAATTAAGCGGGTTTCCAATCAGTATGGAGATAAGAAAATGGAATACTTTTTGAACAAATGAAGTGGACGATCGCGAAGCTTATCCAAATCTAAAAAATGGAAGATTCACTGCAGGGGTCGAAATCTGTGGTCCATTTTAGAACCCTCCTAAAACATCCCCCATAAAACCAAGATCAACTCTCCCATAAGCGAAAATAATCATCCTCATAAGAGAAAATAATGATAACATTAGATGATTTTAGGAGGCCAATGTGAAAATCCATGAAGCTAATGGCTTTAATATATTGTCCCATAAATTTTAGAGATGGTCTATTCTTAGAAAAGTTCAAAAATAAGGAATAATCACAACTTTTATGCAAGAAGGCTTACCCCGGTTGTTGGGATAGAAATTACCGATTGTCCATGGTGATGAAAATTATTCGGATGAATGCTAGGGTTATGCACCATGACATCATTAACGCAAGGCACATTGATCTCCTCAGTTCATCCCATAACCAAATTGACGAAGGATCAATGAGCATTAGGGTTTTCTCACTCGCATGAAATCGGGTTCATCATCCTCCACAAGTCAAATATTCCTAAGGGTATCATGATGATAAGAAGAATAAATTGAAGTTTAATTCTAGTGGTCTGATGGATAAATATAACGATGCCATGATATTTTAGCAGCCCACTTGTTAGAGGTGCGGAAAGAATAACCCAAAAAAATTGATTAAGTGTGATAAAGAAGTGATTTAGGTTCGAGAAGGAAGGACACCTAAATACAACATGAAGATAAAAGAAACCCAATAATGAGATGGAAGAAATGAATTTTCTAGTCAAACCTCATTGAATTATCCATTGCATAAATTTCCAGGAACAAGGGAACATTGAAAACTAATTCCCTAAGCCAAGGGGTTTTAGAGACAATAAACACCTTCTAAGGTGGAAAGGGTGAGCTTTTTCCATCACTACAACAAAAGTGGATCATGACAACGAAGTGGTGACATTTACACTATTTATTCATTAATGAATAGAAAATGTGTTTTTTGAATCTGGTTCTATGCATTCCATCATGTCACAATTGTTCACAAGAATTTTCTATACACTACCACAAAGCAAATAAGTAGACGTGTCAGTGAAAATGAAAAATGGGGAAATTATTGCATCTTATATACATAAATCATCCCCTGTCAAATTTTTTGTATTTAACTTCCCACTGAACCTTTTCATACACATTATGATATAATTTGATTCAATTTTGGGCATGGATTGGGTTTCCCTATAAAGAGTCAACATAAATTTCTGTGAGAATAAAATAACTCTATTTATTAAAAATTGACCCAAGATTCTATAAAGGTCCATGGAGGAAGATGAATCTTATTTAGAACTAACATCTTAATCATGGAAAATATTTCCCTATGATCAATCATATCTACCTCAAATGGTTGAGTTTAAGGAAATAATCACCTTCAAAGACATGCCCATTGAGAAGGAATATGGTGATGTGTTTCTTGAGGAATTTCCTAATCTTCCTCACAACCGAGGGGTTTAATTTTCAATCGAGATTATACTTGGTGTGGTAACATTATCCAAGACACCATATAGAATGGCTGTTGTGGAACCTGAGGATTTGAATAAACAACTAGGTGAGAATATTGAAACAGGGTTTATAAACCCAAGTGCTTCTCCATGGGGTGCACCAATCCTCTTTATCAAGAAGAAGGATGGGTCAATGACCTTTTACATTGATTATTGTTAGATCAACAAGATCACGATAAAGAACATGTGTCATCTTCCATGGATTGATGATTTTTCGTTCAATTACATAAAACACAATACTTATCAAAGATTGATCTTGAGTCAGGATATTATCATGTAATAATAAAGAAGGAATATATCCACAAGACCAATTTTCATACATGGTATGGGCACTACGACTTCATGGTGTTTCCATTTACACTCACTTATCGTACAATATTCTTTATAGACTTGATGAATATAGTCTTCAAATGTTACCTCAAAAAATTAGTGGCAGTCTTTATATATGATATTCTAATATATTAAAAAGCAAGGAGGAGTATAGGGAGAATCTAAAAACTATTATAAAGACCCTAATAATATAGAGACGTTACCCCATGTATAGAAAATGAATGTTATAGTTTAAGGAAACCTCTTACATGGGGCATATAATCTTAAAAAATGGGATATATGTGGACCCTTCAATGAAGGAAGAAATTAAAGGATATATGAGGAAATCCTCCGTGATAGATATCAGCAGTTTCCAAGGGTTTGATGGGTATTTTCACCAATTTGTGAAAACTTTATCACAATTGGCTAACCCTCTTACCAAGATAACTCATAAGGGAGTAAAGGTTGTCTGGATGAAAGAATGTGAGGAAAGAATTACGATCTCAAAAAGAGGCTTATCACTGACTAGTGCACACACTACTGATAGGTGGGGAAATATTTATGGTATTTAATGATTCTTCAAATAATGGATTGGGTTTTGTATAGATGAAAAATAATAAAGTGATAACCTACACCTTAAAGAGTTTTTTATTTCATGAGAAAAATTATCCCATGCATGATCTGAAGTTAGCAGTTGTGATATTTATGGTGAAAATATGATGGAATTATCTCTATGGGGAGAAGTGTGATACATATACTGATAAAAAGAGACTAAAATATATATTTTCATTGAAATAGATTTATATGAATTAGTGAATATGGTTAGATCTCATCAAGTACTATGACTACTCAATCTCCTACCATCATGGTAATGAGAATAAGATGGAAGATTCTCTAACTAGAAATGATCCAAAATATTTATAAAATATGAGAATTTATAATGATATAATATAATCGACCTATAAATGATGGACATGGGAACCATAAATAAAGGAACAACACCAATACTTTCTCAAATGAGTGGCTGACCATCCCTCATGGAGAAAATAATGGATTCCAAAACAAATGATGTGAAATTTATGAAGAAGGTGAATGCCATGAGACAGGGGAAATCATTCGAATTTGAAATTGATGATGAATGAATTTTAATTTTTGGGTTAATACTATATGTACCATAAAATACTTGTGTTAATCAAGTAGATGTTTTATGATTCACAAATTCTGCATTTTTCCATCCACCTGGGAAGCGAAAAGATGTATCAATATCTCTAAGAGAACTATTAGTGGGACAATATGAAGAATGAGATCTATAAATATATATCAAAGTTCCCGGTATGCTAAAAATTGAAGGATGAAAGGTATAATCCTAATGGAATGATTAAACCGTTACCCATACCAACATGGAAATGAGATAAAATCCCTATGGGCATTTTCATCGTATATCTAATGATATTTTGGGGAGACAATGTTATATGGGTGGTTGTGGATCATCTTACAAAGACAAATAACTTTGTTATAATTCCATAGGACTTATTACTAGATCAACATGCATGGATATACATTAGAGTAGTGGTAAGGATGCATGAAGTAACACTATTTATTGTATCTGGTCGAGATCTGAGATTAAAAGTACAAGTTCAAGAAAAGTCTCTAAGATGCTATAAACAATGAGTATAAATTTAGTATGGCCTATCATCCTCAAAATTATATCCAATATGAATAGACTATTAGGACACTAGAATACATTTTTTAAGTATGTCCTATAAACTTCAAAGGAAAATGGGATCAACATCTCCCTTTGGTCAAATTCTCTTACAACAACATTTCCCACTCGAGCATCTAAATGGCTCCCTATGAAGCCCTTTATGGGAATATTTGTGAAACACCTGCATGTTGGGATGAGGTTGGGGAATGAAATCTTCCAGGTCCTAAAATAGATAATGAAATGGAGGAAAAGTATAAGACCTTTCAGAAACACATCAGGGTTTCTCATAGTCGATAGAAGATCTTTGATGAAAATCATTGATGAGACCTAGAGTTTTATGTCAGAGACATGGTATAACTCTACATATCTCCATGGAAGAAATTAATGAAATTTGTGAATATGGTAAATCTTAGTCAAATAATCTTCAGCACCTCTGAGATCCTTGATTACATCAGATCGGTTGCCAACTGACTAGAACTGTCACCAAACCTATCTCAAGTACATGTTGTATCTCATGTATCCCTCTTAAGAAATTTTATACAAAACCCCTCACATGTACTCAATTTAGAGGTACTACCATTGGGGAATGAACTTTCCTATGAGGATCAATCAGTGATGATCTTATATCATAGAGAAAATTTTCTACAAAATAAGACAAGGAACCTTGTCAAAGTGTTATGGAGGAACCACATGTTTAAAGAAGTAATGTGGTAACCAAAGGAGGTGGCCTATTTACTATAGGAAATTAAAATTTCAATGGAAAATTTAATTAATCAGCGAATATTATAATGACCCGAACAATTATAAATAAAATTTCCATTTTTTCAATTGAATTTCTTATTATGAAATACGGTTATCGAAAACGCATACACTTGTTTTCATTTATTATATAAAATTAGATTTAAAATAACTTTATGTATCATTAACATGGATAATATAGCTTTTTAATAGTGATTGCATGATTAGTATAAATAGAAGGTTTTAATATATCCAATTGACAAAGAAAAAGTAAGTTATGCCCTCAATCAATAGGATTGTATCACATGAATCCCATCTATTAGGTCTTTAAAGGGATATATTATTTCTAGTATTCTCCCCTAAACAAGCCCATTATAATATCTAAAAAAATAAGAATGATAAAAAAATTTATGGGATAAGTTCATGATCGTCAAGATCATGACCCAAACCATGTTCACTGATCTACCCACAGAAAGTTCCACCATCACACACCATATTCATAGGGTGTTTGATGGTGTATTAAAGGGATATGTATCAGTAACCTAACAATATGGATATGTAAATTAATTTTTACATAATAATTAATATATTTTGGGAGGGTCTTTTATATGGTTTATTTTGGAGAATTAACCCATGGTTTGTTTGATTTATATATGATTTTATCATCTTGATCCTTATAATGGTAGAGGATCAATGCTATGAAAAAGGAAGGTGGAGGTTCATTCCTAAATTCCTAATTTGGATTTCTCTTCCCCCTTTTTGACCATGTGTTCTTCGCATTCTTTGTGGGGTTATGATAAATGGATTGTTTCACATCTGTCTCGAAACAAAATGATCCCCAACCATATATCTGACATCATGAGAACCCAATGAAGATGTGACGATGATGGAAACAAGAAGAATCAACACGTTTCAGAAGAAATATTTCCTCGACTGTTCTTTGCACAGTTGATTGAAACACATTTTTTGAGCCGTTCGAACACACGAAACATACCAAATCGACATTTCCATAGAGGGGAACCTTCATTCTTGATTTTCTTGGAGATCAGACAACCGGATCAATGGATATAAGATCACTGAAGTCATACGGAGGAAGGACCACTATTCTAGAAAATCGAGAAGAACAAGACGTGTTCTCTGAAGAATATAGTGTGTGGGGACAAATCTATGGAATCTAGGGTTTTGCAATGCAGGAAGGGATGACATTTCTGGTGACAACGGTCACACGACGTGTGGTTCCTTACAAGTGACTCTATGTGTATCTCAGATGATACATGGACATGGGGTGGAGTAGAAGACATACACTTCAAAAAACGACAAAAACAGGATAGTTATGTGGGTTACCCCATGTACCGGTACACCGGTTGACATATATGGGTCAAAGACATGTACGATCACATGGAAAAAGTACATGGATCAAACCTAGATAATTAGACATGACGTGTGACCGTAACTACATGCCATGTATACTCTTTCTACACGACATGTCTTCGGTCTTGGTCCATTTCACATGGGAAGTACCCAAAGTCAAGGGACACTAATTAGACACTAAATGGAAATAATATTCATCATTAATATATATAATATTAATGTTATTTATTATTTATAAACACCATTTTAGTTCATTTTACACTTTGAACATCATTTCACATTATAAATTGAAATTCCGTCTTAAAATGCACTATTATGTGGTACATTTTTTAACATCATTTAAAGTACCCAGGGATCTTGATTTTACTTTCATATTTAATTTTCAGGTTTCTAATTATATTCGTAACAATTCATACTTGTGGAGTGTGGGATGGTTCACATTGGAAGACCACCAAAATGGGATTTCATGTAAACAATTTTGGAGAAGGCAAATTGGACACTAGGACACTAATGAGAATGTGGGGCCCAACATAGAGGCACAATGAAGCCCAAATTTCATGGGATTCTAGAAGACATATAGTGGAACAGATAATTATTCAGGATAAAGTTCTAATTTTTCCTACATGATGGCAACTAAGGTGTCCCAAATAGAATATCAAAATATGGGCCAGAATCTACGTCCCAGAATATTATCCCACTAAATCGTCCATAACTCCAGATTCACAACTCCAAATGGCCCCAAATTTTATAGGATGTTAGGAGACATCCTAGTATCCATTTTCTTATTCTATGTCCCACACTAATTATTCCATATAGACGGTCCTTTCGACACATCTATTTGGTGGTTGCAAGCTGGATTCCACCTCGGGTCAAGAGTGGAAAAGTCTAAGTTCCACAATCTTTCCACCACCCTAGGCCTACCATAATAAATTAGTATGCTTTGTACTATTGGAGGATTGACCCAAGGCTCAAAAAGGACTATTTAAGGCAGTGGTGGTGGAATATTTTATCATCTTTTGAGATTTCTTTCATTGTAATGTTATGCTTCTATTTTGTTGTCTCAAGTTTATCTTTCACTTGTAAGTTGTTTTAATTCATACTAGTTTCTTAATAAAAAGTTCATATTATACTATTATTTATTTCTTATCCATATCAATTTGATATCTTTTCCCCAAGGTGTGAATTTATTCACACCAAACCTTTTGAAATTATTCACACAATGGTGGAGTGGTCATTTCCTTTTTATTGTTATCTTTACTTCTTCAATTCCTCCCACATGAGTTTACTTCCCACTTACATTGAAACCATAGAATCAATAGAGGGCTAACCCACTTATGGGATGATCCAAGGGAGTATCATGGGGCTGGATGGGATGTTATTAATCACCCCATTAATTTATAATCACTTATTTTAATTGATATTTTTATTTAATGATTTTTAAACTCCATCTTCCTTGTTGAATTTAAGGCCAGACACATCAAGTGCTAATACAGACCTTTACCTTGAAGTGATTTAAATATTGATCCTTAAAGTGTATAGGTGATTAGTATTAAAGTGTGTAGATATTAAAATAGTGATAATTTTGTTTAACCTTTTTAAGTTAACCCATCTCAAATATAATAAATTGAAATAGTTGAAAAAGAATTTATCCAATCCACCCTGAGTGATAACCTAGGATCAACTCATTATTTTAAATTGACTCACATAAATCTGTTATTTATCCATTAAAACCATATCAAATCAATCCATGTTGGCCATTTCATAGCCAAAACAGTCCATATAATATACATGTCTATAGGTTTCTTCTTAGGTCTTTGAGGATTCGACAACCCATGCTAAATTACAAGGATCGTTCTACCTTCATCTCTTGGGTAAATTTGAGCGTGAACCAAATTTTGGCACCGTTTCCGAGGACCCAAGTATGTCATCTCAACACCCATTCCTTTATCCTCCATTTCTTTTATTCTCATCCAAGATCTCTTATCTTTTTCCTTTCTCATTTTTTTTCTTTTTGTGCATGTCCACCTACACTCGTGATCAATCAAACCTTCTAGTTAGGGTGGAATGTCCTAGGGTAGGGGAGTCATGTGAACCTAGGATATTGTTTCCATTAGATCATAATCTTATTGATATTATAGAGTCAAAAATTGATCCCATTTCAATGGAAGGTATTCAAAGGATCCAACTCATAAACTCAGGTGGAAACCCAAATGGAAATCCAAATGAGGCATCCCCAAACTAGGGGAATGCTGTCAATCATACCATGAATGACTACCTCACACCTTCCTGGATCACTATACTCTCATGCATTAGAAAAAATTTCCTAGGATATTCTAACTAAATCCTTAAACTCCATGTCCTAAACCACCTTCCCACATTCCATGGAATGAAGTCCGAGATGCCCTACCTTCACGTTAAGTAGTTTAATGACATTTTAGAAACCTTGTGTCTCCCACATCAACTAGAATCATCTAAAGTTGAGGTTATTTACTTTTTCATGAAAGGATCAAGATAAAATTTGGATAAAAATTTTTATACCATCACCCATCAACTCTTCGGACCAACTACAAAGAAAATTCAATAAAAAATACTTTCCCCACCACAAAACAACTTCACATAAGAAGAGTATCCAAAACGTTTTTGAAAAAGAGGGATAGTCATTTTATGAAACATGTGAGAGGTTCAAATACACTCTAAACATGGTTCCAAACCATGGTTTTTCTATTCTTGAACAAGTGATATTTTTCTATGAAGGGTTGGGTCCAGGGAACAAACAATCCATTGACATGATGTGTAATAGAACCTTTAAAAACAAAGCCCCAAATGATGGTTATGAGTATCTAGAAAACCTTGCTGAACAAAACCAAACATGGGGAACTTCACCTAATTATAAAAATCCACAATGAACTACTGGAATTCATACAGTCAGAGAAGAGGAAAGCCTTATGGATAAACTCATAGCACTCTCTAGGAAGGTTGAAGAGATAAACCTTAGGAAAGTCAATGAAATCCAAACTGTTGACCCTATTTGCACAATTTGTGACAAACTTGAAAATAGGAGAGCTAACTTCCAAACCATTCCATCCACCAAGGATGTTCTTTTTTGGGGAAACCCATTAGAATTAAATGCTTTGAAGTTTCAAAAGCTTCAATACCAAAACACCTTCAACCCATGGTATAAGGACCACCAAACTTCCGCTGGAAAGATAACCAACAACCTAGCCAACCACAAATAAAAAATCCTAACACCATCAGAACTACCAAACCTATAACCAATTCCAAACCCAACCTATTAATACCAATAGTCACAAGTCCATTTTGAAAAAACCATCCCACCTCCAAAATATCCCACAGGGATAAACCAATCTTCTCATTCATCAACCCAAACTGTTCCACAAAACCTACTAGAACAACTGTGAAAACAAATGGAAAGGATGAACTTGAAAGTCTCTTCCATAAAACAAGAACTGAAAACCATCCAAACTGGAAAGGCAACCATGCCTACTCAGGCGACACCATCCTCAAATTTAAGGAGAGAGTCAAGTTGTACTAAAAAAACTCATGAACAACTAATGGTTGTGACTGTTTTAAGAAGTGGAAAATCAATTGAGAAACCTGAAAAAATAAGTCAGAAACCATGGGAAGATTCAAACTCTAATGAAAATTACAATGAACCACAAGATCAAACTAAGAAAATTGATAAAAATGTGAAAGAAACAACTCCAACCCACATCTGTCACACTGCAACTTTCTGATCATATCATTATGGTTCCAAAGGGGATTTTAAAGGACGTTCTGGTAAAGGTTGAAAACTTCATATACTCTGCTGACTTCATTGTCCTTGACAACCATCCAAACTTAGGAAATAAGGATCAATCCCCAATAATCCTTGGTCATTTTCCTTGAAACTATCAACTCTGTTATCCAAGTTTGAAAAGGGAACATGACCATCACCTTTGGAAACATGAGTCTAGACTTGAACATCTATAATGAAAGCTCACAAATAGGGTATGACAAATAAATTCATGAGGTAAACATGATAAGAATAATTGATAATGAATCCAGAGAACATCAAGGAATATTTGATGGATGTTTAATTCGAGATGAGATAGATTTCCTTTGTTCACACGAAGGAAGTTTATAGTATTGGCTTGAATCAATTTCAAATTGCTCTTATGTTGAAGTCTTAGGTCCAAAAATCAGTAAAACCTTTCAGGAAACCACTTTCATGGATACCACTCCAACTTCCTTCCCTAAATCTGATCAAGATAATCTAGTAGCTAAAAATTCTACATGTGGGGAATCAATCCTATATAAAACTCTAGGAAATAAAATTAATCTTGTTCCAATGTCCCAATATTCTGTTGAAATTATGAACCAACCTGATATTGAATTGAAGGAAACTCCTATTGCACTCAAGTATTCCTTCCTAGGGGATAATAAAAAACATCTTATTGTCATTTATTTATATCTTAAAGCCAATCATGAGAGGATTAATCTAGATGTCCTTAGGAAATAAAAGAAATCCTTGGGTTGGACCTTGTCTGATATTCCTGGTATTATCACACATATCTAGACTCATAGGGTTGTTCTAGAATTTTATTCAAATCCATGTTGTCAACCACAACGATGACTCAATACTAATCTCATGGAGGTAGTAAGGAAGGAACTTCTGAAATTGTTAGAAGCTATTATCATATATCACATAGCTAAGAGTGAGTGGGTCAGCCCAATCCAAGTGGTTCCCAAGAAGGCAGGAATAACAGTGATAACAAATAAGGATGGAGAGATTCTTCCAACTAGGGTGAGTAGTGGATGGAGAGTCTGCATCGACTATAGGAATCTAAAATCATATACCAAGTAAGACCATTTACCCTTGAAATTCTTTTACCAATTCATTGAGAGAGTGGAAGGTCATGCCTTCTAATATTTCTTAGATGGGTACCTGGGGTACAATCAGATTGAGGTATCCCTTGAGGATCAAGGGAAGACTACATTCACCTATCCATTCGGCACCTTTTCCATCAAATGGATTCCCTTCGGGTTATCCAGTTCCCCTGGAACCTTCTAGCGGTGCATGATGTGAATATTCTCAGACATGGTAGGGGATTTTCTTTAGGTATTCATGGATGACTTCTCTGTGTTTGGGGATACATTTGAGGGATTTTTGAGGAATGTGGAGAGAGTCTTTTCATGATGTGAAGAAAATAATCTAGTCTTAATCTGGGAAAAATGAAATTTCATGGTTAAGGAGGGACTAGTTCTAGGCCATATAGTCTTAGGTAGGGGGATTGAAGTTGATAAAGCCAAGGTTTACATCATTATTCACCTTACATCATCCAAAACTGTCAAGTAAGTGAGGCCTTTCTTAGGACATGCTTGTTTCTATAAGAAGATTCATCTAGGAATTTAGTTCAATCTCCCTTTCCCTTTGTGCTCTCCTAGTAAAAGATGATCTATTTTATTGGACATAATGCTGTGAGGGTTCATTCTCAACCCCCAAATCCTCTCTCACCAATAATACCATTATGAAATCTCTAAATTGGAAACTTCCTTCCAAACATATGCGTGATGCCAGTGACATTGCTGTAGAAGCTGTGTTGGGACAACATTGTGATAAAACTCTTTCTGTCATTGCTTATGCAAGAAAATCTTTAAATTATGCCCAAATCAACTACACCACCACTTAAAAGGAGTTACATTCTATTGTATTTTCCTTAGAGAAGTTTAGGTAATACCTCTTAGGATCCCCCATCACTATTTTCACAGACCATTCAGCACTAAAATACCTCTCCCAAAAACAAGATGTTATGGCTAGAATAATTAGGTGGGTCATTCTCTTACAAGAATTTGACCTCAAAATCAAGGATACAAATGGTGTTGAAAATGTTTTACCTAATCACCTATCTAGGATGGAACTCAAAGAAAACTCAAATCAACTTTCTGTGTCTGCTTAATTTCCTGATGAACACCTATACTCTTTGAGTGACTACCCTTGGTATGCTGACATATCCCATTTCATAGTTACAGGAGTCATTCCAAAATTCGTAGGGACTCAATATTGAATGAAATTACATTTTGATGTTAGAAAATAATTGTTTGAATATCCATACCTCTATAAGTTCTTCCCTAACCAAGTCATTAGGAGGTGTGTCCCAGAATCTGAACAAGAGTCTATCCTTAAATTCTGTCATAGTGAGGCATGTGGAGGTCACTTTTACTCTAAGAAAACACCTACTAAGATTCTTCAGTGTGGTGTATTCTGGACCACCCTCTCATGGGAATCCTACACATTTCTTCAAATCTGTCATAAGTTTCAACAATTAGGGTATATCACAAAAAGGAATCAAATGCCACTCACTCTCATCATGGTGACTCAAATCATTGACAGTTGGGGAATTGATTTCATGGGTCCCTTCCCAAACTCTAGAGGATATCTTTAAATTCTTTTATCTATCGATTATGTCTCCAAATGGGTTGAGTCTATTCCTAAAAATTCAAATGATCATCAAACTATGATTATATTTATCAAGGGAAACATATTCTCTACATTTGCAATTCCTAGGGCAATCATTAGTAATCATGGAACTCATTTTTGCAATCATCCATTCTCATCACTCATGAAAAAATATGCAATTTCTCACAATTTTTTCACTGCTCACCACCCACATACCAATGGTCAATCTAATTTATCTAATTGATAAATCAAAAAAAGTCTTTAGAAAACAGTTAATCCATCTAGGAAAGATTGGTCTATATAACTCCTAGATACTCTTTGGGCCTATCTAACTGCATATAAACCCATTTTAGGAATGTCCCCATATAGGTTGGTTTATGGTAAGGCTTGCCATTTTCCAGTGGAGATTGAACATAAGGCCTTTTGGGAAATTAAAAAAATTAATTATGACCTCTCATTGGCCGAAAAAAATGAAATTAGATCTCAATGAACTTGAGGAACATAGGATGGAGGCTTATGAAAATTCAAGGATCAATAAAGATAAAGTACAAGACTATCAATCTTGAAATCTTAAAACCAAACATATTGTACCAGGTAAACCTACTATTTTGTATAGTTCTAAACTTCATTTTCACCTAGGAAAGGTGAGGTCTAGATGGCTAGGTCCTTACATAGTGCATAAGGTGTACCCCCATGGGGCTATAGAAATTCAAGATCCCACCAATGGCCAAACCATTAATGTTAAGGGTGATAGAGTCAAACCATTCATTAAACCAGTCCAAAAAATTTAATTTCATGAAAACATGTGTAAACCAACCTTATATTAGGAAAATACTTAAATAATTAAGGGACTGAGTCAAGCTAGTGACATTAAACCAAAGTGTTGCATCGGAGGAAACTTGTGGTTTTCATCTTTGCGAATCATTTTTTTAAATAGGATTAATGAATCATTTTTATATTTAAAAAAATAGACTATTGAATTATTCTTCTATTATGACTATGGATGGGTATGAATGGGGAGCGCCATATTTATATGTGTCAAGTGGTGTGATCCTTGAGTAACACCTTTCCCATAAATTTAAAAAGAATACAATGTATCGTCAGTTTATTTTATTTTATTTTTATATGTTTGTAGGTTAAGATAAAAATAAAAAAAAATTAAAAAAAATAAGAAAAATAATAATTAAAAAAGGGGACATGTTGTAGGCCGTGGGGAAAACCCCGTCATAACCAGTGAAGCTATGGGGAATCGAACCCGGGACGGAAGGGAGACATGGGTGTGCACTTACCACTGACCTATAACATATTGTGCCTTTTTATTCCATAATTTTTTATATATACTTATATTTTACTTTCATTATTATATAAATAAATATATATATATAGTTGTTTTTTGTTTTTCTTTTATTTTTTTGTTTTTTTTCCAGTATGGAATTCTTAGAGTCACATCGAGATCAAGGGATTAAAAGGGAGAAACAAGAATTTCAACTTCAACCACCAGGTGACTTAATTCCATGATCCTCATTTTCAATTTACTTTTTGAACTCCCATTATCTACCTCTATCCCCTTAATTTTTTTTTCTTTATACACTGGTGATAGTGTAATTTTATGTTGGTGGGGGGAGATAAAATAAAATTTATTTTGGATAAAAAAAATAATGATTTGAAAAAAAAAGTGTGCCTTAAGGGAAGGGAATTTTTTTTAACCTTGAACATGATTATAGACATTGTACACTTTGAAACTAAATATCAAATAATTTAGCATGCTCATATTTTGATCTTAATCCATGTATAATCTGATGAGTATAGATTTTGGAAAGTGTGGGTGTCTAATGTGATATTTCATGGTTTATATTTTCGTCCACTTAAAAAAATCACAATGCACATCCTTTGGATAGTGGGGTATTAGTTTGAGTTCATGGGGTCCCCAAAATAAATAGCATATGTTTGGTGATAATTTTAGTTTTAATATGAGTATTAAATAGAAAATATTAAATAATAATAATAAATTTGTGCGTAGGGAAATGAAATGACCTAATGCATAGCTTTCGGCACTTGGGGATTGTGACTCCATAGTTGTCTGGCCTAGAGTTAGTAATTTTACCTCATTTATTGGTAATTTGAATTTGTTTTTTACTGAGCTAACTCGGGAAGATGCTCGAGTATGTGGGCTTCACTTGGTGCCCTATAGTCTTTGAGCCTAGGAGTCATCGGAAAAGTCTCGCTACAGGGGTTGACTCATTTGAGTGCAATTTCAATTACCATGGAAAATTTGATAAAGAAAAAAAAATACAATAATTCTTTTGAATACTCATCTTAATATTGAAATGTGATTCCACCTAGAACATCCATCATTTTTCTCTTCAATAAGGATGAACCCCCAGGTCTAATGTGATGCACAACACATCATCACTCTTAATTGATATTAGATGAAACATGACGATGAATTTGAACAATGGAATGGGATATGGATTGGGATATTATTATGAATCTATCATGTATTAAAAAAATTTGATGGGTTTCATGATTGTTTGGTATAAGGGTTTTTGGTGATCATTTTGTATTAAAATGTTTTTGGAAAAGAGAATTTGAATTTCATATTGTTGAGATATATTTTTCTTAGGACTAGAAAAACTCAAGTTAGGGATGTGATTATCCACTAAATGAGGCTAATATCCATTTTCAATATATATTATATCCATGTTATTTATTATTCATAAACACCATTTTAGTTCATTTTAAACTTTGAACATCATTTCACATTATAATTTGTAATTCCTTCTTAAAATGAACTATTATGTGGTACATTTTTTTAACATCATTTAAAGTACCCAATGATCTTGAATTTATTTACATATTTAATTTTTTTGGTTTCTAATTATATTGGGAACAATTAAATCTTGTGGAGTGTTGGAAGGTTCACATTGGAAGACCACCAAAATGGGATTTCATGCAAACAATTCTAGAGAAGGCAGATTGGACACCAGCCCACTATTGAGAATGTGGGGCCCAACATATAGACTCAATAAAGCCCAAATATCCAAGGATGCTAGAAGAAATATAGAGAAACAAATAATTCTTCATAAGACAGTGCTAATGCAGCCTATATGATGGCAATTAAGGCGTTCAAAATAGAATATCAAAATCTGGGCTAGAATATGTGGCCCGAAATAGTATACCACTAAATCATCCATAACTCCCTGTTCACAACTCCAAATGGTCCCATATTTTATAGACGGTTAGGAAACATCCGAATATCCATTTTTATATTCAATGGCCCACTATAATTCATCAAAGGAGATGGTTTTTTGGACACGTCTGTTCGGTGGTTTCAAGTTGGCTGCCACCTCAGGTCAAGAGTGGAAAAGTCCAAGTTCCACAAGCTTTCCACCACCCTAGGCATACCATAATCAAGTGGGATTCTTTGTACTATTGGAGGCTCGACCCAAGGCTCGCAAAATGGATATTTAAGGTAGTGGTGGTGGAGGAGTTTATCATATTTTGAGCTTCCTTTCATTGTAATGTTATGCTGCAATTTTGTTGTATCATGTTTGTCTTTCACATGTAAGTTGTTTTAATTCATTCTAGTTTCTTAATAAAAAGTTCTTATTATACTATTATTATATTCTTATACATATCACTATGATACCATTTCCTCAAGGTGTTAATTTATTCCCACCAAACCTTGTGAAATTATTCACACAATGGTGGACTGACCATTTTCTTTTTATTGTTTTCTTTACTTCTTCAATTCCTCCCTCATTAGTCTACTTACCTCTTCCATTGAAACCATAACATAAATTGAGGGAATACAAACATATGGGTTGATCCAAGGGAGTAGAAAAGGGATGTATTGGATGTTATTTATCACCCCATTAATTTCTAATCACTTATTTTAATTGAGTTTTTTATTTGATGATTTTTAAATTCCATCGTCCTTGATGAATTTAAGGCCACACACTTCAAGTTCTAATACGAACCTTTACCTTGAAGTGCTCAAAACATTTATCCTTAAATATTATCAGTGATTAGTATTAAAGTGTGTATATATCAAACCAATGAGTATTTTGTTTGAAATTCTTATTTTAACCCATCTCAAATATATGAAATTGAAATAGTTGAAAATGAATTTCATCCAATCCACCCCTAGTGATAAATTATGATCAACTCATTATTTTAAATTTAATTCACATAAATCTGTTATTTATCCTTTTAACCCATCAAAAATAAACCCATGTTGGCCACTAAATAGACAAAACAATCCTTAGAATATATGTTTCTATAGGTTTCTTCTTAGGTCTCTGAGGATTCGACAACCCAAGCTAAACTACAAGAACCGTTCTACCTTCAACTCTTGGGTAAATTTGAGCGTGAATGAAATTTTGGCACCATTTCTAGGGACCCAAGTAAGTCATATAAACACCCATTATATTCTCCCCCATTTATTATATTCTCACCTAAGATCTCTTATCTTGTCATTTTTTGGTTTTTTTCTTTTGGTGCATGTCCGCCTACACCCACGATCAATCAACCCATCAAGTTAGGGTCGAATGTGATAGGTTTGGAGAGTAAAGTGAACCTAGGAGATTATTTCCATTAGATCATAATCCTATAGATATTCCAGAGTCCAAAATTGAGCCCATTTCAATTGAAGGTATTCAAAGGAACCAACTCATAAACCCAGGTGGAAACCAAAATGGAAATCCAAATGAGGCAACCCCAAACATGGGTAATGTGGTCGATCAAACCATGAATGACTACCTCACACCTTCCTGGACCAATGAAACCTAATGAATTAGACACAATTCCTTAGGATATACCAACTACATCTTTAAACCCCATTTACTAAACCACATTCCCACATTCCATTGAATGGAGTCTGAGATTCCCACCTTTACGTTAAGGAGTTCAATGACATTGTGGAAACCTTGTGTCCCCCACATCAACTAGAATCAGCTATGTTGAGGATATTCTATTTTTATGTAAAGGATCTAGCAAAAAAATTTTCTAAACAATTTAAGACCATCATCCATAAACTCTTGGGACCAACTACAAAGATAATTCTACAAAAAAGACTCTCCCCACCAAAAAACAATTGCACTTAAAAAGAGTATCCAATTTTTTTTTGAAAAAGATGGATAGTCATTATATGAAACATGGGAGAGGTTAAAAGCCACTCTAAACATGGTTCCAAACCATGGATTTTCTATTACTAAACAAGTGATAATTTTCTATGGAGGTTTGGGTCTGGGGATCAAACAATTCATTGACATGATGTGTAATGGAACCTTTAAAAACAAAGATCCAAATGATGCTTATGAGTATCTAGAAAGCCTTGAGGAACAAAACCAAACATGGGGAACTTCACCATATTATGAAAAGAAACAAATAACTAATGGAATTCATACACTTAGAGAAGATGAAATCTTTAGGGATAAACATGCAGCACTCTCTAGGAAGGTTGAAGAGATAAAACTTAGGAAAGTCCATGAAATCCAAACTGTTGACCCTATTTGCATAATTTGTGATGAACATGACCATAAGACAGACAATTGACCAACCATTACATCCCTCAAGGATGTTATTTTAGGAGGACCCCGGTGGAATTAAATGCGTTGAACTTTCAAAAGCCTCAATACCAAAACACCTTCAACCCAATGTATAATGACCACCCAAGCTTTCGCTTAAAAGACAACCAACAACCTAGACAACCACATGGAAAAAATCCTTTCCCCCATCAGAACTACCAAACCCATAACAAGTTACAAACCCATCCTATCCAATACTAATAGCCACCAGTCCATTTTCAACAAACCATCCCACCTCCAAAATATCCTCCTGGGATAAACCAATCTTCTCAAGCATCAACCCAAACTGTTCCACTATGCCTACTAGAAAAAACTGTGAAAAAAATGGAAAAGGATGAACTAGGAAGTCTCTTCCCTAAAACAAGAACTTCAAACCATCAAAAATGGAAGGGCACGCATGCCTACCTAGGCTGCACCATCCTCAAATTTTAGGGGATATTCAAGCTGTACTCAAACAACTCATGAATAACTAAAGGCTGTGACTATTTTAAGAAGTGGTAAATCAATTGAAAAACCTAAAAAAACAAGTGAGAAACCATTTGAATCTTAAAACTCTAATGAAAATTCAAATGAACAAGAAGATCTAACTGAGGAAACTGATAATAATTTGAAATAAACAACTCTTCAACAGACAACCCCACAACCTACACCATTTCCTCAACATATGAGGGGGGAAACCAATCCTGAATTGAGTGAAACATTGAGAGAAATCTTCTCACAAGTCAAGTTTAACATTAACCTTATCGACACAATCCAAACCATACCTTCCTACTCAAAGTACCTTAAAGGACTTGTTCACTTTTAAAAGAAAATTTTCACATAAAAACCAAGTCCTTTTGGCTTAAAATGTGAGTACCTCGATTCAAGGGACCATTCCTCCTATGTTGAAGGAACCATGTTTCCCTTACATCAATGTTGAACTAGGAGAGAGAAAATTTTAAAGGCCATGGGTGACCTATGTGTTAGTTTCAATCTCATCCACTATGTTGTGTACGACCAGTTAGGCATAGAATAACTCCAACCCACATCTATCACACTTCAACTTGCTGATCATAGCATTAGGGTTCCAAAGGGGATCTTAAAGGATGTTCTGGTAATGGTTTAAAACATCATCTACCCTACTGACTTCATTGTCCTTAACAACCATCCAAACATAGGAAATAAGGAACAAACCCCAATCATCCTTGGTCATCCTTTCCTTGCAACAATCAACTCTGTTATCCGAGTTCGAAATGGGAACATGACCATCACCTTTGGAAAAATGATTCTATACTTGAACATCTATAATGAAAGCTCAAAAATAGGGGATCACGAAGACATTCATGAAGTAAACATGATTGGAAGCATTGATAATGAATCCATAGAACATCAAGGAATATTTGATGGATTTTTAAGTCAGGATGAGATTAATTTCCTTTGTTCACATGAAAGAAGTTTATCTCCATGGCTTGATTCATTTTCAAATTGCTCTTATAATAAATTCTTAGGTCCAACAATCAGTAAAACCTTTCAGGAAATAACTTTCATGGAGACCACACCAACATCCTTCCCTACATCTGATCAAGCCAATATAGTAGTTGAAACTTCTACATGTGAGGAATCAAGCGTTTTTAGAACTCTAGGAAATAAAATTTATCTTGATCCAATGTCCCAATCTTTTGTTGAAATTTTGAACCAACCTGATATTGAATTTAAGGAACTTCCTGCTGCACTCAACTATGCCTTCCTAGGGGAAAATCAAACACATTATATAGTCATTTATTCTTATCTAAAATCCAATCATGAGAGTATTCTTCAAGATGTCCTTAGGAAACATAAGAAAGCCATTGGTTGAACCCTGTTTGATATTCCTAGTATTATCCCACTTATCGGGACTCATAGGATTGTTATGAAATCTGATTCAAATCCATTTCGTCAACCACAATGGCGACTCAATCCTAATATCATGGAGGCTGTAAGAAATGAACTTCTGAAATTATTAAAAGATGGTATCATATATCCCATAGCTAAGAGTGGGTGGGTCAGCCCAATCCATGTGGTTCCCATAAAGGTAGGAATAACAGTGATAACCAATAAGGATAGGGAGATTCTTCCAACTAGGGTGAGTAGTGGATGCAGAGTATGCATCGAATATGGGAAGCTAAACTCATTTACAAAGAAGGACCATTTCCCCTTGCCATTCATTGATCATGTCCTTGAGAGAGTGGAAGGTCATGCCTTATACTATTTCTTAGACGGGTACTCATGGTACAATCAGATTGAGGAATCCCTAAAGGATCAAGGGAAAACTACATTCACCTATCCATTCGAAAACTTTTCCTTCAAACGCATGCCCTTAGGGTTATGAAATGCCCCTGGAACCTTCCAGTGGTGCATGATGGGAATATTCTCAGACATGGTAGGTGATTTTCTTGAGGTCTTTGTGGATGAATTCTCTGTGTTTGGGGATACATTTGAGGGATGTCTGAGGAATGTGGAGAGAGTATTGTCTAGATTTGAAGAAAATAATCTGGTCCTAAAATGGGAAAAATTCCATTTCATGGTTAAAGAGGGACTATTTCTAGGCCATCTAATCTCATGTATGGGTATTGAAGTTGATAAAGCCAAGTTTGACATCATTCGTCACCTTCCATCACCCAAAACTGTCAAGTAAGTGAGGTCTTTCTTAGGACATGTTTGTTTCTATAGAAGATTCATCAAGGACATTAGTTCAATCCCCCCCACCCTTGTGCTCTCCTAGTAAAGGATGCTCCATTTGATGGGACATGAATCTGTGGGGGTTCATTCTAAACCCTCAAATCCTCTCTCACCTCCCCTCCCATTTTAAAATCTTCTAATTGAGACGTTATTTTCACACTTATGTGTGATGCTAGTGACATTACTGTAGGAGTTCTGTTAGGAAAACATTGTGATAAAACTCCTTATGTCATTGCTTATGCAAGAAAATCCTTAAATTATGCCCAAATCAACTACACCGCCACTTAAAAGGAGATACTTTCTATTCTGTTTTCCTTAGAGAAGTTTAGGTCCTACCTCTTATGATCCCCCATCACTGTGTTCACTGACCATTTTTCACTAAAATACCACTTCCAAAAACAAGATTCTAAGGCTAGACTGATTAGGTAGGTCATTCTCTTACAAGAATTTGACCTCACAATCAAGGATAAAAAGGGTGTTGAAAATTTTGTAGCTGGTCACCTCTCTAGGATGGAACTCATAGACCACTCAAATAATATTTATGTTTCTGATTCATTTAATGATGAAAACCAATACTCTGTGAGTGGCTACCCTTATTATGCCTACATAGGCAATTTCTTAGTTATAGGAGTCATTCCAAAATTCTTACGGAATCAAGATCGAAGGAAATTACTTTCTTGGGTTAGAAACGATGTGTTTGATGATCTATACCTCTATAAGTTCTACCCTGACAAAGTCATTAAGAGATGTGTCCCAGAATCTGAACAAGATTCCATACATAAATTATGTCATAGTGAGGCATGTGGAGGTCACTTTTTCTCTAAGAAAACATCTGATAATATTTTTCATTGTGGTCTTTTCTGGACCACCCTCTCATGGGACTCTTATTCATTTTTTCAAAGCTGTCCTAAGTGTAAATAAGTAGGGTCAATCACAAAAAGGAATCAAATGACACTCACTCCCATCTTAGTGATTGAAATCTTTGACTATTGGAGAATTTATTTCATGGGTCCCTTCCCAAACTCTAGGGGATATCTTTAAATTGTTTTAGCTATTGATTATGTCTCCAAATAGGTTGAGGCCATTCCTAAAAAATACAATGATCATCAATCTATGATTAGATTTATCAAGGAAATCATATTCTCTAGATTTGGAATTCCTAGGGCTATTATTAGTGATCGTGGAACTCATTTTTGCAATCGTCCATTCTCTTCACTCATGGAAAAAATATGAAATTTCTCACAAAGTGTCCACTGCTTACCACCCACAAACCAATGTTCAATCTGAGTTAGCCAATCGAAAAATCAAAAAAATTCTTGAGAAAATTTTTCATCCATCTAGGAATGATTGGTCGAGAAAACTCTTAGATGCTCTTTTGGCCTATCGAACTTCCTATAGAACCATTTTAGGAATGTCTTCATATAGGTTGGTTTATTGTAAAACATGACATTTTCCAGTGGAAATTGAACATAAGGCCTTTTAGGGAATTAAAAAGAATGAATTATGACATCTAATTTCTTGAAACAAAAAGGAAATTAGATCTCAATAAATTTGAGGAACATAGGATAGAGGCTTATGAAAATTCAAGGATCAATAAAGCTAAAGTACATGCCTAAAAATCTCAAAATCTTAAAACCAAACACATTGTACCGGGTTAGCCTATTATTTTGTATAGATATAAACTTCATTTACAATCGGTAATGTTGAGGTCTAGATGGTCAGGTCCATACATAGTGCATAAGGTGTACCCCCATGGGGATTTTGAAATTCCAGATCCAACCAACGGTCAAACCTTTAAAGTTAATGGTCATAGATTAAAAATATTCATTGAACCATTCTAAAAAAATGAATTTGATGAAATTTTTTTCGAACAAACCTTAGATTAAGAAAATACTTAAATAATTAATGGTCTAAGTCAAGATAGCTACATTTAACCAAAGCGTTGCACGAGAGGAAACCCATGTTTTACATCTTTGCGAATCATTTTTTTAAATAGGATTAATGAATCATTTTTATATTTAAAAAAATAGAATGTTGACCTATTTTTCTATTATGAGAATGGATGGGTATGAAAGGGGAGAGCCATACTCATCCATGTCACGTGGTGTGATCCTTGGGTAATACCTGACCAAAAAAATTAAAAAGAAGACAATGTATCATCAGTTTATTTTTTTATGTGTTTATAGGTTAAGATAAAAATAAAAAAATAAAAAAAAATAATAAAGGAGGAATTCCATAGGCTGTCGTTAAAACCCCATCACAACCGGCGAAGCTACGGGAAATCAAACCTGGGACCGAAGGGAGACAGGGGCCTGCCCTTACCACTGAACTTCGACTTATTGTGCTTCCTTATTCTATAATTTTTATAAATATACTTATATTTTACATTATTTATTTTATATATATATATATATATATATATTTTTGTTGGTTTTTTAATACTAGGTAATTCACAGAGTGACATCGAGATCAAGGGATTAAAAGGGAGGAACAATAATTTTAACTTCAACCACCAGGTGACTTTATTCCATGATCCTCATTTCAATTTCTTTTTTGAACTCCCATTCTCTACCTCTACCCACTTCTAAATTTTATTTTCTTTAAACACTGGGGATACTGTTATTTTAAGTTGGGGGGAGATAAAATTAAATTTCTTTTGGGTCAAAAAAATATTGATTTGAAAAAAAGTGTGCCTTAATGGAAGGAAAAATTTCTTTAACCTTGAACATGATAATAGAAATTGTACAGTTTGAAACTGAATATCAAATATTTTAGCATGCCCTGGTTTTGATTTTAATCCATGTATAATTTCATGAGAATAGATTTTCGAAAGTGAGGTTGTCTAATGTGATATTTCATGGTTTATATTTTCATCCAAATAAAAAAATTCACAATGCACGTCCTTTGGATAGTGGTGTATTAGTTTGATTTCATGGGGTCCCCCAAATAAATAGAATAGGATTGGTGATCATTTTAGTTTTAATATGAGTATTCAATAAAATAATTAAAAAAACAATAAATTTTTGCGTAGAGCAATGAAATGACTTAAGGCGTGGCTTTCAGAACTTTTGGATCGTGACTCCATAGTTTTCCAGCCCAGAGTTAGTAGTTTTATCTCTATTTTTGGTAATTTGAATTTGTTTTTTGACTGAGTTTACTCGAGATAATTCTCGTGTATGTGGGCTTCACTTGGTTCCCAAAGGTCTTTGAGCCTGGGAGTCATCAGCAAAGTCTCTCTATAGGGGTTGACACTTTTGAGTGCAATTTCAATTACCATGGAACAATTGAAAAAATAAAAACATATAAAATAAAAATATTTGAATACTCAACTTAATATAGAAATTTTATTCCACCTAGTGATTCCATCATTTCCCTCTTGAAAAAAGATTAACCCCCATATCTAATGTGATGCATAACACATCATCACTCTTAATTGATATTGGATGAAATATGGAGACGAATTTGAATAAAATATTGGGATTGGGATTGGGATCTTCTTATGAAACTATATTATATTAAAATATTTTGATGGGTTTCATGATTTTTTTATATAAAGGTTTTTGGTGACTATTGTGTATTAAAATGTTTTTGGAAAAGGGAATTCGAATTTCCTATTGTTGAGATATATTTTTCTCAGGATTATAAAAACTCAAGTTGGGGGTCTGATTAGCCACTAAAAGAGTCTAATATTCATTTTTAATATATATAATATTCATTTTCTTTATTATTCATAAACACCATTTTAGTGCATTTTACACTTTGAACATTATTTCACATTATAATTTTTAATTCCTTCTTAAAATGCACTATTATGTGGTACATTTTTTAACATCATTTAAAGTTCCAAATGATCTTGAATTTATTTTCATATTTAATTTTCAGGTTTATAATTTTATTGGGAACAATTAATATTTGTGGAGTTTTGGAAGGTTCACATTGGAAGACCACCAAAATGGGATTTCATGCAAACAATTCTGGACAAGGTAGATTGGACACCAGTCCACTAATGAGAATGTGGGGCCAACATACAGGCCCAATAAAGCCCAAATTTCGTGGGATTCTAGGAGAAATATATAGGAACAATTAATTTATTATGAGACAGTTCTAATGCAGCCTACATGAAGAAAATTAGGGCGTCCCAAATAGAATATCAAAATCAGGGCCAGAATCTGCAGCCCAGAATAGTATACCACTAAATAGGCCATAACATCTGATTCACATTTCTAAATGGGCCCAAATGTTATAAGAGGTTAGGAGACATCAGAAGATCCATTTTATTATCCTATTCCCCACTCTAATTTTTCCATATAGAATGTCCTTTCGATGCGTTTGTTTGGTGGTTGGAAGTTAGATGCCACCTCGGGTCAAGAGTGGAACAGTCCATGTTTCACAAGCTTTACACCACCCTAGGCCTACCATAACCAAGTGGGATGATTTGTACAGTTGGAGGCTCAACCCAAGGCTCACAAAATGAATATTTAAGGTAGTGTTGGGGGATGAGTGTATCATCTTTTGAGCTTCCTTTCATTGTAATGCTATGCTGCGATTTTGTTATCCCGAGTTTGTCTTTCACATGTAAGTTGTTTTAATTCATCCGAGTTTCTTAATAAAAAGATTTTATTATAATATTATTATGTTCTTCTCCATATCACTTCTGATACCATTTCCCCAAGGTGTGAATTTATTCACACCAAACCTTGTGAAATTATTCACACAACGGTGGAGTGATCATTTTCTTTTTATTGTTTTCTTTACTTATTTAATTCCTCCCTCATGATTCTACTTTCCACTTCTATTGAAACCATATAATAAATGGAGGGATAAAAAACTTATGGGTTGATACTAGGGAGTAGAAAGGGGTTGGATTAGATTTTATTTATCACCCCATTAATTTCTAATCACTTCTTTAAATTGAAATTTTTATTCGATTATTTTTAAAAACTCTCGTCCTTGTTGAATTTAAGGTCAGACACTTCAAGTGGTAATATGAACCTTTACCTTGAAGTGCTCAAAATTTAATCCTTAAAGTATATAGGTGATTAGTATTAATGTGTGTAGATATTAAACCAGTGAGGATGTTGTTTGATCTTCTTAAGTTAACCCATATCAAATATAAGAAATTGAAATAGTTGAAAAAGAATTTCATCCCATCCACCCCGAGCGATAACCTCAGATAAAATCATTATTTTAAATTGAATTCACGTAAATTTGATGTTTATCCTTTAAACCCGTCTAAAATAAACCCATGTTGGCCACTTCATATCCAAAAATATTCCATATAAGGTACGTGTCTATAGGATTCTTCTTAGGTCTCTGAGGATTCGACAACCCAAGCTAAACTACAAGGACTGTTCTACCTTCATCTCTTGGGTAAATATGAACATGAATCAAATTTTGGTGAAGTTTTTGGGGATCCATGTAAGTCATCTCAACACCCATTATATTCTCCCCCACTTCTTCTATTTTTACCCAATATCTCTTATCTTTTCCCTTTATCGTTTTTTTCTTTTGGCGCATGTCTGCATACACCCGCGATCAATCAAACCGTCTAGTTATGGTGAAATGTCCTAGGGTTGTGGAGTAAAGTGAACCTAGGAGATTGTTTCCATTATATCCTAATATTATTGATATTATAGAGTCCTAAATTGATCCCATTCCAATGGAAGGTCTTCAAAAGAACCAACTTGTAAACTCGGGTGGAAATCAAAATGGAAATCCAAATGAGGTAGCCCCAAACTTGGGGAATGCGGTCGATCAAACCATGAATGACAACCTCAAACATTCCTGGACTAATGAACCCTCATGAATTAGAGACGATTCCCTAGGATATTTTAACTACATCTTTAAAACCCATGTCCTAAACCACCTTCCCACATTCCATAGAATGGAGTCCGAGATGCCCTACCTTCAGTTTAAGGAGTTCAATGACATTTTAGAAACCTTGTGTCCCCCACATCAACTAGAATCAGATATGTTGAGGTTATTTCATTTTTCTTTAAAGGATCAAGCTAAAAATTATCTAAATAATTTGATACCATCATCCATCACCTCTTAGGACCAACTACAAAGATAATTCTACAAAAAATACTTTCCCCACCACAAAACAATTGCACTTAAAAAGAGTATCCAAATATTTTTAAAAAAAGATGTTGAGTAATTCTATGAAACATTGGTGTAACACCCCAATCTTTCACAGTACGCTTCTCTTTGAATAATACAGTAGCGTGTGTTGTACGCAACATTGAGTTCTAACACACCACAACCAATGAAACTAGCCATTATGAATAGTAAAACCAATGTTTTGAAACATTATACATTTTATCTTTCAAAATAGTATTCCTTTTTGGATTTGGAATATTGAAATTATCATAGGGTGAATTTTTTGTATTTTTCTAAAAACATTCAATTTTTGATGAAAAGAGAAATAAACCCTGAGTTATTGTTTAAAACCTAATTTTTACTTAAATAATTATTTATTTTATTTAAATTTAATTATGGTCAAAATAGATAAAAAATAAATATCTAAGTTCAATATAATTCATTGGAGTTAGTTTAGAATAATTTTTTATATATATAAATTTTATTGAACTTTTCACCGTCTTTTACCCACCTCCTAGGAGAATTTGGAAATTCACATAAAACATAATTTTAATGCTTCTGTGAGTGGAATTTAGAAAATTCAAGGGACCAGGTTAATATCTAGGAGTAAAATGTAGTTCAATGAGATAAAAATAATTTTTCATGAATAGTAAATTTTTACTTTTATTTACCACTGTTAAAAGTAAATATGGTAATTAAGGGTAAAAATGATATTAATATTAACCTAAAACATGCACTAATTCAATTGGACAAGTGTATCTAGAAAAAACAACCTTAGGAATAAAATATTATCATTTAGGTCCACTTAGATTAGATTAGGACATTTATTATTATTTAATTCAATGAAGAGTTAAAAGAGATAAAATAAAAGTTTAATTACTAATTTTTTTTAATATAGGTTTATACATAAGAAAAATTACATTGTAAATATTAATTAGAAAGATAAAATGATTTCATATATAATGGTATTTTATTTATAATTTTTATACATTAAATAATTTAATTTATTAATGACACAATGGTGATGGCGTAATTACCTGATTAATGAAATACTAAAACAATTGATATTATAAATATCCAAATAAATGTAATTTAAGACTTTTTATGGATTCATATAATTTTATAGGTTAATATGACATATTTGGATTGGTTATATGGATTGTTTTTGAAGTAATAATGCTGTTATGAATTTATCAAAAACAAAATACCCAATAGTGTCAAAATTGACTTAAAAGAGTACTTAAAACAAATATTATATTATTAATTGATATTATATTCCTAAAAATCTAATATTCGGTCTAAGTACTTATATAATGATAGGTGTATCATTAATGGACCACTTTTGGGTCTCTTGTATGTTTATAGTACGTTTATTAACCGTATAATATAAAAATACAAAGAGACATGGTAAATGCCAAACTAATTAACTAAGAGATTAAACTAAACGATAAGGTTATTAAAGTGACTAAAACCTATCTAAATACTATTGGTTGTGTGGATTTAGACCCATACCAACCTTATGCTCTAAATTAATTAATTTGGAGCCATTATAAACCGAATATGATTTTATTATAATATAATATTTTATGTTTTTTCTAAGGTGCCCCTCGCCCCTCTTATAAAAGGGGACTCCCCCTTCTCTCAATTTCACACCTTCAAAGACTTTTGGATCCGCCAAACCCTGCCCAAATATTCTCTCAAATTTTTTCAATTCAACCTAGAGTCCTTTGTTTGATCATAAATCCAACCTATGGGGACCTTTATATCAATTCAAAATGAAGAACCCGAAGAAGAGGTAATGTTTTCACCACCCTCTTTCAATTTCCTTTCTTCTTCAACTTCTTCTTTTTTTTGTTATTCCCATTCTAAAATAATAACTCCAGTATCTTCTATATACTGTGATGTTATTATAAATATGGTACAACCATATTCCATAGTATATCCATCCTTTGAATGACATGTCACCATACGTGTGTACGTACGGCTTACCGTCTCCACGTCATGGTATAATTGTTATTCAAAACATTATTATTTGGATGGGTATGATAATGATGTGTAATTTAAGTAAATAATAAATATAACATTATAATTATTATTAATATATGATATACCATCCAATTATATACGATTTTAATATCAATATAATGATATTGTCGCTCGTGCGTATGTACGGACAACCGTCTCCACGAACACGATGAGATTCATTCCCCATCGTATCCATTCAAGAATAATTTTCATTTGACTATTAAAAATAATGTTTAAAGAATTTATTTCATTCTGGATATGAATATGATAAAACCTATCCATAATAAACACAACTTACATAACAAAGCATATAAAGAAAAACGAATCAGTTAACACCCGAAACAATGATAATACTATGATATTATTAACAAAGAAATGTTAAAAGATAATATATGATAACATAATTAATGTATATGATTATTTTATAATTTAATAACAATTATTTCACCATTATAAAAGAGTTTAACCTACCCTCTACCCAGGAAAAGTACAAGGTAAGGGTTTATTTCACAATCTCTTCACTATCCGAGGTTGTTTATACGTAATTATCTACTGGGACCTCTTTGTAATACACATCAATGTTTATTAAAAATGTATTTAAAGTCATTCTTAATATTTTATAGACTATGGGTTAAAGTCATTTATACCCTTTTTTGACCTTTTATAATAATTTTATAAAGGAATATTTCTGTCATTTTCCAAATAAGGTCCTTTTTAACCTTTTCGACAGAATTAAGGTAAGAATGTCCTTTTTTAACTTATTCGGTGGGTGCGGCTATTTTCGGCCATTATAAAATCTTCTAAGCTTCATTTACAAGCTTATAAGGATATTTTCGAAGTAAATTTTTTATTTTACAATTATGTGACATTTAAATTATTTCAAAAAAGAGATATTTCTCTCTAATAGTTTTGATTTCATCTATGTCAACATCCTTTGATGGATTTTAATCTTATTTGAAGTTGATTTATTATAACACAAAACAACCATATTGTATTGAAGGTTTTGTGATATGGTTGACTGTGGATGTGTTATTTTTATACCATTCATGGTTTATGGAGAAAGTATTGACATTTCGTATGCTAGTTTTAATACGAATGTTTATGCTATGTTTAAACTTATTCATATGAGGAATGCACTGGACATAATAAGTGATGGGTGGAGCCCACTATAGCTCATCAATGCATCAGTAGATATCATGAGACAAACTAGGGTCTTGGCATAAGGCCTTGACAAAATCCTATTTGTAGTCTTGGCTCAATGCCTTGACTCTGTGTTTATGATATTATGGAATTATGCATTCCATCATTATGAAAGTGTTTATTGATATTGCATGTGATTATTCGACTAGTAGAATATTCATGCGAATAGGTAAATGAAATTATTTAATTTTATTTCTGCCATATTATGCGGAAGTTCAATTTTAAGAGGCTTTTGTTTTAGGTATACATTGCCTTAAATGTTTATGCTTATTTATGAACGTTTCTGCTATATTTTTATCCTTTTTGGGCATTTGAGCTCACCCCTTTCTATGATTTATTTTTCTCAGGATGTGAATAATTGTTTTATGAATGACTTGCAGGGATAATATAAGGGGATATGAGGGTGGAGACAGGATGTTGTT
This sequence comes from Viscum album, assembly GCA_963277665.1. Classification (NCBI taxonomy): domain Eukaryota; kingdom Viridiplantae; phylum Streptophyta; class Magnoliopsida; order Santalales; family Viscaceae; genus Viscum; species Viscum album. The sequence goes on along the minus strand of OY728137.1, from coordinate 282,686,875 downwards.
GTAGTTATCTCTTTATGATGTAATGTAAACTTTATGCATGTATCTAGTGATTCCAAGGCTACTAAACTAATCAGTCTTTCGAGACTTGATCTTTTTTGATAATTCCAATGTTATGTAATAATTCATTGATTCTGGGTAACTGGGGTCGGGGAGTTATATTTGGTATCAGAGGATGTTTAGTACAAAACTTGGAAGGTAGATTTAGATAAACTCTGATTAGAGCACATAGACTTAAGATGGACTTTGAGGATTAGTATAGAAGAACTTCCTAGAAATTTTGTATTGTAGAGATTCTATGAGTTTTATAAGAAATACATCCCTGTCTAGATACGAGCATGTAGAGGTGGCTCTGGCATAGATGTACCTAGGGGTAAAACCCAAAAACACCGCTTTGAGCTAGAATTGAACGAGAATTGGTGCATGACAACGGGCCTTGTTTCACTCTTGGTTACGACACTCCCGAGGGATATGCTTAGGATAATTCTCATTTTCTTTACAAATCATTATGAAGGGTTTATGAGTATATAATTATCAAATAAAACATTTTTTTATGATTATGGATTATATCCATAAATAGTTCAATTTATGTTAAGTGTTTTACAAGTATGGAATTATGTATTTTGATTCATAAATTGATCTAGTTTATGCCATTGTTTAGAAATGGCGCCTAGTGGAAGAAATGGAAACTGTATTAATGCATGCACTCCATATAGGGGTTTCCCTCTTGATCAAGATAATTATAGTGGAGCTGGTGATGCAACTGGTGCTGATCAGCTAATCACCATATTGGGAAAACTCACTCAGGTTATGAATAATAACCTTACCTGTATGGAGCACCCTGATCCGAAGCATGGAGGATCAATGTTAGATCGCTTCATGAGGAAACAACTACCAACATTTAATGGGAGTTAAAATCCCTTAGTTGCGGAGAAATGGATAAATACTTTAGAGAAAATATTCCATGCCTTGGGAGTAGTGAAAGGGAAAAAGTTATCATGATAGTTTACCACCTCAATGGAGATGCTGATCAATGGTTGTCATTGAATCAAAACATAAAGGAATATGATGAAGTATCAAATATGGAATGGAGGGAGTTCAAAGGGATTTTCTTAGAAAAATAATTTCCTCGTGACCATCGAGTGGATATGGAAATTCAATTTCTGAGTCTGAGACAAAAGTTGGATGAGAATGTAGCAAAGTATGAGGCTAACATTACAAGGTTAGAAAGGCATGCTGCAGATTTTATATGTAACTCAATAAGTGAGATTGATAATTTCATTGATGGGTTAAAACCGTTTCTATGTCGATCATTAGTCTCACAATCATTCTCTTCGTATGAAGATATTGTCTCATGTGCTATCAATAAAGAAAAAGAATCATCTATGACTTACGACTTTAAAGAAAAGAAAGAGAAGAAGAGATCTGCTGATTACTCTAGAAATAGAAATCAGGGTAATAAGGGAAAAGTTGAATATCAATCATGCAGTAAATGTGGGAAGAAACAGCTCGGTACTTGCTTGAAGGGAATGGGTTTCTGTTACAAGTGTTGTGAAAAAGGCCACCAAACTCGTAATTGCAAAGGGGAGAAAGAAGCTACCGAGGTTCAGTGCTATAATTGTAGGGAGATGTAACATTATGAAAATTAATGTCCTAAGGGTCAGGGGAACTTACCTCAGAAAAGGAAAATGGATCAAGGCCAAGCTTATGCTATCACTACTGCTGAGGTAGAAGCTTTGAAAGACATGGTGGCAGGTAATTTAATGGTTTCCTCAAGTTTAGTCAATGCTTTATTTGATTCTGGATCATCACATTGATTCATAACTTCCCAGTTTCTATGAAAATTAGATATTTCTAATTTGATTTAACAATGGAGTTGTCAGTTAAAACTCCTAAGTGAAGTATCACTTCTACAATGTTCTGTGGATCCATTCCCATTAGGGCAAATAAATGTTCTTTATCTGCTGATCTCATCGTCATACCCATGATTGAATTTGATATAATCCTTGGTATGGATTGGATTTTGGACAATGATGCAAAAATTTATTTTAAGAAGAAGAAGGTTACTATTTTTGATGACGATGATAAAGAACACCTTATCTTTAGATCAGAATCGTCACAACCTTATTCTTACCTAGATCCACCCCCAGTAGCACAACTAAATTCAATTATTGGGGATGAAGAGAATGAAATAACTGTGGGTAAGGAAATTAATGTTCAAATAGAGGATGTACGTATTGTAAAAGAATATGTAGATGTGTTTCCAGAAGATTTACCCGGACATCCTCCAGAATGAGAAATTGAGTTTTCCATTGATTTAATTCCAGGTTCAAGGCCCATATCGAGGACCCCTTATATAATGGCCACTGTGGAATTAGTTTAAGTAAAGAAAAAACTAGAGGAATTGAGTAATTTGGGATTTCTTCGCCCAAGTGTTTCTCCATGGAGAGCCCCTATTCTTTTTGTTAAGAAGAAAGATGGATCTATGAGGTTATGTATCAACTACAGGGAAATCAATGTTATAACAATAAAGAAAAAGTAACCCCTACCTCGTATTGATGATTAATTTGATCAATTTCATGGAGCTCAATACTTTTTTCAAAGATTGACCTTTGATCTGGATACCATCAGTTGTGTGTGAAGAATGAAGACATTCCGAATACAGCATTTCGAACCATGTATGGGCATTATGAGTTTATAGTAGTGCCTTTTGGATTGACTAATGAACCCTCTATATTCATGGATATAATGAATAGAGTTTTCAAGGAATATCTTGATGATTTTGTGGTGGTATTTATTGATGATATCTTTGTATACTCCAAAATCTACGAAGATCATGAAAATCACTTGGGCATTATCCTGAAGACTCTTCAAAGACATGAATTATATGAGAATTTTAGAAAGTGTGAATTCTGGATTTAGGAGATTTTTTTCTTGGCCATATTGTCTCTAAATATGGAATATCGGTTGATCATTATATGACCAAGGAAATCCTTTAATGGCCATCACTGATGAGTATAACTGAGGTACGCAGTTTTATTGGTTTAATAGGTTTTTATCGGCATTTCATCCAGAATTTTGATCGATTGGCTAACCTATTAATGAAGCTCACACATAAAGGGGTTAAATTTGTTTGAAAAAAAGAGTGTAAATAATGTTTTGAAGAAATAAAGAGAAGATTAGTCAATGATCCTATATTGACTCTACCATCGGGGAATTATGGGTCCGTTATTTATAGTGAAGCATCGAAGAAAGGACTTGGTTGTGCCCTTATGCAGAATGATAAAGTAATTTCCTATGAATCACGGCAGCGGAAAATTCATGGGAAAAACTATCCTACTCATGATCTTGAGTTATCTTCTGTAATCTTTTATTTGAAGAAATGGAGACATTTTCTCTATGGTGAAAAATGTGAGATTTATACAGATCACAAGAGTTTGAAGTAAATTTTCTCACAGAAAGAACTCAATTGGAGGCAAAGTAGATAGATTATACTAATCAAGGATTATATTGCATGATACACTACCACCTAGGGAAGGAAAATAAGGTGGCAGATTCTTTGAGTAGAAAGGATCACAGAGTTTTGGACAAGATGAGAGTTGAAAGGGATCATATTTTCATGGATCTAGTAAATATGGATATGGGAATCACCATGGAAGGTGAAACATCAATACTTTTTCAAATGGTTTCCAAACAATATTTACTAGAAATGATAAAGAGTTCGCATACCTATTATGAAGAGTTTAAAAATAAAATTAAAGCTGTGAATGATGGGAGATTGAGTAACTTTGTGTATGAAGATGGAATTTTGAAATTTGGGAAGAGACATTGTGTTCCCAATATACCCAATCTAAAAAGGTAATTATTGGATAATTCTCCTAGTTCCAATTTCTCTATACACTCTGGGAGCACCAAGATGTATAGAGATTTGAAGTAACATTTTTTGGGGGACAAAATGAAGAGGGAGATTGCTGATTTTGTGTCAAGATGTATGGTTTGTCAACAAGTGAAAGCTGTAAGGCAACAGCCTGGAGGAGTCATGAAACCTCTTTCTATACCTGAGTGGAAATGGGATAATATCACGATGGACTTTGTCATGGGACTACCAAAGACTCCTAGAAGGAACGATGAAATATGGGTCATTGTTGATCATCTTACCATGTTAGCACATTTTAATACTATAAGGGAAGATTTACCACTTGAACGTCTAGAAAGGCTATATATTAAGGAAGTTGTGAGACTTCATGGAGTACCCATATCGATTGTTTCTGATAGTGATCCCCGTTTTACTTCAGGATTCTGGAAGAACCTTCAGAAGGCCTTGAATACTGAACTTTGTTTGGGCACTACCTACCACCGTCAAATAGATGGACAATCAGAATGGACTATTCAAACCATAGAAGACATGTTGAGATCACCCTCACAAGACTTTCAAGGTATGTGGGATCAATATTTACCTCTGGTAGAATTTTCATATAACAATTGCTTCCATTCAAGTATTCAGTTGGCACCATATGAAGCGTTATACGGAAAAAGATGCCGCACACCAACCTGTTGGGATGATGTTGGTGAAAGAAAACGTGTAGGCCCATAACTGGTGGAGGAAACGATGGAAAAAGTGAAGGTAATCACAAACCACATCAAAGTAGCTCAAAGTAGGCAGAAGATCTATGATGACAACTGGAGGAAGGATTTGGAATTTCAGGTTGGAGATCATGTTTCCTTGACGGTATCTCCATGAAAGGGTGTTATACGTTGCGATAAGAAGGGAAAATTGACTCCCATATACATATGACCATTCGAAATTCTAGAACGAATTGGGGCGGTAGCTTACCGTTTGGCAATGCTGCCAAGTCTCTCCAAAGTTCATGATGTGTTCCATGTATCACTGTTGAGAAAATACATGTATGACCCAACACATGTACTCACCTATGAGGAATTAGAACTGGAACCTGATCTGTCTTATTGCAAAGAGCCTTTCAAGATTCTTGATAAGAGAGAACAAGTGCTGAGAAACCGGACGACTCGTCTGGTAAATGTTCTATGGAGAAACCATAAGATGGAAGAGGCAACGTGGAAACTCGAGGAAATTATGATGAAGAACCACCCGAGTCTTTTCACGCAGTAGTATTCTAGAAATTTTGAGGACAAAATTATTTGAAGGAGAGGAGAAGGTAACCCCCCAAGCTTCCACAGTACGCTTATCTTTGAATAATACAGTAGTGTGTGTTGTACGCAACATCGAGTTCTAACATACCACAACCAATCAAAATAGCCATTATGAATAGTAATACCCGGTTTTTGAAACATTATATATTTTATCTTTCAATATGGACTTCATTTTTTTATTTTGATTGTCAAAATTATCTTCGGGTGAATTTTTGGTATTTTTCTGAAAACATTCAATTTTTGATGAATAGTGAAAAAACACTGAGTTATAGTTTAAAACCGAATTTTTATTTAAATATTTTTTTATTTTATATAAATTTAATTAAGGTAAAAATAGATACATAATACCTATATAAGTTCAACATAATTCATTGGAGTTAGTTTTGAATAATTTTAGATATATAAAAAATTTATTGAACTTTTCACCCTCTTTTACCCACTTCCTAGAAGATTTTGCAAATTCACATACAACTAAATTTTAACACTTCTAGGAGTGTAATTTCAAAAATCCGAGAGACACGGTTAATATCAAGGAGTAAAATGTGGTTCAATGAGGTAAAAACTATTTTTTGTGAATAGTAACTTTTTACTTTTATTTACCACGGTTAAAATTAAATAGGGTAATTAAGGGTAAAAATGATATTAATATTACCATAAAACATGTCCTAATTCTATTGGAAAAGTTTATATCAGCCAAAAACAACCTTAGGAATAAAATATTATCATTTAGGTCCACTTGTATTAGATTAGGACATTTATTATTATTTAATTCAAAGAAGAGTTAAAAGAGTTAAAATCAAAGTTTAATTACTAAAACATTTTTAATATAGGGTTATATATAAGATAAATTAGATTATAAATATTAATTAGAAAGGTAAAAATATTTCATACATAATGTAATTTTATTTATAATTTTTATACATTAAATAATTTTATTTATTTAAACACAATGTTGATGCAGTAACTACCTAATTAATTAAATATTAAAATAATTGATATTATAAATATCCAAATAAATATAATTTAAGACTTTTTATGAATTAAAATAATTTTCTAGGTTAATATGACATAATAGGATTGGGTATATTAATTGTGTTCGAAGTAATAATGCTGTTATGAATTTATCAAAAACAAAATACCCAATAATGTCAAAATTGACATAAAAGTGTTTTTAAAACAAATATTATATTATCAATTGATATTATATTTATAAAAATATAAGGATCGCAAAATGTAATTATATCATGATAAGTGTTTCATTAATGGACCACTTGGGGGTCTCTTGGAAGTTTATAGTATGTTTATTAACTATATAATATGAAAATACAAAGATACATGGTAAATGGAAAACTAATTTAATAAGAGTTAAAACTAAAAGATAAGGTTAATAAAGTGACCCAAACCTATCTAAAACCTATTGGTTGAGAGTATTTAGACACATACCCACATAATACTATAAAGAAATCAATTTTTAGCCGTTATAAATTGAATATGATTTTATTATAAAATAATATTTTATGTTTTTCCTAAGGTTCCCCTCACCCCTCTTATAAAAGGTCACTCACCCTTCTCTCAATTTCACACCTTCAAATCCTTCTGGATTGGCCAAAACCTGCCCAAATATTTTCTAAACTTCCCTCACATAAACCTATAGGCCTTAGTTTGATCATAAAGCCAACCTAATGAGCCCTTTTGATCAAATCAAAAGGAAGAACCCGAAGAAGAGGTAATGTTTTCACCACCCTCTTTCAAGTTCTTTTCTTCTTCAACTTATTCTTTCTTTGTTATTACCATTCTAAAATAATAACTCCAGTATCTTCTATATAATGTTATGTTATTATAGATATGTTACAACCATATTTATTATTCTATCCATCCTTTGAATGACATGTCACCATACGTGTGTACGTACAGCTTACCGTCTCCATGTCGTGGTATAATTGTTATTCAAAACATTATTATTTGGATGGGTATGATAGTGATGTCTAATTGAAGTAAATAATAAATATAAAATTATAATGATTCTTTATATATGATATACCATCCAATTATATATTATTTTAATATCAATATAATGATATTGTCGCTCGTGCATACGTACGGACTACCGTCTCCACAAACGCGATGAGATTCATTACCCATCGTATCCATTCAAGAATTATTATCATTTGATGATTAAAAATAATTTTTAAGTAATTGATATAATTTTGTATATGGATAAGATACAACCTATCCATAACAAACACGACTTACGTAACAAAGCATATAATGGAAAACGGATCAGTTAACACCCGAAACAACGATTATACTAAGATATTATTAACAATAAAATGTTAAAAGATCATATGTGATATCATAATTAATGTATATAATTCTTGTATAATTTAATAAAAATTATTTCACCGTTATAAAAGAGGTTAAACTACCCTTGACCAAGGAAAAGTACAAGGTAAGGGTTTATTTCACAATCTCTTCATTATCCGAGGTTATTTATACGTAATTATCTTCTGTGACCTATTTATCATCCACATCCATGTTTCTTAAAAATGTATTTCATATAATTCTTACTGTTTTACAGACAATGGGTTAAATCCATTTATACCCTTTTTATCATTTTATACGATGTTTATAAGGGAATATTTCTGTTGTTTTCTAAACAAGTTCCTTTTAACCTTTTCGACAGAATTAAGGTACAAATGTCCTTTTTTAACTTATACGGTGGGTGCGGCTATTTTCTTCCATTATAAAATCTTCGAATCTTCCTTTACAAGCTTATAAGTATATTTTCAAAGTGAATGTTTTATTTTACAATTATAAGACTTTTAAATGATTTGAAAAAAGAGATATCTCTGTCAAATAGTTTTGATTTCATCTATGTCAACATCCTTTGATGGATTTTAAGATAATTTGAAGTTGATTTATTATAATACAAAACTTCCATATTGTATTGAATGTTTTGTGATATGTTTGACTGTGGATGTGTAATTTTTATACCATTCATGGTTTATGGAGAAATTATTGACATTTCGTATGCTAGTTTTAATATGAATGTTTATGTTATGTTTAAACCTATTCACATGAGAAATGCATTGGACATAATAAGTGATGGGTGGAGCCCTCTATAGCTCCTCGATGCATCGGTAGGTCTCATAAGACAAACTATTGTCTTGGCACAAGGCCTTGACAAAATCATATTTTTAGTCCTGGAACAAGGCCTTGACTATGTGGTTATGATAGTCTAGTATTATGTAATCCATCATTATGAAAGTGGTTATTGATATTTCATGTGATTATTCGACTTGTAGAATATCCATGTGAATAAGTAAATGGAATTATTTTATTTTATTTCTGCCATATTATTCTGAACTTCAAGTTTAAATGGATTTTGTTTTAGTTATACATTGCCTTAAATGTTTATCCTTATTTATGAAAGTTTCTGTTATATTGTTATCCTTACTAGGCATTTAATCTCACCCCATTATATGTTTTATTCTTTCTAGGATGTGAAGAAGTATTTTATGAATGACCTGCAAGGATAGTATAAGGGGATATGAGGTTGGAGACAAGATATTGTTTTAGTATTCACCTTATGATGTAATTTAGTCTTTATGAATGTATATATATTTATTTCAAGGCTACTAAACTAATCGGACATTTGAGACTTGATCTTTTGAAATCATGTGAATGTTATGTAATAATACACCGACTCTGGGTAACTAGGGTCGGGTCATTACAATGGGAGAGGTTCAAAGACACTCTAAACATCGTTCCACACCATGGTTTTTCTATTCCTGAACAAGTGAAAATTTTCTATGAAGGGTTGGGTTCGGTGAACAAACCATTCATTAACATGATGTGTAATGGTACCTTTAAAAACAAAGCACCAAATGATGTTTATGAGTATCTAGAAAGACTTTCTGAGCAAAACCAAACATGGGAAACTACACCTTATTATGAAAAGCCACAAAGAACTACTATAAATCATACACTTAGAGAAGAGGAAAGCCTTAGGGATAAACTCTTAACACTCTCTAGGAAGGTTGAAGAGATAAACCTTAGGAAAGTCTATGAAATCCAAACTGTTGACCCTGTTTTCACAATTTGTGACAAACATGAACATACAACAGACAACTTCCCAATAATTCCATCCATTAAGGATGTTATTTTTGGAGGACCACCAATGGAATTAAATGCTTCGATGTTTCAAAAGACTCAATACCAAAACACATTCAACCAAAGGTATAAGGACCACCCAAACTTCTGCTGGAAAGATAAACAACAACCTAGCCAACCATAGGGACAAAATCCTTACCCCCATCAGAACTACCAAACCCATAACCAGTTCCAAACCCAACCTATCCAATACCAACAGCCACCAATACATTTTCAACAAACCATCCCACCTCCAAAATATCCCCCTGGGATAAACCAATCTTCTCAAGCATCAACCAAAACTATTCCACAAAGCCTTATAAAACAACTGTGCAAACAAATGGAAAGGATGAAATTGGAAGTATCTTCCCTAAAACAAGAACTTCAAAGCATCAAAACCATAAAGGGACCCATTCCTACTTAGGCAGTACCATCCTCAAATTTAATGTTAGAGTCAAGCTGTACTCAAATAACTCATGAACAACTAAAGGCTATGACTATTTTAAGAAGTGAGAAATCAATTGAGAAAACTAAAAAAATAAGTCAAAAACCATGTGAAGCTTCAAAATATAATGAAAATTAAAATTAACCACAAGATCAAACTGAGGAAACTGATAACAATATGAAGGAATCAACTCTTCCACAAACAAACCCACAACCTGCACCATTTCCTCAACGCATGAGGAGGAAAACCAATCCTGAATTGAGTGAAACATTGAGGGAAATCTTCTCACAAGTCAAGTTAAAGATTCCCATTATCGAAGAAATCTAAACCATACCTTCCTACTCAAAGTATGTTAAGGACTTGTGAACTTTTAAAAGAATATTTTACCATAAAAACCAAGTCCTTTTGGCAGAAAATTTGAGTACCACCATTCAAGGGACCATTCCTCCTGTGTTTAAAGACCCGGGTTTCCCTTACATCAATGTCGAACTAGGAGAGAGCAATGTTGTCAATGCCTTGTGTGACCTAGGTGTACTGTCAATTTAATCCCCTATGTTGTGTACTACCAGTTAGGCCAAGAAGAACTCCAACCCACATCTATCACACTTCAACTTGCTAATCGTATCATTAGAGTTCCAAAGGGGATTTTAAAGGACGTTCTGGTAATGTTTGAAAACTTCATCTACCCTGCTGACTTCATTGTCGTTGAAAACCATCCAAACTTAAGAAATAAGGAACAAAACCCAATCATCCTTGGTCGTCATTTACTTTAAAAAATCAACTTTTTTATCTGAGTTCGAAATGAGAACATGACCATCACCTTTGGAAACATGAGTCCAGACTTGAACATCTATAATGCAAGCTTACAAAAAGGGGATGATGAGATTAATGATGTAAACATGATAGGAAGCAATGATAATGAATCCATAGAACATCAAGGAATATTTTATGGATGTTTATGTCAGGATGGGATTGATTTCCTTTGTTCACATGAAAGAAGATTATCTCCTTGGATTGAATCATTTTCAAATTTCTCTTTTGATGATGTCTTAGGTCCAACAATTATAAAAACCTTTCAGAAAACCACTTTCATAGAGACCACTCTAAATTTCTTCCCTAAATATGATCAAGAAAATCTAGTAGCTGAAACTTATACATGTGGGGAATCAATTCTATCTAAAACACTAGAAAATAAAATTGATCTTGATCCAATGTCCAAATATTCTATTGAAATTATGAACCAACCTAATATTGAATAGAAGGAACTTCCTACTGCACTCAAGTATGCCTTCCTAGGGGAAAATCAAACACATCCTATTGTCATTTATTATTATCATGAATCAAATCATAAGAGGATGCTTCAAAATTTCCTTAGGAAACATAATAAATCCATTGGTCGGACCCTCTCTGATATTCGTGGTATTAGACCACTTATCGGGACTCATAGGATTATTCTGGAATCTGATTCAAATCCATGTCGTCAACCACAACAACGACTCAATCCTAATCTAATGCAGTTAATAAGGATGGAACTTCTAAAATTGTGAAAATATGGTATCATATATCCCATAGCTAAGTGTGAGTGGGTTATCCCAATCCCAGTGGTTTCCAAGAAGTTAGGAATAACAGTGATAACCAATAAAGATGGAGAGATTATTCCAAATAGGGTGAGTAGTGGATGGAGAGTCTTCATCAACTATAGGAAGGTAAAGTCAATTACCAAGAAGTACCATTTACCCTTTTCATTCATTAACCAAGTCCTTGAGAGAGTGGCAGGTCATGCCTTATACTATTTCTTAGATGGGTACTCAGGGAACAATCAGATTTAGGTATCCCTAAAGGATAAAGGGAAGACTACATTCACCAGTCCATTCGACACCTTTTCCTTCAAACGCATACCTTTAGGGTTATGAAATTCCCCTGGAACCTTCCAGCGGTTCATGATGGGAATATTCTTAGACATGGATGGGGATTTCTTGAGGTCTTCATGGATGACATCTCTGTGTTTGGGGATACATTTTAGGGATGTCTGAGGAATGTGGAGAGAGTCTTATTAATATGTGAAGAAAAGAATATGTTCCTAAACTGAAAAAATGACATTTCATGGTTAAAGAGGGACTAGTTCTAGGCCATCTAGTCTCAGGTAGGGGGATTGAAGTTGATAAAACCAAGGTTGACATCATTCGTCACCTTCCATCACCCAAAACTATTAAGGAAGTGAGGTCTTTCTTAGGACATGCTGGTTTCTATAGAAGATTCATCAAGGACTTTAGTTCAATCTCTCGTTCCCTTTGTGCACTCCTAGTAATGGATACTCCATTTGTTTGGACATAAAAATGTGAGGGTTCATTCTCAACCCCGAAATCCTCTCTCACCTCTCCTCCCATTATGAAATCTCCAAATTGGAACCTTCCTTTCAAACTTATGTGTGATTCCAGTTACATTGTTTTAGGAGATATGTTAGTAAAACGTTGTGATAAAACTTCTTATGTCATTGCTTATGAAATAAAATCCTTAAATGATGCCCAAATCAACTACACCACCACTTAGAAGGAGTTACTTTATATTTTTTTCCTTAGAGTAGTTTTGGTCCTACCTCTTAGGATCCCTCATCACTGTGTTCCCTGACCATTCTTTATTAAAATACCTCTTTCAAAAACAAGATTCTAAGGCTAGAATGATTAGGTGGGTCCTTCTCTTACAAGAATTTCACCTCACAATCAAGGATAAAAAGGGTGTTGAAAAGGTTGTAGCTGATCACCTCTCTAGGATGGAACTCAAAGACAACTCAAATCACCTTTTGGTGTTTGATTCATTTCCTAATAAACACCTATACTCTGTGAGTGATATCCATTGGTATGCCGACATAGCCAATTTTATAGTTACAGAAGTCATTCTAAAATTCTTAAGGACTCATGTTCGAAGGAAATTCCTTTCTGATGTTAGAAACTATGTGTTTGATGATCCATACATATATAAGTTCTGCCTTGAACAAGTCATTAGGTGGTCTATCCCAGAATCTGAAGAAGAGTCCATCCTAAAATTCTATCATAATGAGGCATGCAGAAGTTACTTTTTCTCTAAGAAAACATCGTCTAATATTCTACATTGTGGTCCCTTCTGTCCCACCCTCTCAAGGGACTCCTACACATTTTTTCAAATTTGTGCTAAGTGTCAAAAAGTAGGGTCAAGAACAAAAATAAATCTAATGCCACTCACTCCCATATTAGTGATTGAAATCATTGACAGTTGGGGAATTGATTTCAAGGTTCCCTTTCCAAACTCTAGGTGATATATTTACATTATTTTAGGTGTCAATTATGTCTCCTAATGGGTTGAGGCCATTCCAACAAAATCTAATGATCATCAAACTATGATTAGATTTATCAAGGAAACAAAATTCTCCATATTTTGAATTCCTAGAGCTATCATTAGTGATCGTGGAACTCATTTTTGCAATCATCCATTCTCATCACTCATGAGAAAATATGTAATTTCTCACAAAGTGTCCACTACTTAACCGCCACCGACCAATGGTCAATCTGAGTTAGCCAATTGAGAAATCAAACAAATTATTGAGAAAACTGTTAGTCCATCTTGGAAATATTGGTCGAGAAAACTCTTAGATTCTCTTTGGGCATATCGAAATGCATATAAAACCATTTTAGGAATGTCCCCATATAAATTGGTTTATTATAAAGCATGCCATTTTCCAGTGGAGATTGAACATAAGGCCTTTTGGGAAACTAGTAAAATGAATTATGACCCCTCATTGGCCGAAACAAAAAAGAAAATTAGATCTTAATGAACTTGAGGAACTTAGGATGGAGGCTTACGAAAATTCAAGGATCAATAAAGCTAAAGTTCAAGCCTCCCAATCTCAAAATCATAAAACCAAACACATTGAACTGGGTAAAACTTTTCTTTTGTATAGTTCTAAACTTCATTTATACATGGGAATGTTGAGGTCTAGATGTTCAGGTCTATACATAGTGTATAAGGTGTACCCCCATGGGGCTGTAGAAATTCAAGATCCCACCAATGGTCAAACCTTTAAAGTTAATGGTCATATATTCAAACCATTCATTTATCCATTCCAAAAAAAATTAAGTTGATAAAAAAATGTGTGAACCAACCTTCGATGAGGAAAATACTTAAATAATTATGTGTTTATGTCGAGCTAGCGACATTACACAAAATCATTTCATGGGAGGCAACCCATGGTTTTCAAATTTGTGAATGATTTTTTTAAATAGGATTAATGAATCAGTTTGATATTTAAAAAAAATAGACTGTTGACAAGTTCTTCTATTATGAGTATAGATGGGTATGAAAGGGGAGTTCTATATTCATCCATGTCACATGGTGTAATCTTTGAGTAATACCTTACCTAGAAATTTATAAAGAAGACAATGTATCATAATTTTATTTTATTTTATTTTTATGTGTTTTTATGTTAAGAAAAAAAATAATAATTAAAAAAGGGGACACGTCGTAGGCCGTGGGGAAAACCTCGTAACAACCGGTGAAGCCACGGGGAATCGAACCCTGGACTGAAGGGAGAAAGGGGTGTGCGCTTACCACTGACCTATGACTTATTGTGCTTCATTATTATATAATTTATATATATATATATACTTATATTTTACTTTCATTGTTATATAAATATTTATATATATGTAGTTTTTTTGGTATGTTTCTTTGTTTGTTTTTTTCGACTAGGGAATTCTCAGAGTGACATCGAGATCAAGGTATTAAAATGGAGCAACAAAAATTTCATCCTCAACCACCATGTGACTTCACTCCATGATACTCATTTTCAATTTCCTTTTTGAACTCCCATTCTCTGCCTCTACCCCCTTCTAGATTTTCTTTTCATTAAACATTGGGGATAATGTTATTTTAAGTTGGGGGGAGATAAAATAAAATAGCTTATGGGTCAAAAAAACAATGATTTGAAAAAAAAACACGCCTTAATGGAAGGAAAAATTTCCTTAACCTTGAACATGATAATTTAAATTGTAGACTTTGAAACTGAATATCAAATAATTTATCATGCCATGATTTTTATTTTAATACATGTATAATTTCATGAGCATAGATTTTGGAAAGTGTGGGTGTCTAATGTGATATTTCATGGTATATATTTTCATCCAAAAAAAATCACAATGCACGTCCTTTGGATAGTGGGGTATTAGTTTGAGTTCATGGGGTGCCCCAAATAAATAGCATAGGTTTTGTGATCATTTTAGTTTTAATATGAGTATTCAATAAAAAAATTAAAAAAAATAATTTTGCATGTAGTAAAATGAAATGACTTAATGTGTGGCTTTTGGCACTTGGGGATCGTGATTCCATAGTTTTCTGACCTAGAGTAAGTAATTTTATCTCTATTTTTGGTAATTTGAAATTTTTTTGACTGAGTTAACTCGAGATGATGCCCGAGTATGTGGGATTCACTTGGTTCCCTAAGGTATTTGAGCATGTGAGTCATATGCAAAGTCTCACTACAGGGGTTAACTCTTTTGAGTGCAATTTCAATTACAATGGAAAAATTAAAAAAACAAAAAAAATAATAATTGAATAATCATTTTAATATTGAAATGTGATTCCACCTAGTGATTCTATCATTTCCCTCTTGAATAAAGATGAACCCCCATGTCTAATGCGATGCACAACACATCATCACTCTTAATTGACATTGGATGAAATATGGAGAAGAATTTTAACAAAGGAATGGGCTTGGGATTGGGATATTATTATGAAAGTATCATTTATTAAAATATTTTTTGGGTTTCATGATTGTTTGGTATAAGGGTTTTTGGTGATCATTGTGTATTAAAATGTTTTTGGAAAAGGGAATTCAAATTTCATATTGTTGAGATATATTTTGCTCGAGACTAGAAAAACTCAAGTTGGGGGTGTGATTAGCCACTAAATGAGGCTAATATTCATTTTTAATATATATAATAATTATTTTATTTATTATTAATAAACACCGTTTTAGTGTATTTTACACTTTGAACATCATTTCACATTATAATTTGTAATTTCTTCTTAAAATTCACTATTATGTGCTACATTTTTTTAACATCATTTGAACTACCCAATGAACTTGAATTCTTTTTCATATTTAATTTTCATGTTTCGATTTATATTTGGAACAATTCATAATTATGGAGTGTTGGATGGTTCAAATTGGAAGACCACCAAAATGGG
Source organism: Viscum album (assembly GCA_963277665.1). Classification (NCBI taxonomy): domain Eukaryota; kingdom Viridiplantae; phylum Streptophyta; class Magnoliopsida; order Santalales; family Viscaceae; genus Viscum; species Viscum album. Next base: position 282,670,893 of record OY728137.1, on the reverse strand, counting down.
ATTTCATGCAAACAATTCTGGAGAAGGTAGATTGGACACCATCCCACTAATGAAAATGTGGGGCCCAACATACACTCCCAATGAAGCCCAAATTTAGTTGGATTATATAAGACATATATAGGAACAAATTATTCTTCAGAAGAAAGTGCTAATGCATCCCACATGATTGAAATTACGGTGTCCCAAAAAGAATATCAAAATCTGAGCCAGAATCTGCGACCCAGAATATTTTACCACTTCATCAGCAATAACTCCCGATTCAAAACTCCAAATGGGCCCAAAGATTACAGGTGGTAAGGAGACATCCTAAGACCCATTTTATTTTTCTATGGAGAAGTATAATTATGCCATATAAAATGTCCTTTCGATGAGTTTGTTTGGTGGTTATAAGCTGGCTACCACCTCGGGTCAAAAGTGGAAAAGTCCGAGTTCCACAAGATTTCCACCACCCTAGGCCTACCATAATCATGTGGAATGCTTTTTACTGTTGGGGGATTGTCCCAAATCTCGAAAAATGACTATTTAAGGTAGTGGTGGTGGAGGATTTTATCATTTTTGGGCTTCCATTCATTGCAATGTTATGCTGCGATTTTGTTGTCTCAAGTTTCTCTTTCACATGTAAGTTGTTTTAATTAATCGTAGATTCTTAGAAAAAGTTATTATTATACTATTATTCTGTTATTATCCATATCTCTTTTATACCTAATCCTCAATGTGTGAATTTATTCACACCAAAGGTTGTGAAATTATTTACACAATGGTGGAGTGATCATTTTCATTTTCTTATTTTCTTTACTTCTTCAATTCCTCCCTCATGAGCTTACTTCTTGCTTCCATTGAAACCATAACATCAATGGAGGGCTAAAAAACTAATGGGTTGATAAAAGGGAGTATCAAGGGGTTGGATTGGATTTTATTTATCATATCATTAATTTCTAATCACTTCTTTTAATTGAGATTTTTAATTGATGATTTTTAAAGTCCATCGTCCTTGTTAAATTTAAGGACACAAACTTTAAGTGATAATTCAAAATTTTACCTTGAAGTGATCAATACTTTGATACTTAAAGTGTATAGGTGATTAGTGTTAAATTATGTAGATATTAAACCAATGAGGATGTTTTTTGATCTTCTTAAGTTAACCCATCTTTAATATAATAAATTGAAATATTTGAAAAAGAATTTCATTCAATCCACCCCGAGCGATAACCCAGTATCAACTCATTATTTTAAATTGAATGAACTTAAATATGTTATTTATCCTTTAAAAACATCTAAAATAAACCCATGTTGTCCACTTCATAGCCAAAAACAGTCCATAGAATGTACATGTCTATAGGTTTCTTCTTAGGTGTCTGAGGATTCAACAACCCAAGCTAAACTACAAGGACCGTTCTACCTTCATCTATTGGGTAAATTTGAGCTTGAATCAAATTTTGGGACCATTACTGGGGACCCAAGTAATTCATATCAACACCCATTGTATTCTCCCCCATTTCTTCTATTCTCACCCAATATCTCCTATCTTGTCCCTTTATCATTTTTTTCTTTTGGCGCATGTCCGCCTACACCCGCGATCAATCGAATGATCTAGTTAGGGTGGAATGTCCTAGGGTTGGGGAGTAAAGTGAACCTAAGAGATTGTTTACATTAGATACTAATCCTATATATATTCCAGAGTCCAAAATTATCCCATTTCAATGGAATTTCTTCAAAGAAACCAACTCATAAACCTAGGTGGAAACCAAAATGGAAATCCAAATGAGGCAGCCCCAAACTTGGGGAATGACGTCGATCAAACCATGAATGACTACCTCACACCTGCCAGGATGAATGAACCATCATGCATTAGACACAATTCCCTAGGATATTACAACTACATATTTAAACCCCATGTCCTAAACCACCTTCGCACATTCCATGGAATGTAGTCCGAGATTCCCTACCTTCATGTTAAGGAGTTCAATGACATTGTAGAAACCTTGTGTCCCCCACATCAAATAGAATCTGATATGTTGAGGCTATTCCCTTTTTTAATAAAGGATCTAGCTCTAAATTGTCTAAAAAATTTATGACCATCATCCATCAACTCTTGGGACCAGCTACAAAGAGAATTCTACAAAAAAATACTCTTCCCACCACAAAACAATTGCACTTAAAATGAGTATCCAAAACTTTTTTGAAAAAGAGGGGGAGTAATTATATGAAACGTGGGAGTGGTTCAAAGACACTCTATACATGGTTCCACACCATGGATTTTCTATTCTTGAACAAGAGTGAATTTTCTATGAAGAGATGGGTCCAGGGAACAAACAATTCATTGACATGATGTGTAATGAATCCTTAAAAACAAAGCCCCAAATGATGCTTATGAGTATCTAGAAAGCCTTGCTGAATAAAACCAAACATGGGGATCTTCACCTTATTCTGAAAATCCACAAAGAACTATGGGAATTCATACACTTAGAGAAGAGGTAATCCTTAGGTCTAAACTCGCAGCACTCTTTAGGAAGGTTGAAGAGATAAACCATATGAAAGTCCATGAAATCCAAACTGTTGACCCTATTTAAACAATTTGTGACAAACATGACCATATGACAGACAATTGTCCAACCATTCCATCCATCAAGGTTTTTCTTTTAGGAGGACCCCCTAGTAGAATTAAATGCTTTGAACTTTCAAAAGCCTCAATAATAGAACACATCAACCTAATGTATAATGACCACCGAAGCTTCTGCTCGAAAGATAACCAACAACATAGCCAACCACTGGGACAAAATCCTTACCCCCATCAGAACTACCAAACCCATAACCAGTTCCAAACCCAACCAATCCAATACCAACAGCCACCAGCCCATTTTCAACAAACCATCCCACCTCCAAAATATACCCTGGGATAAACCAATATTCTCAATCCTCAGCCCAAATAGTTCCAAAAAGCCTACAAGAACAACTATGGAAACAAATGGAAAAGATGAACACAGAAGTCTCTTACCTAAAACATGAACTTCATACCATCAAAATTGGAAAGGCACCCATGCCTAGTCAGGCGGTACCATCCTCAAATTTAAGGGGAGAGTCAAGTTGTACTCAACCAACTCATGAATAACTAAAGACTATGACTATTTTAAGAAGTGGGAAATCCATTGGGAAACCTGAATAAATAATCTAGAAACAATGTGAAGCTTCAAACACTAATGAAAATTTAAATGAACCACAATATCAAACTGAGGAAACTGATAACAATGTGAAAGAAACAACTCTTCAACAAACAACCCCACAACCTGCACCATTTCCTCAACTCATGAGGGGGAAAACCAAACCTTAATTGAGCGAAACATTAAGGGAAATATTCTCACAAGTCAAGTTGAAAATTACCATTCTCGATGAAATCCAAGCCATACCTTCCTACTCAAAGTACCTTAAAGAATTGTGCACTTTTAAAATAATTTTTTCACAAAAAAAACCAAGTCCATTTGGATACAAATGTGACTACCACCATTCAAGGGACCATTCCTTCAAAGTTGAAAGACCTAGGTTGCCATTACATCAATGTTGAACTAGGAGAGAGAAAAGTTTTCAAGGCCTTGTGTGACCTAGGTTCTAGTGTCAATCTCATCCCCTATGTCGCATACCTCTAGTTAGGCCTAGAAGAACTCCAACCCACATCTGTCACACTTCAACTTACTGATCGTAGCATTAGGATTCCAAATGGGATTTTAATAGACATTCTGGTAAAGGTTGAAAACTTCATCTACCCTATGGACTTCATTGTCCTTGAAAACCATCCAAACATAAGAATTAAGGAACAAACACCAATCATCCTTGGTCATTCTTTCCTTGTAACAATCAACTCTGTTATCCGAATTCGAAACGGGAACATGCCCATCACCTTTGGAAACATGAGTCCAGACTTTAACATCTATAATGAAAGCTCAAAAGTAGGGTATGAGAAGGAAATTTATGAAGTAAATATGATAGGAATCCTTGATTAGGAATCCATAGAACATCAAGGAATATTAGATGGATGTTTAAGTCAGGATGAGATTGATTTCATTTTTTCACATGAAGGAATTTTATCTCCTTGTCTTGAATCATTTTCAAATTGAACTTATAATGAAGTCTTAGGTCCAAAAATTAGTAAAACCTTTCAGGAAACCACTTTCATGGAGACCAATACAACTTCCTTCCCTAAATCTGATCAAGACAATGTAGTAGCTAAAACTTCTACATGTGGGGAATCAATCCTATCTAAAACTCTAGGAAATAAAATTGATCTGGATCTAATGTCCCAATATTCTGTTGAAATTCTAAACAAACCTGATATTTAATTAAAGTAACTTCCCATTGCACTCAATTATTCCTTTCTAGGGGAAAATCAAACACATCCTATTTTCATTTATTTTTATCTTGAAGCCAATCATGAGAGGATGCTTCTAGATGTCCTTAAAAAACATAAGAAATGCATTGGTTGGACCCCGTCTTATATTCCTGGTGTTATCCCACTTATCGGGACTCATAGAATTGTTCTAGAATCTGATTCAAAGACATGTCATCAACCACAATGGTGACTCAATCCTAATCTCATGGAGGTAGTAAGGAAGGAACATCTAATTTTTTTAAAAGATGGTTTTCATATATCCCATTGATAAGAGTGAGTGGGTCAACCCAATCCATGTGGTTCCCAAGAAGGGAGGAATAACAGTGATAACCAATAATTATGGAGTGATTCTTCCAACTAGGGTCAGCAGTGGATGGAGAGTCTACATTGACTATATGAATCTAAACTCATTTACCAAGAAGGACCATTTCCCTTTTCCATTCATTGACCAAGTCCTTGAGAGAGTGGTAGGTAATTATTTCATTTGTTTTATAGATGGATACTTGGGGTATAATCTGATTGAGGTATCCCTAGAGGATAAGGGGAAGACAACATTCACCAGTCCATTCAGCAACCTTTTCCTTCAAATGCATTCCATTCAGGTTATGTAATTCCCCTAGAACCTTCAAGCAGTGCATGATAGGAATATTCTAAGACGTGGTAGGGGATTTTCTTGTGGTCTACATGGATGACTTCTCTATGTTTTGGGATACATTTTAGGATGTATGAGGAATGTGGAGAGAGTCTTGTCAAGATGTGAAGAAAAGAATATGGTCCTAAACTGGAAAAAATGCAATTTCTTTGTTAAATAGGGACTAGTTCTAGGCCATATAGTCTCAGGTATGGGGATTGAAGCTGATAAAGCCAAGGTTGACATCGTTCTTCACCTTCCATCAACCAAAACTGTCAAGGAAGTAAGGTCTTTATTAGGACATGCTGGTTTCTATAGAAGATTCATTAAGGACTTTAGTTTAATCTATCGTCCACTTTGTTCTCTCCTAGTAAATGATGCCCCATTTGTTTAGACATAAAGCTATGAGGGTTCATTCTAAACCCTCAAATCCTCTCTCACCTCTCCTCCCATTATAAAATCTCCAAATTAAAACCTTCCTTTTGAACTTATGTGTGATTCCAGTGACATTGTCGTGGGAGATGTATTAGGAAAAAAATGTGATAAAACTCTTTATGTCATTGATTATGCAATAAAATCCTTAAATGATGCCCAAATCAACTACACCACCACTTAAAATGAGATACTTTATATTGTTTTTTCCATCGAGAAGTATAGGTATTACCACTTAGGATCCCCCATCACTATCTTCACTGACCATTCTGCACTAAAATACCTCTTCCAATAACAAGATGCTAAGGTTAGACTGATTAGGTGGGTCCTTCTCTTACAAGAATTTGACCTCACAATCAAGGATAAAAAGGGTGTTTAAAATTTTATATCTGATCACCTCTCTGGGATGGAACTCAAAGAAAACTCAAATCACATTTCTGTGTCTGATTCATTTATTTATGAAAACCTATACTCTGTGAGTGACTACCCTTGGTATGCCGACATAGCCAATTTCATAGTTATAGGGGTCATTCCAAAATTCTAATGGACTCAATCTAGAAGGAAATACCTTTATGATGTTAGACACTATGTGTTTGATGATCCATACCTCTATAAGTTCTTCCATGACCAAGTCATTAAGAGGTGTGCCCAAAATCTGAACAAGAGTCTATCCTTAAATTCTGTCATAGTGAGGCATTTGGTGGTCATTTTTCCTCTAAGAAAACTTCTGCTAAGATTCTTTAGTGTGGTATCTTCTGGCCCACCCTCTCAAGGGACTCTTAAATTTTTTTTTTCAAAGCTATCCTAAGTGTCAAGAAGTATGGTCAATCAGAAAAAGGAATCAAAAGCCACTCACTCCCATCTTAGTGATTGAAATATTTGACTGTTGGGGAATTTATTTCATGGGTCCCTTACCAAACTCTAGGGGATATCTTTACATTCATTTAGTTATAGATTATGTCTCCAAATGGGTTGAGGCCATTCTTAAAAAATCCAATTATCATCAAACTGTGATTATATTTCTCAAGGGAAATATATTCTCTAGATTTGGAATTCGTAGGGCTATCATTAGTGATCGTGTAACTCATTTTTTCAATTTTCCACTCTCATGAATCATGAAAAAATATGGAATTTCTCACAAAGTGCCCACTTCTTAGCTCCCACAGACTAATGGTCAATCTAAGTTAGCCAATCGAGAAATAAAAAAAAATACATGAGAAAAATATTAATCCATCTATGACATATTGGTCAAGAAAACACATAGATGATCCTTGGGCCTATCGAACTACATATAAAACCATTTTAGGAATGTACCCATGTAGAATGGATTATGGTAAAGCATGTCATTTTCTAGTGGAGATTGAACATAAGGCCTTTTTCGAAATTAAAAAAAATGAATTATGACCTCTCATTGGCCAAAAAAAATGAAATTAGATCTCAATGAACTTGAGGAACTTAGGATGGAGGATTATTAAAATTCAAGGTTCAATAAAGCTAAAGTACAAGCCTACCAATATCTAAATCTTAAAACAAAAAATATTTTACTGGGTAAACCTATTCTTTTTTATAGTTCTAAGCTTCATTTACACCCGGGAAAGTTGAGGTCTAGATGGACTGGTCCATACATAGTGCATAAGGTGTACCCCCATGGGGATGTAGAAATTCATGATCCCACCAATGTTCAAACCTTTAAATTTAATGGTCATAGAGTCAAACCATTCATTGAACGATTCCAAAAAATTTATGTTGATCAAAAATTGTGTGAACCAACCTTAGATGAGGAAAATACTTAAATAATTAAGGGTCTAAGCCGAGCTAGCTACATTAAACCAAAGAACTACATGGCAGGAAACCTGTGGTTTTCATCATTATGAATCATTTTTTTAAATAGGATTAATGAATCATTTTTATATTTAAAAAAATATACCATTTACTTGTTATTATATTATGAGTATGGATGGGTATGAAAGGGGAGCGCCATATTCATCTGTGTCACGTGGTGTAATCCTTGAGTAATACCTTACCCAGAAATTTAAAAAGAAGACAATATATAATTAGTTTATTTTATTTTATTTTTATGTGTTTGTAGGTTAAGATAATAAAAATAAAAAAATAATTAAAAAAGGGGACACATCGTAGCCAATGGGGAAAACCCCGTCACAACCGGTGAAGCCATGGGGAATCGAACCCGGGACCGAAGGGAGACAGGGGCATCTACTTACCACTGACCTTTGACTTATTGTGCTTCCTTATTATATAATTTATAAATATATACTTATATTTTACTTTCTTTATTACATAAATTGAAGTGCATTGTGTTGCATTTGTTGTCAATGAGGCATGAAGTTGTCTTGGAATGAATGGATGTCAAGGAGTCAAGATGTGAATGTCAAAGGATGTGATGGTGATGGTGATGAAAAGAGAATGGCCATAGTACTAAGAGGCATGTCACTTAGGAGATTCACTAAGTGACATAGGAGATGATGGTTGAAACATTCTCTAAGAAAATCAGACGATTGTTGAACTGATCTTTAAAGTTCCAAGAACTTGTATCAACTGGATACAATGTCACAACAAGCTTTAGAAGACCATGCATTGTATTGACAATGCATGAGGAGATGAGAAGAAGATCCATCCACAACTTCTAAGTGGATGATGTGCATTAATGAAGTCCATGCACTATCACTTAGTGCATGTGAACATGAAGATGATCCAACTTGACCTCTAATTGGATCATTGAAGAACATTGAAGAATTAAGTAATTCAGGAGTTCGGTTGAAGAAGAAGAACCTTCAAGAATTCACTCCTAAGTAATGAGTATATGTTGAGGAGATTTGAGGAATTCTAATGAAGAAGAGAAGGGAAGAAATGAAGAAGAAGAGAAAGGGCATTTGGCATTTTACACTTAAGTACTTTGTATACTTAGTGTATATTCAAGCAAAAAATATGCCAACCTCAAGGGCCAGCCTTAAGGGTTCAACCCAAGGCACATGTGGGAACCAGTCACCACGCCCAAGGGGATCCCATGGGGCCAGCCCAAGAGTGGCCGGGGCCGTGTATAAGCCCCGAGGCCACGCGGTGATGAAGACCGCGCAGCGTGGGCGCAGAGCGCGCCCGAAGGGTGCATAGTGGGCGCCAGTGGCGCGCCCGCAGGGAGCAAGAGTGGGCGCAGAGCGCGCCCGCAGGGAGAACACGGTGCAGGGCGGCACCGTGGAGGGAGAGAATTCAATTGAAGGGGCTGGGGGAGCGGCATGTTAATAAGCCGCGTGAAAACCGCGCCCCGTTTCGATGTGGGACGCGGAATTTTCACCCGGGAGCGATCCTGGCCGCACAATCAATCGCGCGCCAGATCTCGGCCGCCCATCTAATCCGCCGCGGCCCATCCTGATCGCGGCCGTCCAAATCTTTAATCCAACGGCTCTCCGCGCGTCTTCTTCCCCGCGCCATGCGAAGCCACCCGCGACGTCCCCGCATGAACCAGAGCCTCCCGAGCAGTGTTCTCGAGCTCCCGGCCACCGCTGATCGAAGTAAAGCCTCCATGGTGATCGTCTGGACCTACTGAACCGATCCATGCTTAAAAATACACATGCATGCAATGTTTGGGAGATTTCGATGAAGGCCGAAGAAAACCGAAGGTGCGAGGCCATTCGGTGTTGATACTCTGCATGTTTTGGATCGAAGGAAGGCCGTGCATGCGTTCTAAGTCGCATGCACGTGAAGAAGGCCGAAAACTAAGGGAAGCCGCGTGAAACAGAGGAGAAACAAGATTTTGGAAATCTTGAAGATCCGAAGATCTCGGGTGTTTGAAGTTATTGCACGCGGATAATCTGAGGCAGTCTCTGCCTATAAAAATGAGGCCAAGCCCTCTGTGCCGTTTTCTGATGCGCTGAAAGTTTGAAGAGAGTCCCGCGAAGCCTCTGCCTCGCGAAGAAGAAGCCCCGCGCAAATTATTTGCGCGGCTGTTGTCCCGGTGCCACCCGAGGCCCGAAGTGTTCCCTGCGCGCATTATTTGCGCGACAGGAAGAGCTCTCCCTGCCCGCATACTTGCGCGGCAGGAGTAGCTTGCGCGCCCAAGGTGTTCTCATCCTTGTGGCTTGCACGCCTCGTGGTGTTGCATGCTGCACACCCGAGTGCTGGTGCACCTCGCGGCTGTTGAAGAAGAGAAGGCCACACCCTGCTCAGGCCCTTTTGCCCTTGCACTTGCGCAATAGTGGGAAAGAAGAGGAGGGTTGCACCCTCTTGCGCGCCTCCTAAAGTTCGGGCAGTGTGTGCACAAGTGCCAAGTGAAGAACCACACTTTGTGTGTGGTGTGAGGTGAAGAAGTGAACCCGAGGCCCTAGTTTTTTGTGTGCTAAGTGAACAAGGAAAGGCCGTGGCCCTAGCATATGCATAAGGAGAAGGACACGTTCGGGTTGTGTGTGCAATTACAACAAGGTGGCAGTGGGTGTGCACCAAAGAAGACCCGAGGCATAGCCTTGTGTGTGCACCAAGTGAAGACAAACACCTTTGTGCCTTTGTGTGCAAAAAGAAAACAAAGAGGCCGTAGCCCTTGTGTGTACAAAATGGAGAACCAAGTGTGTGCATAAGTGAAGTGCACACTTTGAAGAAGATTAAAAGAACAAGGAAGAACCCGAGACCTTGGCTTGGGTATGTGCAAGTGGGTAAAGTGAAGACCACCACACTTTGTGTGTGTGTGCATTTGAAAGGAAGGCCGAGGCATAGCTTGGGGTGTGCAAAAATAGTGGAGGCCAAATACACACTCATTGTGTGTGTGCAAAGCAAAGAACAAAGTTGTGTGTGCAAAACAACAAAGCAAAGTGGCCGAACCTAGTGTGTGTGCACTAAGTGAAGTGAACACACTTAGAAGAAGGAAGAAAGAGGAGACCCTCACACTAAAGTAAAACACACTTCTGAGTGTGTGAGCAATTTGAATATAGTGTGTGAAGATTGTGGAGAAGGTGTGTGCTATAATTGATTACACCCATTGAGGGTTTACTGCACCTAGAAGAAGAACAAGACAGTGCATGCATGCATGCATGCACGTGCACACGTGAACAGTGCTAAATCAGTGGTGTGCATCTGAGGAGTCCAAGACTTGACGATCTTGAAGAGATTTGAGAAGGCCATGCAGTCAGTGCATGAAGTTGAAGTGAGTTGAGACTGGACCAGACTGAAGTTAGAGATATTAGTTGTCTGAGTATTCAGTAATTGAGAAGACCTGATCAACTCAAGTGATCAGAGGTACAGAGCAAGGCCAGCAGTCTTTATCCCAGACTGCTGAAGATACTTGAAGAACTTAAAGTGAAGAAGAGCTACTCGTGTGACTCGAGGAGCCAGGAGAAGACCCTGTGGGACTCAGGGAGAAGAAGTCTTCAGTGGGATTCTGGAGTAGGCCAGTGGGACTCTGGTAACACTGTGGGACGCAGTATAAAGACCCTCCTGTGGGACTCAGGAGAGATACAGTGGGACTCTGTATCGACCATTGTAATACTAACCGATTATAATGGGAGAATCCATGCTGAGAGAGCATGGCAAGGATGTAGGCCTTTGGTGCCGAACCTTGTAAATCCTTGTGTCCAGTGCCTTTACATTTACTGCATCATTCGTGGAAAGGTGAGAGATACAAGAAGAGTGGATCGAGGCTTTAACCAGCCATAGAGGTTTAATTGATTAAGGAATCAATTAGTAAAATGTTTTAAGGGATCACTGATTCACCCCCTCCCCCTCTCAGTGATTCACACTGATCTGGGCACTTCAATTGGTATCAGAGGGAGGTTACCTCTAAAAGATCCAAGGGAGTCTATATGGAGTGCAGATTTGAGGAAATGAAAGAACAACCTCAAATGGAGATATCTGCCAAGACTCTGAAAAACAGAATGAAGAAACAGGCAAAGAAGATGAGGAAGAAGGTTGCTGCAATCAGAGAAACTCCTTCTATGGAAAGAAATGTGAAAGTCACATCAGATGACAATTCCTTTTATCATTCTTCTGATGAAGCCTGCTCTAGCTGTGATGAAGATGGAAGGAACAATGATCTTCTAAATGCAATCAAATATCTTCAGAAGAGAGTCCCCAAGGAAATTGCAATGTGTATAGCTACATGCCTCCTTGATCTTCAAGAAGAAAAATTACAGCTAGAAGATGAAGCCAATTCTCTGGAAGTCCAATTGGCTAAAAGGGTTGGCATAACCAACACTCTCAGAAAGCTGGTAAATGCCAAAGATGAAACAGTATCTCTTTGCAATGAAAGATATGAAGGCACTGCTGAAGAATTGCAAAGAAGCCTTTCTGAGAAAGAAATCTTTAAAGTATTGGTCAAAGAAGTTTTCCATGCACTGGAAAAGAGGCACAAAGTGTCAATGGTTGTCAGAGATGCTCAACTAGAAGCCAAAGTCAAAAGGGTGAAGGAGCTGGACAACTCATTGCTTGAAATGAAGCAAGTGCATGAAGACCAGATGAAACAGCTGGAAGAGAAATGGGAAGGAAGGCTAAGAACAGTTAAGGATGAGAAGAACTCCCTTAACATGAAATGCCTAGAACTAGAGGTGATATTGAAAAATCTGCAATCACCCAAAGCTAAAGCCTCCCAGTCAGCTGAAAGGAGAAATGTTGCTACTCAAGTATGCCTTGAGAAGGATGATTCTAAAAGAAAGACATCCTCTAGTGAAAGAGCAACAACTTCTAACAAGAAGGTACCATCCATACCATCTTGTACTCATGTTTCTAAAAGTGTTTCTACTAAAAGTGCAGGATGGAAGAATGATTCCAAACAAGTATGGATGAAGAAAATGAAGAAGCAGAGCTCTTCTGAAGCAGCACAACAATTCAAGACAAGAACCCAACAATCAGAAGGACTGAAGAGGTCAAGATTTGTGGGTCAGTGTTGGTGTTGTAACAGGTATGGGCATTGTGCAAAGGATTGTTGGTACAATCCACTGAATGCCAAAGCACAGAGGAAGCCCATGCCAAGGGGGAGCAAGCCAGAAGGAAAGAAGCAGCATCCACAGGTCCAGAGACATCTGTTTACTGCTAACAGATTTGGATTACTTGACAACATCTGGGATGATTGCAAAAGTGGTCAAAAGAATGATACATGTCAATCTCCAACTGTATCCAAATCTGGAATGAAGAGAAGATCACTGAACCTGGCTAAAAGAGATTCCTTGGGAAGCAAGCAGAAGAAAGTAGAAAATGCTCCCAAGAAGTGTTTGAAAAAGGAAGAGAAGACTTTGGAGTCTAAGTCCAAGAAGGGTGAGTCATCCAGTAGGACCACCAAGAAGACATGCTTCTACTGTGGAAAGAAAGGTCATACCATGGATCTTTGCAAACAAGCCATGGAAATCAATAGAAGCCAACTGAACTCAAACAGACAATCAATCCAGAAGAAGAAGAAGGGATTGATTGAAAACAAGTTGCCTAAGAAAGGTAGCTTGACAGCATCAAAAGAACCATGTGGAATTTCCAAAACTGAGGCCACACTTCAAAGTGACTTACTTGTCATATGGCCTAATCAGTTGCAACTTGCCAAAGATCTACAAAGAGCTGAAGATGAAGTTCTGGCAATTGCTAAGGCAAAAGGGAGGAAGAAGGTTTCACATGAAGATGTTTTGAGAACCACACCGGCACAATCATCATTGAAGATCAAATGTGCAAGTGTGAAGACTGGTGAAAATGAGACATCTTGGTTGAGAGAATCTTCTCAACCTTGTTGTTCACATTGATGAACCAAGGAGGTTCCATCTTATTCCCTTATACTATTGGTATTTGCATGTGTTAACATTGCAGGGAATTGAAGATGATGATCATTCTCAGCTGGAGGATGGTTTGGAAAGAATGGAGTGCACCCCTTGAGGGGGAGCCAATCTGAAGAAGATGGGATTCTTAGATTAATACCATCTTGAGAAAAGTGAAGGTATTCCAATCATGCTTTCATCCCTTGTTTCTTAATTGAGTTTATCTTGTCAATTAAGGGGGAGTATGGATTGAAGACAAATGGATGAAAGGGGGAGCTTTATCATTTCACTGAACTTTCTAATGAGTTTTGTGAAGTATGTGCAGGATTTAGCAATTAAGTGTTATATCTGAAAAATTTTCAAACCCCTAAGCATGATCTCACATGTACAGTGAATTTTGGACAGCTTTGAATTCCTTGGTCATATCACTCTTGTTTTCTACACCGGGATAGCCCAAGTAGACTTAGAGCTGATTTACTAAAGGTTCTTTGCTAAAGAGAACATGTGACATCATCCCTCTCTTAGTGTTTTTCAAGAAAATACTTTTTAACGGGAGGAAGTGATATTTTGAAGAGAACCACACCATACCTTTGCATTTGATTGCCAATAAGGGGGAGAAAATATTGGCACACATATTGACCCATTCATATGTGCTGATGGAGTGTATTGACAACAAATACAAAGGGGGAGATTGAAGTGCATTGTGTTGCATTTGTTGTCAATGAGGCATGAAGTTGTCTTGGAATGAATGGATGTCAAGGAGTCAAGATGTGAATGTCAAAGGATGTGATGGTGATGGTGATGAAAAGAGAATGGCCATAGTACTAAGAGGCATGTCACTTAGGAGATTCACTAAGTGACATAGGAGATGATGGTTGAAACATTCTCTAAGAAAATCAGACGATTGTTGAACTGATCTTTAAAGTTCCAAGAACTTGTATCAACTGGATACAATGTCACAACAAGCTTTAGAAGACCATGCATTGTATTGACAATGCATGAGGAGATGAGAATAAGATCCATCCACAACTTCTAAGTGGATGATGTGCATTAATGAAGTCCATGCACTATCACTTAGTGCATGTGAACATGAAGATGATCCAACTTGACCTCTAATTGGATCATTGAAGAACATTGAAGAATTAAGTAATTCAGGAGTTCGGTTGAAGAAGAAGAACCTTCAAGAATTCACTTCTAAGTAATGAGTATATGTTGAGGAGATTTGAGGAATTCTAATGAAGAAGAGAATGGAAGAAATGAAGAAGAAGAGAAAGGGCATTTGGCATTTTACACTTAAGTACTTTGTATACTTAGTGTATATTCAAGCAAAAAATATGCCAACCTCAAGGGCCAGCCTTAAGGGTTCAACCCAAGGCACATGTGGGAACCAGTCACCACGCCCAAGGGGATCCCATGGGGCCAGCCCAAGAGTGGCCAGGGCCGTGTATAAGCCCCGAGGCCACGCGGTGATGAAGCCCGCGCAGCGTGGGCGCAGAGCGCGCCCGAAGGGTGCATAGTGGGCGCCAGTGGCGCGCCCGCAGGGAGCAAGAGTGGGCGCAGAGCACGCCCGCAGGGAGAACACGGTGCGGGGCGGCACCGTGGAGGGAGAGAATTCAATTGAAGGGGCTGGGGGAGCGGCATGTTAATAAGCCGCGTGAAAACCGCGCCCCGTTTCGATGTGGGACGCGGAATTTTCACCCGGGAGCGATCCTGGCCGCACAATCAATCGCGCGCCAGATCTCGGCCGCCCATCTAATCCGCCGCGGCCCATCCTGATCGCGGCCGTCCAAATCTTTAATCCAACGGCTCTCCGCGCGTCTTCTTCCCCGCGCCATGCGAAGCCACCCGCGACGTCCCCGCATGAACCAGAGCCTCCCGAGCAGTGTTCTCGAGCTCCCGGCCACCGCTGATCGAAGTAAAGCCTCCATGGTGATCGTCTGGACCTACTGAACCGATCCATGCTTAAAAATACACATGCATGCAATGTTTGGGAGATTTCGATGAAGGCCGAAGCAAACCGAAGGTGCGAGGCCATTCGGTGTTGATACTCTGCATGGTTTGGATCGAAGAAAGGCCGTGCATGCGTTCTAAGTCGCATGCACGTGAAGAAGGCCGAAAACTAAGGGAAGCCGCGTGAAACAGAGGAGAAACAAGATTTTGGAAATCTTGAAGATCCGAAGATCTCGGGTGTTTGAAGTTATTGCATGCGGATAATCTGAGGCAGTCTCTGCCTATAAAAATGAGGCCGAGCCCTCTGTGCCGTTTGCTGATGCGCTGAAAGTTTGAAGAGAGTCCCGCGAAGCCTCTGCCTCGCGAAGAAGAAGCCCCGCGCAAATTATTTGCGCGGCTGTTGTCCCGGTGCCACCCGAGGCCCGAAGTGTTCCCTGCGCGCATTATTTGCGCGACAGGAAGAGCTCTCCCTGCCCGCATACTTGCGCGGCAGGAGTAGCTTGCGCGCCCAAGGTGTTCTCATCCTTGTGGCTTGCGCGCCTCGTGGTGTTGCATGCTGCACACCCGAGTGCTGGTGCACCTCGCGGCTGTTGAAGAAGAGAAGGCCACACCCTACTCAGGCCCTTGTGCCCTTGCACTTGCGCAATAGTGGGAAAGAAGAGGAGGGTTGCACCCTCTTGCGCGCCTCCTAAAGTTCGGGCAGTGTGCGCACAAGTGCCAAGTGAAGAACCACACTTTGTGTGTGGTGTGAGGTGAAGAAGTGAACCCGAGGCCCTAGTGTTTTGTGTGCTAAGTGAACAAGGAAAGGCCGTGGCCCTAGCATATGCATAAGGAGAAGGACATGTTCGGGTTGTGTGTGCAATTACAACAAGGTGGCAGTGGGTGTGCACCAAAGAAGACCCGAGGCATAGCCTTGTGTGTGCACCAAGTGAAGACAAACACCTTTGTGCCTTTGTGTGCAAAAAGAAAACAAAGAGGCCGTAGCCCTTGTGTGTACAAAATGGAGAACCAAGTGTGTGCATAAGTGAAGTGCACACTTTGAAGAAGATTAAAAGAACAAGGAAGAACCCGAGACCTTGGCTTGGGTATGTGCAAGTGGGTAAAGTGAAGACCACCACACTTTGTGTGTGTGTGCATTTGAAAGGAAGGCCGAGGCATAGCTTGGGGTGTGCAAAAATAGTGGAGGCCAAATACACACTCATTGTGTGTGTGCAAAGAAAAGAACAAAGTTGTGTGTGCAAAACAACAAAGCAAAGTGGCCGAACCTAGTGTGTGTGCACTAAGTGAAGTGAACACACTTAGAAGAAGGAAGAAAGAGGAGACCCTCACACTAAAGTAAAACACACTTCTGAGTGTGTGAGCAATTTGAATATAGTGTGTGAAGATTGTGGAGAAGGTGTGTGCTATAATTGATTACACCCTTTGAGGGTTTACTGCACCTAGAAGAAGAACAAGACAGTGCATGCATGCATGCATGCACGTGCACACGTGAACAGTGCTAAATCAGTGGTGTGCATCTGAGGAGTCCAAGACTTGAAGATCTTGAAGAGATTTGAGAAGGCCATGCAGTCAGTGCATGAAGTTGAAGTGAGTTGAGACTGGACCAGACTGAAGTTAGAGATATCAGTTGTCTGAGTATTCAGTAATTGAGAAGACCTGATCAACTCAAGTGATCAGAGGTACAGAGCAAGGCCAGCAGTCTTTATCCCAGACTGCTGAAGATACTTGAAGAACTTAAAGTGAAGAAGAGCTACTCGTGTGACTCGAGGAGCCAGGAGAAGACCCTGTGGGACTCAGGGAGAAGAAGTCTTCAGTGGGATTCTAGAGCAGGCCAGTGGGACTCTGGTAACACTGTGGGACGCAGTATAAAGACCCTCCTGTGGGACTCAGGAGAGATACAGTGGGACTCTGTATCGACCATTGTAATACTAACCGATTATAATGGGAGAATCCATGCTGAGAGAGCATGGCAAGGATGTAGGCCTTTGGTGCCGAACCTTGTAAATCCTTGTGTCCAGTGCCTTTACATTTACTGCATCATTCGTGGAAAGGTGAGAGATACAAGAAGAGTGGATCGAGGCTTTAACCAGCCATAGAGGTTTAATTGATTAAGGAATCAATTAGTAAAATGTTTTAAGGGATCACTGATTCACCCCCTCCCCCTCTCAGTGATTCACACTGATCTGGGCACTTCATAAATATATATATAACTATAGATATATAGTTTTATTTTGTTAGTTTTTTTCCACTAGGGAATTCTTTGAGTGACATTGAGATCAAGGGATTAAAAGGGAGAAACAAGAATTTCAACATCAACCACCAGGTGACTTCATTCCATGATCCTCATTTTCAATTTCCATTTGTAACTCTCATTCTATACTTCTACCCCCTTATAAATTTTCTTTTCATTAAACACTAAGGATTATTTTATTTTAAGTTGGGGGGGAGAAAAAATAAAATTGCCTTTAGGTCAAAAAAAAGAATGATTTGAAAATAAAAGTGTGCCTTAATGGAAGGAAAAATATATTTAACCTTGAACATGATAATATAAATTGTACAATTTGAAACTGAATATCAAATAATTTTGCATGTCGTGATTTTGATTTTAATCCATATATAATTTCATGATCATAGATTTTGGAAAGTGTGGCTGTATAATGTTATATTTCATGGTTTATATTTTCATCCAAATAAAAAAAATTACAATGCACGTCCTTTGGATAGTGGGGTATTAGTTTGAGTTCATGGGGTCCCCCAAATAAATAGCACAGTTTTGGTGATCATTTTAGTTTTAATATGAGTATTAAATAAAAAAAATTGTGCGTAGAGTAATGAAATGACCTAATGCATGGCTTTCGGCACTTGGGGATCATGACTCCATACCTGTCTGGCCCAGATTTAGAAATTTTATCTCTATTTTTGGTAATTTGAATTTGTTCTTGACTGATTTTACTCGAGATAATGCTCGAGTATGTGGGATTCACTTGGTGCTCTAAGGTCTTTGAGCTTGGGAGTCATCAACAAAGTCCCGCTACAGGGGTTGACTCTTTTGAGTGCAATTTAAATTACCTTGGAAAAATTGAAAAAACCAAAAACAAATACAATAAAAAAATTTGAATACTCATCTTAATATTGAAATGTGATTCCACCTAGCTCTTCTGTCATTTTCCACTTGAATAAAGATAACCCCCCATGTCTAATGTGATGCACAACACATCATCACTCTTAATTGATATTGGATGAAATATGGCGATGAATTTGAACAAAGGAATGGGCTTGGTATTGGGATATTACTATGAAACTATAATGTATTAAAATATTTTAATGGGTTTCATGATTTTTTGCAATAATGGTTTTTGGTGATCATTGTGTTTTAAAATATTTTTGGAAAAGGGAATTCAAATTTCATATTGTCGAGATATATTTTTCTTCGGACTATAAAAACTCAAGTTGGGTGGTGTGATTAGCCACTAAATGAGGCTAATTTTTATTGTTAATATATATAATATTCATGTTCTTTATTATTGATAAACACCATTTTAGTGCATTTTACACTTTGACCATCATTTCACATTATAATTTGTAATTCCTTCTTAAAATGCACTATTATGTTGTACATTTTTTAACATAATTTAAAGTAACCAATGATCCTGAATTTATTTTCATATTTAATTTTCAGGTTTCTAATTATATTGGAAAAAATTCATACTTGTGGAGTGTTAGAATGTTCACATTGGAATACCACCAAAATGAGATTTTATTCAAACAATTATGGAGAAGGTAGATTGGACACCAACCAACTAATGAGAATGTGGGGCCCAACATATAGGCCCAATGAAGCCCAAATTTCATGGGATGCTAGAAGAAATAGATATTAAAAAATAATTTTTCAGGAAAAAGTGCTATTTCGGCATACATGATGGCAATTAAGGCATCCCAAATAGAATATTAAAATCTGGGCTAGAATCTGTAGCCCAGAATAGTATTCCACTAAATCGGTCATAACTCCCGATTCACAACTCCAAATGGACCCAAATTTTACAAGAGGTTAGGATAAATCCGGATCTCCATTGTTTTCTACTATGGTCCACTCTAATTCGACCATTTAGAAGGATCTTTCGACGCGTCTGTTTTGTGGTTGCAAGCTAGCTGCTACCTTGGGTAAAGAGTAGAGAAGTCCATGTTTCACAAGATTAACACCACCCTAGGCCTACCTTAATCTAGTGGGATGGTTTTTACTATTGGAGGCTCTACCCAAGGCTCCCAAAATGCCTATTTAAGGAATTGGTGGTGGAGGATTTTATCATCTTTTGATATTCCATTAATTTTAATGTTATGTAGTGATTTTGTTGTCTCAAGTTTGTCTTTCACATGTATGTTGTTTTAAATCATCCTAGTTTCTTAACAAAAAGATATTGTTCTACTATTGTTCTGTTCTTCTCCATGTCACTTTGATATTTTTTCCTCGAGGTGTGAATTTATTTACACCAAACCTTGTGAAATTATTCACACAACGGTGGAGTGATCATTTTCTTTTCATTTTTTTCTTTACTTTTTCAATTCCTCCATCATGAGTCTACATACCACTTCCATTGAAACCATAGAATCAATGGAGGGATAACCCAGATATGGGTTGATCCAAGGGAGTAGAAAAGGGATGGATTGGATTTTATTTATCACCCCATTAATTTCTAATAACTTATTTTAATAGAGATTTTTATTTGATTATTTTTCAACTCCATCATCCTTGTTTAATTTAATGTCACACACTTCAAGTGATAATACAAAACTTTATCTTGAAGTGATCAAAACTTTGATCCTTCAAGTGTATAGGTGATTAGTATTAAATTGTGTAGGTATTAAACCAGTAAGTGAGGATGTTGTTTGATCTTCTTAAATTAACCCATCTCCAATATAAGAAATTAAAATTGTTGAAAAAGAATTTCATCAAATCCACCATGAGCGATAACCTAGGATCAACACATTCTATTAAATTGAATTCAATTAAATATTTTATTTATCCTTTAAAACCATTTAAAATCAACCCAATTGGGCCTATTTAGAGCCAAAAACAGTCCATAGAATATACATGTCTATTGGTTTCTTCTTAGGTCTCTGAGGATTCGACAACCCAATCTAAACTACAAGGATCGTTCTACATTCATCTCTTGGGTAAATTTGAGCATGAATCAGACACAATGTTTGACCTTGTTGATGTTGTGTAGTCTTTTCTACATGGCTTGATCTTATGGTCCACCATTCTTTTGAAAATATTCATTTGGTTTAGTGGCCGCTTTGATCATTCCCACGAATGTCAGGTATCGTTTCCATATACAAGAGTATGATCTCTTTGGAAGGAATTTATGGATAGAGATAGAATCCCTCTAATAGACCCGAAGATAGATCCTCTACCCATTCGTGACCCCAATTAAAGTCAAATAGCGATGCGATCAATCCTACCGGACACTAATCCACTACTTGGTGAATCTGGATGAGTCGTGATATACCCTAAGGTCCTGACAGTGATCATCATCCGTGTATCCTGACCTTTCCCCATTCAGGAGTGAGTTCTCCTGAAATTAGTGTATAAATTACTCTTCAAGTATACTAGTGCATCTATCTCACTAGTGACACTTTTTGACATAAGTACTTCTCAGACGGATGTCATCAGAGCTATCAATCTTGTGGAGTGAGTTCTCCCAGATGAGTACTTTGTGGAATCTTCAAACTGAATCCCTAATGTGGGTATGTGGTTGTTGTGGCTTACCTCTAGACCACGAGTCTGGGTTTAAAGTATATATGGATATGTTTCACTTATTATATGTTATGTAGAAATATACTATGTAGAGCTTACTTTACCTTTACTTTTGTATTAATTTTTGTTTTTCGAGGTCCTCTACTGAGTATTTTTATAATCATCCCTGCACGGGCCTTTCTCGCACATGTCATGCATTGTGAATAAGATCAATCTTTTAACTAAGTCTAGGGATGACTAGGACCAGACCAAGCTTTTTGAGCTTTCTTATAGGTCATGGTTTTCCTATAGGTATGAGAAGTAGTCCCAGTACCTATTTCTTACTTACAGGTTGGATATTGTAGTTTTTAGACTCTTTTATTTTGGTGAGATTGTATTGTGGCCCATTTTACTTTCTTCACATTACATTCCATTGTACTCTGTTGGTTGGGTTTAGTTGTATGCACGCATTTTGTTCCTTGGTGTTTTTTACATTTAGCATTTGTGGGCTTGGAGATGTGTCCATGTGTACATGTACTTAGGCAAAGTCTCCCATTTAACTGATATACCTACTTGATGCTAGTTACTAGACACTAGCCTATTGGATGAAGGCATGGGGAGTTGTGGCAGTGGCCCCACTAGGGATGGTTGTGATAGAGAGGTAGAATATGTGGCTAGTTTTAACATAGGACCAAGAGTCTATGAGTTTGGTTTGGGGAAACAATGTTAACTGTTTCGAGCTCAGATTTTGGGCTAGTGACTCTAGTGTTGGTGCATGAAGGTGACATATCCATACAAGAGGATGACCCCCTTAGGAGGAGGATTCGATTTGGGGACAAGTTCCCTAGGCGTTACCTCCAGGTTGTGCACCGGTTATACCACCACCTGTGGAACAACACCTGGTACCTGTAGTACCGATAGATGAGGAGCGCAGGTTGAGCGTGCTCCATGAGTTTCAGAGATAGAGACCCCTCAGGTTCCGAGGGAAGCCTAACCCTTAGGTGGCTAAGGACTATCATGAGGAGGTGACCAGAGTTTTCTCTCTATTTAGGACACCATCATACCAGATGGTGATCCAAGAAGCGAGACTTCTTCAGGGTTCTGTAAGACGAGGTTAGAGTTTGACCATGTAGACTCATGAGGAGGAGACTTTTTCATGGACAATGTTTAAGGAACTATTTAGCGAGGAGTTATCTCTGGTTACACTAAGAGCAGTGCGTATCTAGTAGCTTCTTTAGCTCCAACATGATAGTTTAACGGTGGATGACTATACATTGAGGTTCACCAACCTCTCCATGTACTTGATGGATATGGTTAGGGATCAGTACTTCAGAGCTCTGACCATCGAGCAAGGTATAATAAGGGATATCTGAGATAGTGTCGTTCCTCTATAAATTTTAACTTATTATAGAGTACTCAAGAAATCATTCATGGTGAAGATCTTCTAGGATGGACAAATATTGCCATCGATAGTCAGCAGCAGGTAGACAGGTGAAAATATCTCAACATCAGGGAGTTGATGTCTGGTATAGGGATCGGGACATGAGAGATTCACAAGAGGACACAAGACATGGGTTCTATTGTCCAGGGCCCTTATGCTAGATCCAGTCATCCTAGGGAGAGGAAATGCTACTTGTGTAACAGTAGGGGACATATCTCTAGAAATTTCCCAACCTATCGAACTGCTGATAGAGAGGTGATGGATGGACCACCGAGGCAGAGGCAGAGAGTGGATCAAGTTCACCCACCCAAAAGAGGATGTGGAAGAGGAATAGGGATTCATGAAACAGGTGTTAGATGTTTCGACCTACATCCACCACCACCCCTAGGAGGTCCTCACCAAGTTTAGGGAGTTGGGGGGTAAGGGTGATGATAGATACATGTTGTGAAGGCATACTACCTGGAGACTCTAGGGATGATATGAGGTATGATCTATGTCTTTTATACCTTAGATTCCATAATTATAGACATAGGTTCCAGTCATTATTTCATTTCCACATGTCTTGTGCAAAACCTTGAGATTTCGGTGGAGTCATTAAATCGGCCCTAAATCTTAGAGACACTAACAGGAGGAGATTCTATGACCAGATGTCTTTTCCTAGAGTTTTATCATACCTTTGGAGGTGAAATTTTCAGTTGGAACGTCTTGGTGGAAGCGTCAAGGCCTTATGACATCATTCTCATTATGGATTGGTTATCATAGATCGATACCCCAATTGGCTGCTTTAAGTGATGAGTGTGGTGTGTCAACATCGATGGAATGAGGTTTTCCTTTTTTTGTTAAATAGAAACCTAGGAAACACAAAATGGGTTCATTCTTAGGAGGGTGAAACTGATCACTTATGAGTTGGCTAGCCTTAACCTTAGAGCAGAAGATGTTTTGAGCTTCTAATTCAAAGTAGTAGTGGTAGATTATAAGGATGTCATTTTAGAAGATGTTCCAGGATTACCTCCCCACTAGGAGATCAAAATCTTCATTAATTTACACCCTGGGATGACACAAATATCCTCACCAGTGTATCAGATGGATCCCATAGAGGTTTTCAAGCTAAGGGTACATCTAGAGGATTTGAAGAGAAAGGACTCTGTAAGTTCCAGTGTATCACCCTAGGCAACAAAATTATTGTTTTCCAAGAAGTAAGATGGAATTTTGAGGTTGTGCATGTATTT
Source organism: Viscum album (assembly GCA_963277665.1). NCBI lineage: Eukaryota > Viridiplantae > Streptophyta > Magnoliopsida > Santalales > Viscaceae > Viscum > Viscum album. The sequence goes on along the minus strand of OY728137.1, from coordinate 282,647,362 downwards.
ATGGTTCTTGGATAAGGTAATGGTTAAGTAAAGGTATCCACTTCCAAGGATCCACAACCTCTTTGATCAGATAAGAGGGTCATGGTGGTTCTAAAAGGTTGACCTTCGATCTGATTACCACTTGTTATGAGTACAAGATGGGGATATACTGATGATGGATTTCAGACGCCTCAATGATCACTATGAGTACTTGGTGAGTCCTTTATGCAAGATTAATTCCACTATAGTGTTCCTGGGACTTATGAACCCGATATTCTAGCCATACATAGAAAGGTTCGTAGTGGTCTCTGTTGACGACATCCTTATGTACTCGGAGTTAGAGGAGGACAACAAGAGACACATGCGGACGGTTCTAGACATACTATGAGAGAACCAAATTTATGGTAAGATCTCAGAGTTCCAGTTATCAATATAAGAGTTCCAATTTATGGGACATGTTATATTAGTAGATGGAGTAGTAGAGGACCCAACTAAGTTCGAGGTGGTGTTATCATGGGAGCCACCCCACGGTGTGACAGAGTTGCAAAACTTCCTTAGGTTGATAGGATACTTCTAGAGGTTTATCCCTAATTTCTCCCAAATATAAACATTGATGACAGCCTTGACCCAGTAGGGGAATCCTTTCATATAGAAATAGGAGTGCCACCCAGAATCCCAGTAGCTGAGGAAGAGTTTGATGAGAACATCGATCTTGAGATTACAGGAAAACAATGTCGAGTACGTAGTTTTCTATGATGCATCATGGACTAGGCTAGGTTGTGCCTATATATAGAGAAATCCAGTGATTTCTTGTGGTTCACTCCATTTAAGACCACATGAGAGGAACTACGTGACCCGTGATGTTGTTTTGGTGGTAGTAGCCTTTGCATTGAATATGTGGCGACACTACATGATGGGAAAACATTTTATCATCTACTCTGACCAAGAGAGGCTCAAGTACATATTATCTCAAAAGGATATTAATTTGAGGTAGACGGGATGGATAGAGTTCCTCTAGGATTAGGAATTTCAGAATGTTTATACTCTTAGGAAGGGGAACATAGTAGCTAATTCTCTCAGTTGGAGATCATGTTCATAGCTACTGATTGAGGAATCAAAGGTGTTGGCCTTGATATAGTTATTCTTCATGGTTAGGGAGGATCATGCTTATCTTCAATCATTGGTTGTCACCCCTATAGTCTTACAATGAGTCAGGGAGAAATAACTAGGGGATATCGACTGTGAGACTTTAAGTGCTCAGTTATGCATCACACAATCTCTTGATGAATATTCGCAATCTAGTAAGTACATCATCCTTTTTAGAGGATGCACAGTTTTTCCAGTGGCATTGTAGGAGGGGATTCTAAGGGATTTTCGTACTTACCCCTTAGACGAACATCTTAGAGGGAAAAATGTACTAGGATCTTCAGAATCAGCTATTGTGGAATGATAAGAAGACAGAAGTAGAAGAGTTCGTTTCTCGATGTCTTATGTGCTAGTAGGTGAAGGTTGAGCAGCAAGTTCTAGGGGATTTATCTCACCCCTTGAATTGCTAGGGTGGAGGTGGGATGGAATATCAATGTACTTTGTGATTGGCTTACCATGATCAGCCAATGGGAAAAATTCCTTTTGGGTGATCATTGAACAACTCACCAAGCTTTCCCACTTCCTAACGATCAAGGAGTAGAGTTCCGTAGAGAGCTTGGGATGACTCTACATACAGGACATAGTTCATCTTTATGGCATAACTTCGAAGATAATCCCAAATCATGATGCTCATTTAACATCATGGTTGGGAAGGGATTTCAAGAGGTGTTTGAGACTTAGCTATGTTTGAGCATAGTGTTCCATCCCAAGATAAATCGCCATATAGAGAGAACCATTTATGTTATGGTGGATATTCTATGGGCTTGTATCCTAGACTTTGATTGTAGTTGGGAGGACCACATAACACTAGTGGAATTTTCGTACAACAAAAATTACCACTCCACTATTGGTATGGAACCATTTGAGGATTTATATGGGTAACCTTTTTGGTAACCGATTTTCTAGACTGACCCTAGAGAGTCAGTACTCATGGGTCTAGATTTAGTGTGAGCTACCACTAAGATGGTTTAGATCATCTAGGGGTAGATGAAGACTATACAGAGCTATGAGATGTCTTATGCTGACAAGAAATGGAGACCTTTGGTCATCAAGGTGGGAGACCATGTCTTTCTTTGGGTCTCTCCTCGTTGAGGGTTTCATATATTTGGCTGGGGTGGAAAGTTGTCTTTGAGGTTTATCGACCATTTTCAGAAACTATGCATAGTTGGAAAGGTGGTGTACCGCTTAGCTCTACCACTATAGTTTCACCAGGTATATGATTTCTTCCATGTGTCGCAGCTGAGGAGGTACGTGCATGACCCATCGCATGTCATTGACTATGGTGAGATGGAAATTGAGGATGGATAAACCTTCATAGATTACCCAATAGAGATCAAGTAACGGTAGAAGAGGACACGTTGTGGGAAGTGAATCATTTGGTGCATGTCAGGAAGCATCATGGTGACCTTCAAAAGATCACACGGGAGTGGGAGGCTCAGATTCATGCACAATAACCAGATCTGTTTGAGTAAAATTTTATTTTGGATTTTCTGGGACATAAAGCCTTAAGGTGGGGATAATTTAATGTCTCAAATTTTCAGTGTATTATTTTTAAATATTATATAGAATTATTTCGTGACTATGATTTTTTACGACATGTGATTCCAAGGCTCATATTTCTCAGAATAAATTTTAGGAATAAATTAATCTTTTAAATAGTGAGCAAGATTAGTTTTCCTTAAAAGGTATAATAACTTTTAAATGGGTGATAGGACTATAAGTATGAGGGAATAAGTACATTTAGAGAGGCGATGTTACCTTATGTGATCCCTATCATCGATCGGTGTGAGTCGACATTATAAGTTAGTTTTTGGACGTTTTAAAGGAAAAACATAAATTAATAATTTATTTAATTTTAAAAGCTCCCATAACACTGTGAAATGTTAATTATTGTTAAATAACCATGAGATTAGGGATAGGCTCATAACTCTAGATACATTCCTTGAATTCTCTGGAGCTTTGGAGAGGAGCCATCCTTGGATAATTCTTTATGAACAACGATGAATGATGGTCTTTGGATCATTGTGCGGTGAAATCAAATACTGACTGACGAACGCTCACCCTCTTTATTGAGGATCAAGGTAGGGGTTGTTATTTGAATTCTTCCTTCCCTATTCATGAATTTAAATGAAAAATTCCAATCAACCAATGAAATGGTTGTCCCACAGATCATTCATTCTTGGGGGAGCGTCATTTACCAGGTTTATTTTGGGGAATTGATCAATGTTTGGTGTGATTTATATTTTATTTTAACTACATGATAATTATAATGGGAGAACATCAAAAATGTTGAAAATGAAGATGCAAGTTCATTTGTAAATTATTTATTTGGATTTCTTCTCACCCTTTTTGATCTCGTGTTCTTCACGTTCTTTATGGGGTTATGAACAATGGATTGTTGCACGTCTGTCTCACAACGTAATGACCCCAAATAAAATATATATCATTGTGAAGATCCAATGGAGGTGTGACGACGATGGTGGTAGATTAATCTACATGGTTCAAAAGAAATCGATATTCGACCATTCTTTTCACAGATGATCAAAACACCATTTTGGAGCCGATCGGACGCCTGAAACATAATGAATTAGCATTTCCATGGTGGGTAAAACTCGAATCATGAGTTTCATGGCAATCATATGGATAGATAATTGGATCAAAGATCACTAAAGGTGTGCGTTGAATGTCTCGGGATTTTGTAAAATCATGATAAACATGATCTGTTATCCAAAGAACATTTTGTGTGGGGTCAGATCTGCGGTGGATGGGGTTTCGCGATGCAAGAAGTGATGACATGGCATGTGAAAACTGTCACACGGCATGTGGGTACATACATAGGACTCAGTGTGTATCCTAGATGATACATGGACACAAGGTTGATTACACGACATGTTTTCCACCACATGGCAATGCCATACGGGTTACGGGGGTTACCCTGTGTACTGGTACACAGGTTGGCATACACAGGTCAAAGTCGTGTATGGGAACAAGGCCATCGTACATTGAGTGGACATTGGATAATTGTAAAAAGCATGTGATCTTCACAACCCACCATCTATAAACATTCTACATGACATTTCTTCTTTCTCGGGTCGTTGCACATGGGTATTACACGATGTTATGGGACATGGCGTTTGACCTTGCAAGATGTCGTGTGCTCTCTTTTCCATGGATTTATCTCATATTCCACCATTCCTTGGACAAGTCTTGTTTGGGTTAGTTCACCCTTTTATCATTCCCCTAAATGTAGGGTAACGTTTCCATCCACGGAAGTATGATCCCTTTAGCAGGACTTTCTGGATAGAGTCAAAATCACTCTGAGAGGCCAAGAGTGAGATCATATATACATTCCTGGCCTTCGAAATATTTAGGTATCAATGTGGCCAATACTATAGGACAGTAATCCTCTACTTATTAAGTGAATCCAGATGAGCCTTGGTATACTCCAGGGACTTAGCAGGGATCCACATTTGTGTGTTGTGGTCTTTACCCACTCAAGAGTGAGTTCTCTCGAAATTAGTGTTTATGTTATAAATTCATATCTACCAGTTCTTCTATCTCTCTTGCGACACTTCCCAACAAACATACTTCTCAAACATACTTCATTAGAGATATCAAACCCATGGAGTGAGTTCTCCAAGATGATTACTTCATGGAATAATTAAACTAAATCCCTTGCATGGGTATGAAGTCATTGTGACTTACATATAGACTATGTGTATGGGTTTTGAGTATAACGGGATATGTTTCTCTTGTTATTTGTTCGGTAGACATATATTGTTTAGAGGTAAATGTACCTATACTTGTGTATTAATTTGTGGGTTTCAAGTTCCTCTACTGATTATTGTTATACTCACCCCTGAAAGGACCTTGCCTGCATGTGACATGTGTTGTGTAGATGAGTGGCCTTTTGATAGGTTTCAAGGAAAACCTGGACAAGACCGATCTTTGTGAGCTTCTTTATAGGTATAAGTATTCCTATGAATATGAAAAACATTCCTAGTACCTATTTTATGTTTATCGGTTGGAATTTGTAGTTTTTAGACTCTTTTGTTTTGGTGGGATTATAGTCTATCCAATTTTACTTTCCACACTTTAATTTCTATTATACTATGTTGGTAGGTTTTAGTTTCATGCATGCATTTTATTCCATGGGGGTTTTTACATTTCAGTATTTGTTGGCTTGTAAATGTGTTCATGTGTATAGGTACATAGGAAATTCATCCCATGTTACTTATATGCCTACTCAGTGCTGGTCACAAGCCCCTAGCCTATTTAAAGTGTGCTTGGGGAGTCGTGGAACATGCCCCACTGGGATGGGTCATGACAAAGGGTATATCAAGAGTTGAACTCATCTAGAAGGTTGTATTAAAAAATGATATATTTTCAATGAATTTGTTGAATTCTGAATCAATTAATTATCATATTTGTACCAAATTGATCTACCAAAGACTTTTCACAATGTATTCCTTTTGGGAGAAGGGATTTTTGGACGATATGCAGTTATAATTACCTTTATTGAGTGGGAGAAAGTGCACCATTACATTTCATATAATAATGAGTATGTTGATCCATATGCTGATGCCCACAAAGAAATTTTTAGATATTTGAATCCATCAATGGTTGAAGGAAGGATATCAAATACACATAATCCACTATTTATAGGATTGTTCTGAGATAAAATTTATATGGAGGAATCATAAAATATGAATTTGATTGCTGAATGACTTTGATGGTCATCCATGGGACCAAATGAAAATGTTATATCTTATACTGATTTTCTAATCAATTGATATATGTTCTATATAAAAGAGAACAATAAAATATGTATGATGGAAAATAATGGTGTTATTCTTGTGGCATAAGTGATGAGCATATCTAAATCCAAGGATAAAAATCCATTTTATGAAATATTTCATATTTTCCCATTACCAAACAGATATACTTTTCGGATTTAACACTATTTCAAGTTCCTGTTTTTTTATTTCAAATGGTTAAGAAATAAGAGTGCAGTGAAAGTTGATGAAATGGGATTTGTGAAGGTGAATTTCATTGTGGAAGGGGAAAAAGAAGATTTTCTTATAATGGAATGATAGCCAATACCAGTATTTTAGGTATCAAATCTAGAAATAACGAGCTGATAGATTGTCATACTAAAGACAAAGTGCACTATTGAGTCTGATGAAAATTCAATCAAAGAGAACCCATTTATTAAGATATCACAATTAGTTAATTCTATTCCAAATTTAGAAAATGACATGTATATTAAAGGGAAAACAAAAAGAAGAGATTTTGATTCTCGATAAAGGATCCAAATCCCTAAAACAATTAAAAAAATTAGAGGATTTAATTAAAATTTAAACGTTTTTTCTCATATATTATGTTTTGCATTATAATATTATATCTTATATACTATAGTAAAATAATACAAATTAAATATTTGAATAATCATGCAGACATTGTCTGCTTCACATAATAATGTTACCAATCCCATGGAAGAAATAAATATAATAAAGGAAAACCTTTGTGAATATGTAAAGGTAATTTTATGATATACTTTCTCTATTTTACTGGAAATATATATAATGAAACACTAATTTAACTTTCATTATTAATTATAGAGTTCATTTATTTTAGAATACTTTATCCAATATTTCATACCGTTCTGCACCAAAACATCCAACAAATTCTTCTCTCTCAAAAAATTTTATCCCATGCATGGTTGGAATTTATCAATTTCTGTCATGTTCCCACAATGAATTTTAGGAATAACAATGATGATTTCTCTACTCAACCATATATGAAACACTGATAATTTCATTGTAAAATAATTTCTCCTAGATTTATTGTATTATTTCATATTTACGTTTAATTTATTTATTTTTAGTATTAGTCACATAATAATTGTTTATATATGTAGATTATTCTGTTCATGTTGGGTTGGTTCGTTTGAAGCTACACATGATCATTAGAGATTGGAGTTTGAGGTATCAACAAAATTAATGAGAGCTTGGAAATGGTTCAAGAATATATACAACCATCATGAAAAGGAAAATTTCTACTATTTATTTATTTAATTTTTTCATCATGTTATCTACGATTTGTATGTTAATTTACTTATCATTTTTATCTAATACTTATATAGTTTTTACATAAATAATTATGGAATTCATATTTTTCTTTCAACTATTTTCTATAATCCACAGTAGAGATATCGGGTACTTTTCTGCCAATAATGACATTTTTTCTATTTTATTTCTCTGTCGAACTCTCAATAGTGTATATTGAGTCAATATGAAGTGTTGATAGCTCAAAAAAGAAATTAAATGAAAATATGATTACACTTGTAGTTGGGATTATTTTGTGACATTGGGACATGTAGGATTCAATCAGAGCTGAAATAGGCATTTGTGTAACTAGTATAACTCCATGATTTTGTTTATTTAAATTGAAATTAATTTTTGTAAAAAGTATAAGGGACGTACTCATAACCATGGAAATGAATTCAGATTGTATTGATATTTTAGGACAATGATACATATGTTATTTGGGATGGGAAATAATCAAGCACACGTCAATATGATTCATCGTGTGACTAGTATAACTCATAGTGCATATTTTATATAATGTTGACAATAAATTTAGTAAAAAAGAATCTAACATTCTAGAAAAATTAAAATTATTAAGATTTTTTTACTTTATTAAAAACATCCATAAGTCATTTATGGCGTGTATGAATCAGCTGAACCATAATCTAATACACTATATCCTTAGTATTGATAAAAGTGTCCATTATCAGTTTCAAATTGACATTTTAGTTCAAAAAGTGTCACTCAATTAAAATAGAGCAAAAATGCCCAGATTATCATGATGATTTCTGAAAATGATTCATAACAAATTTCTAACATGTAAGAATTATTCTCATGTCAAGCTGACACACAACGAGAACGATATGACTCAAATTTCATATTTCCTATTTTAAATTACATTTTAGTAAAAATGTCAAGTGACATACTCAAAACTGGGAAAATAATGATTATTATTTTAATACTTTGGGAAAACATTCCATTAGTCATTTGGGATGTGTAGAAATCATCCACACCTCAATATAATGCTTATTATGACTAATATGACATCTAGTGCATATTATTATTTAAAATCAGCATTAATTTCAGTAAAAAATGAAAAATGACATACTCAAAACCAAGAAAAAACATTTTCATTTGATTTGATTCTTTAGGAAAAAAATATAAAATTATTTTTTAATGTGTAAGAGTTATCTTCACCATAATCTGATACCTAATGTCCTCGGTATGACTCAAATTATCTATTATCAATTTTAAATTTACATTTTATTTCAAAAAACATTCACTCACTAAAAATTGATAAAATGCATGTGGATTGTATTGATAATTTATTTCAATTATTCATGACTCATTTGTGATGTGTAGGAATTATTATCACATAAGAACGATGCATGATGTGACCAGTTTGACTCGAAGTATATGTTTCCAGTTTAAAATGACATTTTATTAAAAAGACATGTGATGTACTCAAAACCAATAAAACACATTAATATTGATTTTATACATTAGTAAAATGACCCATAAGTCATTTGGGATGTATAGGATTCATCCAGACCTCAATCAGAGGCTCATTGTGATCAGTATTACACCAAGTGCTTTTTTAATTTAAAATTAAAATTAAATATAGTATAAAAGACAAGTGACATACTCAAAATTTTGAAAACATAGTCAAATTGTTTTGCCACCATAAAATGATCCATAAATCGTTCTTGACATTTAGTAAATAGACACACCTCAATATGAAACATGATTTTCTCAGTATGCCTTATAGTGTCCCTTATCAATATAAAATTGATACGTTAGTCCACATATTATCACTCCCTGAAAAATAAACAAACCTGTATAAATTGTCTTGAAAACATAGCAAAATAATTCATAATTCAGTTTTTGACATATAGAAATGAGTATCACATAAAATTGACACCCAATTTGATCGGTATTACTTGAAGTTTGTGTTTATAGTTTAAAATGTAATTTTAGTAAAAAAGATATGTGCTGACCACAAGGAAAATAAGACACATTCATATTTTTTTGATTCTTTACAAAATTGATACTTAAGTCATTTGGGATACGTAGGAATCCCCACACTTCAGTATGATTCATGGTGTTATTGATATGACTCCAAGTGTGTCTTTTTAATATGTAAGTGTAATTTTAGTTTAATACGCATATCATATCACCAAAACAGAGCAAACGAGACTAGATTGTGTTATCTTCATTTTATCTTCTATTACGTAATTTACTTTGTAATGTTTTTTATCTTATACTAATTTAGTTAATTTTTATAGATATAATGTCTAAATATTAAGTAGAAGTGGAATGATATTCAATAATCAACCGCAACCCAATCCAGTACACATTGTTCCTAGTTTGAATCAATGTTTTGTTTAAAATAAACACTTTATATGTAATTTGTTTCATCATATTATTACAAACATAATAATTTAATTATTATATAGGTGTGTTATTTTTCTCACGTAGGGTTGGTTTTTTTGGAATTAGAATCAGTCAGGGTCGTGGGAAAAAGTGAAAAGAACGTTGATTTTTTTGAATGTATGTAATAATTTGTACTTACTCATGTTATTGTATAATTCAATATTTGAATTCTTTATAATATATATTTTTACATGTATCTGTTATGGAAATTTTATTTCATTTACATTCTATACTAGTACCCAATTTTTTGATTTCTGGTTTTGTAGTGTGCTATTACAACACACTGTAGTATTCCCCTTTATCATCTTTTTTAATGAAAAGTTAAATGGACCATTTATTATTGTTTTTCTGATAAAATCCATGTTATTTTAATCTCGATATGGTAGTCAAAAATTCTCTAGCATTGGTAAATTAATTTTTAATGTTCTATTAAAGGCATATTTTATTGTTGTGAATAATCATAAGAAAGTGAACGTTTCAAGGGAAAGTTAGTAACTACAAAAATGAATCAAGGAATTCAATGTCAATACATCCCTTTATCAAATAGATCATAAAAAATGAAGACAAATAATAAACATTTCATCATTATAGCCTATCCCAAGTGGGGTACATGTAAAAAAATGTTGTTATCATTAATGAATATAAATACCAACAAACAATCTTTAAAAACAATCTTAAGTAAAATAGAATTTATTGTTTTTAAGATCCAATTAAAAAACTAGATATTTTTAAAATATTTTGAATATATTTTTCTGAAAATATTTTTATATAATTATAAATTATTCATCAAATAAATTAGTTGTTATGATGGTTTAAAAGTTCAATTCATGTTGAATATATAAAAACAAATATTCCTTTCATATATTTTTAAAGTAAAAAACATACATGTGTGGAAAATATAAGTATAATTAATTATAAGAAAATTATAAATATCCTAAAAATGACATTAAAAATCATATTAACGAAATTTTAATTTTCGTTATAAAATATGTATTTGGAGGAAAAAGCATCTTCGACTGAAGAGAAAAATGATGTTAAATTTTCTTTAAAAAATTTTCTCAATATTTTTTACCACCAAAGAGAGAAATATTTTAATATTAATTGAAAAAAAATCATTAATAAATATAGGAGAAAAAAATAAATAATATTATTATAAAAATATAAATTATTTTTCTTCAATGGAAATTCAAGCATAAGAAGACCTGACTAAATTGGGATTGAATTATTAATCTCTTACCACTTTGGTCACTTTTGAATCATACACCCCTTGAAAGGAATAGAATCAAATGAAACATTAAATACCATGAATATAAATATATTCTTGATATAATATATGAAATCAGTATTAGATACAAATCATAAAATGATATTGTTATATAACATAACATATGTCCCAAAGAAGATAATTTGGGACGAGGAACCATTACAAGGATCATAACATTAAAGTGAAAATTAACCAATGATTTGATTATATATATTAAATTTCAGTAAAAATAATATAATTGGAAAAAAAATAATATAAAAAAATCTAGTACACTCATAATATGATAATATTAATTACGAAATTAATTAATAAAACACAATGAAAAGAAATTATGTTTCAAAAATTTTCACCACTTAGTAGCATTCTAGTCAAATCCCCTTAGATGAAATAATTTATATAGAAACATAAAATAACATGGAATATTAATTAATAATGATTTTATATTTCAAATGGGTAGTATATACACCATAAGAAACAAATTATATGCACGAGAATTCCATATGCCTTAATGAGAGGAAATTTAAACACAATCCCTTACATCATGCTTCCTTTTGGTTGAATATTTTTAACCTCTTGTATAATGGTTTTATAAATGTTATTAATTAAAAAAAATAGATATTAATTTATATAAAATCATATATATTCTCCTCTTATAACATCTTAAAACCAGTTTTTAAGAAATCATTTAATATTATTATTATTATGGGTGTTAATTACTTGGTTTTATTATACGTGTTTTTTCATGAATGTTTGGAATATTGTGTATTAGATATAGTTCCATATTATAAATAAATATATTAATGTAATTTATATATTATTTACTTATTTTATACACTATTAAAACCATTATTGAATTTTAGTCATTCAAAATGTATCACACCTCTTATTATTGATGGCATGTTGTACAAACACATGAATGATTATATCATTTTTTACTAAGTGGAAGGGAAAATAAATGTGTGATATATTAATTTTTAAAAAATAAATTTAATATCATATATATTACATATTTTCGTTAAATTAATTATTATTACCGCCTGTGTAAAGTGTAAGTCAAAAACGAATCACATCGCTCCATGAGGCGGTAGTCCGCCGTACAGTTGAGTGACATTGTTATATTTCAAACATGCTTAGAAGTAAGAATTTATATATGATATTATAATTCCAAAATTATAATTATAGTATAAATATTATATATATACATTAATTCATTCATTATTTCCATCCTTAAGTGGTTTTTATTGAATGCAAGTTTATTCAATTCGTGAGGCGGTACTCTGTTGTACACGAGATTTATGACTATATTTCCCATTTGATAGAGGAGGAGATGGATAAATCGATAAATAGAATAAAATATAAATATATAATATATATTTTCTAGTTATATAGGATTTTTTATGATATAATTGAATGTGGTATGAGATGAATTAAGAACAAAGTGTTTACTGAATACAATTACCTTCACTAAGAAAAACCTCATTGGGATCTCTTATTAATCGCCCTAGGGTTGGCATTCTAGGATAAAAAACTATTATTTAATTTTTATGCAAATGTTGGGGGGATAATGGTTCATGTTATGGTAAAGTAAAATGGATTTATAGGTTTTAATATGTGTTGGGAGAGAGTTACCTTTTACAATTAAGGAGGACACACATAGAATTTATGAAAATAATAAATACTACCCACATTTTTCTTGTGCTAAAAGGATTAAAAATGGATCATTCTAAAAATTTAAATGTGATAAGGTCAAATATTGTTCTATAGAATATTAATTGTTCAATTTTTAGGTCATTTTACCCTTGTATTCTTATTTTATCCCTTGTAAACCCGTTGTCACCATTACCATGGAAAAATATTTTTACTCTTTTCACTATCTGTTATAACCAAAAATTAAGACATTATTATTATATAATAAATATTATACATATTAAAAATATTGAAATTTAGTTCATAAAATTTAATACAATGGATGAATTTTATTTTAAAAAAACCAGTAGACATGTTGAAAAATGGGGTGTCAAGAAATGCATTATTCAAGAAAAACATGATTTTATTTTAACTGTACGAATATTAACAATCATGAGATAGATTTTAATTAATATATTTTTATATATAATTTATAAATTTAATTAATTAATCAATTATTATTATTATTATTAATTAAAATGGTGGAACATTATGCATATAAAAGCAGCTATCAAAATATTTGATTTCTAAGCCTAAAGAAAGTCTAATGTCAAAATTGAGTATAAAGATTATTCAAAATGAAATTAATTATTTTTAAAATAATAAAATAGTAATTTTTTTAAATTCAAATGTAATTATAAATATAATTATAATTTAAAATTACATAATTTAACAAAAATAAAAAATAGTATTTGAAAAATCAGTATTTTTTCACTATTTATTAAAAAGTAAACATTTTCAAAAAAATACCAAAATTTAATGATAACTAACTATTTAAATGATGATTTAAAAAAATGAATTTAATTTTTTTTAATATTATTTCATAAATAGGTAAAGATTATTTTTAAAATATGTGCTCAAAGAACTATGGAATCACCTTTCAAAAAAATGATGTTATTCAGAAAGCATTTTTTCCATTCAAGTAATTATTATTTTATTTCTAATAAACAGATAACTATTAAATTAATTTTATAAATGTGTAAAGTATATAAATTTACTAATATATTTAGTACCACTTATATACACGAATTTAATGGCTATGTTATAAATATATACTATACTACGGCTCATTTAGACTTGAGATTTCATGTTCCACAAACTATCAAAGATAATGAAATTAGTTGAAAATAAATATATCATAAAGTATCAGAGTGTTAAAAAATATTATAATAATGGTGTTGAATTTAATATTTTTTATTGACATGATTTTTCTCTTTTAATATATCATGGTGTTATATTCTCCCCATCTTCAATAAATTTGATCCTTTCAATTTGAAATTGTGCTCATAATTTAAGGGTTTGGTATTTGATAATATATTTTTTTGAAATCCCACATATTTAAAATGGTTAACAAAAAAGAAATTAGATAAGTGAGAAATGCAAGTACATTGGTAAATCTATATAAGACATTTATAAGTTTCCTAGTATGATAAATGTTTTGTCTTGTGATGATATGAACATGGAATAAAAGCATATAAAATTATAGAGAGTGATAGTGATTATTTATCACAAGAAATTTAATGATCAATAGAATGTTAAAGAACTAAAAAAGATAAACTAAAAAGGTTTGAAAAATAATATCAGTTCATTATGAATGAAGAAACTTGGATATTGTTTTTATGATATCATTCCCTTGAGTTTAATAATTAAATTAGTATCTGGACTAAAAACAGAACAAAATATACTTATATAAAAATAAACCCTTCAACCTTTAAATTATTTCCAACATAATACCATTTTTTTCTCAAAACATTATTACTATATATTTTTTTCATTTATAAATCCCTAAAATTAACTTATTATATACCAAATTATCACCAAATATATAATAATCTATTCCTACTATCTTTTCTAAAATCAAAAACAGATAGCACAAGTTATCCAATGTAATACATAACTCTCTAAACCATAATATTAATACCACTGGTTCAACATTAATATTTATATATAAAATTATTTAATTAAAAATAATGTACTATTAAACAGAACATCATGTATTCTATTGGTATGAGTTAAACCATTATCGCTCATTAGTGGTGCATTCAATACCTATAGCCCCACCATATGTGAATGGTTTTCACCTGGCAGACAGGTTGACATTTTTTCAAAAATATGTTAATATAAATTCTCTAATGTTCCCATAATTTAATAACCCATAATCAAATAAACATAAAATATAATATAAAACCTAAAGGTTACCAATACATTAAAAATTATCTCTACAAACTAAAAAGTAATTCCTCATTAAATAACGTTTACACGAAAACATATAATAATCCAATGCATTGGGTTCCCATACATGTCTCTCATAATTCCATTATATTGGTAAACTACTATAAAAACATAAAAAAAGTTTTAATGACATTGAAATTAATATAAAACATATTATCATAAACCCATGATGGGTTTTATAGCTCCTAATTCAGTCTCACATGAATTCATATATGCTTCCATAATTAACACAATCCTTAGGCATTCCAAAAACAATTAGTAATAAATAAATTATAAAAAAAAAAGTTCATTAATAAAAAATACGTCAACCATTTTACACCAATAAATGGAATAAAATAGGTCCTTCTGTATTTTATGAGTTCAACATTAAAATAGGTTACTGAATTAGAGAATTTAAAGGTTCTCCATAATCCCATATAGAAACTATATATTGATATTTGGGATGGAAATAATTTCAATCCATTAAAATCCAAACTTTTCCTGAGAAATTATTCTCCTTATTCCCTTACTTTATTGACAAAAAAATTTCTTTTTCCTTTGAGGAACTCTATTTGAGGTGTCCTACTGAATTCTGATATGAGGAAAGTTGATCCTTATTTACATCATGGTATTCCCCACCTATGATCTTAATAAACTCTATCCTTCACTTATTTGGTGAGTATTATAGTTGGATAAGGTGTAGGTTTTTAATCATATAATCTGATAACTGATTAATAATAATCATGATATCTTTCACTCGATTCATCATCTCTTTTGGTTACTCATAATCACTACATTTTCCATCATATTGAATGTCATCATGATTCTTTCAGGTTCTATCCATTGAATAAAACAAAAAATAATAGTGTCATAAATAATAATCATTTTTGTAAATCTATATAATAATTTATAGCTTTTTCATATCATTACACTATATTTTCAAAACATTTATGTACCATGTAACACTCTAATCAATCTCAATTTTCATTTTTCAATTTTATTACCTCTAGTTATATCTATTCTTGAACAATATCCATTTTTAGTATACAGGCTGGGAAGTATTGTTAGGAAAAACCACATAAACTCTACCATAACAAATATTTAGGTTATTCTTATATAATAATCCTCAAAATTATATCATTTTTTCATGTTCCCTATTATGTGTTTTCCTTAATCAAGTTATTATGGTAGTTACTAAACATTATCTGATACTAACTATACAAACCCCACACCAATAACATATATTCCATGGTTACATTATTATATTAGTTCTAGATACAAGTGACCACAACCCAAATAAAAAAAATAGTTTAGAAGTATTAGTAAATTATATAGATACATGAACCTAAAAATACATTTTAAAACATGAAGTAAAACATAGTGAAAGTAAAATTTACTCATCCTTGAACCTATACAAATATTCCTTCTTTATATCCTAGGGAATAATTTTTTTTGGTGAACTCAAATACATAATAAGAGTTATACAAATCTAAATCTACCATGAATAAATAAAATAAAAATCAATAAGATGTAATCAATATGGTTAGATAAATATATGAGCATTCATGAAATTTAATCAATAACATGACTATTCTGATTAGATAAGTCATAATCAATGCAGCATCTGAATAACTAAAAATTAATGCCATTTAATTAATAAACTAAAAATTATATACATTGAGAGATAAAATCAATGTGAAAATATCATGTATAATAATATTTAGTTAATTATAAGTAAATGAAATTATTAATTATTTTATTTCATGACCTTAGGCATCATGATAATTCTGCTGTTAAGACCATTCAAAAAATAATATATAACTATGGATAAAACCCTATTTAGTGATAGCTAACTAATTTTTCCAAAACACCTACTGATTCATAGAGGGGATATATAATTACATTCCCCACCATAATTTTATTTCCAAATAATTCCACATATATTGAATGAATAATTTAATTCACATGTTAATATGCCTCATCAACAAATACATGTATAGAGTAAAGAATATATATTTATCAATAATTCCATAATTAATTACATAAAATTCAAAATAATAATCCTATATAAAAATGATATAATTTTTATATAGTAATAATATCTATGATACAATGAATATGGATATTTGAAGAGAAATGTAATGTCTAATAGTAATAAGAAGGTGAATGCTTCGAGAGATTGTTAAGGACTACAAAAATAAATCAAGGAAGTTAATACCATCACATTCCTTGTTCAAACTGATCATAAACACTCAAAAAAACCAATAAATATGGAATAATTACAATATATTGGAATTTTATTATATGTAAAATAAAGGGTTTTTCCTTTTTTGAATTGTAATAACATAAAAAGTTATTTAAAAATACTTTCGGAAAATAATCTTTTCACTTCAAAAATCAATTTTTAAAACTAGATATTTCTAAAATATTATAAAAAATGTTTTATTTGAAAAGAACCATATAATAATGTTATGTAATCTTCAAAAAAATATTTCATCAGGTTGGTGGAAAATTTCTATTCTGGTTGAATACGCTAAAAATGACGATTCATTTCAAATTTTTATAAGGAAAGGAAAAATGGACCTTTTTTGAAAAATGACAGTATTATTCCATTAAAGAAAATTAAAAATTATATTATGTTTAAAAATTAATTTATATAGTCATAATAAAAAAATTAACAATATTTTTATAGTCATAGATTTTACAGAAAAGCGATTTCAGATGAGGAGATAAATGAAGTCATATTTTATTAAAAGAATTGTTTTCTATAATTTCAAGTACTAATGACAGAAAAAAAATAATTTTACATGCAAAAAACATGAATAACTAATGGATAAGATAATTTAGTGGGTTTATTAGAAAATTTTCATATAATTTTACTCTGTGGAAATTCAAGAATATGCAGTCCCAATTAAAATGAGATTCAAGCCTAAAACTCTTACCAATTTTGTAACTTTTGAATCATAAGACCTCTAAAAGTAATAACATAAAATGAAACATTAAATAATATGAATATAAATATATCCAAGATATAATATATTAATGGGGTATTAGATAACCCTCATAAAAAGATATATGGTTATAATATAACTTATGTCCCAAAGAAGATAATTTGAGATGAGAAACCATTTTTATGATAATAACTTGGAAGTGAGAATTAATCAATGATTTGGATAGGTGTATCAAAAGTAAATCCATATAAAATAGTTGTAAATAAAACATCATTTATTAAAATTCTATTACACATATAATATTATAATATCAATGTAAAATAATAAGTAACACATCCCAAATGAAAAGAAATTGAATTACAAAACTCATTACCACTTCATAACATTCAAGTAAAATAACCATGAATGAAATTATAAAAAATGAAACATAAAATACCATGAAATATTAATGAATAAGGTTATTAAATTTCAAATTGGACAGTATATACACCATATAAAACTATTTAAGTGAAAAATAATACAATATTACTAAATGATTGGAACTTGAGACAAAATCACTTACCCCAAGATTCCATTTCGTTGTATATTATTTAACATCATTTATACTATTTTTAGGAATGGTTTTAATTTATAAAGTAACCATATTAATATTTAAAATGACATATATTTTTCTCTTATATCATCTTACCACTCTTTTTTAACAATAATTTATTATTATTAATATTTCTGTAATCCATTCCCTTATTTTCTAATGCATGTTTTTTCATGAAAGTCCCAATTCTTCTATATAAAATATATTTCCATATTAATAAATTATATTAATATTATAAATAAAATATTTAAATATTTTATTCACTTTGAAATCCTTTATTTAATATCATTCATTGAAAATAAATCACACCACTTCGTCGAGACGGTAAGTCATAGGTACACATGATAAGAGAAATCATTTTTAAATACGATGAAGTATAAGAATGTGTGTGATATTTTAATTTTGAAAAAAAAATTAATTTCTTATATATATATATAATATTTATTAAAATGATAGTTATTTCCATCCATGTAAAGTGTAAGTGAAAAATGAATCACATTGTTTCATGAGGTGGTAGTCTTCCACACACACGTGTGATTGATTTATTTCCCATTTGACGAAGCATGAGAAGGATAAATATTAAAAAACATAATAAAATATAAATATATGGGTCATATTGGTGTTATTATATTTTATGTCTTAATTCATAATTTAATGTGTAAAAATAAAAATTAAAAAGAAATAGATTAGTTAATACAATTACCTTCTCTTAGAAGAACCTCATTTGGATCTATTGTTAATGACACCAGAGTTGGTCTTTTGGGAAAACATACACCTATAAAATGTGGATAATGATATGATGGATATTTTTTTATATTCTTTGGTTGATCTATATATCTTTAGAATTGTGATGAAGGGAGGGTAGAGATTTTTCATTAATAATTGAGGATGAGGACACACATGGAATTTTTTAAAAGAATTAATCATACCCATGTATTTCACATGAGACAAGGCTACAAATATGAATAATTCTAAAATGATTTTGTAATATTGAAATATTTCTATATAAAATTAAATTTTATATTTTTTGGGTTATTTTTAACCCTTATATTCTGGCTTTGACCCCCATTAAACCCATTTTCACCATAGCAGTGGTAATAAATTTGTAGTGTTTTGAATAGTAATTTTGGGAAAAAAATAAGTTGAATTAAAATGATCTTATGTTAACTATATGATTATTAATCATCATGATATGGATTTAAATTAATATATATATATATATTAGTTAATATATATAATCCTTAAATAAATATTATTGTGATTTATAAAAATTTAGAAACATTATACATTTGAAATCAATTTTATGAAATTCTAATATTTAAGCTTCAAAATAAACATATATCAAAATCAAATTCAAAGATAATTTAAATTTAATTAATTATTTAAAAATAATTTAATACTAATTTTTTACTTTTAAATAAAAATAAAATCATAATAGGACTCTAAAATTACTTAATTTAATTGAAATACATAAAAGTATTTTAAAAATAGTAATTTTCACAATTCACTAAAAAACATCATTTTCATCGAAAGGAAAACAATTTACCCTTAGTTAATTATGATATGATAATTTAAAAATTAATTTTATTTTATATATTAAATTTTATAAAAGTGTTAAAAAATATTTTTAAAATATCTGCATGATATGTGGTATAATTTCTTCTCAGAAAAATATAGTTTCTCTTTAAAACATTTCTTTTCTCCTTATAATGATTATTATTTTATTTCTAATAAATAGATAACCATTGAATTTATTTTGTAAAGGTGTAAACTATTAAAACATTATAATGTAGTTTTTACCCTTCACACACACCAATTTAATGGATAGGTTATAATGGTATACTATATTATTGTTAATTTAGTCTTAGGGTTATGTGTTCTGTAAGCTATTGAAGATAGTCAATTTATTAAAACTTAAATATATCATAATTCCTTTGGGTGTTAAATTCTATTTTAATCTAGTTCTTGTATTTCATATACACTATTAAACATTATTTTAATCTAAAAACTATTGAGATGTTACAAAAAATGAACAACATTTATATATTTCTGGAGATGTTTTTACCTTTAGAGATCCTTAATTTTTTAAAAAAACTTTTTAAATAATTTTTGATCATTTTTATGATATAATATTAAACCAAACAGAACTAGATAATCTTTTAAAAATAATAATATATAATATTTTTCATTTTCAAATGATCTACCCCCTTATTTTCACTATGATTATTAATTTTACTATACATTTCGATGAGGAAGGTAAATTTATAGAATATATACACTATGAATTAATGTATAAAATTGGGAGACAATTAATTTTTTTTAAAAAAATATGTATTTATAATTTTCCAAGTCAATAATTGTTTGGTTAATTAAATAATTTATTATTCATCTCTATTATGTATATTGATCATTTTATTTTTTATGTGAAGAAAAAAATATCAACAAGAGTGTTTCATTATTAAAGGCCACATAGATAAAGAGATTATAACCTCTTATTCAAGTTGGTTTTGTTTTGTATATATAATATTGTGTTTAAAGGGATGTAATCAAGATGATATATGTCATTTTGAATCCAATAATAAAATGTTAATCATTCCATCTTCAGGTAGAGAATTTAAAAAAGCCTCCTCATTTTCGTTGATATATTTTTAATTAGGTCTATAATAATGATATATGATACTCAATACTAATACTTGTTATCTATATATTGAATATTTTAGAAATAAAAGAGATGATTCTGTAATATGTGAACTGAAAATGAATTAGATATAATAAAACTGATTAATAAAGAAATTATTGAATGGATTTCATATCATTTAATATTTTATTCTATTTTCTATTCTATATATGCTAACAATTATATATATTATGTATAAATATTTTATTTAAATTTTATTTCAAAATGAATACCGGTCTTCAAGTTCAATTATTAGAATTTTTGATCTATGTAACTCTATTTCATTTGAATCAATCTTGTATATTCAATGATTACAATATTAGGGGATTCATGTTTCTAACATTCAATCACAATGTATGTCTAAAAACATATATTTGTTGTTTATTTAAACTTACATATTGGGGAAAATATATAATTTTAGATTATATTATCAACATAAATCTTTATGAAATATTTTTAGTTTTGAAATTAAAATGAAACTGAGGGTTATTTTTTATATGGGTGACATGTATAAAGTAATATTTGATAGTGATCCCCATCAAAGAACACACATTGAATTATTCTAGTCTAATTGAGAGGTGGGATGAAAAGTATGAAAAAAATAAACATTAATGATATAAGTTTGTAACAATATGACTAACCAAGAATAAAATCATATGAATACTTTTTATATTTTAGTTTACTTATATATTAATGTAATTTCATGTAATATTATACATGTAATATAATTTACAAGATGGGTTTTTTATAATTGTAAATGTGAGATCTATTTTTCAGTTTAATTGAATAAATTTATTTGTAATGATTTGTTATTGAATTATATGTTTAATTGAATTACATCTTTTGTATTTCTTAAATGAAATTTATTCCTGGAAAGGTTTATAGATATTTGAAAATATTAGAGTATAAGATATTCATTTTGAACTTATTATAAAAATTCCACTAGTAACACCAGATAACAATTATATCTCTATTACATGGGGTATACATAAACACATAACTTTAACATTTCTTTTAGTTCTATTTGTAGTTATTATAGGATTTTTTTACCCATAAGTTGGTTTTATATTTTGAAACACTTTATCATTCTGACAGTCACATTGTTACCATTGAGAATTTATTGGCATGTCACTTCTATAAGTATGTATTTTCATGAGACATAATTATATATATATATATATATATTAATTAATTAGTATGAAAAACATAAATAAAAAGTGAAGGACAAAAAATATTAGTTATGTGACGAATTGTTTATGGGATTAAGTAAACCACATGTACAAATTACATTGGGAACACTTGTTGCACTACCAGCACCAGATTAATACAATATATCTAATTATACAAATTTCACTAGAAACACCCGAAAACCATTATATCCTTAGTACATGGGGTATACTTCCTCATAGAAGATATTCATTTTAACCATAGTTATAGCATTATTTTATTCATTAATTTTATAAACAATGATGTTATTGGTTGTGTTTGATAAGACTTATTAAATTCAAGTACACCTTTCCTAGAAAATATCATTATTAGTTATGTTATATCATTTTTTGTATATATTTTATAATTATATAGATTGAATTTATTATATTTTGAATATGTTTGAAACCGATATGTAGTTAATGTTTTTAAATTCCAACAAAACAGGTGGTAATTGGAAAGGAAGATAATAAAGTACAAGATACATTTGGGGAGACTGGATGAGTTTCTTTTTAGTAGAGAGTCCAATATTTTTTATTATAATTTCATTATTTATAAAAATACTTAATGTATTAAATTTTTATATTTTGTAACATGAGATATTATACAATAATTCTATATATATTGATGTTTTTTATGTTGATTATTAAACACAATTGTTACTAATTTTTATTGTCATAATATATTATGTATTTGTTGGGATTTTATTTCTTATAGTATGTTGAATGGAATATATTACATTGATCTCTAAAATATATTTTACTAAACTGCAATAATTTTCATTAGCTCTAACCACAAATACTAACTTTAAGATAGTTTTATCTATAAAATTGGTAACATAAGCAGTTTTAACCACTACTAAGTATGATACATGCCAATGTATATAACCATATTTAGTGATGGAATACAAAAGCAATTCTAAAATAATTTTTAGTGGTTTAATAACCACAAATAAATATAGAAAAGGTTTGGTAAATATGTGACAAAAATACAGTAAAAAATTCATTTAGTATTTCATAGTATTTTATGTACCAAAATCTATCCAAGGAAACCATCTCTAAAGAATTATTTTTGTTATAATCCTACAAACTAATCATAATAAAATAATAACTTCATAAAATTTACACTGGTGTAATTTTTTTTATTTTATATAAAAAACTATGACATAATATTGTGGTAATTAAAATCACTGAACGACATAAAAATATACTATTTTTACAATTTCATATAGAACAAAATATTTGTGATGAAAAGAACGACAGAATTATAAGTGAACAAACAAAGAAAGTATGGGATAAATGTGTAAGAATGAAAGAAGAGAAAATTATTATTAATCTATATTTTTAAACCTAATAATGCATACTAATCAATTTAATCTATTTTAAACATATGAATAGTCATCTTATATTGGTCAACAATGATCGATTTCAATAAATTTGTAGCATCCAAAATAGAATAGATGTGTAAGATTAGTGGGTTTTGGAGTCTCACCAATAGACTATATTAGAAAAGAATAATTGTGAATGTATATTGAGAATTAATTCTAGAAATAAATTACTATTGTTCATATGTTGTAAAAAAATAAAATAAGATAAAATTGTATTTAAAAAATATGGAATATGTGTAATAAAAAATGAGACATTAATTTATCAATAATAATCAATGAAACAAATACCATAATCAGAACCACAATCTTAAAAATTTTGGAAAAATTTCCCCTTTATTTTCAAACATACCAGATATAATCATATATTTTCCAGTATTTTTTGATATTTATTCAATAAACAATTATTGGTTATTTATGTTTTTTTATTGTTTTAGGGTGAAATTTATTTTTTCATATATTTATTTTAACCCACCCACTATAACATTGAAATTGGTATGAGGTGAAATATTAAATGTGATACCCATTACAATAAACAATTAAAATAAAAAATTTACAATTTGGATTCATATATCTCATGAGTCATTATTTGGGAGACTTATTCAAATTTATGAAATTAATATTAAAAAATATGAACAAACTATTAGAAGATTTATAGTGTTTTTGATCATTGTTATAAAAGAAAATAATAATAAATTACTATTTAATTTATAACATAAATTACATTCAATATTATAAAAATTGATAATAGTGTTCAAAACTAATATATGTAATGAAATATAGGAAAACAAACAAGGAAATACAATCAAATGGATTGGTTGTTCCATCATTGAATATGACTTTGATCCTTAATTTTTCTACATCAAATAATTTTATATAGTTAATGATATTAAAATGTTCTTATAAAAACCAATTTGAATGATAATAATTCCTGAAAATTTATGATTTAATAAGGTATAATAGATAAATATTTTATTTCCTATATTGGTAATCCCATAGTAATTGATATTATATTACATAATTTTTATGGATAATCCTTCAAAAATGTATATATGAGGTACATTTTCATACTTCCTATATCAAATAATTTATGTTTTATTTCTACATTAAATAAAATGATATTCATTTTATACATGATATTTACACTATCATTGGGAATTCATGATATAATTTAATCATATTTTTCATTTATGGGTCCCCATATTAATTTTTTAAATGTTAAAACATATTACATGATTAAAATATAATTAAACTAAAATTATTTTCCAATTTTTTTTAAGAAAAATAAATAAATGATATTCGATTTTTAATACCCTCTATAAAAAAGTAAAATTGTGTTCTTTAATTATTGTTATGATTTTTAGTTTTTCTTAATATATAGTAATCATTGATTTTTAAAATTTTCTCTGGATCACTAGTTTCTAATTTTGATTAATCCATTCGTTCCAATGATATATTTTATAGATCCATTACTTGTGTTTCTGAAACAATCATCCACATGTGATGTCTTTATTTAACTATTATGATATTATATTGTCAAAAAATTATATTATCAAACTATATATTTTATAATATTTATAAAATTAATATTTTAGGTTGTTTTATGTTGATGTATAAAACAATAAATTGTTCTAGGAAAATTAACACATATCATATTACTATAGATGAATATATTTTTTGATATATTTAATAGCATTTCAATATTGAGTTATATATCATAAGAAATTTCATATAACTCTATATGTTTTCAAAATTTCTATAATAAACAAATAGATAAAACTATAGTTAATAAAATTTTAAACTATCAAAGGATGTCCTAATCCTTAAATAAAATAATGTTCCCTTGAATGTATTTATTATATTTGTATATTTTTTAATATTCTAACTTTCATGTAAAATATTTAACTAAAATTTCCTTGTTTATATATTTTTTATACAATATATACATAAAAAATAAATAATTTCTGGAAGATGAATGAGGTGTATTTAGGGATTAATGGGAATATTACACTATTTCACAAGACATATATTATGATAATTCCATGATGGAGTCTACATTACGCTTGTTTGTGGAAGGGGACTGAGTGAGCTTCATCTGGTTTACTCTAAGAGATCTCATAGGGTCCAATTCACAGTATTTTTCCATAGAACATTTTATTGTTTCATGTTTTTATAAGGTTTTATGTGAGTATATAGACACTTAATAATCTCACAATATCCTTTCATCTAGTTTTTGGATAATTTGGGAGATTCAAAATGTAGTCCTTTATCATGTTTTATGTCTCGATGAATAATATTTTAATATAAAACTTCTAGACATAGTTATTTTCTAAATCTATCTTATATGGATATCATTATTCCCTTGTCCTTTATAAATAATATCCCTAGACCTACCTCCCCTATGGCAATGGGGAGCATAGAGGTCATGGGCCATTGGTAGTACCGAAAGGCCCCATGATAGGGTCTCAATCTCAATTAAAATTGTTCTTTTATTAATATAATTATGTGCTATTGTGGTATTATTCAATATTATAGAGGCTCTATAATAATGAGATTATTAGAATTATAAGGGGAGGGATCCTCTCTTTTAGAGTAATCTCATTATATTTTAATTGGTATGTGTATCTATAATCACACAAATATTAATATCTAAGTAATTGAGTCTTATATTATTTGGTTGTCAAGCCCCTACTTGGGATCTCCCCCTGCCACTAGGGAATAGATTATGTCTTGAGAAGTTGGAAAATCATATCTCATTTAGATATTGAGATTTTACAATTCTAGAATTAGGAGAATATGGTAGTTGATCACCTTGCATTAGAATGTGACCTAGCTGAGCCACTCAATTCTTATTTTTCCAATTTATCCTTACCAAATTATTGTCCATACATTTTATATGGGGATTATATTGCCCTAAATAACTTTATATGTATGTTAATTTGGATAATCATATTTACTTTCATATTAAAATATTTAAATTATCAATCCATCATGACGACCTAATGTTTACAAATTTTCTAAAGAGTTATTTCTATAACCTATTTATTTAATATTATTTCCTAATTTTAGTCTTGTATGAATGAACTATATATAATTCAAGAATCCATTTCTTCAAATATAATTGAGATTATGTCTTTATATTTTAAATGTTATAAAAGATAAAAAACCATATCCAGTGACCAGTTATAAATAAAATATATTTTATTATTTTGGGGTTTTTGGAATATTATTCTATATTCATTTTACACCTCCAAGAAAATACTTCATATCATTTATATGTGTGGTGTTTTTAGAATGAGTAAATGTACATTTTTTCATTTTGTGTATTTTCTATGTTCAAAAGATATGTCACTTTCTCAAAACTAAACAACGTCATATTTTTGTGAAACTCCATGACAATGAGAATTGATTAATTTTTTGCATGTAGTAATAAAATCCACAATATTCTAACTCACAGTGTGATCAGAATGACTTAAATTGTTTGATTTCAATTAAAAATTAAATTTTATTTAAAAAATAAAGAATAAAAGATCAAATCTGATCATGTGGTCTCATATTTTTGTGAAAATAATTAAATATGATTAAAGATTAATTTTTTTATGTATAAGAATAAACTATAAAATATTTTTATATACAGTGTATTCAATTTACTTTGAATTCATGTTTTTATTCTAAAAGTGATTTTTTTTCAATATATTAGTTGTATAATAAAAATGTAAAAATAATTCTTCATTTTTATGAAACTCTTACAAAATAGGTATATATTGATTTTTTACATATAATAATGGAATTTAAGTTATTCTAATGAACAATGTGATGAAAATAATATGAACCTTATTTTTTATTTTATATATTTTAAAAAGTAAAAATTTATATCACATGATCTAAAATATAACTTTTAATAAATTGATCATTTTTTCTAAATAGGAATGAGCTTCACATTATGAATTTACCAATACAATAAAAACTTATATTCATTGGATTTAAAAGATAATGAATTCAAATAAAAAAATCTTCATAATTTGAATAATGTGGATTATAGTAGGGTTAATATGTAACATAACATTTCTTGTTTTTTATGTTTGTTGACCCACTTATTTGGGTACCCAATGTTTGGATCTCTTTGTAGGATGTTTTTGGTAATTTAAGGGCCCATTTTTGAACATATCTTGTCCTTTTCATGGTTTTCACATGGTTAAACAATGTGTGAATCCTTGGTTACATGGTTTGCGCATGGATTTCACATTATTGAACTAAGTGTGCAACCAATTCCATGGATTTATCCTGGGTTTATCTTGGTAAAACTAAGTTTTCAGCCTAGTCGTATAGTTTTCTCATGGTTAATCTATGTTTCCAGCCTATGTGGGCATTGTTTCATGGATAAGGTGCATGGTTACTACTAACCATTTGGAGATCATGTGAATGGTGAATAAAGTTTTGAAAATTATAATTAATTACCCTAAACCCCATAATAAACCATAAAAACCTCCCATTTGATCATAAACTGATCCTCAGGGTTTTGGATCCCCTTTGGAGGCATTCTTTCCCCCCAAACCCCATCTCCCAGTAGATAGAATTTCCAATCTAAATTGTGATATTATCTTTCTGTAGGTTCTTATTCTCTTGGTGTTTGATATCTTATCTTATCTATATTATTTATCCATAGAGGCTATGATTGAATTTTGATTCGTTGGATCTTGGTTTATTTATGAGGAATTGTGGATCTATAATAAATTCATTCATCTATCAAGATCTCTCTTCCTTGATCTAGCGATCACTATCAGAGGTGAAACATCTCTGATAAATGGTGGTTGGATTTCAAATATTTAATATTGGTGTTTCTAGTATCTTCCACCATTATTTAACTAATAGTTTCGTGAAAAAATATCATAGATATGAATTTCTCAATTTCTAGCACTTATTCAATGAAATTGTTCCTTGAAATACCCTATAAATTACCCTTTTACCAATTTCACTTGGAATTGAATATAGGATTAATTAAATGTCTATAATCATGAAATATATAAACTTTTTATTAATTATTTAAATTCTATGTGTTTTTTTTATTTTGAAAGAGATTTTGAAATTTACTTCTAGTGAAATTGAGTACTTTTCCCAGGTTTTGACTTATTAAATGAACATTCCCTAATTTGAATTAAATGAATTGAACTATTTGATTATTTTTAATTAGATTTAAAATAATGAATTTAGTAAATTTATATTAACCCCCTTTAAAAGAGTTTACCCTTGTTTTGTAATTGGTGTTATTGGGTTATTAGAAATTAAAGATTCATTTAGATAAATAGAGGGTGTAAACCCATATTTGGAAATGTATTCAATCCATTTAAAATTTTAATATTTACATTAAATGATTTAGGGATGATTTGAAATAAATGATTGTTTTAGAGGCCCATTTTTCTTTTTT
Source organism: Viscum album (assembly GCA_963277665.1). Classification (NCBI taxonomy): domain Eukaryota; kingdom Viridiplantae; phylum Streptophyta; class Magnoliopsida; order Santalales; family Viscaceae; genus Viscum; species Viscum album. The sequence goes on along the minus strand of OY728137.1, from coordinate 282,618,319 downwards.
TTGACGAATTATGAATGTAATTGGGTATTATTAACCATTTCAATATTGAATTATACAAGTGGTTTTAAATTGAAATTGATGATTCATGGCGGCCTAGTTGAAACTTTATGATAATTATTCCATGTGATCATATATTAATTGTAACTTGTTTGATTCTTATAAATCCCATTGTTGTGGGGTTGAAAAGTTATTATTTACATTGAGTGAGTTTGTGGGTGAGAGAGAGATGTTTTCAAAAAGGATCCCACCGTTATCCTCCAAATATGTTTATCTCACCACATGTTCTGACTAGTCATGGGAACAGTTGTTGTTAGATGGGATAACCTAGATACATGCTTCCCTAGAGGACTCACTCCATTATAGTAGATCCATAGAGAATGCTAATGGTTCAAGATATTGACTTTCATCTTGGAAAGAGGGTGTTAATAGAACTATTTTTCTTTAGAATGATGAGACTAGATGTAATCTAAAAAACTATTCATTTTATCATTTGATTAGCTATTCTATAGTGGACTCACTAGCATACCTCGGTTGTACCCATGACATCTATATACTTGATCTCGATACATAAAAACATTTTTTTATCATAATTTGGCCCTATATTTTCCTTGATTGCTTCATTTATTGTTAGTATGAACCTTCACTCTATTGTATTGATTCTTTTTTAACTTTTATATTAGGTGTATATTTTCATCTTTTCTTAATTATCTATATTAATTTTGTGAAATGATTTTCAAATCATTTAATGAATTTTTTTTAAATGGTGAAATATATAGTTATATAGGTTTAGTTTGATAAATGATTTAAAAAAAATTAAAACTCTATTTTTAAACTAATCCTCAAACTCTCATTATTGTAGTCCTGTTTTAGAATATTTTAATTAACTTATTAATTAAATGCATAGAATATTTGGTGGAGTCCTATGGGGATCTTTAAGTCACAGAAAAATTGTAACTTTTGGGGTTTGTAAAACATTATTACCTTATAGCATGTGTTTATACTATCTCATTAATTTCTTGGTTTCGATTTAGGGTAAACAAGGGTTGGTGACTTGGAACATGGTGGTTTGTAATGCACCACCAGGATACGTGTTTTGGAATCTTTTTTTATTTCCTGTTTTGTGTTTTATCTTTATATTTTTATATATAAGTATTGATTTTTATATTTAATGACGTTTTTTCATTGTAATATTTTATTGTAATAATTTAGGTAAAAAAGTATTTATCAATTGTTATTTATTGATATCCAAGTGCTTATCACCGGCCTGTGGAGATTATAAATTCTCTTTGGGTTAGTTCTGAATCAGCTCAGATTACCATCTAGTTGGTATTCTGGGTTGATTTGTTATAAATTATATCAGAGTAGGTATTTAATTTTATGTAAATACAAAACTCTTCAATAATTATGTTATATTGGGTGAGTCATGGTGGAAAGGATATTAAGAATGTGTCAATACTTAAGAGGTAGTCTGTGAGTACATTGTTGATCACCACCCCTTCATGATGAGCCTTGATTTACCTGAGATGTTAAGACTAAATACTTTTTTTTTGAGATATTGGGTTTTTATGAGATAAATTATATTTAGATTCCCAATGAGATTGTATTTTAATTTGGGAAAATCTTATGTGTTTTTGAACCAGAATGGTAGTATAACCACTATGTAACCATGTTTTCAGGGTCTAGTAAACTGTGAAGAATCAGTGTCGGTAATTTGGGAATCCAACCATGAATAGTGTGAGTTTGGTGTGTGGTTTACCATCCCATATGGCCAATCCTTTTACAGTTCTATCTTAGTTATAAGCTTAAAACCTTATCCATTTTATTATACGTGACTTCACTTATGTTAGGTTGGTTATGTGGGTTATGGATTTTAGTGATTTCATGCTCTTGTCTGGTTTTTTCATCTTTAATCCCTTGTCAATAATTGAATATCCCTTGTGAAAAATAAATTGTATCTTAAATTTTTTTTTGGGAAATATTTTTAATGGCGAAAAATTTTGTTGGGTGAAATCTTTATTTTGAAAAAAAAATAATTATCAAAGACTCTTATGTGATGTGGTAAAAAAATTAATAAGAAATTTTTATTCATAATGGACTTTAAATAAGAATGGTTTTGATAATTAGATAATGGGATTAATGTTTTTGAAACCAAGGAATAATTTACATGTGTTGGTAAAAAAAATTTAAACTATTATTGATTTATTTCCTGATTTATCATTTTCAAAGGAAAGAGTAAGGTTTATAAATGGTGAAATGTTTTGTGTCATGTAATCAATGATGTTTGGATGAAATTGCCATGTGAATTTGTTTTAAAATATTTTATCTATGTTTTTGTATCCATTCATGCTTGAGATGATATGGATATTCTTTTTTATATTTCAAAATTTCTACTAGAAAGTCTTTGATGAAAGATATAATGTTGCTCTAATAGTCCTACCCTTAGGCTAGTTCTTCACATATTCCATAAGTAGAATATATTTTCATTGACTCTACCCATACTCCATGTAGAGTGTTGGGGAAAGGGAACTTCCAACCTTTGAACCCCATCCTCAAATTCCTAGATTATCATACACCTTCTTATAATGGCATACAAGGTTCTTTTGAGGCCATTAAGTTGGTTGAAGATGTTGAATAGATCTTTTATTATCTCAAGACTCCTAATACTCTGAAGGTTAACTCTATCAACTATTTATTTGAGTAACATAATTTGAAGTCGTGGAATATCATGATTCCAAATTTTCCACATTCATTAATGTCATAAAATTTCTTAAATTAAATTTTCAATATATTTCAATATCCTAAGGAATTTAAGGATAAATTTTATCAATTCGTAGATTTTGGTCAAGATAAGTCATCATTTGTGGATTATTCTATGATACTCACAAGTTTTTTATTTTTCATAACTGGTCTTGTTCATAATGATCCCAATAAGGCTATGTATTTTTGAAAAGCTAATCACCAATAACATTTAACCCTCATGCCTACATATGGTTTGATCTCTTAATCAGGGAATCTCAATAAGTCTTTCTCGGCTGAAGTGGCTCTAGTAAAACAATAGAAATAGGAGAATGCATCTTTCATAGTTGATTAAGTGTATCCTTCTCTAGAAAAGAGGATTCCACTCATGTGCCTATTATGTAGATCACATAGTCAATCTAAGAGGTGGTGTTTAAATACTCCCAAGGATAGTGGATGGTGTGGTCATCTAGCTCACCTTTTGAGATTCTATAAGTTGTACCACATGAAACCGAAAATTTGATAGGGAATATCAACTATAGAATACAAAAAAAATAATATTATTCATGATAATAAGGCTCTATCCACATAGTTCTAAGCGAAGATTTTCGCATAGTGGAGGAGCTTCTAGTTTCTAACTTTTTGTTTCCAACATCATAGTGGAAACTACTTGAGTTTTCCATTGTGTGGATTGTTTGTTTTTGGAAACCATTTGTTTTTGGATATTTGTGAGTGATATATTATATCCCATGGATGTGGTGAATTGTAGATTATGAATTTTATAATGGTTTCAATTTGTGATATCTTATTTTTTATCATTGCATTCCACCTATTTTGACTTTAGGTTAAGATATCAATTTTGATATATTGGATGATATCCCTTGAGAGAGTGTAGTTCCCTATTTTTCAATGTCTTAGATGTTTTATCTCTTTCCTATTGGAATTGGATAAACCTTGGGAATATACATGTTTAACTTTTATGATGTGTATTTTTATTGATCACACATCCACTATTTCTAGTTTCTGAATTTATGTGATCATTATCATATGAGCCTTAATTTCAAAAATATTAAGTTACCATTGTGTACTTACCCAAAATAGAAATCCTATTCAATTATCTACCTTGGTTATATAATTTTTTCTCTTAGATAACAGTTTATGTATCTTCATTGAGTATATGGTACTTTTTTTCCTCTATTATATCATTTTGGTGAGAATTTAAATTCTTAGGATTCCAAAGTAATGTATATAGTTTTTATCTTGTTTGGGGATGTGGGATGATGTTAGTGTGTTAATATTTGATATGTATGTGAATTTTTATCCTTTTGGGTGAGTTTTTATTCAAGACCATAGATTTATCACCTCACAAGACAATTGAATAAGTTCTTTTTATGTCATCATGTACTATCTTATATACTGGATGCCTCCTAGGGATATAAATTCCTATAGTGGGGAGGTTTTAATATCATGCTTCATGTTCTTATGTGTTTTGATTCAGTAATTTGAGTAACCAATGTTTGAATCTCTTTATGAGTTGTTTTTGGTATTTTACCAAACCATTTTAGAAGGTCTTTGGGCCTTTTCATAGGTTGTGAAAGGTTTATTCATGGTTAAACAAAGTTTGAAACCATCTTTTCATGGTTTTAATGTGGTTTAGACATGGTTATAATATGTGGGAAACTTTTTTCATGGTGTTTTCAGGGTTTGTTCATTGTTAAACTAAGTGTGCATCCTACTCACATGTCTTGTGAATAGATAAACTAAGTCAGTAATGTTCCTTTATTAAGGTGCGTGGTTAGTAATAACCATGCACCTTGGCCCTAGAAAACATGCGAATGATAATTAAATTTCTAAAACAAATTACTTAAAAACTCACCCCCCAATCAACCCTAAACTCATCCCACTCAATCATAACCTGATCCATAGTGTTTTAAGAGACCTCCTGAGGTATTTTTTTTCTCCCCAAACCTCATATATTCTTGGATTGAAGTGAAAATGAAAGAATAAATATTCAATTTTAGGATGCTATTATTATTTTGGTGTTTTATATCTCCTATTATCTTGATTATTTTTTCATAAAGGCTATGATAACCATGTGATTTTTTGGGTCTTGGTTAATTTATGTGGAATTATAGATCATGAATATTTCCGTTCTTTTATCAAGATCCCTCATCCTGGATCTGGTGATCACCATCTTTGGTAAAACATCTTAGATCCATTACAATTGGATCCCAAATATTCCATATAGTTTCTTTTATGATTCATTCATTTTGTAATTCATTATTTTATGATATATTCATTGATATCTAATTCTTAATTTCTAGAACTTATTCTATGAAATTTTTCCTTGAAATTCATAAAAAATACATATTTGAACAATTTCACAAGGAATTGGATCTGGAATTAATTGAATGGTTATAATATTGAAATATATAACCTTTTTATGATTTTTTAAATTCCATGTGTGTTTTGGTTTATTTTTAACAATAATTTTAATGTATTTTGTGTGAAATTTAGGGTTTTGTCCCCTATATTTATTTATTAAATGAACATTCCTTAATTTGAATTAAATAAAATTAAATATCTCACATTTTAAAAAAAATTGATGAATTAATTTATTAGATAACCACGAACCACTTTTTTATTATTTTACAAATTGTTTTGGAATTTGTTTTTTTTGGGTTATTTGGAATAAATGATTTATTTATATTTAAAGAGGGTGAAAACCCGAGTTATGAGATGTATTCAATGCTTTTATAATTTTAATATTTCCTTTAAATTCTTTAGGGATTAATTGATATAAATGATTCTTTTAAAGTCTAGCTTGTCATTTTTTTGATGAATTTTCAAAGGAATTTGGTATTATTACCCTTCTGAATATTGAATTGTATAAATGGTTTTGAATTGAAATTGACAGTTCATGATGTCATGGTGGTAACATTATGATAATTATCTTCTGTGATAATCACTTAATTTTAACTTTTTTTATTATTATACTTCCCATTGTTGTGGGGGTTTAAAAAGGGATTATTACCATTGAGAGAGTTAGGGGTGAGAGTGATATGTTGTTGATAAGGATCCATGTGCGATCCTAAAAAAATTGTTTATCTCACCCCTTATATTGACTAGTCATGGGAATCCTGATTGATATATGGGATGACCTAGATATTTTATTCACTAGAAAACTCACACCCATCTGGTGGATCTATAGAGAACAAGAATGGTTCAGGATATGAAATTACATCCATGATAGCAGGTGTGTATGGAATGAGTTTTCTTTAGACTCGTGAAACTAGATATAATACTAGTAATTAATCATGTTGTAATTTTATTAGCTATTTGGCGGTGGATTAATTATCGTACCCATGTTGTACCCATGAAATCCATGTACATAATCTTGATACATGACTATGTTGGTTGTCACTTTTTGGAACCAAAGTTTCATTTCTTGTTTCATTTATTATTATTATGAAATATTACTGTATTATATTGATTATTTTTAATCTTTACATATTAGTTTCATATTATCCTCTTTTCTAGATTATATGGTATTAGTTTGTGAAATGGTTTTTAATTCTTTTTAAGAAAATGATTATTTTTGAAATGTCAAAATTACATGTTTTATAGGTTTAGTTTGATAAATGATTCTTAAATGATTAAAACTCTATTTTAATATTTTCCTCAAATTATCATTATTTTACTATTATCATATAATATTTGAATTTTAGTTATGCATTAAATTATTGCAATCCTTGGTGTAATCCTACTGGTATCTTTAGCACACACCCTGCATGTACCTTTTACTATTTCAACCCTTTATTGCTTTGTATAAGGTGTTAATGATCTCTCATTAATTTATTGGTTTTGAGATAGGGTTACCATGGGAGGCTGACTTGGGACATGGTGGTTGGTTGTGAACCACCAGGAGAAGAGTTCTGTAATCTTTGTTTTATTTCTAGTTTGGTATTGTCTCTTTGAACATTGATATGTATGTATAGATTTATATATATGATTATTTTTCTACATTGTATTATTCTATCATAATACTTTGAGGGTTAAAAAATTCCATGGATTTATTTATTGACTCCCAGGTTCTTGTCTCTAGCCTGTGGAGATCGATAATCCTCTATGGGCTTGTGGGTAATCCTCACAGATACTAGTTTAGATGGTATTTTTGGTTGATATGTTATATAAACATCATAAATATTGGTCTAAATTTTTCAATAAGATTTTTTTATTTATCAGTGTTATTTTACTGTTTATAGTGATGGGAAATTATATGGTATTCCATCATGGATAATAATATAAACTTTCATAAGTGGTGCAATCAGTATCATGTGATGTATATTGACAACACTATTCAATAGTGGTATTCTATTATCTTCTAAATTCCAATGTTTTGTGAACACTAAAATTTAAAATACTGAACATATGATTCTTTATGGTTCATTTTTCACTTATTTGTTTTATAGAAATATCCATGAAATTATTATTAAATTTTATTCATTACACTCCCAACTAGATTCTTGTTTTTTGGGGTTTATCACATATCATTATTGTTTCAATTTGTGTCTTCTAACCACTTTACATATATTGGGGTTTCTATAATAAATTTAATAATAGAAGGATTGAATAAAAGAGGAATTTTGATTGGATTCATAATTTTCAAGTGGACAAACTCACCCATATAATGGATTTATATCTAAATGAATAAGAAATTCCACTATATCTTAATCAAATTAGAATGTGTTCAATGCACATGAACATTCACGATATCCTTCAAATAAAGGAAGAAATGGTTCTATGGAGGCCAATTTTTAGGGTAAAAATTAATATAAATTTTTATTTATAAAACGGATTTATATTTTTTTAATGGATTATTCAATATTTTATTTTATCAATTACAAGAACCTTTTTATAATCATTGAGATAGATTATTCTCTTGATGATGAAAGAAATTCCTTATCATGAAGGTTGTTGATTTTTAGAGAGAGAGGGATAAAAAATTATTTCATTGATATATAATCAATAATTTTAGTGAAATTTTTTATCAATATTTCTTTTATGTATTAATAAAAAACAACATTAATGCATGCTAGTAGATTCATGAAATAGGAAACTGAATTTATCACACATGGCTTGAAGGTAAATGAATACCTAATTAATTTTTAATTCTTGAGTATTCATCTTTGAAAGGTGGATATTTTTTATAATATGCGATCACATCCTAATGAATGTAAAAAATTATGTTTTATGTCTTATGTAAATTTCCAATAATTTTATCTCTGATTTTTTTGAAATTAAAAGGTCATTTTTGTAATTAAAAATCTTAAATGAGTAAAAATGTTATTTACCCTAGTAAATGGACCATGAATCATTCTTTTTACACAATTTTATATAACAAATTTTTAGGAAGATATCAAAGTTGTTGGTCCCCTCAAGGTAGGATTTATAATCCCTATTAAATGTTTTTCATTCATTATAATTAAATTAGAGTGTCAGATTATAAGTAATTTTTCAAAATAACCAGGTATGGATTTTATTATGCGGTTTTTATATTTGTGGAAAAAATTAACATAGATTATTTTTTAATCATCATCACATTATAGAATGAAATTACTTGAGACCATGATAATGATATGGTTTTGGAACCACTTGTTTGACTAGTAGTGTCCATGTATCCTACAAAACTTTGATTATCCGTCACCATGCTTAGTAGGGAGATTTATGTTCATTAACCACCAAATTTGTGGTAATGGGATAAATTGAGAGTTGGGTTACACCATCTTGTGCTTCCTTCCCAATGGTGGAGACAACAATTAAGATAACCCTATTAAGATATTTAGTTTATCGATTAAATGTTTTTGTTCCATTATAATATCATGGGATAATGATCATAAAATTTTGTTATACATAATCCACACCATTAAATATTCAAAATTATTGGAGGGGATAAGGGCACACCTTGGGAGATATTATACGACTAGGAAGTAGGGATTATAGATGATGTGGAAATTATATTGATATTAGTTTATGAATACACACACACACAATCACATAATCAACAACTTTTTGTTACAAACCCCTAAAATTAGTATACATCTATCACACAAAAACTACAGGGTGGGAGAGAAACCATCCCACCCCAAAAAAATTCCAATAAATTGAAAAAATCACCATAAGAGATTTACATATTAAACCCTAGATTAAAAATATAAAATGGCACCCTAAAATTATAATATGAAATCATATACTCACAGAACACAAAAATCAAACACTACAACTACATATCTTACCATTTTCATCAAAAAATGATACTGTAATATAGTATACATGTTCAATGACGTTTACAATAAAAAATCTTTAGTTTATAGGAATCCCACCATCAAAAATTTCAATGGAACTAGAATATCCACCAATAGAATTGTTTGTATTATGGATGGTTGAATCGAATGTCTAAAAATACAATGATATAAAGTCAATAAACTAACAAAAATTCCTCCAAGAAAAACTACACAAAGTGGTAGGATACAAATAAATAATAAAAATCCGTAACCTAAGAATAAATAATACCTAAAGAAAAAAAATGAAAAAAGTAATAACAAAATACTAGTATCGATAAAAAATTTAGTTGGAAGACTCATTTCTCGTAGGCAGTCCCATTCAACACATTCACCCCATTAAAATTTTTTTTTAACTTCAATGGACTGTAAAATCATTCTTGAAATCAATAATAATATAATATTGAAAAATAAAAAAAATAAAAAATAAAAAAACAAGAATGTAATGAAATAAATGAAGAAAATAAAAATTGTAATATGAATTAAACAAGGATGATATTCGAAAATATAATCTAAAAATAGAAGAAAAATAATAACACTAAATACAGTCTCTATAAATATCCATAGTTTAGATAGTGGAAGATGTGCTAATTATTACAGGATGAGAGGAGGTAATTGTAACAACCCGAGAATTCTTGTTTCGGGTAATGATATGTTTCCCTTTAATTAGACCATCTTTATATAACAAGAAAATGAAAATAAATGAAAAACCGTAGCAACAAGCATGAATGAAATACTCCTTTATTAAGAAACACCTTGACGATTACAACTTCCCACGATCAAAACATCACTAACCAAAGATCCCAACAAAGAACCCAATTACAATAATGGGAAGACAGCTTAGAACCACTAGGAGCCCGAGTATGCGGTAGGGATTCCGAGCATCCATCATAAGGAACATAAGTATGGATGACGCCACCGCGACCATGCTCAACACCAAGGGGATCACACGAACCATCTTCCGTTCTTCTTCGGTCACTTGGAGTAAGGGACCCGAGACCAAACCCTTTTATAAGCACCCATATGACCGTTGGACCTCAAACGGCCACAAATCCGACCTTTGATTTCCCAAAGAATCCAATGATCATTTTGACCGTTGGAAATAAAATGATCCGAATGATAAAAGTGTAGTTTTGCTTTAATATTTTAAAATGACCTCAATGTTAATTATCTTTTTTTTCCAAAATAAGAATTTTATTTTATGTTTTAAATGGAGAAAATCAATATTATTGTCTTCTTCCACTTTACATTTTGTTTTGAACAATTAAACTTCTATTTTTTTTCTAGTTATATCAAACCTGATGGATTTCTTTTATGATTTATATATTTATATTGCATCAAATTAGATACATTATTTCTCGTATAATTTAACTTTTATTAACTATTTTGGAAACTATGTCAAATTATGGTTTCTTTCACTAGTGTGTTTTGTGGTGATAATATTTTCATCAACACACTTTTATGTGTGATAAAATATAGTTGCATTAAATGATATCAATTAATTAAGAAAATTAGGGTAGTTAACTAGAAAAGGAAATTAAAATCTATATACTTGTGTTATGTTTTTATTACTCAATGTTCTTAATATTTGATTTTCATAATGAAATATTATGTAGTTAATAATTAAGGATTAATAATAATGACAATATAATATTAATTAGTGATGTTTTAAATTTATATATATATATATGTATATACATATAATAAAATGTTTTGATTAAATCAATTGACAAATGACTTTTATTAAAATAATGAATGTTAATTTAATAATTGAGTTTAATAATGTTGGATTAAATTAATAATATTATTAATAAAGAGATTTTATTTTTTTTAAGGAAAACCTGTAGAAAAACCGTGTCTTAAACCGCGGAGGAATTCCAGCCGTTTGATCCGCTCCTCCTCTAATCTTGGCCGTCGTTTCTTTTTAATATCGCCTCATTCCCAGCCGTCCGATCACCCGGTTTAATCCCGGCCGTAGGTTGTTTTTCACGTTTTCCTCCTCCGCTTATTCTTCTTCCCCGCGTCTTTCTCTTCTTCTTCTTTCCGTCGCTGTACCAGTAGCATAGGGCTCCGTTTTTCTCCCCTAGGCCGGCGAGTGGACCTGAGCCTCTCCCTCCTTTCCACAAGCCGACGCGGACACCTCGCCTCGGCCGAAGACTCCCCGAAGTCTTCCTCATCTTCTTCTCCTTCTTTGTTTTTTTTAATACCCCCTATTGCACCGAAGGACGAAGGGTTGCGTCCGATCTCCTCTGATCTCACCGACCTCCAGACCCGTCGCTGCTCCGGCCTTCCTTCCCCTCCTCTCCGTCGAGTACTAGTAAGGGTCATTTGTTTTCTTTTTAGTTTGTGTAAATACCGGACATTGAATATAATTATATTCTCGTTTATACTTGTTATATATATATATATATATTCTATATACCTTCGGCTTCTGGATCTAGTTTGCTGTCTCATCCTCGCCTCCTCCTTCTCGTCGAGCAGGTAAGGGACAAACCAGATCTAAAGTTGTGGTTTTAAGCTTTGGTCTTAGTACAAATATAATCTTACCCGGGTAGTGTATATATATATATGGGTGAAAACCTTCGTGTTTATTCCCTCGTACTACGTTTCTTTTTTTTATTCTCCTATCCAAGCCATGGTAAGGATCTGTTCTTTATTTTTGTGTTTATGAAAGCTTCGGTTTCCATTTAAACATATTTATACATTATATATATATATATATATATATATATGTGTGTGTGTATACCATCTATATCATTTTGCCTTCGGTTTCTTTTACCTTGACTGCATCCCCTCTCCAAGCAAGGAAAGAATTCGGTTATAGTTTTGGTTGGGTTTCTCTTCTACAAGAATCGGTTTTTATATAAATATGTATATATTTATATATACTTGATATATAATTATATACATTCAAAAACACATATTACAGGATGATAAGCAGTATTTTCTCAATGTTTATACCCCATGGTTTTTCTTTCCTACTATAAAATGGATATTTTAAGTAAATGGGTGAATAGGTAAAATTGTGCAAGTGAATGATGTATATTATTGTGGTATATACATACACGTATGTGTATATACCTCAATATGAATTTAGAGACCATGTCTACAATTTTTATAAAGCATTACGAGGTTTATGGGTTAGTTGGACTTCAAATTCATTCGTGAAACTGATAATTTTCATTTATCACTGCTTTAGATAATTAGGATTTTTCTTAGAATGGATAGTACGGACTTCGTGAATTCTTTATAAATGCATTCATGTATTAATAGATAGGTACTCATGTTTATTTAAAGTGACAATGGAAGGGTTTACACAATTATATATATGATTTCTTAAGATGGATTTGATTATACACATTGTAACCTCAACTGCCTATGTTAAACACTTTTGATATCCATCTATCATCATATGTGTAAGTTGTGAACATCCATTCTTTAATTGGGTATTATGATGTTATGTAATGTTAAGTGTTATGTATATTTTCTTGAAAACCCAATTTTCTTTTAATGTTAAGATAACTGGTTATGTGCTCGATGTTTTAGTATGCATGTCACCATGTTTTTCATGATAGAACTGTTTTCATGTTCTGAACACATGTGCAAAAAAAAATAATTCAATTATGAATGTATGAAATCCTATGTATGACCATGTCTATGTATGAGAGGGAAGTATTGGACTTACATGTTATGGACGGGTGCACCCGGAATTATACAGTGCTCCAATGCATTGGGTAAAGGATGAGTCTCATGAGACGTTATATGCTACAGTCTTGGCGGTTAGCCTCGGCTTGTGCTACTATGGAAACGGGATTGGCGGTTAGCCTTGACACATATTGAGTTATGTTTTTACGGTCTTGACGCAAGGTCTTGACAATGTACGGCATTATACTTTCCCTCCACATATGAAGATTAATGGTGAACCAGGGGATAGTTCAACTAACAGGACATCCCTAAGTGGGTAAATTCCCTTGACTATGAGAACGAAAACATGTGATAAGAACTGAAAAACATGTGTTTAAAATCATAATAACTTTATGTGCCCTTGTCTAATGATATGAATGAAATCTCTGCTTACAGACTTTTAGAACTGCTGCATTTTGGTTGAGAAATTATGCACATGCTCACTCCATTGTTTTATGTCTGTCCTTAATGTTTATCTAAAGTACTTTCTCCTTTGCAGTGTAGATGTTTTTTTTAGAATGTAGAATTTTCTGGTTCTAAAGAAAATTCAATGCCTTGTTGGATATAACGTTTTATCATTTTCTAAAATGTCTGCCATGAAAGTAAAATTGTTTTTAAATGTTTTTAAAAACCCCTTACTGGGCACTTTCGCTCACCCTACATTTTGTTTTTAAAATTTTCAGGTGAGTTAGTGCTTAAGAATGTTCAGAGCAGCTGGTTTCCCAGAACCCTGAGCCTCACGATCTTCTGTAATGTGAGACATGATAGAATGTTTGTAAAATAAATGTTTTGTAATGTGGTTGCATCATGTCTCATAAGGCTCCCGGGAATCGGGGTCGTTACAGTTGGTATCAGAGGATGGGTTCAGGAAACTCTGGAAAACCAGGTGATGTAAATATATTGCTAAGACTAACTAAGTAAAAATAAATTTCAGATGGCTGATGTACCTACTGACCTTTTGTCTCTTCCCACCGAGGCTCTAGAGAACATTATATCTCTAGTTAGCCATGAGAACTTCCTAAATTATGCCCAAATTCGCATGACGTGTAAGCACTTGTACGATGTGTCGAACTCATCTAGGGTGCTTAGTCTCCACCGGGGAATGGGGATGGACTATCTCCTAATGATGATGACCCAGTTTCCCTCGTATGCACGTCGGGGAAGGTATCACGAAGGACTCTTCCGAGTGTTTACTGCGGGTGAGGAGTTTGGCACAATGCTAGATAACCCTTTCCAAGAAGCTGCTGCTGCCGGAGATCTTCGAGCGGCCTATCTGTGCCAGGTCCTGCACTATGGCTTCTGGGGCCAGTTAATGGACTTCGGAGCGTTGGAGAATGAGTCCACTCGTGTGTCTCTTAGGCAAGAAGTGTACACCGACGTTTCCCAACTCCACACCCCTCACGCGAAACTCAAGAGGCGTTATAAATGTTCCCATGAGTTTAGTCCTGTATGTTCATCTTGCGTATGGTTTGTGGAGTTAGAGAGTTTCGCCTCTCTTTGTGGTGTCTGTCTGGAAGACTCAGACTTTAATGTGTAAACATTCTTAATTAAAAGTTTATGATCCCATTCTTCTTAGTGTTGTTAAGTGACCTCTCTTGTTTACCTTTTCTTCCAGGTGGCAGGTCAGATGAACCTCTCGTCTCTACCTGACGAGTTGGTAGAGGTTATCTTGATCAAAACTTGTATGATAGACTTTCCCTCTTTTCTCCACCTACGAGGGTCCTGTCAACGTCTTCTGGACCTAGCGAAAAGTCCGGAAATTCTACGCGCATTTCAGGAGAATGAACATGTGATTCACCTCCTTACCACCACCCAACTCCCCTATTATAGGCGAAAGGGGAGATACCATGAAGGGCTTTTTCAGTGTTTCTCTATGGCACAAAATTTCTCCACCAGAGCATGCTTTCTCATAGTAGCTCAGGATGGCCACCTCAATGCCTCCTACATGTTTCAGATCCTGAACGTCAGCCTTCTCAATCGTGTCGTTCCCCTCAACTATCTCGAGCGTGATGAAGTTCGAAGGGTTACTAGGGGATTCGTCCGCTTGGACATCTCAGAGCTGTTTATTGCACGGGCCTCCCTGTGGAAGCCTGTGTGTAGTGCCCATGAGCAGGAGTACAAGTCTTATTGCTCAAAGTGTATCTGGGTCAGGGAAACAGCGGAGCCGTGTACCAGTTTAGGGGTTCCATTAATCGAGCCAGGCCTTCAGTTTTGGTAATGTTGTGAAACCGAGGTCTTTTTCTTGTCTTTTTATGAATAGAATTGCGAGGACGCAATTCTTTGAAGGGGGAGATGATGTAACGACCCGAGAATTATTGTTTCGGGTAGTTATATGTTTCCCTTTAATTGGACCATCTTTCTATAACAAGAAAATGAAAATAAATGAAAAACCGTAGCAACAAGCATGAATGAAATAATCCTTTATTAAGAAACACCTTGACGATTACAACTTCCCACGATCAAAACATCACTAACCAAAGATCCCAACCAAGAAACCAATTAAAATAATGGGAAGACTGCTTAGAACCACTAGGAGCCCGAGTATGCGGTAGGGATTCCGAGCATCCATCATAAGGAACATAAGTATGGCCGACGCCACCGCGACCGTGCTCAACACCAAGTGGATCACACGAACCATCTTCCGTTCTTCTTTGGTCACTTGGAGTAAGGGACCTGAGACCAAACCCTTTTATAAGCACCCATATGACCGTTGGACCTCAAACGGCCACAAATCCGACCGTTGGTTTCCCAAAGAATCCAATGATCATTTTGACCGTTGGAAATAAAATGATCCGAATGATAAAAGTGTAGTTTTTCTTTAATATTTTAAAATGACCTCAACGTTAATTATCTTTTGTTTTCCAAAATAAGAATTTTATTTTATGTTTTAAATGGAGAAAATTAATATTATTGTCTTCTTCCACTATACATTTTGTTTTGAACAATTAAACTTCTGTTTTTTTATCTAGTTATATCAAACCTGATGGATTTCTTTTATGAGTTATATATTTATATTGCATCAAATTAGATACATTATTTCTCATATAATTTAACTTTTATTAACTATTTTGGAAACTATGTCAAATTATGGTTTCTTTCACTGGTGTGTTTTGTGGTGATAATGTTTTCATCAACACACTTTTATGTGTGATAAAATATAGTTGCATTAAATGATATCAATTAATTAAGAAAATTATGGTAGTTAACTAGCAAAGGAAATTAAAATCTATATACTTGTGTTATGTTTTTATTACTCAATCTTCTTAATATTTGATTTTCATAATGAAATATTATGTAGTTAATAATTAAGGATTAATAATAATGACAATATAATATTAATTAGTGATGTTTTAAATTTATATATATATATATGTATATACATATAATAAAATGTTTTGATTAAATCAATTGACAAATGACTTTTATTAAAATAATGAATGTTAATTTAATAATTGAGTTTAATAATGTTGGATTAAATTAATAATATTATTAATAAAGCGATTTTATTTTTTTTAAGGAAAACCTGTAGAAAAACCGTGTTTTAAACCGCGGAGGAATTCCAGCCGTTTGATCCGCTCCTCCTCTAATCTTGGACGTCGTTTCTTTTTAATGCCGCCTCATTCCCAGCCGTCCGATCACCTGGTTTAATCCCGGAAGTATGTTGTTTTTCACGTTTTCCTCCTCCGCTTCTTCTTCTTCCCCGCGTCTTTCTCTTCTTCTTCTTTCTGTCGCTGTACCAGTAGCATAGGGCTCCGTTTTTCTCCCCTAGGCCGGCGAGTGGACCCGAGCCTCTCCCTCCTTTCCACAAGCCGACGCGGACACCTCGCCTCGGCCGAAGACTCCCCAAAGTCTTCCTCATATTCTTCTCCTTCTTCGTTTTTTTAAGACCCCCTGTTGCACCGAAGGCCGAAGGGCTGCGTCCGATCTCCTCTGATCTCTCCGACCTCCAGACCCGTCGCTGCTCTGGCCTTCCTTCCCCTCCTCTCCGTCGAGTACTGGTAAGGGTCGTTTGTTTTCTTTTTAGTTTGTGTAAATACCATACTTTTCATATAATTATATACTCGTTTATACTTGTTATATATATATATATATATTCTATATAACTTCGGCTTCTGGATCTAGTTTGCTGTCTCGTCCTCTCCTCCTCCTTCTCGTCGAGCAGGTAAGGGACAAACCAGATCTAAAGTTGTGGTTTT
The DNA here is from genome assembly GCA_963277665.1 of Viscum album. Classification (NCBI taxonomy): domain Eukaryota; kingdom Viridiplantae; phylum Streptophyta; class Magnoliopsida; order Santalales; family Viscaceae; genus Viscum; species Viscum album. The sequence continues at coordinate 282,601,362 of OY728137.1, read as the reverse complement.
AAGATTTGGTCTTAGTACAAATATAATCTTACCCGGGTAGTGTATATATATATATGGGTGAAAACCTCCGTGTTTATTCCCTCGTACTACGTTGCTTTTTTTTATTCTCCTATCCAAGCCAAGGTAAGGATCTGTTCTTTATTTTTGTGTTTATGAAAGATTCGGTTTCCATTTAAACAAATGTATATGTTATATATATATATATATATATATATTTGTGTGTGTGTGTGTGTATACCATCTATATCATTTTTCCTTCGGTTTCTTTTACCTTGACTGCATCCCCTCTCCAAGCAAGGAAAGAATTCGGTTATAGTTTTGGTTGGGTTTCTCTTCTACAAGAATCGGTTTTTATATAAATATGTATATATTTATATATACTTGATATATAATTATATACTTTCAAACACACATATTACAGGATTATAAGGAGTGTTTTCTCAATGTTTATACCCCATGGTTTTTCTTTCCTACTATAAAATGGATATTTTAAGTCAATGGGTGAATAGGTAAAATTGTGCAAGTGAATGATGTATATTATTTTGGTATATACATACACGTATGTGTATATACCTCAATATGAATTTAGAGACCATGTATACAATTTTTATAAAGCATTACGATGTTTATGGGTTAGTTGGACTTCAAATTCATTCGTGAAACTGATAATTTTCATTTATCACTGCTTTAGATAATTAGGATTTTTCGTAGAATGGATAGTATGAACTTCTTGAATTCTTTATAAATCCATTCATGTATTAATAGATAGGTACTCACGTTTATTTAAAGTGACAATGGAAGGGTTTACACAATTATATATATGATTTCTTAAGATGGATTTGATTATATACATTGTAACCTCAACTGCCTATGTTAAACACTTTTGAAATCCATCTATCATCATAAGTGTAAGTTGTGAACATCCCTTCTTTAATTGGGTATTATGATGTTATGTAATGTTAAGTGTTATGTTTATTTTCTTGAAAACCCAATTTTCTTTTAATGTTAAGATAACTGGTTATGTGCTCGATGTTTTAGTATGCATGTCACCATGTTTTTCATGATAGAACTGTTTTCATGTTTTGAACACATGTGCAAAAAAAAGAATTCAATTATGAATGTATGAAATCCAATGTATGACGATGTCTAAGTATGAGAGGGAAGTATTGGAATTACAAGTTATGGACGGGTGCTCCCGGAATTATACAGCGCTCCAATGCATTGGGTAAAGGATGAGTCTCATGAGACGTTATGTGCTACAGTCTTGGCGGTTAGCCTCGGCTTGTGATGCTATGGAAACGGGATTGGCGGTTAGCCTTGAACCGTATTAAGTTATGTTTTTACAGTCTTGACGCAAGGTCTTGACAATGTCCGGCATTATACTTTCCTTCCACATATGAAGATTAATGGTGAACCAGGGGATAGTTCAACTAACAGGACATCCCTAAGTGGGTAAATTCCCTTGACTATGAGAACGAAAACATGTGATAATAACTGAAAAACATGTGTTTAATATCATAAGAACTTTATGTGCCCTTTTCTAATGGTATGAATGAAATATCTGCTTACATACTTTTAGAACTGCTGCATTTTGGTTGAGAAATTATGCACATGCTCACGCCACTGTTTTATGTCTGTCCTTAATGTTTATCTAAAGTACTTTCTCCTTTGCAGTGTAGATGTTTTTTTAGAATGTAGAATTTGCTGGTTCTAAAGAAAATTAAATTCCTTGTTGGATATAACGTTTTATAATTTTCTAAAATGTCTTCCTTGAAAGTAAAATTGTTTTTAAATGTTTTTAAAAACCCCTTACTGGGCACTTTCGCTCACCCTACGTTTTGTTTTTAAAATTTTCAGGTGAGTCAGTGCTTAAGAATGTTCAGAGCAGCTGGTTTCCCAGAACCCTAAGCCTCACGATCTTCTGTAATGTGAGACATGATAGAATGTTTGTAAAATAAATGTTTTGTAATGTGGTTGCATCATGTCTCATAAGGCTCCCGGGAATTGGGGTCATTACAGTAATAAATATAATAATTATAAAAAGATAAAAATAAATTGTATGTAAAAGAGTTCTTGGTAAGGTGATGGCTATCCTTCCACATTTATATACATAATATTTAATTATACATATTAGTAAAATAATTTTTAGGATTATATAAATTTTATTACAAATACTACTACTACAACTCATAAATCATAATTTTCAGTATTTTTTTATAATTTTTGATTTATAATATATAAGTGAAAATATAATATTTTTACAAGGATGAATAATTAAATAACCATATGTGATATCTAATTTTGACCCATGATGTAGGCCCCCCAACCCACCATCTAATGACTCAAACATTTATAAATAAAATTCCGTTTGTGATTGAATTAAAATTCCAAATTATGGTTATAGAAAAAACATGATAATATTTGGTTTTATTAAATCCCACTAGTTTTAATAAAACATTACTCATAATAAATATCGATAAAATTGTAATTTAATAGTGATCATATGATTAGTATAAATATCATATTTTGATAAATCCAATTGACATAGAAAAAAAAGTAATATCATCAATCATTAGGATCATACCATATAAAGACCATTTAATAGAGATTCCAATGGATATAGAATCACATGTAATTGTTCTTGACTAATCCCATACAATAACTAAATCATGAGGGAAACTGTTTCTGGGAGAAGTTAGAGGCCATCAAGATCATGACCTAGACCATTTACATCGAACCACCCCATGAAAATATCACCATTACTGTAACGACCCGACTCTTTGGAAAAGGTATAGTTCGTTAGTTTTTCATTAAAATCTTTTCTTTAAGATTTTTTATTGTGTGTAACATCCTAAGGAAGGAACGGGGAGTGTTTGGGGTTGGTTCAGTGCCTGGGAGTTTGAGAAATGGGCGTGCAGATAATGGCGCACGACCTACGTACGACCTGCGCATGGTTCCAAACAACTCGTGCGTCCATTGGTCTGGAGATAGGGAGTTGCGCATGGGTTGCACACGGTTTGGGTAAACCATGCGCATAAACGGTGCGAATATTTTCTAGGAGGCAGGGAGGTGCGCACTGTTTGCACACGGTTAGGGTAAACCATGCGCCTAAACCGTTCGACCCTGTTCTGGGTGGAATGACCATTTTTCCCTTCAATTTTATTTAAGACTAAAATATTTTATTTTCCTCCCTCCCACAGACAGAATAAGGGTGATCCCTCTTTGAGCTCTGAAAATATCTCTTCCGCTAATTTCTTGGTGAATTCTTCCCCCAGTGTCTGATTCTCGATCCGTCTAAGGCGTTGGATCACCCTCGATAAGGCTTAACTCACATACCCTTATTTCCTCGGTGAATATTTACTTCTGTCATGTTATTTTGATTCTGGCTCATATGCCCTATTTTTAGGGCATTGGACTGGAACTCAGATCTCTTCCAACCTACTACAAATCTTAGGTTGATATCAAGCGAGCCTATGTCTACAGCTCTAAGGTAGGTGGTCACGTCGTTTCCATTTTCGTTTTTCAACGTTTTGAGTTATTATCGTTGTGACGTGGTTTGTCTTTTGCCAAAACCCTTATTTTTAATAACTGCTTTATATCTAGATGACACGTGTGGTATGCGAGTTATGAATCTAACCTTGTTAAGGTGTTTAGATGAGGTGTGGACAGGGAGTGGTCAACCATAGGTGATATGCCTTGAGATTTTTCCCTTTTCACCTTTGGACCTTAATGTTATGTCTTGAATGGGATTTTCCATGTTAGGGAAATGAGATGGTTTGGTTAGAGGTTGGCTAGGATGAGATAGCATAACCCTTTTAATGAATTGAAATGTATGTTTTCCTTATAATCTGATTGGGAAATGGCATGATATGTTAATATGGTATGGTATAAGATGGATTGCCTTATATATCCTGATGTGAATGGTTATTCCATCCTGTGTTGTCATGATTGTGATAACCCGTGGGTGGGCGGGAGGCATTCTTACCCCATGCCAATTGCAGTTCTTGTGGACGAGAGGCATTCTTACCTTTTTCCAGTGATGATTATTACACATGTGAGAAGCACGGATGAGAGGTATGCTTACCTCATGCCAGTGATAACCTATATCTATGTACTTATACCCTTAGTGATTTTTCAGAATGCCATCCATGAGCTGAATCAGGTAGACCCTCCAAGTTTCCTTCCAGAACCTAGGTGGGAGGGTTGTTTATTTCTTTTCTTTACTTACTTGCAGTTTACTACACACTATTTATTTTGTGAAAACCTATTTGGATTACACGTAGACATAGTTGGTGGTGGCCTACTGACACTTGTCTCACACCCTACTTGGGCGGTCTCCTTGGTACATGTGTAGACCTTACTTCTGCATGTACTAGTAGGGGTAGGGGCCCTACGTCAGGTTGTTGATATATATACGTTCTAGATGGAGTTCCAGAGTATAGGACTGAGCTTGGATAGATATGCTCATGGACTACATTATTTCTATTTTTGTATTACTGTATAGAATTCTTTCAAGATAATTCTAATATATCAGCATGCCATACATACATTTTGTATTACACACTGCCTATGTGGATCTTGTATATCTATCAGGGGTTTTTCTTACTTCTGTTGTTTGGTTTGTGTGTTCCCCATTTCTCATGTTTACCATTAGTTTTGCTTCTGCTATTTTTATTACTTTGCTGCTATACCGCTATGTACACTGACATGGGGGTACAGTCTCCCCACTGACATACCATAACACCCCTACTGCTAGTCGGCATCCCCTGGCCTATGGGGAGACAAGCCAGGGGTCATGTGGCCAACCGTGCTCGGGGCTCGGGTTGAGGGGCAACTGAGTCTGGGACATCACAAAGTGGTATCGGAGGTTTCCTTCTTTCTTATAGTACTATTTGGGAACTATAGAATTGGAGACTTTGAATGATTAGAGACTTATCCATGAGCCGTGCTTGGGCGTCGTGAACCCATGTACGGGGTATGGGCCAAGTTTCTTATTTTGTGTTGTTATTGATTCTCCTATTTACTGTTGATACCATTTCACCACTGGGTGATTCACATGTTTTGTGATGTTATTTAGATTTTCAATTTTGGAATTTGGATTTAGGGTTCGACCCAATGAAATGAGGTTTATGCATTAGAACATGCATCATGATAGGTATAATATGATTAGGCCATGCATCTTGCCATGCCATGTTTAAATTATCAGCGAGCATTTCTTGTTGTTTATTTCCATTCATTGTTAATATGTGTGCAACTGTGCTAACCCTTCTTGCAGGATGTGAATTGAGGAATGATGTGGTTTTTGTGGGCGACACTCTTTGGTTGATAAGGTGTACGAGCCCTTATGGATCGGAAAATTTCATTCCAACAAATCCAATATTTTTCTTTAAAAAAATTCAAATACTTTATTAACACAAGTAAATGTGAAATGACACCCACGTGTGTGTCATCTTTTAGTTCATGAGGAGTATGGGCCCTTATGGGCTAGGAAATTCCATGTCACTGGATTAAGTTAAATTTGAACAGTTGCGGGTTTTACTAAGAATTCCTATGGGTGTGGATAGTTGATCTTAGAGGTAGGAAAGCTTAGTACATGTCCTGGCTCCTAGAGTTCAACCTTTAATTTGTTGGTTTCTTATTTTGAGATGTTTGTTTGGAATTTTATCACTATTCCTCTAAGACAACCTCGAGTCGCATGCGCTGAAGGCGGCGACGATCACGTTCCTGAGGGGGCGGGCCCTAAGCCGCCTGTTGATCTTCATGTCGAGCCACATGTGGCTGATCTTGCTATTACTGATATGTGCGCCAATGCCTAGTTCTATGAGATCTTCTTGCGTATGATTCAGAGTATGCAAGGTGGAGTGCGACCTGCCCCGAGTATGGCAGAGTTGACCCGTAAGTTTCAGTCGCAACATCCTCCTCCATTTATGGGAGATGGCGGACCACATGCTGAGAAGTCCTTGTTGGAAGCTATTCTGACCATCTTCGAGCACCTTGAAATTCCTCCAGAGAGGAGGTTCAATCTCACAGCTTATATGCTACGTGATTCATCTAGGAGGTGGTGGAATGTCATCACCCAGTCTGGACAGCAGAGAGACATGATCTGGACTGATTTCTATACCGTCTTCTATGATTATTTCTTTCCCTAGACTTTGAGGGATGACAGAGCTATGGATTTCATGAATCTACAGCAAGGGACCATGACAGTCATGAAATATTCATCTCGTTTCACTATGTTACAGTGTTTTTCTCCTACACTAGATATTGATGATCTCACGGCCGCTAGGCATTTTGAGGATGGATTTTGTTACGCCATCCGGTCATTGGTTAACGTGTTTAGGTTGATGAACATTTCATAGATTGTCAATCAGGCTTTTATCACAGATAGGATCTTGAGAGAATTGAGCAGTTTGAACCAGGGAGGTTCGACACCTAAGGGTTCTAGTGGATCTACTTCTAGGAAGAAGTGGTGTTTTGAGGACTCTCATGGTGTCAGTGGTGGTCAGACCCTTTTCTCATGTGGTACTCCTACTTGTCACCAAGGTGGTGTGCTAGTACATATGTGGAGGTAGTGTACGCGAAATCCAGTGGAGTATAAAGGTTGTGGTCGGTTGGGTCATCTCCACCGTTTCTGCAGGTCTTTTCCCCTAGGGTCTAGTGAGAAGGGATCTGTACCTACTCAACAATCTGGTGCTGGATCGGCAGGATCACGTCAGTCAGGTAGCTGAAATACAACCGGCCGATTAGGCCATGGCGGTAGTCGAGGCAGAGGTAATCACGCGTATAACTCTCAGCACTAGTAGGTCGGGTCTGCTCAAGGTAGCCATGTTGTGACTCAGGGCCATGGCACTGGCTAGTTGTATGTAGTCGAGCCTCTTCCACATGAGTAGTACACCAGACCATCTACTGTATGAGGTACGGTTCTAGTTGTCTCTACGTTATTATATTCTTTTTTTGATACATGTGCTTATCACTCTTTTATATTAGAGGGTATTATAAGAAGTTTGGGCCTCGATGTTGAGTCGTATTATGGAATAATCACGTTAGATACCCCATTAGGTGTTCGTTCAGAGGGCATTCGTCGTTTTCAGAATTGTCCCCACGAGGTGGGCGGTAACCTTTTCGTGTGGAAGCTGTATGTTCTGGATATGACATGTTTTGATGTAATAATCGAGATGGACGGGTTAGTTCCCTATATATCCCAGATTGAATTCTATCATCGGAGGGTGGCATTTACATCACCAGAGGGAAACACGCATATGCATAAGAAAGAATGGGATCTTAGTGGGGCACGAGCAGGATGAGAACACTAGAGTTTAGGTGGTGTCACAACACAGGTTTCCAGTATTTATCTCGATGATAAAGGGTTACAAAAATATATTTATCCTCTGGTGGTGGATCATTTCAGTTGTGTATTTACTGATGATTTCTCTGGTCTACCTCCAGGGCGAGAGGTGGAGTTTACTATTGAGCTTATACCAAGAGCAGCACCCGTGACCATTCCTTTTTATTGGATGGAACCTAAGGAACTTCTGGAGCTCAAGATTCATCTAGAGGACCTAGAAGAAAAAGGATTTATATGTCCCAGTACTTCTCCTTTGGCATCATCGGTTCTCTTTTCCAAGAAGGTAGATGGTACCCTTCTTCTGTGCATGGATTATCGTAAGTTAAATCAGCTGACTATTAAGAATCGATATCCTTTACCTCGAATTGATGTCCTCCTCAATCAGCTCTGAGAAGAAAAGGTGTTTTCAAAGATAGATTTGAGGTCGGTCTATCACTAGGTGTGTGTTAGGACTTCAGACCTACCTCACACGACATTCAGGATCAGGTATGGTCTCTATGAGTACCTAGTCATGTCGTTTGGGCTTACGAATGCACCTGCAGTGTTTATCGCTCTTATGAATCAGATTTTTCACCCTTAACATGATTATTTTGTGGTTGTATTTGTGTATGATATCTTATTCTATTCACTCATGAGACACGAACATGCAACCCATATTGAGAGCGTACTTAATACACTAAGAGAGCATCAGCTTTATGCTAAGCTCAGTAAATGCCACTTTTGGATAAATAAGGTTCACTTCCTGGGTCACATTATTTCTGAGTCTAGAGTTTCAGTTGACCTTGAGAAGGTGGGTGCTGTCATTTCTAGGGAGCAGCCAAAGAATTTCATTGATATCAACAGTTTCTTGGGGCTTGCTAGATATTATAGGCGGTTCATTCATGACATTTCATGCCTATAAGCACCGCTTACAGCTTTGACCAAAAAGAAGGTGATATTCGATTGGTCAGAACCTTGTGAAGTAGCTTTTAAGGAATTTAAGGACATACTAACTTTAGCACCGATACTGGACTTTCCAGATACATGTAGAGCTTATATGATCTATTGTGATGCATCGGGTGTCAGTCATGGAGTTATCTTGATGCAGGACAAGTGATTCATTGCATATGGTTATCTTTAGTTAAAGTTTCATGTATGGAATTATCCGATGCATGACCTCAATCTCGTAGCATTTGTACATGTCTTACGCTGTTGGAGGCAATATTTATTGGGAGCGAATTTTTTGGTATTCACTGACCACAAAATCCTCAAATACATCTTAACTCAGCAGGATCTAAATCTCAGGCAACATAGGTGGGTCAAGTACCTGGAATCCTTTGATTTAGAACTAGCCTACACTCTTGGGAAAGGAAATTCAGTAGACGAAGCGCTGAGTCTGAAAACTCAGTCACAAGTGGTTCGGGAATCTAATGAGGAGTGGAAGCTGATGGCCCAATTTTCGGAGCACGTTGAGGTTTAGGAGGGTCAAGTTCATACTATTCTCTCAGCCTTAGCGGTGAAATCTACTCATTTGGAATGGGTCAGGGCAAGACAATTATCATATCCGAAAGGCCATGGTCTACGAGAAAGTGTCGCTGATTATGACTCTACAGATTGGACCGTGGATGAAATTGATACTCTATTGTTCTGTGGGTAAGGGTCCCAGTAGTCATCAGAGAGGAGCTGATGAGCGATTTCCACGCCTCAGCAAGGGCATTTCACCTAGGCATCACCAAAATGTATTGTGATTTGTGATGAAAGTACTGGTGTCCTAACAAGAATCGGGAGATAGCCGGTTTTATCACGCGTTGTTCCACCTGTCAGCAGGTGAAGGCGGAACATCAGCATTCGGAAGGGCTTTCGCAGCCGTTGTCCATTCCAGAGTGGAAATGGGACGATGTTTCTATGGAATTTGTAACCGGTTTACCCAGGTCACCTTGTGGGAATGATGCAGTATGGTTTATCATCAACCATCTGATGAAGGTCGTGCATTTATTACCTGTGCAGGAGACATTCACAGTTGATTACATGGGAAGAATGTATGTCAAGGAAATAGTGTGACTTCATGGATCAACTCATTCTGTTTTCTCGAACAGAGATCCTCGTTTTACATCTCATTTCTGACAGGGTTTACAGAAGTCCTTGGGTACGCAGGTACTTTTGAGCACAGCCTATCATCCGTAGATTGACAGACAGACCGATCGGACTATACAGGTACTAGAGGATATGTTACTTTCATGTTTTCTCAATTTTGGAGGTTCATGGGAGAAACACATTCCTCTTGTCTAGTTCAGTTATAAAAATATCTTCCAGGCTACCATTGAGATGGATCCCTATGAAAACTTATATGGTAGGCCTTGTCGCTCACCATTGTGTTGGCTTGAAGTAGGGGAGGTAGTTTTTCTAGGACCACGTCTTGTGCAGCATACTACAGAGCATATAAAGCATATTAAGAAGCGTATTAAGACAACTCAATCTAGGCAGCAGTCCTATGCTAACAACCACCGGTGACCTCTTGAGATCATGGTTGGGAACCGGGTTTTCTTGAGGGTCTCATCCAGGTTCGGGAAAAGATGTATACGGAAGCAGGGGAAGCTTTCACTGAGGTTTGTAGGACCCTTTGAGGTGATGAAGCATATCATACCGGTATCTTACCAGCTTGAACTTCCATAGAGATATCAGGCCATGCATGATGTTTTTCATGTATCTCAGATACACCGGTACATTTCAGATCGGAATCATGTATTCAACCTGGTGAGGTTGAACTAGACATGGATGCTTCCTTTGAGGATTATCCAATGCGATTTCTTTACTAGAGCGTGAAGACACTCTGTGGCAGGTCTGTTCCACTTGTACGGGTGCTATGGAATCACAGACGGGTACATGAAGAGATCTGGTAGCGGGTGGCTGATATATGTTCTCAATGGACATAGCTTTTCATTGATAACACCTCAGTACACTCGGAAGGCCAACTCGGGGACGAGTTGCTTTAACGAGGGGAGGTTTCACCGACCCGACTCCTTGGAAAAGGTACGGATCATTAGTTTTGATTTATAATCTTTTATTTAAGCTTTTTTAATATGTGTAACATCCTAAGTAAAGTCCGGGGAGTGTCTGGGGTTGGTTTGGAGCCCTGGAGTTTGAGAAATGGGATTGAAGACAATGGTGCATGGATTGCGCACAGCCTGCGTATGGTTCCAGACAAACCTTGTGGCCTTTAGTCAGGAGACAGGGAGTTGTGCATGGGTTGTACACGGTTTGGGTAAACCGTTTGCCTAAACCATGCAGCTTTTGTCTAGGAGGCATGGAGGTGTGCACTGTTTGCACACGGTTTGGGTAAACCGTGCACCTAAACCGTGCAACCCTATTCTAGATGGAATGACCATTTTCCCCTTAAATTCTATTTAATCCTAAACTCTTTTCTTTTCCTACCTACCATAAACAGAACAGAGGGGATCCCTCTTTGAGCTCCAAAAATCACTCTTCTTCTAATTTCGTGGTGGATTTTTTCCCCGGTGTTCGATTCTCGATCCGTCGAAGGTGTTGGATCACCCTCGGTAAGGCTTACCTCATGCACCATTCTTTCCTCAGTGAATCTTACCTTCTTTCTTGTTATTTTGATGCAGGCTCATATGCACTATTTTCAAGGCATTGGAATGGAACTCAGATCTCTTCCAACCTACTATGAATGTGATGTCAATATCAAGGGATCCTACATCTACAACTCTTTGTTAGGTGGTCACATGGTTTCCATTTTGGGTTTTCTCCCTTTTGAGTTATTATCGTCATGTCGTGATTTTTATTTCTCTAAACCCCTTATGTGTAATGACTGCTTCATATCTAGATGACCTGTGTGGTATGGGAGTGATGAATATAACCTTGTTAGGGTGTTTAGAGAATTTGTGGACCGAGAGTGGTCAACCATAGTAGATATGCCTTGAGATTTGGCCCTTTTCACCTTTGGACCTTACTGTTATGTCTTGAATGGGATTTTCCATGTTAAGAAAATGATATGGTTTGGTTAGAGGTTGGCTAGGATGAGATAGCTTGAACCCTTTAATGAATTGAAATGTATTGTTTCCTTATAATCTGATTGGGAAATGTCATGCTTTGTTAATGTGATATGATATAAGATGGATTGCCTTATATATCATTATGTGAATGGTTATCCCATCCTGTGTTGACATGCTTGTGATAACTCTTGTCTTGGGGGAGGCATTCTTACCTCGTTCCAGATGAATCCCTGTGGGTGGGAGGGAGACATTCTTACCCCGTGCCAGATAAATCTCCGTGTGTGGGTGGGAGGCATTCTTACCCCGTCCTGGTTGTAGTGCTTGTGGATGAGAGGCATTCTAACCTCGTGCCAGTGATGATTATTACATATGTGAGAATCATGGATGAGAGGCATGCTTACCTCATGCTAGTGATAACTTATATCTATGTACTTATACCCCTGGCTATTGTTCAGAATACCATCCATGAGCTGAAGCAGGTAGACCCGCCAGCAGTCCTTCTGGAACCTAAGCAGGAGGGTAGTTTATTTCTTTGCTTTACTTACTTCCAATTTACTACACACTGTTTATTTTTCGAACACCTATTTCGATTACACATAGACATCGTTGGTGGTGGCCTACTGAGACTTGTCTCACACCCTATTTTGGCGGCCTCCTTGGAACCCATGTAGACTTTACTGCTGCAGGTAATATTAGGGGTAAGGGCCCTATGTCAGGTTGTTGATATATATACGTTGTAGCTGGAGTTCCAGAGAAGAGGACCGAGCTTGGCTAGAGATTCTAGTGGACTACTTTTGTTCTCTTTTCGTATTACTGTATAGCATGATTGCTAGTTATTTCTACTGTATCATCATTCCTTACATTTATTTTGTATTAGAAAATGCCTATGTGGATTTTGTATATATATTAGGCTTTTTCTTACTTCTATTGTTTGGTTTGTGTGTTCCCCTTTTTCTTCTGTTTACCATTGGTTGTGCTTCTGCTATTTTTATTACTTTTCTACTATACATTTATGTACTCTGACATGGTGGTACAGCCTCCCCACTGACTTACCATTACACCCCCGCTACTAGTCGGCAGCCCCTGGCCTATGGAGAGACGATCCAGGGGTCATGTGGCCAACCGGGCTCGGCGCTCGGGATGAGGGGAAACACGGTCCGAGATGTCACAATTACACCCCTGACCCTTAGAGTGTTTACTGGTGTAATAAAGGGATATGTATTAATACCCTAATAATATTAATATATATATATATATATTGTATTTTCAATATAATAATGTTTATATTTACTTTTAATCTTTTTTGTTTTAAAAAAGATTTTGACTTTGATATTAAAAAAAAACAATTTATTTTTGTGTAATACAAAATTTTAATTACGATATTCATTTATAAGGAATTTATGAATTTTAAAAATAAATTATATATTAATAAAATAATACAATAAAATAATATTTATTAATTATAAATGATAATATAATTTTTATTAAGTAAAATGTAATTCTTATAAGTGTTAAAAAACTATTTTTTTCTAAAAAATAATTATTTATCAATAAATGTCCATTATGGTTTTGAAATTGAAAACACACACTCACACAAATATATATATATATATTAAATTATTTTGATAAAAAATATTATTATTTAAATCAACATGTCGAAATTGTCCAATATTTTTTCCCTTATTCTCTGAGATAGATGAATATTCGGGTAAAAATTAAATATAGTACAAATATACAATGTGTATTATGACATTATAATGACCCAAAAGTGATGTAGTAAATTATATAAAGGATATACAAGAAAAGGGTTGTCATAGTTGTTATGAGAGGAAAGTCTAATTATTTTTTATATTTGGATTCAGAAACTATAGAGAATGTATTTTGGATAATTCCAAACAAAATAAAACATCCATATGTTTTGTAAAAGTATAGAGTAAGTGGGATCCAAGAAAATACATCCCTTTCATGATACTACATGTGGATGTGGCTAAAGAACAGATGTTCCTATGTGTAACAAACCTAAAAACACTGTATTTATATAGAATTGATTGGGAAATAGTGCAAGAAGATAGACCTTTCTATACACTTGTTTTGACACACTCATGGTATGTAATTTTGAAAACTCAAAAACCCATTATGTACCGTTATCAAGGAAACAAAAAATTACATTGGAGTGTATGTTAGGAAATAGATCGTGGATAACATAGATTGAAGACTCAAAATTCATAAGTTAATGAATAAATTTAATTTATAAATTATCCAATTAATGTTGTTGGATTTTTTTGTAAAATAGTTTAAATTTACTCATCCCTAATTTTACCTTTATTCTATCCAATGGTTAGAAATATGAGGAACTAAGTGAACAACCAATGTGAGAGACATTGTTATTATAGACCAAATGAGATTTCCTAACCAATGAGAGAAGGAATAAAACCAATATAATGATAGTCTCTCTGTTTACTTAGGTTCTGAATAGAAACATAAATCAATTTGAATGCAGAAATCCCCTTAATAAAACAATGATGAAATTGATACCATTATGGGACAAAGGCCTCCAACCTTCAATGGATCATCCAATACCTTAATCAAAAAACATTGTATCAAATCCCTCGAGGATATATTATCCACCTCTAAATGTTTCAAGAAAGTCAGTGTCATAATAATTGTTTATCATATAGAGGTATTAGCTGATAAGTTATTGAGATTGATCAAGAATACGAAGCATGAGAAAGAGATATAAGGGATGGGGTGGAATAAATTCAAAAAAAATATTTTTCAAAATATATTTTCCACAAACTCTATGACTTAAATTGGAATGGGATTTTATTTTCTTAAAAATGATAATGAATCCATTGAGGTGTATGAGGAAAAACATCACAAGAATTTCATGATCTACCTATTTAATTTTAATTATCCTTGAATTAAAAGTTAACTACTTTCTTGGTAGTTTAAAACCAAGTATAAAAAATCCCACACGATCTAAAATATTGATAGCTACAAGAAAATTGACCAATGTTACCATAATATTAAAATAGAGATTAGTAAATCTCAAGGGTCTCATAAGGATATGAAGAAAAAACTTGAGTATAATTCTAGTTCTTGGATGAAGAAATGTAATAGTGTTATGAAATCTCAATATCATAGTTTTCAAAAGTGAGGAAAGTAGCACCCTAGAAACTATCTAAAGGTAATAAAGAAATTATTTAGGTGTGGGAAGGAGGGTCACCTAGCTAGATATTTCTCACAGGAGAAACCCACAAATGTAATGGAAGATAATAACGCTCTAGTCAACCCTCACCCTATTGTAAAATGTTTTAACTTCAAAGAATAAGGACACTACATGAAACAATTACTTGAGTCAAGGGTTTTCATGGAAAATCAATTCCAACAACCATTAAGGTGAAAAGTGTGTGTATATTCCATCACAACTACTAAGGTGTATCCCAACAATGATGTAGTGTTAGGTACATAAGTTATTCATTCAATAATAGAGAAAATTATTTTTAATTGTGGTTCTATGTATTCATTCATTTCAAACTAGTTTTTGAGAACTAATCATACCCCACCACAACGAATTGAAGAAGATCTGTCTGTCAAGATGAAAAATGGGGAAATTATTGAATATCAAGTATATAACTCCTCCCCTATCAAAATTGGTGGTTAGGACATCCAAAGAACATTTTGATACTTCATTTAGTATAATTCGATTACTTTTATTTGTATAGATTATCTTTACTTATATAGATCCAACATCAATATTTTTGTGAAGGAAATCACTCTACATATTTCATATATTACAACGATTATGTACATGTGTGAGGAGGATGATGAATCTTCTGTGGCACCAGCATCTCCTACATGGATACTAATAATCTAAAAGAAAATGTATCTCAATTATATGATTGGGACCAATAAAGAGTTTATCATAGAAGACTTCCCATTGTAGGGGAATATACTAATGTTTCCCAAATATTTTTTTGATCTTCCACCTAGCTGAGAGGATGAATTAAAAATTGATCTTATACCTGGGGATTTTCCAATATTCAATACCCTATATAGAATGGATTATCTATAACTTGTTGATATTAAAAAGACACTATATGAGAATTTGAATAAAGGGTTAATATTACCTTGTGCTTCACCATAGGTTGCACTGGTCCTTTTTACCAAGAATAATGATGGTCCAATTCATATTTGCATTGATTATTATATGATCCACAAGATTGTGAAAAATAACATGTATCAAACTCCACATATTGATGAATTTCATTATCAGATATGTTTATCGCAATACTTATCTAAGGAGGATTTTTCGTCAGGGTATTTTCAATAAATGGTATAGAATGATGATATCCACAATACATTTTCTATACATGGTATAGGCACTATGATTTTATATTAATTACATTAAGACACACTAATTATTTATAAATCTTCATGGACTTGATGAATAGATTCCTTACATGTTACCTCAATAAATTTGGTAGACTCTAGAGATGATATTCTAATATACTCACAAAGAAAGGAGCATGAGGATAATCTTAGCACTATTCTAAAGACCTTATGAATTCAAAATCATTATGAAAAGTATTTAAAATATGATTTTAGGTTGAAGTAAGTCTCATTATTAGGGAATTTTATCATAAGAAATGGAATATTTTTATACCCTTTAATGATAGAATCAATTGAAGGATTTATGAAGCTAACATATATGATAGATATCCATAGTTTTCATGGATTGGATAGTTAATATTGATGATTTTTTAAGAAATTTCTCATGATTTTAATACCCTCTATCCAAGATAACTTGGAAGGAAGTCATGTTTTTATAAAATAGTGGATGTGAAGAGATATTCAATTATTAAAAAAAATAGGCTTATCCATGCACCTGTACTTATTCTATATACAAGTGGGGGAACTGTAAGTGTTATATATAGAATAATTAAAGAAGGTATTGGGGTATGTACTAACATATTATGACTGAGTGAAAATCTATGACTCAATGTAGTTGATATTTCATTAACATTACTACCCAAAATATGACTACGAGTTGTTTGAAGTAATATTTATACTGAAAATATAGTGGAATTATATCTTTGGGATAAGTGTGACAAATATACAGATCATAATAGAGTCAAGTACATATTCATGTAGAAATATATTAATTTGAACCAGTGAATATGGTTATAGTTTATTAAGTACTATAACAACTCAATTCACTATCATCATGTGATGGAAAATAAAGTGAAAAAACC
Organism: Viscum album; assembly: GCA_963277665.1. Lineage (NCBI taxonomy): Eukaryota > Viridiplantae > Streptophyta > Magnoliopsida > Santalales > Viscaceae > Viscum > Viscum album. Next base: position 282,584,771 of record OY728137.1, on the reverse strand, counting down.
TCTATTTGGAAAGGATATATTTTTTTTCATTGATAGTAAGTGATAAGGACCTGGTCTTTATATATTTTAAAAAGATGGACATGGGAATCCAAAAGGATTGAACAACATAAATCCTTTCAAAAATGGTTTTTCGACTATCCCTTACAATGAAGATAACGTGTGATCAAAGAGAGTATGTGGAAACTCAAAAGGAGTTGGAAGCTGTAAGAAAAGTGAAATTCGTAGATTTAAAAATTAATTTAGATGGATTTGAATGATTTGGGTCACTAATATGTGAAAAATAAAATAATTATTTAATGAATGAGCTATTTGAGGATGTACATAACTCAACCTTATCCATCCATCCAGGGAGCATAAAGATGTATTGAGATCTTTGAGATCAATATTGGTGGGAAAATATAAATAATGAGATCATGAAATATATATCAATGTGACTTTTATGTCAGCAAGTGAATTATGAATGGAAGAAAATCCAATGGAATGATGCAACCATTACCCATACCAACACTGAAATGGAAAAACATAACAACATAAGTTGTCACTAATATTATGAAGACATCAAGAGGATATATTTCAATATGGGTTGTAGTGGATTGTCTTTCAAGGACTGATCACTTTATTGAAATCGAACATGAATTATCACTCAATAAACATGAAAGGATGTATATTATATTTGTAGTGAGGCTGAAAGGGAAACCACCACTAATTATAACTAGTCAAGACCCAAGATTTTCCTCTATGTTCTAGAAGAGTATCCAATATTCTCTAAATATAGAGTTACACTTCTTCACAGATTATCTCCCTCAAAATGATTATTAATATGAACATACCATTCATATACTCAAGTACATATTTAGAGAATGATAAATAGACATCAATAGAGGATGGTATCATCATACTCCACTAGTAATGTTATCATACAATTATAGTTTCCAAAAAATCATCCAAATGGATCTCTTTGAATCCATTTATGGTAAGAGATGCAAGCCACATGAATGCTGGGGTGAAATTGGTGAACACAAACTATAGGGTCTTAAAATGTTCAAGGAAATGGTGGATAAAGTTCAAAACCATTCAGAATCACATCCAGGATGGTCAGAGTCAATATAAGAGCTATGATGACAATTGTGGACAAGTCCACGAGTTTAAGGATAGAGATAATGTATTACTATTCATATTTTCATGGAGTAAATACATGATATTTTTTAAGAAGGTAAATATTAGTCTATGGTACATCGGTCCATTTGAGATCCTTGGTCACATCGGAGTTATGGCCAATCGACTAGTACTCTCACCTAAAATATCTCAATTACATGTTGTGTTCTATGTATCCCTCAATAGAAAGTACATACTTGACTCCTCACATGTTCTAAATCTATAGTTGAGACCATTAGAGAATAATTTTCATATGAGGGGAAACTAGTGAATAAATAATATAGTAGAGAAAATGTTCAATGTAATAAAACAATTCCCTAGGTCCAAGGGACATAGAGAAACCACAAGTTTAAAGTGGTGATGTTTTAATAGGAGGACATGATGAAATATAATTACCCTCATCAATGTTCTTGTATTAAATAAAAATTTAGAGGATGAAATTAATAAAGGGTAGAATATTGTGATGACACAAACTTTTATAAAAAAACACTTTATGATTGAATCAAAATGAACTATTATGGTTTGGAAAAACACATGCACTTATTTAGTTTTAATTTATATAATTGGATTTAAAATACTGTTAATCACCATTACTATTGATAAAATATTTTTTGAATATTTTTCATTATATTTGTATAAATTAAGTTTTAAGATAAATCTAAATGACATAGAAAAAAGAATAAATGGCCTCAACCAGTGGGATTGTACCCTATGAATCCCATTTACTAGAGATTCTATGGGAGATAAAATCACTAGTATATACCCAGGAAAAATTCCAATCAATGATCCAACAACTAATTCATGATGAAAACTATTTATTATAGGAGTTTAAGCTCCCTGAGATCATGCACCAAACCGTTTACGCCGAATAACCCCACAAAACTCTAACCATCACACAACTAACCCATTGAGAATTTTGTGTTATAAAAAGTTTCTATATGTACATACCATAATAATATAAATATGTATATTTTATTTTCAATAGAATAATGGTTAAATTTCCTTCTTATTTTTTTACATTATAAATGATTTATGATTTTGATATGATTAAAAAATTGTATTTTTATGTAATATGTAATTTCAATAAGATATTCCTTTTTGATGAATTATTGAATTTAAAATATAAATGACATATTAATTAAATAATATAATTATATAATATTTATTAAATATATATGATCATATAATTTTTATGATGTCAAATGTAAATATTTTTAGGATTTGAAAACTGTTATTGTCAAAAAAACCCTCATTTCTCAATAAATATTGATTCTTGTTTTTAAAAGTGAAAATTCAGACAATTAGAAAATTATTTTTAAATAATAATAATTATTTTTTTAATCAAAATTTTAATGTTATCCAATAGTTAGTTTTTCATAATTTTCTAAGATAATCAAATTTTCTGGTAAAAATTTATTACAGTATAAACATACAGTGTGTATTATGACATCACAATAACCCAAAATTGATGTAATAAATGTTGTAAAAGAAAATAGATGAACAAAACTATGTTTCCGATTTAAAATATATTTTTTTATTTTATTTGAATTACTTTGTAAAGGATTTTTGAATCCTATATAACCTATATTATATTTTTATGTTTAAAAATCAATTCTCTAGAATCATGACTCAATTCCTCAAAACTAAGGGTAATATTTTATAAATTTTATCCCATGAACTTATAAAATAATTAAAAAACACCTATATGGTAGAAACCATGGGTAAATACCCATGGTATGGTTTTTGGTTTTGATTACATTATTATATAGATTCAAAATCCAATGTTTGGTAAATAATAAATAACTTCCATCTCCTTTCTTATATAAACCCACTCAAGATCCCATTAATGTTAACTAAAAACCCTTAGAGAAAATCCTTATTTTTTCCTTTCCTATTTAGTGTTATCACAATGTTCCTGCAAGTTCAAAATAATCTCCTACAATGCTTTTGGAATCACCATCTAAAGGTAAGTGATTTATTTCTTTTATTTTCAATTCAACAACCTTCATTGAACCCAATTACATTTTTTATATTTTCTAAGAATAAAATTTTGGGTTGATTGTGAGCCTCAGAAATATCCAAAAAACATGTTAAAAATCAATCCAAATCACCTAGAAACAACTTTCAAGCAACTCTAATAATTCAAATATCAAAAGAAAGAAAATCAAATTTCATGTAAGGCATACATCAATTTCTTAGAAAAATAACAGCCTAGACCCACACTCCCTGACCTAAAGTATCACATTATCAAGGCTACATCACCGCATCATAATTTTTTATCATCCATTGTATAATCCAAACTGATCCCATTATAAACAAACAACCAAAAACTAGGATCCATTGATCACTATGCGGGAACCACCATCACCGAACAAAAAATATTATGATAATGAAGACACACCCTAACACCACCACTAAGAGATTTAGATTAAAGAAGAGAACCAACTACTAGAATCCATCATCGCTATAATTGATACCCCATAATCGCTACCATTTTGGAACCACCACCAAGTGAACAACCATAGAACCACCAAAGGAAATCATCACCAATATCATAAAGAATCGTCAAATAAATCCATGTACCATACAATTTAAAATTGAACCCAAAAAAAATCAATTACCAAATCTGAAACCACCGATCTGTTTCCACACAAATAGAAAATCAAAACTAAGTTGATTCAAAATCGATAAAAAAAACTAAAATGAACCACTAAATACTGATACCATGAAAGGGGTAAGACGAAAAAATGGTTAAAGGAGGTGGAAGAGAAAACTCTATGATTGTGGGGTTAAAATTTAATAATTAAATCCTTATATAGTGTAATATATTAAGAAAACTAAGGATTTCAAAATTATATGAAGGTTAAAAGTGCGCATGAAATTTTATAGTGCTCTAATTCATTGAGTAATGTTTTATCCTCAATGCATATAGTGAATTGGGTGAGGGAGTGAACCTACTCCATTATTATACATTTTACATAATGTTATGATGTGTTGGGGGTTATCCTTGATGTATGTTTATGATTTAATTTTTTATGTTGTTTCCACTTTCCACTGTTCATTTATGTTATTATTATATATGATTCCTAGTTTTTCATTTTTATGACTCATAATTTTTATTTCACAATTAAATTCATATTTTTGAAAATATAAAAAAAATCATGTTATTATTTAGTTATTCTTTTTCTAAGATTTATATCTCAGCTCTTCCCGTTGTATGTACCCATGTTATCATAGGATGTTTTAAGAACAATGGAAAATTATGAGCATGTTAATGATTTTTTTCAACAATGTCAATCTAGCACCACCCGCATTTTATGTTGTTATGTAGTGTACCTAATTACCAAAATATGGTATAATTCTCATTCTTATATGTTGTAATATGTGTATTATTATGTAAATATTAATGAGTTAATTTGTAATAATGAAAGTGTTATCATATTACTTGTGACCCCTTTATGATTAATATTCTATTAAGTGATGATTATTCACCTAACATCCATTTTAGAATTTCAGTGGGATTACTAAGATATTTTTCATTGGTACAAAATGAGACAGTATTTTAATGAGTTATTTGACTATTTAATGATGATACTTTTATAAAAGATGATCCGGGTGCAGGAATTAATCTAGATAGTTTGAAAAATCATACAGTGATCCCGATAAACAAATAGATTGTAATTGGTCCCATGGCCATGATTATAATTATGATGAATCATATTGTATAGTGATTCAAAATGATATGAGGATTTAAATATGTTATTCATGAAGGTGTATAACAAAAACACCATATAGATTGTTCTATGATGAGAAATTATCATATGATTGTTGTGCTAATTAATTTTTATTTTCATAAATATTTGATATCTATATACTTTTACGCTACTCTTATTTGAAATAAAAAACCATATATTTCAAAATATAATCCTACTTCATATAATATGATGTTTTATAGCTTATATTACATGTAACACCAAAATAAAACAAATCAAAACATATTATTATATACCTTATGTATATATAATGATAGTAATAAATTATGATACATAAATGTTATCATATTGTTTTAATTTATGAAATTTATTGATCAGAAAATAAATAAATAATTTGATACGATTGAAATTATTCGATGTCAAAAAAGAATATTTTTCAAATATCTTCTTTTAAAGAATTGTCTATTTTATCTTAACAAATTTAATTGACCAGTTTTAAAATATGATTGTGATTATATTTAATATTTTCATTTTTGAACTATTATATTAACATCCCATTAATCGTAAATTGATAACGAAGAACACTTAAAGTTTAAAATGATCATTTTTCAAAAAAGTTGTTTTTTATGTAAAAGTAAAATTTTAAAAATTTATAACTTTAAATTTTAAAAATTACCTTCATTTTTTAATTAATAATTTCAAAAATAAGTTAGTGTGAATTTTTTAACTTTTTGTAACAAGGATGATTTTTTGTTTAATAGTTAAATATAATTATTTTAGAAATAGATTCACTTTTATGAAATATCATCAAATAAAAATGAATTAAAATTTTATGAAACCTTTTTTCTATACAAAATATATATTTAATAAGTAATATAATAAATTTAAAAGTATAATGTTTATCATATAAATATATGCTTGATATTTTTGGAAATATGAGTAATGTGTCTATGGATATGAAATTTTTTTTGGTTCTTCTATTGTAATCATGTATTCAAAAGGATACCTTATGTTTTGGTTTGGTTTTAAATAAAATTAATTTCATGTTTATTAATCATAATCCAATTAATTTTATTGGAATCAACATTATTCATGATTATGGTTTTAAAATAACTTTATGCGTAAAAAATTATTTTTTTAATAATGAATTTCATAGTGTTTTATATGAATATGTTACAATTAATTATTACTAATAATAGAAATTTATTATTATAAAATTAATTCAATATTTTGGACCATATTTTTATTATTTTTAATGAATTTAATTTGATGATTAGACATATTGAATAGTAATTGTAGTAAATGTTTATAAATATAGTAAATATTAAAAGGGTTAACAAGGGGTTTAAATAATAGGAAATTATTTAAAAATCACTAAAACATGTCTAAATGTGATTTAGTGATTTTTTAGAAATTTAATTATACTATATTTGAAATTTTAATAAATTTATTCCGTATTCCTTGAGAATAATATTTATTATATTTTAAATTTATAAATATTTATAATGGGGTCACTCCCCTCAATTATAAAAAGATACATCTTATATTAACATCTACACACTCACAATTATCCATTAGATCAACTAATATATTCCAAAATACCCTAAAAACACCATTATAGACACCATAGAGGTATTGGTCCTACCAAAAAACTAATTTTATAAGGCATCAAGTGTACTCGAATAGAAGATATCCAAGGAGGATGTATAGGACTAAATTGAATTCTTTAAATTTTATTTACTCTTATACCTTCTTAAAATATATTATAACCATCTTAATATAATTATATCAGTATATTTGATATAATTAAATATTATTAGTTTTATTTATCAACCATTTTCTTCCTCAATCCAGTTTAATTGGAAATGAAAACATCTCTAATGCATACACATGGAACACCATCTCTTTGAAGTGAGGTATTTCATTTTTTATCACCTCCTTACCTAGATATTTATAATGAAATAATTTTGGTACTTTTACACACACATATATATAAGAACTCAAATAGAAAATGGGAAATATAAAACTAATAAAAAATATTATTTTATATAACTAAATCTCACATTCGATTATGAAACAAGTAGGGAAATCCTAAAGGGTCAAATACAGGTCCACAAAAACTGTAAAAGAGTCCCACATGCTAATAAGGAGGGTATAATAGAATATGAAACTCCCAAAACCAACTATAGTCCATCTAGATCATCTGTGATCTAACTTCTCCCAATCCACCTAAAAATCCATTAATAAGAATTTTTTCTATATAAAAAACAACATGGGAATGAAGATCCCATGAACGGTTTTGTATAACATACCTAGTAGGACACCCATAAATCACAAAACATAAATCATCAAGAGAGTAGATAACTCTTCATCATCACAATTGGGTTGTTAATAAAAATCCAGACAATAAAGACAGTAATAACCCATATATACTCAATATAGACACAAATTCTCAATGCATGGTCACAACCATACTAATATGCTATGATTCTACTAGAGGCCTCAATATAATTTAAATACGAGAAAACTCTGTCCTCGATTCTTGCTGACATAGATGTTGCTCTGTTGATAGGTTGTGATATGTTTTCAATGAAATGATAAGGGATCACACCTAGGGACTATGGGGGATACATTACCCCAACAAATGTAAACTAATTAGATGGGGATCACATGCCCTAGAAGTATATAACAGGATTATGGAACCAGCCTAAGGAGGAATGATAGAGGATCACATGCCCAAACACAGGGTGGGATACCTCACTCTATTCAGGACTAACCCATAGAGAGGAAAACTCATCATATTCTTTAGAATGGATGCCTCATATACCCTTATAGGGATGGAATATAGGGATTCAACCTACATATATATATATATATCTATACTTAAGAGAATGGGGTTCTCAACCTTTCATGGAAAAAGTAAATGGTTTTTATGGGTAGTGCATGGAATGTCATGGCTAGTTTTGGTATTCTCATGTACTTTGAGCTATTACCATGTTCTCTAGATCATGCCTATGTACTCGGTTTGTGGCCATACACACTATATATGCCCATATTCTTTGGATGTTTTTTGGTACTCTGGCCATGTTTGGGTAATTTGGTTGTATATATGTGTATGGTCATGTTTGTTCATGTGTACCCATATGGTACATGATGAGTCCCCAAAATTGGTTCACATGATACATGGAAGGACCACACAGTTTGTGATACTTAATTCCCATTAAACACTATCCATTTCTAGAGGGGGACCAAAAAATGTGTGTTTATATGAATTATACACCATGTAGTTACTATTTTTCTAAAATTATAGAATTTTCATGCATATTTATACCCACATCACCACCACCTATGATTCCACTAAAGAATCCATTTTATACCTCAGATATCAGATGACCACACATACCTTATCAACGATGGCCATATTCTGGGCACATAATCCACTCAAATATCATCCCCATTGAAAAGTGTTGTCGAAATTAAAAATCATGTGAACTGTAGATCTTAGATCCATCCCTACTCTATTATTGTATTCCCTTCACCATTATCATTTCATAAATCTTGAATCCAATACCATGTAAAATATCCATCGCACCAAATATTAAAAGTGAAATAATAAAATTCTCCGTAATTTTCAAATTGATAAATAATAGAAACATTGAATCTGAGCATTCATATAATGGGGGATAAAATGTGAAACAAAACATGAAGAACAAATTTCATCCACAATTCATGTTATCCTCAATATTTTGACAAGAAAATTTTGAATGAATAAGCTTAAAGAATGATCAGCAAATCATAAATTCATGGATAAAACCCATCTATCATAATTAAAAAATTTCCTTGTGAATCATTTTGTTAGAAATATTTAATCACATTCAAGATGGAATAGAAAATAGAATTAACATAATAAAATAAAATTTTATTTGAAATTTTTATATCTATATCTGATAAAAAATAGTTACACAACATTTTCATTGGTGATTTCGATAAACTACATTGTTGAAGATGAACTCCATAGCATACTGATCATCAACCCATGATCCTGGAATTCATGAAATATTTCCACGATCTCTCTCAGATCACTAGGTTTATTTGGATAACCATTGGATTTTTAAAAAACCATGTTTATATAGATAGTATCATGGTTTAGACCATTTGATAATTAAATAAAGAAATAATTTATTTATTTATCAATCATCCCATAATAACTCTTAAAAAAAGAACTCAAAGCATATAATGGTTATGGCATGCCTAGGGTAAAACCACATTTTGAATTTGATGGTGGCCCTTGATTTACCATCTGAAACATTATTTAGGATATATCCCATTACTTTATAAAAACTTAAGATACATGATATATAACATCCCAAACATTTTACGGTATGCTTCTCTTAAATACATTCTATTCATAGCCTATACTTCATAAAGCACTGTGTTCCTTTAAAAAAACTAGGTTCTTTAAAAGATAGTCATAACCTAATCATTAAACATAAATTTTCCACTTCTATGTTTTGAATTTTGAAAAACAGTCATCTAGAGTAATGACCAGTAAGTCATTTGGAGTATGATGAAACCAACTTGATTTTTTGATGAATAGTAACATACCCTTATGAATAGTAATATAAATAGTAATATGATCCTTATGAATAGTAAATAATGATAATATTTTATTTTATTAAGATATTAAGATAATGAGATCTTAATTAATTTTTCAATGTGATATAAAACTAATTATACCATTAAAATTGTTATTTTTCAAATTAACAATGATTTTATTTAAAAATTAAATTTATAATATATCGAAAAATATTTTCAAAAAATGGAGTTCATCTTTTAATTATGAACATCTAGAAATTGTTAGGGTGAATTTTTCGTATTTCTGTAAAATACTTGAATTTTTGTGAATAGTAAAAATACAGTTTTGAGTTTTTGGTAGTTTAATGACATCATATTGATTTAATAATTAAATATAAATGGATGGTAGACTTTTGTACAGTATCATATGACATGAGGTGTCCCAAGTGGCTAAAACCATGTTAAATTCCATGGGAAAGCCCCTAGTTTTGCAAAAACCACTAATGATGTGTCCCTTTTAATTAATAAAAAACTTCATCTTATTAACAATAAATACACACTCACCCCTTTGTTTGTTCATTAGAAACTCATTATACTTGATTATATGGTATTATTACATCCCTAGGAGTCCTACCAATGTGTCATCAAACCCATATACTCCCAAACTTCATGTTTTTGGAGTTACTCTTCATGGTAAGAGTATCAACCACCCTTCTCTTTTCTTAAAGCATTAATTTTATGTTTTCTCACTTATTTTAAATTTGATTATGTTGGGATATTTCATTTCACATTAGAATTACATACAGTATTATTTAATAGTGATGAGATACCCCCTTTCTGTCATCAAACTATTCTATGAAATTTTATATAACGCCATTAGGCTGCCGAATTATTGTGAGAGATTTCTCAATTTTTCATCTATTTTGAGTTCCTTTCATTTATACTTCTTTCCTAAACTCCCCTCATCCAAATTATATGATAATTATAGTACATTAAATTAACTTGGAATTATATTATTCTAATTTACTATTTCATCACCATCTCTCTTTCTCCATCCTCTTATACTAAAAATTAAAACAATGTCCGAGATGTGTTAATTTATCACATTCAAGGACGACAGGTTCTAAATTTATGTTACCACATTAAATTCTGGTCATGAAATCATTTTTATTGTTAAACCAGATCAGAATATATTTATTTCATCTCATTAATGTTTTAGAATCCCTACACACTCATAATATGGAATAATAATACAAAACAAATTCACTGTGCACAAAATCACCAAGCTAAATCCAAGTGTTTATCAATAAATTTAAACTAATGATTCATATTCAAGTATATAACCCAGAATCATTATAAGATCATTTATATATATTTAATGTCACTAATAATATATATTATCAATTATTTATGTTTAACCACATTTCAATCGAAATTTCATTCATGAATACAAGTAAACGAATCATGAAAACCATGGAAGAAAATGCTTCCAAACCAATAAAATTGAACATCTTAAACCCATAAAAGGCAATAAATGAAACTAATAAGGTTATAATAAATAAATTAAATGTATAGGAGTTTCATTACTTATTAATTCATGAAGTTACATTTTATTATTCAGGTCATTCCAACAAATGAAGACCACACTCAAGCATAAGCTAAGGGGTTTCTCATCTCACTTTCATTTCCGCGAGATTTCCATTGTTTTCAAATTATTTCTTATATGTGGAATATGTGTACATACATTTTATATATAATAACATTATTATCATTATATTCATGGTATTAAATGATTCATTTGATGGTTATTATGTTCTGATCATATGATTCGAATGATTACATTGTGGTAAGGGACTTTGTCTCAACAACCATTTCGTTGTAACTAACTTTGTATTGTGCACCTAATAATCCTTATGTTTGTACCTACTTCCCATTTTAGACAAAATTTGATTTAAAATTAAATTTCTATTAAATATACATTTTATCATATCATGGATAATTTTATTGTCTAAACCGTATACCATTTTACATTCAGTGTATATTTGGAAATTTATTTTAACTATGGAAATGGTGATGAATCTGTATTCTCTACTATATATAGTTATTGAGAAGGCATATTGTACTTGTATTAAATCTATTTATAAATAATTATTTGAACTTTATGTTGAGGGTGGGGCCTACCTATATCCCCTCGATTCATCGACAGGTCTGGGACAAATCAGTTGGTCACAAACCCTTTGAGTTTGTTTCCAAAAATCAGATGGGTTTCTACCCACGAAACAAAACAATTTTAATGGTATTATGGTATCATGTGATAGATACATGACATACAATTAATAAGTATTCTATTTATTCATTATTTTTTATTACTATAAATGAGGTTTTCAGTATGGCAAAATCTATGGATGCCGTTTCATTCTCAGTTTATTAATGGCATGAGTTTTTCATTTATTCACCATCCCATATTGATAATGTCAAATTTTTTATGATTCAATTATTATTGATTCATGCTTCCACCATTTTTAACCCTTACTGATCATTTCATCTCACTCATTTCATTTATTTACCTTCAACGGGTTATGAAGAGGAGAATATTTATTGAGTTCTGTGGATGCTGTTTTTATTTTTTGTTATGTATTGTACTTCGTAACCTTTTCCAATGTAATTTGAGTTACATATATGTATATATATTCTTTAAGACTACTAAATTTATCATTCATTCAGTAGTTTTTTCTTCTAACCATGCCAATATAACAAGTAATGCACCTAATCTGGTCTAGGCGGTCAGGGCATTATAGTTGGTATCAGTGGATGTTTAGTAGAAAACTTGGAAAATAGAGCAGGAAATGTATAGTAGGGAAAAAATCCCTAAGGTAATATTTGAGGATAAATGTACAAGAACGTCCTGGAATTTTGGTAATTAATATATTATGTGAATCTTTCTAGAAAATACATCCATGTATTGATACAAATAGGTAGAGGTGGCTCTGTCACAGATTTACCTAAGAGTGAAAGCTCTGACAAGGAGTTTCGGTATTGACCCATGGTATCATAGTACACGAAAACAAGCCTTTTTGTACACTTAGTATTGACACTCTTGGGGGATATTATTAGGATAATTCACATTTTATTTACAATCCATTGTGAAGGTTTTTAATGTAAACTTTTCCTCATAGAATCCATGTTTAGGTTATTAGTTATGCATAAAATGTCAATCTATGTTAAGTGCTTTTCTATTTGATATTCATAAACTAATATAATGTTTTCCATTATTTAGGAATGGAATATAATGGAAGAAGGGGAATCAATACTCTTGGTTAATGTATGGATCTCCCCACTAAGCAAGTAAACACAATCAATGTTGGAGTAGATCAGATCATTACCATATTGGGATAACTTATTCAGGTTGTAAAGAATAAATATTCCACACCAGTGTTGGATCATTTCATGGAGTAGATTCCCCCATCTTTCAGTGGGACTACTAATCCAGTGGTTACTGAGCAGTGGATCCTGTACCTTGAAAAGATATTCATGGCATTAAGATGCAAAGAAAATGAAAAGGTAGTACTTGTGGTATATTGTCTCAAGGGAAATTCTTGTCAATGCTGGTGCTTGATTCAGAATAATATCGAGGAAGAAGAAGTAGAATATATATAATGGATGACTTTTAAGGGTATATTCTTTGACAAATATTTCCCTCATGATCAACAGACCAAAATGTAGAGGATATTCCTTAGCTTAAAGCAAAGGGAAGAAAACAGTGTCGTATAGTTTGAGGCTACCTTCACAAGTCTGGATAGGTATGACATAGATTATGTACGACACTCAGAAGACAATATTGATCATTTATTTTAAGGTCTTAATCCATGTTTTCTAAGGGCACTGGCTTCTCAAAAATTTTCATCATATGATGAAATTTTATCAAGTTCCATCAAAACATAGACTGAATTTTCTAGATCAATTTTTTTTAAGGGAAAGAAAGATAAAAATTAGTACTTAATTAACCAAGAAAAAAGGTTAATCATAAAACAATAACAAGGGAATGAATAAATTTCCATTATGCGATAACTGTGGAAATAATAATATCAAGAAATGATTGAAACACATGGGAGTCTGCTATAAGTGTTGAGAAAATGGTCATCGATCTAATGAATGAAAGGGGAAGAAACAATTTGATGATTTTAAATGCTAAAATTGTAGAGATATGGGACACTATGAAAATGAGTTTCCAAATATCCTAGGAAACATTCCTCAGAAAAGTACAAGAGAGCAAGAGAGAGTTTATGTGATTACAACAGTGGAGGTGGAAGTTCCTAATGATGTGTGGAAGGTACATTAATTGTTTCCTAGAACTTAGCCAACACATTATTTGATTCTAGATCATCACATTCATTTATATATTCCCAATTTTCCAATAAAACTCGAAATTTATAATTTAATTTAATAAAGGAGTTATCAGCCAAAACTTCTAGGGTATGTATCATTGCAACAAAGGAATGTTAACTATTCCCCCTTGTGACACATAAAAGTGATTTTTCTTCTAACCTTATCATCATACCAATGACTGAATTTGATATAATTCTCAGTATGAATTGGATTTCAAACTATGATGCGATGATTTATTGTAAGAAAAAGGATGTTATTATTTTTGAAAATGGTGTAGAATATCTTATCCTTAGAGTAGAAACTTCGCCATCTGATTCTTATCTAGACCCACCCCCAGTAGCTCTACTGAATGAATTTATTATAGAGGAAGAGAAAAAAATATATCTGGGTGAGGAACCAAATCTTGAAATTGATGATGTGAATATAGTACAAGAATACATTGATGTATTCCCAGCGGATTTACCTGAACATACTCCAGAGTAGGAAATTGAGTTTTCCATTAACATAATTCCTGGTGCAAGACCTATATAAAAGAACCCAGATAGAATGACCAATATAGAGTTAGTGGAGCTAAAGAAACAACTATAGGAGTTTAGTGACAAATGATTTATTCGACCTAGTGTTTCTCCATGGGGATCCTTGGTCCAGTTTGTAAAGAATAAAGATATATCCATGAGGCTATGCATTGATTACATGGAAATCAATTATATTACAATAATGAATAAGTATCCTCTACCCCAGATTGATGATTTATTTGATCAAATTCTTGGAGATCAATAATTTTTGAATATTTTACTTTGATCTAGATATCATCAGTTATGTGTGAGGAAGAAAGATATTTCAAAGACAACATTTCGAACTAGGTATGGGAATTACGAGTTTACAGGGATGCCTATTGGATTGAAAAATGCACCATTTATTTTCATTGATTTAATGAATATTGTTTTCTAGGAATACCATGATAAATTTTTTGTTTTATTCTTCGATGATATCCTGGAATACTCAAAAATCTATGAAGACCTTGACCATCACTTGCAAATTATTCTTAAAACTCTTAGAAGAAATGAATTATATGGGAAATTTAGAAAATGATAATTCTAGCTTCAATCAGTTTCTTTTCTAGGACATATTGTCTCTAAGGATGGAATCCTAGTTGATCCTGTGAAGGCAAAGGAAATCCAAGAATTCCCCAAGCCAATGGACATAACTGAGGTACCCAGTTTTATTGGCTTAGCAGGTCACTATCGGTGTTTCGTTCAGAATTTTGCTTGAATGGCTAACCTGATAACCAAGATAACAAGTAAAAGAGTTAAGTTTATGTGGATGAAACAATGTATACAATTATTTGAATAATTGAAATGAAGATTGTTCAATGCTCTAATTTTGACTCTTCTATCTAGAAATGACGGATTTGTAATATATAGTGATGCCTCATAGAATGGGTTGGGTTGTATCCTTATGAAAAATTATAAAGTTATTTCTTATGCATCAGGTCAGTTGAAGACCCGTGAGAAAAAAATATCCAACAAATGATCTTGAGATAGGAGCAAAAATATTTTCTCTGAAAATATGGATACATTATATTTATGGTAAAAAATGTGAGATATACAATGATCACAAGAGTTTGAAATACATTTTCACACAAAAAGAACTAAACATGAGGAAAATGAGATGGCTCGAGTTACTCAAAGATAAAGATTGTTCAATACACTACCACCCATGAATGGAAAGTAAGAAGTAAGATCCATTAACCAGGAAATATCATGGACTTTTGACTCAAATGAGGATTGAGAGATATCTTATATGTAGAGACCCGAATCTTAACATACATGGACATTACATTACTTTTTCGGAATACTTAATACATAACAAAAACAGACACACAAGGACCATAATAGTTTAGTGTCTTTGGAAACTCAGAATGTAATCTTCTAATCATGGTGAAAGATCTTCAACATCTCCCATAAAGATCTTCCCCCTTTTTTTTACCTAAAACCTTTCTTTATATCCTGGGGAAAAGAAAACATAAAATGGTGAGCTCAAATGCTCAGTAAGGGTAAACAAAAGAAATATCAATCACATCATATTCATAAGAACATAACATTTTGGAAATCTTAACCTGCAAAAGAGATCATAATATCATAACATGGGATAAATCATAGTAGTGAAATGTAATCCCAATAATCATAACATAAAACATGAAACATTGTGTAATACACACATAATCATATAGAATCATTTCTTATTAGTCAAGACTCATTTCCAAGACTATCTTAGTGGACAAAGTCCATTTCTGAACCGAGTTCACTCCTCGTTTCAGTCCTATTTCACTGAACCGGTATAACCTACCGTTCCAGCCATGTCTATCTCATGAGATATAAAATCATTACCCAATGCATTTGGAGGAGATATAGGTCCCACCCATCTCATAATGATACCATTCTTATGTGGGCCACAAAATCATAAACCATACATCATTGCATAACCCATGTAATAAAAATGGGAATCTTAAACATCATGACATCATAAAAAAATTCATATACGATAAAGGAATTCATAAATAATTCCATCACAACATAATCAAATCAATGTAATAATAGGGATAAAAACAGAACCCTTTATTATCTTAGATGGAAAATAATTTTGATAAAACACTTAAACTTCATTCTTGAGGAAAATATCCTTTCTACTTCAAAAACACTTTTCCTTTCTTAACATGTCATACAATTTTAAACTAAAAGAAGTTGATTAAAAAAAACATGAAAACCTGTAAAGGAATCTTTTTGGAAATAAATTTTTAAAAATCCATTCATGCCGTATAAGTTAAAAAAACATTCTTCTCGTACTTTTGTCGGAAAAGTCAAAAAAAACATCATACGAAAAATGACAAAAGATTTCTTTCATATCTTTTACTAAAAACTCACCGAAGGGTAAAATTGGATTTAAATAATTGTAGGTGGATGGAAATAATATTACATATTGAGGAAACATGGATGTGGATGATAAAATACACCCCAGTAAATTCCAAAATATAAACAATCTCGGATAAAAATGAGATTGTGATATTTCCCTTACCTTAGGTCTGATATGCTTCGTAAGTGTCCGAACCTCCTGTATAATGATTTAAATAATGTTATTGACTTATTCCAAAATCATACTCATTGTTATGATATCATATATGGTTCACTTATGACTTTATATTACCCGTTCTTTTGTAAATTCCATGTTAAAGAAGCGTTTTGGGTAAAATCGTTTCATTTATCGTAGGTGTTTGGACTTGTTTTTCTTGACATTAGTATTACTTATATCATGATTTACTTACTTCCAGAATATAAAAAATTATTTATATATCATATATATTCAGTATATATATATATATATAATAGATAGATAAATGAAATGAAACACACCGTTCATGGAGACGGTAGTCCGTGTGTACGCATGAACGCTGTTTTCCTTTCCTTATTTTCTTGAATGGAAGTAAGTATATGACATACATATATATATACATAAATACAGTAGAATTACCATGTAATATATTTCATTATTATTCATCATATATACTTTATAATCATTCTGGAATGGTTAACATGGATAATGAATCTCATCGCGTCGTGGAGACGGTAGTCCGTACGTACGCACGAGCGATGATATCGTTCCCATGGTCGTGGAATTGTGTTGAAGTGTATGTATACTATTTCAGTATTAATATCAAATTATAATAATCATATATAGTTACTCATTACACCATTATACCCATCCAATTAAGGTGGTGATGGAAAATAGACTACACCACGGCGTGGAGACGGTATTCCGTACGTACGAACGCGCGGTGATTTCCTTTTTCCGTAGGATGGATAGAAGGTTAATTAGATTTGTTTAATATTTATAATAACATATAAGTATATAATAAATACTGATGTTATTACTTTATCATGAAACAACTAAATAAGAAGAAGTTGAAGAAGAATGAAATTGAAAAAGATCGGTAATGGATATTACCTCTTTTTGACGCGCCTTCACTTAACCTCCACTTAAAGAACTAAGGATGGTCTTAGAAGAATACCAGGACCTCTATGATGATAATAGGGAAGTGGAGAAGAGATTTTGGAAGGGGTTGGACGAGCTTGAATACTCAAATTGGTGTGAGGAGGAGAGGGAGGAGGCGCCCTTTTACAAGGGAGGAGAGGGGCACCTTAGGAAAATCTCAAAATATTATTTTATATTAAGGTCAAATTCGGTTAATAATGGTTCCAAAGGGTCTTGTTTCAAAGATAAAGTTGGGATGGGTCGAAATCCTCTCATCCAATAGGATTTAGACAAGTTTAGGTTATTATTTTAACCTTATCAATTAGATTTAACTCTAAGTTAAATAATTTAACTTTAACAGTGTCTTTTTGTTTTCTTACACTCTATGGTTAATAAACTTACTATATCAGGCCAAAAGAACCCAAGTTGTTTATTATTAATATATATAATCTTATCTAAGTCATTTGGCCGAACATTAGATTTTTAGGAATAAAATAAAAATTAATAATATAATATTTGTTTTAAAAACTAATTTATGTCAATTTTGACACTATTTGGTACATGATTTTTCTGAAATTCATACAAGAATGATAAGTTCGAACCAAGTTACTTACATCAACACTAACATGTCATATTAACCTAGAAAATTAGTTTAAGTCATAAAAAGTCTCAAATTAGATTTATTTGGGCATTTATAACATCAATTATGTCAATATTTCATTAATAAGACAATTACTGCATCATTATTATGTCATAATAAATGATAATTATTTAATCCCTAAAAATTCTAAATAAATTCCTATTATGTAGATAATTTTATTATATTTCTGGAGACTATTCATGTTAAAAGTTTCATGAAGTTTATCACTAGATTAAAATTATTATACTTATAATATTTAAGAAAGTGACATGTTGTCACATTCATTGGTTTTAATAATAATTAAATTATTTTCAATGAAAAAATTTAATTAAATGAATATAATCCAACCCTTAGGTGATATGGGTCGACTTTTAGTCATCCAATAGGATTTTGACATTTTTTAGGGTAATTTTAAAATATTATATTTACCCTTAATTACCCGATTTACCTTTAACTATGGTAAATAAAATTTACCGTAGTTACTATTCATCATTTCCAAAAATAAAAAGTATCTTATTAACATAATTTGGATCCACTTATTCCAAAGATGGAATCCATTTTTCCAAATTCAATACACAAAAGTTGCAGAAATGAAATTAAAATTAATCCCGTTGTCGAACGAAAACGGGTTTTTCTTTAAAACATTACAAAAGATTGAATTGATTTAACCTACGAATTCAAGGTAAAATCAATGATAATGACATACATTATATTTAATGGTAAAAACATATTCTATTTATACTTTAAAACCATTCAATATTATAATTTAACCACATAATATATTACGATGAAAAAAGTTGTTTTTAATTAAAATATAGCGTGTTTTTACTATTCATTAAAATATGAAAGTTATCGAAAAAATATCAAAACTTTATCTAATGTAAATTTTTATATTCTGATTCAAAAAAAGAATTTCATTTTGTCAAATTGAACTTATAAACAGGTCAAAACTAGATTTAAAGTGGGTGCGCCATCAAAAGGCGGAAAAACTGCATTTTTTGAAAAATACTTATTTTACCCGAAAAATTTATTTTGTTCTTATACCATGTTCTAGAAATGTGTAAGATGAATATTAATGTCATAAAATTCAAAATTTAGTTAAAACTATTCATAACTTCTAGTTCATAACAATATTATAATAATATATTGTTGTTTAGTAAAACCCAGTATTGTGTACAACACACACTATCGAGGAAGGTCACAATTGCGTGTAATGCAAGCCAAGTCAGGGTTGCGTGTTGGACAAGAATCCTTCGTTGTTTCATATAACAGAATCCAACCATATTTCATTTATACATTGAATATATATATATATACTCAATGTTTCATAGAATAACTATTATCAAAATTGTGTGTAACACGATCCAAGAATAGTGTTTCGTATACTGCAAGCTAATACGGTGTTGCGTATAACGCAAGGTAATCTTGGTGTAGCACAAGAGATTAATGAAATTAAAAGAATATTTTTCATAAAATCTCAGGGTCTTACATTATACCCCTCTTAAAATGAATTTCTCCCTCGAAATTCGTCGGGGTTATAAATGGTTTACTACTCCAAAGTTTGTTTAATAGAAACCCACATCGTAAAAAGGAATACCAAAACATGGCTTTTAAAAACTAAAGTATGAAATGTAACGGTTACCCAAATTAACTCATCACGGGGTTTCCACTTAGGAGAACATATGTGAAAATATGGATATGGAAGAAAAATCTAACCGTCAAGTTTTGATGGAGAGTGGTAGAGAACATGACTACGAAAAATCCAACAATCACAAAGCTATTGATTTGTGATGATCTAAGGTACCATCAGATTAATCGGATATAAGGGAACTAGGAAAAAAATTTTGGTTTTCAAGATCATTTCCCAAAAGTTGATGAATTAAAAGAAATACTTGCATGATTTTGGTACAATCTCACTGTTGTTCGTGAATTGAACAATTTCCACTTCATCCCCTGAAGAAATGAAGTAGAATTTGTTATTCGTGATGTGTTAGCAGATCATGTGATAGAATGATGGGTCATTCCACCTCTTTCAAACAAAAGTTTAGCAAAAGTTATAAGTCTATCTTATGGTTATATTAATTGTATATGGTTCCAAAAATGAACTTATACTTCATATATCATACCGCTTAATAAAATAAAACTAGTTTATACTAACCAGGGACTTCCTGTAGGCCAGTGGTAGGTGATAAAGGATAGTCGCACTTCGGTTGTGGGTTCGATTCCCACAGCCTTGTCTGACGCGATGGGATGTCGCCCGTCCTTCAGGTTGTCCTTTTTCTAAAACTACATTACTATATCATCCCATCAATAATATCGAAAAAAGGTTTTATCCTTAAATAATACTAACTTATGTCCAACATAATCCATTCCAATATTTAGGCTTATCCAAAATACTTCGTTCCAAGCTCATAGTATAGAGAAAATGATCACGTGAATGCCATCATTTATCCCTCATATATCTTGTTCGTCATATTCCAGTCATGTGAATACCATAATCATGTAATCTCTTAAAAATGAATACCCATTGAATCTTTGTAAAAACATGAGTGATGTCAAAAGTTAACGCATTCTTATCCTTAGGTACATCCCTAGACATACCTTAGAAATTTCTCTAGGGATCTCACTAACGGTTTCGCATCCTAGTTTCCAACGGTTGACTATATCCTATACGTATTCTTATCCTTAGGTACATCCCTAGACATACCTTAGAAATATCTCTAGGGATCTCACTAATGTTTTTGCATCCTAGTTTCCAAAGGTTGACTAAATCTTTCCTCTGATACCAACTGTAGAGACCCGAAGGTTAACGTACATGGACATTACATTACTTTTGCGGAATACTTAATACATAACAAAAACAGACACACAGGGACCGTAATAGTTTAGTGTCTTTGAAACTCGGAATATAATCTTCTAATCGTTGTGAAAGATCTTCAACATCTCCCATAAAGATCTTCCCCTTTTTTTTACCTAAAACCTTTCTTTATATCCTGGAGAAAAGAAAACATAAAAGGGTGAGCTGAAATGCTCAGTAAGGGTAATACAAAGAAATATCAATCACATCATATTCATAAAAACATAACATTTTGGAAATCTTAACCTTCAAAAGAGATCATAATATCATAACATGGGATAAATCATAGCAGTGAAATGTAATCCCAATAATCATAACATAAAAAATGAGACTTTGTGGCATACACACATAATCATAGAGAATCATTTCTTATTAGTCAAGACTCATTGCCAAGACTATCTTAGTGGACAAAGTCCATTTCTGAACCGAGTTCACTCCTCATTTCAGTCCTATTTCACTGAACCGGTATAACCTATCGTTCCAGCCATGTCTATCTAATGAGATATAAAATCTTTACCCAATGCATTGGAGGGAGATATAGGTCCCACCCATCTCATAATGGTACCATTCTTATGTGTGCCACAAAATCATAAACCATACATCATTGCATAACCCATGTAATAAAAATGGGAATCTTAAACATCATGACATCATAAAACAATTCATATACGATAAAGTAATTCATAAATAATTCCATCACAACATAATAAAATCAATGTAATAATAGGGATCAAAACAGAACCCTTTATTATCATAGATGGAAAATAATTTTGATAAAACAATTGAACTTCATTCTTGAGGAAAATATCTTATCTACTTCAAAAACACTTTTCCTTTCTTAACAAGTCATACAATTTTAAACTAAAAGAAGTTGATTAAAAAGAAACGTGAAAACTTGTAAAGGAATCTTTTTGTAAATAATTTTTTAAAAATCCATTCATTCCGTATAAGTTAAAAAACATTCTTCTCGTACTTTTGTCGGAAAAGTCAAAAAAACATCGTACGAAAAACCACAAACGATTACTTTCATATCTATTACTAAAAAATCAAAGAAGGGTAAAATTGGATTTAAACAATTTTAGGTGGATTTAAATAATGTTACATATTGAGGAAACATGGATGTGGATGATAAAATACACCCTAGTAAATTCCAAAATATAAACAATCTCGGATAAAAATGAGATTGTGATATTTCCCTTACCTTAGGTCCGATATGCTTCGTAAGTGTCCGAACCTCCTGTATAATGATTTAAATAATGTTATTGACTTATTAAAAAATCATAATAATTGTTATGATATCATATATGGTTCACTTATGACTTTATATTACCCGTTCGTTTGTAAATTCCATGTTAAAGAAGCATTTTGGGTAAAATCGTTTCATTTATCGTAGGTGTTTGGACTTGTTATTCTTGACATTATTATTACTTATATCATGATTTAATTACTTCCAGAATATAAAACAAGATTTATATATCATATATATTCATTATATATATATATATAATAGATAGATAAATGAAATGAAACACACCGTTCATGGAGACGGTAGTCCGTGCGTACGCATGAACGCTGTTTTCCTTTCCTTATTGTCTTGAATGGAAGTAAGTAGATGAAATATATATATATATATATATAAATCCAGTATATTTAACATGTCATATATTTCATTATTATTCATTATATATACTTTATAATCATTTTGGAATGGTTAACATGGATAATGAATCTCATCGGGTCGTGGAGACGGTAGTCCGTACGTACGCACGAGCGATGATATCGTTCTCATGGTCGTGGGATTGTGTTGAAGTGTATGTATACTATTTAAGTATTAATATAACATTATAATAATCATATATAGTTACTCATTACACCATTATACCCATCCAATTAAGGTGGTGGCAGAAAATAGATTACACCACGACGTGGAGACAGTATTCCGTACGTACGCACGTGCGGTGATTTCCTTTTTCCGTAGGATGGATAGAAGGTTAATTAGAGTTGTTTCATATTTATAATAACATATCAGTATATAAGAAATACTGATGTTATTACTTTATCATGAAACAACTAAATAAGAAGAAGTTGAAGAAGAAAGAAATTGAAAAAGACCGGTAATGGATATTACCTCTTTTTGACGCGCCTTCACTTAACCTCCACTTAAAGAACTAAGGATGGGCTTTAAAGAAGACCAGGACCTCTAGGATGATACTAGGGAAGTGGATAAGAGATTTTGTCAGGGGTTGAACGAGATTGAATGCTCAAATTGGTGTGAGGAGGAGAGGAAGGAGGTGGCCTTTTATAAGGGAGGAGAGGGGCACCTTAAGAAAATCTCAGAATATTATTTTATATTAATATCAAATTCGGTTTATAATGGTTCCAAAGGGTATTATTTCGATACTAAAGTGGGTATGGGTCGAAATAATCTCATACAATAGGATTTAGACAAGTTTAAGTTATTATCTTAACCTTATCAATTAGATTTAACTCTAAGTTAAATAATTTAACTTTTACCGTGTCTTTTTGTTTTCTTACACTATATGGTTAATAAACTTACTATATCAAGCCAAACGAACCCCAAGTTGTTTATTATTAATATATATAATCTTATATAAGTCATTTGGCCGAACTTTAGATTTTTAGGAATAAAATAACAATTAATAATATAATATTGTTTAAAAAAACTAATTTATGTCAATTTTGACACTATTTGGTACATGATTTTTATGAAATTCATAACAGAATGATAAGTTCGAACCAAGTTACTTAAATCAACAATAAAATGTCATATTAACCTATAAAATTAGTGTAAGTCATAAAAAGTCTCAAATTACATTTATTTGGGCATTTATAACATCAATTATGTCAATATTTCATTAATAAGTCAATTACTGCATCATCTTTGTGTCATAATAAATGATAATTATTTAATACCTAGAAATTCTAAATAAATTCCTATGATGTAGATAATTGTATTATCATTCTGTAGGATATTCATTTTCGATGTTTCATGAAGTTTATCACTATATTAAAATTATTATACTTATAAGATTTAAGTAAGTGACATGTTGTCACATTCTTTGGTTTTAATAATAATTAAATTATTTTCATTGAAAAAATTTAATTAAATGAATCTAATCCGACCATTAGGTGATATGGGTCGAATTTTAGTCATACAATAGGATTTTGACATTTGTTAGGGTAATTTTAAAATATTATATTTACCCTTAATTACCTGATTTACCTTTAACTATGGTAAATAAAATTTACCGTAGTTACTATTCATAATTCCAAAAAATAAAAAGTAGCTTATTAAAATAATTTGGATCCACTGATTCCAAAGATGGAATCCATTTTTCGAAATTCAATACACAAAATTTTCAGAAATTAATTTAAAATTAATCCCGTTGTCGAAAGAAAACGGGTTTTTCTTTAAAACATTACAAAAGATTGAATTGATTTAACCTATGAATTCAAGGTAAAATAAACGCTAATGACATACATTATATTAAATGGTAAAAATATATTCTATTTATACTTTAAAACCATTCAATATTATAATTTAACCACATAAGATATTAAGATGAAAAAAGTTGTTTTTAATTAAAATATAGTGTGTTTTTACTATTCATTAAAATATGAAATTTATCGGAAAAATAACAAAACATTATCTAATGTAAATTTTTATATCCTGATTCAAAATCAGAATTTTATATTGTAAAATTGAGCTTATAAACATGTCAAAAACTAGATTTAAAGTGGGTGCACCATCAAAAGGAGGCAAAACTGCATTTTTTTAAAAATACTTATTTAACCCGAAAAATTTATTTTGTTCTTATACCATGTTCTAGAAATGTGTAAGATGAATAAAAATGTTATAAAATTCAAAATTTAGTTAACAATATTCATAATGGCTAGTTCATAACAACATTATAATTATATATCGTTGTTTAGTAAAACCCAGTATTGTGTACAACACACACTATCGAGGAAGGTCGCGATTGCGTGTAATGCAAGCCAAGTCAGGGTTACGTGTTGCGCAAGAATCCTTCGTTGTTTCATATAACAGAATCCAACCATATTTCATTTATACATTGAATATATATATATATATATATATATACTCAATGTTGTGTAGAATAACTATTATCAAAATTGTGTGTAACACGATCCAAGAATAGTGTTGCGTATACTGCAAGCTGATACGGTGTTGCGTATAGCGCAAGGTAATCATGGTGTAGCACAAGACATTAATGAAATTATAAGAATATTTTTCATAAAATCTCGGGGTGTTACATTATATTCACAGATCTACTAAAGATGGATATGGGAATTATTATGGAAGGGGAAACATCTATCCTCTTTCAAATGATTTCTAAACCATCATTACCAGAGAAGATAAAAAGCTCTGAATACGATGATGAAAATATATACAAGAAAATTAGTGATGTTAAGAATGGGATATTGGAAGAAATCATGTATGACGAAGGATTTATGATGTTTCAGAAGAGGTTATTCATTCTATCAGTACCTAAGCTAAAATGGAAACTATTAGACAATGCTCATAGCTCAAATTTCTCGATACACCCAGGTAGTAAAATGATGTATAAATATCTAAAGGAATATTTTTTGTGGGATAATATGAATCATAAAATTGCTGACTACCTTTCAAGGTGTCTAGTTTATCAACAAGTGAAGGCAGAGAGACAAGATCCTAGAGGTGTGATGCAACATCTACCCATTCTTATGTGTAAGTGGGATAAAATTACGATGGATTTTTTCACCAGACTATAGAGGACACCTAGAATGAATGATTCAATATGGGTAATTGTTGATCGTCTCACAAAATCAGCACATTTTCATCCTATAAGAGGGGTTTTACCACTTGAGATCCTGGAAAGACTTTATATTAATGCATTTCTAAGACTTCATGGTGCACCTCTATCTATTGTGTGTGATCGAGATCCCCGGTTTACATCAAAATTCTTGAAAAGTCTCCAGAAGGTTTTGAATATTGAGCGTCGTAAGAGTACTTCTTATCACCCCCAAACTGACAGACAGTCTGAAAGGTCTATTTAAACTCTAGAAGACATGCTGATATCATGCTCTATTGACTTGAAGGTATTTGTGAACAATACATGCCATTGGTGGAATTTACCTACATCAATAGTTTCCATTGTAGTATTCAAATGTCTCCATATGAAGCATTACATGGAAAGATATATCGAACTCCAACTTGTTGGAAAAAAGTTGGTGACAAGAAACTTATAGGCCCAAAACTTATTAAAGAGACCCTAGAAAAGGTGAAGACAATCCAAGCCCATATTAAAGAAGCCCTAAATAGGCAGAAGAGTTATGCTGACAACCGGAGAAATGATTTGGAATTCCATGTGGGGTATCATTTCTTTCTCAAAGGATATCCATGGAAGGGTGTCTTAAGGTTCAGTAAGAAAGGGAAATTGATCCCTAGGTACATCATACCATTTGAAATTCTAGAAAAAATTGAAGCTATAGCTTACCATTTAGAAATGCCGCTATGTATCTCCAAATTTAAAAATGTGTTCTATGTTTCATTTTTGATGAAATACATGCCATACCTAATGCATGTACTCACCTATGAATAAATAGAACTAGAACCTGATTTATCATACTATGAAGTGCTGATTGGGATTCATGACACAAGGGAGTAGGTATTGAGAAATTGGATAACTCGTATAGTAATGGTTATTTGGAGAAACTAGAATATTGAGGAAAAAACATGGTAACCTGAGGATGTTATAAATAATAACCACCCAAATCTTGTGGTGTGATTTAAACATAAAACTTTGAGAATGGAATTTACGAAGGAGGGAATAATATAACACCCCAAACATTTTATGGTATGCTTATCTTAAACACATTATATTCATAGTCTATATTTCAAAAAGCATTGTGTTCCATTTAAAAAACACTTTGTTATTTAGGAGATAGTCCTAACCTAGAGAATAAACATTTATTTTTCACTTCTATGTTTTGAATTTCAAAAAACGGTCATCTAGAGTTGTGACCAGTAAGTCATTTGGAGTATGATAGAACCGACATGATTTTTTGATGAATAGTAACAGACCCTCTCAAATAGTAATATTAAGAGTAATATGATCCTTATGAATATTAAATAATGATAATATTTTATTTTATTAAGGTAATAATATTATGAGATCTTAATTAAATTTTCAATGTGATATAAAACTAATTATGCCCTTAAAAGTTATTTTTCTAATTAACTTTGTTTTTATTTAAAAACTAAATTAATAATATTTAGAAAATTACTTTCAAAAAATGGAGTTAATTTTTGAATTCTACACAACAAAAATGGTTAGGGTGAATTTTTGGATTTTTCTAAAATACTTGAATTTTTTGAATAGTAAAAATAGATTTTTGATTTTCCTGTTGTTTAATGACATCATAACGATGTAATAATTAAATATAAAAGTAAGATCTACTTGTATGTAGTAAAATATGACATGATTTTTCCCTAGTGGATAAAATAATGGTAAATTTCCATGGGTAAGCCCATGGTTTTGCAAAAACCACTAATGTGGTGTCCCTTTTTATTAATAAAAAACTCCCTCTTAATTACTATAAATATCCACTCACCCCCTTCATTTTTTTCATTAAAAACTAATTATCCTCAAATATCTTGTAGTATAACCTCCCTAGGATTCTTCCAAAGCTATCCTTAAACCCCAAATTTCTTAACCTTCATGTTTTTGGAGTTACTCTACACGGTAAAAGAATCAACCACCCTTCCCTTTTCTTAAAGATTTCATTTTATGTTTTAGATTTTGATTTCAATTAGATTATTTTTTACTATTTAATTCCATATCACCATTACTTAACATATTATGTAAGAGTTATGAGATACCCCCATTCTCTCATTAATCTATTTAATGAAATTATAAGTGATGTCGTTAGGCTGCCAAATTCTCGTGAGATATTTCTCAACTTTTCTTCTATTTTGAGTTCATTTATTTTATACTTATTTCCTCATCTCCCCTCATCCAAATTCAATTATAATTCTAGTACCTTACATGAAATTTAATTATATTATTCTAATGGAATATTTCATCATCATCTATCATTCCCCAACCTCTTATACTAAAAATGAAAACACCGTTCGAGATGTGTTAATTTATCACATTGAAGGATGACATGTTCTCAATCTACGTTACCTTGTTCAATTCTGGTCTTAAAACCATTTCTATGGTCAAACCAGATCATAATATATTTATTTATTCTCATTAATGTTCTGGAATCCCTACACACTCATAATATGGAATAATAATACAAAACAAGTTCATTGTGCACAAAGCTGCCAAACTAAATCCAAGTGTTTATCAATGAATTTTAACTAATGATTCATCCTCAAGTATATAACCCAGAAACATTATAAGATAATTTATATCTCTGTAATGTCACTAATAATTTATATTAACAATTATGGATGTTTAACAACATTTCAAACGAAATTTCATTCATGAATACAATTAAACGAATCATGAAAACCAAGGAAGAAAATGCTTCCTAAACAATAAAATTGAATCTATTAAACCCATAAAAAGGGCCAGGAATGAAACTAATAATGATATAATAAATCACTTAAATGTATATGACGTTCTATAATTATTAATTCATGAATCTATATTTTATTATTCATTCCATTAAAACAGCCGAAGAACACACTCGAGCATATGGTAAGGGGTTTCTCATCTCACTTTCATTTCCGTGATATTTCTACTGTTCGCCACTTATATCTTATATGTGGTATATGTGTACTGAAATTTAATATATAATAACATGAATATCTTTATATTCATGGTATTAAATTATAAATTTTATGTTCATCGTGTTCAGGTCATATGATTCGACTGATTACATTATGGTAACGTATTTTGTCTCTACTACCATTTCATTATGACTAACTTTGTATTGTGCACCTAATAATCCTTATGTGGTGTACCTACTACCCATTTTAGATCACTTTTTATTTAAAATTACATTTCTATTAAATATACATATTATCATATCATGGATATGTTTTTTTCTAAACCATATACCATTTTACATACGGTGTTTATTTGGAAAGTTATTTTAACTATTGAAATATTGATGAATTCATATTTTCTACGCTATACGGATATTGAGAAGGCATATTGTAATTGTATTAAATCTATGTATAAAGAACTATTTTGACATATAGTGGTGGTTGGTTCCCATTATATCCCCTCGATGCATTGACAGGTCTTATGAGACAAATTAGTTGGCGACAAAACCTTCGAGTTTGTTTCCGAAAATCAGATGGGTTTCTACGCACATAACTAAACTGTTTTAATAGTATTATGGTATCATGTGCCAAATAAATGATTTAAAATTAATAATAATTATTTTTATTCATTATCATTTATTACTATCCATGAGTTTTTCACTATGAAATAATCTATGGATGCAGTTTCATTCTCAGTTTATTAATGGAGTGAGTTTTTCATTAATTCACCATTCCATATTGATTATGTCAAAGTGTTTATGATTCAGTTATTATTGAATCATGCTTCCGCCCATTGTAACCATTGATAAGAATTTGAGCTCACCCCTTTCATTTGTTTACTTTAAATAGGTTATGAAGAGGATAAAATTTATTGAGTTATGTGGATGCAAGCTTTAGTTTTTGTTATGTAATGAAATTTTTAACCTTTCCCAATGTAATTTGTGTTACATCTATGCATCTAGTTTACTCAAGACTAATAAACTGATCGTTCATTCTGTATTTATTTCTTTCTAACCAACTAAATATAAAAATTAATTCATTGACTCTTGTCTAGAGGGTTCAGGGCATTACATGATATAAAAAATAAAATATTTTTATTATATCAACATAGAGGCTCCTCTAGCCCAATAATCCTTCTTTGACTCCATTAATGGATCCAAAAATATTTATTAATATGTTAAAACGTTTTAAAAAGAAAAATTAGATTTATTACATTATCCTTACCTCAGTGATTTTCATGAAAAAAAAGAAAAATCCATCTGAAACAGATGAGGGTACTGATCTCGCACCAGGATTCCATGATCATAGGTGCTCACTTGAATATCCAAATGTTTTCACTGAACATTCACCAATAGAATCACACAAACATGAATGGCCTTATCTTTATGATCCTCAATTACCACTGGGTACTTTTCTAGAGTATCTCTATCCTTGATGTCTTTCTCACCCAATCAATAACATGTGATAAATCATGAACATACATATCCAGCTATCATATGTGGAAGGCATTGTGTAACTAGTCTAACTACGATTGTTGGGATAAATAGTACAACCCATCTCTAACTCTATAAAGTGTTTGAAAGGGAATAATAAATCTCATAGATAACGTGTTTCCCAGAAAAATATCTACAATACCCATTGATATGAGACCTTAAAGAATAATTTTTCTCCTTCATATAACTCCAAATTCCAATGTCATCAGACCTTTTATGAATTATGATTGCTATTGGCAGTCCACATCGACTCCTGGATAAAATTCATCATCTCTTCTATCTATTTCAGTAACTCTGAGCCCATGAGTTCGGACTACCATAGACCATTCCATCATAAATGTACATTAAAAGGTCTCTTTTACAAGGCCTTGAATATTTCTATAATGATGGTTGAGTGGTAACTGTTTTTATATGAAAATTCTTGGGTGTTACCCCCAACTACGACCAACGTCTAGCATGAAAGCATGAATCATGTCAAACATAAAATGAATGGTCCAATCAATGTGGTAAGATTTTTGGGGGTGAAATGTTGTGTTCAATAATAAATGATTCTCATAGGTCTCCTTCAACCCTATCCATATTTTTTACATGAAATCACAATCACGGTCTGAAATTATCATAATGGGAACTCCAAGAAGCCATATAATTTTCTTTATCTAATGGAATCCCAAGATCTCTATTTAACTATACTCTATAATGGATAATAATTGTTCCAACATGGTGAGTTTTTCCATGATGACCCAGATAACATCATGAAATAACATTTATTATAAATTTCCAATCATGAAAACCATAGATACATAATTCCTATTTTAGTTTGGATCCTCAAGGGGAAAAGCTAAACCTATTGGGACCTAGGGCTCAACCTTCACCTACTAACAATTGGTGCATCAAGAGAAAATCTAAGCTACAATCCTCTTAATTCTTAAACACAAAGAATAACACTGAAGGACCTGGTAATCTTCTCCACTCATGGATGTATTTCTATAGATGATATGTGAAATTATATATTCCCCTCCTCTCACAGCATCATTATCATCATGGTCTATCCTCATAAAAATTTTACGTGATCCCAGCATATTAAAAATTCATCAGGAGCATGTCCAGGGGATATCTAGTCATTTAGTGTCCCTCAATTAATATCTCTAAGTTGAGCCTTCATAACATGTTATAGAATCATAAGGGTAACAACCATTTACAAGAGGTAAGTCGAACTATCCCCGTACACTAAGGACAACATCAATGATCCCAAATTCTCTAAAAACCACCTCAATAACTATGAAAATGATCTCCTACTGAGACTATCTACAACCATGTCCCATTTACTTTGAGTATAGAAAATCATAAAGTAAAAATAATAGATAAACTCTTTCCATAACATCTATTTGAAGACATGATCATTCTATGAAAATATATACTTGAGACACCTATGGTTATAATAGATGAAAAAATTATCACTTATAAGGTAGTTCCACCACATTTTCAGGGTGAAGACCACTTCAAATAGATCTAGATCATGGGTTACATAGTTCTAATCATGGGGCCTCAGCTTTCAGGACCCATAGAAAATCACCACCTTCTACTACATCAGATCACATTCAATCCTAGTTTCAGAGGAATTATAGAACACGACGTACTTAAAACCCTCCTCCGACAGTGTCAAAATGGGGATCTCATCATCCTCTCCCACAAATCATGGAAAACATGTTAGACTCCCTCCATCATCATGAAAGGATTCCAATTTTATATTAAATAATTCATGGGTGTCATTGTTCTAGAGAAACTGAACATGATTATCAGATAATAGCTTTCCATCCCAAAGAATATATGCTCCTTTTTATGCCATTTTAAAGATCCCATTCTATCACTACCTCATCATTTTCTAGGTCCAATACTAATCTATATTCCTAGATCATATTGCCTATGAAATGGAACCCTAAAATCCATAATTGAATCTTTGTGAGATTCCCTTAAATATCAGGCTCTTAGAGTAAGTCATGTACTAGGCTCAAATGTCCCTTATGATCAACCTCTAATTCATATTACATAAATATTTCATAGATAAAGACATAAAAGTAATAGTTTATGAAAGAATGAAAGATAATATTTATGAGTCCCATGAAATAAATAGGTAATTCATTACACTAAAGGGAATCACTATGTTATCATTGTGATCATATAAAAACTGGATTTTCATCTTCAGTATATCCACTTCATAAAATCAGAGGTAGTGACAACCCACCCTAATTTCAAACATATAGAACCATCTCGCACCATTCATCTAGTCAAAGAGGTCAGAAATTCTTAGAAATGTATAGTTATTATTAATTTTCACCTGAATCAGAAGATGTTAATCAACACAAAACATTGAAATCTTATATTCCTTCTTTAAAAACAACACTTGGGTTGCCCAGGGTGAAACACAGGGTCTAAAAAATCACTTCCTCTGTAAGTATTCCAATTGTGCCTTCATCTGTCAATTCTCTATGGGGTCCATATAATATGTTAGTGTACATATCAACGGATTCACTATGTTCGAGTCTATACACAGTTTGACCTCTCATTAGGGAGGTAATCTTGGGACGTACTCATGTAATAATTCATCATACTCCACCCCCACCATAGGAAACAGAAATGTAACATAATCAAATACTCCAATGGAAATACATGAAAACTGATGAGTAATCATTTGTATCATCTTATGTGTGACCCCATATTTCTGTTCATGGGATTTCTTCACACCAATAAAGGGAAAACTAATCCCATTAACTTGGATAAACAACATATTCTACTTAAAATAGTCAATATTGGTATGAACTATACAGAGATAGTCCATACATATGGTGAATTTATGAAACCTTTTCGTAACTATAAAAAGTTACCATAATAAATTATCTCCTAAATGAGTCAGGTCAAACTATTGGATGATGTATGTGATCATTGAATCTCTTCTGGTAGAAGACTCCAAACATTAGGATCATGTTAAAGGATCAACTAAAATCTCAATATCTCGAACAAGATATGTTAAAATAAAGGTGTTTATTTTAAAAAAATATATAAATATAAGATCTAAAGTATATATGAAACAAATAATACCTGAAATATTCCCTAGATCATCTGAGTCATAGGTCTCCACTTCTTGTAGTTGTCATCATTCCTAACCACCAGATATCTAAGCTTGGGGTTGGCCACCTAGGGGTGGTGTTAGTAATATATCAAATCATTATCCAACTACTACTTCTCTCCTATCTTATCTTCTACATCACCCAACCTAATTACCTCCCTTCTCTTTCCGTTGTATTTATCTATGAGGTTAGTTGACCATCCCCCTTTCTTTAACAAGGTTGGTTAGACAATCCTATGAAAATATATTCCTACCTAGAATAGGAGTAACATCGCTTTTCCATAGGATGGTTAGAACCATATAGAAAGTATTATACTATAGAACTAATACCCTAGTAATTTAACTATAAACACGTTTAATGTTTGAATCCTTGAGTTTGGAATCATCTACCAGCTTCCAAAGTCTCATATTCTAAGTGCCCACCACTAACACTAAATTCCCATGACTACTTCACTAATAAACTCTCCACCACCAATGCTCAGTCAAGAACCCCAACATAACTAGAAATTAAAAGATATATCACACTAAACAAGAAATATAAACAAAGGACACACTCAATGTAATGTCATTGAAAGATCAAATCATGAAATATATCCATAGAGCATGACGAGAGGTTAGTGATCATTGATTCATATTCTATTACTGTCATGTTACCCTACTAGAGCTCTAAAATCGTCAAGATATGTACTAATATCACTATATATAGGTATAAATACTCTATGAATAGAAAATCACACTTTACCCAAAAGTGATTCACTTCATCATGCATCTAAACCACTAGACTCCACCATCACCCTATAGAGACTTGGACAAGGATGACCATTAGGACCACCATCTAATTTGGAGGGGTCATAATAAGGTAGAAAACTCAACCAACTAACTCAAGAAAACCCTTTTATTCTCTTTGTTCCAGATTACACCAAAAAATAAGTTTAATCTACCTCAAAAACACATGATGTACACTCATCCCACACACATCATATATCTTCACTTTTAGGAAAAATGTCAATGCAATAATTGGCGATAAAATTGTTAAACCACTTGGAGGAATCAAATCATATACAAGCCATTGAACTGAATCCTCACTAATATGAGTATCATCATCATGATCCTACCATACAATCCTAGATAACTATAATCATGGGGATATCCTAAAATAGAAAATACATATCTTGAATAGAGAGTATATCTATAGATATAAATCTAGAAGGATATAGAAACAACTACCCATTCTTGTTTGAGATATTTATCAATGTTATCCATGTAAAAAATTTATACATGTACCTGTTCAACAAGAATTTTATCAATGTCCCTATGATTGAATACACCATCTATCACATCATCATTGGGTTCCCTTTCTTAAGATATGAACTCAATACACTTAATCAATATTCCCTGAATTCCCAAATAAATCCACACATATAGAATATATCTAAACACAATTCATAAGGTAAATAAATTATTTGAAATCATTCTATCATGCCCTTATCCATCTCGGACTTCCTAGATGGTGGTAAGCCAAGTGTGTAACCTAAACCCCACCTTCAATAGGATAGGGGATGGTCAAAATCACTATGTAGTGATGTAATATACATGAGAGGAATTAATCTAAGGCATATGTTCACAAATACACATATCAAAGCTTATACAATTATGAAAGGGAAGGATAACACTGATAATAAATACACATTCATATAACTAAATCCACATCATTGTACATCACATGTATAGGAAATCATAAATTTCAAATACAATCCCACCAAATATGTAATAGAGTAAAATATACTAATTAGGAGGGGAATACTATAAAATGAAACTATGGGAACCAAATATGTTCCATCTAACTCAACTATGATCTGCCTTCTCCTAGTCCACTTAGAACTCCTTCAGAAAGCATATTTTCAAGATAAAACACGAATAATGTGGGTAGAGACCATGTAGTGGTGAGTATAAAAAACCTACTAAGATACCATGAAATAAATAATTAGATAATGACAAAAAACACATATATACCCATGATAGGCACCAAGTCTCAGGGTAAGGTCCAACCATACTTCCAAAAAAGGATTCTTCTTGAGGATTTATGATAATGCTCATCTAGGTGAACTCACTCCTTTAGTCATTATAAAACAGCTGTCACTCATCCAAGAGGTCATTCTCTTGGGGTCTTTCCATGATGTATTATACTGTAGAACTCAAATGACATCAATACACATATATGGGGTCACACCCAATGCTTATGAGGTATACCTAACCCTAGTAAGAGTAAAACATTAGGATGGGGGGCACACACTTGGAAAGTTGGTAATATTATTGCAGGCCTATCATATGGATGGATTATAATGGATCGCACATCAGGCGACATTGAAGGAGAATAGACTCTATAAAAGACTAACCCATAGAAGGGATCTTTCATCGAATACTCAGGAAGGTATTCCTCATATATAATCATTGGTATGGACTAGAAGAATGAACTGAAAAAAATCTCATAAAGACTGTAGAGAAAGGGACCCAACATTCCTTGGAGGATATAAATAGTATGTTTATGTTTTACATGACATAAATTATATTTTTCAGGTTCATCGGGGTGCTCTCGATCATGCTTGTGTACTCTGTATCATGGATATGTATTTAGGTCATGTCCATTTATATTGGTTGTATTTGTGTACTCTGGCAATGTTTGGGTACTTTGGTCAATTTGAGGCACTCTTGTCATGGTTGTGTTCTCAACCATGTCGATGTCAGTGTACCGCTGGGGTATATTACGGTTCAATAACATCAAGTCATATGGAGAGTGGAAGGACCACAAAACATGTGGTATTTAATTTATTTGAAGCACAAGATGTTAGTTAATGAAGACCACACTGTGTGTGTTCATCAATACTCCACACTACGTAACTAGGGTTTTTCCCAAAATTTTAAAATTCTCTCAAATCATTAAACCCTCACTACCCCGAATTGGGATTCCAAAGAGGAATTTATTTTAGACCTCAGATATGTGCTACTATGCTAGCCTCATCACCTGTGTCCAGATTTCAATGTTATAATATTCTCAAATATCTTAACTATCAAAATACATTTCTAATATACCAAATCTAATGGACTATATATCTATGAACCATACCTAACCTGCCTTCATTTTAAATGTAATTCAATCACACAATAGAACCCATACAAAGCCACAAAAACATTATTTTCTTCCAAATATTTTATGTGAAGTGATCAGTTTTTAGTTATATCTTGAACCACCAGTGAAAAGAAACACTGGTGATTAAGATTTATAGAATAGGGGAGAAAAGGTAAAGAACTCGAACATGAGAAACAAACATCATCGATTATTTAGGTTTTCCAAAATTGATTGATGTAAAAATAATGGATGAAGATTATTAAACAATTACCATCAAATAATATATTTCAGGATAAAATCTATCAGCTGTAAAAAAACAATCAACCTGTGAATCCATTTTTTAGATAGATTGATTTTCCTTCAATATGTAATAAAAATGATTAAACTATTCAAAAAAACATCCTATTTCATGTTTTGGTCAATCATTAATGATGAATGGTTCTATATAATTTTTTATTTCTGAGATCCATGAACTCTTTTTTGGAAGACGAACTCTTCGGCACATCGATCATCAACCCATGATCCTAGTATTTTTGAAATCTCTCCACGATCGCTCTAAAATCTGTAAGATGATGCGACTAAACCTATGGTTTTTCCATGAATTGTATTATATAAATTTAATTTTTATTTATTAAAATTAATAAATAATAAAGTAATTATTATTTTTTATTATATAATTAAATCCACCCATAGCCACTCTTAGACCAATCACCTGATTCACACAAAGGGTAGGTCATGCCAAGTGTAAAACCCACACTCCAGATTTGAGGTAGGTAACATATTTATCATCTAGAAGAATATTTTGGTTATATCCCACTCTACATGTGCATTGTATAATATATTTATTATATTTATTATATTGACACTAAGGCTACCCACACCTTAGAATCCTGTACTAACTCCACACCAGGCACCAAAAATATTCCTTAAAATATTCCAATGTTTTATATGGAAAAACAGAGACATTAAAATAATATATATATATATAATATAGATGAATAATAACCAGAAATTTATTATAACAGGTCATATAAGATTTCCAACCAAGTGGAAATCCAAGGTATGGTTTTCTCATCTCAAACATCCTTTTTAAGAAATATTATAAATTATATGCCTATTTACATTATATAGAGTATATTATACTAATTTAAAGTTCCATATCATGTTCTCTATTTCAAGATGATTGTATTGACGTTTTATAATATTTTTAAGGGTTCTCTAGCTGAAATATCATTCCTTGGGACATGTTTTGTATTATTCATGTTATATATATATATGGAGTATGTACTACAAATTTGGACTATTTTATCATGATTATAATTTTATTAAATTTATTTGAAGTTCTATTTTATTATCCATGTTTAAATAGGCTTTGATAAGAGTATTATAGTATATTTAATGGTTTGTTGTATGATCTCACTCTTTATCAGGATTGTTATTATTTCATTTTCAATTGATCGTATTGTTTGTTACTACTCTCCTAAACCATATATACTTTTCTTTATTATGGTTATTTCTTCATTTTCAATTATTCATTCCATTTTTCAACTCATTCATTCTCAAATGGACCAGTTGGTTGTTTATAAGAAAAGACGACCAGTTTTATCTTTTTTGGTCATGAATCATTTTCTTGTATATCAAAATACTTAACATTTCTTCATGTATGGTTTTTCTATACATAAATGATTAATTAATGTCTAATAATTTAAATATTTAATTTCTACTTATAAAATTTAAAAATATTCTTTTTAACTTTTTTTGAATGAGTCATTTTTTACATTCATTAAAAAATATGTGAAAAGAATATCCTTATAATGTTTTTTACATTAATATATTTTCTTAGCATCATGATCAGTATTCATTATTTGGATTTATTTCCCATTGTTTTTGGTTCCCAAAGTATTATATGATTGTACTATTTTTTACATTTTTAAAAATAAAACGATATTATACTCTTAAAATATATGAAATGTGATTTCATATCACTTGTGTATATTTCTATCTTCCACTCCAAATTTTCATACATAAGTGTAGTTTATTTTCGAGATTTAATTATTTAAAATTATTTTAGAGATAATTTTTTGTAGTTATTTTTTAAAACTAGAAAAAATAGTTTTGTAATTTATTTTTAACTATGTATATTAAACAATGCTACATAATTTTTAATGGAAAAATATTTTTAAAAATTTAACATCCATTTCTTTCTCTATCATAAAAATGACTTTAATTTACTTCAAATACTTAATTTATAATGAATTGGCGTTATCCTTCATCTTTATGTTCTTCAATATCATGGAAGTATTCCATGTCATTTTTATTATTGACTTTTCCACATACATATTACTATATATGGTGAAAATAAAATATTCTATATAAACCATATTGGGGGTGATTAGAAAGAAATGTAACACATTTATTTGATTGGGAAAAAATTAAAATCAATATAATTGTTAGTTTTATATGGATTATTGTTGACTACTAAGGCTGGATGATTATTTCCGTGGTAAATTTTGATATTTTTCATAATATTTTTCAAATATGAATGTTTATTAATAAGGAAAGTTAATTATATATTGTATTCTTATTCATTTATTGTATTTGATGAATATATTAAACATAATAATTTATAGGTGGTTCCATATAATATATAGCACATTGATGAATCATTGGGTATCATAAGAAAATATATCCTTGTTATTTATTATATACCTACATAATTATTTATGATTTCATAGAACAAGGCCTTATTGGTAAGATTATAATGACTAAAATTATGTATTCCACCAATATCAAATCATTTCAGGATATCCATGTGAGTTTTTATATTGTTATCCATGGATATATTTTATGATTATGTGCTTTGTTATATGCCATTATTTTTTTTATAATTTGTTCTTTCCATATTATTCATCCCATTTTTATTCAATGACAGTTCCGATTATATGTGTTCCCTTAATAATAGTTTGAGATCACTCTTATTATGTTTCCATTTCATCAGGTTATGAGGATGAGTAATCCATATGATATATCTCGAATAATATAATGCATGGATTATTTTTTTGGAAATGTTGAAGGCTCATTATGGAATAATAAATTAATAGTATATTCGGGAAATTTTCCATTGATTGGGAAAGAAACAAGTCCTATTATGTAATTTTTTTTAAAATCCTTTATAGATAAACCCTAAAAATGTATTCAGTATGAATGTGACTTACTAATTTGTTTTGTTTTATAATCATTGATGGTCAAAATTGGGTTACCTGAGTCGGTATCAAATCCAATATGTAAATATTAGTTTTTTATAACCAGATCTGGGAGTAATGGTCTGGTATACTATATAAAATGTGTAATTATGAAGGATGTAAATTAAAAATGATATATTTTGGAATTTTACCTTGATGTGATGATAATGAGAGATTATTATATGATGCAATTGATGTATACATTATACTCAAATTTTTTGTATTAATACGAGAATGTGTAAAATGATATGTTTTATCTTTCCTATTATATATTTTAAACATTTAGTGTACTAATAGTGTAGATAACTGATAGGTGGGAGGTTATCCAATGATACATTATATAATAATGATGTAAGGATCAGAATATGAATGGAACTATATCTACATATCATTGAACATATCATCCGACCTTAGAGGATGGTATGGGGAGTTGTACTAATAGAGACATTCATTTACCTGTGATAATGATATTTAATTAATTAATGTATTATTGATTTTATTTCGATGATGGGACTACCATTTTTTATGAAATCACCACCTAGGTATAGTTTAGTTTTGTGCATTCCAATACAAACCAAGAAATAATGAAATTTTTATGTTCAACCAAAAGACTATTTTCATCCCTACCAATTGATATGGTTATTATGAAAATATATGGTATTGATGATCATGATGAGGATTTTTTATGGTTATTCTTACTTATAATGTCTCATTGTAGTCGATGTAATTGTGAGGAGGGAAGGTGATTGATATCCTTCATATCACGTGGAATTAGGGGTAGTTAGTTTGTGGGGTCACTTTAATATTTTGATAGTGTATGTTATAAAATATATAGATTTGGTATTTCATGAGACTTGTGATTAGTAAAACTCACATGTTGATTTTGTTCATAATTTAATCCTTATAGATTTTCATTGGTGAGGACATGAATGTTTATTATATTTCACTTATTTGACTATTCATGCATGATATTGACTTGGTTGTTCACTGTTGGTGGATATACAACTAAGCAAAGTGTTTCTGTTAAACCTACCTTTATATATAAGATTTTATGGTTTATTGTAGAAATTTTCGTGTGATGCCATCTTAACAACTGAGGTCGATGGTAAGATATTAGTATTTTATCATTGTTTCTTGTACCGCTGAGGTATACATGTTGTCAATGTTTTACTATATTATTTGTGATTCACCTTTTTATTTCCAAATTAATTTATGTATTTCATTTTATAGGTTGTATCATATACTTGAATTTTGATGTTTTATTATACATGATTATTGTGAATTTTTTATTATTCAATATTTGAGGTTATACATAAGATTTGATATCCTTTTGTCGTGTTCTTTAATTGGTTAATTTTTTACACTTGTGTGTCCATTACCTTCATCACTAATTTTCATCTTGTGACCTATTAGAACTGGGATTTTTGTGTCACACAAGGTTTCACCTCCGATCTAGATGGCGGTTAGGCATAATTAGTTCATAAAATATTTCTTATATAGTATTTTATATGGTTTTTATTGAATTTTGTTCTTCTATTTATAGAGAACATTATCCCAACAAATATGTTTTAAAAAATTTTCATCTAAAAAAATAACAATTTAAATCAAATTTTATTTATTTTTTAAAATATATTTATAAATAATTATACAAACACACATACACACATATATATATTGACAATATTTAACAAATATATTACCATAAAATATTTTTGTATTTTTATAGGGGATATAAATCAAGAAAAATTATCCCAAAACCCCTATATTTAAAAAATATTGTCAATCTAATCATTCTATTAAAATTTGAGAGATTCAGACCATTAACATTTCTAATGTAATTTTATATTTTGATTTAACTTGGGCCATAAATTGTAAAAAATATTTTATTTTTATTTTTTATTTTTTTTGTGTTTTTATTTTATTTGTCAATATTAAATGGTAGTTTTTAGAATCCTCTTTGTTGTGTAAATAAGATCATTATTTTATACATCCATTTAAATATTTGAATTATTTCATGTAAAAAACTCTATGTTGATTTTTTTGAGTTGATGATTAATTTTTTAAAGTGTTCTTCATGCATGGATTAATGTTGTGTAAGATAAATATGGAGAAGAGGGCCCTAAGGAAAAAATAAATTTTGTGATTAAGGATATGATTACGGTAAAATGGAATATGTGATGGGAACCTTGGGATATGCCACAATGATAATTTTGTCTCAAAATATTTTTTATAGGGAATCATCATGATAATATAACATGACAGGGTAACATAAGTATCCATTAGTGATATAGGAACCATGGATTTGTGATTGGGAGTTTTTCATCACTCCAACATAATCTAATGAGAATCAATTTGAGGATAAAAATTCACATCAACATATTTTATGCCAAATTACTATGAGTAAGATAGATTTACCATAATTTGAGTAAAACACTTGAGTTTTTTCTCTGGAAAAGATGCATTGCCAAGCACAGGCATAATAAATCATAGACCCAACATATCATGGAGAGATATCCCATGAAACAAACTCAGGGAATCTTAATCAGTGTGGTGGTCATTTGTTTTTTAGTGTCAAAAGAGGTTTTACTTTTAAAATCCAATATTACAGGGACTTTCAACCCAAGACAATGATATAACTCACATGAATATAGTTTCTTCATGAGAATATGTCACATCACAA
This sequence comes from Viscum album, assembly GCA_963277665.1. Lineage (NCBI taxonomy): Eukaryota > Viridiplantae > Streptophyta > Magnoliopsida > Santalales > Viscaceae > Viscum > Viscum album. The sequence goes on along the minus strand of OY728137.1, from coordinate 282,541,946 downwards.
ATATAATTTTAGGTTTCAAGTTATGTTATATTAATATTAAAACGGATCCTAGAGGGGACCAACCTAAGAATAAATTAGTGTTATATCATATTTCCCAATCCTAAAAGAGAATATATTGACTCCATCACACTCTCAATTCAGTTAATTCACCCAAATTTACCATATGGGTTGAATTTTTCACTATAACATAGATCCGGTGTCAAATCTATAAAGACTGATGACGAGAAACCTAAAATAAAATTTCTTTATAAATTTCAAGATATTTATGGTGAAATGATTTAATGAGAAAAAATAAAATAATTTTAATTAAAATCATTAATTAATATGGCTCATTTATAGAATATTTATATATTTACATTTGTTAGATTCTTTTTCATAGAATGATTCATTATATTAATTCAAGATGTAAAAATTAAATAAGAAAAAAATATCATAATTAACTTATTCAAGCCCTATAAAATTCTGATGATAATAACCTATGTACTTGGAAGATCACATTAATAATAACTCTATGGTATATGATCATATGAGAACCCAAAATATTTATTTTTTGAATTTTGATGATATGATGATGTTTATATGTCATTTAATGTGAATCTAAAATAAACGAACTTGTTATTGGTCTAAATCACATAAACTAAAATCAAATCCATCTCGCAAAACTACCTATAACAAATCCATAAGAGGAATATTCTTCTATAAACGTAATGATCTCAATAGATGAAGGAATATGAATCATATAAATTGAATAAAAGAAAAACAATTGTCAAATAACCAATACTCAACCATTTGTTGAAGGGATTTGCAACATAAAATCATAGTACCATAATGACAATAATACTAAGATGAATAATTAAGAATAATTTAATATTTTAAGTATAAATATATAATTGTTTTGAATAACATACAAATAAATAGAAAGAATACAAAAATAAAACATGATAGAACAATATAACAAGAAAAAAGTCCCCATTTCCTCCCCAAAATACCCATAAAAATATATCTATTCTCGATTCAAGAAAATTATTAAAAAAATTTATAATTGACTAAGATAGTTTAGATGATAGAACAATGTTGGAGGAGAATTGAATTTCCACCATTCACAAGGTTTCATGATTTCCTTTCACTCTCCTCATTGATGTGAAAAAATAAATTTAAAGGTGATATAATTAGGATATAAAAAACAAAACAATATATCCAAATATGTTTTCTTATAGATGGTAAAATTTCATCCCAATTGAATTACAGATTTTGAATTTATGGTTTAAAATAGTAGATGACATTTTAGGTTAGAAATTTGGATAAAAAATAAAAGTTCATCTCAAGAAGCTCAAATAACATTCCAAATATTAACATTATCTAGGAAAATTGTTGAATTAAATGTTCCTCATGATGATCCACATCCAAATACATATTATAATCATTGTTATATTATTATTGTGTGTTCCCCATATATTTTAGTGACCTAATGTCTTATTTTTCATTCCATGAAATTTATTCATTCAAATCCAAATATGTATATCTTTTTTTGTATCATCTATTCATTTTTAAGGGAAAATAGTTCCCAAAAAATTATTAGTCGAATATTAAAATTTTTATATTAAACAATTAATATATAGAATTTCAAAAGTGGTGTTTAAATGGGATGATATTAATACATTGAAAATAATAATTACTCAATTGATGGGAAATGAAATTAAAATTGAAAAATTCAGTAACCTTTACTTTTATAAAAAATAAAACGCATTAAAAACCATAAAAATGTAATGAAAATTATCCCATTTTAGTGGATAATTAGCACTAATTTCCAAAAAAATCTCAACAAGTGACGTATTAAAAGTTCACCAGTTGTGTTCATGCATCATTGAATCATTGGAAAGATACTCAAAAATAATAACACATAAGGAATTTCATGAGATTGATAATTGGATCTAAATTATCAAATGTATATTCTATGCGGACCTCATGTATAAATCATACAGACCAAAAATATTTCATAATATTCTTGCATAAAAAAATAAAAAATGCATTAGAAACCATAATACATGGATTAATATCAAAGGGAATTTGAATGTAGAACATGTGAGAATCATAGTGAAGATTCATCAAGGGAAGTTATATTTTTATTCTTTATGGACTGATATATTCACTCAATGTCTACATGGTTGAAATAAAGTAAATATTAAAGATCAAAAGCACCTAAATGGGTATCGATCAATTGATAATTTCATTCTTGGATCATTTTGGAGAGTAAAAAGCCCTGAGACATGGAGATATTAGGATTCAGGGGGATCTATAAAATAAATCATTATATAATTTCCAACTTTTATAGATTTTATTCATTTTTAGATTAATTATCAGTGTCTTAGAACTTATTTTTATGGGTTTATTGTTGTAGATGATTGTTGCAACTGATTGAGTAAACATAATTCTTCATATGTTTTATTAATATTCATAATTGTTAACTAGACTGATAAACTCGAAGATTATCATATGGTATAGGGTTTGGTAAAGATGTTATAAATTCAATCCCATGAAATTATATTACATACTTAGTTCTATAAATCATGAATGTTACCAATGATGTTAGGGGAAATATAACACATGCTTAAATATCTTAACACTCTAATAGTAAATGGTAATAAAAAATTAAAGAGACCCATGATAGGGCAATGAAACTAAAGAGTATCCTAAGAGATAACTCAGAATGCATGATTGAGTATTCTATGAATTAATCGATGAATTAATGAATTAGTGACATGAAAAAATTAAATAAATACCAACAACACCACTATTTTCTTATTTTATTATAAAAATTGTTTCAACTATAATTTTTAATATTAGATTTTTTTGTCTATTGGAAATCTATATGATGCCACGTGATGAGTTTTTATGTATATTAAGATTCTTAGAGTTGAAATTGGATGACTGAAGAATGATATTTATGCTTTAGAGATATATCTGGTCTTGAGATCAAGTATCATACACCAAATATATTGTAAATAAATAAATAAAAAATATTTTTAAACTTTTTTAGTATTAAAAGATATATTACATAAGATTTATTTGATAAATATAATAGTTATCCTTAATAAAATGTATGATTCCCAAAATTTCTGGATTTATAGTTTCATATTACACACTGTAGCATAAACTTTTCACTATGAATGATTTCTGTATTGTTTCAATGGTAATTAATATTAGAATATTTTCTATTTAAATTAATTACGTTTTTAAGAGAATGATTTCACTCCATTAGGATAACTAGACCCACTATGGATTTAAATAATTATGATATATTTTCTACTCAAATTCGCTTTCAATGTGAATATTTAAACCAATACATGATTTATGTTATGATAAATTAAAAATTAAAGGAATATCACCAAAAATGATTGGAAAGAAAAAAATATAGGGCATTAAATTTAAAAATTTTAATTTTTAAATATATAATTTTGTATGCACAATTAAGGTCTGTAGTACTCCTTGACTCAATATTTGAATAAATAAAACTAATGATGAAACAAAAAGGTCATGTCTTGAAGATTTTATTCATTCCATGATTACTATAAATATAGAAAAATCAATAAGAAATCTTTATTTTTTAATATAATAATGGTTTTATTGTAATTTGACTTATTAATAACTTTATATTCAAATTTATATGGGAAAATTAATCTAACGATTCACCAAGAGTTGCAATTATAGAAAAGAATGTGGGTGTTATTTTAGATTCGAATTTTTTATTTTAAATTCAAATATTATGGGAGTATACTTGGAGGTTTTTTTCATAGGATGATGAATAATATATATAATATAAATATAGGATTCCTTAATATATAAAAATAATAAATTAGTAGTTAATTTTTAACAACCATAAATTATAAGGTAATGTCTGATCAATTGGAATTACATTGAAGATCGGTCTTAAAAGATTTAATTTATATGTATTTCAATGATGATGAGGAATTAAAGATGACATTTATCATGGATAACACCATTTTATATTTATTTTATAATATTTTATTGATTATATATTTATAAATTAGGATTTCATTTCAACTATGTGTTTATAACCCTATCAAAAGTTGTTAAGGGATAAATGGATGTGGTTATGGAAATTTGATGAGCAATGAATTTATCTTAATGATTATAATAACATACTAGTGAAGATATGGTTGGTTGGAATATAAATACATCATGGATATGTTATCCTTGAAGGTATCCCATTATGTATGAACAATGTAAGATGATTATCTCCTTTTTCTTTTACTATTTTTCCATTTGATTTTTCCAAAAATACATATTAAAGGTTTATTTCTCCAATGTGATGATAATATCCACTTTTTTAAAATATATTAAGAATTTTTCAATAGACCCTAATTTTCCTACCACTCGCCTTTTAGGGAGAATAACAATAGTGTTGGTCATAATTAGTGGTATTTAAGACATAGGTTATATCCTCAGAAATCCACCATAGGAAGTATTTTTTATACAGAATGTTGAAAATAATATTATAAAAAACAATGGGTGTAATTTTAGAGTATCGAATAATATGACTAGAGAACATGTAAGATCTATTAGGATAAATGTTTTCTCAAAATAAGTATATGAGATCTAATTTGACAAATCAGATGGTAAATGAGATGAGAAGATAAGAAAATGTATAACGATGATGCAAGGGAAATAAATGATTTTTAGTGGAATTTATAATATTATTTATATTAACTTGAGGAATTTTATTACATTCAATTGAATTTGTTAAAAAAATTATTACATGTATGAAGTTGATAGAAAAGTGAAAGATGTCAAAAATAAAGGTTTTTCAAAATTGGTTTGAGGATATCAAGTTATTTTCTAGTGAAATTGAGGAATGATTCTTTGACCACATTACTAATATTTTTAGTTAAATAAATTGATTTAGTCATGGTATAAGAGATATGTATTTTTAATGAAAACCATCAGAAATTTACCACCAATATAAGTCTTAAAATGGTCATCATATAAAGAAATAAACCTTAGAGAACTATCATTTGATGAGTTCCACACTAAGTTGATTATAAATAAAATTCACATGAAACTAGAAATATCTTTGAACATTTTTTTAAAGATATATAATTCAAATTAGATGGTAAATAAGAGGTTGAGGTTGTAAAAAATGATGATGACTCATGTGATGATTTCTTCCCTTGAATTTTGAGAAACTTCTAAAGAGGAAAATGAATATTTGTTGATAAACTAACCCTTACATGTTTTTGTTATAGAATTATTGGTCATAATAATTATAGGTTTTCAAGGAGATAGGATGAATTAGATGGCGAGCTTAAACTATCACCAAAATAAATGATGAATTTTATTGAAACCCATTAGATACAAATATTATTACATGATTTTAAACATAAAATTACTTAAAACACAACACAAAAATCTATATTTATACTATATTTAGAAGATTTTATTTTTCTCTATATTGTGATCTTAATACTATTGTTCAACTTTTACTAAATAATTTATCCTAGGGATATATATTAGGAAAAGTTTGAGATATAGAGCTTGGTATAGGAACTATTATGATATAGAAGAATAATATATGTGTCCAGTGGAATAACACAATATCAGAATGGAAAGGATCATAAATAGTCACCTAGAATCATAGAATAAATATAATTACATCATAAGACAACAGAATTAAATTATTTTGGGAAATGAAATAAATCATCATATCATAAGGATAATTTAAGGATCACTTCCATGATTACATAACATAATGTGGTGGGTTAACTACATATGCATGATACATGGTATCTCATGAGATAAATAAATATAAAATTAATTGGGAGGATATAAAACTTTTATCCCACCAGTAACATCATAATATATTCATGAATTTGTGTACCACATAATATAATATTATATAATACATAATCCTAAAAAATATAATGAGTAGGAAATGAGTTACATAATATTATTTAAAAGAAAAAACAAAGGATATATTACAAATATTCTTAAGACAAGAAGTAATTAACGATTTTTGTACATTCATATTTTAGTAATGAATCCTACATAAAGAAGATAGATTTATATTGAGGTAACAATCATGATAAATTGGTGATGATGTAGGTGTGATAATGTATTCCTAAAATGATGTTTTACAAATTTAGTAAATAAATTTTGAATCATTAGAGCACATTTTGTTTTAATTAAAACAAAAAATAACCAAATTTGTTTTCCATAAAAATGTTAGTGTTTTTTGAAATCGAGGAAGTTTTAAAATTTATATTATTTAAAAATTAAATTGAATAATATATACCAAATTCCACATTAATATAATTTTCTAGAGAGAAAATATTGAGCTAGGAACATAAAAACATATTAAACCATAAATAATTAAATGAAATTATAAATAGTATATATGATAAGTACATATATAAAAAATAAATAAAAAATAAATGAGAATAATATATAGATAAGGTGAGGTAGGGAAATATTAATAATAACATAAAAGAAAATAGGATGGTTCAGAAGTTCCCTTAACTTAATTCCCAACATTCTCAATACATGCATCCAGTAATATAAATAATTAATTTAATTTTATTAAATATTTTATATACAACCATTATCATGAATATAATAATTTTTTATCTAATTATTATCATATTTAATTCATTTATTGTCAAAAAATGACTTTTAATTTCATTGATTAATTTATTTCTGTTAATTTTATAGAGTTTCAGACCTGTATCGTTTAAAAGATGTTCTTTTGAAAAAAGAGGCGGTAAATGTTTATTATCATAGTTACCACATAGTTAGAAATAACATTGTGGACCATATGTTGGGGAGTAAAAAATTTTATAAAAAAAATACTTATCATGGTTGGAAAATAGTTTTCTTAACTGTGTGTACTAGTCGTGCAACACTTTAGGTGCACCCACTAAAGTGTGCATGATAGGAACATTTCTTGGGTAAAATGTTTTAAAAATATTTTATTCATATATCCATTTAATAAAATAGAAAATGATATTTTTTACAAACAAAAACAAAAAAAATATTATTAATAATAAGAATAACCTAAATCTACCCCCTTACCCTTAACATTTTCACCCCACCCCTACACTTCCTATGTGTTGTGCACCCCAACATGGCGGAACCCTGCCCAAACACCATACTCCATACTCTAGTAATTGAATTAATATCCTCTTCTTTGGATCTCATATATGTTCTTCTCCGTTGATTATTTATCCTCCTCTCATTTTCCCTTTTCTTCCCGTTTTTTCTTGGTTTTCTTTCTATCCTATGGGATGGGCACAACTTGGAAAAACCCTAGCCCAATTTTGGGAATTTAATTTTCTTATTCTGGATTTTTAGAGAAATTGGATCCTATTTTGGTCAATTATATCCTTGGTTTTTTAAGGCTTCACATTCTCTACCAAATTGTTTTAGGTCACCATCTTATTTTCATTATAGATCTATTTTAAATTAGGGGATTTGTAATTTTTTTATTTATCATGTTTTTATAGTGTTTCATAGACCTCCTATAGGTGGATTTGAACAATCATTGTTATAAGAAAAATACACGTGTTTACATAATTAAGGACATATATATACCCTCATTTCACATATTTCCTCATGGTGAAGGGAATATGTACATAACATAAAAGGGTGAATATATATATTTAGGTATATATTCTTGTATGTGTGAAGAGAACGTCATCGATGGAGTTAGGTTTCCAATTTTTGATTGATTTTTAAGGTTTTTGATGGGTTTTTTAATTTCTATATAATGTGTAGATATTCTAAAAAAAATTATTCTTGAAAATGGTTTTCAACCCACACTTCATTATTTCTTGAGCATCAAACATGCGTGTCTTTTTTAAGCTAGGATTTCAAGAATATTTAAAAATTTAAAGTGTCATAAATCATTAATTGTTTCTCCAAGTGATTTTTACCTTGAAAATTACAAATGCTCAAATATGGTTTTCCATTTCAGCTTGTTTTTCATAAATTGTTAATGACATGTTTGGTTTTCCACAGATATTCAAAATGGAATTTCATATGGGAAAAATTTGTTTTCAAATGATGATGCCTAGTTGTTACCCTAAATTGTGTTCTTGAAAAAATGTAACCTCCATGGATACTATTTATTATTGATATAATTCACATAGATAGTGTTAATATGAGGTGTTAGCATGTATGATTGATTATAAAGATTGATATATTGTAATTGTGATATTTTCCTCACCTACTAATTTCTCTAAATACATGGAATCATAAGTTTCTTAGTGTGAGTCAAGATATGGTTTCTATTTATTATTAATAATATGGAATAAATACACATGTAGTTACCATATGTGATGTGAGACTAGTGAGACCAGTGGACAATAGTCCTGTTGGTTATTGACTTTGCATCTCTTCAATAGACACAAATATAGTTCTGAACTAAGTACGCCTAGGGTCTGTTCACAAGGTGTCTAGGTATATCCCATGATAAAAAATTTACATGTATTCTTCTCTCCCTTATCATGTTATGTTTTATACAAAATAACTTCAATTGTTATGTTTTTTCTGAAATTAATAAATCAACACCTATTTAAATGTATTAAATTTTCCTTTATTTATGAAGAAATTATGATATGTTCTCACTCCTTTTAACTAGAATATTCCCTCAATGCATGCTTCTTAATTAAATGGGTTTTTAGAAAATTTTATTATTTTGAAACTATCTTGTGAAATGGATAGGGAAATGGTAATTTATAAATTATTATCTAATTATTTTTTAAAGGAAGTTAAATACATTTTTTATTAATATGTATCTTATACTAAAAAGATATTGTTTTCTTTTAAAATGTAAGGTGTAGGGAATGGTTATTATTTTGAAATCCAAACAAGGAATCATGGTGATCGTTCATAATCTATCATTTTAGTTTTATGTTCATCCAGTTTTGTATCTATCATGGTGTGAGAATGATTCTATAATAGTGGGGGCCCACAAGGATAAATGGTGGTATGTTTATCTTTTTAGTTTCATTTATTTTATATTTCTAGTGTTTATGTTTTTCAAATTTTTTATATTTAATTTTCTATTTTTCATGGGAAATTTTTTTCCAACTTTTTATTCTTTATGCCCATAACTATTTTCCATCCTAGGAGGGTTGGGAATGCCTCTTGGGCCTTTTTGTAGGCCGACAAGGGTGTCTGGTCAGGGGGATACCCCTGCTAGTTCATGAAAAAATGTTATCAGTGAAACTATTCTTATTTCGGGGCATATCATAGGTTAGAGATTAAGATTTTTTAGAACTCGGGAGGTAGGAGTAGGAAGAGTGTTTTGACATATTACTAGTTCCAAGACCTGAGATTCCATGGGAATTCCATATATGAGTCATTTTAATTTATTAGTTGTTATATTGTTTGGGAATTTGGGGGTGAAAAAGTGGAGTTAACTATTGGTACTTGGTTTCCTCAAATGGATTATAAATCCATGCAAATATTGAGTACAAGGTTCACAATGACTCCTAGTGTCGGTTATGTAGTTGGAACATGATCCTCAAATCCATGTAGCCAATATATACACCAACACTCTTACCCTTTTTAAATTATGTGTTGGAATCATTTGATTGTATTTACATTTATCTATGGGTTGTTGTGTTGTTTTATATAAAATGTGAAAAATATTTTTTTAATATATATTTTTTAAAATAATGGTTATTTGGATTTAAAATAGGATTTCTATAGTTTTTTCGTTGTAAATGGGTTTTATTTAATTCTTTTTTGAAATAAAGGTTTTGTTCCAAAGGGAAATGAAATTTCTTTTTTAAAAATAAAAGATGTTTTCTTGAAAATTATTAGCAATTTTATGACCATTGATGCGTTTACTCAAAAATGAAAAATCATACAAAGGAATCCCCATTATTCTAGAATTGGGATGATTATTGAATAGTGAGGTTGCATGATATAATACAAGTAAGGGTAAATCTTTATTTTTTTGAATCATGGAATGAAAAATGGGGTTTCTCTTAGACATAAATGTTTTGGTCGATGACCTATGAATGTTTAAATGTAAAGCTTGTGTGGCCATGAAATGTAATTAAGTGAGGAATTTTTTTTCACTCTAAATCATTGAATTTTTTGTTGTTTTATAATTTTGAAGTGATATTACATAATCTTGAAGTGGGAGATGTGATATTTTAAATGGTTTAAAATCTTGATATTTCCATATAAGGTTTGGTGCTTCGGTTGATTTCTATTTTTGGTGTCGTTGTTTTGAGTTGATATTTAATCCTTATTGTCTAGGAAATTAATTGAGATTGGTATTGATATAGATCATGTATCTTTTTTATTTAGAGTATGCCTAAAATAATATTTTTGAGGGTTTCTATGGGTTTGAGAGTGGATTAGTTAGTTAATGAAACCACCCAAACCCATGATAGAGTTGTGGGAAAAATTTCAGTATGAGATTTTCTTACCTTTTGATGCGATTTAGATTCTGAAGAGGTAGTGGAGTTTCTTGAATATGTTGAGGAAGATTTTCATTCCGTGGGTACTTTTAATACCATTATGCTTACAACTTTTTTTAAGTTGTATGATGGACTGAGTTTAGATAAGTGGATAATGATTATCCCATCTTCGTTGAAATTTGGAGTTTCTTTAGATATTTTTAAGACCACTTTTTATCTATGGTTCCCTCTTCAGGTGTTTAAGGAAGAGAATGTGATAGAGAGTATGAGCCTCCAACATGAACAATAAACATTGAAGGATTATATCAAAAAAATTCTTGATCTATATATTATATCCCCTAATATTTGATAATGTAATTCACTGAAATATCATAAGTCCGTGAAGGGTCTTCACCGAGGTCTTAGTGCTCATGACATTTTAGATGGATGTCATTTGTTGGAGGAGTTAGTGAAGGAAGAATATCTATCTAATTAAATATTTTTTGGGAAACATTTGGATAGTAATGGCTCTAATCCATTTAGGGTAAATAAATCATCCCCATATAATGAGGGGTGTAGACCCAAGGAATTTTTCATGTGAGAAACTCCCTAGTTTTCGCTTATTTGAAAAGGAATTATCCTTTAGTTTTCTTATAATTTGATTAGTTCAGGAACATGAACCCTATTTATTGACTATTCCAAATACATTTAACCACTATGGTTAGTTGGAAAACCACTATAAATTCTTTAATTGGAATCTTTTTTTGGGAAGGTGGTCATATCCATCCTTGGGATCCTAATAGTGGTACACACATATTTGAGGTAAGTTATTTTTCTCTTTTCCTAGTTTCACTTTTCTATATTTAATTTTATACTCATTTAGATATGTATAATTATGATTCATTTGGATTTTTGGTATTATCCAAGGTTAATCCTCACTTTTTTTAATTATATTTAAAAACATATTCATTTTATTATGTTTTTATCTTCCTTGTAATAGTTTATCCATTGAGAGTTAGTGCCTTAGTGAAATTATTTTATAGTGTAGAATCCCACAATGGTTCTTATTTTCATTATCACATATCCTAGTTTAGTGTGACTTATGTAAAAAGGGGTACACTAGGGTATGTTTTTATTATTTGGTTACAATTTGGATATCTATTTTCTGTATTTCTTCCTATTGGTTTAAAGTTTTCAGTTTACTTACTATATTTGGATCATTAACTTTATGGGGAAGAATGATTTTCTGGTGGGGAGAATTTTTACACGTGTACTTTTTCTATCATTTATTTATTTATTTATAGTATTTTGTTAGAGTTTTAGATCTGACTTTTTTGAAAAATAGGTTACAAAAAAGAAGGGTGGAAATGATAAGTCTCTTGGTTACTGTATGGTTACCACAAGATTAAAAATAACCATGTGAATTATGTGGGTATGAATCTAAAATTTTATTAGAATCACCTAACATTTATTGTGCATTGTTTCCTTACTCTTGTGGACTAACCATGTGGCTCTTCATGTGTTCCCAATAAAGGGAACACATTTGGTGAACTGTTTGGGTAAATATTGCAGCAACCATATGATTCAAAAAAAACCTTTAAAAAGATAAATAGAAAGGTACTTGATAATAATAATAATAACCAACATCTACCCCATGCCCACCCCACACCCCACCCCTTCTTATTACCCATTAAACCCACCCCCTCCCCTTATTATGAATCATGTTCCCTATCCAAGAGAAACCACAACTACATGCCTCCCTCTATTCTCCAACCATTGAATCAACCATCTATTATTATAATATAACATAAATTCCTCTTTAGTGAGTGTCTATCTTCCTCTCCTCTTCATTATCCCATCTTTTCTTGGTTTTCATTATCCCCCATTGGATGCACACACCTTGTATAAACTCTAACCTTCTATTGGGAATTTCATAACATGATTCTTGATGTTTATGGTTCTTGTGTCCCATTGAAGAATAATTTATCCATGGCTGTCAAAGGTATCATATTCTCCACTAAATATTAGTAGGTATTCATCCGATTTTATTTGTGGCTCTATTTTTAATTATGGGGTTGGTAATTTTTGAGTTTCACATATTTTTCTAGTGTCATAGATATCTTTGAGGTGGATTCATACTGTTATTGATGAAGGAAACATGCAGGTGTATACATACGTATTCACAAAAATATGTTCCCTCATTTCATATATTTCTTCATGGTGAGTAAAATATTTATATTTTGTCAAAGGGTTCATATATTTATGTGAAGGTTTATATGAATTTAAGTGTGAAGGGACCGTAATAAAATGAAACATGGTTTCAGGTAGGTTCCATATATATGATCCTTTAAATTGAATTAATTAATTATGTGGGTATGGTAAAGGAAATTTTCAGGTATTTATAATGTGTAGATACTATGTAAAATTTTTGTGATTATTGTTAACGGTTTTTCACACTCTCTCCACGTTTTACTAAGATTTTAGCATGAGTTTAATTTGTTTAAAGAACATTTATAGCTTATTTAAAAATTTAAAGTATTCTAAATGTTTAATTGGTTTTCTAAATGAAATCTATTTGGTGAATTAAGAATTTTCAATGTTTTTTTGGCCTTTTGACCATGTTTTCCATAAAAAAGGATAATTATATGTTTGATTTTCTAAAAAGCTTCAAAATGGTCTTTCATATGGTAAAGGTTTTTTTTAATTATTATGTATAATTTTTATCCTAAACTATTTTCATGAATTGAGGGATCCTACATGGATAATCTCCATTCTTTGGGAATTCTCATATATGGTGTAAAAAGGTGGGATTATCATGTATGATGGATTTTTAGGATGAAGATGTTGTCATTTCTATTTCTTCCTCACCACCAATTTTTTTTAAATCAATGGGATCATAGGAAACATACTGAGAGTAAGGATATTGTCATTATTTTTCTTTGGTTAGATGGACTAGAACCCCATATAGTGTCTATGTGATATGTGCTTCCTGTAAGGCCAGTTGAGAGAATATGGATTGGTTATTGGCTTAGATCGCATCAATAAGCCAAAATATGGTTCCAAACCATGTATGTATTATGTATCTTTACTTGGTGTCTATGTATATCCCATGATAACCATTTCACTTATATTTCACCTTCCCTCATACTATGATATTTTCTATAAAATCATTTCAAATATTAGGGTTTTAATGGAAATTCAAATTTCAATCCTTATTTTAATGTATTCAGTATTCCTCAATTCAGGAACCACATGTGATATGTAATATAGAGCTTATGTTTCAATTAAATGTTTATTTACTGCGTGATTCTTCGAAAAAGGGGGTACTATAATGTTTTAATTATTTTAAAACATTCTTTGAACACGTATAGGAAAATTATTATTTTGATATTATCAGCTTGTTATTTGTTATAAAAGGAAATAAAAACCTTGTTTTAATTCTACTTATTTCAATTTTTCATGAAATTATTTTCTTTTTTACTGTAATGTTTATAGTGTGGTTCTTCTTTTGGAATCCCAAAAGGTCATCTCAGTAATTATTTCAACTCTATATGTTTTAGATTTAGGTTCTTATAGTTTTTGGATTGTTATTAGTGTGAGTGTGGTTCTTTGATTAGTGTTTATCTACAAGGTCACACAGATATATGTTTAGTTGTTTATTTTTATTTCTTGTCCTCTTCTATTGTTAAATTTACTTACATTTTTTACATTTATTTAACTCTTGTTCATTGGATATATCATTCCCAAAAAAGTATTCCTGATGCATGGAACTAGTTATCATCCCGAGAGGATCGAGAACACCACATAAACAATATTGAGGGCTTCTTGGGTGCGTAGTTCAAGGGCTGACCAGTGGTGGTTCTTGAAATTTATTTTATCGTTTTTCCCATATCAGCCACATGGGATTGTTTAGTCAATTTCTATAAAAAACTTCATTATGTTGATCACGGTTAATGGAGTAATAAAATAATTCCATAATATCGAAATTTCTTATTTATATATGTGTTATTTTTCATTTTAGATGCATAAAATTTTTATAGTCAAATATATCTTCCAAAATATATTCAAATTTAAAAAAGATGTCACAATATGCTCATTTTGGGATGTAAAAATATGATGAACATTTATTTGAAAATATTACTAATATAATGAAAAGTATCTCATTCAAAAATTATTTTTCAATTTATAAATATTATAATTATTCATTTAATATAACTGTTAAACCATTCAATAATGTGGTGATGAAAATCTATTACGTTATCCATGGAAGTAGTGAACCAACAATAAAATGTCTTCAATTTTTATTTAAAAAATTATGAGAGGAGGAAGGATAATGGGGTTTCTATTAAAATTACAATATTGTTTTTATATTAGGGTTAATAGAATTTATTTTGAGAATGTAGAATAAAAAAAATGAAATATAGATAAAAATGAGTGGTTTAGAGTTCTAACCTTACTCCTTGGGAATTTTTTTTCCAATTAGAGTATTCCTTAAAGGGGTGGTATTGTTAAGTCGAACGAACCTATATGATGTTTTTAATGTGATGTGAAGGTATTTTTCCAATTATCAGTCCACCTATGAATCTTAAGTGCGAAGAAAATTGGGTGTTAATGAGTAGAATATAGAAGGTATGGTGATGGGTGTTTTAAAGAAAAATATTATATGTTCAATCATTATCCCCTAATGTCATTCAAAATTATAAATCATGTGATTAAATAGTAATATGGCCCATAAAATATTCAAAAATATTTTGGAAACCTTAAAATAATCATTCTTAACTACTATTAAAAAATAAAAAACTTATATGGTATTTTATTATTCACCATCTTGTTATAATTTTCATAAAAAAATAAAAATATCACTCTAAAAATTTTCACCATGATAATTTGAAAAAAATACATTCATTTTTTCAATATCATTTTAAAAATATTATAAACTTATTATTTATTTAAAATATTTATTTATTTAAAAATATAAATTTTTATATCTTGATTGAATTTCTAACTATTTGAAAAATTATTTATGGTTGCATAAAAATATTTTATTATTAATATAAAAATAAATATTCTTTGCATACCATTTTATGATAATAAAAATTTAATTTAAATTTATATATTTTACATAAAAATGTATTGTAATGAAAATAAAACATATATGTTTCCCAAAAATTCACTTGAGGATTATCTATGTAAAAATATATTTTATCATTTTTATCATTTTAATTATAGTATAAATTTCATATTTTTTTATTTATTACGATACCCAAATATTATTTAATTATTTTAATGGTCAAGTTTGTATTCTAACAATATTGTTATTATTCCTAACATTCATTTTATTTTCCAATTTGACATATTGGTTTTCTACATCCAATAATTTCCACTTTTTTCCTTCTTTCATCATTCACTTCAATTTATCTCAAGGTTTTATATTAATTATTTTTGAAATTTCTATTATATTAATAACTATTTATTTATTTGTTATAGAACTATTTGAAAGTTTGATTTTTCTAGGAGATAAAGATAATACACATATCACTATCCTAGTTATTTTATATTACTCTATTTATTATCCCATTTCAATAATTTAAAATATATTTATGTACTTTTATTCTCCAAATAAAATGTAAAAAATTAATCTGTTTTTTTATTTTATTTTGTAATACTTTACTAAATTTGAGAACCATGTTTATTTATAAAGAAAATTTAGTATATAATGGTTTGTCTCAATACATTATTCCCAATTTATAAATTTAACATTTGAAATTTCATTATACACACTAATATGAAAATACATTAGGTTAATAATGTTTCATTGTTTCATTAGGTTTCTCATGTTGCCATTTTGTATATTGGGTTCTAAAAAAGGAATTTAACGTGGAAATTTGTCTTCTAATGTTGTAATTTATCTCAATGACCCAATTTATTTATCATCATATACTTATAAAAGATATCATAATCCCACTGTAATAGCATTTATTTTAGTTCTTGTGAGGGATTAAGTGTGTACTTCCTCAAGAGGGATATATGATACATACCATGCACTTGATATGGGTTTAATTGAATTGTGAATCAATAAGATAGATCTCTGATATAATCAAGATTATAAAAAGGGAAAATGTATCTAAGAATTATATTTCCCTTCTTCCAAAACCTCACTTCTCTCTTTTATGAATATATAAGAATGAATACTTTATGTATGACCTCAAACTCTAGGAATCATTGATGACTATTATCATAGGTATACTATCGACTTTGTGTTTCTCAAATGTGTTGATGAATGAAAATAATGTTATTTTCCATTTATTGAAACAATTTTTTTTTTCAAATAGAAACAATTCCCCAACTGTATCCAAAAATGTTATGGTTTTACATTTTTTCCAGTGTAGATATTTATAAGGGTCTATATGAATAATAGAGTGGAAGTTGTTTTTATTATAGAACATGACCAAATGAATATTTTTATCCTCTCCTCCTTTAATTTCCATAGATTATTCTCAAATCATATCCTCAATTGTTTTGATAGACTATTCAAATTAGCCATTATTCCAAGGGTGATAATCACTAGAAATGATTAACTATGTGTTCAAGGAATATTAAATACTTTTCCAAAAAAATGAGGAGGACCATGAATCCTGATCTAAAAAAAGCAATAGTGGTATTCAACAAATCCTTTTTTCTTCCCTATTGTACATATTTTAGTGTTTTTGGATTTCTAATCCCTATAAAATGGTGATTAATTGATTAGTCATTATAATATGATACACTATAGAAAATATGGAATTATTTTATTTCTATTTTTTTGGAGGAAAATGAAAAAATCCATGGTGAACTTCTGCAATTTCCATGTAGGTCTAGGAAATGACATCATAACCCCATGAGCTTTTACCATTACACCTTCACTTACTGGTATATCAATCACTATGATATATATTCAACTTTCTCCTTCTTCATATTGTCCCACCAGAACCTTTCATGGAGATAATTGAACATAGTTTCTCTCCATATATAGATATAGAATATTTAGATATGAGTATCATTCAATATATCCGTTTATATATTAGTCTCTAAGATTACACATAGTCACGTAAAAAATATTATAATGATATTTTTATTAATGTTTCACTCAAATTTATCCCCCAATCTTATAGTTGTAACCTTATTTTGTCTCTCTATATACTCCCTCTGGGATTAAATAATAATCTCCATATTGGATGTTTTTTGAAATCATTTATGAAAAACAACATGTTCTTTCTATCAATATGATTCCCACAACCAAGATTTTTAGGTCTAATAAAAGTGTATACTTCTCAATACTCATCATGGTTAATGTTGTAGGATATAATCTACTTAAATAATCCATCACATTATTTTCCTTCCTAGGTTGGTAATGGATTGAGTTTTCCTTATAATTAATCATCATTGATCCTATTTGTTGTTTTATATTGTCATCCTTATGTTTGAATATATAATTAATGTTATTAGCATCCACATATATGTATCTCTTCTCAATTTTTAGATGATTTCTAAAAATCTTAAATGAAATGATTACATTAGCCTACTCTAGACATGCATCAGATAAATTTTCTCAAGAACCATTAACTTTCTTGAGGTATATGTGATCAAATTATCATTTTACATGAGTACACAACCTAGTAACTTATTTGAAGAATAATAATACACCACAAAAATATCTATATAAGGGTAGATTGGGTATAAGTGCAATTATTATATTCTTATTAACATCTTCGAATCCCTCTTTTAATTCATTAGTCAACAAATATTTTACTCCATTCTATGATAACTTAGCTGGTGGCTTTTATAATAATCATATTTTACTCAATAATAATTTATACTACCCAAGTAATATGAGGTATCTATGTATCTCCATTAAATATATTTGTCTTGTCTATTCCTCGTTCTCATTTGTATTTTATTGATGCATGAATATCCCCTTTATTGTGATAAATTACCCCAAAAAAGTTACATCCCCACCAGAAACTCACAATTAATGTACTTTTGATATAATTTCTTGTTTCTATAATTTCATACCATATTACTCAAATTCTCCCTAGGTTAAACATTGATTTTAAACTATTGGAAAATAAAATCTACAAATAATTCCAATGATTTCATAAGGTAATATATAAATAATATATTCACTAATTGCATAAATATTTTCAAATAGTATTTGAGACTGAATATAATCACAAAGAAATAAAATTTTATAAACCTAGAATGTAATAAATTCTTGATAATATCCTTTTTATTTACCCATAATTTATACTATCAAAATCAAAGAAACACTTTATAGAATTATCAATCCTTACATGGTAAAAAATATCATCAACCTATGGTAGAGGATACTTGTTCTTTATCAAAATTTTATTAAATTCATAATAATCATTGAAAATATATATTTTATACATCCTTCCTCTTTAAAACAATGAGTTGTTCACACCATAGAGAAGGCCTTGTCTGAATAAAACACTTTCCTAGATTCTATTGCATTTATTTCCTAAATTATTTTAATGAAATTGGGGTAATTTTATAGGGACTCTTAGATATGGGCAGAGATCAAGGTATATGCTAAATTGCTAAATCCACCTATAAATCCAATGTAATACTAAGTAAATATTTTGGGGAATACATTACTATAATCAATAAAATTGGGAATGACCTCAAAGATGATTCTCACCTTGGTATCAATCATATGAGATATAAATGAATGCACATAATGATACAATATTCATTCTTGAGATGTATATATACAATACCCTTTTCAAATTTATAGATTTGGGATATGGAGATTGATCTTCATCTCCTAAAATCTAATGGTCTATCTATATAATATCTACTAAAACATGCCCAATATAGAAACAAATTATACCAAATGAACGATTAATAGTTTCTTTAGAATAACACTTATATATACACTAACAAGGTATAATTACAAGACATGGGTTCAAATTATTTTACAACATTGTTTTTTCATAGATATCTCTATTTCTATGTATTTGGGAGTGAATTAAATAGTTTTATAAAATTTATGGGATATAAAGGAATTCATAAATCTAAAATTATACAAATGATTTTATGTTTATAAATGGATAATATTTAAACCATTAACCATTTGATTCAGGTTATTACAATTTACGAAAACCAAAATGATGTAACAAATGATAGAACATTAATTAATTAGTAAAAAGATGAAAAATTATGAACTTGGAAGGAATAACTTGAAAATTACATGTATATATTGACTTACTAAATTTTATATTTCTATCTATGTTATCCATTGTCTATTTGATATTATGTTCTATAAATTAATCTCAAAAAACAAAAAACTTCGTGTAATTCCATCCATAGAAACACGAGTCTCCTAAATATATAACTGCATGGTTTTTAACATAAAATTAAATAAAACATGACCCATAAATCTAGTGTTCTAGGGGATTTTGGAGATTAGGTACATAATAAATCAACTTAAACATAAAATAGAAAACAATAATATTACCTAAATAATGTGATTCCAAATCACATTGGTCTTATTGTATTTCATAGGATACCCATGGAAGATACATAATGAAATTGGTGATTTACACATTACTACAAAACTGGCCATTAACAATGTTAGAATTAACCTTTATCAGTGATAGAAAAGCGCTGATATCATGAGTGAAATTAAAATTCCAATACTTTTATAAGTGTTTTTAAAAGAACTAATAAATATGTCATTTATAAGTTCTTTAATTTTAATGTAGCTAAAATATTCCTTTATCAGTTCTCATAGAAGTGCTGATAATTTAGACCTTTATCAATTCTGGTAAAAGAATTGATAAAGGGACATACTGTAGTGAGTTGTAACATCACACTGTAGCACCACTATAATGTTCCCTTACAAAATAGTAAAACGTTGAAAATACACAAAAAAACAAATATAATATCAGCAAAAACACGTCCAAATACATAATTTAAATGAAATGAAATTTACAACACAAATACCAAAAAAAAAACACTATACCAAGAAGATGCAGAGGTAGGTAAACCTACTGCAAGAAAAATAAATAAAAATGATAAAAAATTAAGCTAAAAGACTTTATAGAATTGCTCTACAAAGATGAGTGTACACCTCACCAGTATAATTAGCATGAGAAAGTCTTTCACAATAGTCATTTAAGACAGAAGACCAATTATAAAAGACCTTAGAGATTGAACTTTTTGAGAGAGAATCCAAAACTTGATTGGCTTCACGATAATTATGTGTGACTTCAAGGGAGAGCGAACCAATGAGTCGAAGACATTCAGTCCAGGCTAGTAACATCTTCCATGGAACATTCTTTGAGTAGCCATTGAGAATTTGTACTACAACAGAGGAGTATAATTCTATCCATAAGTCATGCCAACCAAAATTCACAACATACCTTATCACTTTTATCGTAGCCCGGAGCTCCTCTTAAATGGAAAATCCATTACCAATTAAGTGAAGAAAGTACCCCTTCACAAATACCCTATAGGTACGGAAGACACCAATGCATCCAGAGGGACCAGGAGCACCTAACACAGCTCCATAAACATTGGAATTTATCCAGTATGGGAGGGGACGTATCCATAAAACATACTTTATCAGCAGAGGCTTCTTCATACTGCCATTAAACCTAAGATACCTCAGCAGAATAAGGTCAGAAACATCATTTCTCATAGAACCAGTTTGAATGTTAGAGATAGTTCAGATGGAACGGTGAATATAAATAACACCTGCATAGAAAAAGGGATTTGTTCTACTAAATATCAAGGCATTCCTATCATTTTATATGATGTTCAGAACCGTGGCCACCACTGTCAAAAGGATGTTATGGACCTGATCACTGTATTTAGCACTGGAAACAGATTGTATTAAATCCTCTACAAAAAAGAGGCACTTCATATTTTTAATAACACAACTCATATATCTATTAGATAATCATAAAATTTTTCATATTTTTATAAATTGGATTTATATCCTTGTAACCATATATGTGCATCGATTCATCCACAAGCATAACACCACTATTTTGCATTGTACTAAAGTCATCATGTTATTTTGTTTAGAATGTATAATAATTATTTAAAAAACAACTGTAAGATATATAATTTTAATCTAGTCCTCTAGGAAGACATTGAAGTCATTCGAGAATTGAATTAAGATATTCATATAACTATTTATAATTTTGATCTTTGACCCGTCCTATAAATTATTGATTATGTGTATTTGATATCTATATTTTAGCTCTTAATAGATTCAAATTTATATTATTTTTTTGTGGGATTCAATGAATGGATCAACATATTCACTATTATATAATATGTAAAAAAACATTTTCTCCCACTATGTTAAGGTAATTTTAACAACATCTCTTCTGGAAATATATTCACCCATAAGGTGTTCGTTGTGATGAGACTTTGGGAGACTGATGATTTCAAGATCTTATAGGTAATCAGTACACGACCATGTTTGTGTGACATGTTAAATATATTATGATTTTAAGATTGATTTATAGTTTAGGGAAACCATAGGTCATCTCTTAAGGGGTGATGATAGGTTTAGAGTATGTGTTTTTAATATAAATAACTAAAAAATCAGGCGATTTCAAAAATAGTTTAATGAAAATAACTTAACATAAAAAGTTTAATAGTTGACAAACCAAGTGGATTTTGAAAAATATGAGTCAAAGGGGTCATTGTGATTTCACTAAAAATATTTAATTTTAATTTTTCTTAGAGATTCATTTAGGTTTGGAGTAATTCTTTTGTTTAAATTAATTGGAATCCTGATTAATTGCTAAACCTTTATTTCATTGCTTGAATAAGCAAACCATGACATTACAACTGTTTTGTAAAGGTCCAGAACATATGCATAGAATAATGACATCCAAAGTAGACTGAATTCTCATGAAATTGGGTATGAAAAGGATTCTTGTGTTGTCCTATTGGAACAACACAAGTTACACAATCCAAACCTCACACCGATCAGTTAGAAATTAAGAGAAAATCAATCACATGCATCAAAAAAAAAGAATTCAAATAAGATATAATTTAAGATACATAGAAAAAAAATGTTTTCACACCAAAATCAAACCAAACCATTACTTAATATATGTGTCAGAAGTCCCTTGACATTTGTGTTGCTCCCTCACAATGAACACCAATTGTTTATCATGACATTAGGATGAGGAGGATGCAAGGGTGGAAGTCCTTCTTAATTTCTGATCTCTCTATGAGTATATTTAGCTCTAAAACCTACAAGGGGAAGAATAGACTCCTCTAGAACTTAAATTTGGAATGACTTCACTCTCTTGGTCTAACACACAAATTGGGAGCCTAATGATCCATTCTATAGGAAAATTGGAAGGTGGTTTTGAGCACCCTGATTTAGAGAAACCATGTGGATCATTGTTTTATATGGCCAGAATGTCTTATATCTCTTTTAAAAAAAATAAAACATTGTATCCTAACCTCCTGGATATCTCCACCAAAAGTGTGGCACCATTTGGACAATCACATCTCAAGATATTGATAGAACACAACACACCGGTTTTGACTTTATGTAGATTTGGTGTGCTGGATAGATCAGTCAGAATGGGCCATGAGGTTGAATAATTAGGCTTGGGTTTATTCATATGAAATGTATCCAATTGAATTTACGACTAGTCCACAAAATTTCACCCCATTTGGATTTACGGTTTTGTATAGGTATGCAATTGTGTCCACCAGTGTGAATGGATCCTACGAAGTTTGGCCCATTTTTCTTGGACATCATCATGGGCCCTCCAAATCACCTCTTTTTAATAGTGTTTAAAACCAAATAATGGAATAAAAATTAATTGATATTTGTTTTTATTTTTATTATTTTCTATACAAAACTAGTTTAGCACAGTGGTGTAAGGGTCAAAATGAAATAGTGAATCGCGGTGCGATCACACCCCCACACCTAAACATTTTCACTCTTTGGAAAATTCATATTTACAAAAATTATGCATGTAGATATTTCCAACTTAATAAATATTAAACCTTCAATTAAAAATCAATTTCTAATAGAAATGTGATCAAAGAAAAAATCACACTAAGGAGTTATTCTTAGAGATCAGACAACAAGAAGTCTCAAAAGTTGTATCAGCGTGAAATTAAAGGAGTTGAATGATACCAATTTGATAAAATAGTTCAAAAGATTAAAATTTAACTAATTATGCATGTGCGTGTGACTACCATTTCATTATATTATATCCACTTTCTATCATTTAAATATAAGTTATTTTAAAAAAAACTCTTCTTATATGATCTTTTCCACTGATCTTTCCTTGTATCATTTGCAATCAAATTCCACGACCCACACACTTAATCATACCCAAAATTCAAACCATAAGATCCCAACCTAGATATCCCCATATGTTGCACATTTCATCAGTCCCCTCATTTTTTATGTTTTCAAAAGTTCTACATGGAACAAATCTCAAACTCTTCTCCCAACCTTGATTTTATCTCATCAAAAAACAAATTGTAACAGTTAAAACAAGACCAAAATTCAAGGAAGGGTGTTTTTTTACTTGTCCAATATACAAATTTGTTATTTTTTATTTTTTATTTTGAGGGCATACACCTGTCGAATAATAGGTACACACACATAGGTCAATCTAGTACAGTAACGAAAAAGATCAGATAGGGAATTAATGTATGGAAAAATAGTTGTTTAGGATATTGAAAAATTAACGTAACTTATATTTACATTTCATTATGTAATAAATTTTCACACTTCATGTTTGGGTGCAATGATGGGTGAAGAAATTACATGACCTGATTTTCCTTTATACTATTCACAAAAAAGTGAATCATTTTTCTCAAAGGTTTCAAAACGATACAACCATTTATTTCATTAACAATGAACTAAATTTCAAAATAAAGTCACACCATAGTATTGAAATATTACTAAAATACACATTTCATTATTTTTTCAATGTTAAAATAACATGAAATATGTAAATTCCATATGCATATTCAATAACATCCATCAATAAACATGCATCATTTTCCATGAAAAAGTGGGAATAAAAAAATAATATTCCTGCACAAAGGTGTGGGTGAAGGATAGGGGGGAAAGTAACAATAACGTTCTATAAGCTAAAAAGAGAAAAGGAAGAAAGATGAAAAAATTCCTAACTAACCCAAGAATGTACCCACCCCCTCCCACACACACACATTGAGTGTGAAGTTTCCTCAATATAATAAAATATAATGTTGGAAGGAATGATAAAACCTCATTGGTTTCATTCATAGAATCCTTCATTAATTTGGTACTCCTCCATTGGGGACTCTAGAATAGCTTCATGGAAGTGCTTCAGCCGCTGCACATAGACAGTGAATGTTTTCTTGGTTTTATTATTTTTAACTGAACAACACAAAATGGAGCTACTTTAGTAATAGCATATGGGCCAAACCTGTGGGAATAGATATTACCTTGAAGAAACTTTAGCCTTATATTGTAGAATATGACCTTATGACCAATGTGAAATTGAAGATGAAGGATGATATGGTCATGGGGAGCCTCTGTTTTCTCCTTAAAAATACAAGAGTTTCCATATGAATCTCTTTTAATTTCCTCCAGCTCTTGAATATGCAACATCCTTTGATATACTTCACCATAAGGACTAGAATTTCACTATTTAATGGACTAGTAGGCCTAGTGCTCTATCTCAATAGAGAGATGACAACTCTTTCGAAACACTCTCTGATATGGTTACATAACAATGACAGTTCAGAAGAAAGTACTTTAAGCCCATAATGAATCATTGTGTCTAAGAATACAACATTTTTTGTTGGGATTCACCATTTTTGGAAGAATTTTTTTCCATCACTATTTGACACCACATATTGCCCATTATTTTGTGGGTGATAAGAAGTAGACACTCTATTCTTAACCCCATATCGATGCAAAAGAGATTGTATTTTTTGGTATCATAAATGAGAACCCTGATCACTAATAATGAACCTAGGTAATTCAAACCTATAGAATATTTAGGTTCTCAAAAACTCCAAAACTACCATAGAATCATCATTTCTTGTAACCAGTTCATCTACCCATTATGAAAAATAATCCACTATCAGATGAGTGAAAGGATTCCCAAATTAATTGGGGAATAGTCTCGTAATGTCAATGAGCCGAACATAAAGAAATTTAATGGAAGAGAAAGGGGTTTTGTGGAATTTCATTTCTATTATATACATTCCCCATTACTTGAAAGCGAGGAAAAGATTTACAGAAATCATGGGCATCCTGAATTTTTTTTTGGATAAAAGGGATCATAATCAAGGACCTTACGTGCATTCTATTGGGGAAGAAAGTGTCCCCCACAAGCAAGAGTGTGGAAGAACCTAGGGAAAAACTGAAACTTGCTATCAAGAATACAATTCTTGATGACTTGATCACAACATGTGCGCCAATGGTAGGGGTCATCTCAAATATACCAACATGAATAATGTTTTAGAAGGTAGACATGGTTTTTATTGAAGTTAGTTGGAATTCAAGATTCTACCAAATAGTTTATAATTTCATCATACCAATGAATAACATCTTGCAATTGGTACATTTTCTAATCCATAAAGATGTCATTTATTGGAATACAGGGGGTTGAGTCAATGTATGAAGATGGGTGAATCCTATGGATATGGTCAACAACTACATTCTCTACTCTTTTAATCTCTAATTTTTAAATTTAATTCTTGAAGGAAGAGAATATAGAAAATGAGGCATGGTTTGGATTCTGGATTCTTATGGAGATAACAGAAGACTGCATGGTCTGAGTACACATTAAGTTTGGAACCTAAAAGATATGACCTGAATTAATCCAAGGTAAACAAAATGGAAAAAAAATTATTGTTTAGTTATAATGTAGTTTTTTTGGGCATGTTCCATTGTACACAAGGCATAGGAAATGAATGGTAGAGCTCGATCAACCCTTTATGATAAGACTACCCCAACTGCATAGTTAAGGGTGTCACACATGAGATGAAATGGTAAATCCCATCGATGTGGTTGGATTAACAGGGGTGACATGAGACTCCATTTTAAATTATTAAAATCTTCCTCACATTATTTATATAAAACAATATACTTTTCATTTTGGAATAATTGGGAGAGGGGGGGTTCAATTTTACTAAAGTCATGAATGAAACAACAGTAAAATCTAGCATGGCATAGGAAAGACCATACATCCCACACATTTTTGGGAAATGTTAGGGAAAAATGACATCCAATTTTTATTTATCTACTTGGATACAATACCCATAAATGACATGCCCAAAACTATACATTTTTGCACCCTAAAATAGAATTTCTTGTAATTTAATATGTGATTCATTTCAATACACTGACGTAGGACTGAAGCAAGACTACTCAAACATTCATCAAAAGAGGATACATAAATAGTGAAATCATCCATGAAAACTTCCTTGAAATTCTATAGGTAATATAAAAATATTTTAACCACACATAACTGGAAAGTACCTAGAGAATTGCACAAACAAAATATCATCCTCCTCTATGAAAATTTGCCAAAGTGGCAAGTAAAGGTTGTCTTTTTCATAATCCTCAGGGGAAATATGGATTTGAAAGTATCCAAAATACCCATCAAGAAAACAATAATGGGACTTCCCCATAATCCTATCTAGAATCTGGTTAATAAATGGCAATGGGAAATGGTCCTTACTATTGTTTTGGTTTAATTGGGGATAGTATATACAGATACACCAACTATTCTACACACGAGTTAGAACCAATTCATTTTTTTCAATTTAAATTACTATAAGACCAGTTCTTTTGGGAACCACTTGTACTGAACTAACCCATTGGATGTCAAAGATGGGGTAAATGATTCTAGTATCCAATAATTTTGTTATGTAATTTTTGACTTCATCTAGGAGGTTTGGGTTCAGTTGACGTTGTGACTGCCTAATTGGTTTAGCCTCATCATTTAGCATTATATGTTTTGTGAAAATTTATGGGATAATTACATGAATTTCCACAAGTTTCCATACCAAATCTTTTTTATAATCCCTCAAATGTTCAAGTAGTCAAAATCTATGCTTAGGAGGGAGTGAAATAAAAACGATAACAAGAAACTAATTTCCATTCTCAGGATATTAATACTTTAAAGCTTGAGGCGGTTTTTTTTGTTTCAATTCAGGTGTATTTTGGATTTATTGGAGTATGTGTGAAAGTGATAGGTCACCAATCTCATCTAACAACTCAGTGGTATCACCCTCAGATGAGAAATGATCTTTTATAAGATTAATAGTATCATCGATGGTCATGTGATCCTTAGTGTTCTTGAAATCCTTAATTAGAAAACATGCATGAAATATTTCTAGACCACTACAAAAATCAATTCACGATTCATTACCAAGAATTTCAATCTATGATGTAAACACGGAGAGGGGATCATGGGAATGAAAAGAAATGTTTTTAGGTTAATGAAGTACATCTATAGAGTAAACATAGAGAGATGAATGTTCTTACAAGGGGTGCTTTATGGAATCAAGGATGTTGAAGTGGAAAATGTCACCACCAAAATATATAGATAATGTAACATTGTGGACATCAATTATGGTTTTGGTTGTTTTTAATAAGGGTCTCCCAAATATAATAGGTCTATTTCTATTAATCTAATCATCTTCTATTTTGAGAACAAAAAAATCCACAGGTTAAATTAAAAATTTCACCCTTGCATAAACATCATCTAACACAGTAGAAGGGTGTTTTGTACTCTGGTTTTCTTATTGAACAACAATTCCAATGGGATTAATATCTCCAAACTTCAATGATGAGTAAATTTAGTGAGGTGTTACATTTATAGAAGCACCCAAATCAAGAATAGTATTGTGAAAGGAATACTCACCTATAGAGCATGGAACCAAGAATATTACTGGATCATTGCATTTGATTGGAAGTGATGGATATATGAATGAAGAGACATTTCCCCAATATCACCTTCTCATCATCA
Source organism: Viscum album (assembly GCA_963277665.1). NCBI lineage: Eukaryota > Viridiplantae > Streptophyta > Magnoliopsida > Santalales > Viscaceae > Viscum > Viscum album. Next base: position 282,513,484 of record OY728137.1, on the reverse strand, counting down.
TAATTTCTCCTTTTTTGGGTACACATCTCCTTTATAAACTTTTAATATCTTGGAATTTTCTTAATTCCATAAATCAAGGGGATGTTAACCTGCACATTTTTTGAATGTTTCAAATATATATTTATCAAGTTTAGTTTACTTTTTATTCCTAGGATGGGTGGATCTTTGGGGAAATGGAATAGGAATGGTTGAGATAAGTTACTCATCAATAGACACACTCCTTCCTTTTTAATGGATTGTCTCGGGACAAGGATTTTCTTCTCTTGGACAATTTTTAGCAGTGTTTGGGATGGTGGTATCCTCATGAGGGGATTAATCTATTAGAGTATTAATTTAGATTTTAGGATTAGTTCCACTATTAATGGTGATGGAACTAACATTTCCTTTATCCCTAGGGTTAACTATAAGTTTATTGGGTATTTTACCTGACCCGTGACTTTGGATTTCGGCCACCAAGTTATCTAGTTGTCCTAATTGGATTTTTATGTCTTGTATGCCAACTTGGGTGATTTTTTGGAACATGATATTTTTGGTAGCCATTTGTTTCATCATATATTTTAGGATAGGGTATGGTCTTAGAGGGTGTTATTAGAAATTCCATTGTTGTGGTTTGGTATTTCTAGGTGGTGGTGGTGGATAAATACTCTGCCTCGGTTGGTTCCATTGTTGTTGAGGTTGGTTTGAATCCCCCTTTCCTATAAGCTTGGTTTTATTTCTACCTAGAGTTGGATGGATAGTATGGTTCTTTCCTAAAGGTTTAGTTATAGGGGCGCCCTATAAATATACCCTCATGACTCTTATAATTTTCTCTTAGTTGGGGGCATTGGTCAGAATAATGGGTATTAGAAGAATATATACCACAATGGATGGGAGGATGACATTGGGATTTCCCTTGGGAAAGAGAAAGTTTTCTATGAATGGTACTTACCTCTTTGATCTTCGTTTCCACCTTCTTCTCGAATTTGGTACATTACAACTCATGCAAACCTCAAATGCGTACACCGGACCTTGTACTGAATTGTTGAGTGTTCTACACCATGTTCAAAATTATGGTTCTTGCAGTAATTGGGGTCTTATCCACTAGTTACCCAACTATAGTAGAATAATCATATTTCGACCAATAGGGAATAAACCTTCATAAAAATAATGAATTAAAAGTTCATCACTTATTTCGTGGTGTGGGAAACTTGAAAAAATATTTTTTAATAATTTTTGGTATTCATGAAATGTTTCCCCTTGAGATTTCCATATACCACCAAATTACTTATTTATTTTTGAGGTTCTAGAAGCTGGAAATATTTATCAAAAAAGTAGTTTAATGTTCACCCATCATCTAATTAGTGAATTAATATAATACAACTGATCCTTCACAGTGTCTTCTAATGAAAATGGGAATTCCCTAAGCTTTACATGTTATTCATACACCTTAGTGGTATTTAAGGTGGAACACACAGTGTGAAATTATTTTAAATTCTTATGTGTGTCTTCTCCAACGAGTCCATGGAATCTTGGTAATAAATGAATTAAACTAGATTTAAGTTCAAAATTAGATGCCTCTCATTGTATTTGAATATATGTGGGTTGGATATCAACATCAGGTAAGGTTATTTATTTTAATTTCTTATTATTTTCATCCATGTTATGAAAGTTATGTTCAGTTTTAATGTCTGTTTTAGTGGAATAAGTATAAGGATCAAGAGGAGTGTCGATGTTTTGTGTATCGTACTTTAAAGGTTCTCTTCTGTGTCTTAGTGTTGCTGATATAGGATCCTCTCATGTTTGGGTTAGAAAGGTGGTAATTGTCATGAAGTTGAACATGTCATGAACAAAACCTACAAATGTAATAAGCAAAAACACAAATATATAGGTTAAGGTATAAGATAAAAAAAATATTCACAATATTTTCAAAAAAAATTAAAAAACACACACTAAACCCCAAAGCGCTTCCTAACAACAGTTCAAATATTTGGCCACATTTTCCTAAAATGTCAAATTGACAATGATTTTAAGGGTTCTTTATAGTATACAAAAGAATAAAGGTAATCTCTCAATGAGATTTGATAGGTTTATAGTATGTGCATTAATAAAATTACTAAAGGTGGGGGTGATTTTGATAATATTTTAAAGAAAGTAACCTAACATAAAGAGTTTAATAGCTGACAAAGAAAGTGGATTTTGAAAAATATGAGACAAAGGGGTCATTGTGATTTCAAAAAACACATTTGAATTTCATTGTTATTAGATATTCATTTAGTTTTTGAGTAATTATTTGGTTAAAATTAATTGGAATCCCAATTAATCCCTAATCCTTTATTTCATTACTTGAAGAACAAAACCATGACATAAAAATAATATTGTCAAAGTATAGATCTGAAGAATGTATATAAGAGCATATAAAGAATACTAAAATATTATGAATGTGGGTAATAAAAGGATTCTTGTGTTGTCCAATTTGAAAAACATAAGTCACACACTCAAAACCTCACACCGATTCGTTAGAAATTAAATGAAAATCAATGAAATGCATCAAAACAAGAATTCAAATAAGAAATAATTTAAGATACATGGAAAGAAAATTTTTTAACACCTAAATCACTCCAAACCAGTGGCTAATATATGCATCGAAACTCCCTTGAAATGTGTGTATCTTCCTCACAACAAACACCCACCATTTAGCTCAGCATCAGGTGGAGGAAGAAGCTCGAGTGGAACTCATTCTTCATTTAAACACTACCTATGAGGATAGGGAGATCCTTAACCTCAGAGGGGTTGAAATGACTCTTTTTTAACATCAATTTGTTAGTACTTCACTCTCTTGGTCGAACATAAAAATGGAAATCCCAAGGTTCTATTTTATAAGAAAATTGCAAGGTTGATTTGAGAACCCTGATTTCAAAAAACCAATTGGACCATGGTTTTTGATCCCCATAATGTTTTTCTCAATTTTGAAGAAACTAAAAAATTATAGACCCACCTCTAAAATATCTGCACCCAAATCTTTGATCCATTTAGAAGATCTTATCTCAAGATATTGATAGAACATGGTATAACACTTTTAACTTTGTGTAGAATTAGTGTACAAGATAGATCAGTCTTGATTGTCCATCAGATGGCCTAATTAGGATTGTGTTTCATCATATGAAATGTATCCAATTAAATTTATAATAGTATAACAAATATCAACACATTTGGAAGACCTTTTTAGTAGCAGTACATGGTTGAGTTCACTAGTGTGCATGGATCCTGCGCAGTTTAGCACGTATTTCTTGGATATCATCATGGGCCATCCAAATCACCTCCACATTCAATGAAATTATAAAAATAAGTTGAATTTAATTTTTTAAAAGTGATAAACATAAAATAATGGAATCAAACATGATGCTAATTTTTTTATTTATATAATTTTCAATACAAAACTAGTTTAGCACAATGGTGTAAGGGTGAAAATGAAACAACGAATCACTATACGATCAATACAGAATTCAAAAAATTCACGAACAATATATAATTATGTAATACAACCTTCTAAACAACTTTTATTCTTGAGATAACTTTTCAAAAGCTTGTTATAATGTTCAATTGGGGTATATCCATCTATAATGGACAATACCACATAGTTGAAACTCTCTGACCAAGTGAACCATTAGGTGGACCATTATATCAAAGAATGATGGTGGGATGAACATTAATAATTAACATAATATGATTGAAATATCCTTATTCATGATGGGAATATTTTCCGTGTATACAATTATACTGCAAATGGTTTTGAAAAAGAAGCAATGTTTGGTTAACATATTTCGTAATTTTTGAGGTAGAATGCAACAAAAAGAAACATGCCTTAAATCTAGCACCAAAACATGAAAATAATGGTATTTTAATCCTTGTAACATAGAATTAGTCATTGACATGATATTCTGGATAGTTGATGGATACCCCTTTGTGTCTTTTACATGCGTAAGGAAAAGGGAAAATTGAAAATTTTCTTATCTGGATTGAGTTTAAGCTGCTGAAGGAAGAGAAGTCTTCCTTTTACCCTTCACCGATGCAAACTCTTCCCTTATCCACATTTAAATCATGTCCAACCTAGCTTTGATTCCATAAATAATTTTTATAGGAATAGTTTTTAATGTTCTAATAACACTATAAAATAAATTTTTTTCAACATGCATGACATCAAGAAAATGTCTGGCATACAATCATTTCCCATATAGTAACTCAATAAAAATTGATCTTTTCTTCTAACCTAATTCTGTAAGGTTTTTCATAAATGGTTCAACAGAAACAATGTCAATATTTTATAATTTTTTGTACAGTTTATCACCCATTACTAGATATGGTGTTGTGTCTTGTTTGATATTCCCATTGAATGCTATCATCCAGGATCAGTATTTTTGTCGTCAAGGTAAAATTTTTCATTTAACTAAAAACATATTCTTTGAGGAATGTTTCAAGAAAACTGAGTATGAGTTTTTTTTTTCAAATGGGACACCCCCACATTCCTCTAAAGCTATATCCTACTGAATTCTTTAAGTGGGGAAGTCATTTATTATTCTGTAAATCATGGAAATCAATTTGAAATTTTAACATCAATGAATATCATATATTAAAACAACTATCCCACATCAGTTTTATGTCATTGATCAATGGATGCCAATAGACATCAATATCATTACCGGGTTTATTTGGTCTAGATATAATGAGAGACGACATAATGTATTTAAGCTTCATGCATAACCATGGAGGAGTGTTATAATTTGAAAAAAGGATGGGAAATGTACATTGAGTACTAATCTATACACCAAATGTATTTATTCCATCCATAAATAATGTAATGTGAAATTTTCTTGGATCATCTCCAAATTCAAGAAACTAGTACTCAATTTTCTTCCACTAAGGAGAATTTGCTAGATGATGTAGCTTCCCAAATATAATTTTTATATATTCATGCCATGTTAATTTTCTTACAGTTTGTTGACATATATATAGTCATCTAAACCATGGAATGATAGGAATGTACCATACAGATTTTGAAGGACTTGGTTCATTTTTATTGTATTGATCTGTGCCACACTTAGGGAATTTCATGATTGATTCATGGTCCTTTTGAAACAATATGCATCCAATATGAAAATCATTTATATTTTAGATATCATTCCCATTTGAACAAAATATTTTTTTTAGCATATTATGTTCATCATGGTAGTTCATTTTCTTCAAGTAGAAAATCCACAAGAAAACTATGTAGTTCTTTAAATCTAGTGTCACTCCATCTATTGTTATCATTCACATTATATAAATTCAATACAACTGACAATGTTGTGTATTTTGTGAAACTAGTATATAATGGTTTCTTGAAACAACTATTTAACTCTTCAAACAACTTTGTACAATCACAAAGGTCATATTAAATTGTCGTTGTCATTTATTCCATGTGATATCCATCATATTTTACAAATACATTCATATGAAATGATTCATAAATTGTCGTATCTTCCTAATTAATTTCCATGACCAATTTTCCATGTATTTAGTCCATCATTAATAGATCTGATCTATTCTATGAAAAAACAAATGTTCTTCTATCTCTTCCAGACTAATTTTTCTTGAATAACAACACCAAAAACACAGACATAGGATTTCAGAAGGGTTTCCTGTATTCTTTTTTTTAAAACATGATGAACTCTTTAAAACCATCTTCATATTTTTTTTCCAAACGATTAGTGTGCATCCATTATCAGTTCATATCCATCTTATTCGTTTTGTAAATAGATATTGGGAAGTTCTCATTAAAAGTTAAAATAGAGGATATGTTTTAAATACACTCAAGATGACCCACATGAAAAGTAAGGACAACTAAATGAGATATATATGAAGGTAACAATACCTGTGGTTTTTTTTGTGTTGCATGGGTATTTATCTAGTTTTCCCTTAATTCAGTGGAATATATTCACTATTGTTAAGTTGAAGGAATATTTACAAAATAATGTTTCCAATTATAATACTTAAATTATGGATGTTATTAAAATAATTATTTCCAAGTTAATTGTGTCTCTAGTGGATGTATCATGTGATATTTAACTAGAATAGAGGCATGGAACAAATGTGAAATCTATGAAAATTTCCTCAAAAAAATGAAAATTATTGTTAAGACAGACAATGAAGTTATAAACAATGATTCCAAGTAGTGGTTTTCATTGAGAAAGATTGTGCATGAGTTGGTTGCCCAACTCAGACCCCCTAAAATTATTAAATAAGAATACAAAGAACATGAACAAGGTGAATTTTTCTTTCACAAACAATTAGTTTAAAGAAAAAACATGAGAATATGAAAAGTGAAAGAAGAATCAGAAGAGGATAACAAGCCATTATGTTCTAAAATAATGTTGATGAAAATCTTGAACCTTATCTCCCCGAAGATGTACATAGAAGATCACTAGAAAGTGCACACAACCAAATTCCCTTTATATGTAATCTACCATAATTTAAAAATGATCAATATCATTGGATACATGTACCATTGGTTCAATTCCAATGATGAAAAAAACCAGTGGCCCGCATGATATTGATAGATATATTAAACCCTCCATCTTATTTGCTGATAGGGGAACACTAATTGTAAGTATTGAATGAGATGTATTTCTATATATAAAATTTCATTTGCTTGAGTGCAATAAAGGAAATCATAAAAACAAAAATTATTGTCTTATGTTTTGTCAAGATCCAATTGTTGAGTTGGTATAAACAATCAATCCTAAATTGTTAGTCAATTCAAACAACACACCATAATTTTTTCCCTAAACAGCATATCAATAACTAATTGTAAACAATATATCATAAACAAATCATAAAAAAATAAATCCAAAACCAAAAAAAATACACAAAGAAAATCGGAAGTCATTCCACGCTAGGTTAAGATTATTGGAGACCCTCTTCGAAAGTTGGATGAGATGTTCGGAGGCAATCGAGTGGTGTGATTTGAACATCAATTCAATGAGGAGGAGCAATGGTAAAGGGAAGCTTCTGTAGAGAGCTCAATATCGCAAGTGGTTCAAAAATGGTTTGTGTTTTTAAAATATATTGGGACACTTTTATCGGCACTGATATATCGAAATTTTATCAATGCTTATAACATAATCTCTCATAAAAGGACTATTTCTCAGCGCTTTTTTAGTTCTAATAAATCCAATATTTATCAGCACTAAAATTATAGTGCTGATAAATATTTATTTAATCATCACTTTATTTGACGCTAATAAATCCTAATATTTAATTGCGTTAAAAAAGATCTTATAAAGATTCCTTTATCAGCACTTATTATTGGAGCACTTTTAAAGGATTTGTAATTATAAATATATATAAAAAAATTGTAAAAATTAATACATAATTAAAAAATATATATAAATATCAATATAGTAAATATATTCATTTTTAATTATATTTATTATAATTTTATAATTATTTATTTCTAATTATAGAATTTTTTTTAAAAAATATTATTTATATCATTATATATATTTATATAGCTGTAAATATATTTAAAATATATATATAAATAAGTATAGTAAATATATTCATTATTTATGTAAATTTATTATAAATTTAATAATTATTTAAATATAAATAATTATTTAGTTGTAATTATATAAATAATTTTAAAAAAAATGTTTATATATTTATAATTATAAATATATATTTGTATAAATATAGTGACTGTACATTTACAAATATATTTATTTATTAATATTTTTTTACAAATATTTTTTTCACGTTATTAATGAATATCTTATTTTGAGTGCATGCGTATATGTTAAAAATGAGTGAAATTGAATAAATTAATAATATAGGTACACTTTAATAATATTGAGAAAATGGATTAGTTCTATGTGTGTGCATATTGTATATAAAAATACATTAATTACATATATGGGAAATCAATATAATACACATTTGATCTAGATTAAATTAAAAAATAAAACGACATTCAATTATATGTCCAGTACTATTAAATTAGTCAATATATTTAATTCATGCTAATTTTTAATTATATAAAATTATTCAATAAATATATTCTTATTTAAGGTAAAACGAATAAATATTTTGTAATATATAAATCATATTTATGTACATTAATAAATATTTATATATTTAATATATAAAATTTAATAACATTAATTATCTTTATTATCTAATTAAAAAAATATTTAATATTTAATAATTTTTAATCAATAAATTCATTTTTATAGAAAAATTAATTAATAAAATTTGTAATAAACAAATTTATATATTTATTTATTTCATATTATCCAAGTTAAAAATTCGTTTATGAATGAAATATTTATCAACTCTAAGCATAAAGTGTTGAATAATTGTACCCTTTATGAGTGATAAAACTCAAGAGATGATAAAATATACCATTTACGAGTGCTAAAAAATAAGTGCTAATAAAAGATACCGTTTATTAATGTTAAAACTAAAGTGTTGATAAAGGATACCCCTTTTCAACACTAAAAATAAAGCACTAATATATGTTTCCTTTATCAGCACAAAAAAAATGCACTGATAAAAGATTAATGGTTTTTGTATTTTCTTTAGCGCTGATATATTTACCATTTATCAGGATTTTATTCTAGTGCTGGTAAATAACAGTGCTGTTAAAGTCTTGTTTTGTAGTAGTGATAATTCCCCATAAAGGAACAATCATGGTAAATAAGTATAACATCTAAGAGAAATGGAAAAACATTATATAATCAACAAATAGGATCCTAAATAATCAGAAGGGGTCATTAAATAAACATTATAAGATAATATGATCAGTTAATTATAATATTTCGTTAGAAATATTAACAATGACATCATTTTCTTATGTCAAGGATCGCTATCATGGAAACTTGACATATTATTCTAGGCTAATACCATAAGAACACATAGTATCTATTGATATAAAAAAAATACCCTATTCAATTAGGGGATTTACAATTCTTGTCCTCCATATAACATAAATATTAGAACATGTATATGTGTTCTATATAAAGAAATAATACATAGGGAATAACCCTAATAAAATTACATGAGAATTAAGTAGGTTATATAATACCATCTTAAATAATAATTGATGCACTCATATTTTCAAGAAAAAAATTAAACGATTTTAAATGTGGTTTAATGTAAATACACATATATTTTTTTGTTTATTTAAAATATTAAAATTTATAATTGAGGAATCGAAATGGATTAAAGTGAACAGAAATATGTACTTTTATTGTTTTATTTTATTAAGGAATATTTTTTGGAATATTTACTAAGTGATTGAATTATTTTTATGTTAAAAATAGGTCCATCCCAAGCTAGCCCTCATCCAGTATGGAAAAAAAATTTAACTAGCACAAGGGGGTCGGTTGGCCAATCTATCCTTCCAAGAGGTCCTGCTCGAGTTGTAGGATAGTGTGGTCCATGTAGGGAGAATCCCACATAACGTACAGAGAAAGAACCGTATGAGATCATATATTTTGGAACAGTCCCATACATGTGTGTGCAAGGAGCATGTGGGCACCCATCCTCCCACAATAATATAAGTCGTTGAATATATGAAATAATTTTTTAAATGAAGTGATGAATCCGAAATTTTCAATGTGGAATACTATGAAAAGAGAGTTGTTCATCACTTATAATATTGATTTCATTCCATCACAACTCTGTTCCACCATGCCTTAGACACCCCTCACCACCACCCATTACCTGAGCTCCACCGCTGGCACCCCTAAACATCATCAACAACCATTTGGGACGCATCATAGTTGCCATGGAATCCAACTATAATGATTGAACTCAACCCCATGTCCACTTCCATGTCCGAAAATCATCATGGGTAATCTTATCCTCCTCATAAAACCTCCATGAATCCCCTCATGAATTGGTGATCGATTCATATGCCCACTATGATTTTCGGATGGTGTTGATGGAGATGTATAAAAAGAAATTGATTTTATGTATGTAATACATTCCAAACACACCATGAACATGGATATAACAACTTCACCAGATTTTTTTATTCGACACCAACATTATGTTGGAAACACATATATCTTTAGGCTCTTTGTAATATAAACCCCATATCACATTGGTGAGAGAGGGAAATTAATATGTTAGATATTTTAATAATGAAATATAACAAAAATCGATAATGGATATAGATATTTCTAAAGAGTGATATGGAAAATTCTACTGAGGCTATGAGGTGTTTTTTTCTTATAAATGAAATTGTCTTGGACCTCTGTGAAGGGAGAGGATCCACAAGAGAAGGGAAATCAGGGATGAGGAAACCTTACAATAACACTGCTTTTCAGTTTTCTTTTCCATTTTTTTTCATTCATTATTATTATGTATCCCCTATCCCAAATAAACTTTTTTATTGTATCCATGGAGGGGTAGTTCATCCGAGTGATCAAGAAATGGGGAGGATAGAAAATTTTTTCTATCATTGATATTTTATGCTTAAATTGAATAAAAATCATATAGTTATTCTTGTTTTTGATTTCAACTCATTATTTGAAATTTTATGTTTTGAATGTGTTGGAATTATGTTTTCATTTTGTTGATTTTAATTTCATTGATAAATGACATGTTTCTCTCTATACATAATTCTATTCTATATATGGTTGAATATATTAGGTTTGGGTGGTAAGTGCATTATGATCATTAGAATGTGTGTTGAATTTTATGTTGCATGGTTTTATTTATTAGGGAACACAAATTTCTCATAAGGTATTTCTCTAATTTATATATTGGACTCGTCATAATGTTTACACACATAGGAAGTAGGGTAGACCTATCAGAGGTCTTATATATGGATATTATTTCCATCTTCACCTCTCTAAGGGAGAGAGTGAAATCGATATATGAATATATCTATTACCATTCAATAAAATAATAATTGGTAAAAATTGGAAACCAAGAAAATATATCATTTGGTCCATTCAAACTAGATTCTATCACTACTTCCATCATATGCTTCAAAATCAGCCAATTTTAAACTACTTTATAGATTCCTAAATTTACAACCAAAATCAAGAATAATTTTCATAATAATTAAAAAAGAAACAATTATGTTCCCTTTTGTAATAAACTATAATATAAATCCAAGGGTAAATAATATACTATAATAGGTAATAAATTTTTTTTACACTACCCACAATAGGTGTGCATCAAAATGTTTTCTCTTTTCGGGAAGACAATGACACAAAACACAAAAAAAATTATGTTGAAAAATTTAACTTTGAATGACCTAATGAACATGTAAATATATAAATTATCTTATATCCAAAAATATTAATAATAATAATTAAATTAATAAAAGAAAACTTTTGATTATATATTTATGAAATATACCTCACATATTCATGTAACACTTATAGTGTTCACTGTGAACCTGTAAATATGGCTGGAAATCCCTAAGTGACCATGAGAGATATCTAAACATATCTGTTTTCTATGAATAATAACATACATGTTTTCCATTCCAAAAAATAACATTTAATTAATATGATTCAAATTTTTTCAAAATTCTGTGGTCATATAGGAGAAGACCTATAGAGAAATATATAGGAACTCACACATATCTACTTTAGCTTCAAACCCTATGGAGTTGCTAGAGATAAAGTTAAGTATATGCATTACCCTTTTCACTATAATGATCAGGAATAGAATGGTTATACAACCAACAACCAATAAATTTCAACAATTTTGAAGGAATGAAGAGATGATGTACACAAATCATTTTCATAGTATAAATAATGACATTGCTCAAAAAGGAGAACAATGCCATCAAGAAATCATTCGGAGAGACTCTTTATGTGTATTTTGAAATCTTCAAGAATATATTAACAATATACCCACATAAAACTATTTAATAGATTCAATTACATTTTTTCTTAAACCAATGATTTCATTAAAATGATCATAACCTTCTCAACACCAAAATTAAAGGATCCTTGATTGAAAAGTCTCCAGAAAATTCTAGAGGTAAAATTGAAAAGGATAATTAGAACTCACATCAATTTGGGACTAGAGGTACAATCACAAGGGGTATACATGAGGGATGAAATTATGATTCATCGCCTTTATGTATAACCAAAATTGAAGAATCTAACCAATTTTGTGTAAAAACTAGCAATGAGTCATTTATATAGACAATAGGTCATGCCTCTGATATGTGGTTTTTGTTCTTAACATAACAATTTTGTTGACCATTATCCATAAATTCAAGGGAAAAAAAGTTATGGTGTATTTTTTTAGCCATGGTAATTCAATATGAATCTACCACATCAACCCCAGTGCCAACCAAAATATGAAAACAAAAAATTCCAAGTGATATCATTATATCCAAACCATTACCCCAAATATTCTTTCTAGCAGAGTCAATACCAACAATACTAGAACCATCCACCATTTTAAAAACCCTTTAAACATCCGTTTCAACCACCATATTTCTACTACAATACCTATGAATATACATTAACTAGTGTTGCATCATCTAAAAAACTACTGTCTAATATGGTGGGGCTAAAGAAATTATTAAAAGATATTTCTAAAAACTCCAAATCCCTTGTGTTCTTTTTTATAAAAAATATCGGAAAACTACCAGCTAAAATAATTCTAAACCCCAAAGAGAGTGTAAGTGTGATCAAAACATGAAGTGTAAAATATAATAAACCTCTTGAAAAAAGTAATTATGATAATACTGAGAATTATTTTGAAGATAAAACTACTTAGAAAATATAATAGTATTATAGGCAGTAAACTTTCATGGAAATTTTTGTGAAATTAAGGTCAAAATACCCTTATAGAGGCAATGATGGGATAAAAATGGTATCCATGAAATATTCCCTTCTCATTTGTTATGTTGAAGTATGTGGAAGAGGATATAATTTTAAAAAAATCACAACAACTTTTAAACTTTTGATATTAACATCTTTATCTTATATGTGATCAGAAAAATCCAAAATTATACCGATTTTTTAAGCATTTGCGAATGTAAAGAAAGATACATTTTTGAAAAATTGAATATGTATGGGAAGAAGCAACTCATCCTTGATCACACAAATGATGGAAAAAAATTTATAGGTCCCTGAATAGTCTCTATACCATCAAACATTAGATTGTTTAATTTTAACTAACTTTATGGGATGTATGAGCATTAATAAATTTTATGCCTCAATAGTTGTTTTTATCTTTTCAGATTTATAAATTAAAGAAAACCATATTAGTGGTATAATTTGAAAATATACCGATGGTTTTCCTAGAAAGAGTTATAGAATATGTACTCATGGGTGTAAGAGTACTAATATTTTTATATGAGTTCTATATCCTTACCAAAGAATAATACATAACACCCATTTTGTAGCCCATATTTATAGGGAGATTATTATTGAAAACAGAATAAACAATCATCATTGTCTATGAATTTATTGTCATAATAGAGATTGGATATTTCAAATTTCACTAAAACATTCATAATTTAGTAAATCATCTATCAAGAATTCACTCAATTTATATAATATCCCTTGATTAATTTATAGAACCTATTGAAAATTCAGGCATACTTTGGGAATTCATATCTTTGGGAGAAAATTTTTCATTAAAATGTATCATTTTCCAAATACCTGAATATCATGATCTTTTGTTAGAAAATGTGGTAACATCCAACTTCTTTGATGATTTATTAAAACAAATATACATGATATAAGAAATCTAGAACATAGAAATTTGAGACTTAAATTTAATATCATCTCATTGAAAACCCCAAGTCTATAGTAAAAACCACTGCAAAGTGATTTAATTTATGTTTACCTTTTTGAAAGTGATAAAATACATTAGATCATCTCTAATAATCTATATGATACCCAATAAAAAACTATGACTGACCTTCTCAAAAGAAACATCCAAGCCATATGATGGGTTATAAGATATATTATGGGGATCAACCCCAGTGTTTACTCTTATTGAATCTTATAAAAAGTTAATCACATCCATTCATATATCCACAGATATGTATTAATCCCACTATCATGTACATTATAAATAAATGGATAAGAAAATTGTTAATAGTTGTCATCATTTACACAATCATTGATTTTTAGTGTGTTAGCACAATCCAGTGGTACCTAAGAAAACTGGTTTAACCTATACTCAAAATGATAATAAATTAACTGATCCCCATGACAGTAAAAAAAATGTTGTTGGTCTATATAGATTATAGGTAGATATATCAAGACACTTGAAAAGACCAGTTTCCAATCCCATTCATCCGTAAAATGTTAGAATGGCTTGTAAGAAAATACCATGATTTCTTTTTAGATGGTTTTTCAGGATACATACAAGTTCCAATTACACCAGAAGTCCCTAAGAATATGACCATCAATTGTCCATTTAGAAATTTATCTTCCAAGAGGGTCTTTCTTGGGATATGAAATACCCCACGTACATTGAAATTGGGTTTGGTAACTATTTTTTCTTATCATATTAAAGAGTACCTAGAGGTATTTCACAAAAATTTTACTATTTTATATTATTATTTGGATCATTGGTTTGGGAATTTAAAAATGGTTCTTAAAATGTGCGTTGAGAAAAATATTTACATAGACATAAAAAAATCATTCAATTTACATTATGTTATATTTGTAAGAAACAAATTTTTAAATAGAGGGATTGTTGTAGATAATTCAATGGTTGAAGTAATAAATTAGATTTCATATCCAACTTATCTTAAGAATGCATTCTCTTTTTTTGGCCATGAATGTTTTTAAGGAATATTTATCAAAGACTTCAATAAGTTATATATTCCTTTTCCAATATTATTTTTAAAAGAAGATATGTTTAATATTGACGATGAGTTTGGGAAGTCATTTGATTAGTTAAAACAAATGTTGATTACACCTACAATAATGTAAACACACAAATATGACTATATTTTCCTGCTACATTGTGATGAATCAACCCAAGACTTTGGGAGAACCATATTATAATGAATTTAAATAAATCCTCAAGTCATTGCATATGCATCAAATATGCTGGTTGAAACAAAAATTAATTACACAACCACAGATAAGGTGTTCCTTATTGTTGTATTTTCTCTAGATAAATTAAAATCTAATCTTCTTGGAACTAAATTTGTTTTATTTTTCTATAATACAACACTTAGGTATCAATTGAAGAGGACTGATGCTAATCCATGGTTTGTGAGATGGATTCCACTTGTACAAGTGTAAAATATATAAATTAACGATAAAAATGGGACTAAAAATGATGTGGTTAGCCATCTGAGTCGACTACCCCACATATCTAAAATAAATATTCTAAATCAGTTCTCACTAAATTATTTACTACCCAGAGAATAAATCTACATTATATAAGGAATGAATCATGGTATGAAGAAATTTTCAATTATTTAGTAACTTTTAAGGTTCCATCTCATCTTACTTCTCATCAACATCGCAAACATAAATCTAACACAATATTTTATATTTTGGTAGACCCATTCTTGGGGAAAATTTTCAATGGAATATTCGTTAGAATATTATATCAAATAAGATAAATTGAATAATTTTTCAAAACTATATCCCATATTTTCTTATAGATTCCACTTTGGACCCTAGAGTATAGCTATAAAAATTTAAAAATCAGAAATTTACTGTCCCTATTTATTCCAATATGGTAATGCATTCTATAATTTTTTTAAATGATATATTTCTAGTAATATCTCAAAAATATATGAATCACCTCAAAGGAAAATTACGTTCTGTGACAATTTTAAAGCCATTGTAATAAAATTATTAGGAAAACTCCCAATGTACATTATTAAATATTATATTTTTCTAGTTGTTTATTGTGTTTCAATATAAGTGGATCCGAAATATAACTAGAATGATGATGCTAAAAAAATATTCTGTCAAGGATAGCATTTTAGGTAGGATTGGAGAATCGTGATTAATCATCAGTGACCAAGGAAATAGTTTTTCCAATATTCGGATAAAGGAATTAAAAAAAACTTGAAAATTCATAAAAAATAAACACCATACCATCCATAAATAAATATTCAAGGATTTGTCTCCAATATTGAAATCAAATGAATTCTAGAAAAGACGGTTAAACCCAACTAGAAAGACTAGAGCCAAATGTCATAAGATACCTTGTGGGATTACAGAACTTCCTACATGACACCCACAACGATGAGGCCTTATATATTTGAATTCTGGAAATAGATACCCCCTCCCTATGGAATAGGAATATACAGTCCACTTTGTAGTAAGAGAGATGAATCTAGACCTTTAAATTGGTGGGAAATAAGGGAAATTGAATTAGTAGGAGATAGAGGGAATCATGAAGGAAGATTTTAAATGTTCAAATATATGTAGGGAGAAAACAAGGATGGACCATGACAAGATAATTAAACCATGAAACATTAATCCTATTGATCTTGTGTTGTCATACAAATCTAGACATAAACTGATGACATGTAAAATTCTTTCCAAATGATAAGAACCCTTTACTATTATTCGTGTATACCCCTTTATTTTTTTCAAATTGTAATGAAGGGAGGAGAAAACCTATTTACTATAAATATGAAGATTTTGAAGGATTACCATGATACCATACCTTAAAGACTAGTGGAGTATACTACACTTGTCCGCCCTTATTACCAATGAAGACCCATCAGGTTATACACATCCTTTATAGTTGATAAAATATGACAATTCCATTTTACATGCAACTACATAAATAATTTATTAAAATCCATTTAGGACATTAAAACTGTTAATTATAAGGGAGGTAATCTATTATTCGAGGATTTCATTTAAATAATAATTTTTTTGAGGTGAACTAACAATGTTAAACAAAATTGCTTTCGGGAGCCAATACATGTTTTTTTTTCATAGTTCACCCTTAACTTAATTCATATTTAATCATAATTGAATAGAACTACTTGTTCAGACTCATTTATTTATATTTTTAGGTCCATTTATATGTACCATGGAAACATGTAGTTTCTATACATAATTCATTCTTCAAAAATTGAGTTTACACTATCTGAATGAAATTTATTTCATAAAAGAATAATTCAAATCATAAAAATGATAAAATAGAATTGTTAAAGGAAGAACCTCTAAAATCCAACATTTTTCAACATTTTAAATAAGAATACTAATTTGAATGATTTTTTTTCACTTTAATTTTTATATCGCTTTGAGATTCAAATAAAAATTTCATTCCCAAATTTAGCTTCTAACTTCACATGACTAGTCTATAAGACCCAATTTTATTTGGAATCCATTGATTTCCATGTTTATTATTTCAGTTATTACAATATTGAATGAATAATTTAGGTAATATAATTATTATAATGATTTATGGATATTGAAATTATGAATTTTGATTGTAAGAAATTAGTTGAATCAAGTAAATGAAATTCCCTACCATTTTCACACATTAAATTTGTGAAATTTAGGTAAATAGATTTATTATTATTATTAGTCATTACATGAGTGAATGTCCTAAATTTTTTAACCACTACCAGAGATTATTTAAAATCTAAATACTTCATATTATATTTATAGAATATTTCAAAACTAATATCGGGACACGTCACCATATAAAACATTCATTAAAAGTTGTAAAATCAATTACTAGGAAAAAATGTATAATGTGATTGAGGAATTTTATTTATGAGACCTTATAATTGAGACCAAAATATATATTCATACATGTTTTTCCCAGGAGTCCATGAATGACCTTGTTAGGAATGTTCCATATTTCAAGTCATTTATATATATTCCTACACCACTTCTAGTATTTTACATGATATCAATGTTGAAGTGTAGGGGTTTAGGGATTTCCTGGTGAAAGGGATACCTTATATTGTAAATGAAAAATATAGTGTGGTAAATTTGATATTGATAATGTTTTTTGATTCATTAATTATAAATTAAAATTTTCCCTTCATGAAAAAATAAAAAAAATAAAAAATTATTAATGGGTTGTGACTTAGGAAAATAAAAAATCAACCATTCTATACTGATGATTTTTATCATATGTTGTCAAGTGATGTTTGTGAGGTATAATTAAAGAGTAAATGTTGAATAAAATATTAAAATGTAGTTTGAGAGATTTTTTTTAAAAAAATATAAAAAAATACAGATTGAACCACTGAATCATTATGTTATCATTGATCATAACCTTAAATTG
Organism: Viscum album; assembly: GCA_963277665.1. Classification (NCBI taxonomy): domain Eukaryota; kingdom Viridiplantae; phylum Streptophyta; class Magnoliopsida; order Santalales; family Viscaceae; genus Viscum; species Viscum album. Next base: position 282,495,244 of record OY728137.1, on the reverse strand, counting down.
ATCTTGGTAAGTGGATGTATTCAATTATAAGGGGAGATTTCCAATACAATTTTACATTTTATATCACTCTTAATATGTAAGATATAATCTTCTAACTTGGGGATTTAATTTTAAACATCAATTCCAACCAAACATAAGCCTCAGAGTTATTATATCCTTATTTGTAAGCCATAAAGATTTCATGTTCTCTTTTTTCATAATGATGTGGCTAAAGTAGTTCATTTTAAAGACTATATATATACATAATTTACTCAGGATATAAGCATAAATATACATGAATTTGAATCATGACTAATGAGATAAAAAAAATTCAAAGTGAGTTAGATCACATCTTAGAAAGGTTAATAATAATTAATTAGTAATATTTAATGAATTAAAATAAAACATACACCATATTCAAAAGGAAGAAAGAAAATTTCTTGTAATTATTATTCTATTGAAAAATGAGAAGTTAAATTGATGATTTATGTTAAACTAGAAAATTTAGTTTGACATTGAAAATAATTTGATTTTAGTGCTATGATATTTAAATATTGGTAATTTTATCACACTCTTAAATTCAATGTCTATGTTTAATGCACAAATAAAATCAGAGTTTAGGTGTGATGATATTTTTTCACACATAATTTCTTCTAAATTGTTTAATAGTTTTAAATGATTTTAAGGTGTTTTAATGAAAGTCCCCATGTAATTAATTTTTTATTTAAAATATGAGAATTTATAATTGAGATATCAAGAAGGATTAAAATGAATTCAAATGTGTATTTTTAATGTTTTATTTTATTTATGAATATTCTTTTGTGTATTTACTATGTGTTTGGATTTTTTTAGGTAAAAAACTATGGCTATCCCAAACTAGACCTCAATCAGTTCCCCAAAATTCCAATTAGCAAACCAAAGAGGGCCATCCGGCCAAGAATTCCCACAAAGAGGGACTATTGTAGTGGTAGGAGAAAATCAGGCACGTAGGGAGGATCCTCCATAGTGTGTGGGAAAAGTCCCACACGTGACTATTCATGTATACATAGAATCATATTTGTGTGTTCATGGTATATCTAGAATTCCATCATTTTAACTGGCTTCTAATCCAATGGATTCACATAATCATTTATTATAAAAAAACAATAATTTTTTATGTGGGATGATATAACACAATAGTTATTCATCACTTAAAAAATGAAGGATGTTTTTCCATAGCTTCGCACTAGCATGCATCAGACACCCCTCATCACCACCCTTCACATGAGCTCCACTAGTGCGACCCCTCAACTTTATTTTCCACCATGTAATGGTCACCAAAGACACCATGATAGCCACCTAGGGTGATCAAACATATACTCATGTATACTACCTTGGAAATAAATCATGATAGATCTTTTTCTCCACCTTGGAAGACCACCATGAAGCAATTCATGAAGTGGATTTAGATCCATTGGGCCACTGAGATTGCCGAAAAACATTGAATAAGTTTCACCAGATGACATGTGTCACGACCCGTCTTCCAGGGCTTGTGTTGTGACTACCCCAAACCCTCCTCTCATTGGCTAGGGACTGGCGACTAGAACTGAGTAGGAATGTCCCACAAAGGGGAGGCATTTTACTAAGAACTTGTACACACAAACCTTTCTCCAAGAACAATTAATGCAATTATAAACATTGAGAGAACATATATCCACCCCACTAAGACAACCAATGAGTGTAACAATACAAAACTGAAAAGTAAACGATCTGGAATAAAAGAAAAACTGAAATAGAAAAGTACAAGACCTTGGATATCGTCCGTAGAAAACCAAACCTATATGGCAGGTACATTAAGTTGTATGAATTTCATTGAAGCGTACCACATCCATGGGTCACCTTGAATCCCCACCTATCTCCGGCCCGCTAAGGAATCCATCAAAGGTATCTATCATCTTCACATGAAAAATCACATGTGGGTGAAGCCCGTACAGGGGCGAGTAAAACAATACTCAGAAGAGACCCCAATAAAAAATGGTAAACAACAAATAAAGACACAAGGTAGACTAAAAAATAGGACAACAAAGTGTGTCCTCTAAGAAGTATAGTCAACAGAGTCACTAGAGTCAACTCCCACCAGGATACATATACTAAGATTGTCTACGAAAATCCAAATCAAACAAGACATACATTCTTCGTAGTACACCTACTTTGAATCTCTACAAGAGACCTACTCTACACCATCATAGGAAACCTACTCCGCACCCCTTAAAGAGACCAACACCACATCTTCATAGGAGACCGACTCTGTATATTTTTAGTAGACCAACTCTATATCTTTACAGGAGACCACCTCTACATATTTTTCATAGCCCGTCACAAGATTCTACTCTTAATGTGCTCGTTACGGAAGCACATACACCGATATCTGATAGCTCTTATGCCAACCTCCATCAAATTTCACATAGACTATCGCAAAATGACCACATTAGAGTGGGATCCCAAACTCTACAAATGTATAGTCAAATGGACTTACTATTTGAGAGTTATGGGTATTTATCTAAAAAGGGGTGTGGGGTCCAAGTTCGGTCCATCTCGGTTTAACCGACCCAACCTGACCCACTGGTTTGACCAGGCCTGCTGGACCTGCCCCACCCTGGTTGGGCATGACTCGCTCCACTGGCCCAACCCACCTAATCAATCCCAGCCCACTGTGGGCCCTACCTTCTAGCTCTATCCCAAATCGATTGACCGGTTCAGTTTAGCCCACCTGAACACAATGGTTGCCACGTCCCCACCCAGTCAATGCGGCCAGTCATCGGGCTAGAGGCTCCTCCCACACACTCTCCCAAGGACCGCGTGTCAACCGGTTGATCCAGCGCTCTGGCGCATCACATGTCCATTCTCCCACAACCCACCCTGTCCCCAGCTCTTGCTGCCACCCCCAGTCGCACCATTGGCTGACCGTCAAACCAGCCACCTCTACGGGCCCCTTCCAACACCGCCGCACCTCGCTGGTGGAGGGTCCCATTTTGCAGGCCTCCATCATCACCCTGCTAGTTATTTATTTGAGAAAGAAGAATTTTTGTGATCCTAGGGTCTCAACCTTCCCCACTTTGGCCTTCAATCCTACTTTTCACAACATAGAGGGTCCGACCGCATTTGGAACCTCCCGGAAAAATGTGTTGTGACCATGGAGGGTCACCGGTAAAGAACACATGAACAAGGATAGAGAAAATTACTAATAACACACGAAGAATTAACATCTTCCTTATTCATTTGTCCTTCATTCACCCCATAAGAAAAAGGGGAAGAAAAAACGTATTAACATAGATTATTCTTCCTTTAAAACCTTAAAATAGAAGACCCCATCCTACAAGAATGATTGAATCGTGGATCAACTTATTCGTGGGTTGATCTGCATTAAACATTTGAAATAAAGAACGAGAATAAAAATCACCAAAAAAAATAAACCCCCTACCTAGAAAAAGGATTTCTCTGAGGAGAGAATTTTTTGTTGATGGTGATCCATCGACTAACATCATCGATCCATCGTTCTTCATTTAGTGATGATTGATATGAGCTCCAAACATTAAGTTTCCACCAATGGCGAGAGAGATTCCTTCTCCTTTCATCTAGGAAACATCAGGGCTCTAAGGAAAATTCTTCATCATTTTGAAATCAAACATTGGTCCATGCATCTGTTTAATGAAGAAAACTTGGTAATGTATTTCATCATTTTAAACATTTTTTAGAATTTCCACAACGCTACATTGTAGTGTCATTGAGTTGTCACATCACAGTGCCGCTGAGTCCCTATTTAACATTGAATAAATAAAATAAAACAATATTTTATGTATATTTTAATTTTATCTTAAAAATTCAATAAATTAACTTATGCATCCGACCCATGTTGGCCGATGTTATGCCCCTCCTAAGGTAAACTAGATGTTCTAAGCTCAATTTTTCCCTTAAATTTCATATCTTGGCACCCATTTATAAGTTACTAATACCGCATTTTCATTCTATTTTTTAATAAACATAAAATTTTGTTTGAACATATATTTTGGGAAACCCAAGCGTCGTAATCATGTGTCGTCTCAGCAAATCACATCGAAATAACGCCAAATAATTTTCAAAAAATTACATGGAAAATCTAGGATATTAAATTCTTTCCACCTTAGGGCTTTATATCCCTAAAAGTACAAACAAGGGCTAAGTAGACAAATGGGGATACTGAGAATGAATATGATCCTCCCACTATCAAGTGCTCTTCTGGAGATTCTCGTGCTACCAAAAAATACAGATTAGGGTAATTGATTGCCCATGGGGTGGGGGTCATCTTTTATTGATACTCAATATCCATTAGAGAATCCACCAAAGTCACCCCGTCATCAACATCAATCTCTCCCCAGTCATTGATGTCTGATAGGTCATGTATGTATCTCCATAGCTGGGATACATGGAAGATGTCATGAACCGTCTCTAACTGCAATGGTAGAGCCAAGTGGTATGAAAACTTTACCACTCTATGAAGTATCAGAAAATACTCGATGAACCGCAAAGACAACTTTCTGCCCCAACCAAATATTTGTATCCCATGTCAAGGAGAGTATAGAAGGTACACATGGTCTCCTTACGCGAACTCCAAGGGACTCTGTTGCCTATCAAAAAAGGACTTATGATTGCTCTGTGCAGTCTCCATCTACTCTTGGATGTCTTTCACATTATTTGTGGTAGCCTGCACCAACTCTAGGCCCCAGAGTGATAACTCTTCAGGGTTTTTCTATCCAAGTCATGTCCTATAGGGTTTCACGTAAAAGGCCTCGATCGGTGCCAAATAGATGGTGGAGTGTTATTTGTTGTTGTAAAAAAACTGCACCATAGGTAGGTGATCCTCCATAATGCAGCCAAAATTGAGGATGCAAGAATGTATCATATCCTCTATGATTGGAAGGTTCCACTCTATCCGGCCGTCTATCTGTGGGTGAAAAGATGTACTCAATAGAAGATGAGTCCCAAATGCCTCCTACACTCCCTTCTACAACCAGGATGTCAAACATGCATCAAAATCTGAGACAACCATCGATGGGACTCCATGGAGCCTAACTACATCCTATACATAGAGGAGTCCCATGACCTCTACATAACTCTATTCCCGAATCTCTAGGAAGTGGTTTGACTAGGTGAGTCCATTAATGATCACCTAGGTGGTATCGTGCCCCATAGATGTACGTTGTAGAACCATCACAATTTCCATCAATATTCCATCCCAGTTCCACACTGGAACCTCAAGGGGTTGAGTCAAACCCACAAGACCTGGTACTCAGCCATCCCTTGCTAAAAAGTGAGGAATCTAGAGACAAACTCGAACAGTTCATTCATCATCCCTAGCCACCAAAACTGATAGTATAGGTCTTGGTACATCATTTCCAAATATGGATGTCCCGCTAAAGGGGATGTGTGGAACTCCCTTAACACCTCCTTCCATAACATCACTAGTAAAACTGCGCGTCCTCGAAAAATAATGGTATGCTCCCCATGTTTTTAATATCCATCAGGGGCTTTCCCTATGGGCTTCTGAGCATGTGTAGTCTCACATCTGGTATCTCTGAGAAGTGCCTCCCTGACTCCCTATAAGAGTATAGGGGTAACTACCATTTACTAGAGATATGATTCCCCATCTCCATCCATGAATGATTTCTACAATAACGCCAACTTCTTTGATGCCTCAACCGGTAGTTGTGAACTCAATCTCCTATGGAGAGAATATACCACCACATTCCCTTTGCTAGGAGTATAGACTATTTTGAAGTTATAGTCCTGGAAGAACTCTAGCCAATGAATTTGTATCAAGTTCAAATAAATTTGAGAAAAGATATACTTGAGACTTTTGTTCTATGAGTAGATAATAAACCACTTACCCATAATGTAGTGTCACGACATCTTCAATGAGAAGACTACCGCCACCAAATCCATATTAGGATTTTCATTGTTTTACTCGTGTGGTCTCAACTTCCATGAACTGTAGGTAATCACTACTTTCCCCTACCTGGGTACACCGCCAATCCCAATCCCTGATATATCTCACAACACCATGTACTCGACACCCTCCTCTGGAAATCATAAGATGGGAGCGCTCTCCAAAATCTACCTCAACTTTTAAAAGATCACTAAGAACTTATTTGTCCATATGAAAGGTTTTCATTTTTGTGTTGAGGAATTCAGGGATGATACTACTCTGGAAAATTCTTGCACAAACCTCCTATAGTAACCAACCAACCTAGGGAAGCTCCACACCTTGGTAACATTCTTAGGTGGCTCCTAAGCAGGCACTGCCTCTAAATTCTCTAGATTTACTGAAACTCCATCCTACTAAATAAAGTTTCCCAGAATGTGGACCTCTCGTATCCAGAACTGAAACTTCTAGAGATTCCCATAAAGGTGGTTCTCTCAGAGTTTGTCTAGGACCATACTCAATTGTATTGTGTGATCCTCCTTAGAAGTCAAGTACACCAGGATGTCATTACTAAATACCACTACAAAATCGTCTACGTAAGGATGGAAGATCATGTTCTTGTGTTCCATTAACACTTCAGGGGCGTTAGTTACACCAAAATGCATAACTATGTACTCTTAGTGGTTGTAGTGACATCTGAAAGTCGTCTTCGGAATGTCCTCATCCCACAAATGAAGATGGAAATAGCTTGATCTGAGGTCTATCTTCAAGAACCATCTCACTACCTTCAGCTAATTGAAGAGATCATCAATCCTCAGTAGTGGATACTTATTCTTCACAGTCACCTGATTCAGGTGCCAAAAGTACACACATAACCTCAAGATTCTTTCTTCTTTCTTGAAAAATAGGGCTAACCATGGTGCAAAACTGGGTCTCATGAAGCCCTTCCAATAAAAGTACTCCAACTGTAAACTCAGCTCATGAAGCTCTATGGGAGCCATCTGATATTCCAGTGTAGATATCGGTGCTATCCCAAGGTACATGTCAATGCAGAATTCTACCTCCCTATGAAGAGGTAGTCCTTGAATATCATCTAGAAAGACTTCCTCGTACTCGTCAACCACTGTAGGAATCTGACGACTCTTTTAATCTTCTGCACTGAGGGTCATGCTAGATAATTTTTTGTGATCAGTTGCACCCTCCTATGTGTGATTCTATACAACACTTCTTGTGTTTCCATTTCACTGAAAAGGTAAGACTTGGTCCCATATTCCTAGACACACCACACTATGAGCCTAAAATAGTCGATCTGACCATGAACTGTGGATAAGCAGTTCTTACCTAGAATGTCTTCATAAGGCCTTGATGCTTCCAACCAGAGATACCAACCGAAACTCTCACCCCCAGAGTAATGGGACACTATCAGAACTGGTGTATCATTATCTAATCTCCTCATGTATAAGTATCTAAACATAGGGAAAAAATAAACAGTTCCACTAGAATCTCCATGTATCAAAAAAGGTATGTGGTGATAAAATATTGATGGGAACCCATGTCTATAAAAACTATAGCTAGGGTGGAAAAGAGATAGATCATACCTATAATAATCTTGGGAGTATTGGGATATTAGGCCTCCATCGCTTGGAGTTGGCCTTACCCTTGTCAACCGGCTCCCTGAGGTAGTGGTGGACCACCTAGGGGTATGGTGGTAGTGTCTCGAACTTCATTCCACCATCTCCCTCTCATCCCACTCCTCTTCCATGCCCTCCACATAAAAGACTACCCTATTCCTACCATTTCCTATACCTTGATGGTCCCTACACCATCTCCTAGCCAGTCATTCGGCTGGTCAGACAATCTCTTTTCATATTTCCCCAACCACCGCACGTGTAGCACAACCCTTATATTGTTCGACTAGCTCTTCCCTAGAAGCCCCACACCACAGGTCCCATGTCCTGGGGTCTTCCCTAGATATTCTGGTCCTCTGGGACCTATACATCAACTGTCAGTGAGCTACTTTCAAAGATTCAGCTATCTGATGCCCAGTTGTAGCTCCCACCACCGGTGCCCGCTCTACAAGAAATCTCTCTACCAGTAGAGCTTGCTCCTACACCCCATCATGTGTGGGGATGATAAGGGATATCATTAATGAATGATATCCCAACATAGTCCCTACTCAAAGGTATGATGCCTGAATAATGGTTCTCACACCATGTCTATAGTGTATTGAGAAAGATATGTGAATCTCGATGAGTACTTTTCCACCATATGGTTTCCCTACTGTAGATGCAGGATCTCTTTTATATGCATAGATCTTAAGTTCACTAGAATTTAATCATCCCTTAAGAGAAGATAACAATTTTTCTAGGAGTGGGTCTCCTCCTTATGCATCTGGATCGTTAAGCTCCACCACCTCCATGTCCATCCCTATAGAAGTCTCACTGCTACGACTGCCATCTGATCAAGAGGCATCCTAATTTGGAAGAAAACTCATGTAACTAACTCCAGCCAATCCTCAGCTACCTGAGGATATATATAGCCTCTGAATCCGGGATTTCACTATCTTTGGTACTGATGAAACTCACTAATCTAGCATTCATCCTCTAATAGTAATGATGGTAGGAACTAATGCTCTCCATGTGGTGGTATCACTGGTAAACCACTAGGAGGTGCTATATTATCCAATAGTACCTGCAGTAATGCCTCATCTCATGTAAAACCATCCTTATGGTAACACACTAGAATCCAGGATGGATGCCTGTGTGGAAGAATCATGGAATAGAAGAAGATGTACCACAGTCAAAAGAGTATACCTGGTGATCTTATTTTGACTCAATGAGGATATGATAACACATTAAATTTATATATGATGCATGAACCATTAATTTCCCCTGAAACTAGTGTTTTCACACAATGAGTTGGAAATCAGAATTTAAGGTCTTGGTGTATGAATATGTCGGCTGCTGCACCAACAATGGGTTCCCTGGCCTAAAATCTGAACTCAAAACACTTAACATTTTTCCCCAAACAAAAAGTGAAACCAACCTCCTCTAATACCAATCTATCACCACCCATCCCCTGGGACCCATGCCGTGACTACCCCAAGACCACCTCCCATAGGCCAGGGGCTGGAGACTAGCACCATGTGGGCATATCCCATAAAAGTGAGGCATTTTCCTAAAAACCTTTACACACGCACCCATCTCTAAGAAAACGTACTGAAACTAAAAACATTGAGTAAATAAATATGCACCCCACTAAGATATCCTCTAAGCATAACATTAAAAAACTAGAAAGTAAATGGTCCAAAATAGAATCCCAACTAAAGAATAAAAGTACAATCTCCTGGATGTTATCTGTAGAAAACGCTACTTGAAGGGAAGGTATAAAAGCTGTCTGAATTTTATTGAAGCGTACCATGTCCATCAGGTCACCCTGAAACACCACCTATCTCTATCCCACTAAGGACTCAATCAAATCTACTGATTGTTTCCACAAGACACGACATGTGTGGGGAAATACCAAGCATTGGTGAGGAAACAAAATACTCAATAGGGCCCCAATACACAAAGGTAAAAAAACCAAGACATAAAAAAGATTACCAAAGATGTACATGAAGTGAAGCCTCTAATAAGTACATTCAAGAGATTCACTAGAGTTAGCTCCTGCCAAGATACATAAACGAAGAAAGTCCAGGGATGTAAAAATCCAACGAGACCTGTAGTATTTGTAGGAGACCAATGACGCATCTCTACAGGAGACCCACTCCATGCCCTCGCTGGAGACCTAATATGAACCCTAGAAGAATAACAACTCCACAACTTTGTAGGAGAAAAACTTTGCCTCTTAGTATGAGAACAACTATTCATCTTTGCAGGGGACCAACTCCATTTCTTCACAGGAGACTAACTCTGAGTCTTTTCCACAACTATTCAAAAGATTCGTCTCTAATCACACTCCTTCAGGAAGAATCTACACCTTGATCCAATAGGTCATATACCAACCTCAACAAAATGTCACATCGATTATCCCAAAAGGATCACCGCATCGCAAGGGTCCCAACTCCACACTTTTCTCATAAAACGGACTTAAGGTTTGAGATTTATGGGCATTTAAGTAAAAAGGGATCGGTTGGGTTCAGGTATGATCCAGTTAGAGTGACCTGACACGCCGGTTCGACCCCGACTGTTGGACCCAACCTATTATGCTGGCCCAACCAGCCAACTTCGGCTCGGAACACTTGTGTGGGCGGGTTCGGTCCACCCGAATGCAGTGGCTATTGTGTCCCTGCTGAGTCAACATGTCCAAAAATTGATCTGGAATGCATCTCCATGAACCTCCCTAGTCGTGGTTCCCATCACCACCCATAGCCTTTCTACCCATGGCCAAACCACTACAGGATCCTCTACCACTGGTTGTTGGGTTAGTGGCCACCTACTTCCAGGTGGCTGCACCACCGGTAGCTACCACTAGCCCCCGTTTTTTCTGGCCCCCATTGTCACCCTACTACTCCATTTTTTGAGACAGAATCACCATTGTGATCCTTAAGTAAAAACCTTCACTAATTTTGAGTGAAATAATTATACACACCACTATGGGGGTCTGAAATATTTCAAAACCCCTGAAAAAAATGTGTTGCGACCACCGAAGATCCCTGAAAAAGAATTCAGAAATGGGGATAGATGAAATCTCATAGAACACCCAAAGAACGAATTTCGGCCTTTTTCATTCATCCTTCATTTATTCCATTAAAAAATGGGGAATGAAACAAAATTATTCACATGGAGAATTCTCCCATTAAAAACCTACTGCAGAAGTCCCCATCCTGTAAGAATGATCGACCCGTGGAACAACTTGTTCGTGGGTTGATCTACATCTTTGTTTGAAAGAAAAAAGGGGAAATATAATCACATAGAAATAATCCCAACACATAGAAAGATGATCATTCGTAGGAGAGAATTAATCATTATTGGTGATCTATCAACTAACATCCTCGATCTATCATTCATCGGCATTCATCATTCGTTGATGCCTGATCCGGCTCAGATTTCCAAACTGTTGTCACCAGTGAGAGAGATTCCTTCTCTTTTTCATAGGGAAACATAAGATATCTAGGTAAAGTACTCCATCATTATGAAATATAACATTGGTCCCTATATTTGTTTAAATAATAATATGTGTTAACGTGTTTCAACATTTTAAACATGTTTCATCATTTCTATGATGTTGTGTTTTAGTGTCGTTGAGTCTCTGCATTGCAGTGTTTTTGGGCCACTGTGCTACATGGAAGAAATAAAATAAAAAAACTTTTTATGTATATTTTACTTTTATCATAAAATATCCATAAATTAACTTTTTCAGCCAACCCGCATCAGCCGATGTTAGGCCCTGCCTAATGTAAATTCGTTGTTCTGAGCTATACGTGGCCCTTAGATTTCTGATCAGGGTAACCATTTGGAAATTAATAAAACCACAAGCACACTCTATGTTTTATTAAACTAAAAAACTAGTTAGAATATTTATTTTAGGAACCTCAGTCCTAAGAATCATGTTCCATCTAATCTTCTAGTCTCGAAAGAATCCCATATAATTTTCAAAAAATTTAAATGTAAAATATGGGATATTACGATATGAATGACATGCACACCATTCATGTTATTCAAATCATGTGAAAGGATATAATGGTTTTGTTAAATTAATTCATTCCTTGTCATAAATATTTTTGGAATCATTGATAACTTTGGTAGTTTAAAAGATACACCCTCAATCTGGGTGGTTATTAGAGTAATATATAATGATACAACTTTGATAAATAAAATAGAAACAAATATGCAATAGAAATTGACATTTATAAAGAGAGGTATAAATGGTTTTATCAAGGAAGAGAAGTGTTCTTTTTTTATCAAAGTAAGGTTTGCACCATTGTGAAGGGAGAGGATGAACTAGATAAGGGGAAGTATCATATGAGGAAACCCTTTAGCTTCACAACTTTTCATTCTTATTTTTCTTTACTTATTTCTTATCATTATTATGGTGTGTCTGTAACACCCCATGTTTTTCTAAAAATAAATAGAAATGCATGGAAGTTTGTTTAAAATAGATATTTTTAATTATCCTTTAAAAAACTTTTCTACTTCTATGTTTGGAATTTCAATAAACTGTCATCTACAATTGTGTTCAGTATGTTATTTGGAGTCTATTTGAACCAACTTGTTTCTTTGGTGAATAGTGACATACCCTTATGAATAGTAATATTAATAGTGATATGACCCTAATGAATAGTAAATATTATTATTATTTTATTTTATTAAGGCTTTAAGATAATAACATCTAGGTAAATTTTTCATTGTGATACAGAAGTAGTAACAGAATTAGAATTGTAAATTTTTGAATTAAGTATTATTTTATTTAAAAATTAAATTAATAATATTTCTAAAATTCTTTCAAAAAATGGACTTTATTTTTGAATTATATATATCAAAAAATGGTTGGGGTAAATTTTGGAATTTTTTTTGAAACAGTTGATTTTTCGGTGAATAGTAAAAATACGGTTTTTAGTTTTAGTGTATTAATGACATCATTAATGATATAAAAATGATGTCATAAATCTGGTCTACTTGTGTATAGTTAAATAATATGTGAGGTGTCCCAAGTGGCTTATAACATGGGAAAATACCATAGGAAATCCCATGGTTTTTTAAATACCACTCATGAGGTGTCCCTTGAAAATTATTAAAATAATCCCTCACTTTCCTATAAATACCAACTCTTCCCTTCATTGAATTAATTCCAAATTCTCCCTCAACTAAAATATGGCCTCCTTACCTTCATATTACTCCTCCCAAGGTTTCCTCATGCCCTAAAGTTCCAAACCTTCAATTATTAAGGGTTACACTACAAGGTAAGAAAATTCACAATTTATTTCTTTTTTTCCATTCAAGTTCTCTTTTATGTGGTATATATTTCAAGTTTCCATACCATGTTCTTATTTTCTTATTATTCATGATCTACTCTATATTATGATTCATTTCTGGATAGGTGACCCTTGTCCCCTCTCTTTTTAATATTTTCTAAAACCATGTTGCGTAGCCGTTAGGCTAACGAATTTTTGTAAGCGATTTCAAAATTATTCTTTTATTTTGAGTTATTTCCTTATTATTTCTTCATATATCCTTACACAAGAGGCATTAAAACTCCAGAAATAATGTATATTCTATATTCTATCATGTTTATGGAAAATTACTCATCATTATTCTTCTACTCTCCCTCTCCTCTCCCACTTATTTAAAGAATAAAAACATTGTCCGTTTGTGTCGAATTATCGACATCGTGGACGATGTGATTTCAATTTCCAATAATTATTTCAATTCTGGTCATGAAACCATTTTTATGGTTTAAAAAAGTTATAATATATGTTTTATGACTCACCCATGGTTATCTAATTCTTTTTTACACATGGTTCTAATTTATAAGATAAAACATGGTTGTTATTATCAAATAACCACTAAAATGATCTAAACGAACATCATTAATGTTCTTACTTATGAATCATCCTCATGTAAGAATTAAAAATGATAAATGTAATAATTTATGTTAATTTATATATGAAAATACTTCCCCATTCCAATTATGGAGTTCCACTTCCAATCGACAAGAATTCCCACCATGAACCAATCATAGAAATCAGGTAAAGAATTCAACCAAAAGTAGTGAAAGGGGAAAAATACTAACAATTAAGGGTAAAATGATGTTATGAAATGATCATATAAGATGTTATAAACATGAAATTGTTTATTTAAAATATTAATAACACTATTTTAACCATTATACACGAGGTTTAAACAAGCTGGAAGTAAGACAAACCTGAGGTAAGGGAATTCTTAACCCGATTTCCATTCTTTGGGTTTACCATCAACTTAATTATTTATGTGCTATTTAAATTGTTTGTGTGATGGTTTCTGTTTATGTTATGTTTTATTATGTTTATTTACAGTATATATAGATACTCCATCCACTCTATTAAGTCTATTTTCAATTTTATGATATTTATATGGGGATTTTCTTCAAAAATCATATTTTTAAATTCGGTTTTACGAAATTTCAAAACAATGTTTTTATGGAATTATTTATGTTGTATGATTATGTTTTGGTTATTTGTAATTATTTATGAATAATTGTGGGACCTATATCTCCCTACAATGCATTGGGTATAGTAAGTTGGATTTTGGTCGTATGGTTATCCAAGTGTAACAGTGTTGGTTACACAAAGTAAGGCAGCCGTGAGGGTTAAAATTTATAAGGTAGCGAAGAATGGTTACAATATTATATAAGTAATTCCCCATGATACCTCTATGCTTATATTTATGTTCTCATTTTTTGTGTGGATCTTTTTTAAATCTCATGTTACACAATATAAGTATATATGGGTGACAAGAATGTATTTTGAAAATTCTTCCATACGTTATGAGTATTCATGAACTAATGTGATCTTTCCTTCTTTTACATCCATTACCGAGCTTTTGTTCTCATCACAAGTTTTTAAATGATTTTTCACAGGTTAATGGATGTGTAATACAAGGAAGGAAGACATGTTAAATGTTGATGAATTGTCAAGGAGTCTTGTTTTATGTTTTAATGTTTTATATTTTGAAAAAAATGGAAACTGTTTTTATGGTATCCGCTCTGTAATAATGTGTAATGTCATGAATGTACTGTCCTAATTCTCCAAAGCTCTAAACCTGAAAATATATTCAATGTAAAAGGAAGTGGTTTGTTTACTAAATTCAAGATTATGTATGAAATAAGTTGGGGTCTTTATAGTGTCCCCTCTCTTGGATAAACTTTTCTACTATATCCATAGAGGGTACATCATCCAATTGATCGGGAATGGGTGAGGCTCGACTATTTTTATATAATTGATTTTTTTATGACCAAACTCAATAAATATAAATAAAATTTTCTTCTTTCTAGTTTTAATTATTTATTTTTAGTTTTAAATTTTGAATTTAGTTTCATTAGGTTTTTTTTCAATATTAGTTTCCCTGTTCAATGATCCATTTATCGCGACACCTAATTCCATTACATATACTATGGAAAATATTAGTTTTTGATGGTGAGTGATCAATACTCCTCAGCACGTGTGTGTTATTGTTATTCAGAAATTTTTTAGTATGCAATAAGAATTACTTATTTTTGATTCCTTTAATTTATCAGAAAGACTCGATTCAACACTTAGACACATATAAATGAGGGTATACATATTCGAGGTTTTACATATGGATATTCTCGCCATCACCACATAGTCGAGGGAGATAGAGTAATCGGTAGATGAATCTCTCTCTTACGTGTCTGTAAAAGAAAAATTGTTATAAATCATAATCTTAGATAACCTAGGACTAGGTCTAGAAAAACATTCTTTGATCACTAATTCTATCATTTGTTTTAAAATAAATAAATTTTATACTAATTTCTTAGTTCTCAAACACACAATCAAAATCAAAAATCATTTATTTTCCTCAAAAAATATAAAAAATAAAAAATCTATTTTCCATGCTCTTCTATTTGAGAGGCTACCTAGGTTAAATTTTATAATATACTAGGTAAAAAAAATGTTTTTTCATTCCCCATGATAGGTTTTTGTTAATAACCAAAGGATATATCATTAATATTTAAAAGAGAAACCATAATTAAATAATCCTATAAATTCATATTCAAATAATTGAGTATAGTTCATGATGATATATTTAAATTAAATAAATTATCATGATAAAGGTGCGAGGATGTATGAATGGATGTGTTCCCCTAAAATTATGTATTAAGAATCAGGTAAATAACCTTTTAAGAATGAAATGACAAGGTTTTTCACTTATAACTATAAGATAACTTAAATGTTTTTCTATAAAATAGTTATTTTATAAATCATTGAATAAAATGGACACTGATAATTTTAAAAATTAAAAGAAATAATTAATAGGAAAGTTCTCATTAATAATAATTTTTAGAGATAGAAGATGGAGTAGGGATTATAAAAAAATGTATAAACCCATAAAAGAAAGGAAAAATGTAATATGTTTTTATTTTAGGGGAATATATAAAAAAATATAAATGAAATAGATGATAATCATTGAATGAGGAAGTGATTTAGAGTGAGGGAAGGAGTTGCCCTGAGTAAAAAATGGTGGCCCAGATGTCCCCTTACATTAGGTAATGAGTGACTCTGTATGTGCATATAACCTTATAAATAATCAAATTATGTTTAATAATTAATTTTTTAATAACATTTTTCATTTATATTCCATTTTATGGTATATTTATCACCATATTTAATTCTTTTATTATTATTTTTATGAACATCAGTCACTTGGGGTTGTCAATAATTTTTTACAAATCAACTTTATAATTTTGAAAATAGTCAAATGTTTTTTTAATTATTTATTAATCATAAGAGTTATAGATTTATAATTTCTTTATTATTTTATTAGAACCCAATTTATATTGTTATATTGATTTTCCAAAATATATTTAAAATATAAAATATGTATCTGTATTCTTTTTTCTGGTGCTAAAAATAACTAAGATCATATATTTGGAATTATCATTAATAGAAATTCAAATTTATCATTACAAATTCTTTATCATTTAATAAATATTATAATATTTTCTTTGATAGATCTTAAAAAAAATCAAATAAATTAGTAACAAAAAATTAATTATGTCATCTGTTGAGGTGGTGAAAAGAACATAACATGGGTGATGATTTTATTTTAGAATAAATGACATGATGTTAGATAATTGTTGTTTCATTACATTGATAAAATTTATATATTGATGATAATTAAGTCATTATATTAGGATGGAAATATTATATTTAGAAATGTTAAAAGAAGAATAAAATTATTATAAATGGAGATGAGTGATTTCAAGTTCTTATATAAATCCATGGGATGATTCCTTCATAAATTAGTTTAACCCTTCAAGGGTTGGTCTGTTTATGAGAATCGATCCTCTACGACATGGGTAAGAGTTTTAGGGATAGAAGTGGTTAAATTTCAATTGATTTATGAAAATTTAGTGTCAGGATATGTGGGGCAAGGATGGTTGATATTTATAAGGGGAATAGAGGGGTGTTTTAGAATAAAATATCAGATTAAAACATAATATCTTTAAATAGTGATCTTTCATGTGATTAAATTGTTTGGGGCTTGTGAGTATGTATGAAAGGTTTATCTATCTTCTGAAAATCTCATCAATTCATTCACATATACTATTAAAAAACATGGTTTATATATAGTATTTTACCATTCAACTATGTATTCTATTTTTTATGAAAAATATAAAAACATTACCCTAATGAAAATCTACACGCTAATTAAAAAATTTACATCCATTATCTAAAAAGATATAAATATGAGATATTAAATATTTTAATTAAAATTCTTATTTATCGAAAAACAAAATTTTTTATCACACAATCGAATTTCATACCCTTATAAAATTAAATAATGAATAAATAAAATTGTTTTATATTTTTATATTAAAATTTATATTTTCTAAACGATTTTTATGATCATAAAAATTTAATTAAAATTTCTAAATTTATTATATAAATGTATTTTTTTGAAAATACAAAAATATACATTTTCTAAAACTATCATTATGGATTTTTTATCAAAAATATTTTTTATCTAATTTAACAATTTCATTATAGTGTAAATTCACTATGATTTTATTTATTATGATACTAATATTTTATTTTCAATCTCATAATTCATGTTACTATTATTATAGTAAGGATGCTATTTTTAATGGCCAAGTTACTCTTCCAATCACTTTATTAATTTTATACATACTATAAATACCTTTTATTTCCCTCATTCCTCATTTACATAAATTTATCCTAGGGTATTATGTTTTTTATTTTCAAAATATTTTTAATAGTACCAATTTTGTTTTTAATTTAATAGTATTTTTCACGAGTCTGATTATTCTAGTTGAAAAATATTTTCTATATTTTCATATTCTGGTTATTTTACTATTCTATGTTTAGTATCCCATTTTACTAATTTCAATTATATTATGTATATTGATTCTATAAATATAATTATTTAAATTAATATAATAAATTATTCATGTGTTTAATTTTATAGTAAATTACTAAATAAAATATGGATTTTTATTCTGAAATAAAATTATATTTATAAATTTATGGATCATTATAAATTCTATACATAGAAAGATATTTGAAACGATTAGTAGAATAGGAATGAAATTTAGAAGGAAAGTCATGGTATTTAGAGAAGAATATAATACAAATGAAAATATGTTGGAAGGCATTAAGATTGTAGTTATCTCGAATATTGAAAACAGAATGAAGATTTCGATGGAAATTTTAGAAATTAGGATTGAAGTAAATGATAAACCAGAGGGGTTTAGAGTTATAAAAGTTTAATTAGAAGGGGATATTGAGGCTCTTGATATATAGAAAAACAAGACTGGGAAAATTATAGTTTTTTATGAGACATCAAGTTATATTGATGTAATAGAAAAAAAATCCTTCTGGAAAAGCACTGGAAGAATGTGAAAAGAATCAATTAAAATCTATTGAATATATGAATGATTGATTGAATATTGAGAAACACTACAAGATAATTAGGGATATTAATATATCTATCAATTATAAACATAATAAAAATATAATTATTGAGAAGGAATTAGTATCCTTTAAAAGTAATATAGAATCATATAATAATAATGATTGTTTGAAGAGGAATATTTCATCTTATAATTTCTCAAATGAATTTCTAAAAGAACTAAAATATCAAGGTGAATAAACATTATATGAATCTATTAGTACTCAAAAAAAATTATATGAACAAAAATGGTTCTATTTATATGTTTGGTTAATCAGGAATACGTACAACCAATATGTAGTGAAAAGCATGTTGGATGAATGGAGAAATATCACAACCATAGAGAACGTACCAAAAATAAAAAAGTTATTCAAATGAAAATTATTATTTTTGAAATTATATGAATGTGATACTTCCATTGATTAATTGTTAATTTTTCTCCTTAGCCACACCAAGTCCTACAATGATGAAGATGAACGTTATTTAATTCAAGAGGATATCAGAAGTTATTAAAGGAATTGAGAACATTTCCCTTATATTATTATATAAATTCATATTATGGGTACTATATTAATTACTGAAATTTTGGGTATAAATCATTATATTTAAATAAGATAAGAATAATATATTATTATACAATTACAAGTAAATTTGAATCAATAAAATAAAATTTAATTCCAATACAAACATGTTTTATTCTCTTGAATTTGAATTATTTGATCTAATTTTTTATATTTAATAACATAAGAAGAGATAAATAGAAGTATCTAAATATTTCGGAGTATCATGGATGGAATTGAATGGTATTAAGATTTAAATTTTTTTTCCATGAAAGAATAAAATAATAATAGCACCTAGAATATAGCTAGCTATTATTCATCTCATTTAATAGGTTATATAAATCTGTTGAATAATTTAAAGGAAGGAGTTGAGAGATTAGAAGGTCTTGGAAATTATGGGGCATTAAATATTAATGTAATTGGTAAGACAAGGATATATAGTGATGAATTAAATAATACTAAAATTCAACATATGGATGTAATATTTTTTTGATATTTGTAGTATATAATTCAAATTTGTAACTCATTCTTAGAAGTCACATTCAATTGTAAAGGTTTTAGTATCAAAGGAAAGAATTAGAATTATTTAACAAAATGGTAGGGGAAAATAAAAATATATATAAGGTAGATATGAAAAAAAAATCTTCTAATATGGAACGAATAAATTTTTTTATTACACTGGATTTATGAAAAAATAATTCATTAGATTTTAGATAGCTTGTAAAATTTTAGAGCTCAGTGTATATTCTTTACTTGAGAGATATCAGTAATTTCTTTTTTGATTATTCTATATTAGGAATGAAATTTTAAAATCTATATCTTTAAAAAATTAACAAGAATTATGTTTTCAAAATCTACTGAAAACATGATAACGATTATATTATGATGGGATGTTTAGTGTTTTTGAAACCAAAAAGGGAAGTATGGGATTGCATAAAAATATTTCAATGAAGAGTATAAAATTAAATGATAAAAAATAGGAAGATTGTAATATTAGTTAATGGAATATATTACAGTTTATATGATCTTAAAAATTACATAAAAAATTATGGTATTGAACATAAATTACCAATAGTGTGAACTCTTAAATATAATGGGGTTTTGAAAGAAATAAACTTTATATTGAATGATATAGACAATATATTATTGATATAAAGTTTCATGTCTTATCAATACTAGAAATAATTTGTACAAGTGGTTATGTATACACAGAATAAAAGAAAAAAAAATCCATGATTAGAAAATATTCAATATGAAATATTTTAGGGAAGGAATCATAAACAAAATCATCTTAGTGTGTTTTTATATAAAATATTCATTTGGAATAAGGAGTTTAATCATGGTAAATATCGTAATACAATAGTTGAAGGTGTATTTTTAGGATAATAATAAAAGATTAATTCTTATAATTTATTTGATAAAAGGATCAATAATGTTGTTTAGACTAGTAATATATAGGCAACTGAGTATGAGATGAGGTAAATTTTAGAAGGTGTTTTCTTTAATAAATGTTTCAAAGGGATGAAGAAATAATTATAAATTTCAGAGAATATGAAAATATTAAAAAAATTTATTATTTTAAAGTTGGATTAATATAGGAATGGGGTTAAAAGAGAGAGAAAATCTAGGATTCAATCCTTGAGAAAAAAATTCAACTTTATCCAAGAAATATTCTTGGTGACAAATTTTTACCACCAAACACTAAAATAATGAGGAGAATGGAGGAAAATTCTCAATTAACAGAAATTTAACACATAAAATTTAACGAAACAATAAATGAAGAATGATTATTGAAATCCATAAATAGATGATTATATTATATTTATTAGGATAAATCATGGATTATTTTTGGATACACCTTAATATTATAATATTAGTAGTAAACAATGGGTCTCAAAAAATAATCTTAAGGAAAAATATTGAGTGATTTAGAAGAAACTGAGGGTGGCATGTAATGTTCATGCACAATCTAAGCGTGTTGAAATTGAATAATCATTCACCTTTATGTAAAAAAATTCAATCTATCGTAATTTTTATAATGTTTTATATTAAAATATTTTTCATATTTTTCTAAATGGACCTGAAGAAAACATTTCTAAAAGGAACCTTTAATGGAAAAGTATAAATATAAAAAATTGTATATGTTATAGGAAATAAAATTTCCATATGGTGTAGATTGAAAAAGGTTTTTGATTATCCCAAAAAAATGTTCATTAATTTTATGATTGATAAGATACATTATTGATGAAGTTGGAGTTCAAGACTGGATGAGTTGATCACAACCTCTATGTGAAAATCATAGAATAGGAATAGTTTATAGTGATGGTGTATATGGATTACATCATTTTTAGAGGCATAAATCATTATTTAATTGATAATTTTTCCTAATGATGTTGGTTATAATTTGAGATTTCATTAATTGAATAATTGAATTACTTTTTGGGAATACTAATATGGAAAAACGAATGTATAGTAATTTCACTTGTAAAATATTCATGGGAAGTGTTGAATAAATTTAAAATGGACAAGGGAAATCTATTTTTAAATATGATAGTTGTCAGAAATATCTTTTAAATCATAGGGATAGTGGGAAATTAAACTCTAATCTATGTAAAATAACCACTAACTACTTACCTAATCATAATAAACCTTGACTAGATATTTTTTATTTCAGGTTCTAGGAAGTATGGTTCTAAAATTATTTAATGATGAAAACCTTCTGCTAGTGAATAGAATAATGAGGCTTATTCATGGAACACTAAATTATGGTTTGGTGTCCATGGATAAAATTTATTTCAATAATTGTTATGATTCATATATTGATTAGGTCGAGAGAAAAGTGAAAATAATATATAGATTAGGTTGGTGAGATAATGTAATTAAAATAAATAAGTGTTGGATAATTTTAATTTTAAATAAAATACAATTTCTAGATAAGTAATAAGAAACATCATGTTTCTTTGAGTACAATACAAGAAAATGATATAACAATCACTAAGGCTAATACATATATAATATGAAAGAATAACTAATTGGAAGATCTCAATGAAGTAATAGAGAAACAATTTTAGATTCAGTGAAACAAATAATTTTTTTGTATTATTAAAGAGTCAAGTCCAGATCTCTCACAAAAAACACAACAATATCCAGTAACACTTTTTAAAGGAGAAATAGGATAAAAATATTATTAAACATTTTAATCATTTATCAATAAAAGAAACTATAATAAATTAATTATCATATCTAATTTAGAGGAAAATACATTTTATTATTGAATAATATAACATTTGGAAGTGGAACATAGAGCATTGATTTAATATAGTGTTTGTGAGGTTTTTAAAAAGGATTGATATGGAGGATTGAAAAAAATCATAAGGGTGGACTATTTTAACCATAGGTTATAATATTGGATTTTTGTATGAACTAAAAGATATATGGAAGTCCCTTGAATTGTTTTAATGTTTCTGAATATCCTTACAGTTGAATTAATATTGATAGAAAAGGATGCTGAATCTTTAGAAACAAATAACATTGCGAGCTCCAGAATCACACCAATAATATAGTAAAAAAATAAAAATAAAAAGTACCACAATATTTTTAACCATTAAAGGATATGTTACTAAAATATCATCATATAAACATAAAATTGGTCTTAGTTGATATTTATGACTTATTACTCTTATATTTTTGTAGTTTTTGTCACACACCACAACATAGATATATCACTATAAAATATTTCATGCAATATTCAGTGGTACAGATTATTAGAGGATTCTCATGTGAGGAATTAAGTGATAAATTAAAATGAGGATGATTTCACCCTATGAGGATAAATGGATTCACTATGAATACTAATGATTGTACTATTTTTGTAGCACATGATAGGTCATTTCGTAAACAAATAATCCTTTCCACATCTTATTTCATTATCTATGAAATCCATAAGGGACCGTGTTGTCACAAATATTAATAAGAAAAATATAGGGATCTAAGATTTAATGTTGTATATATTTTTTAGTCTAATTAGGTATATATTATAATTCTTCATACTTTATTATGAATCATATTGTACTCCAATAGAAACTGATGAAGATACCAACTTACCACATTATGATGTATGTTTCCACACTTTGATTACAAGAAATCAAGATAATTTTAATCGAAATTAAAATTTGGTAGCCTCATGAGGGTTTAGTGGTTATTTTAAAAATAAAAAAAAAACTACATATTATAATTTATATATTGTAAATGAATCTAAAGAGTAACCAATGGTAGGAATTAATGTCTTTTTGTAATTGTGTTATATTTTAAATTTGTATTTAGAATTCAATTATTTTATGAGTTCACATGGAGGTATGTAAATATTCAAATAAATATAATATATAGAAAAGAAATATGGGATTATTAATTAAATAGAAATAAGTAATAAAATAAAAATTTCCTAGAATACCATTAATTTTATGTTTAAGTGTAATCAATATTATTTAAATTGAATTTCGGGCTAGGAATATGTATTTCCTATGAATTTCAGTGAATACTTAGAAGTAGTAAAGAGACACATCGTAGAGTAAACACTTTGTTTTTAAGTGTCAAATCTTTGGTTCTAAAGTCCCATCTTGGGCACCACACACCATTTCCCCAAACCGGTTCATCACATGACCTCAAGTGTGCATCCACATATGATAGTGGATGCCCACTAGTAGTGTGGGTCTAATTTCAGTAATAGGGTGACAATACCATCTTTATCGAAGTAAAACACTAGAAGAAACTAAATGAAAAATTAAAACATATTTAACTATAATATTAAAAATACCAATATCACAAGATGACCAATAATGGAAATAAAATATGAAACTAAACAATAGATATTCTATTCTAATATACGTGACAGATGTCAAAATGAAACTCAAAAGTAATGACACTGAAAACTCCCAAGAGGGTTCTAAACCCCATTCAATTCCCTCATCCATTATCAATACTAACTCAGCCACCCAACACGTGGCATTTTTTCTTATCCTGTAACTCAACCATGACATATATTTGGGTAACAATGAGGCTTCCTGAGTAGGTTGTGAGTACAAATCAGTAGGCCACCGTCAATGGAATCTAAAACAATATCCCGTCAAATAACATTGTATGTTGTTGTATAAATAATAAACAATAATGTGTAAAGAAATAGTTATCACATTATCAATTATTCTTCATTTTACTACATAAACCCATGGTATCCTATAGACACCCATATCTCAAAAGTTTCTTCTGCCAGTGCTGGAGTTTGAACTATTCCCAAGTGATATCATTTCTCAGAATTTTATTGTTATGATTATTTAATTCATACATGAATTCCCATGGTAACATTCATAATTTACATAATTGAATTCATATGTTATCATTCATACTTCTCACATAATAATGACCATGTTACCAATCATTTTTTTATTAATTAATTACAATGTCACTATTTATAACTTCTCAATTGAATGACCATGTTACCATTTATCAACACATAATTAATTCAATAATTAATTATCCCCATCCATATCATTACTAATTAAAAAATTATTTAAACACTACAATTCCATTAGTTAATTTGAAGAATAACTAATCACACCAAAAAAAATAATTAATTTAGAAATTAGTTAAACACAAAAATTACATTAGTTAATTAAATAAGTAACTAATCACATCTATAACATTAATTAATTCATCAATTAATTAATTTTGTCAATTAAACTAATTAATTAAACAATTAACTAATCAGATAAATAATATTAATTAATTCAATAATTAATTAATCACATAATTCTATTTACTGAATTCATCAATAAAATAATCAAATAAATAATATTAATTAATTCAACAATTAATTAGTTATATACCCTAATTGATTTTAAAATTAATTTTCTCAATTCATAGTCTGAATATCTAATAATAAAATCATTGATTAATTATCTCAACCTAATATATCAATATCTAAAAATTACTTAATTAATTAATTTCCTTAAATAAACTATCTTAATATCTCACAATTAATTCATCAATTAATTATTCATGACCTACAATCTGAATATCCTAATTTCACATTTACCATAATTAATTAATTCACTAAATTAATTAATTCAATCGGGAACTCAATTGTTAAAGACAAAATATCAATTCATAAATAAAATACATGTAATCACAATCAAGACTATGATATTTGAAATATATATCACCAACCTTGAATCTTTGTTGAGCTTTTCCAATGGAAATCCCCAAAATTTGAGCATCACAATGATTTAGAATGAGATCAAAAATTAAAATCCTAAATCAAGATAAAAAATCAAGATCCTTCCAATATTGATCTATATACACTATCATATATATAGATCTAATTGAAATAATAGTAACATCCAATTTCGTAAATGGTATAAGAAAGGAAAACGAATGGGAAACCAAGTGGGATAAAATTCTCTTACCAGGAGAGGTATATATCTTTGATTCGGGTTCGAATCATGAAGAATGGTGGTTAGGATGGCATGGAATCCATACAGGAGGCTCCAAAATCATGCATGAGGAATTACTATCGAATGGGGGTTGATTTTAATTCATTATGAGTGTTTTATAAATTTTTAAAAAAAAATTCTGTCTAATTAAATTCGTGCTTGCTGTTTTTTGGGAAGGGGTGCATGATTTCTTCAAATCATGTCCCTAACCATACACCTTTATTGTATGGGTTGATGGTTTCTCCTAATATAGCATATGGATTGACAAACCATGCACCAACCATGAAATTCTCCAATGTTCTAGGTTGTATGGTATTTTGGGCCAAGGATTACGATAAGGGAAAACCATATTCCACCTCTACACTTAACTCCTTTAAATTTTATCAACATTCAACCAAACACAACACAAGGTAAAATCCTAGAAAAGTATTCTCAATGAAATATGAATGAAAATTCTGAAATCAACCCTATTTCATATCCATAAAAGTTTGGTATCTTACAACCTCCTCACCTTATAATAGATCATCCTCAAGATGTATTCCCAAACATATCTAAGATTCCAACTCAATAATATTGGGCCATTTGGACATCATATGGGGTTCTCTCTACCATGTTTCCTTCTGAATACACCCATGTTGCAATAATACATAAATAATCAGAATGGTCTTTCCCCCACAACAATTTATCAATGTGATCCAACACACATATCATATGATCTATAAAAGATGCATCTATATCAAGATCAAAATCATCCATATTGATCACATGACAAGGGTTAGAGTGATATAGTCAAATTTTTGAAACATGGAAAATAGCATGCCCAACACAGTATCTCTATGGAAGTGTCAGTAAGTATTCCATCTTTCTGTTTCTCTCTATAATCTCAAATGGTACAATGAACATGGGCTCCAAATTTCCCAATATTAGTATGTTGTGGTGACCCAACCTAGGTGAAAACCAAAGGAATACATGATAACCCTATATAAACTCTAGGGGTCATTGAAATATATCTATATATGAATTTTTCTACATTGATATGTTGCTATACTATTATGAATTAGCGTTACCTTCTCTGATATCTCATATATGAGACATCGTCCCACCAGGTTATACTCACCTACCTTCATACAGCATAGAGGTGATCTTTATGGACCACCATAAAGAGTCTCATATAGTTCCATATTTATAGAGGTATGATAACTATTTTTATAGGAGAACTACACTAGTTCTATGCGCTTCTTCGAAGACCATCTTAACACACGCTAATAGTATATCCTTAATCACATGTATAATATTCTCGAACTTCCCATTTGTCAATGGTTGTAAATCCATACTCAATGAAACATGCATTCCAAGTGCCTTTTGTAAGTCCTATAGAATCATGAAGTTAAATGAGAGCCGCGACATGAAAAAATAGTCGATGACACCCCATTTAGACAGAATATCTACCAAACAAACAATTCTCCAAACTAATCAATCGAGAAAGTCTCCTGTATATGCATAAAATGTGCTAACTTTGTCAAATGGTCTACAACCACACAAATAGTTTCATTTTTTTAGTCTTCCTGGGGATACCCACCACAAAATACATGGTAATATTTTCCCACTTCAATTTTGGAATGTTCAATAGTTGTAGTAAACTAACAGGTCATTGATGCCTATCCTTTACTTGTGGACAGGTGTAGGATAGTGTCATGAACCCTATTATCACCATTTTCATTCTTAGACAAAAACAATTGTTCTCATAGGTAACAATAAATTTTCATTACAGCTGGATGCATCAACAATATTGAGGAATGATACTCACACATCATCTCCTCCCGTATTCTCATATGTACAACAACCTGATTCATTCCATAGATGACTTCATCCTCATCTATGTTCCAATTGGAATGTGACTCCCCACCTTCACGGAATTACCTCAAGGTCAAGAATTCTGGACCCTCATACTATCTCTCTCTAATCACTCTCAAAAGAGTAGACTCCACTGTAACTTAGAGGAGATTCATCTACTCGAAACTCTTATAAACCACAACATGCATCTCATCCAGCAACGTCATCATCTTCTAATTGGCACTAAACTCCTAAACCACCTGATTTTAATTTTTAGGACTCAAAGCCTCAAAAATACGATTCCCCTTTTTGGATGTATATGATAGCTAAAAAGCAAAATAATTCATATACTCTACCCATATCTACTACAAAATATTCAAATATCACTACGAAAAGATAAAAATTAAGCTCATGTGATTAGCATAGAGAGTAATTTTTTTCCCAACAAATAATTTCAAGAGCACTTCAAGGCATGAGAAACTCCTCACAACATGAGGTTGTGCCTATGATATCTCTATTCATGTGTCCTTAGTTTTTGAGACACATACAACAAAACTCGATCTCCCTACATCAACACTGCTCCAATTATAATCCCAAAAGATTCAAAATACAATTTATCCACCTCACATGGATGAGGTAGGATAATGATCGGTCCCTATGTAAATAATTTTCTTTGCTCTTGGAAAGAATCCCCGCATGATTCTTACCAATCAAAACATATACCATTATTGTTCAAGACTGAAAGTAAATATTCCAAATAAGAAATGTTTTGCATGAATAACCTATAATATCCAGATAACCAAAAAATATATGTATATCGAACACGGTCTTGTGATGCTCCCAAGAAACCACTATCAAAACTTTTTCTATGTCTACTAAAACAGCTTCCTCTGAGATAATGTGACCCAATAAGT
Source organism: Viscum album (assembly GCA_963277665.1). Taxonomy (NCBI): domain Eukaryota; kingdom Viridiplantae; phylum Streptophyta; class Magnoliopsida; order Santalales; family Viscaceae; genus Viscum; species Viscum album. The sequence continues at coordinate 282,466,906 of OY728137.1, read as the reverse complement.
GTATCATATCAATCTAAAACAGACACATAGTTACATTGGTGTATATCCTATACACTATTAGTGAACTCATGATGATGTTAAGATGTTTTTCATGATCTTCAAGGGTCTTGGAGTACAAAAATATGGAATCCATAAATACCACCACAAACTGATATCGATATAGATGGAAGATCATATTCATCAAGGCCATAGATACTTTACATTCATTCGTCAACCTAAATGGAATTATGACGAAATAAAATAGGCTATATGTTCTACTGAAAGTATTTATATGTATATCAAAAGTCTGAACTATCAACTAATAATACATTGATTTCAAGTCGATACTTTATAATATTGTAGCTCCCCTCAATTGGTCAATAAGATCATCAATACATGGAATAGAAAACTAGTTCTTCATTTTCATCCAGTTAAACATCCCATAATGAACTCAAAAGGGTAGTTTCTCAGCTACCTTCTTAGAAAAACTAGTGATCACAAAGGAGAAATAATCAGATTGATGATCCCATTATCATCCAATTCTTCTAGTTGATTATTGATCTCCCGAAACCCTATAAGGACCATTCTGTATGGTGGAAGGGAAACTAGATCATCCCCCAACATGAGATCAATAGTAAATTCAACAACTATCTATGGTGGAAACATAGAGAAGTAATTGGGAAAGACATCCTAATACCAGTCCACCACATGTGAAGGATTTCTTTATTGATGCCCCTATCACCCAATAATAGATTAGAAACATGGGCTCTTATCTCTTCCCTTTGTTGAGTAGTTGGCCCTATTCAGCCTGCCTGGATATCCAACAATCCATAGTGAATCTAACTATCACCCATAGGATACATAAAAGTTATTTTCCTATGATAAAAAACCTATGGGATTTGTATTCTACTAACTATTCTATACCCATGATAATTTCAAAACCTGCCATTTCTAGTATGAAAAAATCCCATATAAATTGATACTCTACAACCTTGAGAGAACAATCCTTTCATAAGAAAATATCCCATGACCATAATCCCAGATGTGTGTCTATTATCGACACCCTGATCACAAGCTCTACCTCCATGCTCAAACCATTCTAAAATTTTTCATAAATAAGGTGATGAGAGGAACTGGTATCAAATAATGTAGTAGAGATTATAAAACTAAAAAAATAGTACCTCTCACTATCCATGGTTTAGCCTCACTCTTCATAAGAGTATAATTTATGGGATGCAACAATTCTATCCCTCTTCTCTATGATGCAGTCAGGCTCCCTTGTGATGCTCCAATCTACTAAGACACGCTATATCTTAGGACCACTTCACACACTACCTCTACCGCCCATTCTAGTAGATCTCTATTTGCTTGATTAATATTGTTCAAAAGCTCTGTATTATTCACTCTATTTATATCCATCTATGATATCACTACCCTTTAGTTGTTGAGTGCTTTAGAACTTCTTCATGTGTCCAATTTTTTTTTGCACAAGATCGACACATAACCAGTGGTGGGGGGAACTATCTTCAAAAGTGTATCAACCTACAACAATGGTGACAAATCACTCATGTAAGGCCCTAAGAAACTTTTTTCTTTTTCCTATAAATATTCTTCCCACTTCCCTATATAAAATTATCAAAGTGATGCTTCCTACTATCGAAAGTAATACATCATGATCATCCACTGAGTCAATCACAAGAACTCGGATTCTCTCTCCTACCTCATCACATCGGTATTGTTTTTCTCCAATAACCTCACCAATAAGTCCTTCCCTAACATACCATCAGCCTATACAGTACACTCTTGAATGTCCCACTAGAACTTTGCTGATCTTCTTATCAAATAATCATCCAAATTGACCCTCCACTCAACAAAAGTCTCTAAATATTCAAGTATAGACTCCATGGAATCAAACCCAAACTCAGCTCCCTCATGTCCACCCTCTCTTGTAAAAATCATAGGGTCATGCAATAGAAAATCACTCACCATATGAGACATACTCTTCAAAACCTGTCTTGGGTCTCCTTCCACAAACTACATAATGTGAGAAAAATTCTCTATGAACTTCTCTCCTTCATCCTCACCCATCACAATCAGTGCCTAAGGTCCCTCTACCCGTTGACAATCTCCAGCCATAACCTATTGCGATTCACTCAACAAGTGTTAGAATAGGTTCATATATATATAATGAAAAACATGAACCTGAGGAAACATTTAACAACATTAACACACTTATGGGAAACACAATATACCACAACAAGTCATTTCCCCAATCCCCTCCATGCAATCAAAACTGAGGCACTATCACTAAACTTAACCACCTTACATCTAGAACATGGATCAAAAAGTGAAAACATTATCATTATTCAACATTCTAATTTAGAAAATCATTTATTATCTTCTTTCATCATTTCGAAATTAAAAATTTCACATTAGGCACTTTTTTAGTTCAATTTCACAAGAATGGAAAAATAGCTCAATTTTAACAACTTGCCCAAAACCTATTTTCCCATGAGTTCTCAAAAAGATGAATTCCAAAAAATAATATTGAGTTCCTAGATTGATTCAAACATACTAAACTCCCATTCCATTATATGATATGAGTCAATACTCAACAAATCCATGAACCAATAATCACAACACACAATAAGTGCCCCCAACATGAAATAATATTCATCTATAAGAACAAGAAGCAATAACAACAATTTCAACTTGGGTACTTGGGTTTTCCTCTATACATGGGTTAGCTACCCCAATGAATGAGCTCATAAACAAGGCCCGAATATTCATAGTATCGTATCTACCTTTCCCAAAAATTAATACAAAATAAGAATAAAATATAGCTGGTCTCTGATACCTTTTTCTATCATTCCAACTTGGGTGCTACACACTGGAACCCTGAACCGGTCGGTCACATGACCTCAAGCATGAATCCCCATATACCAATGGTTTTTTACTAGAAGTGAGGGTCTAATATTAGTTAGGGTGATACTATAACCTCTCTTTTAGAGTAAAATACTCGTGAAAAAAAAATAAAAAATAACCATATATATAACCACAAATAAGATACAAATATCACATAATGCCCAAAAATGGAAAAAAATATCGAACTGAACAATATATATTTTATGATAATGTATGTGTCATGTGTAAAAATGAAATTAAAAATTAAAAACACTGACAACTCCCAAATGGTTCTTGAACCATGTCTGGTTCCCTTATTTATTCTCCATCCCGACTCAACCACCTAACATAGCTGCTTCTCCCTTATCATGTCCTGCAACCATGAAATCTAATCTGGAACCGATCAGGCAGCCTGATTAGGGAGTGAGTAAAACACAATAGGCCACCAACAACAACGTGTAAAACAGTGTCTAGACAAATGATAATGTATTCAGTTATATATAGAATAAATTTCAATGAATTATTAAATAGTTATCACAATGTTAACTATTCTTTATTTAACTAGATAAACCCCTGGGTTCCCATAGAATCTCATATCTCAATACATTCTTCAACCAGTGCGGGAGTCTGAACTATTCCAAAGTGATATTATATCACATAATTCCATTATTACCATTATTAATTCATAATTTAAATCCCATGTTACCATTCCTACTTCACATAATAGAATGACCATGTCCCCACTCAGTAATTCAAACTTGAATTCCCAAGTTACCAGTCATACTTCTCATATTAGATTGATCTTGTTACCATTCCTTATTTAAGTACTAAATGAACATGTTACTATTCATAACTTCATAATTGATTTACCTTGTTACCATTCATCAACACAATATTAATTTAATCATTTATTATCCACATCCATTCCATTATTAATTCATCAATTAGTTAAAAAAACAATTCCAATAGTTAATTAGTTGACTAACTAATCACATCAATAACATTAATTAATTAAAAAATTAATTCAACAAAAAAATTCCATTTTTTAATTCATAAATTAACTAATATTATCAATAAAATTAATTAATTAATCTCATATATTCCTCTACTTAATTCAACTATTATCTAATCACCTCAATAATATTAATTAATTCAAAAAATAATTAATCATATAAATTCCTCTAGTTAATTAAATAATTAACTAATCACATCAAAAATATCAATTAATTAAAAAATTTATTAATCACAACCCTTAATTAATTCAATAATTAATTTTCTGAATTCACAATTTCAATTTTTCATAATTAATTCATCAAATAATTTTCCCAAAAGACAATCTCAATATCTCAAAATTAATTAATCAATTGATTATCTCAAATAAACTATATCAATATCTCAAAATTAATTCATATTTTAATTATTCATGATATACAATCATTATATCCCAATTTCAAATTTAGCATAAGTAATTAATTCAAAAATAAATTAATCTTTAAATATCTCAATTTCTAAAAACAATACAAACAATATACAATTACGTACACATAATCATAATAAATAATATGGTATTTTAATTATATACCACCTACCTCAATTATTTAATGAGTGATCTCCCAATATAAATCCCCAAAATTTGATCAGCACAACGACATTGAACGAAATCCACATCTAAAATCCCAAATCAAGATCAAACAAATAAAGTTCCTTCAAATCAATATCTAGATCCACAATCTGTGAAATATATATAATCATAAAAGAAAGATAAACACCTTTCTTGATTGGGAGAAGATAGAAAATGAATGGGAAACCAAGAGAGAGAGGACTCACTTGTTGGGATAGGTGCAGATCCTCGATCCTAGCTTCGAACCATGAAGAACAAAGGTTGGGTCGTCTTGGAATCAATCTGTGAGGCTCTAAAATCATTCAAGAGTCATTAGTGGTGAATGGGGGTAAATTTTGGATTAATTTGGGGCTATAGAAAATTTTAAAATAGTTTTTGGGAAAAATAAATTCCCACGAACGATTTATTGTGCATGGGAACAAGGTTTCCCCTAACCAAGAACCTAATTGTGTTCCTCTATTATATGGGTTCATGGTTTCTCCTATGTTATTGTACGATTTGATAAAATAAAAACCAACCATTCACTTCCCATTGTCTAATGTTTCACCACTACCACAAAACTGGGAAAGGCAGGCGCCTGCCTTTATCAGAACTAATGGAAAAGCACTGATAAAGGGGTAGGACTTTATCAGCGCTAAAAAAATTGCTGATAAATGTACCCTTTATCAGCGCTTTTCTTAGCGCTGATAAAGGTTACATTTATTAGCTCTTTTCTTAGCCCTGATAATGTTTATTGTATACATTAAATAAAAAACACATGTTATAACTAAATATATATATAAAATTAAATACGTATAAGATTAATAATAAATATATTTGTTAGATTTATAAGATTTATAAGATTTATTAATTCGTTATATTTAATATATAAATTAATTATATTTGTTTATATGTAATGTATTTTTTTTATTTATAAATATATAATAATTTTTAATATATATGTATAATTACAATTATTGAATATATATGTGTTTTCCAATGAATTGGGGTCAATGAATATATCATGCGTATATGTTATGTGATCATATATGTGCATGAATAATGTTCATTTATAGATTATAATTACATATCACATTGATGTGTTATTGATTTATAATTCATTATGTTACCCATATAATATATATGTTCTAAAAAATGTACACTTATAATTAAAATTATATTATATTTAAAAAATAAATAAATATTTTATTATATTTTCAATGATATATATATAAATATACCTTTCAAATAATTTTATAATTATAAATAAAGATATATTTATTTAGAGTTATAATTATTAATAAATATATATTTATTTATCATAAATGTCATTTTAAATAAATATATAATAATATAAACAAATTATTAAATTTATACATTTATCAGTGCTTTTATTAGCCCTAATAAAGTATGTATTTATCAGCACTACAAAAGCGCTAATAAATTCCAACATTTATCAGCGCTAAAAAAGAGTTGATAAAGGGGGTCTTTATCAGCGCTTTTCATTTTAGCGCTGATAAAGACCCCCTTTATCAGCACTTTTTACTAGAACTGATAAAGGTCCCCACGAGATATATAAGTGCCACTAGGTCCTTCTCCACCTCTTCACAAACTGTCAAGATTTCACGGAAGCCCTACCATGCGCCTCCACCGCTGCCTCCTATCCGTCCCAGCCTCCTTCTCCTCCTCCTCTGCCACGGCCGCCGCCTCATTCTCCTCCTCCGACGCCTACCTCTCCTCCTCCTCCTTGTAACGCCCCGACCCCTGCTACCCAGAGTCGGTGCATTATTACATAACATTGGCATGATCACAAGAAAGATCAAATCTCGAAAGACCGATTGGTTTAGTAGCCTTGGAAACACTAGATATATTCATAGGTTTTACATTACATCATAAAATGAAAAACTACTAAAACAACATAAAGTCTCCATAATCCACACTCATATCCCCACATAATATCCCTGCAGGTCATTCATAATTTACTTCTTCACTTCCTGGGAAAAATAAAACATATAAAAGGGGTGAGCTCAAATTCCCAGTAAGGATAACAATATAGCGGAAACTTTCATAAATAAGAATAAACATTTAAGGCAATGTATAACTAAAACAAAAGCTTTTTAAATATGAACTTTCAACATGGTATGGCATAAATAAAATGAAATAATTCCATTTACTTATTCACATGGATATTCTACTAATCGAATAATCACATGCAAAAATCAATAACCACTTTCATAATGTTGGAATGCATAATGTTGAACTTTAATTTCTTTGTCAAGGCCTCATCCCAAGACCTTGGGGCTAACTGTAACTGGAACCCAACCCGGAGTGCCTCTAATAACCGGACACCAACCCGGAGTGCCTCTAATAACCGGACACCAACCCAGAGTGCCTCTAATAACCGGACACCAACCCGGAGTCCTTCTAATAACCGGAGACCAAACCGGAGGGCTTACTTTTACCAGTCCCTAACCTGGAGGGCTTACTTTTACCAGTCCCCAACCTGGAGGGCTTACTTTAACCAGTCCCCAACCTGGAACATACTTGTCCAACACATTCATATGAAGTAAAGGTTGAAATATAACATAAACATTATTATTGGAACTAGCATACGAAATGTCAATACTTTACTCATAAACCATGAATGCTATATAAATGGCACATCCACAGTCAAACATATCACAAAACTTTATTACAATATGGAAGTTTTGTATCATAATAAATCAACTTCAAATAAGCGTAAAATCCATCAAAGGATGTTGACATAGATGAAATCAAAACGCTTTTTAGAGAAATATCTCTTTCTATTTTTGAAACCATTTAAGAGCCATATAAAATAAGACATTTTCTTGAAAATGTTCTTATTAGCTTGTAAGGGAAGCTTTGACGATTTTATAACGGCGGAAAATAACCGCACCCGCCGTATAAGTTAAAAAAAACATTCTTATCTTAATTCTGTCGAAAGGTTAAAAGCGCCTTGTTTGGAAAACGACGGAAAGATTCCCTTATAAACCTCTTATAAAAAGTCAAACAAGGGTATAAATTACTTTGACCCATATTATTTTAAATATTAGAAATGTTTTGAAATACATTTTGAAGGAACATGGACGTGGATGATAACAAGGTCCCAGTAGATAATTATGTATAAACAATCTCGGATAATGAAGAGATTGCGAAATAAATCCTTACCTTGTACTTTTCCTTTGTTGGGGTCGGTTAACCTCCTGTATAATGGTGAAATAATTGTTATTAAATTATACAAGAATCATATACATTAATATGATATCATATATGATCTTTTAACATTGCTTTATTAATAATATATTAGTATTATCGTCGTTTCAGGTGATAATCGATTCGTTCTTGTTAAATGTTTGGTTACGTAAGACATGTTTGTAATGGATAGATTAAATCTTATTCATAATCAGAATGATATTAACATTATTTTTAACCCTAAAATGAGAATAATACTTGAATGGATACGATGGAGGATGGATCTCACCGCGTTCTTGGAGACGGTAGTCCGTACGTACGCACGAACGCTACATCCATTTAATTTTTATTTTAAAAGAATTGAATCCAAATGATACATAGGTATATTACTATTCCAGTATAATATAATATTTTATATATGTTACTTAAGTTCATTAACACCATCCTTTATACGTTCCATGTGTGGTATGAACGAGTCATATCATTTTAAGGGGGCGGTAGTCCGCACTTCCTCAAATGAAATTATCGTATGTATATACAACATGAAACGAATAATGGTATGAAATAAAATGGAATTACAGAAGCTTATATATAAAATATATATCATTAATATCATATTTAATTAAAGTGCCATCATAATGGCCACCATGAGAGGCGGTAAGATGTATTTGAACAATCATCGTTTCGTGAGGCGTTAGTTTGCCATCCACAGAAACATTATGTTCATCATCCATTAGATGGAGTTGTGTGTATGTGTAGTTTTAATCCTTCTTATAACAACATCCTAGTATATTGAGGATACTGGTGTTGTTACAAAAGAAAGGAATAAAAAGATTTTGGGGGTTGGAGAAGCAAAATAAATGAAAATAATTTAAGAGAAATCGTTACCTTTAATTTAGGTAACTCACTTTGGTTGGAACCAAAGGACTTCTTGAAATGCTTTCTTCCTAAGGGGAAGCTTCAAGGAGGAGGAGAGGGATGTGGGGAGATTAGTTGGATAGAGTTTGGACGAGCCAAGTGGCTTTAGAGGTGTGAGGAATGAGTAGAAGTGGTCTCCTTTTATAAGGGAGAAGAGGGGCTCTTTAGGAAAGTGTGAAAGTATTACTTTATAATATAATTATATTCGGTTTATAATGGTCCAAAAATCATTGAGGTCGAAGATAAGATGACTAATATTCTAAATAACATCAACCAATAAGAATTGGACAGGTTTTAGATAATATTTTAATCATTATAATCTTATTTATTTAAATGATTTATTAATGAGGTAAACATTGCATCATTATTGTGTCATTAATAATTTAAATTATTTGATGTCTAAAAATTATAAATAAAATATCATTATGTAGGAAATCTTTTTATCTTTCTAATGAATATTTATAATCGAAAATCCAACATGTATAACCCTATGTAAAAATTGTTCTTTTAAAAGATGTAAGCTTATGCCATTTTTGTATTCATTTTAACTTAATTAAAATAAAGTGTCATTATCACTTACAAGTGGATCAATGGGGTCCCAAAATTGACCCAAAGATGCCCATGGTCGACCATGTATCAACCAATAGGGTTAAGACACGTTTTAGGGTAATTTAGTATTATTATAATATTATATTTTAACCCTTATTTACCGGATTTACCCTTAACCATGGTAAATAAAATATTTACCGCAGTAATTATTCAAAATGTCTAAAAATAAAAGTCACCTATTTACACAATTTGAACATCCTGATTCCAAATATGGAATCCATTTTTCTAAATTCAAAACACAGAAGTGGCAGAAATTAATTTAAAATTAATTCCCGCTGTCAAAACAAAAAGCGTGTTTTTAAGAGATAATAACTATCAAAAGATTGACACTTGTTTATGTTCGGTTTAATTGTAAAATTATGTCCAATGAACAACATTATATTAAATGGTAAAAATATATTCTAAATATACTTTAAAACCACTCAAATTCACAATTTATCACTATTAATTATTTTGATTAAAAAAGTTGTTTTTAATTAAAATTTAGTAATTTTCACTATTCATCAAAATATGAAAGTTATCCGAAAAGTACCAAAATTTCACCTTAGGCTAAATTTGATATTCCGAATCCAAAAATGAATTCCATTTTAAAATATAAAATATATATAGCTTCAAAAAGTAGGTATTACTATTCATAACAGCTAGTTTGATTGGTTACGGTGTGTTAGAACTCGAAGTTGCGTACAACACATGCTACTGTTTTATTCAAAGGAAAGCGTACCGTGGAAGCTTGGGATGTTTCATTTTAAATTTTTGATGTCCCCATTTAGTCAAAAAGTTTAAAATATTGTATTTAAAAAGGTTTCACTATTAGAAGTTGATAAAAGTGAAATACTGAAAATGAATCTGTTCTTGCAATATGACTAAGAAACTCATAATAGGGATTCTAAAATTATAAGGATTATATAAAGTTCAAAATGTAGTTAATACTATTCATGACCTCTTTTAATGGTGTGATTGAACTCGGTGTTGCGTGTAGTGCAAGTTATTGAATTATTTTTAAGAAATAACAAACTCTGAAATCCTGGGGTGTTACATTCTCCCCTCCTTCAATAAATTACGTCCTCGCAATTTGAAATTGTTCTTCGAAAATAAAAGGTTGAAAGTAGAAAATATATATGTGGGAAAACCCACATTGGAAATTGGGTTACTAAAATTTAGTCTTAATATGAGGAAAAGATAAATGAAAGGGTCACCACCAAATTATGATCTCGATTAGTAGAACATTGGTGGCAATTAGAGACATATAATTGGAGGAAAAACGTAAATATTTATAGGTAGTGATTGAGGTCATCAATCACAAACAAGTATAAAATTTAGGTCCTTAAAATCATCAATCTATGATGATTTGAAATACCATCGGTTCAACAAAACATAGGGTATTGGAATAACACATTTTTGACGTTTCAAAATATCTTAGTTGAAATCCCACATCGAAAAATTAATTAATGAGGCCTCTGTTTTAAATAAAGAGTGGAAAGTATGAAGATTACCGAAAATAACACATACTAGGGTTCCATGTAAAAAAATATTGATATGGAAGAAAAATCTAGCCATCAATTACCTGATGGAGAGTGGTAGAGATCATGGCTATGAAAAGGCCAACAATCCCAAAGCCATAAATTAGTGATGATTTAAGGTACCATCTAGGAAAACATTTTTGTTCTAATTTGCTTTTCTTAATATTGAGGAATTTTTTATGATATTGGCTAAGATCATATGGAGATATACTTACTTTATAATTAGAGTTTTATCCATTAATAAATTTCTACCACATACTCATCTTTCACTCTAAAAGATAATAGAATGTAAAAAAATTCTATTTACACTATTCGTATAGGGTTCCAAAATAAACGAATTTATAATTCATCTAAAAGATCTTTTAATAAAAACTACATTATTTAATCCAGGACATCTCGTGGGCCAGTGGTAGGTGATACACCCTTGTCTCCATTCGGTTGCGGGTTCAAGTCTCGCAGCCTTGCCGGACGCGACGGGTTGCCGCCCGACCTCCGGGTTGTCCTTTTATGGAAATCCAAAATAATCCAAACTAGAACTATCCAAAATACTTCTATCCAAACTCACAGTCCAACATTTATAAGGAAGGTAAACATAATATAGATCCTTTTTACCCCGTAATAGCATATGAATACCTTCATCATGTATTACCATATTCCTTATTGATTACATTCATGTTCCCTTATTCCATATAGAATGATGGATATACTTCATTAATCCAAAAATGTTTTAAACCCCAAAAATGATGGAATATACAAATCATTAATCAGCTTCAAGGTAGTCAAGAATATCCAATATAATTTATCCAAAACAATCACATATTATTCCAAAATCACTACCTCAGTATCAGAACTATATTATGATTTATCATTCTCTCAACCATATATTTTCCAAAAATTTATCCTGCTATTGAGTCACTTTTCTTTGTTCCACACAATCTCAATTCCTTAATGAAATAGTACTGCAGTACAATCCTTATATACTCCATAATTATTATAACAAGTACATTGTTGATACAACACTCAATTGACATAATCAACATAAGAACTCTAATCATTCCTCTTCATCTGTGGTAGTATCATAACTTGATTATTATCCAATAGCATCATTTGCGTCATAGACTGATGACTGGGACATAGGTTCGCGTTGTGTCCAAACTCCTTGCAAATGAAGCATTGTACATTTGAAACCATTTTCTTACCCTTGCAGTCACGTACTTTGTGCCCTTTTCCTCCACACTTATAACAAACTCTCATTCCTTTCAGGCAAGTTCCAGGGTGTTTCTTTCCACAGTTACCACATATGGGAAAATTCTTCTTTTCCCTCTTCCCTTTATCCATATTTCTCTCTTCCATCCTTTTCTTCTCTTGCTTCCCTTCAAAGCCATAGGACTCAATAAACTCTTTACTTATCTTATCAACACATTATATTATTTCTTCATATGATGATAATACATGGGAGACTATTTCTCTTATAAATTCTAGCTTAAGACCATGAAAGATATGATCCTTCCTTCTCTTTGGAGTTCTCATTCCTTCTACTGGGCGCCATTTCTAAACAATGGAATACACTAGATCAGTTTATGAATCAAAATACATAATCCCATACTTATAAAACACTTAACATAAATTGAACTATTTATGGATATAATCCATAATCATAAAAATGTTTTCTTTGAGGAAGTATATACTCATAAACCCTTCATAATGATTTGTAAAGAAAATGAGAGTTATCCTAAGCATATCCCCCGGGAGTGTCGTAACCAAGAGTGCAGCAAGGCCCGTTGTCGTGCACCAGTTCCCGTTCGAGTCTAGCTCAAAGCGGTGTTTTCGGGTTTTACCCCTAGGTACATCTGTGCCAGAGCCGCCTCTACCTGCTCGTATCCAGACAGGGATGTATTTCTCAGAAAACTCACAAAATCTCTACAATACCAAAATTCTAGGAAGTTCTTCTATACTAATCCTCAAAGTTCATCTTAGGTATACGTGCTATAATCAGAGTTTATCTAAATCTAGCTTCCAAGGTTTGTACTAAACTTCCTCTGATACCAACTGTAACGCCCCGACCCCAGCTACCCAGAGTCGGTGCATTACTTCGTAACATTGGCATGATCACAAGAAAGATCAAATCTCGAAAGACCGATTGGTTTAGTAGCCTTGGAAACACTAGATATATTCATAGGTTTTACATTACATCATAAAATGAAAAACTACTAAAACAACATAAAGTCTCCATAATCCACACTCATATCCCCACATAATATCCCTGCAGGTCATTCATAATTTACTTCTTCACTTCCTGGGAAAAATAAAACATATAAAAGGGGTGAGCTCAAATGCCCAGTAAGGATAACAATATAGCGGAAACTTTCATAAATAAGAATAAACATTTAAGGCAATGTATAACTAAAACAAAAGCTTTTTAAATATGAACTTTCAACATGGTATGGCATAAATAAAATGAAATAATTCCATTTACTTATTCACATGGATATTCTACTAATCGAATAATCACATGCAAAAATCAATAACCACTTTCATAATGTTGGAATGCATAATGTTGAACTTCAATTTCTTTGTCAAGGCCTCATCCCAAGACCTTGGGGCTAACTGTAACCGGAACCCAACCCGGAGTGCCTCTAATAACCGGACACCAACCCGGAGTGCCTCTAATAACCGGACACCAACCCGGAGTGCCTCTAATAACCGGACACCAACCCGGAGTCCTTCTAATAACCGGAGACCAAACCGGAGGGCTTACTTTTACCAGTCCCTAACCTGGAGGGCTTACTTTTACCAGTCCCCAACCTGGAGGGCTTACTTTAACCAGTCCCCAACCTGGAACATACTTGTCCAACACATTCATATGAAGTAAAGGTTGAAATATAACATAAACATTATTATTGGAACTAGCATACGAAATGTCAATACATTACTCATAAACCATGAATGCTATATAAATGGCACATCCATAGTCAAACATATCACAAAACTTTATTACAATATGGAAGTTTTGTATCATAATAAATCAACTTCAAATAAGCGTAAAATCCATCAAAGGATGTTGACATAGATGAAATCAAAACGCTTTTTAGAGAAATATCTCTTTCTATTTTTGAAACCATTTAAGAGCCATATAAAATAAAACATTTTCTTGAAAATGTTCTTATAAGCTTGTAAGGGAAGCTTTGACAATTTTATAACGGCGGAAAATAACCGCACCCGCCGTATAAGTTAAAAAAAACATTCTTATCTTAATTCTGTCGAAAGGTTAAAAGCACCTTGTTTGGAAAACGACGGAAAGATTCCCTTATAAACCTCTTATAAAAAGTAAAACAAGGGTATAAATTACTTTGACCCATATTATTTTAAATATTAGAAATGTTTTGAAATACATTTTGAAGGAACATGGACGTGGATGATAACAAGGTCCCAGTAGATAATTATGTATAAACAATCTCGGATAATGAAGAGATTGCGAAATAAATCCTTACCTTGTACTTTTCCTTTGTTGGGGTCGGTTAACCTCCTGTATAATGGTGAAATAATTGTTATTAAATTATACAAGAGTCATATACATTAATATGATATCATATATGATCTTTTAACATTGCTTTATTAATAATATATTAGTATTATCGTCGTTTCAGGTGATAATCGATTCGTTCTTCTTAAATGTTTGGTTACGTAAGACATGTTTGTAATGGATAGATTAAATCTTATTCATAATCAGAATGATATTAACATTATTTTTAACCCTAAAATGAGAATAAGACTTGAATGGATACGATGGAGGATGGATCTCACCGCGTTCGTGGAGACGGTAGTCCGTACGTACGCACGAACGCTACTTCTATTTAATTTTTATTTTAAAAGAATTGAATCCAAATGATACATAGGTATATTACTATTCCAGTATAATATAATATTTTATATATGTTACTTATGTTCATTAACACCATCCTTTATACGTTCCATGTGTGGTATGAACGAGTCATATCATTTTAAGGGGGCGGTAGTCCGCACTTCCTCAAATGAAATTATCGTATGTATATACAACATGAAACGAATAATGGTATGAAATAAAATTAAATTACAGAAGCTTATATATAATATATATATCATTAATATCATATTTAATTACAGTGCCATCATAATGGCCACCATGAGAGGCGGTAAGATGTATTTGAACAATCATCGTTTCGTGAGGCGTTAGTTTGCCATCCACAGAAACATTATGTTCATCATCCATTAGATGGAGTTGTGTGTATGTGTAGTTTGAATCCTTCTTATAACAACATCCTAGTATATTGAGGATACTGGTGTTGTTACAAAAGAAAGGAATAAAAAGATTTTGGGGGTTGGAGAAGCAAAATAAATGAAAATAATTTAAGAGAAATCGTTACCTTTAATTTAGGTAACTCACTTTGGTTGGAACCAAAGGACTTCTTGAAATGCTTTCTGCCTAAGGGGAAGCTTCAAGGAGGAGGAGAGGGATGTGGGGAGCTTATTTGGGCAGAGTTTGGACGAGCCAAGTGGCTTGAGAGGTGTGAGGAATGAGTAGAAGTGGTCTCCTTTTATAAGGGAGAAGAGGGGCTCTTTAGGAAAGAGTGAAAGTATTACTTTATAATATAATTATATTCGGTTTATAATGGTCCAAAAATCATTGAGGTCGAAGATAAGATGACTAATATTCTAAATAACATCAACCAATAAGAATTGGACAGGTTTTAGATAATATTTTAATCATTATAATCTTATTTATTTAAATGATTTATTAATGAGGTAAACATTGCATCATTATTGTGTCATTAATAATTTAAATTATTTGATGTCTAAAAATTATAAATAAAATATCATTATGTAGGCAATCGTTTTAGCTTTCTAATGAATATTTATAATCGAAAATACAACATGTATAACCCTATGTAAAAATTGTTCTTTTAAAAGATGTAAGCTTATGCCATTTTTGTATTCATTTTAACTTAATTAAAATAAAGTGTCATTATCACTTACAAGTGGATCAATGGGGTCCCAAAATTGACCCAAAGATGCCCATGGTCGACCATGTATCAACCAATAGGGTTAAGACACGTTTTAGGGTAATTTAGTATTATTATAATATTATTTTTCAACCCTTATTTACCGGATTTACCCTTAACCATGGTAAATAAAATATTTACCGCAGTAATTATTCAAAATGTCTAAAAATAAAAGTCACCTATTTACACAATTTGAACATCCTGATTCCAAATATGGAATCCATTTTTCTAAATTCAAAACACAGAAGTGGCAGAAATTAATTTAAAATTAATTCCCGCTGTCAAAACAAAAAGCGTGTTTTTAAGAGATAATAACTATCAAAAGATTGACACTTGTTTATGTTCGGTTTAATTGTAAAATTATGTCCAATGACCAACATTATATTAAATGGTAAAAATATATTCTAAATATACTTTAAAACCACTCAAATTCACAATTTATCACTATTAATTATTTTGATTAAAAAAGTTGTTTTTAATTAAAATTTAGTAATTTTCACTATTCATCAAAATATGAAAGTTATCCGAAAAGTACCAAAATTTCACCTTAGGCTAAATTTGATATTCCGAATCCAAAAATGAAGTCCATTTTAAAATATAAAATATATATAACTTCAAAAAGTAGGTATTACTATTCATAACAGCTAGTTTGATTGGTTACGGTGTGTTAGAACTCGAAGTTGCGTACAACACATGCTACTGTTTTATTCAAAGGAAAGCGTACCGTGGAAGCTTGGGATGTTTCATTTTAAATTTTTGATGTCCCCATTTAGTCAAAAAGTTTAAAATATTGTATTTAAAAAGGTTTCACTATTAGAAGTTGATAAAAGTGAAATACTGAAAATGAATATGTTCTTGCAATATGACTAAGAAACTCATAATAGGGATTCTAAAATTATAAGGATTATATAAAGTTCAAAATGTAGTTAATACTATTCATGACCTCTTTTAATGGTGTGATTGAACTCGGTGTTGCGTGTAGTGCAAGTTATTGAATTATTTTTAAGAAATAACACACTCTGAAATCCTGGGGTGTTACACTCCTCTTACCATGTCTCCTCCTCCCTGCACCCTTTCAATCACGAATTCCCTACCCTATGCCTCCGCCGCGGCCTCCTCTCTGCCTCCGCCTCCTTCTCCTCCTCCTCTTCCGCGACCGCTGCCTCATTCTCCTCCTCCGGCGCCTACTTCTCCTCCTCCTCTTACTGCGGCTCCACCTCCTCCTCCTCCTCCACCGCGGCTCCTCCTCCTCTTCCTCCTCTTCCACGGCTCCTCCTCATCGTCATCCTCCCTCGCAGCCTCCTCATCCTCCTCCTCCACCTCTACCTCATCCTCCTCCTCCTCCTCTTACTCCTACTCCGCTGCCTCCACTGCCTCTGCTACCTCTGCTGCCTCCGTTACCTCCACTACCTCCGCTGCCTCTGCTGTTGACTCCTCCTCCTCGTTTGCCATTAGGCCATCCCCCTTAAGGTGAGTAAAATTAAATTTTCATGAATTAATTATGTTTGAATTTATTTTCAATATTGAGATTAATTATGATTTGGCGTGATTCATGTGTGTGTGACACATGTATATGTGGTTGGTTACTTCTTTGATCTTGATTAGATATTCGCACTATAACCCTCTGATAGAAACCTGAATAGAGAGAGTATTTTTTGTGAAAGGCTGATACACTAGATTAGGATTTCACTCCGTCTAGTGGCCCTTAGTATGGATATTTTTCTGATTTTGGATACTACCCCATAGTTAGGACAGGTAGGGTTTGAACCGTCCGTGTTGGTGAATTCATGTCATCAGGTGAGGCATGCCAACAGGATGAGACATATGTTTAGTATGTTCTATATTTTACACTATATTGTACACTATTATCCTTGGGTTCAAAAAAATGAACCTTAATTGGGTTTCTACCAATTCCTGCCCACTACCCACTCTCTCTAGGTTGGGTCATATACCAATTTAAATATCGCATCATTTCATATAACATAACAGTGCCACCAACCTCTAACATTGGGTGTGATACACATATCCTCTAATTACTCAACATATTAACTGCTCCCCTCTGACTTACGGTGGGTCTCACCATCAAATCACATAAAAAACAATTTGAGGAGGGAATCTCTATGGACAACCTCTCACAAAACTACTCCAAACCAATACTAAGTGATCCCCATTAATATATCTCACATTATATTATCATAAAAAATGATCTAAGGAGGGAATCAAAATATCCAACCACTATCACTAGTCAAAATTAACCATCAATAGGTGGATCCCATGGAAGTCACACACCAATACCCTTTGACAAATGCCTTCTCACTCAAAGTAGGGTCCTACCAACACCTTATCACTTAAATAAATTCCATCCATCATGTGTCATGCCACAAAACATATAAATAGTAATCTAAGGAGGGTATCTAGATATCCAACCTCTCGAACTAGCTAAAACAAATCATCAATAGGTGCTCCCCATGGATGATTATACTTCAACTAGGTGAAAGTCATATGAAGTCCCAATCTCTTAGTCAAGCTGACCATAAATGATAAAAGTCACCATACATTTATCCTTGCATAATAATCTCCTTAAAACCATCTTGGTTATACGTGAAAATTATTCCCAACCTATCAACATTCTAATTCTGCCTATAAGGGAATCTACTGGGTTCTACAACCCTAACCCATCTCTATAAATTAATAACAACACACGCTCATCTCTTCATGGTAATGTCATAACCCACATTCTATACTTGATCTAGACCTCAATAGTCTAGTATATAAAATCTTCTAATCCCCACATTAAAACTCATTAAAACTAAATAATGACTATCCTAAGAAAATCACACTAAGAGCCTTGGATACCATATGCTAATTCATCCATACTATTACCATGATCCTCACTTAGGTACAATGTCATATCTTTCCGTGGAGATCTCATAATTCAATTATAAGGAAAAAATCATCTATGTCACACTTCAACAATCCTTATATGGAATATCCTACTCATCACACACATCATGACTCTTATATATCCTTGAGGGTGTTCCCCATCATACGTGAGATATAAAACTATATTATCCATCTTATTTAGGCCTATGACTCTAATACATACTCAAATAGCCTTAGAAAACCTAACTTGGATATACAAATCTCATAAAAAATCTGATCCTCTCATAAAAACAACTAGAAACCTCGCCTCCATGGAGACATATTCTCTAGATGATCAAAAAATCGCAAACATTCAATAGAACCCTCACTCTATCTCTTGGTGGATCAAAAACACACTATTTAATCACCTAGGTTTCTCTTGATTTCTATCCCTCTCACTGGAACACGTATACTCATGCATGAATGCACAATCATGCATAAATTGGAACATGGTTTTGTATTATAGGATCCACCTACCTAAAAAAATAGAGTAACCCCTCACCAAGATCATCTCATCCTCAACCATGAATATACATGCCTTATCTAATCTTGTACCAATGATTGAGACCCAATCTAAAGGAACAATTCCCAAATAATTAATTATAGAAACTTATAATTAATTATTCACCTTAATATAATTAGTAATAGTCTTTTAAAAACTAACTAGGAAACACAACACCACCTAAAACACACAAAACATGGTGCGTTTATCATACAACACATGGTGTGACGGTATGGCTAAAAGTGTCTGATATCAGTTTCAAATTGACATTAACTTTAGAAAACAACAAAAGTGTCATACAAAAAACTGAGAAAACATGTTTGTATTGTTTTGATACTTTTAAGCAATGATCCATGAGTCATTTGTGACATGTACGAATCGACTGCACCACAATCTGACGCACGGTGTGACCGGTATGGCTAAAAGTGTATGATATTAGTTTCAAATTGACATTAAATTTAGAAAACAACACAAGTTACATAACGAAACCCAAGAAAATGCATTCATATTCTTTTGATACATTAGGAAAATGATCCATGAGTCTTTTGTGACGTGTAAACATCGACCACACCTGAATTCGATGCACGGTTTGACCGGTATGGCTAAAAGTGTCTGATATCAGTTTAAAATTGACATTAACTTTAGAAAACAACACAAGTGACATACTATAAACTGAGAAAACGCATTTGGATTGTTCCGATACTTTAGGAGAATTATCCATGAGTCATTTTTGATGTGTAAGAATAGACCGCACCTCAATCTGACCCATGGTGTGACTTATATGGCTAAAAGTGTCTGAAATGAATTTCAAATTGACATTAACTTTAGAAAAAAACACAACTGGCATATAGAAAACTGAGAAACAATGTTCATATTGTTTTGATAATTTATTAAAACGACCCATGAGTCATTTTTGACATGTAATAATTGACTGTACCTCAATCTGATGCACGGTGTGACCGGTATGGCTAAACGTGACTGATATCAGCTTGAAATTGATATTAAATTTAGAAAACAACACAAGTGACGTACAAAAAACTGAGAAAAAACATTAGAATTGTTTCGATACATTAGGAAAACAATACATGATTCATTTTTTATGTGTATGAATCAACTGCACCTCAATCCGACGCACAGTGTGACCGGTATAGATGAAAGTGTTTGATATCCATTTCAAATTCACATTAACTTCAGAAAACAACACAACTGATATACAGAAAACCAATAAAACACATTTGGATTGTTTTGATGCTTTTGGACAATGATCCATGAGTCATTTAGGATGTGTATGAATCAACTGAACCTCAATCTGACACACAGTGTGACCGGTATGGCTAAAACTGTCTGATATCATTTTGAAATTGACATTAACATTTGAAAACAACACAAGTGACATATGGAAAACCAAGAAAACACATTCGTATTATTTTTATACTTTAGGAAAATGATCCATTAGTCATTTTTGATGTGTACGGATCAGCCGCACCTCAATCTGATGAAAGGTGTGATTGTTATGGCTAAAAGTGTCAGATATCAGTTTCAAAATGACATTAACTTTAGTAAACAACACAAGTGACATACAGAAAACCAATAAAACGCATTTGGATTGTTTTCATACTTTAGGAAAACGATCCATGAGTCATTGTTGATGTATATGAATCAACTACACCTCAATCCAACGCACGGTGTGACCGGTATGGCTAAAAGTGTCTGATATCAGTTTCAAATTGACATTAACTTTAGAAAACAACACAAGTGACATAATGCAAACTATAAAAATACGTTCAGATTGTTTTTATACTTTATGAAAATGATACATGAGTCATTTTTGATGTGTACGAATCAACCACAACTCAATTAGACACACAGTGTGACCGATATGGATAAAAGTGTCTGACATCAGTTTCAAATTGACATTAACTTTAGAAAACAACACAAGTGATATATGGAAAAATGAGAAAACACATTCGGATTGTTTTGATACTATAGGAAAACAATCCATGAGTGATTTGGGATTTGTACAAATTGACCACAACTCAATCTGATGCACGGTGTGATAGGTATGGATAAAAGTGTCTGATATCATTTTGAAATTGACTTTAACATTAGAAAACAACACAAGTGACATAAGGGAAACTGAGAAAAAACATTCAGACTATTTTGATACTTTAGGAAAAAATTCCATGAGTAATTTTTGACATGTTTGAATCAACCTTACCTCAATATGATTCACGTTGTGACCGATATAGATAAAACTATCTGATATCAGTTTGAAATTGACATTAACATTAGAAAACAACACAACTGACATATGGAAAACTGAGAAAACGCATTCGGATTGTTTTGATAATTTAGGAAAACGATCCTTGAGTCATTTTTGATGTGTAAGAATCAACCACACCTCAATCCGATGCACAGTGTGACTGGTATGGCTAAAAGTGTATGATATCAGTTTCAAATTGACAGAAACTATAGAAAACAACACTACTGACATAAGGAATACTAATAAAATGCATTCTAATTGTATTGATCCATTAGGAAAATGATCCATGAGTCATTTTTGATGTATAATAATCAACCGCACATAAATCTGATGCCCGGTGTGATCGGTACGACTAAAAGTGTCTGATATCAGTTTGAAATTGACATTAACTTTAAAAACACACAAGTGACATATGGAAAACCACGAAAATGCATTCGGATTGTTTTTTTACTTTAGGAAAATGATCAATGAGTCATTTGTGATGTGTAATAATTGAACACACCTCAATCCAATGCATGGTGTGACCGGTATTGCAAAAAATGTCTGATATCATTTTAATATTGACATAAACTTTAGAAAAAAACACTACTGACATACAGAATACTGAGAAAAAGCATTCATATTGTTTTGATACTTTAGGAAAACGATCCATGAGTCATTTGTGATGTGTAAGAATTGATCACACCTCAATCCGACACATGGTGTGACCGGTATGGCAAAAAGTGTCTGATATCAGTTTGAAGTTGACTTTAACTTTATAAAACAACACAAGTGACATACAGAAAAAGGAGAAAACGTGTTCAGATTATTTTGATACTTTAGGAAAATGATCCATGAGTCATTTTTGATGTGTAATAATTGACCTCACCTCAATCTAATGCACAGTGTGACCGGTATGGCTAAATGTATCTGATATCAGTTTCAAATTGACATTAAATTTAGAAAACAACACAAGTGACTTACGGAAAACTGAGAAAACACGTTCAGATTGTTTTAATACTTTAAAACAATGATCCATGAGTCATTTTTACGTGTATAAATCAACTGCACCTCAATATGACACATAGTGTGACTGGTAAAGCTTTTTATTAGATAAAGAATCACTATTTATTAAATGAGATAAATAATCAAAACACATATTGATTTTACATTATTCACTTTCATTGTTATCAGAATGAAAAAATTAGAGTTTATCATTTTTATATTTTAGTATCACATTTCTATATTAATGTATTCTTTCATATTAATTTGTTAATTTATTTAAATATTTTATTACTAACATAATATTTTTTTTCTTATATAAGTTAATTTTTTTCCTTGAGATTGGATGCTTTGTTCGGCAACAAATACCATGGATGACAATTTTTGAGAGAGGATCATGGATATTAAATGATGAAACATTAATGTTTATAACGGTTGTTGGATAATTATAATTGTAGCCATGTAAAGCATTGTTTGAAATGTATATAGCAATATGTTTTTTGAATTCATGATGTTAAGTAAATGTGTATAGCATTGTTTGTCAAAATATTGTGGGAGATTTTTCATCTTTCAGTTCTTGGTTCATGTGAAGGTGCTATTTTGTGTAGGTGTGCAGGTGTGCTGGTGATGGTTGTGCAGGTGCAGGGGAAGGTGCCTTTATCAGCGCTTTGTTGAGCGCTGATAAAGGACTCCTTTAACAGTGCTAAAAGAGCTCTGATAAAGGGCCCTATTATCAGCGCTCAAGATAGTGCTGATAAAGTCCCCCCTTTATCCACGCTAGAAAAGCGATGTTAATGCCAGTGTGGATAATGGGGGGTCCCCTTTATCAATTCTCTGAAAAGAACTGATAAAGGAGACCCCCCTTTATCTACACCGGCATTAACAGCTCTTTTCTAGAACGGTTAGTGTCGGTTTTTAGCACTGTTAAAAGGATAAGTTGTAGTAGTGCACGATTCGTTAAGTCATGGTACATGGTCCTGGAAAACCACATGTCACCCGTGAACTTACCTCGTTTTTTCAATTTTTCTAAAATTTTACCCATACATACCCCAATGTAAAACCCTAAAATTGTATTCTCAAACTAATAAAAAAAGTAGAAAATAGAAATCAATATTCCTCCATCCTCATAAATGGTCAGGATCTTACATTGGTTGATTATAAATTGTGTATATTCATCAAGCATGACACATATATATTTTTAACCCTCTTGAAATTTTTTAGTGGAACATTGTTAGAGGTTGTTTACATTGAATGAACCTTGAGTGTATCCAAAATCATGTAATAAAATGTTGTTGAAGTAGTTTTTTATTGGAATAAAACACTTCATTAACATATAATTCTTGAATGTATCACATTTTTAGTGAACTATGTAAAATCATTGTATCATTTTCACATTAACAATTTTTATTTTTTGATGACAATAATACATTTATAGGGTGTATTTTCGAAATTTTAGACAATATATAATATGATTTATAGATAAGAGAAACTTTTCAAGACATCCCAACTCACCCCACCCCCTCCTACACTGTATTGTGGGATTCCATGTTATAAAAAACATTTTAATCATTCTATTGTAACCTTTCTCTCATAAAACATGATTGGATGCTACTAAATATTTCATAATTCTTATTACTTGTCTTTACTTTACACAAAAACCTATACTTCTTCGAAAAATATCATACCGGTAGACTTAATTAGTGAACTCAATCAATTGTCCCCATAAATATAACAAGGGGGAACTACCAATTAATGTGATTCTTGATCTTATTCAAATTTAGGGTGATTATATATCACCAATATTGATTATTCATTCAAACATTTTTGGATAATTTTGTTGAGGATGTCTATGTGAATCTACTTTATGTTTACAATAAATGAAGGAAATACTAAAATAGTATTAGAAAATATATATCATTATCACATATTTATATATTTTAATTATTATCACACAAAATAAAATTCATTTATTCAACTATGTGACATGTAAGGTTTATTTCCTATTGTTATCTAAGGTCCCACAATATACTCCCAAAGAGGGGGTTGTGAAGTTCGAACCCGAGTTCCACACACCGGTGCCCTGAGCAGCTCTGCCACATGACCTCAAGCACGCATATGTGTATACCAACTGCTATCGACTAGAAACGATGGTCTAATATCAATCATGGGGACAATATTCCATTTTTTTCATATTAGTACACCAACATAAATAAATAAACAAAAACCAAAAGATATAGCCATAACAAGAATAAACTAATATCACATATCGACCAAAATTTGAAATACAATATCAAAAACTAAATGGTAGATATGTCATTACAAATAACATGGAAAGTGTGAATATTCAAACCCAAAAATAAATAATGAAACTAACAACTCCAAAGAGGTCCCCTAACCACATCTAGTTACCTTATACATTCTCCATATCAAATCATCCATCTAACATAGAGCATTTTACCTTATCCTATCCGGAAACCATGAAATCTATTCAAGTACCAATTATGAAGCCTGAGTATGATGTCAGTACAAACTAGTAGGCCCCCACCCACGATATCTAATTTTTTTCAGTAATAGTGTATTCATTAGTATAAGAATAAATTACAAGAGTTAAATTAAAAATATTACATTTTTTCAACTATTCTTTATTAAACTGCATAAACCCTTGGGTTTCTGATGACCCCAGAACCACTGTACGTGCTTTGGCCCATTCCAATGTCTGAATTATATCACATATATAATTACAAATTCATTATAAAAAATGAGATTTCATTATCCATTTCATTTCAAAATACATTACATCTAATTGTGACTATTGTTCAATGCTAACATTCATGGAATAGATTGTCATGTCTAGCACCCCATGAGTTTTTAGAGAATCAGTCCCTACCACACACCCCATGGGTATTTGGGGAATTTGTCCTTGTCCAATAAAATTATTCACATGCTTGCAGTTTGGTCTAGAATACCATGTCCAACACCACTGTGGGTATTGGGATCATCTTTCTGTTTCCCACATTCCATTCTAAATCAAAAAATTATATCACATATATCACATCATTCAAGGTTAATAAACATTAAACTTCTATCACATTATTCTTAAAAAACATTTAATAATTATTTTGACTTATAATTAATCCATTTCAATAAATTTCATAACCAAAAAAATTTCCAAAAATTAATTGAGCCATTAATAAATCAAAATTTCAAGCTCAATATCTCAATAATTAATTCAAAATAAAAACTAATTCTAATCAATTTCAAAATCTCAACATCTCATTAATTATTTCAATAATGAATTAATCAAGGAAAATTTACAATCTCATTATCTCATTAATTAATTCAATAATTAATTAATCAAGTAAAATTGAAAATCTCAATATCTCATTAATTAATTAATCAACCAATAAATATAATTTCATATTAAATTCCACATTCTCCAATATCCCATTAATTAATTATATAATTAATTAATTCAATTAACAACCTCAATTTCCCCAATTAACCCAAATAATTAACACTTGGAAATTAATATTATCAATTCAGTTTTCAATGAAATTTCCCAATAGTGGCAATTGAAATTCTCAAAATTATACACAGACAATTTAACCAAGACTTTGGGATTTTAATATAATACACCTACCTCAAAATTTATTGAGAACACTTTCTAACAAATATTCCCAATATGTGCGGAACAACTGATACCATAATTACGAATGTGATATATATCCAAATCTAATATCTATGATTAAACAAATAAATATAAAAAAATTATATATCCAGATATAGATCCACATATGGATTAACATCCCTCTTTTATTCAAGAAGAGGCATGGGATATAGAGATAGATATAAATAAGAAGAAACTACATTCCTAGATGGTTTAGATCTTCAATCTACCCTTCGATTCTCCAAGATAAGAAGTCGCGAAGGATTGAAATCCATATAGGAGCCTCCAAAACCATGAATGTGTGATTTGGATCATTCTATAAATGATTACAGGTAATTATTAAGGGTTCAAGAATTTTAAAACTTATTTTTTGGTTAATTAAAAAATTGAACTCTATTTGTTGGGAAGAGGTGAAGATTATTCCAAACTATGCACAATAACTATGCACCTCTTCTAGGGGTTTCATGGTTTTATCTTTTAGCGTGCAGTTTATTAGTAACTGTGCTCTATCCATGGAACACCTATCTATCCTGGTTTGTATGGTTTACTGTTCCGGGGCATACGGTTTGAGAGAACCATGCGCCAACTATGCACTACCCTCTTTCATCTATTTTTTCTCAAATTTCCACCCAAACACACCCTAAAGTAAAACCAAAATGGAAATTACTCAACACAATATAGAAGAGTACATCTAAACTATCTCGAGACATCTCCATAAAGGGACATAGTTTTATAATCTATAATCCTTATAACTACTCGTCTTGAATTTTTAATCTCAAGAATCTGTATTATTATGAAGAAAACATATTAGGCCACTAAACTTATATATTAGCTTCTCTATCCCATGTTTCCTCCTAAACAAAACCATATTTTCAAAATACAAAAACTATTGACACATTTATTCCCTAAAACACTTTTTCCCTATTATCCAACACACATACCTAATTCTCCTCAAAGGAAACATCAGTATCAAGATCAACATCATCCACATTGATCAAATGAGATGTTTTTTGGTGACACCATCGAAGATTTGACACATGAAAAATTTCATTCCAAGCATTGTACCTCTATGGAAGATCCAATCAGTATGCCATATTCCCAATTCTCTCTACAAAATCTAATGGTCCCACAAAACTATGTGTGAGATTTACCTATCTTTTTATTCGAAAATGACCCAACCTAGGAGACACCCAATTGAATAAATGCTCACCATCATTAAACTCTTGAGGGTCATAGAAATCTATTGACATACAACTTCTATCTACTCTAATCTATATCCATACATGTCTATATCAACTAAACCTACTTCATCACCTCCTGCAAGAGACTCATCCCCAACAACTATGACTCCCTAGCCTCCATCAATAATAGTGTTGTTCTTTATGACCTTTTATAATGATCCTCATATGGTTCCTTCCATAAATTTTCATTAAAAAATTCTTATAGGTGAACTCCACCAATGATAGGTGATTCTACCAAGACCCACCAAAGTATAGGACACATTCCTAAAGCATGTCCTCAAGAACCTGTATATTACACCAAGACAACCCATTTGTCTGTAGGTGGAAATTCATACACAACAAAACATACATAACAATTTCCTGATGCAAGACCAGACAAAATAATAAAGTAAATGCTTTTCATGTTCTAGAACTAAAGTCGGTGGAAGCCTGCGTAGATGGACTATCTCTAGAAAAAATAATTCCCCCAACTGTTCCACTAATAAGGTCTCTCATACCAGTAGTAAATGCACTACCTTTGTTAAATTCTCTACAATCACCCAGATAATGTTTTTATTCCAAGGCATCCTTAGAATACCCCCCCCCATAAATTCTATAGTCACATCACCCCACTTCCATTGGAGAATGGGAAATGACTGAAATAAACCTCAAAGTCATTAATATTAATAAATATCAATTATTTACTCAATATGGAAATTTTATAAAGCACATCACTTATTAATTAAATCGATTACCAAATATATGAAAAATTATTTAGACTGGATGTGATGGGTGGGGCCTGGACTTTATATTTCCCCTAATGCATCAAAAGGTTTCACGAGACAAATTAGTTGGACAAATTAAATGGGTTTCTAACAATAGTTTTAAACCATCTTGTAAATGGTCTTGAAAGTATAGGTTTTCATGTTCCTTGGACATGATTTCCAATAATAAATTATTACCTTTATTTAGATCCAGTTATTATTTTCCATGATATTTTCACAATTAAAAAATATGTTGATTCATTTCATTCTCAGTTTATTGATTAAATGGAAAAGTTCACAATTATTTATCTTTCTATACTGATCATGATTTATCTAGTTATTTAAATGGACTTGGATATTAGTTATTTACCTTTCCATATTGATTTTATTTATCATGTAATTTAAATTGAATCTGTTCTGAGTTATTTACCATTTCATACTGATTATGTTTACTGATTCCTATCTTTTTTCATTGTGTACTTAATCCATAATGAGAATTTTAACTCTCCCATATTTTCTATTCATTCCCTAGGATTACATGGATTCTACTATAAAATTTAGTCAATGATATTTTATACAGAATAGAGTTATTATTAAAAAAACATTATGTTATAATTTATTTATTAATTTACAATACAATACTCATGTATGCATCTAGTTTACCATGTCTACTTTACTAATTGGTCCTTTGGGATATGAATATTTTACCTATGCTAATGTAATGGTAATAGACACCATCTCTATGATTCTGGTGTGGGGATATCTATAGTTGGAAAAAAAGTAGGTTTAGTAGAATCCTCGTGAATAAGATTTAGAAAAAATATATTTGGGAACATAACATTATGATGAAATTTATGGATGAGTATAAAATAACATCCTAATGATTAGGTGTGGAAGAGATTATGAGAGACTTCCTCGAAATATATCTATGTCTAGGCACTACTAGTATAGATGGTTTAGGAATAAATTTACCTAGGGGTAATAACTCTAAAAAGGGTGTGTTGAGCTTCACATTATAATAACTTGGTATATGAAAATGGGTATTACTACACACCTGGTTTGACACTCCCATGTGATATGCTAAGGATTATTTTTATATTTTTTACAACTCATTATTAAGGATTTGAATAGATGATGAAAATGAAAGAACTTGGTCAAACCTAAGGTGTCTTAGATTGATTTTTTTTTTCAATATTAATACATCCTATATGTGATTATATTGTATTGTCACTATGATAATTATTTCTAACACTATGATATTTTTAGTTATTGGTTTGAACCCAAAGGATCATGTTAACATTTAACATTAATGACAAGTTAGTTACCATTAGAAACCAAATGGGATATTGATAGGAGTGAAAGATATCATGTTTATGACTAATCGGTTTTCTAGAAATACGACTATCCACATATATCTTAACCAACTCCCAAAATCACCAAACAAGGGATGAATGGGTTTTTATTAAAACTCAAGTTGTGGAGACCTTGTAGAAAAGAAGGATCGATTTCTATCATGTAATAAATGTGTAAGGGGAAACCCTAGAATGTGCCTCAATTGAATTGGAAAATATTTTATATGTGGAAAAGGTGGGAATCAATAAAATAATTTCCAAAGAAAAATGAAGGGTATGATAGATGGAAATAAATATCATAATGGGTATACAATTATAGTTTATTTCTTTAAATTTGTGAAAATTTGGCATATCTCAAGTCAATTACCTCTTCTAAAGGGTAACCCATAGACAATAGAAGTACCTAAGTTGAAATAGAATTGATGGATTAATTATTTATGGTGATTCATGGAAAAGAATTGTTAAAGTGTTCTATCAATAGTATATTGGTTATAATAATCATTAAACATATAAAAATACTATTAAATTTTATAAGAAATTGTTTATTAATTAATCTAAGAGTTATGGATATCATCATGGGTTGATGAGTTTAATATTGAAAACAAGATACATGATTTAAACAATGTTTTAGGTTTTATGTGATTAGAGTCTAGCAAGATTAAGGATACTATAGATGAAATTTATGGAAATACAACCACTTAGTTTAGTACATGTTTTAAAAGATAAATTATTGTAGGAATAATGACTTTAAATTTTACAGACATAAGTTTTCAATATATTGATAAACATTAAGGTTTCTATATAAATATTCCTATTAGACATTGTGGAAATAAAAAACTAATCTATTGACATCTTCAGAAAAAATAATATTTAATGAATAATTCTATTTCAAGGAAGTTGATCATATATATTCTTAGAATTATATTAATATGGTTTTAGATAAATTACAACCTGTATACAGTGTCAAAACCTGTCACATCTGGAAAGGTGGCGGGTCATGAACCCATGACTGAAATAAAAAAAGGATTTGTGCCTACCACCAGCCTACATGATGTCCTTGTTAATAAGTCATTATTTTTAGATAATCAATTTAACAAAAAAATATTAATTATAATCTAATAATAATACATTTAATGTTTTATTTATTAATGTATTTACCATATTGGTTTTTCAATATGGTTAGAGATAGATGTAAATACTTTTTCAATGTATCTTAAGATTTATTAAAAGTGGGTTTTAGTGATTTAAGAATAAAAAACTTATTTTTGGATATTTATTTCATGGAATAAAAAATGAATTTTAGATTGATCAAAACATAACTAAAGGATTAAAATTTTATTATTAAATAGATACATATCAATATAGTAAAGGAATTACTCATCATTAATAAAAAGAATCTTGAAAAAAATTATTATTAGATTACATTAATATCCTAGGAATCAAATTTCATTTCACATCATCATTTATTTATGGCTTTGTAGAGCTGAACATTCAATTAATAATTAAGTTATTTTCGATTAATGGCCTTAATCAATCCCTATAACTATTTACAATTTTCCTCTATATATATATCATTACTTTCCACATATATTTTCTTACTTATAAATATAGTTATGTGTTATTCTATATGAGTTTATTAATTTGATTTGTATCTTATTAAAATGATATTTTATTAACCCTTATATGATGTATTTTTTCAAAAAATTAATTTTTAAATATCCAACACTAGATTATATAGATTAATTTTAAATTTCAACGACATAATTTATTTATGGTGGGGAGAATTTAACACCCCAAAATTTTATATAAAAGAAATATTTTTATATAGAAAACTATTTTTATATGCCAAAGGATTTTAAAACTAATAAATTAAATAAATTTCTATTGCAAAATGATCATAACAAATTTTATATAATATATATTAAAATATTTATTTTATATACATCCAATATTTTTTCAATGCATAAGATAAGAACAAATCCAATTTTATGAATAAAAGGTTTTATTTTTTCTAAGTCATTTTTTCACCTTTTAATGGATCACATGTTTTCAAACCAAATTTTTCCACTTTAATAAATTTTTTATGTTAAAATATACATAATTTTTTAAATTAAAAAAAAAATTACCTTAGGGTGAATAATAAGTATTTTTTATGAAAATATTCCCTTTTTGCTGAATAGTGGAAATTTTTTAATTTAATTAAAAGTTTACTTTTAATAGAAGTTATTTATAATGTTCAATTAAATAATAAATTCATTTAAAATTTAAATTTGATCAATTTTAAATCTAATAATATAATATTGGTAATATAAATCATTTTTATAGTGTTTTTTTATATAAAAACAATTTACACTTTGGTCCATATTCACTTTAAGAACTCACTTTGTCCTCACATCTACAGGATAAATATTAAATTAAATTCTTCTAATATTGTGAGTTTAATTTGGAAAAATTGATTCCATATTTGAAATATGAAGAATTTATAATTTAAAATAAAGTAAATGTAATTTCTTACCAAAGTTATTAGTGAAATTAATTAATGTTAATCAAAGTGAATAAGATAAAAATTAGTTTACTTGGTGGTTAATCGTAATTTCCATGTTAGAGAGAACCATTTTAACTTGATACTTGGGATTACGTGTTGACTTGAACCTATACCCTACACAAGATGATGTTTTAATGGAACCAACCTCAATTATTAATGAAGAGAAATCAGATGTGATATGTAAACCGAAAAATAATGTTAGGACTATTATGTAGGGTCTCAATAAATATATATACTCTTGGATCGAAAAAATGACTCCATGATATTTCAAACATATTAATAAGGGGATATTAAGTTCCATGAATATTCACAAATCATAGATCCCATGATCTCTAAAATTGAAGTAAACATTCAATAGAAACTGAAATAAGATGATTGGATGAGAACATTACATTTGTATGCCTTGTTTTGGGAATGAAGATGTTGTTGTTTTGTTAGATTTACGTGGAGTTTTTTATCCAAAATATCTCATATTGGATTAGGGGATTATAAATAATTTATTAATTTTTTTACTACATGTACATCCAAGTGTATTGGGTTCATTAATGCATGTTCATATTTGATCTTATCTCTCTGGTGGCGACTTGCTGCTTTGTTGGGTTCCCAAGTTACTCTAGCTTCTTATAGATAGATCATGGTTTCTAAAAAAGAATATGGTGGTGTTACTTCATTTCTCAACATTTTCATTTAATTTTTAAACATAGATATAATTTGAGATCAAATATTTCTTCCCCCAAGGATATTGGAATTATGAATCTATTATACAAGATCTTCCAATTAGGGCTTCTATTGTTTTACAAGGAAATTAATCTAGAGGACATATCCCACCACATTGACCTGCACTCAAATGATAGAGAAGGTATAGGCTTATCCCTCACATATATATTGTGTATTTCATGTTTTTAATGTTCAGAGGCTTAATGGGTGATGACACTAACATTCATGATAGTTTATTTTATCTGAAATTTTGAAATTGAAGCACCAATGTCCAGTGGTATCAGGGTTTTTAATATTTGAGAAGAATCTAATCGTCACATATTTATGCATGAATGAATTATCTCAAGTTATTTCAAATCAGTGGTTTAATTTCATATTTAATTGATTTAATTTTATGGGATTATTTATTTTTAGTAGTGTTTTTTCCTTTCTAGCTAATTTTGTTAACATAAAAGAGAGATATTGTCTATGAACATCATCGGATGAGCCATGCCAAGCATTCACAACAACATAAAAGATGTTTTCTTTCAAAACCCTTGATGCTAGCCTGATTAATTTTCATTTTTTTCCTCTCATTATATAATCTCTATATTTATAGTTGGTGAAAATTAATTACACCATGTGCTATTAATTTTTTTCTACCTTTTATTTTTTTTATTTAGGGTATGAGTTGGGTAACCAACTTATGCTAGAATCATTTTGGGAGTGGTTAGTATTAAAAGATAAGTTTTGGAAATGATCCAAAAAATTCTAAAACCCATTTTATGGTCATAGTTAGACCATATCCTTTACTTTATTAAAAATGGATCATTATTGGGTACACATGATTTAAGGTACACCTCCCAATAGTGTTTAATTTTTCATATTTAAAAGAATGACACTCCTCCAACACTATAAAATGGAACTCACTCCCCTCACTTAATCAAACTTCCAAATCCATTTGGTTCATCCAAAACATACCCAATTAACTTACCTAATACCCTACCCTCATCCTATAATACACAATTTTTTGGAATAAATACATCCAATGAATTTTTGTGGTGACAACCAATAAGATTTATTCAAAAATGAGGTAACATTCATCAATGAGCATATTTGTTTTTTTTTCATTATCCACCACCCATAAATTATTCTTATTATGGGATTATATAGTAACCTCATTATCCTAAATATTCTTATATTTTTTTTATGTTGATTTTACGAACTACACCCACACACAATTACATCAAATGGGTTATGAAATCAACATTCGTGTGTACGGAAGAAGATCACCTCACGAACCGATGTCGTCCATTTTTACACTACCACCATTAAATGTTGGGAATAATGATCTAAATATTTTTTATATATTATAATAATAATAATTATTTTTTACTTATATAATTATTATATAACACATAAATTCATTCTCTCTATCTTATTGGAATATATTAATGTCGTCCGCGTGTATGGCGGACAACCGCCTTATGAAGTGATGTAATTCATTAAATATTTTCACGAAATGTATTAAGTATAGTTTTAACAAAAATATGTGAAAAATATAACATAAAATTTTACAAAAATTATAATATTTAAATATATCATTTCCATTAAATTATTTTAATAATAAAAAAATGGAAACTGTGTTCATGCGTACGTACGACCTACCATCTCCATGAATAGTGTATTTAATTTTCTATAGCTAAATTTTTTGATTATTATAAACACATATATACTTAATATATACTATATATAAATAATTTTTTACATTATAGAGATTATGAATTCATGATATAAGAAATATTAAAAAACTATAATGTCAAGACATAATGATAAAAAGGCAATTAACACCTGAAATAATGAAAATAATGAAATATTATCAACAAGGTGTGATTAGATACTTTAAAACGATAATATATGATATTATAAAAATCAAAATGGTTTTTTTATAATTGAATAACAATATTAAAACCATTATACATGAGTTTAAGGGGTGTTCAACCAAAAGGGAACATAATTTAATGGATTTTGTCTCAATTTCAAATCATTGAGTTATATTGTATTATTATGCAACAAATTTCTTTTCTATGGTGTATATACCACCCAAAAAATGTAATATCATTAATATTTAATTACTCATTGTATTTTATGTTTCAAATTTGAATTATTTCATCTAAGGAGATTTTAATTAAATGTTACCAAATGGTAATCAATTGCTCAACTCAATTTTCATTCATTAGGTTAAAATCAAACTTCATTGATTAAGATATTCTATGATAATGTGTATAATTAATTTTGAATATAAATTATTGTTTCTACACTTGTTTTATTTCATTATATAGTTGATATAGATAATATATTCATTGATTAATAGTCACTTAAATGTTATGATCGTTTTAGGGATTTATATAGAAACCTCATTCTAATTGTGGTTGTTTATTCATTAATTTATAACAAAGGAAATTATTTGATATTTTTTTAATAGACCCATTATTTTTAATCCCTTTGGGTTATTCATGATATCTTTCAATTAATAGAATAATTTTTTCACTCTATGGTACTTAGAATTATTTATAATGTTTTTATTAAAATATGACTTCATTTCTATATTTGACCAGATATCGGTATTTTTACAAAACCATGTTTTCTAAAAAAATCAAAAAATTTATTTCTAAAATTTTCAAAATAATTTAATAAAGGAAGTTTTTACCTATTTTTTTAAATAATATTTCAACATAATCTTCTTGTAGCTTTATGAACAATTAACTTTTATAGAATTTTTACCATTCAAATGTAATGTTCTTTACATATTGTTTGGAATTTATCAATGAAAATTATTTTAATATACCTTAATAATTTTATAATGTTCATTTTAAATTAAATGTTTCAAAAAGTTATTATAAAAAATAGAAATTTTCAGAATGAAAAATATATTTTCATCAAGAATTAGTTTTAATATCTCTTCTATTTCATATGTGGAAAAAACCATTACTCTTACTACAATTGGTATATGTCATATTGATACTGTCATTATTCTTCCTTAAGAAGGCTTATGATCATTTTGACCAATGATAGTATTGAAATTCAATTAACTAAATAATTTTTGTAGTAATTAATTATCCATTGAGTTATTTACTTTCAAATAACCTTTTAAAATTTAATATCCCCTAATTATCCACATTATTTATCATGGATACGATTATTTCCTACACCATATTCCATTTTTTCATTCGCGGTTTACTATGATTATTATTTGATTATTTGGTGAAATATTTATAAATCGATTTTCCTTAATCAATACAGATATTTGATAAGGTGTACTGTTTATGAATTAAATCGATTACATGGTATATGAGGAAAGATTTGGACTGGTAGTGATTGGTGGGGACCATACATTATATATCCCTTAGATGCATCACTGGGTCTCATGAGAAAAATTTGTTGGAAAAATTTAATGGGTTTCTACATGTATTTTTAAACAATATTCTTAATGGTATTGATGGTATAGGTTTTCATGTTCCTCATACATGATTTCCAATAAATAATCATTTCCTTCATTGGGATTAATTTATTATTATCCCTGAAATTTTCACAAGAAAAAATCTATGGATACATTTTATTCACAGTTTATTAATTAAATGTCATTGTTTTTAGTTATTTACTTCTCTATATTGACTATTCCTTATCCGGTTATTTAAATAAAATGTGTTCTCATTTATCTACCTTCCCATATTAGTTTTTCATTATTTAGTTATTTAAATGGAATGTGTGATTAGTTATTTACCTTTCCATATTGATTACACTTATTGATTCATTATAAATTCAATTGTACATAACCCTAATAATAATTTTAGCTCACCCATATTTTTTAATTTTCCCTAGGATTCCATCATGTTTAAAAAGAAATCTATTTTAAGTATATGATAGAAGGAATAAAGTTACTCTCAAAAGAAATTATGCCATAATTTGTGTTTTTATTTGTAATACAATACACATGTATGTATCTAGTTTACCTCGGATTCTAAACTGATTAGTCCATTGGGATCTAAATCTTGTATACATTCTATTGTAATGGTATTATGCACGAGATCCAGGCTTCAGTATTTTAGGTCTCTACAGATCCAAGGTTTTCTTCCAGGTTCTCAAGGAGTCTCTGGGAGGTGCTGAGGACTCAATATAGGTTGAGTACATCATAAAATACATAGACATGTTGTCAGATGGATTGTGAAATTTAGATCTATAAGGATATTCTATGGCTTATATGACTGATTTCAGTGGGTCATGAGATAGACATTTGGGATTTGTTTAGTTTTTAGGTAAAAATAGTAATAAGTCAATGATGAGAATAGAACAATTTGAGTCTTTTTATAGTCTTTCATGTAGGTCATATCTATTTCTAGGAAAACATGGGTTAGGACTATCTAGTGGTATTGAGTCTCATTCAGGATATATAAAAATGGTTCAGGATATACATTAGTTCTTCATTATAACATAGAGTTGGTAGAAATCATATGTTGTTCATCAATTACATACATTAATGTTTTCGATTAATAGCCATGTATTTTTCAAAGTTTCTCCTCAATTGTGTCATCATCATCTTAGAAAATATGGGAAGTTTTCTATAAGATATATTAGACCATTTGAGGTCACTATGTAACTTGGGAAGGATTTTTATAAGATGGATCTTTCTATTTAATTGATAGGTATCCATGATGTTTTCAACATAACACACCTCAGGAAGTTTTTACTAATGCCTCTCACATTCAGACTTGTGAGTAGATAGAGTTGGAACCAAATGTTTTTTTATTATAGAGAATCTAGTACAAATCATTGATTCTTATAGTAATGTATTACTTCTAAATTCTATCCCATTGGTTATAGTGTTTTGAAAAAATAGATTATATTCTCATTAAAATTAGGAGCATAAATCGTTTTTGAAGGATAAGTGGTCTCTCCCCCTTACAAATTATCCATTTACACATGACTTCCTAGGTAATTAAATTAATATAGTGGAGATATTATGACATACTTTATTTTAAGGTGAACTCTTTTAAATGTTTAATAATGTGTTTTTGGGTTCAAAGGGACTAAGTGTTTTTTTAGAGTTTATACAGAACCCCGGTCTCATACAAGTTTCTTCTCCATATTACACTGTAAGACATATTTACAACATAAATGTGTCTCTGGGAATAAGTATTAAAAATTTTCTACAGAACAAGAATCCCAAAATCCATGAAACCCCTTTTTACTATGTAAATTAATTTTACACATTAATACGTTGTTTTATTCTATAAAATAATCAATCATGATAGATAAACCAAAAGTGATGTGTTTTCAATGTAATTATGTTATGGGGTAATTACACCATTAAATAATATTTTATACTATAATACCTTCATAGTTGTAGGTTTAATATTGAATTAAATATCATTATTTTCATTTACTCACATAGTAAGACCTCTTTCAAACCCTAACTTTGTTTCTTGTGTGATTTGGGTTACTCGTATTATTTCGAGACATATAATCCAACAATTGATCTCTGTTGTGTTTCTACTGTGTATCTACTAGGAATTGGTCTTTATAATTATTCATTTTCATTGGTCTTAAATGTTTTTAGTGCGGAATTTGGGATTCATTGTCCCTATTGTGATGTTCTTATGGATTCCATCTATATTCATTGGGAGGTCTTCTGCTGGAGGGTTACCCGTATGGTGGCTATGGTAGGACATGTGCGTTTCTTGATGTATGTTCCATTTTATCTTATTGTTGACTGCATTGTTTTTTGGGATCTATTCTATGTTTTTTTAATCAATTATAAGGCCTCTACGGCTTCCTATGTCTTCATTCATGTGTTGGTGGATTTTGTTGTGGGTGTGTTTGACCTGAGTTGAGGTAGTTGGTTATACCACTAGACTATGTTGAATGAACTCTTTCGCTATAGTTTTTAGAAATTTATTTATTAATAAATTGGAATGATATTTTGATTTGTATGTGTGTAAATGGGTTTTTAAGAAAAGTTGGTTTTCCTTAGTTTGGTAAAAGAAAATTTATTTTCAAAGCATTATGAAAAGGATTTATGAAATGGATTTTTACTCATGTTTTTGGTCTAATGATTTAGGAAATGTGGCACATGGAAAGCCATACGTACTTGGGTGGAAGGTTTATCAATAAGACTAACCCATTGATTCCTTATTAGGGTTCATTATTACGGTGTTTCTCTACTCCCTATGAATGTTTTTATTGGGAATTTTAAACACTAATGGGTGTTTCACTTGCTGTGGTGTTCCTTTGTTCCCTAGATTCAATGAATTATTCTAGGGGCATGATGCACATGATTTTCAATGTGTTTTATTAGTTTTAAATATATCTTGGACTATAGTGATCTTTAATGTCATTTACTTGTGCTATGGTTTGTAATATTTGAATTTTATTACCTTGTTTGATATATGTGATATTCTTTGAAACTGTTTCACTAAGATGATTTAGAACTATAAAAAGGGGAATCATTTAACATGATTTTGATCTAAAATAATACTTTCCTGATTATCATTCTTTTTTCCCTTAATGCTTATCATGATCATTTTTTATTCGAATACGTTATATGAACAACCTATTTGGGATCCTACTAAGATTTTTTGGCTCACTCCATACACACACTTTCTGTAATATGTAGACCTAGTTATGTATTTTGAAGTAGGAAATGGAAAGGTACCATAAATATCTATTTATATGTCTATCATCTAGGTATTTGTATTTGGCAGTGATATGTTGGGACATTTACCACATTCTAATATAGAGTATTCAATTTCAAATTTATATTTTCTTTTACTATTTTTATTCTATGATTTTTTATACTTCATTGAATATTATAAATTCTCCCATTGGTTTTCATCTATGAATTATATTTATTCTAGTTATTCATACTTTTTTTCTTTCTTTTATATATTTATATGTCATGTATCTTGTTCATGTTTGTAAAATTAATTCCCTATGCTTTTTATTTGATTCCCAAGTTCTAGTTACCATCATATGGGTAGAGGAAATTATTTTCAGGTATGTAGAACATATGTTCGGGTTCCAGGTTGTTAGGGATTTTGGGATGGTTCATTATAAATTGGGTTTAAGGTGGGTTTTCCACAACACTCCTTGTTTTGGGACATATGTTAGACCGAATATATGATTTTTGGGACTTGATAGTTATAATGAAGTGAGTCTTGGATTTTCTCTGAGAGACGAAAGTTACGGTGTGGTGTTAGGATATTTATATTTTACATTGAGTTCTTGATATTAATATTCATTTATTCTATTAGTTTTTTTACCCCAGATTATTCTATTTTCTAATCATTTCTTTTATTTTTAGTGTGTTATAGTATGCCTCTGATTTGTATTCCATGGGTTCCAAAAGAGGGTGTGTTGGATTCTCCTTAATAAAATCTTTCTTTAGATCAGAATAATATAGTATATATTGAGTGAGAAGTTGTCTATCATGGACTAAAATATATCACATGTCAAGGGAATAGTTTTTCTGGTGCATTTAGGGGTTTCATGAAAAAAGCATCAATCTTGGGTGTTTTTATGAGAAGCCATTATTTTTAAGGGTTCTTTTTGAACAATGGTTTTTTATAATAAGAAACAGTCTATTCTTGTGTTTGTTATTAATCAAAACTAGGTTGATCATAGTGATTTGAAAACCAAGTGATATTAAAATTTTGGTGTATTCAGTGTTAATGATGGAATAATTTCCTAGTGTTTTCTAAATTATTTTATCTCAAGTTATAGGGGAAGGTTATACTTCATGAAACATGTTTTTCTTGGATTTCCACTACAAATATATGGTAAATTCATGGATTTCAAAATAATTTGGATATTTGAAAAGAAATATTCAATCATTAAGGTTTGATGTTTGTTGAAATAGGATTCATGAATATGTTTGAGGTGTGATGGGAATACATAAATCTATATGACTATGAGAAGCTTTGTGAATGAGAAAATTTCACTAAATATTCATTAGGAAACATAGCTTCATGAACAAGAATGAATAGGTTCACAAAAAAAATCCTTGGAGAGTTTCAAATATTCATAAATAAAGTGGTCTATAAATAAGAGTACACCCAATATATGAAACTATAGAGAGAATTTGGAAAAAAATTAATCACTATAATTTTTATGAGGTCTAATTCTTTACGAACCAAGAACTCTTCGTGATTAAAATAGTCACAAAAAAATGTCATGAACTTATTAACACTTATGAATTATCGAAAATGGAGTTTTGAAAATATTGGGAGATTCATTATTTTTTAGAGTTCAACAAAGGATGGGGGCTTCACAATGGATGAGATACCCATGAATGTGTATTGGTTAGAAAGGGATAAAAAATATTTAAAACAAGAAGTGTAAATCTTGAAATATGGGATATTCTAAAAATGTTGTGTTGAAAATCTTCTTAGACTATGCATTTCTTTCAAGTGAATAAATTTAGGACTGTAGTGAAACTAGATTCCCATGCTAATCAAGGAATAAGACTTATGTTACCAATCTATTGATGTGACCATCTAGTCGATAAACTGATTAGGATTTCACCTATGGTAGTCAGCAGAGGGTATTTTAAAGAAGTTATCCAATGGAGGTAGTGTGTTGTCTGTAAAATTTATGTATAGGAACTTTTATCAGCAAGGAGTGACCGTATATGAAAAATTTTAATCCACAATACCTAGTAATGTTTAGTAGATTAATGTATGACCAAAACACTATTGGTGCATTCCCATTGGACTATCCGTCAGTGGTAAACCATGCAAAACTACATTTTCATGTTTTTATTTCCACATATAGGTGTTTGATAATTGCACAATACTATCAGTAGGGTTTAATAGGTTACTAAAAATGTGGGTACAAGATAAGTCTCATTTATGGAAAATTTGTACACCATGATTAACCCCTCCCAGCATAAGGTCTTCTAGCATCCTACAAGTTGTATCATAGGGGGGTGATTTTTGTTATTTTTCCACTGTTGATATGGAGAATTCAGTGATTGTTAGAGGAGTTACAATTTTTAAGGGATTATTCTTATATATTTTGAATAATAAAATTAGATCTCATTTTCGATCTCTTAGAATTGAAGTTCTCTATGCCATAGCTCAAGGGATTTATGTTAGTGATGTGATAGGTCTTTTATGACTAAAAATGTTAGGTTAATTCTTGATACAAATTCAAAAAACTCATAATTATAATACTATATCACTATCCAATTAAATGTATTTGAAATTTATGAATTTCATGTCAACCTAGTCTATATAGGATGAATTTAATGATATATATGAATTAAATAAAAAGTGAATAAGTTCAAACATCAAGTTTTTCACAATCAGTTTGATCGTATGAAAATTATTTCAGTTAAAAATGTATATGGTTTCTTTAATCACATTACCAATTTTGTTGAAGGTATTTGAGGATATGGGGAATAAATTAAGGATATTGAAATTATGAAGAAAATAATAAGAAGGCTCCCAACTCTGTCCAATACAAAAATGTCATATCGTGAAGAAGGATATTTATCAAAGATTTCTCTTGATGATCTGCTAAGTAGTCTGGTGAATTATTAAAAGAGATACAAAATAAAAGATATACCAATTTGAGTAAGAATTTAAATGACATTAAAATCCTTGGAAAACATCACATCTCTGTGGTTAGTGATGATGGAGATGATGCAGATGAAACAATTCTTTCTCCTTTTCAAAATAATTTCAAAAGAGGTAATGATATTTGTGAAGGAAATCTTCTGTAGGATTTATTTTGATGTGGTAATATAGGGAATACTATATTTCGATGATCAGGAATATTCAACGATGTATAATGTGATGGAGAAATCATGAAAAATCCTCAAAAGTAGTCCCTAAAAAGGGAGACTTAAATTTTGGAAATAAATTATAGATTAAGTGTTTCTTCTACAAAAATGAACAAGATAATATTGATGTTTTGGAGGATGTATAACAAGAGTTCAAAAGAAATATAAATAGTCTATGAAGGTTTCAATTGAAAAGGTGGAAATTAAAAAAGAAAAATACAATTAGTTATATAGTGTTGTAGATCTCAAGGTGGAACATGGTGGTACTATTTATGATATTTACATTCAAAAATATAAAAAATATATATATAATCTTTGGTGAATAAATTATCAGAGTATGTGGATCATCTTCAAGTAGACGTTTATTCTCTTGATGGAGAGGAATAAAAACATTTAAAAACTCTTGATATATTAAAAGAGGTTATGGATTTTAAACATTGGTTTATTTGAGAGAATGAAAAAGTCATCCATGAACTTAAATAATGACTAGAGGAAAATGCAATGATTGTTGAGGTCTTTGAAGAAGAGGTTTTCACTTTGACGAGTAAACTGGAAAGTGAATCAAAATCAAGGGAAATACATATAAGATTATAATTTGTAAGATTATTTGATGAAGATCTTGAATAAGGTTCTACAAAAGGTTGTGAAGGAGAAGATAAATCCATGAATAGGTAATGGTCTACATTTATGGGAAATTTTGAAATTCTCTATGATAGATAAATTTCAAAGGCTGGAGATGGGATGAGACAAAGTAAAAGAAATAAGAACGTTGGACACACCATAAAGGCACCTGATACCTTAATCGAGATAGATCCAAACCAAATAGAGAATAGTTATATAAATAATCCTCAAGTATCTATAGAGGATCTCTAGTTAAATACCTTTAAAAAATAAGGGTACATCTGTAGGAATATAAGTGATAATATATATCCTCTTCATAAATATCAATTATGTGAATTTCTGTACCATAAAATGTCATACTGTGAAGATTCAATGAAAATTTTGAATGGGTAAGAAATTGGAAGTTATAAAAAGCGAATTAAACCATATCCTACACTATATAGAAGAAATTATTTCTATTTATATTTTTTTCACTATTCTAACCTTGTCTATAAAGTTATTCATTTCAACTAGAGTAATAGTGGGAATAATAACTATAGAAATTCAAGGAATGTCAATATAGGTCAACCAAGAAAAACTATCATTAAAAAAGGTATTCTTATCTGGGAGAAGAATATAAGTATGATGAACCCATTCATGTTGAAAAGTTATTTTAGACATCATATATTTTGTCCACTAAATCTACTATCTCATGAAAGGAAAAGAAGAATACTGAGAAATCCAACCGAGAAAAAATGTCTCTAAAAGCTAAAAAAGAACATTAGTACTTGGATCCTTGCAAGTTTATGTTGATCTTATATGATATGAACTATATATTTGTTAAAAAATATTAAGAATAGGGTTTATGGAATAATAAAATTTGGTAATATTGGTTCTTTAAATACCAAAGGTCATGGAAATACAGAATTAGAAAATGACGAGCTAAAGAAAATAAAAGTTCTCTAAGTGGATGGTTTGCATAAAAATATCATGAGTGTGAGTCAAATATATGACTTGGAAATGGAAGTTAAATTTAATAATAATGGTTGTACTACCAATGGAATGACAATTTGTTATCTCATAAAAGTCTGTAGGAAAAATTGAAGTATACACCAGGTAGATAGTAAAGAGAACACCTATTTCTAATCAATTGAACAAGAAAAAAACATGTAAAAATTGAGGTTGTGTCACATTAATAAATTAATCATGAGAAAAATATCTAATATAAAAATTTTTATCGAAATTTCTAAACCTAAGTGTGATCAGGAAAAGACATGTGATTCATGCGTGTGAGGAAAGATGCTCCAGAATTCATATTGGGAAAAGAATAAACGTGGATAAAATCTTCTTGATATAAATCAAATAGATGTGTGTGGTTCAATAAATCTGGTTGGAACATATTGTGATAGGTACTTCATTCATTTTGATTTATGTTTATAATATAATATATTTTTTAATATTTATGAAGTGTAAATGAGATGTTTTTGACTGCATGAAGAGATATTTTCTAAGGCTAGAGAATGAAATTTATCACACCATCAAGATATTAGGGTCTAAAAATGGATCTAAATACACATCCATTTAATTGATAAATTTCCTTAAAAAACATGGGATAAATCAAGAGGTTTCTTCAGTGATAACACTTAAAAAAATTTGTTCTTGGAACACATAAATTGATAGGTGAATAATGTGGACAAAACTATACTGATTGAGACAGACATTTCTCATGATTACTAGAAATAGGTTTTTCTTGTTTTTATTTACAATAAATATTGAAAAATGATATTTATGGGATAGTATAGGAAAT
Organism: Viscum album; assembly: GCA_963277665.1. Taxonomy (NCBI): domain Eukaryota; kingdom Viridiplantae; phylum Streptophyta; class Magnoliopsida; order Santalales; family Viscaceae; genus Viscum; species Viscum album. Next base: position 282,421,964 of record OY728137.1, on the reverse strand, counting down.
CATATGATATATGGCGTGTATGGAATCCCATTATATGAATTTTTATGTTTTTGGAAGTAAGATTTTTATCAAAAAATATAACCAAATCATGGAAAATCTGGTGATGTTATAGATGATGAAATGTTACATGGGGAATCAGTCAAGAGTAAGGCCTAAAAATGGTAAAATAATCATCTTAGAAAGATTTTGGGGGGAAATTATATCAATATAATTGAGGATAAAACCATATGAAACTCTACGAGTTCATTTAGAGATATGATTGAAGATGAAGAATAAAATTGAAAAGGGACATATTAGAATAACAAAATTGTGAAAACATTCCAAACATTTAGGGATCTCAAAGTGACGATGATTAAAAACTATAATTAAAAGATTAAATTAGTTCATAAGAAACTCTTTTATAACCTCACAAGAGGAATAGAAGAGCATAAGTTTATCAATCTAACTTCATTGGAGATTGGACCAAACCTACATATACATAGAGAATAAATAATGAATCACAGTATACCTTCTAAATAATTGTGTTTCTAGCCACATTTGAAGAATAAGTTAAGAATGAATCACGATTTATGTCCACGAATGAAGAACTAGATAATATTGTCAAGAACCAGACATGAGACCATTTTAAGAGACCAAAAAATAAAAATGTGATTGTGAAAATGTGGATCTTCAAAGAAAATTTGATGACTATGGAAATGTAATTGGAAACAAGCAATTCTTGTTGTGTAAAGGATATTATCAAATTGAATTAATTGATATTAAAGAGTTATTTTCTCCAGTATCTTGAATTGAGTGGATTATTATAATTCTATCCATAGAGATTCAAATAGGGTACAAAAGTAATAAGATGGATGTAAAAACGAAATTCTTAAAATGGGTTCTTAAACAACAAGTCTACATTGAAAAAATTTGGAATTTATGATAGGAAAGGATGAAATAAATGTTTTTATATTAAATAAGTCTCTTTATGGTCCAAATACGGAACTGTGATAATTAAATTCTTTATTGGATAATTATCTAAAGAGGTTATAATTTAAAATAGGAGGATTCAACCATAATCCATATTTGATAAATTCACAGGATGATAAATTTATATTTCTTATGCATGTGTATGATTTTATATTTGAAAAATATAAGAAGAGATCAGTGGGATAATTTTCTATTCAAATGAAATTATAATTTTAAATGTTCCTAATTTTTTAGATCACATACTTTTTGAGGAAATATGTGATTCAAAAGAAGAACTATAGTTTCATTTATTAGGAAATTCAGGACACAGATCTTCTGAATAAATTCAACATGAATGGCTCAAATCTAATTTCTACTCTGATTTTAGTCGACAAAAAACCCAAAATATATTAGGATGGAAAATATGTGGATCCCACCTTATACAAGACGTCCATTAAAATATTATTATATTTCATAGGAACACTGAATGATATCATATTTGAAACATGTTTGGCATATCACTTCCAAAGTAATATAAAGGAATAAAACATTACAATAGTTAAGAGAACCATGGGTTACATTCAAGGAAATATCATCATTTCCTTATTATTTGTAGTGGGAAGAGATAATGAATTATCTTCATTTTATGATATTGAATGGGATGGTGATGTAGTGGATAAAAAGACTATAAGTGGGGGTGAATTATTCATTAGAAAAAAATATGTGTTCTAGTTGAGTAAGAAATAAGAAATCACTTCCCTTATTATGGATGAAGGAAAATATATCTCCATAAAAAAGGATTGAACTCATATATACGGTTGAATAAAAAACTTACTGACATTGGTGAAGAAGTGAAATAAATTATGGTGATACACAGTGACAACAAGAGAATAATTGTTATTATAGAACATTAGGTTCAACACTGTCGCGCCAAACATATCGTGATTAAATATCACTTTATTAAATAAAATGTTGAATAAAATTGGATTAAATTGGGGAACATTGGAACAAATGTCCAAGTAGCTAAAATTATGACTAGGTTATCGGCTGCAATAATGTTTTAGAAACAACAGTTGAACCTTCGTGTTTAGTCACCTCCCATTACATGAGGAGGTACTAGTTGGTTCCCTCTGCTCCTTTATGTTAACTATATTAAAATATTTGTGGATGTGATGTAGTTATTTTGGGAGATATGATTATTGGAGAGTTTTTTTATCATTAAATGTATAGTTTTATATTATTTGATTTTATTGAAAAATAGAGAGATAAGTGAAATTCAATGAACTATAAATTTAAGGTTTGGTGGTGGTATATGCAGGTATGAAACTCTCTTATGCCAAAAATTTTTTCTACAGTGATATTTTCTCAAGTTGAATTATAGTTATGGATGAGTTAAATCATTCCTATCCGTTTTTTGATTTAGTATGATGCTTTATTGAATATTTATTTTGATTCTCTATAAACCCAAGGGGAAAATATTGTAGTAAAAACGTTTATTTTCATATCTATAAATGGATTTTTTTTCAATAAAAACATGGAAGATATAGGTGTTTGAAAACCAAGGGGTGCTATAGTGAAGGTGCATTCAATGTTGAATATGGTCTCATTTCTGAGTGTTTACCAAATATTTGGTTCTCAAAATACGTAAGATGGGTAAGAATCATCAAAAATGGATTTCTATAACTAAATACTAAAATATATAATGAAGGAATAGAGTTCATGAATATAGATTCTTCATGAAGTTGAAAAGATTGGTGAAAAAATTTATTTCCATAAAGCATTGAAGGTTTGTTAAAGTGACGTCAAAAAATGGTTGAGGTGTGATGGGAAGATGGTAATATGTATGACTATGAGAATAAGTATAAATTAAAAAATCTCATTAAATCTTTACCAATAAATGTATATTACTGAACTTGAACAAAAATCTTCCCAAAAAGGTTGTGGTGAGCTTGAAAGATTCATGAAAGAGGTGGTATATAAATAGGCGTCCACCAATAATTTGAAGTGATTGAGAGAATTTGGAAAAGGTGAATTTATCTCAATTCACTAAGGTCTAGTTAATCATGAATCAATAATTATTGATGAGTAAATTCATCAAGAAAATTATGTTAAAGAATAAATTTAGACCAAGGAAGTTTAGAAAAAGGATTTTCATGAAGACTGAGAGATTCAAAAAGGTTTGGAGTTCTGAAAAGGTCAAGAAAATCCTGAAGAATATGAGTTTCATGAATGTTTATAGGTTCACAAGGGTTTTAATATCATTGAAAATAGAATAGGGTTTCACGATGGTTAGGATCTTTGTGAAGAGCAGTATTAAACATATGTTTTGAGTGTATAATGATTTGAAGTGAATAAATTCTAGAATATAGTGGAAGAATAATCTCATTCTAACGATGGAAAAATTATTATATTAATTAGATATTGATTCAACTGTAAAATTGATAATCTGATTAACACTTCTCCTAAGGTAGTGAGAAAATGGGATTCATTTGAAGTGATCTAAGGGATAGAGTGTGATTTTCCTAAAATTCTTGTATAGGAAGTGTGTCTAGCATAGATTGAGCATTTCATAAAAATTTTAATCTAAAAAACATAATGAAGATTAATATATTTATGTTAAACTTACACACTAACAACATATTTCCCTTGAACTGGCCCTTAGTGGTGAACCACATAAAAATGCGATGTTGTGTTTCTATTTTTTGTATATGGGTTTTTGATAATTGGATGACACCATCGAGTAGTATTAACAATTTCCTACCAATATGGGGTGAATATCTATCTCATTTGAGGAAAAATTTTACAACCTAATTCACCCTTCCCCTCTCACAGTGTTCTAGGCTCTTATAGGTGTGAATGAACCTCAAGAGGGTGAGGAATAGATGGAAAATAATGATTATATCTTCAACTTCTTGGATACAAACGATAATATAATAGTGAAGTGTCCAATGTTCATACTCAAGAGTCCCTGGAAGCGGTGGTGGGATTCTATGGTATAGAAAAATGGGCTTCTCGCCTTAGACTTGAAGGGTTCGAAGACAATCTTATTCCATCAGTTTTAACTATTACCTTTCATGATAATGAAGTCTTGGGAATTTATCTATATAAAAACCCATGAAATTTAAGTTGTAATTTTATTTTAAATAAGTATTTATTTAACAGCTTTTTAATAATTTGAAACCAGTTAAGAAATTTTTTAATAAAACATTTTAAGAACTAATATATTTTGTATAATCAAAATAATATTTTATTAAAATTATAAAATATCACTTTTCAATAAATAGTATATTGTTTAAATAAATATATTTTCTTAAAAAAAGTTAAAATATATTATTTGTTTAAAATTATATTTTAATATTTAATGGTTTGAATATATTATTACTCTTGAAAAATATTTTTATTTAAAACTATAAAAAACAGTTTTTGATAAATGTGGTACAAATTTGTTTAATTTATTACTTTTCTAAAATTAAGAATTGGAAGAACAAAATTTAATCTAATTTGATAAGTAAGATAATATTAGATTAAATAAAAACATGATAAATTATATTTATAAATTAATTTAAAATTTTGGAAAATAATTCAACTTTTAACATTATTTAAAATAAAGTTCAATATATTTTTTTATAATCATAATTTTTTTAATATTTTTAATTATAACTATTCATGTTTGAGAAATTAAAATATATATTAAATAATAATATTTTTATTTTTATTATAACATATATATATATATATATATATATAATAATTATTTGTAAATAATGAAAATATCAAAATCTAAAAAACAGATAAAAAGAGAAAAAAGTGACATTAAAAAATTGAAAAACCCGATATAAAAAAAGAGTGAAAGTGTAAAAAAAAGAGAAAACATGAAGAAATAAAAAATGAAAATACATATATTAAATAAAAAAATGAAAAAAAGAGAATGAGAATATCTGAATTTCGGAAAAACATTCAAAAAATAATAAAAAACAAAAAAAGGAAGAAAATGTGGACTAATAAAATTTCTAAAATAAAAAAAATGAAAAGGGTGGCCCGGGTGAAAACAATTGGGAACCCCCATATTTTTTGAATTCAACACATCTGTAAAGTAGGAATTATATGTATATATAATATATAAACATATAATAAGATTGTGTGACTCATTTTATTATTATATATATATTTCCCTCTCAAAAATTTTCAAGGGATCCACAGACACACACACACATGTATATATGTATATTAACATCAAACATTGGTGAACTGCACACTTGGCCAAGAGAAACAACCATTGGATGTTTTTTTTCAAAATGAAAACATTAAGTGTCACTGAAATTTTCCATCCTTGAATGTTTAATATAATTAAATATAAATTATTGTTATGTATATAACCATCTTTCTTGCACACCTAAAAGAAATAAATCATCCTCCAAAACAAATTCCATTTCTTTTTCATCGTGTCAAGAAGCCAATAGGCCTTTATTTCATCCATTCTAGGTAAGGTGTTTTCTTCAAAAAAACTCTAAGTAAGGATTGTATTGGATTTAAAAAATTATATATATGTATATATATGTATAAATATATTTTTACAATCAATTTATATAAGAAAAGGATATTTTAATTTCATTAAGTTTATCAATATTACTTTTTAATAAAATAATGTCTCTATTTATCCACTTTTTGATTTGAATTATAGCCCTTCTACGAAATCCATTCATCTATTTATTTTTATTAACTCTGTATATGTATATACCAGTATAGATAATGCTAAATATTAATGATATAACCAATTATTCTATGATTTTAAATATGTTTCCTAAAAAAACAACGAAATATTTTTTGTTATTTTTATCATTTAATTAATTATTTTACAATTAAAATGAGAATAGTTAATATTTTATGTATATGATGTCATTTTAGGTGTACCATTAATTTGTATGAAGTTGTAAATGATAAAAGATATCATTTTTTGTTTGAATTTTTTTTATTACCATGAATATCATTCATAACATTAGATATGACCATCATCAAAGATATTATTAAAACTTTATGCACTTTAATTCAACAAACTATTTAGATTATTGAGAAGTTATATTTTATTTAATATAAATATGGGAATTTTTTATAGGTATGGATTTCTCCAATTCATTTTTATAAAATCTTTTACAATATAATTTTTTTTAAATAAATAAATTGATAATATTATTTTATTCAAGGAAAATATTTTATGTATGTTTCTAAAATGTTTTTGGGATATAACTGAAAAATGCATGACCATTTTAATTTTTTTTTCCACATAATGGAACTAGAGTATCTAATGATATGATATGGAATTGGGAGTAAACCCAAGAACTTAATGGGATGTTTTCCCATTTGTGATATGGATAAGTGACCATATAGATTTCTTATGGACTATAGAGTATCACGATTAGTACATAAAAATTATAATTTTGAAAATTGAGAAATCCAAAAGTATAATTTCCAATGGATTATTATTTTGAATATATATGGTTTTTAAGTAATATACACTATTTAAGGATACTTAGGAAATGTTTGAAAACCCTTTTATAATGTTTTTTTAAAAATAATATTTATTTGATAAATTTTTTGAAAGAGATTTATAATTTACGAAGAATGTTATTTGTAAATGATTTTAAAACCCCTTATTAGAAAAACTAATTCTTACCCATTGTTTAAAATTTATTTTTCAAAAGATTAGTATAATTTAAAATGGTGTTTATTTCACATATGCAGGCAGTGCACATGAATATTTTTTTTAAAAAAAAATTGTATAATAAAATAAAATTTTAATGTATATAACTAATTCTCCAATACCAAGACCGAAAAAGGCCCTAGTATGTAAAATATTCTATGTATATATAATTTATCTTAAAGAAAAATAAAAAACATAGTATTTTTATGTGCTAAAATCGAAATCACGGGTTCATGGAATTAGATTCTATATCTGACTCACGTCTTATACAACTTGGGAGATTAGATATCTCTATTTGATGAAAATCCATGCCTTAGAGTATTGCATTTTCCAATTATTTTTTTAATTATGAAGATGGAAATTCAAAATTTATTTTAGTCTAATAAATGAATTGAGATAGCATAATTATTTTAAGTGGGAGAATATAACATCCCACAATAGATAAATAGTTAACATATTTTAATTAAGTATTTATTTATTATTTTATTTATAATTTAAAACTAATAAAGAACGGTTTTAATTAAAACTTTTACAAAACTAAAATATTTTGTATAATTAAAATAATATTTGACTCAAATTATAAAATCCCTTTCCAAGAAAAAATATTATATTTAAATAAATGTATTTTCAAAAAATAAATTAAAAAATAATATTTAAAAAAAAAATAAGTTCTAATAATGAATGTTTTGAATATATTACTATTCAAAAAAAAAATTATTTTAAATTGTAAAATAAATAATATTTTTATAAATGTGGAATTAATTAATTTAATTGATTATTTTCTTTAAAATTTTGAATTTGTATAATAATTTTTAAGCTAATTTGAAAAATAAAAAAATATTACATAAAATAATAACATGATAAATTAAATTTATAAATTAATTATAAATTCATTATAATAAATAAACATTATAATTAATTGAAATAAATATTGTTCAATATATTTTCTTTTAATAATTTTTTTTAATTTTTTTAATTTTGATTATTTATGTTTTTAAAATAAAAATTTATATGAAATAATCATATTTTATCAATATATTATAAAATCATATATATAAATAATTATGAAAAAATAATTAATTATGAAGATCTAAAAAAATAAAGAAAAATTGAAAAAAATGAGATATAAAAAAAGTGAAAATGTGATATAAACAAGTGGGTGTGGCGAAAGAAAAGATTAAAAGAAAACATAAAAAGAAGAAAAATAGTGAAGGGGAAGATGTGGGTTTATAAAAAAAAATTCAAAAAAGAATAAAAAACTAAAAAAATAGAAATATGAACTATGAAAAATGCTAAAACAAAAAAAATAAAAAATGGAAACAATGTCCCACAAGAAAAAAATTTGAAGCCCGACATTTTTAATGTAATCACACATATAAACTAGGAATTATAATATATATATATATATATATATATAATATAATAATAATAAAAGTGTGTGACTCATATTCATTCTCTGTATATATTTTTCCCTGAATGATTCTAAATTAATCCATATGTTTATATTTAATTAACATAAAATGTGGGTGAACTGCACACTTGTCCAAGAAAAACTATCTTTGGATGATTTTTTTCATAAAGGAAACATATAGTACTACAACAATTTTTCATATGTGAATGTTCAATATAATTAAATATAAAATATTTTTATATATATAAACCTATTTTTGGCATACCCAAAGGACCCGAGTCATCATCCCCAAACTCATTCCATTTATTTTTCTTAGTGTCTGTAAGCTAATTGGACTTCATTTCATCTATTCTAGGTAAGGAGTTTTGTTCAAAAAAATTAAGGGTCATATTTGATTTAAATATATATATATATATATATATATGTTTATATAAATATATTTATAAGTATATTTATACTTTTAATTCCAATAATTCAACGATATTAGTATTTTGTTAGTTTTACCATGACTATGTTTTAGAAAAAAAAAAATATTTTTAAAAAAAATTTGGATTTGAATTATAACCTTGCAGAGAAATCCAATCACCTATTTGGTTTCAATAAATCTATTTATATATATGTAAATATATTTCTGAATATTAATTATGTAAATAGTTACTCTATGATTTGAAATCATATGTATCATAATAGTTATGAAACTATGTATTTTTATTGTCATAATTTTATTCTTTCTTTTATAAATAAAATGAGAAAAGTCATGATTTTAGGTATTTTCTATTATTTTATGTGTACCATTAATTTTTAGTAAGTTTAAAATGATAAAAATGGTAATTTTATTTTTGAATTACCTTTATATATCAATAAATTTCATTTATATCAATATATATGGCCATAAACTAAGATATTATTCATACTTAATGAAATTTAATTCATCCATTCATTTAGTTTATTCAGATGTAATATTTTATGTTGTTTAAATAAGTTCAATTCCTTATAAATGTAGATTTATCCAAGTTATTTTTAAAAATGATTTAAAAATATTATTTTTCAAAGTATAAAAATTGTTAAGATTATTTTATACTATGAAAATAATTTATGCATAGTTATGAAATGATTTTTGGGTTATAAGTGAGCAATTTAGGACAATTTAAATTTTTTTCATAATGTATGGAATTATTATATCAGATTATATTATCTGGTATACAGAGTGAACACATGACCTCAAGTGGATTTTGTCCCACCTTTGATATATCTATATGGACTTATTGTTTTCTTTTGGACTACAGAGTATCATTATTTTTCCATAACAATTATTATTTCCAAAATAGAAAAATCCAATGTAGAATTTTAAATGATTTATTATTATGAATATATATGGGTCTCAATGTAATATAAATTATTTAATGATATTTTTTTTTTTGAAAACCCTTCTCTAGATATTTTTTTATCAAATGATTTAATATGAAAAAATTTCATATAGATTTATTGTTTTTGAAGAAAGGTGTTTCAAAAATATTTTAAAACCCCCTAATAGGAAAATTAATCTGTAAAAATTTTTAAAATTTATTTTACATAGATTTAGAATAATTTTTGTTATTATTAATTTTGCATAAGGAGGAAGTGAACATGGATAATTTTGTTTAAATGTTTTTATAGAATTGTTAATTTTTAATGTGTATTTTTGATTCTCCAAAAGCTAGACTAGAAAAGGTCTTGGAATATAAAATACATTGTGTATTTTTCATTTTACTTTTATAAAAAAACTTTTTTATATATTGAACCGAGAAGTACAGGTTTGGAGATTTACACTATATTTATATCATGGAGAGAGTTTGGTGTTAGCATAAACCAGTATGTTCACAAAGCTAGTTTGTTTCGCTTTAGATGTAGAGAATAATGACCAGATTAAGTCTTATGAGTACATACAAGTTTTTCGATCGGATAAGAGATCACAGGTATTTATACTGAATATTTCTACCTATATAGAGATGTTAAATAGGGATATTATGGAATAAATGGACATGGATATAAATATTAGTCATTATTCCCATTCTCTTACAAATAGTAATAGATTCAGTGGCATGTTTGAAAATGATAGGAAGTGGAATAACCATCACAAGAGTGGTGGAGGTGGATATAATTAGCAATCCTCCTCTACACCATTAGTTACAGTGATTATTTTTCAGAAGACATGTTACCAATGTGGATTTTTTTTGTCACATCCAATGTTCCATTCCTATGAATATGAATATGTGTTGTGTTTTTTTCACATTTTCTATCTAAAATGGTTCAGTTTGGATATATATACACCACTTTATGGTTAGCGATTTTCAGCTCAAATGGACACTATGGAAAAAATCAGAATCATAAAATACTATAGGTATCAATTCATATACCATAAGAGTGAATCACCTTCATAAATTAGATGAGTTCTCGATAGAGTTTTATGTGGGTTCAGTAATAGTAAATGGTTCCCTATTTATTGCATCTTCAGTAGTGATTGGTTTTTTATACCAATGCCTCCCACTCATTTATATTTTTCTGTATTCCCGATATGCTTAAAACTCCAATAGAGCTCATGTACATTTTTATGGAGTTAACAACACCCCTTGGTAAGTGGAAGTATTTAGGGTTTTTGTGTCCTTGTTCTTTATTGATATTTGCTACAGAGTTAGTCTGGGATTTCTGTGTTCTCAATAAGGATCTATACAGAATAATCACCAGAATGTATTGACTTATATATCCTCACACTAAGCTTTATTTTTTTCAGTATAATGTTACGTTCTTGCTACTTATGAGAGTTCTTAGGTGTTTTAGGGATAACAGGATCTGATGTTTTGTCATGAAGGACCTTCCATACTAGATCTCTAGAGTTCGTTGTTTATTGTTGTAGCTGTGCTCGATGATATTTATTCTATTTTCGATCTTTCCATGGTTTTTTGATACATTCATGATGTTTTACAAAATGACTTCTCTCATCTCCATCAAGATAGCGATGTAATTTTTTTATTCGTATGATTCTAGGTACACATCCAATCTCGATAACCACTTGTATCATGGTTAATGAATAGCTGAAATAGCTTAGGATTTAGTTGGATGATCTGATATAGAAAGGTTTTTTCTACCCTAATATGTAACATTGGTCAACCACTTTTCTCTTTTCCAAGAATACATATGGTTCACTTTGGTTGTGTGTGGTCTATCAAAGTTGAACTGAAAGAAAATAAATACTAAGTATCATTTTCCTGATGTGCATGATTTTTTATTTTAGGTAAAGGAGAAATTTAGTTTTCAATGATTGATATTCTGTTGAGTTATCATCATATTAATGATTGGGAGTTTGATGGACCAAAAACAACTTCCAGGTGTAGGTAAATCCATTATGAATAATTTTTAATGTCATTTTTTCTGACAAATGCTTGATTAATTATTATGGATATGATAAACCATATATTCCATAAATATCTTGACACTTTATTTAGTGTTTTTTGGATTATATTTTAGTTTATTCTAGATTTAATCTTGTGCATGGGAACCTTCTAAATCTAGTTTTTGGAATTCTGAGAATTCAACAACTATATTAATATAATTAGAAATGAATTTTATATATTCAATAAGATTACTTCTTGGGGAATGTGATTTTTAATCAAGGCATAGTAGCTGATCCTAAAAAGTTAAATGTTTTATTTTCATGAGAGGACCACAAAATGTCTTTGATATGCATATCATTCTTTGTGCTACTGAATACTATCATCAACTTTACAAGGACATATCAATGTTAGCATTAATTTTGAATTCTATTACTAGTAAATGGATGAAGGTCATATGGGATTCAAAAGTGTCATAGTTCTTTTTAAAAAATAAAATGAATTATTGCATTAGCACCTATTCTAATCTTACATAATCTTGATAAGAGTTATTTTTGTTGTCGAGACTTCTATTTCTTGTTTTGGTTGCATAAATATGTAGGATAATCATTTTGTAGCCTATGGTTTTCATAATCTTTGGAGACATGAGAATAATTTCCCCACTCATGATATAAAGCTTTACTTAATTATTTATTCCTAGAAGTTTTGTGAAAAATAAATTTTTGGGGATAGTTTTATATAAATTTATATCTATAAGAGACTAAGAAATATTATTTCTCATTAATAATTTAATCTCGAACAGAGATGATGGGTGGAATACCTTCAAATGTTCGAAATCAACATCAGCTACACCCTGGGGAAGTGGAATTTCTATTGACTCTATAAGCATGAAAGTGCTATCAAATTTTTTGTTAGAATCGAAAGAATAGTGGAACCTTATGAGGATCTTTATTTTGTTAGTCCCAGATGCTCGGGTGAATTTTTTCAGTATAATTATGATATGTATTCAATTATCATCATCTCCCATTGAGTTTATTATTTAGGGTTATTATCAGGATAAAGAATTATATGTAATTAGAGAAACCATATATAGTGGGGAGACTATTCTTAGTTTTATCAGCATTTGAATGGTGTCTTTTATTTTAGGGATATTTTTTTCATCACAACATATTTGAGAAGTTATGTTTAATTTGGTTTTTCTATATATTAATTAAAAATTTATATATACACTATAAATATGTATTATTACACGATAAGATAATTTTTGTGACTAGATATGAAGTATGAAATTTAAAATTATGTTTCCCACTATTAAAACTACCAGTATAAAATGGTAGAGCATAAAAATAATTTTGGTATTCTCTATCCTCTTATGTTTCTTGTTTGGAAATGGGATGAGGTATCCATGTATTGTTTTATTATATTTCCCTGAGAATAATTATACCAGGGTAGTGGTCAATCTGTTGATAAAATATACTCATTTAATTCTGATCACGGACACTACTAAAATTAAAAATCTATGTAAGATGTTTGTTTAGAAGATCATGAGGTTACTTCATGTTAACTTTGCTACTGTTTTAGATAAGGTTTATAGTTTTACTTTAATGTTCTAGAATTGTCTCCAAGTGGTGACAGGTACACAAGACTAGTTTTGTATAGCTTACCATATATAGACATATGGTTAGATAAAGTGTGTTACATTGATCCTTGAGGATATTATCATTGCCTACAAGTTTTATATTTGTGAATCATGGGATATTCATTTAAGAAGATTTTATATTTCTTATAAAAATCATTTTCACTCATCGACCAGAATGGTTTCATTTTATTATTTGTATCATCACTCATTTAGCCCACCTATGTTTTATAATAGTGGGAGGTGAGGTTTACCTTGTGGAACTAAGTCACATTCCTGAGAAGTCAGTGAAGATTCACGATATATGTCAGTGTCCAATTATATTTAAGATTTGGAAAAAAATCATAAGTTGATCACCTACGCTGTTCTTTAGAGGTTTTTTATTAATGCCCAATATTTCTTGAAAATCATTCATCAGTTGGGTCACTATCATCCTGGGAAATAGATGAGGTTTCTTCTAGGTTATGTTGGACTATTTCAAGTCCTTCAGTGGGTTCTTAGGTTTTGGATCAGTTGGAATTTCCATTTTAGTGATAGTTATCCATGGTAATTTGCACATATATTGACTCTAGAAGTATCAAACCTACCACTCTCACGTTCTATGTTGGGAATAAAATATTGTAAGAATAAGTTTTAGATGTAGATTACCTAGTGGAGATGTTCGATTCTAATGTGAAAGTATTAAATGAGAATCATATCCAACTTTTCATACTATTATGGAAACACGTATCATATTATCCTAGGACTTGGGATCCTTAATAATCATTGAGGGAGCGGTTACCTAACCTCTTTATAGACCACCCTTCCTTCACATGAATTCTTAAGGACATAAAGTTCTATGGTGGTCAGATTGTAATATCCCTGCTTTTAATGTATGTTCTTTTAAATTTTAGGAGATAGTTTTTAGTTTTAGAGGGATTAAGAGCTATTTTGGGATATACTATAGAACCTATGTCTAGAATTTCATGTGGGGACATCTTACACTATAATAAATCTTACAGTGTAAATATTTCATTGGGAATAAGCTGTTAAATTTATTTATGTCACTATAATATTTCATGCTATGAAACCCCTTTTTATTCCACAAATTACATTTTGGACATAAGAATTTATTTTAAAACATAAAACAATTGAACAAGATTGGTAAATCATAAGTGATTTATTTTTTAGTGTAATTATTTTATGGGGTTCTTATTCCATAAAATAGTTTTTTATGAGAATAAACCATCGACCGAATAGTTTTAACTATGCATCATGTCTCATGTTATTCAATTCCTCACGTAGGATCTCCTATCCCAAATCCTACCCACATTCCAAGTGTGATTTGTGTGAATCATCTCCTTCCAAATGAAACAATTTAGTGATTAATATTCATGGTTGTTTAATTGTGTCATTCTGAGTAACCAATCTTCCTAATTCTTTATTATTATTGGTTGTGACAGTGTCATGGAAGTGTATTTTTTATTCAATGACCCTATGGTGATGTTTTATAAATCCTTAAATTTTCATTGAGAAATATTCTCCCAAAGGGTAACCCATATATTTATTATGGTGTGAAATGTAGTTTCATTAAGGTATTTGTTTTTTTATCTTCTCCACTAACTATATTGTTTGTCACATTGATTCTATACCTTGGGAATCAATTCTAGGACTTCTACGGTTTTCTTTTTTTCATTCATGTGGTGGTTGATTCCATAGTGGGCATGTGTGAACTGATTTGAGGTTTGTGATTCCATTTATCTTATATGATGAATGATTTACACATCAATAGTTTTTATAATTTGTTTTACACGTAAATTCTAATGATTCGATGATTTTTCTGTGTTTAAATGGGTTTTTGAGAAAAGGTGGTTTTCCCTCATTTAGGATTGAGAAAAGGAATTTTCAAGACATTATGAAAAATATTTATGAAACGAATTTCAATAAATGGTTTTGATGAATTGATTTGGTAAATACAACACATATAAATACATGGGTACAAAGGTGGAAATATTAGTATCATTCCTCATCCATCTATACTATAGGGGGCGGTGTTCCTCTTCTTCCTAGGATTGTTGTTCTAGGGACTTGTCAGAAACTGTTTGGAGGTTCACTTGATGGGGGTATTCTTCTACTCACTAGATTCAATTCATATATCGAGAGGCTTGATGGGAGAGATTATCTATGTATGGTATGATTGTTTTTGCTAGAATTACCTGTAGTGATCCTTGGTGTAATTTTCTTATTCATTGTTTTGAATTGATTGGATTTTATTACCTTCTTTGATATATCTGATGATATTTGAATCTGTTTTACCTAGATGATTTAGAACTACAGAAAAGTGAAATGTTTTACCATGCAATTGCTATTAAAAGTGTTTCACTGATTATCGTTCCATGGTTTACTTATTGTAGAGCTTGAATGGATTTTTATATAGATACCTGATCTTGAAAACCTTGGTGGGTTTCTATACATCCTATTCAACTCACACCCTACACACCCCTTCTGCGCTACATAGACCTAGTTATATTATTTGATGTGGGAAAAGGAAAGGTACTATAGTGAGGTGATAAGGTTTCTATCAGCTATGTATTGGTGGCTAGATGTTATATTATGAGACATTACCCACATTATCACACAGATAAGTCATTTTCTATTTTAGTTCATTCCTTGATGTTGGAGTTGAATTTTTATATTGTTTATACTTCTTTCAGTTGTATTGATTCTACTGTATGTTTCTAGTTATAGAATATATTTCTTTTGGTTATTCTTCTATTTTTTCTTTCAAATATGTATCTATATTCAATTTATCTTGTTTATGTTGGGTGAAATCATTCTGTATGTTTTGGGTTTAACTCTTGGGTTTCAATCACCAGCTAATGGGGATTGGTAACACCAATAGGGTATGTGGTTGAAAATGACACATCCTAGTTTGTGTTGGTATATATGTAGGTTTTTTAAACTATAAATCATTATCATAAGGAAAAATTATATTTAATGTCTCTCTTAAATATTTTAAGTACACAAATATATTCTTTATGGAATGATTCACCCACATTATCTTACATGGGTTTTTATTTTTCTGGATTTAATTTCACCTAACGTCATATCATCTACACAATTCATCTTAGAATACTATATGATTTAAGAATATAAATTTTACGCAAGCATTTAGTGTCCCTAGGTCCAAACCTTTAATATCACCTACAATGTCAGATAAACCTTAATCATTTACCATTAATAGTAGTTTATCTATATTTATTTATTTTTTGTTATTTGTTGAAGGAAATGAAATAATTTTTGGCTATTCCTTAGTTGGGGTTTCTTTTTATTCAATTTATCACATCCACCCATGAATTAGTGGTTGATTTAATAACATTTTTATTAACCCATATTTATATTTCATTTTGATATAAAATCTGTACCATCTTCTGAAAATTTATTAAAACCAAGAACATTTTCTTTGAAATGGGATAACATTTTCTATGAGATTGTAGTAGATAGACTATTGGATGAATAAAATTACTAGTTTCCATTCATATGACTTATTTCATAGAGAATATTCTATTTATAATTTGACATGATAGAATCATTTCTATTAAATATTTTGGTTGACTCAGCATGTGTTGATCTAGGATTATTCAATTTCAATTTCGATTAAAAAACACTATCTTGATGGTATTATTATCATACTAAACTAACTTTATTATAATTTTTCATACTCCATTTTCATCATAATATAATATAAACACATTTTGTTATCTTTTTTAATGAATTTTATATCTTTTTTCCAAAAATATTTTATTTCCAATTGGTATTGATGACATTGAGCGTAGTTTTTTATTTTTTTTTTCTAATTCGTAAATGCTTTCTTCGAAATCCATTATTATCTTAGTTTTCTTATTGAATTTTTTTTCATATATAATTCATACAAATGTAATTTTCTATTTATAGAAAAACATTTTTCACCTGGATTCTACATCATTGATGATAATTTCATACTTTACAACTATTTCAGTTATTTATCTATTTATAGAATTAACATCTAAATATATCTATTATTTATCAACATATATCCTCTTGATGTATTGACGTATGTATTTGAAAACTTTAATGGGGACCATTTTAAGAAAATCATTAATTTTTTAATAAAAATCATTATGGGATTCATTATGAACATACTCTTCATATATAGAACATGACTCTTCAAAAGGATAATTATAAAATAATATTGTAGAAATATTTTTTTCTAATATTACAATATAATGGTAATTATTCCTCTATCTATTTGAGGTACTATTAAATTTCATGTGTAATATTTTTTTTCTTGTTGTTCATAGTTCTTATGGAAACTCTAATGTTATTATCAATAGGGATGGGAAAAAAATTTATATCAAGGGAGATTCTAAATTTTCTTCAAATATGAACTTAATATAATTTTTTATGAACACTACTTTGAAATAAATTATGTACAGACCAAGAAAACCAATATTTTTGGAGATATCTGTTAAATTTCCCAGTGATCTATACAGTCACCTAAGCGGGGGAAGAATCTGTATGGAGTTTTTAATGAGTCCCTATAAAAATTTTAAAATTACTCTATTATTATTAAAACCTTCATGTTTTCCATTATGATAATAATAGATATTATTTTAATTACCCTTCACAAATAAACAACATGACAAGTAGTAAATAAAGTAAAGAGAATAAAATAATATTTTTACATGGTTCAATTGTAATGTGGGAATATACTACTTGATTTATTTTGTTCCAGTATTACACATAGAGTTCCACTAATATTGTAAGTGGTTACAACTAAGAAGGTAACATCCTAAACTAAGGGTAGGTATTATCTATTATCCCAAATATTTCACCTAAAAAACATACAGTATCTGTACCAACTAGTTTTAAATGTTCCTCAACATCCTCCTGATGAAGATCACCAATCCACTCTGAATGTCACTATACCAATGGAAAAAATACCATTAATTATTCAAATTCGTTCACTACTGTAGAAAAATATTTATATCCTAATTGGTATAATTCAATTAATGTAGTCAAGAATCTATAATTTATTCAAGATTGGATATGTTGACCTTACTCACCTCTTCCATATTGGAGTTCATCTACTAATAATTAATCAAAGGAACTGACAAACGTCAGTTTTCTTCTTTGACTCTCTTCTTTATCTAACTTATTCAAATTCTTTCTCCTTATTTTTTCTAGGATATTGAAATATCATAGGGTAGGAATTATATGATACTTATTATTCCTCTTGCTTCTTATTTTTACCTTCTAATTGGATGCACTAGATCATATATCACTAGAAGGTGACATCTTATTCTTCATATATACATTGAGTGTCTTTGAGAATATTATATTATGTGATTTATATTTTTTCACTATTCACACATCCCTTCCTAATTATTATTTTTTATAATCCTTTTGATTATAAAACAAATATAATTTATATATTTTCATATCGTTATTATATCAGCATTAGTATTGTGATCCCCTCATTAACCTCTTGAATAAATAAAATGGGTATGCTCCCCATTATCTCATATTATTATCCTTATAATATAATATATTAAAATATATAAATAGTATAACAATCTTATAAATTAACTAATTAATAGTATTCTCAATAAATCCTCAAACCCATGATCACAACTAATTTGTTTCAAATCTTAATATTTGAAACTCTATAATCATCTCATATTGGATATCATGATTTCCATAAAAACTAAAAGCATTGAATTCATGTTGTCATGCATGTTTTCATACAAAAATATCATCATGGTATAAAATATCTTATCATGGAATGAAAAAATCTAAACTCAAGGACACCATAGCTTTTTATATATTGTAGTGATCATTATAATTATATTTCACCAACTCCAAGACATTTCCTTGCATCATAACTTAGATACGAGTCAATTCATAGAATAATATTTAGTTGATATCTTATCCTCATACATCTTTACTATATATCCTTCGAATCATGATATGGAAAAATATCTTACCCAAAATATACAATAATAAAAATATTGTTTTGGATCATTGTGATTTTTAAAACATTGAAAAAAAATTAATCCTTGACTAATTGAAAATATCCAGTAGCCTTAACTTTTTTCTAACTAATGGAACTTTTATAACAACCCATTACATTAATAACACAAAAATATGAGATTAATAACAAGGATTTCAAATTCATAAATTTTAATGATATTTTGGGTTTAATGTTCTTATAATTTGAAGGAAATATTATATAAAAAATAAGACACTTCCATATAATGTAAATATTTTCATAAAAATGTGGATTTTTTTACACCTTTATTTCATTTATGTAACTTTGGATTCTTTTAATATGTGATGAATATTGATTTTTTGACCTTTATATGGTTCACAATCATCCTCATATCATGTAATAAACATTTAAGAATGTGGGATGGTCACAAAAATTTTATTAAGGTACATAAAAATTAATTAATCTTGTTATTCCAATGAATACATGAAAACCCTTGAACATATTTACCATTTTCAAAATAAAACATTAAAAACCTAAATAAAACTTTTCCACACATGAAAAAAATTCCCTAAAATATATTATATTATAAGACATTATAAAACCTATGAAAACCATACATTCATCTTGAGGCATGTGTAAAATCACAAAAAAAACTAAAACCATTTGCCTTTAAAAGTATCGAAATTTTCCATGCCTCATAAACATAGAATTATTTCCATAAAAACCAATTATTCATGAATAATATAGGTACCTAGAATAATCATATCCATAACACATGATCACTCAAGATTAACCTATGTATGAATAATAAAAGAATAGTTAATTCCATATGAGTAACCAACCGAGTTATCTCCAGTATTTTATCCATTCAATGACTAAATCATTACCCATTTCATTTGAGAGATACATCATTATATCCAATATTAATGAGATATATTATGATCACTTGTAATAATCTCTAATATTCATGTACTAAATCTTGAATAAAAAATATGTAATATTTCTCTTTTCATCATAAATCCCATAAGAAAAACACTTTCTATTCTCTAATAATCATAAAGAGAACTATCCTTTTTCCTTAAAAAATATTAAAAATGAAAATTCAAATATAATTGGGAATATTATTGGATTTGAAACCACATTTAATCATATTGTAATATTTATGAATAATTTTGGTTATCATATCTAGAAAATTAGGTCATTTTGTATATTCTAAAAAAACATTCATTTTACACATTTTTAAAAAGTTGAATAAAACCCGTATAGAAAACATTGATAAGATTTTCTTTATTTACCATTGTATAGAATGTAAAATATATTTGAAAATGAAATTTATAAACATTTTAATAATAAATATTAACATTATTGAAACATTTAAAATATCCTAGATATAGAGGATAGAGAGTTTAAAACATTTAAAACATTATTTTGATGTAAAATCCCTTACTTTGAATCCTAAATCATTTCATTTGTATCTATACCCTAAAAATTAATAAAATAATTTTATTTTTATAATGATTTAAGATAAAATTTCATGTTCATTCCATTATCCTTATTATTTTTATTTGATTTGTTACCATGTTTTATTTAGTTGGTAAAATGGTTAATTTAATGTTGTACATTTTGAAATCGTTTTTTCTATAAACATAAAATGAAAATAGTGTTTTGACTGTGGTAAAATGGGTTATGGTTTGATTAAATCCATAATATTAATTTTTTTCAAATTATTATATTGATAAATTATATATTCTTTTAAAACCAACCATGTAAGGAGGTTGTGAAAAATGAACTATATCATTTCATAGAGATGGTTGTCTGTATGTATGTAAGAACAATATTTTTTTTTGTATTGGGTAGAAAATAAATAAATTACATTATATTTTAATATTATATAATCATAAATATGTTATCAAATTCATATTTATTCATTATTTCCATCTTTTACACATCCTTTTAAAAGGAAAATATAAAACAAATCACATCACTTCATGGAAGTGGTAGTCTCTACTTACACATGGGTGATGTCATCATTTTCCAACAGAAAGTTGGGTAAGATAGTAAGGAATATATTATATTTAAATATTCATAATTATGTCAAAAATATCATGTTTATTAATTTTATCCATCATATTTATCAACCATATGTCCCAGTGATGAAAAATTAGACACATCGCCTCATGGATGTGCTTGTGTACAAGTACACATGGGTAATGTTTTCATTTCCAATAAGACTGAAAAGAATATGAAAACGGGTTAAAAAATAACCATAATAAAATTTATTTTTATGGATTATAGTAATATTATTATTTTATTATGGTTAAAGAATATTTTTTTGTAGAATGAGAATAAATAAATATGAAATATTTGGTTAATAGTTGTACCACTTTTTTAGAAAACCTTGGATGGAATATACATTAATCCTTATTTGGATGTAATTTTATATGGATAAGAACCTATAGCGGACAATGAAGGATTTTTGGAAGATGTTTTGGAAGATATTGGTCAAGATAAATGGATAAAATTGTGTGAATATGTGAGGATATTTTTTTTCCTTTCTATAATTGAGTGGAGTGACACAACTGTAAATACTTAAAACCTTTAAAAACATTATATGTTTTTCTCAAATTAAAGTGAATCAAAATTAATATATTTCAAATATAGGAAGAATATGATTTTATATTCCCCCATAAAATAAAATTTCAACATATTTTTATGATATTTTTAATGTTATCTCACAATTATAACCCCCACTTCAACACTTTTAACTATTATCATGGTGACGAAATTTTACTACTGTTACTCTTCAAAATTCCGAAAAATTAAATTATACAAATTATAAGATTTGATATTATTATTTAAAAATATGAAATATATTTTAAAAAATTCAATTTCCATAAATTTTAATAATTAACTTTAATATAAATATAAATACCTAAATAAAAATAGTTTTTAGAAATATTCCATTTTAAGCATAAAAAAGAGTTTATACCAAAATAATGTGTACTTTTTTTATATATAATTAATTTTATTATTTTTATTCTAATGGGAATAATTATAATTTAAAATAAATCCAAATTAGAATTATACTCTTTAAATTCTTGAAATGTGGTGGTTCTTTTAATAAAAATGACATTATTCACTATTCACCCATAAATCAATCTTTTTAGAAAAATCCCAAAAATACATAAGATGATAAATTTATTATGATGATACTAAAAGTTAATTCCATTTTATAAAATTAAACTTCTAAAGAAATAAATATTAATTTCAAATAAATAAAGGTAATTTAAGGAAAACACAATTTATTTAAATAATATTATCACTTTTACAATTGTAAAAGAATATATAATTGTTTAAAAAAATATGATGAATATTAATACGTAATATAAATACTTTTGAATAATAATATTTATTAATTTCTAGGATTAATTGGGTTTTCACACACATTATGATATAGTGATTTTATATCTTATGAATGGCATTTTCAGGTTTGAGGAACTTTTCATATGTGATTATTCCAATTATAAATTCTCATTAAGACCCTCACATACTCAAGTGAGAATTATAAAATAGAAAAATTTCATAATGAGTACCTTTAATAATACACTATGATGACTCATGCATTTATAAACTACTCCCACACATCATTTGGATCTTCATGAATTTGTAGATTTCATCTTTATCTACTTCTGGTGATGACTATTACACCTGAATTTGTGATGGATAATATTTAAAATTATACTTAATAATTAAATTTATAAATTTTATTATAAATCGGTAATGAAATTTATATACTAATAGGATTAATATTACATTTCATAATATACCTATATACATTTCAACTTTTAAAAAAATTATAAACTACCAAT
This sequence comes from Viscum album, assembly GCA_963277665.1. Lineage (NCBI taxonomy): Eukaryota > Viridiplantae > Streptophyta > Magnoliopsida > Santalales > Viscaceae > Viscum > Viscum album. Next base: position 282,399,024 of record OY728137.1, on the reverse strand, counting down.
ATTTATTTGAATAAATCTCAATTCAACTTAAAATATTTTAAGGGATTTTACAACCACTCCAAAACACCTCAAAATAAAAAAATGTACATTATAAATTATTCATATATTCAAAAACCTCATACAATTTTTAATAAAAAATTATAAAAAATAATTATTATTATTGACTTCCTCAATATATATTCACCACCCCAAAAATTGTAGCCTCAAAAGCATCTTTCTTTGTCCCATAATCTAATAGATATTTTCACTAATTATAGTATCCATAATTCATGATAATTCATGGATAGATTCTCATCCTTCCATCCATCCTTTATACTTATTTAATCACAAAACCTCAAACTTTTAAATATTTTCATTATAATTTTTTGAAACCTTTTTAAAATAGTGGTTGTTTCACACCGTCATCACTTCTCACGAATCATTAAAATCAGTGCTACAATACCCAAAAGTGTACATTTCTCCCTTGAATCTATAAAGCCATTTATGTCAATGTATTATAAACCTTACACATTTTTAAGGGTGGTATCAAAATACTCTCATTAAATAATCTTTACCAAAATATGAATAATCCTAAAAAACATATTATAATGGTGTCAAAATTCCTTCAATATATATCTTAATATTAATTAAATTTATCCAATATTCCCTTTTAATGAAATTATTTATCAATGTCAGGATATATAAAACTCTATGTTCATTGGGATATTCCACTTCATCTAACATTATCCCATATTAAATTTCCTTCTTGTTGTTATATTCACAAAAAACAATTCATTACAATCCATTTTAGTTCTTCATGATGTAAATACTTATATTTTATTCATACCAACATACCCTAAAATAAATTAAAACATTAAGTGATCATCACATTTTTATGGAAAAAATGATACTCGTTAAATATTTCTTTACCATCATACCAAAAACTATTTTAGGATATTTAGTTATATGAACTTTCAACTTTGACTAGAATAATATTATATTGTTTATTTTGGAACTTATCTTAGTCCAAAAATACTTCTACTAGACTCTTAAATACAATTAATTCTTTATGATTTCTTTCTATGATACAAAAACTCCATTGTGTTCAAGAAATAATTGTTATTTTATTTTAATAGGTAATAATTATCAAAAAAAAGTATCATTTCAATTTAAGATATGGTATTTTATTTATTTATAGTTTTCATATAAAAAATAAGACTTTATTATTTAAAATATACAAAAAATGGGTGGTGGGAACAAATTCTATAAAATGTTATCAAGAATTGGAATATTCACTTTTATCTTGGTTAAAACATTCATATACTTGTCTTTTTATTCAACATCTTATCTAATCCAATGAATAATAAACCCTATGTATTAATATAATATTTTTCAAAAATAAGAATTTGTTAATAAATAACATCTCTAAACATATATGAGAAGTGAAATGAATATACACATATTATACTTATCATTTTGAAAAAAAATTCATGATCTATTAATTATTAACTTGTTTTTATCTCTTACATACTCTAAAAATTTGTGATGTATAAATTTTGGAAGACATACACATTAAATATGAATAATTATTTTACATAATTTTGATACATGACATAGAAATACCTCAAAATCCTTGAGGTATTTCATAAATATTATCCTATGGAATCATAAATCTTACTTATACATAATATATTTCAGTTTCAATAATATTTATTTACTACTAGAATTAACATTTTTAGACTTCCCAACTAACTTTTATTCTCATTTTTTAAACTTTGTAAACTTATTTTTTTAACACAAAACCAAAACATATACATATCATTCCTAGTTCATCTATTCTCAATAGTGTGACAATGTCAAATAAACATTTATGGAAATCATTGAAATTTTAAGAAAATTTAATTTATTGATAAAAAATGAATTCAATAAATAAGTAAAAGTACATAGAGGATATGTTAAATATCATTAAATCATGTCTATAATCATTAATATTGAATATATGGGGGGAGATAGAATTTACATAAGAAATTTTCTATCTAATTCCCTTAAAACCATATATAAATAATTTTATTATTCTCATGAGAATCTATATTTACATTAGAGACACCATTAATAGTTTTTTGAAACATATAATTTCTCTTACCTAAAATATTTTCTTAAGTGACAAATATTAGAAGTGCAATAACATTATGATTCTCCTTCTCAAGTGTTAATCTCAGAGTTAAGGATAATGATTGTATTTATCAAAAAATAACCTCTTATCAAATGAGTAGCATTTTTTAAATATTTTCATCAAGAAATTATAATTATATAACTCCCAGTAAAATTATATAAGTGTTTAAATTCATCACATCCATTAGTGGGGCATGGTCTCTATTTGACAAAGTATCGAATCAACATTATCATTTCTCTCACCGCATAGCTATTCTGGTAGGGAATTATCCTAGTAATATTATATATTAATATTGGTTAGTTGAGAATAAAAATATTTATCCAATCCATAATATTTATTGACTCATATCCATTCCTCTAATAAACTAGTTATATTATTTTTTTAAAGACTCTGGTTAGTCCAATGTTAACACTAAGAACTGGAATATAATCCTATTACGAGCACTTGTTACTCTCTTTATATATACAACATAATATCAGGGAACCCATATATATCATTAAGTAATATTCCCTCAATACATTATATATCATAAATTATTATTCATTATTTCAAAGATAGGGAAAAACATATAGAAAGAGGCTTGTATTTATGAATATGTATATATTGTGTATTATGATATAATGAAATATTATGTGTTTGAGAATATCATATTGTATGATATGATTGGGTAATAGTGTCAAATATTAAAGGATTTTATAATTTTACAACTCTTATGAATTTATTATCCATTATTATATTAAGGAGTTATCATTTAGATCTCCTACAATCTTTCTATTATTAAAAATATATTTCATAAGTTGAAATGAGTGGATTCATTTGGATGGATGATAATTACAAGAGATGTAACCATAAGAATTAAACATACATGTATGAAATGTAAGAGTTAATGAAATTAATGATGGGAATCCTCATAGGATATATAAGAAAATAAATTTTATAAATCTAGTGTGTGTGTGTGAATCATTAAGAGCCTCTAGCTAAAAATGTCATCTCTCAAAGCTCTATTATTCTTTTTTTCTTATCTTTTGAGATATTATAATATTATTAAGGTTGGGGGCATTTAACCCAAAGTGTTTGTATGATTTGGTATATATAAACACTTTTAATGGATGAACCATTTAGTTATTCATAAATGTTTTTCATTAAAACCTTTTATAAAATAATTACTGTTACATACATTGGTGTAACATATACATTATTTATTTTATGATCTGTTAGTTTTTAGTTCTAATATAATGGTGTTATTTGGTTTCATGGATTCAATATACATCAAATTATTTGGTTAATGGTTTATATTTCCATAGAAACCAATAAGTTGTATCATCTCCTTTCCATGCTATTTGTTTCATGAAATCATTTGATAAATGGTTTTTTTTCAAAACTGGGATCCTATAACATTCCCTATCATATACCATGATTTATAAGATGTTATATTTGATTGAATCATGTCATATGATATGGGAAATAATAACCTATAACTTAGTATAAAACCATTTATTTTTTATTACTCATAACATAAAACATCATTTAATCATATTCAATATTAATATGCTGCCAAAGGTTAATCAATTAAGCATTGTTCCACCATTAAGATATCTTTTAGAGTCATAAAATAAAATATATAATTTTATTAAATGATAGGACCATCAGTAGTAAAGTAATACTGATAGTGGATTGTCTTTCTTAACACCAAAGCCTTATATATTATATTTTAAGAATCTCTTTATATACTAAAATATTATTTTCTGATAATTTTTTTATTTAAATTCAAATATGAATTGAAATGTTTTTTTTTGAATTTTTAAAAATTATGATAAATGATATTTTGGTATATTTATTAATTCAAAAATGTGTTTAAAATTTTTTAATTATAAATTGTTAATAATTAAGTAATTTAATTCTTATAAAACATATATTATTAAATGTTAAATAATATTAAATGTTAATATCAAAATACCTTTTTTAAAATGATAATAAATGACTTTAATTTATATATAAATTTTTTATATGGAAATTATGATTGTAATTTATAAAGGTCTTATAAATTATTGAAATAAAGAGAAATATTATGTGTTTATATTCAATAATTATGAATTATTCATGATGATTAAAATGAAATGTTCAAATTAAAAGAGCCTTATTTGGAAATTATTTAAATAATATCAAAAAAGTAATAATAAATGTTTTAGTTATAATAATAAATATTTTTTTGTGTGATTTTTTGATTATGTTAATTAATTACAAAATAAAAATTAAAGAATAAAATGTTTATATATCACACCCCCATGAACTATTATATTTTTTATTATCAGATTATTTTTATTGTTAAAAAAATTATTTGGATAAAGGAATAAGAGACTTGGTAATTTTTTGAATGATTATTTGGATATCTAAAGAGTGTCATACTAAGATAAAATAACTCATGAAGAAAGTTCCCAAAGTTCCAGGATAAAAACCCCACAGTTAGCATGTAACCTCATATAATAGAGAGTATTGTGGTGGGGTGATGGGAAATGGAAGGATTACACTCTACATTAGGTGGTAATTTTGGCATGGTGTTCATGTATTGATAAGTTCCATGGTGTAGCATTGAATATTTTTACCATAGAGGCCGTTTTGGTGAGAGATGATTCTCTCATAATTTTTTGGGGTTTTTGTTTCAGGGTCCTCATACCACACCCCAATAAATCCAAATTAGGTTGCTCAATGACATGAATAATAAGGCTATAGTGGGGTGATTTTTGGGGCGGGGCGAACCATGATGTGTTTTAGGGGAACTCATTGTGGTTTTTTTCCTAGATTTTTAATTTGGGAAAATTTTTATTCAATCCCCACTGAATTTATTTATTTTTCCTTCACTTTCTCCCTAATTCTCATCAGCTAACCCTAGAGTAAATTCATGGGGATATATCACCAATATCCTCTTATATTTGATCTCAAAAATATTTTATTTTGTGAAAAATATCAAGTTAAACCACTCCTTCAATCTTGATCTCCTCTCCTCTCTTCCCTACCTCAATAATAAATCAATTTTATTTCATTCCCAAAACACTAGAACCCATGTGGATGAATATAAGGTTAGGGTTGATTTTAATGTTTTTTGGTTTTCTAAGTATATAGGAGTTCATTCCTTTCTTGTGTTCTTATTATTCCATCGATGGTACCTAAATATGGAAAATTGAGGTTTGTATTTTTTATATATTACCATTTAATTAGAACATCATAGGATGATTATGACTTATAAAATCACTTCTTTCCTAAAAATGTCAATATATGACACCCATGATGGGTCAAGAATGGTTTTAATGTTTTTATAACTTATAAAAAGGCAAACATCAATAGTTATCTCGATTTTTATATTGTGCCCTAGTTTCATATATTATGATTTTATATATAATTTACATAGATGTAACTTTAAAATACATTTGAGATTAGATGGGGTGGCTGACCCCTTTCTCTTTTCAAAGCATTAAAATAATTTTTTCAAATAATTATTTATAAAAAAAGGTGTTTTTGATTTCTTTTAAATAATTTCAATTGAATGGATTTGTCCTAAAAATGAATTCAAGTATGATTTTTAATTGTTTGGCCTCAAATAGTATTTAAAATGTATTTTTCAATTTATAGAAATGGACTTGGAATTCAATGTCTTTTTATTGAGAATTTTGAACTTTATATATGAGTTTGGATTGACATATTTAATGACTTCTATTTATTCCCTTATATTTTTTATTATTTTTGGATGATTTAAATTTATATATATATTTTTTATGGATCTAAAATTGGTTTTTTATGTCAAGTTGATAGTGGATAGATGAGATTTATTATTTTGTTATTATTGATGACTAATTGGATGATTATGTTGTCCATTTTTATCACCACTAGTAGATTGATTTCATAAGAACCCTAGGCATAAAGAGAAGTCCAGATCTCTGTTATAATAATTGGTTTAAAGACCTCTAATATCCCCGTAGTTTTATGATAATATAGTGATAGTGGGGAAATTTCATCCTTATGATGTTGTCATGGTCCAGTCGGAAGGTATTTTATGTTTAAGAAACAATGTTGGTTGGAAGTTGGTCACATATCATAATCTTTCAGGGAATACCTCACCATAAGACCTAGTGAGTTTCCCATGACACCTAGTTTTGATGATGATATTGTATAGGGTACTTTAATACCTTATCTAATTGTATATACCTAATTAAATTTATATCGATAACACCATGTATGATTATGGATTCCTATTTTCTTTTATTCCATTGATGACATGGTACCTTGTATCATTATGTTCTTTCAATTTTATAATCTATTTTTTATTAGATTGTTTTCAATGAACATTTCAAAAGGTGATTTAAAGGGTTTATTTAAAATGATGTTTTTAAAATGATGTTTTTAAAATGATGTATTTTAAAAAATAATAAATGTTTTAGGGTTATATTTCAAATTTTTTTATTCGACTCTTTTTTTCCTTAAAAATGGTGGAAGGCATTGAAAATATTGTTATAATATGTTTCGTTATAAAGTGTTCACATTAAAAAACATATTTTCGAAAATTATTTCAAACTATTATGGATAAGAAAATTTAAATGAATTGAAAAAAATATTTAGTGGTATCCTACCAGGATTGTTTTCCCTAACACTATGTACACACCAATTTATTAATTCTAACCTTATGTTTCTATTTAGTTCCTAGGATGATATTTTGTTCATATTTGTTGTTAATGTTTAACCCTTGTATTAGTTTCAGATATGGTGAGTGACCATGAACATTATAGTGGAATTTGTGAGGGGGTATTTTTTTGATGTTTATGTATCAGCCATTTCGACCCATAGATTTATCTTATTAAATTTTGTGTATTTGTTGTTTCTCATTTCTTTATGCATAGATTTTGTGATGATGTGGTTAATGAGTTAATATAATAGTTCCACGTGATCTATACTCTATTTGGTTGTATTTTTTATAATTGAAACTATTTATTCATTTTAAGGGTATTAAATTTATGTATGAGTCTTAGTGGATTTCCATATGGTGTTTTCAGTGGGATTATTGGATTCTGAGGGTGAAATCCTACATGATGGTTATGTTTTGATACCTTGGTGCCTATTTTTAGTCCATGGGGATTGATAAATCCCTATATTCCATTCCTTGTATCCTATCTAGTGATCAGTTCTAGGGTAACAAATGGTTTCTTCATGATATAATGGTATTAAAGTATTCTATTATTAATTTCTCTGAGTCAACATAGAAATTATTTTTTGAATATCTTTGTATCTAAAGAGGAATGTCATGAATAAGTGCCATGTCACCACCTTTTATGGTGGAATTTGATTTTTCATGGGTAGTTTCGGATTATAGTTTCATGTGTTTATTTTCAGTTTGAAATCTTGGTAATAATTTTGTCTCCAGTGAGTTATATCAGTGATTTTTGTGTTCTGTTTATATTCTAGGATGATAGTGGAAAGAAACATAGTTACATGGTTAGCTCAAATTCTCTAGTAAACTATATGGATCATGTATAATGACTAATATACTTTTAAGAAACTATTTTATGCATTGAACATAGTCCACCAACTGATGTTACCAAGATATAGATAGCATAAAATCGTTTATATTGTCATTTTTGGACCTCTTTTTGTTTTCAGTGGCTCCTAACGTAGTTTTTTATACTTTTTTGTGTTATATATGTGATGGTTTTGATTATGATATATTTTTTTACATCATATTTTTTTATTTGGGTTTCGTGAATTAATGGTTTTCAAATATACATATGGAAGGATAATTTTTCATAAAGTTTTCTTTTTTAAATCATGGTGCTATAATTTAATTTAAAATGGATGTTTGTTTCTTGGTGCTTTCGTGAAAAAAATAGTTGATTTCATTATGTGTTTTGTAAATGTATTTTAAAAGAGAAAATAATTTTATAATGTTTGAGTGCAAGTTCATTTAAATCCCAATTATATATTTTAAATTTCCCATTAGAGACATGATATTTTGATTTTAGTTGAATTGTAAAATGAATATTCCAATGAATTTTATAAATAAGGAATTCTTTTAAAAAAATAAATTAAAAAAATAAATTAATTTTTTGTTATTAATGTGTATTTTTTGATAAAATGGGTTATATAAAGTTATTAAAATGTTTTGTTTTAAAAGTAATCTTTTGTAATGGTAATTCTTTATAGATTTATAATATATAATTTACCATTGGATTACATTAGGAATGTGTGGTTTTTTGGGGGGGAAATTGAATTTTTTAGGTTTATATTTCATGTTATTTATAATATAATTATTGTAAATTTTTTATAAAAGGTATAAAATCCATTATTATTGTTGGTTTTTGGGATGAATCATAATATATGTTAGAGGAATTATTTTTAATTATCAACTCTACCTAGACTCTGAATAGAGTAGTTGGGCTTGGATCCCTCTTATTAGAACTTATCTAGGACTTCCAAAACCATTATGCTCTTTTCACAATGATCAATGATCACTTGAAGAGTGTGGATTGTAATGATATTTCTTGATGAACTACGTTAAAGATTCCATGAAATAATTATTCTATCTTAGTTTTGTAATATAATTTCTTGTTAATTATTTAGGTTTATCTCAATTCAATAGAATTTTCATGTCGATGTGAAAGAGAGGGAGGATAATGGAATCTTGAGTCTTCCTAGAAGAGAGTGAGTGGTGAAGGATTGGGTGTACGATTGTGTCCTTTTGAGGTATGTATCTCTTATGCCCTTATATTATTTGGGTGTGTGGTTATGTCATGTTTGAACCTTGGTTATTGACTCTATAAACATGTTGGTATGCTTTGGATTAGTGTTGTTATATTGGAATAAAAAAAAACTATTTACATATCATATTTATGAAGTAAAAAACATATTTATGAATTAATATATTTAGTAAATCAATAAGTACTGAAAAATAAACTCGTAAGATAATATTTATGCCATAATTCGGCCATAAAATCTCTTACTCTATAGATTATAATCGTAAAATGTAGAATACATGATCCAACCAAAACCACATAAGAATCATATACACCATAATATTCCCAGGGGAAGGCTGTAAAATATATTTTTATGTAAGAGAATAATTTTGAAAAAAAACAAGTTTATTTCAATTTTAATTCTAAGTGATGTGTTTTTTGATGTAACTTAGATCTAAAGGTCTTACAACATAGACTCCTTTATTATCCCATAAATTAGTTGGACCAACTATGTTTTAAAAACTATTGAGGAATTCCTATGTTTTGATAACCTGTAACTTCTTCTCTTGATTGAAAGACCTTCTTGATGATGAATTATAGAATATATCTTCAATATAGAAGCATGGGTTTTCTAGGTTATAGTGTATCATACCTAGAGTTGAAGTTAAGATTTAAATTTATAATTATTATTTATGTTCCATTTATCTTCACTTACAGAAATATATAGTTTAGACTGCCTGAACATGTCTAGGTTTTGTGTCTATGAACTGAACTAGTTGGTTTCTGTTGATGGTATGTAAGGGGAATTTGATCGCTACATTGTACTTGAGAATTTTCCTGCCTCTAAAATACCTTAATGTGGGTGGTCTAAATCATATCCATATTGTTAATTTAAATTATCAATAGTATGTGTAATATGTGTGATCACACTGGAATGATGTGCATATGACCAGAATAATTGAACAATTTCCAGTTTGATGACAACTATTTTCCTAAACCTTCTACTGGATCTGATCAGGTCTATTGGTGATTATATAGATACCTAAATTCACCTAATAGGTGTTCCATAATTAGAACCTATTCATAACATCGTGAAATTAAATCCACTAAAATTGTTTTAGGATTCAATTGGTCATATGGCCTCAAGAGTATCTCCCCATACACCATAGGTTACCGACTGCCAACAAGGAATAAATGATGGTATTGTGGAGATACTATAATATCAGGATCACAGTAGCACAAAAATATAAAGGATTATCAATAGTGGAAACAATATAAATAACTAAATAGTAGAAAATAGATTAGATAACCTTGAAATTACACATATTACAACCATTCATGTCCATATGATTCTATAATATACAAATAAATAATCATGTTTTAGGTGACACATAAACAATACAAAATTATGAACAAATGCTCCAAAGCCTACATCCATGAGATTTATGAGATTTATCTCTTTCATGTGATTATAAGCTCCCATGTCAATAGAAAATAACATGAAATGAATAAAAAAAAGAAATATGAATCGGAAATCTTGATCTTATAACCACATGTTTTGTCTGGGTACCCCAATGAAATGGTGGTCTAAACAGAGTGTGAGATATAGAAATTAATCAACTACCATTTTTTTATAATTTATACAATCATGTGAGTATAAAATACAAAAAAATTAATTTATAAACAAAATAAATAAATAAATAAATAAATGTGGAATGGTTGGAATCTGGTTCCCCATGGATACTTGGCAGAGTGTACCTATTTGGCCCAAGCTGGAATACCTATGAATATTAACCACCTTGTATTTAGGTGGGTATATATATATATATACATCCCTACATGTAGGATTATATATTAATAAAGACATATATAGTCACACACACACACACACATATATATATATATATCAACTATTAGTCAAGAATTGAGGCGTTCAACCAATAATAATACGAAATACAGACTAACTAGCTCTAGGTATTTAACATCTCTAGATAAAAGCATTGTTAAAAACCTTCTTTGTCAGTGCCAAAAAAAGCACTATTAAAGGGGGTCTTTGGTAACACTTATTGTTTAGTTCTATTAGATGGGGTCTTTAACAGTGTTAAAAAAGATTTAGTAAAGGTGACCCTTTATCAAAACTTGTAAAAAAGAGCTGATTAAGGCCCACATTTTATCAGTGCTCTCTTTCTATCACTCATAAAGGGAAATATTTTATAAATAAATATATCTCATTAAAAATAATATATAAATATATTTATATTGATATAAATATAATATATATTCATAAAAATATTTTAGGTAAGGCTAAATGGGCATTTTAACTAAATATATTAAAGATATAAATGAAAATATTTTATCAAATAATTTAAAAATACATTTAATATATAATTTCATAACTATTATCGATAAATAGTCATTTGATAAAATTTTGAAGATAAATAATCTAATTGTTAACAAAAGATATAAAATAAGTTGAAAATGTAACTCGAACTTAAAACGGCCATAATATTTGATTTTTTTGTCCGTTTGGGCTCTTCCATATATCAAATCTAATCATGGGATGTGATATACACCCTAATTATGTGGGGGATCATCTGGCCAAATATTTTGAATCCAAAAAAGGCCCAGAAGGCCACCAAAACTGATTCTTTAGTCGATATACCAAAATTTTTTACATTAAATGGATTTTAGACACGCTTAACGGGGTATTATTTTCTTTATTCGGTAGATATTAATTTTATTCCTAGGATTTACATTCATATTTATATTATGACTTTGATGATTTATCATTTTAATATTCGATTGTTATTTATAATCAAACATATTAACATATATTCTTATTTTATATATATTCACACATAAAAAATTAATTTTTATAAATAAATATAAAACAATATTTACACATAAATTATATTTCTCAATACATAAAACATATTTAAATAAAAATTAATATCCATTCTATATAGAATACAAATGTTTCAATAATCGTATACCTATCAAATTAATGCATATATATTGTGTATATATATATATATATTTGTGTGTGTGTGTTGATAAATAGATATATATTTACCTCATATTGTAACATTTGTATATAAATATTAATAAATAATATATGTAAATAAAAAAATATATTTATATTTATAGATGGATCCAAATGTATATATATATATATAAACACACACACACACATACACACACAAACATAAATTATATATGTATTTAAATATAAATATACTTATAAACATATATAAAAATATATTGAAAAAATGTAATGATATATTTATATTGTTATATCATAAAATGGAAAGAAAAATAATCTAGGGTAATGGAAAAGGTATAGGTGTATGAGCTGGAGGTTTTAGGTTTAAAACTTGTTGGAGGGTGGGGAATGTGTGTTAGGGTGGAATTATCTAAAGAACATAAATTGATGGGGGGAGTTCCTGAGCGAGTGGGTAACAAGCACTAATAAATTTGTTGAGAGTGCTAATAAAAATTTGGTCTATTAAAAGAAAAAATACCCCCCTTTATTAATGGGGTCTTTATTAGTTATTTTTTATCACTTATGAAGGGGGAATTTAACAGCACTAAAAAACACTAATAAAGGTGGACATTATTATATATATATAATAACTAATAAAGGATTCAATTTTCAATGCTAAAAATATCAATGATAATGACCCCCTTTATCCTCACTTTTTTATACTAGTGTTAAAGGGGGACTTTATCATCATTTTTTACAAGCTCTGTTAAAGCCATCCCCTTAACATCACTTGCATTATCAACTCTTCAATATCAGTAAAAAAATCCTTTTTAATTGTGTTGTTAAAGGATATATTTGTACTATTGAATTATTTACATATATTAGAAGCACAATATCCATGCACTTAATTAAAGCATCCACCAAAAAAATCCCAACCGAGGATCAATTCTAAGGGCATACAAGTGTAACAGTCCTATAGTAACAATATTAAACCCATGAAATATATTTATAATGTGTGAGAATGAATAAAAGTAAATATAATTCGTTCTATGAGCCCATGAATGGTATTCCTTCTTGGTAATCCATGTATCTCCCAAGGCATAATGTAAATCATTTAACTAATGAGCCCTCTCAAGGGGTCTAGTATATTGAACTGATTTATCTCTCTGTGGTCTATTACAATTTATTTAACGAATGATCCTTTCCATGGAGTTCCATATAATGATCCCATGTATCACCCATAGATTAACATAATTCATATAACCTATGATAATATCCAAGTAATTTCATGTAAAGAACTTTATTATCACTCATGGTACTAATAATCTCAACTAACGAATAAACCTATCAAACCCGTTCACCAAAATGAACCCAAGTATAACAACCCTAATCTTTATTACACACTTAAACATGATTTATTACATAAAAATAATCATTTGATACAAAATATACTATCTTTAGATCTAGTGTATTTGGGTATTATGAACATTACATAAAAAATTATAATATAAAACAAAACATCTTTATTGAAAACATCCTTTACATGACCACTACATTCCTTTGTACTTAGCATTTCATGGGATAAACTAAGGATTTGCATAAGAAAAGGGTGATCTATAAATCCCATTGAGTGAGTAAAAAAGGCATAACATGAAGAATACAATACATTTGAGTAAATATGAATATCAATGGATCATAAGAGAAACATGAACATAAAGGCATGATAAAGTATGATTATCGTAACATGGAGATGTGGCAACAACACTTAACATGCTATTAGAATGATCCAAGGATTATTGCACATGGAGCATGATTAAACCATAATTTCACTTGAATTATAATGAGTAAACCCTCATTTTACTTGACATATCATAATACTAATCTTTACCCAATGCATTGGAGCACTATCTGTGTGCACCTTTCTTATTCATTTCAATTCATGTAGAAGTGTGCCACAAAGATCATATAAAATTGAATCATTAACCATAATCATTTATTCCATGATTAAGTATTGTTGAATTCATACATGAAACTAAATAATCAATAAGTAAATGTCCATAAAGGTTAATACCCTTGATAGTGAAATGGTCATGGTATTCACTACACAATGACTTTGGGATTGAAAATCACGGTACAATTGCTGCAGCATAACAACGTGACATAAGAAATCATAAAAATGGATGATGAGAGAGAAATGGGTGTATCATAATATGTACATTAAATGGACATTAAGGTGGTAATATAGATACATTTCCCAACATAATTAATGGAATTTAGATTCACAATATAAAATAATTGCTTGAATGTAAATGAAGAGAGAGAAATTCCTCATGAAATTTTGGCACGGTAATGGGTGTACATGAGAGGAACTAATTAGAGATAAAGTGGTATATAATATTTCAAAAATAAAGAGGGTAGTATGTGGGAGTATTGAAAAAAAACCCCAAAATTTAAACTTGAAAAAAAATTATATAATAACATAATGAAATTTGACAAAAATGAGAAAGGAAGAAATCCCTTACTTGAATGTGTGATTTGAAAGGCTTGGGAGATGCTTGAGAGAGGCTTATTGGGAGTTTGGGGTGCCTTGTGAGGATTTTAGAGAGGGAAGGTTAGAGTTCGGGCTAACTCTAAAGGCTTTGAGTGAAGATGAAGTTGGATATTGTGTGGGTTTATATAGGAAAAGGGATGGAATTCTTTATTATTTAGGTTTGGGACACCAAAAATTAAACTAATCAAAACCACAAACCATACCATGTTTTTTCCCATGGTTTTTGAAAATGGGGAGTATAATTAAATATTTTATTAGGAAAATTTCCTAACTTCTTAAAATATTAGGCTTTCTTATGTGGAGGTGAGTCACACTCTCAAGGAAATTAATTTAAAATTTTAAAATATTATATAACTCTTGGAGGGTCCAATAAAGTTTTTTAAAATAAATAAAACAAACCTAAAATAAAATTATCTTAATGTTAAAACATATATCATCCCATAATTATTTTTATAGTATTTTAATACATCAGGATTTGGTCATTATGATGTCATAAAACACATTATATATTTTAACGTTACATAATTTTTACCCAAAACTTTAACTCTCAGAAAATTATGAAAAATTCACCATTGGATAATTTCGACGTCATACTTCCAAAAATAATATTCAATTTATCTTAATTATTTTCTAAATATGTGAATTTTACTTTTAAAATAAAAATGGACATTTATAAAAAATTCTTGGGTTTTGACAAAAACAACTTTCAAACCTTTATAAATATTTCAATTGTATTCATAAAAAGTATACAATCATTTATATTTAATAAAAATTAATTTAATAATAATATTTTATTAAAATATTATTTAAATAAATAATCCATTAATTCATTAAAATATATTTCTTAATTGAATATTAATAAAATATATTAGTTGTTCTATAAAAATTATTTACAAAGTACCAATGATAAAATGAATTTATATTTTTTGTTATATTCAAAAAATAATGTACATAATCACAGTTTCCCCAAACCACTGGTATAGGTCCCCCCTATTACAACAGTTTGTCCAAAAACGTTGTTATATGTCCAAATTAGTGCCCTATACCAATGGTTCTGGCCAAACCGTTGATATAAGTCTATATAAGTGAACTATACCAACGGTCTGACCAAATTTGTTGGTATAGATCTTATTTCCAATAGTGTAAGAGTTAAATCTTAAAGATAAGGTTAATATGGTGACCTAAACTTTTATGAAAACTATAAGTTTAGATAAATTCGACCCATACCCACATTATCCTTGAAATAAATCCATCTTTAACCATTATAAAACAAAAATGATTTTATAATAAAATTACATTTCAAGCTTTCTTTACAGTGACCCTCACCTCTCTTATAAAAAGTTACTTCCCCTTCTCTTAAAATCAAACATCCAAATACATTTGGATCTCCCAAACCAAACCCAAATATCCTCCAAACTAACCTCACTTAAACCTATAGGCCATAATTTGATCATAAAGCCGACCTAAGGATCCCATTTGATCAAATCAAATGGTAGCTCTCGAAAAAGAGGTAATAATTTCATCACCTCTTTCAAAGTTCTTTTCTTCTTCCAAATCCTATTTCATTGTTTTTTCCAAACCGAAGTAATAAATATAGTAACTTATACAAACATTTATGTTATTATAAATATGTTACAACAATATTCAATATTTTACCCATCCTATGAATGGAAAAGTCACCATATGTGCATACGTATGGCTTACCGTCTCCATGTCGTGGTATAGTTTGTTATTCAACACTTCATTATTTGGATGAGTATAATAATGAGTATAGATAATGTTAATAATAAATATAACATGTTAATGATTCTAAATATATGATATACCATCCAATTACATATGATTTTACCATCAAAAGAATGATATTGTCGCTTGTCCGTACGTACAGATTACCGTCTCCACGAATGCGATGAGAATCATTCCCCAACGTAACCATTCAAGAATAAAATTTATTTTATGATTATAAAATAATATTTAAGAAATTAATATCATTCTGTATATGAATCAAATACATATTATCCATAACAAAAATTACTTGCGTAACAGAACATATTAAAGGAAACGAATCAGTTACCACCCAAAACAATGATCATACTGAAATATCATTAACAAAACAATATTAAAAGATCATATATGATATTATATTTTTTTTCATGTGGTTCTTTTATAATTTAATAAAAATTATTTCACCACTATACAGAAGTTTCACCTGCCCTCTACTAAGGAAATGTACAAGGTAAGGGGTTTTCATCTCACTTCTTATTCGCGTGAGATTCATGCTATATTGTCAATATTTCCTTTTTTTGGAGTATGTACTACCCATGAGTTTATTATTTAGGTAATATACATTAATTTATGGGTATTTAAATCTTAATTGTATGATATTTATTTCATGGGGTGTATGTTTCGTAAGTTACAAAATTGGGAAGGGAATATTCAAATTTCAATTTCCACTCATTGGGTTCTACGTAAACATCATTGATAATTTTACACCATTATTATGTGTAAAATCACTATTTATTTACTTATGTATTAATTTAGACTCCCATTTGTGTGGATATACTTTTTATACCAATAATCACTCTATTGATAAATTCTCAAGTCATCGATATGAACTTGATAAGAGCAATCTTAACTCAATTTCCATTCCCTGAGTTAAACATCCAAGTCATTGGTGTTGTTTTTTCAAGAATATGTGTGAATGTACTCTAATTTATTTACACTTAATATACAAGTATATTGAGTGTAATTATATTTTTCAAGCATAATTATGTCATTTATTTATCCTTAACTTAAGGATATGTTCTTTATAAGGGATTTCATCTAAAATTACAATCCATTGAGACTTCTTTGTTGTTATGCACCAATTATCTTTTATATGGTTTATATATTGTACTTTGACATAGTATATCATGAATCCCTTTATTATCATGATATTATAATATTTTAATTACCTCAATTATTTTTATTCAAGAATCTTTCATTTGGTTAAGAACTATAACTAAAATATCATTTTAAAGGATTTAATGATTTATTCTTCTTAATCATTATCTTTAATGTCCATGTTTTAAAAATAGTTTTAAGGATTTATTTATATGTACATTAATGTTTTAAAAGTAAAATTCCTTTTAAAAGTTTCAATGTGGTATGGGACACTTTGATTCAAAAATATATTTTAAAACTCTTCTGGGTAAATAGTGAGACCATTAAATGTTTTCAAGAAAAATGGGATATTTCTCCCAAATAGTTTTACTAATTTTTTCCATCTATGTCAATATATTTCATTATTAATGATTGAGGTTGATTTATTATTATAAACTCTTCCATATTGTATTTAATGAGTTATGTTTTACTATTGATGTGTAATTTTTATACCATTCATGGTTTGTGGTTAAAGTATTGACATTTCGTATGATAGTTTTAAAACAAATGTTTAGGTTATGTTTCACCCTTTTCATATAAGGAATGCATTGGAATTACTAAGTGAGGGGAGGAGCCTGCTATAGCTCCTCGATGCATCGTTAGGTATCATGATACAAACTACTGTCATGGTACAAGGCCTTGAAAAAATATTTTTTGTAGTCTTGGCACGAAGCCTTGACTATGTAGTTATGATGTCCGACATTATAAATTCCATAATAATGAAATAAGCTATTGATATTAAATGTGATTATTCATCTAGTAGATTATTTATGTCAATAATTAAATGGAATTATTTTGATTTTCAATATTATGCTCAAGTTTATGTTTAAAAAGTCTTTTGTTTTGGTCTTATACATTTACTTAAATGTTTATGCTTATTTGTGAAAGTTTCCATTATATTGTTATCCTTACTGAGCAACTGAACTCACCCCTTTCTCATTTATTCTTTTTCCCAGGATTTTAAGAAGAAAATTATGATTAACATATTGTGATAGACTAAAGGATAAGAGTTTGTTTAAAGGGGACACATTATTTTTTTATTTCATGATGTAATGTAAAACTTATGTATGTATCTAGTACATACAAGGCTACTAAAATGATTAGTCTTTCGGGACATGATTAATTTTATCATTACAATGTTATGTAATAATGAACCACCCTTTGGGTAACTGGGGTTGGGGTTTTATAGTTGCTATCAGAGGAAGTTTAGTACAAACCATGAAATATATATTTTGAAAAACTCTAACTAGAAAACACTACTCTAAGATAGACTTTGATGATTAGTATAGACGAACATCCAAAATTTTTGGTAATGTAAATATTATGTGGGTTCTCCAAGAAATACATCCCTGTCTATATATGAGAAGGTAGAGGTGGCTCTGGTACAGATGTACCTAGGGGTAAAACCTGAAAACACAGCCTTAATATAGACTCGAACAGGAAATGGTGCACGACAACGGGCCTTGCTGCACTCTAGGTTATGACACTCCTGGGGTATGTTCTTAGAATAATTCATGTATTATTTACAAAATTATATGAAGGATTTTAATATAATATGAGAATAAATAACAATGGTTTATCATGAGGTGTTTTAGATTCAAAATAAAGTGTCATGATATTCTCTAAATTATTTCATGATTGTTGTTAGTCACACTTTCTTTTATAGTTTTAGTAAATGGCCGGATTCCAAGGAATTCATAGAAAGATTGAATAGGATGTACAAGGTGGTCATAGTGGTGGAAATGTGAAATGAAATGGAATTTTGATAGGTGTAAAATATATCGTGTTCATGCCGAATAAATTTTCCAAAAATATGATCAATAACAGAGACATTAAGCAACTCCTGAACTCAACAAAGAAGAGAAAGGCGAAGAATGATAAGAGCTCTAGAAATGGATACCATAGAAAAAATAAAGCCCATTTTCCATCATGCACGAAATGTGGAAGGTGACACCCGGGAAAAGGTCTCGATGGAACAAATAAATACATTATTTGTGGGAAAACGGTCATAAAGTAAATAATTTTTGAGTAAAAATGAAGAGTACTTTGGAAGAAAATAAAAATGATCCTAATAATCCATTTATAGTAATTTTATGTAAATATAGGGGACCAAGGCATTACCTGGGTTAATGTATTATTCTATAGGATGACCTCTAAGTCAAGGAAGAACATATGTGGAAATAATTAGATGGTGAAATGTATAAAATTATAAATGCTCTTTGTTGATTGGATTACTTTGGAATACTTTTCCCTTTTTTGTATAACCCTGTAGTTTGTTATGTGAGAATGCTATTTGAAGAATAATTATCTTTTCTTTTGTGGATATAGTTATAAAGAACCTTTTAGGATTATATGATCCATTAATTTGAGTAAATTTTAGGTTATTACTTTTTGGGAAGAAAATGCAAGGTATGAGATAACATTTGTGGTTAAAATATGTTATGGTTATTTTTGAGGAACTTATCTCATTTTTGGGAATGTTATAAAATTATATAGTTTTGGAAAAACGAAAACATGGAGACTGTGTGACAACCCCTCCCTTCAGATAAAGATGCGGGAATTGAACCCACAACCAAAGTGCTACTGGGATTTATCACCTACCACTGGACTACATGAATTCCTTGGTTAGTATGAATAATTATTTTTAGTTAAATGATATTAGGGATCAAGAATATGTTTAATTTGAGAACTTATGATTTTTCCTTAGTATAGGAAAATAATTTGGTGATTAAGTAATAAATGTTATTTTAGAAGACGTTTTTCTCTTTTGGGAACACAATATGCCTAAGGAAACAAGAATACTGTGGGATTTCATTTGAGGAGTAATAGTGAATTTAAATTTTGTAAGAATGTATGTTTTTATTGTGCACTTATAATAATTTGGGTTATTTATGGAAATAATTAACCTATTACATAAATCTATGATTAGGTTAATTATCTTTAAATATGTGACTTTAACTATAGTCGATGTTATTTGGAGATAAATGTTAAGATTTATTGTGGAAGACCGTGTGATCAAATCCTTGTGAATTTTTTATTTCAAACTTAGCTTGGATTATTTTGAATAATTTTAAGGACAATTTTTTTTAATGGCCTTTGTTGAACTTTGGGTATTGTTTGTTTAATTTTAGAAATTATGATTATTTTTTTTAAAGGATTATCCATTTGGGGGATCATCTGATCTTGTACTAACCATTTGGTTTTGGTTAATCTCTTTAGACAAGGGAACTATATAGTTCATCCTTCATTGAATATATGATTCTCTAGATATTTATTCTAGCGCTTCAGGATTGACAAAGTCATCTTGAATACTCATTGTTTGGAGAAAATATGATTTTTTGTATAAATTTTTTAAATGATGAGAATATACTTGAAAAGTAAGTATATATCCTTATATTTATATTCAATATCATAAATTAATTCCAAAAAATTATTAAAAGGAATTTAAAACCAAAACATTATCTGCTAACTCTTCCTACTGGGTAATCGAAGACCCTTTAACCCATCATATGTTTATGGTTTTATGGTAGTTAAATTTCTCCTGATCATGTTTTCTATCACTCTCTCTCAGAACGTGATGGATTGTTTTCTCTTAGATATACATGTTTTTCTACATGGAATCCTAGTGTGGGTTATCTTGGGTGACCTTTGTACTTCTCTTTCTCTCTTTTAATGTGATAATTTTATTGACTCTTTTCCTGATGTGGGTTTTCTACAAAGGTATTATCTATTTTCAACCTTTTATTTTCGAAGAACAATTTAAAATTACAAGGACACCGTTTACTGAAGTAGGGTATAATGTAACACCCAATGATTTCATAGTACGTTATTTCTTAAAGTAATTCAACATCTTGTGCTACACGCAACATCGAGTTCGAGCGCACCACGACTTACTAAACCAACCATTCAAAAAGCAGTTCTAAATTATATTAACCACATTTTTAATTATATATATATATATATATCCTATATAATTTTAACATTCAAATATTGGGATTCTTAGACATAATAAAAGGACAAATTCATTTTTTAGATAAAAGATGTATTTTTCAAAAATTGCAGTTTTCCTCCTTTTAACGGTGAACCTTTTTTAAAGACAATATTTGACACTTTTATATATTCAATTTAGTTAAATTAAATTATTCTTTATAATCAGGACATAAAAATTTCGTTTGTATATGTTTTTGGTACTTTTTCGATAATTTTCATATTTTGATGAATAGTGAATAATACTAAATTTTAATTGAAAACAACTTTTTTAATCGAAACAATTTATTATGTTAAATTATGAATTTTATTGGTTTTAAAGTATAATTAGATTATATTTTTATCATTTATTATAATTTAGGTCATTATAAGTAATTTCACATTAAAATTTGACATAAACACATGTCAATCGTTTGAGTGTTTTTACTTTTTAAAAACACGCTTTTTGGTTTTGACAATGGTAATTAATTTTATATTAATTAATGAAACTTATATGTTTTGAATTTGGTAAAATAGACATCATTTTTGAATTCGGAATATCAAAATTAGCATTGGGTAAATTTTTGGTATTTTTCTGAAAACATTCAATTTTTGATGAATAGTGAAAAACACTACATTTTTTTAAACTGCCTTTTTATTTATATTATTAATTATTTTATTTAAATTTATTTTAAGTCAAAATAGAATCATATTACTTATATTAGTATAATTTAATTCATTGGCATAATTTTATAATAAGATCGGATATATAAAATTTTATTGAACATTTTAATGTCTTTTACTTCTAGGCACATTTACAAATTTGCATAAAACGTAATTTTACCACTTCTGAGAATTTAATTTCAAAAATCTATGAGGCATGGTTGACATCTGTATGTAAAATTTGGTTCAATAAGATGAAAATAATTTTTGGTGAATAGTAACTTTCGACTTTTATTTTCCAAGATTAAAAGTAAATTGGGTAATTAAAGGTAAATATGATATTATAATTACCCTAAAACATGTCCTAGTACTATTGGATAAGTGTATTTCTACCTAAATCACACTTATTAGTAAAATATTATCCTTTTTGATCCACTTGGATTAGTTTATGACATTTAATATTATTTTATATAAATAAGAATTAAAAGTGTTTAATTCAAATTTTCATATGTAAAACATTTTTAATACACGGTTATACATAATATAAATTCATCTATAACTATTCATTTGAAATCGAAGAAGCGTTCCTACATAATGTTCTTTTATTTATTATTTTTATACATTAAATAATTAACTTTATTTATGGTGCAATGATGGGGTGGAAATTACCTTATTAATGAAAGATTAAAATAATTGATATTATAAATATCCAAATAAATGTAGATTGAGACTTTGGATGCATTACAATAATTTTATAGGTTTATATGACATATTATGGTTAATTAAATGAATTTTATTTGAATTAAGAAAGTTTTTAGGATTTTATCAAAAATCAATTACTAAATAGTGTCAAAATTGTCATAAATGATTTTTTAAAACAAATACTATTTTATTAAATGATATAATACTCATAAAAATATATGGTTTGGAGAAAGGACTTATAAAGGGTTGGATATATCATTAATGAACCACTTGAGGTTATCTATGAAATTTATAGTAAGTTTATTAACTACATAGTGTAAGAATACAAGAAGACATGGTAAAAGGTAAACTATTTAACTAAGAGTTAAATCTAAAAGATAAGGTAAATATGGTTACTGAAATTTTCCTAAAATGTATTGGTTGAGAGAATTGAGACCCATAGCCACCTTATCATTGAAATAAATCCATTTCAAACCTTTATAAATAGAAAATTATTTTATAATAAAATAATATTTTAAGCTTCTCCTAAAGTGACACTCACCTCTCATTTTAAAGGGTGCATCCCATTCTATTAAAATCACACCTCAAATTCTATTTGGCTCAGACAAACCCTGACCAAATATCATATAAACTACCCTCACTTCAACCTCGAGCCCATACTTTGATCAGAAATCCAACTTAATTATCCCTTTCGATCTAATCAAAAGGAAGCACCCGAAGAAGAGATAATAATTTCATCACCTCTTTCAATGTTTTTTTCTTCTTCCACTTCGTATTTCTTTATTATTTCCATACCAAAGTAATAAATCCAGTACCTTATACATACTGTGATGTTATTATAAATATGGTACTAAGATATTAATTATTCTATCCATCCTATGAATGAGAAACTCACCATTCGTGTGTACGTACGGCTTACTGTCTCCACGTCGTGGTGTAGTTTGTTATTCAACACTTCATTATTTTGATGAGTATAATAATGAGTATAATAGATGTTAATAATAAAAATAAAATGTTGAAAATTTTTTATATATGATATACCATCCAATTATATATTATTTTACCGTCAAAATAATGATATTGTCCGTCGTGCCTACGTACGGATTACCGTCTCCACGAATGCGATGAGATTCATTCCCCGTCGTAACCATTCAAGAATAAATTTCATTTTATGATTAGAAAATAATGTTTATGAACTTAATATAATTATAGATATGAATCAAATTCCTCCTATCCATAACAAATATGACTTACATAACAAAACATACTAAGAAAAACAAATTAGTTAACACCCAAACCAATAATACTACTGCAATATAATTAACAATGCAATATTATAAGATCATATATGATATCATATCTATGTATGTGGTTATTGAATAAAATAATAACAATTATTTCCCCAGTATATAGGATTTTAACCTACCCTCTACTGAGGAAAAGTACAAGATAATGGGTTTTCAACTCACTTCTTATTCGCGTGAGATTAATTCTATATTGCCACTATTTCCTTTTGTGTGGTGTGTGTACTACCAATGATTGTATTATTTGTGTAATATAATTTAATTTTTGGGTATTTACATCTTCATTGTATGATCCTACCTTTAAGGGGTGTATTTTTTTATACTTACCAAATTAGTAATGGAATTTTCTAATTTCAATTTCCACTCATTGGGTTCTACGTGAACTTCATTAATTATTTTACTCCATGATTATGTGTGAAATATATATTTATTTACTTATGTAAAAATTTCCACTCCCATTTGTGTGGATATAATTTTTGATACACATAATCACTCCATTGATAAATTCTCAAGTCATCGATATGAACTTTGTAAGAGAAATCTTAACTCAATTTCCATTCATTTAGTTAAATATACTAGTCATTAGTGTTGTTTTTAAAAGAATATGTGGGAATGTCCTCTGATTGATTTACACAGAATATCCAATCATATTGAGTTTATTTAATTTTTTCATGCATAATTATTTCATTCATTTATCCTAAACCTAAGGATATGGTCTTTATATGGGATTTCATCTCAATTTACATTTCATTGAGACTTCTTTGTTGTTATGAAACAATTTTCTTCTTTATGGTGTATATACTGTACTTTGACATAGTATATCATGAATCCATTTATTATCATGATATTATAATGTGTTGATTACCTCAATTATTTTTATTGACGCATCTCTCATTTGGTTAGGAACTATAACTAAAATATCATTTTAAATGTTTTATAGATTTATTCTTCTAAATAATTCAAATTAATTTCCAAGTTTTAAAAATGGTTTAAAGTATTTATTTATACGGACATTAATGTTTTTAATTTATAATTCCTTTTAAATGTTCTAAATTGGCATGGTACACGTTGATTCAAAAATCTATTTTAATAGGCTTCTTGAAAAATAGTGAGACTTTTAAAAGTTTTCAAGAAAATAGGGATATTTATCTCTAATAGTTTTGCTGAAAATTTTAATCATTGTCAATATCATTATTTATTATTTATTGAGGTTGAATAATTATATTAAAATCTTCCATATTGTATTGAATGAGTTATGTGTGACTGTGGAAGTTTTATTTTTATATCATTCATGGTTTGTGGTTAATGTATTGACATTTCATATGCAAGTTTTAATATGAATGTTTAACTTATGTTTCACCCTTTTCATATGAGGAATTCATTGGACTTAGTATGTGATGGGTGGAGCCCGCTATAGCTTCTCGATGCATTGGTAGATCTCATGAGACAAACTATTTTCTTGGCACAATTCCTTAACAAAATCTTATTTGTAGTCTTCGCACGAGGCCTTGATAGAGTGGTAATGATGTCCGCCATTATGCATTCCATCATTATGAAATTATCTATCGATATTACATTTGATTATTCGACTAGTATAATATTCATGCGAATAAGTAAATGGAATTATTTTTATTTTCAATGTTATGCTAATTTTTAAGTTTAAAAAAGCTTTTGTTTTTGTCTTATACATTGACTTAAATGTTTATTCTTACTTATGAAAGTTTATGCTATATTGTTATCCTTACTGAGCTTCTGAGCTCACCCCTTTCTTTTTATTTATTTTTTCTAAGATGTGAAGAAGAATATTATGATTAACTTGCAGGGATAGGACAAAGGTATAATGACCCATACATTACATACATTTTTAGTACATCAAAATTGATGTACACTTATTACAACAGATAACAAAACCATGAAAGGACCGTATAGGTATAGTGTCTTTAGAAACTGGGAAACATAAACAACTGGTTCATAAAGCATCTACACTGTCTCCCACTTATTTAATCATATCTATAGTCCCTTTTGGCATATCTTACTTAATAAGCTTATTCCTGACCTGGGGAAAGAAAACATACAAAAGGGTGAGCTCAAATGCTCAGTAAGGGTAAACAAAAGAAATATCAATCACATCATATTCATAAGAACATAACATTTTGGAATTCTTACCCTGCAAAAGAGATCAAAATTTCATAAATGGGATAAATCATGGCAGTGAAATGTAATCACAATAATAATAACTTAAAATAGGAATCTTTGTGGAATACACACATAATCATATAGAATCATTTCTTATTAGTCAAGACTCATTTCCAATACTATCTTAGTGGACAAAGTCCATTTCTGAACCGAGTTCATTCCTCATTTCAGTCCTGTTTCACTGAACCGGTTTAACCTACCGTTCCATCCATGTCTATCTCATGAGATATAAAATCATTACCCAATGCATTGGAGGGAGATATAGGTCCCACTCATCTCATAATGATACCATTCTTATGTGTGCCACAAAATCAAAAACCATACATCATAGAATAACCCATGTAATAAAAATGGGATTCTTAAACATCATGACATCATAAAACAATTCATATAAGATAAAGGAATTAATAAAAATAATTCCATCACAACATAATCAAATCAATGTAATAATAGGGATAGAAACAAAACCCTTTATTGTCTTAAATGGAAAACAATTTTGATAAAACTCTTGAACTCCATTCTTGAGAAAAATATCCTTTCTACTTCAAAAACACTTTTCCTTTCTTAACATGTCACAAAATTCTAAACTAAAAGAAGTTGATTAAAAATAAACATGAAAACTTGTAAAGAAAGTTTCTTGGAAATAATTTTTTAAAAATCCATTCATGCCGTATACGTTTAAAAAACATTCTTCTCAGACTTTTGTCGGAAAAGTCAAAAAGCACCTCGTATGAAAAACGAAAAACTATTCCTTTCATATCGTTCACTAAAAACTCACCGAAGGGTAAAATTGGATTTAAACAATTGTAGGTGGATGGAAATAACATTTCATATTGAGGAAACATGGATGTGGATGATAAAATACACCCTATTAAATTCCAAAGTATAAACAATCTCGGATAAAAATGAGATTGTTATATTTCCCTTACCTTAGGTCCGATTTGCTTCGTAAGTGTCCGAAACTCCTGTATAATGATTTAAATAATGTCATTAACTTATTCCAGAATCATAATCATTGTTATGATACCGTATATGGTCATATTCTTAGCTTATTATTATTAATATTTCATTGCTACTTGTTATTCGGGTGTTTATTACTTTCTGTTCTTATGCGTGTTTTGTTGAATAAATTCTTATTCTTCTCTTTAGGTTATAGATACCTCATTTCCAGAATTTTATTAGTGTAATATATATCATATTCATTCATTCAATTAATTTATATAATCATTATTCAATGAATATCATGTATAACGAGTCGCATCACATCATGGAGATGGTATTCCGTACGTACGCACGAGCGATGATATCGTTCCCATTATCGTGGAATTGTATTGGAGTGTATGTATACTGTTTCAGAATCAATATTAATTTAAAATAATCATATATATTCATTATTTACACCATTATACCCATCCATGTAAGGTGGTGGTGGAAAATAGATTACACCACGGCATGGAGACGGTATTTCGTACGTACGCACGCGCGGTGATTTCATTTTCCGTAGGATGGATAGATGGTGAAATAGGGTTGTTTCATACTTATAATAACATATCAGTATATTAGTCATAATTATGTCATTAATACATAATGAAAAAACTAAATAAGAAGAAGTGGAAGAAGAAATAAAGTTGAATGAATCGGTAACGAACATTACCTCTTCTTTGAAGCGCCTCTTTGAGACCTCCTTTTAGGGCACTAAAATTGGTCTTTGAAGAAGACCAGGACCTCTAGGATGTTTCTAGGGAAGTGGAGAGGAGTTATTGTCAGGTTTTTGCAGAACTTGAAAGCTCAAAGTGGTGTGAGGAAGAGAGGGAGGAGGTGCCCTTTTCTAAGGGAGGAGAGGGGCACCTTTGAAAAAACTAAAAATATTATTTTATTATAAATCCATATTCGGTTTTAAATAGCTAAAATTGATTTATTTAGAAGATAAGGTGGGTATGGGTTAAAATCCTTATATCCAGTAGAATTTGGACAAGTTTAGTTTACTATTTTAACCTTGTCATTTAGATTTAACTTTATGTTAGATAATTTTACTTTTACCGTGTCTTTTTGTGTTCTTACACTATAAGGTTAATAAACTTACCATAACAAGCCAAACGAACCCCAAGTTGTTTATTATTAATATATATAAACTTATATAAGTCATTTTCACAAACCATAGATTTTTAGGAATAAAAAATCCATTAAGAATATAATATTTGTTTTAAAATCAATTTTATGTCAATTTTGACACTATTTGGTAATTGATTTTGGTGAAAATCATAACAGAATGATTAGTTCAAAAAAAGTTAATTAAATATATACTACCATGTCATATTAACATATAAAATTATTTTAATTCATAAAAAGTCTCAAATTACATTTATTTTGGTATTTAAAACATCAAATATGTCAATATTTCATTAATAAGATAATTACTGCATCATCATGGTGTCATAAGTAAATAAATTTATTTTAACTCTAAAAATTAAAAATAAAATACCATTATGTAGGAAATTATTTTAGATTTATAATTTATATTTATAGTTGAATTTATCTTATGTATAACCCTATATTAAAAATGATTTAGTTATTAAACATTGATTTTAACTATTTTAACCCTTCTTTAAATAAATTATTAATAAAGGCCCTAATCTAATCCATGTGGGCCTAAATGGTCATATATTATTCCTAAGGTTGTTTTTGGTCGAATTATACTTATCCAATAGAATTAGGACATGTTCTAGGGTAATAATAATATAATTTTTACCTTTATTTACCCTATTTACTTTTAACCGTGGTAAAAAAATTAAAAAGTTACTATTCACCAAAAATTATTTTCATCTCATTGAACCAAATTTTAGTCCTTGATATTAACCATGTCTCTCGGATTTTCGAAATACCACTCATATAAGTGGTAAAATTAAGTTTTATGAAAATTTGAAAATTCTCCTAGGAGGTGGGTAAAAGACAGTCAAAAGTTAAATAAAATTTTTATATATCTAAAATTATTATAAAATGACTCCAATGAATTACTTTGAACTTATAAAGGTATTATGTATCAATTTTTACCTAAGATAAAATTAAATAAAAAAATAATTATATATATAAAATGTCGGTTTTTAAATAGTAACCCAGTATTTTCACTATTCATCAAAAATTGAAATTTTTCAGAAAAATACCAAAATTTTACCCTAGGCTAATTTCGATTTTCCGAATCCAAAAATGAAGTCCATTTTGAAAATTAAAATTTACAAAATTTCAAAAAGTGGGTATTACTATTCATAACGACTAGTTTTGTAACACCCCAGGTAAATAAAGAATATGACATTTTCATATTTATCCGTATTTGTGAATAAAATATTGATATGACTTTAAAGGGGACTTTATGCTCGATGGCGTACCCAACACGCAACAACGAGTTTCTTGGGAATCTTACGTTGCACTCTAATGATAAAATAATATTATTTTAAATGGTAGTTAACATGTATCCGTTGTAATGGCGGGAATGGATAGAAATAACTAAAATATGATTATATATGTTTTTAAATGTTTTTACATTTATACAATAAAAGATAAAGGCTTAAAATACGGAAAGAATTCAATTTTAGGCGTATATGCCCTAGTTTTCCCTAAAGGTTCACTTGTCGCCTTTTGATGGAGAACCGTCATTAAATATAGTTTTGATCACTCTTATACATTATTTTGGACCAAATAAAACTCTTATTAAGAATCGGGACATCAAATTTTACTTTGTGTAATTTTTTGGTTTTTTTCCGATAAAGTTCATTTTTTAATGAATAGTGTAAAATGTTGTGTTTTAATTCAAAACCTCTTTTTAATCTAATTTATTTATATGATTATATAATATTTTGAATTGGTTTTAAAGTGAAATTAGAAAATATTTTTACCATTAAATCCAATAGTGGTCGTTGGAATTAATTTCACTTTAAAATCGGACTTAAACTAGTGTCAATCTTTTGATACTTATTGTTTCATAAAAACACGCTATTTGTCATGACAGCGGGAATTAATTATTAAATTAATTAATGTGACTTATATGTTTTGAATTTTTTAAAACGGACTTCATTTTTGAATTCAGAATACCAAATATAGCTTAGGGTGAATTTTTGGGATTTTTCTAAAAAACTTCAATTTTTGATGAATAGTGAAACCACTAAGTGGTACTTATAAAAACTGATTTTTCCATTTAAATGGAATTTTTCCATCTCTGTGTTTTTAATTTCAAAAATCCGACATACATGGTTGTCATTAAGAAGTAAAATGTGGTTCAATGGGATAAAAATAATTTTTTGGTGAATAGTAACTTATTATGTTTTTAATCGCGATTAGTGGTAATTAGTGTAGTTTAAGGTAAAAATGATATTATAAGAATGTGAAAACACCATGACACTTGTCCTACACCTATTGGGTGAGTCATGGACGACCAATAAAAGCCATGGGCCAACTTGGGGACCCCATGGAGCCACTTTAGTTGGAAAATGACAATAATATATTTTTACTTAATGTTAAAATTAAATTGACACAAACATGAGTTGTTTTACTAAAACAGTTTTTAAGTAGGGTTACACAAGTCCAAATTTTTCTTATAAATAGTAATTGTAAAGATAAAAAGATTTCCTAAATCATAGTATTTTTTTTATTATTTATAGACATTAAATAAATTAAATTATTTATGACATAATAATGATGCAGTGATGACATCATTATTTGACGATTTAAATAAAATGGAAAGATAATGTAAAATCTATTAACTACACATGTCCAAAACTTATTCTATGGGTGGATTTCGAACCCTTATCACCTTATCCACGAATTATATCAATGTGGGACCTTTTAAAACCGAAACATATTTTCAAATAAAGTAATATTTCTTACTTTCCAAAAGTTCCCCTCCCCTCCTCTTATAAAAGGCCCCCACCTCTACCTCATTTCACACACTCCTCAATCCTTTGGCTCGGCCAACCCCTGCCCATATACTCTCTCCACATCCCTCTACTCATCCTAGAGGATTCCCTTTGGGAAGAATCCTTTCAAAGAAAGCCTTTAGGCTCAAATCAAAAGGAGTTACACTTTTAAAGGTAATTCATTCTCTCATGTTCATTTGTTTTATTTTGATTCTCCAACCCCCTAAACTCTTTTTATTTATTTCTTTTGTAACAACACCAGTATCTTCAATATACTAGGATGTTGTTATAATATTTATTCGAGCTACACTCTCACACAACTACATCAAATGGTTAAAGAACATACGGTTTCCGTGGATGGTGAAATTCTGCCTCCCGAAACGATGATTGTTCAATACTCATCTAACACCTTCAAAGGTGGCCATTATGATGTCACTGTTTTTATATATGATATATAATATGTTTATGTTTTCCTTATGCTTCTGTTTTTTTTCATTTTGGGCATACCTTTATGGTTTCCATTATGGGTAAACATGATATCTTCATTTAAGGAAGTGCGGACTACCGCCCCCTCAAAGTGATTTGATTCGTTAAATACCATATGTGGGATGTATAAAGGATGGAACTATGATATTATATATGATATTATACTGGAATTATAATTTACCTTTGTATCATTATTATTCCATTCTATAAAATTTGAAATAGAAATGAAAGTAGCGTTCATGCGTACGTACGGCTTACCGTCTCCATGAACGGTGCATTTCATTTCTTACCTCTAAATGATTATGTAATGTTATAAATGCATGAATGTACTGGATATATATGACATATATTATATCTAAATCATGAATACAATACTGGATATAATAAACATTTGGCCACACGAACAACATGTAATTGTAAGAAGTCCACTTTCGACTTAAGAACCAAATATCGACAAAACAATCATTATTAACTTAATGATTACATATTGTTTATAACATGGTAATAAGTGATATAAAAGTAATAATGAACTTGAAAAAGGTTCTTAAGGAAGTATAAATTAACTCATGTTTATTATTCAGGATATTAAAGAACGATCGAGTCACGTCGGACCCGAGGTAAGGGATCCTACACCTCTCTTTCTTTTTAAGTACACTCTTTTATGTCATTCCTTTTAAGCTCATATTTATTATGATTGGGATGTTATTTTATATTACTTATACTGTACTTATTATGTTCATATGATGAGAGACCATATTTCCTATCATCAATCCATTTTGGAAGTTTTGAGTGGCGCCGTTAGGCTGCCGAATTTTCGTAAGGGATTTTTCATCTCACTTTTATTCTCGTTAGATTTATGCTACATTTTCCACAAATTCCATTGAGTGGTGTATTTACTGCCCATTATTCTACTCTTTGTGTAATATAATTTCATTTATGAGTATTTACATCAATGATCTATTGTCCTTCTTTCATGGGGTGTATGTTTTGAAAGATACCCAAGTCGGTAAGGGAACCTTTCACCCTCCTCTTTTTTAAAAGACTTCTTTTGTTGGGTCTTTTAATTTACATATTGTTATGTTGGGATATGTTCTAATATATCCTTATTGATGTAAATTTTATGTCCAAGTGATGAGATACACTTTTTATCTCACATCAACTCATTTTGATGTGATGCCGTTAGGCTGTCAAGGGAACTTTTTAACCCAATTTCGATTTCTTTGGGATCAACATGTAGTCATTGAATATGTCATCCATTGAATATGTGTGAATGACCTTTTATTGTTTTACACTTAATATCCACTTATATTGGGTGTATTTATATTTGTCACACATATTTTTGAGATTGATTTATCCTTAATTTAAGGATACCTTCTTTATAAGGGATTTCATCACATTTGACATTCCTATTGAGGGTTCATTGTTGTTATGCACCAATTCACTCTTATATGGTGTATATACA
Source organism: Viscum album (assembly GCA_963277665.1). Taxonomy (NCBI): domain Eukaryota; kingdom Viridiplantae; phylum Streptophyta; class Magnoliopsida; order Santalales; family Viscaceae; genus Viscum; species Viscum album. The sequence continues at coordinate 282,366,014 of OY728137.1, read as the reverse complement.
TTCCTTTGGAGTATTATATCATGAATCCATTTATTCTCATGATATTATAAAGTTCTGACTAAATTTTATTCCTCAATTTTTGTATTCAAGTGTCTCTAATTTTGGTAAAACCCCTTTAACCAAAATATCATTTTAAATGTTTTAATTATTTGTTCTTATTAATATCCATGTTTTAAAAATGGTTTTAAGGATTTACTTATATGGATATTAATGGTTTAAAATTTTAAGCTTCAAGGTGGTATGGGACACTTTGATTCAAAAATCTCTTTATTAAATGTTTTAAATGGTTTTGGAAATGGTTTCTTTTTGAATGGATTCATTATTTCAATATACTAAAATGTTATATTGTGATTGAAATGTGGAAATGCTATGTTTCCTTTATGCATGGTTTATGTGATACGATTATGTTATGGTCCTTGGGCATTGTTATGAAGAACGGGTGGTTCCGTGATAAACTAAGGGCGGTTGAGCCCGTTATAGCTCTCCAATGCATTGGGTAACGCGAAGGAGTGAAAAGTTAAGGTTTCTCCGAAGAGATTTAGGGAATATTCTGTGATGGGTATTCCAAACGTAAACAAGAGGGTTACTCCCCACGTAAGAATGTTATGAATGCCTCAAGTTACCTTTATGTCTCATGTTTTCTATGATTTATTCATGGTTTGATGAGGTATGTTAAAGTGCCTATGTTTTATGGGTAAAGTATGATTTCATTCTTATGTATATATGAACTCGTGTTTCCTTTCCATATTTTTATAACCCTTACTGAGCTTTTTATGCTCATCCCAAGTTTTTGAAATGTTTTTCACAGGTCAATGGAAAGGTACATGATGTGATGATAGTGTCAAGGATGTGTCAAGAAAGAATCCGTGTTATATTTTAAATATGTTTCCGTTGATGGGAAGAATGAATATTGTCTTTTATGTAACCACTTTGTTTAAATGTGGAATGTAATGCAAGTTTCATGATCTAATTCTCTAAAACTCTAAACCTGAAAAGATCCTCAATGTGTAATCTTGTAATAACTCAAGATTAATTAAGGTTTAAGGCTGGGGCCTTATAGTTGGTATCAAAGGTCGGTTTAGATAAATTTAGAGGTTAGGGTATTCTTTAAGCATAAGTGGCATTACCATAATGGTTAGGATTTCAGAAAGAGTCCTAGTTTTAGATAAAGTGAATGAGTAAGTATATCTTAGTGTTTATCTTACTCATTAGTAAATGATGGTTTTTTGATATACTCACACTGACCTTTTTGGTTTTAGTAAATGGCTGGATCTAGCAGGCACCAAAGTAACAGTGGATGTGAAGGAAACTGTGACAGTTTTTTTGAGCAAGCAACTGAATGATATGGGAGCTGCAATGAGAACTCCTGTGATTATCCTCAACCAACTATCTGGAGTCATGATTGACCACCTAAACCTTGGAGATTTCTCTAAGACGTCATATATGCAAGAAACAAATCCCTACAGAAGTACATGTAATAATCATAAAGGTAAGTGTGTTCAAAACCCTATGTGTGAAAGATTTGGAAATAAACACCTAGGAAAATGTTTCAAAGGGACAGAAATATGCTATAGATGTGGAAATGAAGGTCATAAAGCAAGAACTTGCCATGGAAAAAGGAAGCATCCAGTTGAATCGAGGAAAGGGAAAGAAGTTCTTTCTGAGGGATCAATTGAATGATTTAAATGTGGTGTGCAAGGTCATTATGCAAACACATGTCTTATGAAGAAGTTTCATGAATGGGGTCACCAAGAGCGTACCAATATTCGTTTACCAATACCTAATGCCATTCCGATTGAGGATGAAGAAACTAACAATGACCAATCAAAGGTATGTACTATTTCATGACTATTGTTTTCCTATTTTGTAATCTTAGGATATGATTCATGATTTTGTTTGTAGGAAAGAGGTATTTCGGAATAAGTTGTAAAGGAATGGATCATGAAGAATGTTGAATGAGTAAGATGTCAACATATAAGGGCTTCAAGAGTTATGGTGAAATTCTTAAGAGTATTAAGTCTCTTTTGATGATGGGGTTACATTAGAAGACTTTTTATATTATGTGTAACCCTGATGTTTAATATAGGAAAATTTTATTCAAGTAATAGTTATCTTTTCTTTTGTGGACATAGTTATAAAGAACCATTTGGGTTTATATGATCCTTAATTTTGAGGTAATTATGGGTTATTATATGATATGCTGTAAAATGAAAAGCATGAGATAAACTTGAGGTTAAAATATGTTATGATAATTTTTGATGATTTTATCTCTTTTTGGGAATTTTTTAAGAATTATATAGTTTTGGAAAAAGGACAACACTGAGACCGTGTGACAAGCCGTCGCGTCGGACAAAGCTGCAGGAATCGAACCCACAACCAAAGTGCGACTGGTATTTATCACCTACCACTGGACTACGTGAAGTCCCGGGTTAGTTTGACTGATTCTTTTTAGTTATATGATTTTATGAATTAAGAGTAAGTTGATTTTGGGTTATTTATGAAAATGATTAACCTATCATAGAGGATATGTGATTAGGTTAATTACTTTTCAATACGAGACTTTAGGAGAAACTGAGGTTGTTTGGAGATAAATGTTACGATTTAACTTGGAAGACTATGTGACTAAATCCTTCAAATATTAGGGTTTCAATCTTAGTTTGGTTTACTTTGAAGAATTTTATGGACAAATTGAATGTAGAATGGTCCTCGTTGAACTTTGGGTTTTGTTGGACCAATTTTGGAGGTTAAGAATAGATTTTCTTTTTATAAAGGGTTATCCTTTTCTGGATTATCTGATCTTGTACTAACCTTTTGGTTTTGGTTTTGGTTAAAGCCTAAAGAAATGGGAAGTATATAGTTCTCTTTTGTGGATTAGGTGATTCTCTAGAAGTTGATTATAGTACTCTTAATGCGAACAAGTCTCCCTAAATACTCGTCTTTTGGAAAATATATGAGTTTGATTAAGGAATCTAGTAACAGTTGAAAGTCAACATGATAAGTGATTATGTTTCCTTATGAATAAATTCCTCAATAAAAAGTAACTTAAAACAAAAATGTTGTCTATTAACTTTTCCTACTGGGGAACCCAACACCGTTTAACCCATCACAAGTTTGTGATTTTCTCATTGTCAACTTTCTCCTAAACATGTTTTCTACAACTCTCCATCAGAACATGACCCTATGTTTTCTCCTCAATGTCCAAGTTTTCCTACATGGAGTCCTAGTATGGGTTAACTCGGGTGACCTTTGTACTTATCTTCCTTTATTTTAAAGTGGTTGTTTTACCGACTCTTGTTCCGACGTGGGACTTTCAAGGATGTTTCCAAGTGCAATTTTAGAATTGCGAGGACGCAATTCCCAAAAGGGGGGAAGGATGTAACACCCCAGGTAAATAAAGAATATGAAATTTTCATATTTATCCATATTTGTGAATAAAATATTGATATGACTTTAAAGGGGACTTTATGCTCAATGGCGTACCCAACACGCAACAACGAGTTTCTTGGGAATCTTACGTTGCACTCTAATGATAAAATAATATTATTTTAAATGGTAGTTAACATGTAGCCGTTGTAATGGCGGGAATGGATATAAATAACTAAAATATGATTATATATGTTTTTAAATGTTTTTACATTTATACAATAAAAGATAAAGGCTTAAAATACGGAAAGAATTCAATTTTAGGCGTATATGCCCTAGTTTTCCCTAAAGGTTCACTTGTTGCCTTTTGATAGCGAACCGTCATTAAATATAGTTTTGATCACTCTTATACATTATTTTGGACCAAATAAAACTCTTATTACGAATCGGGACATCAATTTTTACTTTGTGTAATTTTTTGGTTTTTTCCGATAAAGTTCATTTTTTAATGAATAGTGTAAAATGATGTGTTTTAATTCAAAACCTCTTTTTAATCTAATTTATTTATATGATTAGATAATATTTTGAATTAGTTTTAAAGTGAAATTAGAAAATATTTTTACCATTAAATCCAATAGTGGTCGTTGGAATTAATTTCACTTTGAAATCGGACTTAAACTAGTGTCAATCTTTTGATACTTATTGTTTCATAAAAACACGCTATTTGTCATGACAGCGGGAATTAATTATTAAATTAATTAATGTGACTTAAATGTTTTTAATTTTGTAAAACGGACTTCATTTTTGAATTCAGAATATCAAATATAGCTTAGGGTGAATTTTTGGGATTTTTCTAAAAAACTTCAATTTTTGATGAATAGTGAAACCACTAAGTGGTACTTATAAAAACTGGTTTTTCCGTTTAAATGAAATTTTTCCATCTTTGTGTTTTGAATTTCAAAAATCCGACATACATGGTTGTCATTACGAAGTAAAATGTGGTTCGATGGGATAAAAATAATTTTTTGGTGAATAGTAACTTATTATGTTTTTAATCGCGATTAGTGGTAATTAGTGTAGTTTAAGGTAAAAATGATATTATAAGAATGTGAAAACACCATGACACTTGTCCTAAACCTATTGGGTGAGTCATGGCCGACCAAGACAAGCCATGGGCCAACTTGGGGACCCCATGGAGCCACTTTAGTTGGAAAATGACAATAATATATTTTTATTTGATGTTAAAATTAAATTGACACAAACATGAGTTGTTTTACTAAAACAGTTTTTAAGTAGGGTTACACAAGTCCAAATTTTGATTATAAATAGTAATTGGAAAGATAAAAAGATTTTCTACATCATAGTATTTTTTTTATAATTTTTAGACGTTAAATAAATTAAATTATTTATGACATAATAATGATGCTGTGATTACATCATTATTTGACAATTTAAATAAAATGAAAAGATAATGTAAAATCTATGAACTACACATGTCCAAAACTTATTGGATGGGTGGATTTCGAACCCTTATAACCTTATCCACGAATTATATCAATGTGGGGCCTTTTAAAACCGAAACACATTTTCAAATAAAGTAATATTTCTTACTTTCCAAAAGTGCCCCTCCCCTCCTCTTATAAAAGGCCCCCACCTCTACCTCATTTCACACACTCCTCAAGCCTTTGGCTCGGCAAAACCCTGCAAATTTACTCTCTCCACATCCCTCTACTCATCCTAGAGGATTTCCTTTGGGCATAATCCTTTCAAAGAAAGCCTTTAGTCTCAAATCAAAAGGAGTTACCCTTTTAATGGTAATTCATTCTCTCATGTTCATTTGTTTTATTTTGCTTCTCCAACCCCCTAAACTCTTTTTATTTATTTATTTTGTAACAACACCAGTATCTTCAATATACTAGGATGTTTTTATAATATTTATTCGAGCTACACTCACACAACTACATCAAATGGTTAAAGAACATACGGTTTCCGTGGATGGCAAAATTCTGCCTCCCGAAACGATGATTGTTCAATACTCATCTAACACCTTCAAAGGTGGCCATTATGATGTCAATATTTTTATATATGATATATAATATGTTTATGTTTTCCTTAAGCTTCTGTTTTTTTTCATTTTGGGCATTCCTTTATGGTTTCCATTATGGGTAAACGCGATATCTTCATTTAAGGAAGTGCGGACTACCGCCCCCTCAAAGTGATTTGATTCGTTAAATACCATATGTGGGACGTATAAAGGATGGAACTATGATATTATATATGATATTATACTATAATTATAATATAACTTTCTATCATTATTATTCCATTCTATAAAATACGAAATAGAAATGAAAGTAGCGTTCATGCGTACGTACGACTTACCGTCTCCATGAACGGTGCATTTCATTTCATACCTCTAAATGATTATGTAATGTTATAAATGCATGAATGTACTGGATATATATGACATATATTATATCTAAATAATGAATACAATACTGGATATAATAAACATTTGGCCACACGAACAACATGTAATTGTAAGAAGTCCACTTTCGACTTAAGAACCAAATATCGACAAAACAATCATTATTAACTTAATGATTACATATTGTTTATAACATGGTAATAAGTGATATAAAAGTAATAATGAACGTGAAAAATGTTCTTAAGGAAGTATAAATTAACTCATGTTTATTATTCAGGAGATTAAATAATGATCGAGTCAAGTCGGACCCGAGGTAAGGGATCCTACACCTCTCATTCTTTTTAAGTACACTCTTTTATGTCATTCCTTTTAAGCTCATATTTCTTATGATTGGTATGTTATTTTATATTACTCTTAATTTACTTATTATTATCATATGATGAGAGACCCTATTTCCTCTCATCAATCTATTTTCGAAGTTTTGAGTGGCGCCATTAGGCTGCCGAATTTTCGTAAGGGATTTTTCATCTCACTTTTATTCCCGTGAGATTTATGCTACATTTGCCACAAATTCCATTGAGTGGTGTATGTACTGCCCATTATTATACTCTTTGTGTAATATAATTTCATTTATGAGTATTTACATCAATTATCTATTGTCCTTCTTTCATGGGGTGTATGTTTTGAAAGATACCCAAGTCGGTAAGGGAACCTTTCACCCTCCTCTTTTTTAAAAGACTTCTTTTGTTGGGTCTTTTAATTTACATATTGTTATGTTGGGATATGTTCTCATATATCCTTATTGATGTAAATTTTATTTCCAAGTGATGAGATACACTTTTTATCTCTCATCAACTCATTTTGATGTGATGCCGTTAGGCTGTCAAGGGAACTTTTTAACCCAATTTCGATTTCTTTGGGTTCAACATGTAGTCATTGAATATGTCATCCATTGAATATGTGTGAATGACCATTTATTGTTTTACACTTAATATCCACTTATATTGGGTGTATTTATATTTGTCATACATATTTTTGAGATTGATTTATCCTTAATTTAAGGATACCTTCTTTATAAGGGATTTCATCACATTTGACATTCCTATTTAGGGTTCATTGTTGTTATGAACCAATTCACTCTTATATGGTGTATATACTATACTTTGGAGTATTATATCATGAATCCATTTATTCTCATGATATTATAAATTTCTGACTAAATTTTATTCCTCAATTGTTGTATTCAAGTGTCTCTAATTTTGGTAAAACCCCTTTAACAAAAATATCATTTTAAATGTTTTAATTATTTGTTCTTATTAATATACATGTTTTCAAAATGGTTTTAAGGATTTATTTATATGGATATTAATGGTTTAGAATTTTATGCTTCAAGGTGGTATGGGACACTTTGATTCAAAAATCTCTTTATTAAATGTTTTAAATGGGTTTGGAAATGGTTTCTTTTTGGATGGATTCATTATTTCAATATACTAAAATGTTATATTGTGATTGAAATGTGGAAATGATATGTTTCCTTTATGCATGTTTTATGTGATACGATTATGTTATGGTCCTTGGGCATTGTTATAAAGAACGGGTGGTTCCGTGATAAACTAAGGGCGGGTGAGCCCGTTATAGCTCTCCAGTGCATTGGGTAACGCGAAGGAGTGAAACATTAAGGTTTCTCTGAAGAGATTTAGGGAATATACTGTGATGGGTATTCCAAATGTAACCAAGAGGGTTACTCCCCACGTAAGAATGTTATGAATGCCTCAAGTTACCTTTATGTCTTATGTTTTCTATGATTTATTCATGGTTTGATGAGGTATGTTAAAGTGCCTATGTTTTATGGGTAAAGTATGATTTCATTCTTATGTATATATGAACTCATGTTTCCTTTCCATATTTTTATAACCCTTACTGAGCTTTTTATGCTCATCCCAAGTTTTTGAAATGTTTTTCACAGGTCAAGGGAAAGGTACATGATGTGATGATAGTGTCAAGGATGTGTCAAGAAAGAATCCATGTTATATTTTAAATATGTTTCCGTTGATGGGAAGAATGAATACTGTCTTTTATGTAACCACTTTGTTGAAATGTGGAATGTAATGCAAGTTTCATGATCTAATTCTCTAAAACTCTAAACCTGAAAAGATCCTCATTGTGTAATCTTGTAATAACTCAAGATTAAGTAAGGTTTAAGGCTGGGGCCTTATAAGTTTTAATAATATTTTAATAGCATATCGTTGCTTAGTGAAACTCGGTATTGCGTACGACGCAAGCTATCGAGGAAGGTCGCAATTATGTGTAAAGAAATCCAAGATAGTGTTGTGTGTAGTGAAAGATTCCTTTGATTATTATATAACATAAAAACAACATATTTCTCATAAAAGTCTCGGGTGTTACATTCTACCCCCCTTAAAATGAATTTCGCCCTTGAAATTCGTCACTTGTAACAAACAAATGAGGATACCTCTCCCTCATCATATCCTCAAGCTCCCATGCAGATTCTTCTAATTGGTGGTTCCTCCATAAAACTTTCACCAAGTGAGTGGTCTTGTTCCGTAGGACTTTTTCACTACAATCGAGAATCTCTATTGGATTTTCTTCATAAGAAAGATCTTGTTCCAGTGGTAAAACTTCTGAGCTGAGTACATGTGAAGGATCGGGTATTTACTTTCTCAGGAGAGATACATGTAACACATCGTAAACTTGAGAGAGATTCGGTGGAAGCGCCAATCGATAAGCAACCTTCCCAACACGATCCAGTATTTCGAAAGGACCGATATATCAAGGGCTCAACTTTCCCTTATTTCCAAATCTCATGACCCTCTTCCAGGGAGATATTCGTAAGAACACTTTATCACCCACTTCAAACTCTAGGTCTTTTCTTCGGTTGTCGGCATAACTTTTTTGTCGACTTTGAGATGCTCTTATGTGTTGTTGAATAGATCTGACCTTTTCTGCCATTTCATCAACAAGATCAGGTCCTAATAGCTTTCTTTCCCCAACTTCATCCCAACAAGTTGGAGTCCTGAATTTCTTTCCATAGAGAGCATCATAAGGAGCCATCCGAATATTAGAGTGAAAGCTATTATTATAAGAAGATTCCACCAAATGTAGGTGTTTATCCCAACCACCTTTGAAATCTATAGATCAAGCTCTCAACATATCTTCTAGTGTTTGAATTGTCCCCTCAGACTAACCGTCTGTCTGAGGATGATAAGCAGTGCTAAAACTCAACTCTGTATCCAGAGTATGCTGAAAACTTCGCCAGAACTTTGAGGTAAACCTCAGATCCCGATCAGATATAATAGAAAGTTGTACTCCATGAAATCTTACCACTTCTTTTACATATATCCTGGCAAACTGATCAAGAGAGAAATCCTCTATAATAGCAATGAAGTGTACATACTTTGTAAGATGATCAACTATGACCTAGATAGCATTATTGTCTTTGGATGTTTTAGGAAGTACGGTGACAAATTCCATAGTGATGTTTTTTCATTTCCATTCGGGTATGGGTAATGGTTGAAACATCCCCTTAGACTTCTGTCTCTCTGCTTTAACTTGCTGACAAACCAAGCATCGAGAGATATATTCAGCAACATCTCTTTTCATTCCATCCCACCAGAAGTAATCTTTCAGGTCCCTATACATCTTCGTGCTTCCAGGATAAATAGAGAATGAAGAACTATGAGCCTCATCCAGCAGCACCTTCTTTAATTCTGGGATGGTAGGAACACAAACCCGATTCCTGAACTTTATTATCCCATCACAATCAATGTTGAATTCAGGAATATTTCTCAGCTTATTTTGTAACTCTACATCTTCTTTCTGTGCCTCATTAATATTCACATTTATAGATTGTTGAACATTCATTTTAGAAAGATAATATTTCCCCCTTCCATTATAATTCCGGGATCCATCCTTTGTAAATCCATAAATATTGGATCTTTTGTGATCCTCATCATGGATAAACTGGCATGGTCTTGTTGAATTAATGCATCTGCCACCTTGTTTTCTTTCCCAGGGTGGTAATGAATTGATCAGTCGTAATCCTTAATCAACTCTAACCATCTTCTTTCGCGCATATTCAGCTCCTTTTGTGTGAAAATATACTTTAAACTTTTATGATCAGTATAAATATGACACCTTTCTCCGTAAAGATAATTCCTCCAAATCTTTAATGCAAAGATTACTGCAGCTAACTCCAAATCATGAGTTGGGTAATTTTTCTAATGGATTTTCACCTGTCGTGAGGCATAATCTATCACCATATCATTCTGCATAAGAATACACCCCAACCCCTTCTTGGATGCATCACTGTAGATCACAAACCTTTCTCCACTACAAGGAAGTGTGAGTACATGTGCTCTGGATAACCTTCTTTTAAACTCCTTGAAATTATCTTCACATTCTTCTGTCCAAACAAACTTAACTACTTTCTGAGTCAACCTGGTGAGTGTATTAGATAATCATGAAAAATATTTCACAAAACATCGATAATATCCTTCCAAACCAAGAAAACTTCGGATCTGGGTTACTGTTGTTGGTATTGACCATTTTTTGATAACCTCTGTTTTTGCTGGATCCACAAATATCTCCTCTTTTGAGATTATGTGACCCAAAAATGCAACTTTTTGAAGCCAAAATTCACACTTGGTAAATTTGGTATAAATCTTCTCCTTTCTTAGGGTCTTCAATATAATTCTCAAGTGATCTTCATGTTCTTCCTTTCTCTTTGAATACACAAGAATATCGTCTATAAAGAATACCACAAACTGATCAAGATAGTCTCTAAAGAATCTATTCATCAGATCCATAAAGATAGCAGGGGCATTAGTAAGACCAAATGGCATCACTATATATTCATAGTGTCCATACCTTGTACGGAAAGCCGTCTTTGTTATATCCTCCCATTTGACCCTTAATTTATGATACCCTGAACGAAGATCAATCTTGGAAAAGTATTGATCTCCGCGTAGTTGGTCAAATAAGTCATCAATGCGCGGGAGAGGATATTTGTTCTTAATAGTGATCTTGTTAAGTTCTCAATAATCAATGCAGAGTCTCGTTGATCCATATTTTTTATTAACAAACAGAACATGTGCTCCCCAAGGTGATGCACTAGGGGCATATGAATCCCTTATCAATATTCTCTTGGAGTTGCTTCTTCAATTCCTACAACTCAATTGGGGCCATTCTATAAGGTGTCTTTGAAATAGGCAAAGCACCCGGTACGAGTTCTATTGAAAACTCAACTTCACGATTTGGTGGAAGACCCGGCAATTCCTCCAGAAAGACATCATAAAACTCTTGTACTATGGGCATATTCTTAAACGTGAGTTTCTCACCAACCACTTGAGATAAATAACCTTCATTTAGTTGAATCAAGACCCATAATATGGGAGAAATTTCCACTGGAAGGTTATGTTCATCCTTGCATCGATAGATGATCAAATATTGATCTGGAATATGAAATGTGACTTCCCTTATTTGGAAATTGATATGAGCTCTATATAGAGAAATCCAATCCATGCCAAGAATCACATCAAATTCCACTATAGGGAGGATCACAAGATTTACAGGAAGCACTTTCCCACAAACTTCAATCGGAGAAGAATTATAAACTTTTGATGCAACTGTTGTGCCATTAGGGGTTGTCACAGCTAACTAAACATCTAATTATTGAGGTAATACAGTGATACCCTTAGAAAATTCTTCAGAAATAAAAGAGTGGGTGGATCCAGAATCAAATAAAACATTTTCTACTTTAGAGTGGATGGTAAGTGTACCTTTCACCACTTCGTTATCGTACGACACATCGCTGATAGAAATTGCATTTGAATTTCCTTTATCCTTGGACTTAAGAGTTTGTTGACGTCGATCATCATCATCAACCCTTGGATTAGGGCATTTATTGGCATAATTACCCATGTACTTGCACTTGAAACATTAAAGTGTAGTAGGTTCATTCTGTGTATCCCTTCCTTTTTTTTCATCATTAGACATCTTCTTCCCATCATTGCGGCATTCAAATGCCCGATGATCTTCCTTTCCACATTTGAAACATTTACTTGTCCCTTTAAGACAACTCCCTCCATGTTTCTTTCCACACTTTGAGCATAATGGAAAGCTCATCTTCTTTTCAGTGTGCTCTTTAGATTTTCCTTTGAATTCCATTTTCCTCTTCTTATCAAACCCATATGACTAATGGGTTACTCCAATCTCCATATCAACTTTGAGATCACATCAAAAGATTTCGTCATAGCTATTGAAGTACCTTATGGCTAACGCCCTTCAAATAATTGGTTTTAAGCCACTTAATAATCAATCGATCTTACTCTCAGGTTGGATAATAATACCAGAAGCATACCTTGAAAGTCTTGTAAAATTTGCTTCATAGGTACCAATAGATTCATCATCCTTTTTCTTCATTTCAAGAAACTCCTTCTCCATATTTGTTCGGAGAATACGAGGGAAGTACTTATTGAAAAATAAGTTCTTGAACTCCTCCCATTCCATGGACTCAATTTCATCTCCTGGCCTCATATTCTTGATAAGATTCCACCATTGATCAGTATCACCTTCCAAACGATACACTACTAAGATGACTTTATCATGTTCAGAACATTGATGAACTAAAAATATCTTTTCAGTAGTACTGATCCATTTTTCAGCAACTAATGGATCAGTAGACCCACTGAATGAAGGCGGACGCTGCCTCATGAAGGATTCAACAGAATGTTGCTCCTTCCTTTGCTCGTTTGGAAGTCCTGCATGATTCATAGCTTGAGAAAGTTGAGTGAGCATGTCTACAAGATTTTTCATTCCAGCTCCCATAACGTTTGGTTTCTCAGGGGGACAATCATTGCATTGCCTGTCGCATTCCGCATTAACACGGTTCCTTCGGGTTCCAGCCATTAACTAAAACCAAGAAAAATAGTGGGAGCAACTCTAATTATAGTAGAAAAAACACATAATCAAGAATAAAATTTCACACTTAAGGACTTATCCTAGGTTATTCATGGTCTTTTCTAAAACACTAAGATTGTGTTCTATGCTTAGACTTATCCTAAGGATTCTTACTAAGGCTTTCACGTCCTAGTTTCCAAAGGTTGACTATACCTTTCCTCTGATACCAACTATAACAACCCATACTTTACATACATTTTTAGTACTTCAAAATTGATGTACACTTATTACAACATATAACAAAACCATGAAAGGACCGTATAGGTATAGTGTCTTTAGAAACTGGGAAACATAAACAACTAGTTCATAAAGCGTCTACACTGTCTCCCACTTATTTCATCATATCTATAGTCCCTTTTGGGATATCATACTTAATAACCTTCTTCCTGACCTGGGGAAAGAAAACATACAAAAGGGTGAGATCAAATGCTCAGTAAGGGTAAACAAAAGAAATATCGATCACATCATATTCATAAAAACATAACATTTTGGAAATCTTACCCTGCAAAAGAGATCAAAATTTCATAACATGGGATAAATCATGGCAGTGAAATGTAATCACAAAAATCATAACATAAAACAGGAAGCTTTGTGGAATACACACATAATCATAGAGAATCATTTCTTATTAGTCAAGACTCATTTCCAAGACTATCTTAGTGGAGAAATTCCATTTTTGAACCGAGTTCATTCCTTGTTTCAGTCCTGTTTCACTGAACCGGTTTAACCAGCCGTTCCATCCATGTCTATCTCATGAGATATAAAATCTTGACCCAATGCATTTGAGGGAGATATAGGTCCCACCCATCTCATAATGATACCATTCTTATGTGTGCCAAAAAATCATAAACCATACATCATAGCATAACCCATGTAATAAAAATGGGATTCTTAAACATCGTGACATCATAAAACAATTCATATAAGATAAAGGAATTCATAAAAATAATTCCATCACAACATAATCAAATCAATGTAATAACAGGGATAGAAACAAACCCCTTTATTATCTTATATGGAAAATAATTTTGATAAAACACTTGAAATCCATTCTTGAGGAAAATATCGTTTCTACTTCAAAAACACTTTTCCTATCTTAACATGTCATAAAATTCTAAACTAAAGAAGTTGATTAAAAATAAACATGAAAACTTGTAAAGGAATCTTCTTGGAAATAATGTTTTACAAATCCATTCATGCCAGATAATTTAAAAAAACAATCTTCTCGTACTTTTGTCGGAAAAGTCAAAAAGTACCTCGTACGAAAAACGACAAAAGATTCCTTTCATATCTTTTACTAAAAACTCACCGAAGGGTAAAATTGGATTTAAAAAATTTTAGGTGGACGGAAATAACATTACATATTGAGGAAACATGGATGTGGATGATAAAATACACCCCAGTAAATTCAAAAGTATAAACAATCTCGGATAAAAATGAGATTGTGATATTTCTCTTACCTTAGGTTTGATTTGCTTCGTAATTGTCCAAACATCCTATATAATGATTTAAATAATGTCATTGACTTATTCCAGAATCATACTAATTGTTATGATACCATATATGGTCATATTCTTAGCTTATTATTAGTAATATTTTATCGCTACTTGTTATTCGGGTGTTTATTACTTTTTGTTCTTATGCATGTTTTGTCGAATAAATTCTTATTCTTCTCTTTAGGTTATAGATACCTCATTTCCAGAATTTTATTAGTGTAATATATATCATATTAATTCATTCAATTCATTTGAATAATAATTATGCAATGAAGATCATTTATAACGAGTCGTATCACATTGTGGAGACGGTATTCTGTACGTACGCACGAGCGATGATATCGTTCCCATGATCGTGGAATTTCATTGGAGTGTATTTATACTATTTCATAATCAATATCAGTTTAAAATAATCATATATATTCATTCTTTACACTATTATACCCATCCAAGTAAGGTTGTGGTGGAAAATAGATTACACCATGGCATGGAGACGGTATTCCGTACGTACGCACGCGTGGTGATTTCGTTTTCTGTAGGATGGATTGATGGTGAAATATGGTTGTTTCATACTTATAATAACATATAAGTATATGATTCATAATTATGTCATTAATTCATAATGAAAAAACTAAAGAAGAAGAAGTGGAAGAAGAAATAAATTTGAAAGAATCGGTAACGGACATTACATCTTCTTTGAAGCGCCTCTTTGAGACCTCCTTTTAGGGCACTAAAATTGGTCTTTGAAGAATACCAGGACCTCTAGGATGTTTCTAGGGAAGTGGAGAGGAGATATTGGCAGGGATTGGCCGAGAATGAAGGCTCAAAGTGCTGTGAGTAGGAGAGGGAGGAGGTTCCCCTTTATAAGGGAGGAGAGGGGCACCTTTGGAAAAACTAAAAATATTATTTTATTATAAAGCCATATTCGGTTTTAAATAGCTCCAAATTGATTTATTTCGAAGCTAAGGTGGGGTTGGGTCGAAATAATCTTATCTAATAGAATTTTGACAAATTTAGTTTACTATTTTAACGTTATCATTTAGATTTAACTTTAAGTTAGATAATTTTACTGTTACCGTGTCTTTTTTTGTTCTTACACTATAAGGTTAATAAACTTACCATAACAAGCCAAACGAACCCCAAGTTGTTTATTATTAATATATATAAGCTTATCTAAGTCATTTGGCCGAGCCTTATATTTTTAGGAATAAAATATTATTTAATAATATAATATTTTTTTTAAAAACTATTTTATGTCAATTTTGACATTATTTGGTAATTGATTTTTGTGAAAATCATAACAGAATTATTAGTTCTAAAAAAGTTAATTAAATCAATACTAACATGTAATATTAACATATAAAATTATTTTAATTCATAAAAAGTCTCAAATTACATTTATTTGGGTATTTATAACATCAATTATGTCAATATTTCATTAATAATATAATTACCGCATCATCATTGTGTCATAAATAAATTAAATTATTTAAAGTCTAAAAATTATAAATAAACTATAATTATGTAGAAAATCTTTTTAGATTTCTAATTAATATTTATAGTCGAATTTATCATATTTGTAACCCTATATTAAAAATTATTTACTTATTAAACTTTAATTTTAACTATTTTAACCCTTCTTTAAATAAATTAATAATAAATGTCCTAATCTAATCCATGTGGGGCTAAATGCTCATATATTATTCCTAAAGTTGTTTTTGGTCGAATTATACTTATCCAATATAATTAGGACACGTGTTAGGGTAATAATAATATCATTTTTACCCTTAGTTACCCTATTTACTTTTAACCGTGGTAAAAAAAGTAAAAAGTTACTATTCACCAAAAATTATTTTCATCTCATTGAACCACATTTTAGACCTTGATATTAACCATGTCTCTCGGATTTTCGAAATTCCACTCATAGAAGCGGTAAAATTAAGTTTTATGTAAATTTGCAAATTCTCCTAGAAGGTGGGTAAAAGACGGTCAAAAGTTCAATAAACTTTTTATATAACTAAAATTATTATAAAATGACTCCAATGAATTAATTTGAACTTATAAAGGTATTATGTATCAATTTTTACCTAAGATAAATTTAAAGAAAATAAAAAAAAATTATTTAAATAAAAAGTCGGTTTTTAAATAGTAACCTAGTGTTTTCACTATTCATCAAAAATTGAATGTTTTTAGAAAAATACCAAAATTTCACCCTAGGCTAATATCGATATTCCAAATCAAAAAATGAAGTCCATTTTGAAAAAAAAATTTCAAAATTTCAAAAAGTGGGTATTACTATTCATAACGGCTAGTTTTAATAATATTTTAATAGCATATCGTTGATTAGTGAAACTCGGTATTGCGTACGACGCAAGCTATCGTGGAAGGTCGCAATTGCGTGTAAATAAAGCCAAGCTAGTGTTGTGTGTAGTTAAAGATTCCATTGATGATTTATATAACATAAAAACAAAATATTTCTCATAAAAGTCTCGGGTGTTACAAAAGTATATGAGTGTGTTCATATAGGACACAATGTTTTTTTATTTCAAGATGAAATGTAAAAATTTTGTATGTATCTTCTTCTTCTAAGGATACTAAACTGATCAGTCATTCAGGACATGATTCCATGTATCATGATAATGATTTGTAATAATGCATCGACTCTGGGTTATTGGGGTTGGGGCATTATAAATTATACATCTCGGTCTAGAGAAAAAAATCCATTGCACCTAAAAAGTTGGTTTGAAAACAAATATTAAGCATGAATTTCATGGAATATGCATGAAACACCAAAAATGGTTCTTTTAGTCAAAACATACATTCTCTAGTAGTGAAATTTAAAAAGAAAAAGTGAATTATGAATTTAGAAATAAGAACATACATGCTAAAATTTATATATATGAGGTGATGCATGGAATGTCTGGCACATGGAACAATAGTGTATTTTACAATAGTGATTAACATTAAGGTAAGAACAAGATACCACTTACCTCATTATTAGGATTCTTCACTCATCCATTATCGAGCCTTGAATTGTGATGGAATAAAATAAATTGAAGAAATAGACAAATTCCTTGAAAATAGGGTGGATTTACTTGCATGAAAATAGAATATTATATTCAAAGATAAATGAATAAATTTATTATTAGGACTGAAGAATAACTGAGGGTGATGAAACATGGATGACAATACTTGATTCCGAGCATAAAAAAAAAGAACCATACATGTCTAGGAGGAGACAAAGGGACTTTGCACGGTATCCTGTACATGGAAAAAATATGAAAGAAAGATGGGAACCTTGGGTTAAACATGTATAGGGGTGAAAGGGAGATTTCACCCCTTTAAAGGATGCACACAATTTGGATGTACCATGATCCTACTGAGCACACCCATGGGAAAAGTGGAACTAACCATGTATGGTTGGTGCATTGTTTTGGAAAACAGTACATAGCCTATACAGTTTCTACATAGACCCTATTATATTTTTAATTTTTATACTTGGGTGTCACATGGTTAAATAACCCATGCCCATATAAAAACAGGATGCATTGTTTGTAAAAATAAAGAACAAATTGTGGACCCCTGTCTATTTCTACTAAGACAGGGTTTTCAAAGCCCCTTCGTCTTGAAACTCATCGAAACAACTGAGTGACCTCTCAAACATTAAACCCCATATAAAAACAATTATTTTAATGATTCCAACTCTCAACATTTCATTCAAAGGCTTACTTAATGATTCATTACACTCATTAAATCAAAAATTCAAATTCCAATGGAATGTTCATCTGATTCAAAACTAATAATATAACATTGTTGAGACTTGGTTTGGTTAGAATTAGAGACATTAGATGTTTTGTAATTTTTTTTTTAGGATAATTATTTTAGTTGGAATCACATGTGAATTGAAATGATTTCATGAGATAGAATATTTTGGGATAAAATTTGTTTACTGCATGCTAATGACATTGGGGTTGAGAATGATAAACGAATTATATTGATATAATTATGGTGATAATTGTGATATCGACCTTATAAATTAAAATAGATACATTAATTTGAATTGGATGAATTCACCATTATGACCTCTGTTTGAAATGTTTTTGTACTTGATGTTTGTTTTTGTGAATGACTTGCAAGATATCAATTGATATGTTTCCTGTTATAGATTGATGTCGATGCGTTGAATAATAAATGATGATCGATTTATTTTTTTCACAAGAAGTTTACTTATGGTGGGGTGTAGTAAGTCACCTTATTTGATTTATTGAGGGTGAGGTGCATGGATATGGTCCACCTAATGGTATGTTTCACAGTCATATGATTCTTAAGGATGAGATATTGGATACCTGAGGGTGATATTATTGATTAGCCAGAGGTTCTGATTCATTTTTTCCATTAGGGCATGGACTATTTGATTTTGATTTTCTATATGGGGTTCATCCTTGGTAATAGAATTTGAACATAATTTTATAAATCTATCCTAACATAAGAGGATCCACCCTTTGATTGGGACATTCATCTTCGGGTTGAACTAAGTTTGGCTCACTCAGGTTTTAACTTGAAACTTTAGGGTTAGTAGGTTTATTTTAAGTGGGTAGTATTAATTTATAAATCAATAACCTCTTTATTTATTTATTACAGGAAATATATTTTTCATTTTGGATTGTTAAGATATAGTGGTATCAGCATACTATGTTTTAAACAAACCCTTTACAGGACACCATTTGGTACCTAGAGAGACTTCACAGATGTATGTATGGACATGTTCAAGGGACCTTGTTGGTGATTGTTGGTTGTAGCAGTTGTAGTTTGAAGATGGGACAAACATGAGATTCTAGGATAAAGGTATTTGAGTAATTTATCATTCTTGATTTTTTGTATGAATTTCAACAAGACATCTAGATTCACATCAACCTACATTAAATGATTTTTACTATTATTGTATGTCCTTATTTTTACCATTATTCTACTTCGATTTTCAGATGATTATTTTTATTATTTCTTCTATTTTCAACTTATCTTTAATTATTTCCCGTGTTTTCAATAATCTATACCAATGTGTATATTCTCCCAATAATATTATTTAGAACCTATCTACTAGTTAGCATCCTCATGCATACATAGATGTGTGCTTAAGGTCACATAACACACCTAACACTATCACATTAGAGAGAAATGTGTTTAGGGGTGTTATAAAGTGGTTTTAGAGCCTAGGGTTTTATTTTATATTACATTTATATTTGTAAAAGGTAAAAATAAGACTAGGATGTGTATTAACTTGGTAATGATCCCATCCATAGGATTATCTGGCCCATTCATGGGGGGATATCCACGTTCCCCAAGATGGGACTATTTTTCACATTGTTTACTTGTTACAGTTAGTGTAATTTCACCATGGGTGATTGAAATGTTGTATTATGTTATTTTTTGTTTCTATATTTTCCTGTAGCCCAATATGGAATAAGATGACAATGAATTCATCACGATAGGCGCATAGGGATATACGTTTAAATGATTTTTCATACTATAGAAACATTTATTCTATGTCACATATCTTCCCATATGAATTTTGAATAACATTGATATTTATAATAAAAAGAAATGAAAAAATATATATTTTTGTGCCAATCCACATGTCATTATTAGTGCGGAGGAACCTTGGGATTATGAATCTTGGATGATTTAACCTATTTAAGTTGGTCATTATTTTATATCCTATAGTCTAAGGTGTTTGTTAAATAATTTTACATAAAATTCCTCCTGGTAATATTTGAATTGAGTATCAAGAGAGTGAAAAACATAACGCTCCTAACAAAGTTGAGCTAGATCATCCTATATCTCTGGAGAATATCATGGATGATTAGATTTATGGAAACTTCCTAAGCCTCATGAAATCCTTGTAAAGGGATACATTTCTCACTATCTCTTTGATTTCTAAGTGGACAAGAGAGTTCTAGCTACAACATCAGGCTATGTTCACATGGGAGGGAGGGCCTCCAGAAGATCAGTTTTGGATTGATTCAATTCAGTATATCTTCAAACATCTTGATACATCGATATATAATAGGGTATAGATTGATTCATAAATTCATTAAGGTCCTTCCAATAATTTTTGGGATTTCTTCTAGTAGTCTAGGAAGCAAGAGGTGTTATCCTAGAAGTAATTTGATATTAATTTTCTGATCTAATTATATCTTGATATGTTGAGGGGTGAGAAGGCTCATGAGTTCTTGAATATGACATAAGAGGGTATGTTAGTGATATACTATTCTAAATATTTAACTGACCTAAGGTAATTTTCTCTATCCTCAGTAGTAGATGAGATCATCATGGTCATATGTTTTTAGGATGGGATTCACTATGAAATAAGGTCATAGGAGAATTTCTTTTTCCTTAATATCTTTGAAAATATGATGAATCTTCCTATCAAAAAATAAGGGAATATTAGACAAGACCTATATAATAGACATACAATTATAAGAGGGTTATCTGGGAACTCTTATTTTTGGGTCAAGAAGAACTTCTATGATAGTTAATGTTTTGGTAGTTGTAGGAAGAAAAGTTATGTAGTGGACTACCACCTCAAGTTTGAGGTCCATTTTAGTATTTTTTGTATGTATATTTGGCATAAAAGTTTCCTTAGTGTCCTCACCCAAAATTGGAGTGTCTTTTAACTATTGCATGGTTCATATAAAAATATTTTCTAGATGCTTTTAGTAGCAGAAGAGTGGTAGGGGATCTGGATGAGATCCATAGTCTAGTAAGGACTCAGCAAACCCTCAGAAGAACAATAGTTGGTGTTCCATGAATCATTAAGGTTGAGGTGGTGGACATGGTAACCATCTTTTGCAATAGTAGTACTAGTCAGAGGGAACAACATATAAGATTCTGAGTGGTTCCCGGGGTAGACGGGAAATTTGGTGACATCTTATGTAGTCTAGTCTAGCTATTTTGGATACAAGACACTCTACTATCAGAGGTATTATTCTTTTACCATATAATCTAGATTTTTTTATAGGACCATTAAATTCCTTTTTATCATAAAAATTTTAAAATGGTTTAGTCTTGGTATTGATGAAATTTTACGGCATTATAACCATTGACATGCTGTTGGGAGTGCATTAAGAGGATATCAGACGTTTTAATGAGGGTTATCTTAAAATTTAGGTTTAACTTTTCATTTTGGAGTATTATGTTCTATAAATGAAATGAAATGATTTTATTCTTAGTAAATTTTGAATAGTAATATATTAAAATCGTATTTTCTGTTATTAGGGGAGATTTCCCATCTATCTCTACAAGGGGATATCTATTCACACCATAGTCAGTGGGATATTAATGTTTTTCATGTAGGACCAATTTATTGCAGATTAGATTTTCTTAGAGATCAAATAGTAATCCTTGTTATGGATTAGGATTGAATGTAGCAGGATATATTTCCTATGGTAGTGGGAAATTTTCATAATGTATTTACTAAATAATTCTTTGGCATACTTCTTAAAAAGGATATTGAGTTTATGATTGAGTTGTTTCTGAGAGTGAATCCAATTTCTATCGCACCATATATAATGGAGCAAGAAGAGCTTCTTGAGATTAAAGTTTGGTTTCAATGATATAGAAGAAAAGATATTCATGTGGACAAGTACATTTCCATGGGGGTCTCCCATGATTTTCACCAAGAAGGATAATGGGACTTTGCATTTATGTGTGGATGATCGGATATTGAACAAGGTGAGGGTCAAGAACTTGTATCCCCTTCCACAAATCAATAAAATTTTAGTTTAATTGAGTGGTGTTAGGATATTATATAATATTGAATTCTAATCAGGGAACAATACTTTGAGAGTGATACCATTAGACATATCCCAGACTAGATTTATGAGCAGTTATGTCCTGTATGAGTTCTTTGTGATGTTGTTTGGTCTAACAACTGCATCATTTGTATTCATGGAGTTGATAAGCTAGATTTTTCATATGTTACTATATTAGTTTATTGTTGGTTTTTATGAAATCATTGTGTACTTAAAATATTCAAAATATCATTACCAACATCTTAACTTCATATTGAGTACATTAACAATGTATTGGATTTATGAAAATCCATCTAAATTTTTTTTTTCTAAAATAACAGGGTTCCTTTCTTGGTCATTTTGTCTCAGAGGATAGAGTGTTAGTGGACCCAGATAAATTTTAAACTGTGGTATGTTGGGATTATCCTAATAATGTCCTTTAGATTAGTTTTTTTAGGATCTATGAGGCTTTTATCGATGTTTCATCATATAATTCTCCAATTTGGAAGGAAAACTTTTCGCATTGATCACGAAATGGGTGATGTTTGTTTGGAATAATGATTATGAGAGATATCTTCAGGAGCAGAAGAGAAGGCTTAGCTAAACATTGATCTTCAACTTAACTATGACATGTAAGAAAAATACTATTTTCTACGATGCATCCAAAGTTAGAAATAGAGAATTTATATTGTTGGAGGATCATTTGGTTTCTAATGGATCTAGAAAATTTATACCATATGAGATAAATTACCCTACTCACGACGTAGAGTTGGTTTCAGTGGTACACAACCTAGGATGATTGAGGCACTATCTGACGGGTGAGAGGTTGTTTTTGTACATGGATCACTGGATCATCATTTAGATTTTTTCCAGTGATACTTGAACCTTCCATAGAGGTGGTGGGTCAAGTATCTATAGTCTATTGACTTTGTGTTAGATTACACACCATGGATGGGAAACATAATTTACAATGTTTTGATATGGAAGATGTGGAAAGAGTTAGCGTGGGAGACTTGTGATGAGTTGAAGCTAAGGGATCTCTTTGTGGACATTAATCATGATGTTCAGGAGTACTTAGGATAGGTAGAACTATGTTTGACATATTTTAAACCCATGAATCTTGACCGGATCAAGATAGGGTAGTTATGTGATCTAGAGTGCATATCTCTAATGTATGGATTATATGGTGGAGTGACACTAATATAGTGGTCTCTTGGAAACAATAAAGCTCTTATTTTCTATGTATTTGTAGGTATTCCTATAGTCTTTCATTATGCACTAATGAAGGAGTTTTTCTATTTTAGATGGAATGTGCATCCTGGATTGAAAAAGATATATTGTGACCTCTACGGGTAGTACTAGTGGCCAGGGATGAAAATGGATATAGTGGTATTTTGGAGATATATTTCACATATCAATAGGTGAAGAATGATAATCAAAGGAATACATGGTTGTTGTAGCCTCTACACATTATAGATTGGAAGTGGGATGATGTCGCCATGGACATCATCATATGATCACCTAGGAAACCCTTTAATAATTATGGATTGTGTTTTTTCATGGAACAACTGACAAAGGAATACCAATTATTACCTACTCGAGAGACATTCACCTTTAATGATATTAGTAGTCTCATTATGTGATAGATTTTTGGACTATAAGAAAAAATAATGATTATCTGTTCTAATCTACATCCTTATTTCACATCTCATTTCAAGAGGATTCTTTAGAAATAGTAGGGTTTGCATGATCTTTTGAGTACATCCTATCATCTTCATATAGATGACCAATCAGAGTGGACAATTTATATTTTTAGATAAAGGTTGGGAGCTGGTGTTTTGGATCTTAGTGGTTCTTAGGAACATTATATGGAACTCATGGAGTTTTATTATAATAATATCTTCAATAAATTGATCCAAATGGAACCTTTAACGGTTTTGTAGGGAAGGACCTATTTTTCACCTCATTTTCAGTTAGAGGAAGGTGTGTCACCTCTTGTTAGACTTACTCTCATGTATGAGATATCTGAGTAGGATTAGTCGATAAGGAAGTGGCTGGTGAAAGAACATTGTAATAAAAAATAATACAATCCCATCTCGAGAAGACATCTAGAGATTAATTTGAGAAATCATATTTTCTTTCTGGTGTCATCTAGACTAGGTAATTTTCATATCAGGGAGCAAGAGAAGCTGGTGCCTAGGTTTTTTGGGTCATTTGGGATATTTTAAAGGGTCAGTACAATGGTATATTTTATTACCTTTAATAGTTCTATAGTTTAATGAATAACATATTTCACATGTCATAGCTTCATAGGTATCATCCCACCTTTCTGATGTGATTGAAATTGAGTATATAAAGGTATATTTTGATGAATACTTTTAAGAGATTCTTATTCATATTGTATATAGTAGTGAAAATAATATCTTTGGGATGTCCAGACCTCTATTGTGGTTGTATTGGTGGCATGATCATGTGAAATAGGATACCTATGATATCGAATCTGATATGCAGACATAGTGGCCAAACTTGTTCACTAAGAGCCCATGGTGATGCATGGAGTAGATCAGGGAAGATTTATTATATAGTGGGGAGATTTTAAGATTCTTTCTTTTCCAAATATGTCTCTCAGAAGTTATGGTAGTCTTTTGGTGTATGATTATATCTTTTTTAGACATCAGTTGTTTGGTATATGAATAAGTCCACATTTTTCAGTTGAGTAATACTATGTTTTTGAAGAAACTACAAGCTTCATACCGTATTCATGATGATAATAATATATTTACAACATAATATGCTCAAAAATTAGTAATTGATGCAATATGACTACATAAGATCATATTTAGTCCCTAGTTCGGCTGTAAAATCATTGACATCAAAAATTCGAGTCTTATAAAGTAAAATACCCCGAAAGGCTACAACCTTTTAAGAATTGATTATTTCATAAAATTCTTAAGGGTAGGCCATAAAAAGAAATTATATCATATAAACGTAATTTTTGATGTAAAAATTTTATTTTGTGGTCTTAATTCTAGTCAATTGGTCTATCACCGGAACTGAGGTTCCAAGGGTTTACAATATTGAATCCTTTCTTATGTCCTAAATTTTCTGTTCCCACTGTGTTTTAAAACCTACAATAGTATTCATGTTTTATAATAACCCTTAAACTCCTCTAAAATTTGTAATACCTTCCAATAGATAGTTTATGGGATTTTTCTTTGATCCAAATGTAAGAGTATATTAGGTATTTGTGTTCTAGACCTGGTGTTAAAGTTAATTTTTCTATTTCTCATTATCTTTCATGATTCATAAATATTTTTTTATAGGGATACCTAGTTTATAATTCTTAACCTATGATTATTTAGTTTGTCTGTTTGAAAAAATAGTTGGCATCCAATGACGGTAAGGAAGGGGAATTTGATTTCTACCTCATACATGATAATGTATTAGTATCTCATCTACCTTAAGGTGGGTAGTCCAAAACATATCTCCATTTTCTATAAAAATCATCAATAATATGTTCAATATGTGTTTTGGCACATTGGATTAATCAAACCTAACCTCAATATCCAAGATAGAATGTATTCTTATTTACATTGGCATAAGATATACCGAATCACAAACTGAAGGACCAAGTGTTTTAGTAGCCTTAGATAACTAGATACATAATTCAGTGTTACATTAAATTTGAATACACAAATTATGAAATAATTTTTTTTCAAGAATAAAATTATTAAATTTAGAATATCCTTTCATATCAAACATAGTAAACTTCATGGATTCTTAATAAGGGTGAGCTAAAATGATAATAAGGTTTAAGTATATTGGAAGATATCATGAATCAATAAACACATTCAAACTAGAAAGATAAATAACAGTGCACACCTTCTATTTAAATAACTGGACATGTAATAGTCAATATGGAAAAGTAAATAAATACAAACACATGTCATATAATCAAAAAACTAAGAATGAAATGCATCCATAAATAATATCATATTGATAGTATCATGGATAATAATAACTGAGTTATTATTGAAGGAAATTCTTAATTATTTTTTGTTATGTTTGTGGAACATGATACATATACCATCAATACCTTTCCTAAGACCGTTTAAAACTGCTTGGTAAAAATCGATCTAGTTTTTTCAACTATTTCTCAAATGTCAAGACCTTTCAAAAGACCAGTTAAGATTATTGGGTATAAATCCAACTTATTTTAATCTCATGGGACATGTTGATGCATCAAGGGGATATATAAAACAGGGGCCCCAAGATTCATTACACATCCAAATCATTCCTCATATATTGAATATCAAATTTAGTTCTTGATCAATAATCCCTATTAAAAAATATCTATATTGGGTAAAAGAATAAGGGATTATCAATACTTCCTGAGATAATCAAATAACTTTCAAATTAGACACCATATATAATAATGGTATGTGTTTTAGGAAAAAATAATATCCATCATGAAGGAATTATGGATATTAAAGAGAAATATAATTTCTAATGAAAATTATTACCATAATTTTACTATTTCAAGTGAAAGTTAACAATCACAAAATAAATTTCTATTTACAGTAACATTTACCATTTGGTAATTTTAAAGTCAAAATATACTTGGAAGAAATGGTTAAAAGTGAAACTTAAAACACTATAAATTGTCATTCAGTCAAGATTTTACATGTCATAGGGGAATTATATACCCCACATAAAAGTGAATTTGTATATAATAATAAATAAGTCTTAATAGAATGCAAATTGAGATGAAATCTCTTACCTCACGCATTCACATAGATGAACAAGAATTAATACACTCTATAATGGTATCAATAATGTTATTAATTTATACCTGAAACATAATCATACTTATAATATAATATATGATCCTCTTATTCTGTTTTCTACCATTTTTTAAATAATATTTCATAGTTTTCATTGGTGTGGGTGTTAATCACCTTCTGTTTTCATTCATGTAATATTGTGAATGAATTGGTGATTATGCCTATTATATAGGTTTGTAATATAAAAAATAATAATAATGCAATAATTATTATATTTTTACCTAAATTTTACTTTTAATACCAATCATTACATATGTTTATGAAAAATGAAGTACTTTATGATCCCAGAGACGGTATGTCGTACATACGTATCAATAACATTTCCATTTTTCAACGATCATTATGGAAATGAGGTGAGTATTATTTTATCATTATATAATGATAATAATATAATATATAACATAATATTTATTTAAATATACATATTTATTTCATAAATTTTGTGTGGTGATGAAAATACTGTCACATCCCTTCGTGAAGGTGGTAGTCCAAATGTGCACGAACGTTGTTATCATATTAAAGTGACTGAAATGGTAAGAAATGGTATTATATTTTGATAATTATAATTATTTCATTTTTATCATGAATTATTTTATTTATATCCCATATATTTAATAACTTTATGTTTATGACATTCCATGTGAAGAGTTAGTGGAAGATGAATCAAATCTCTTCACGAGGCAGTAGTCCGCCATACACACGAGTGGCCATATTGTATCCCCTATAGAATGAAATGTAAAAATTTTATATGATATAATGACTTTATATTTATTAATATTTTATAAATATAATATTTATAATTTATATCCATCATCATACCCAACCGTGAAATGTAATGCCCCGACCCCAGTTACCCAGAGTCGGTGCATTATTACATAATATTGGCACGATCACCAAAGATCAAGCCTCAAAAGGCCGATTAGTTTAGTAGCCTTAGAAAGACTAGATACATTCATAAGTCTTACATTAAATGATAAAGTTAAAAACTTTAATAATGTATTCTCCATAGTCCATACTCATATCCCTGCCGACTATCCCGGCAGGTCAGTCGTAAAATACTTTTTCAAATCCTGGGAAAAATAAAACATTGAAAGGGGTGAGGTCATATGCTCAATAATGATAACAATATAGAGGAATCTTTCATAAATAAGAATAAAAATTTAAGGCAATGTATAAATAAAAAAAGCCTTTTAAACTTGAACATTAGCATAATATGTAAAAAATAAAATGAAATAATGCAATTTACTTATTCACATCGATATTTTACTAGTTGAATAATCACATGAAATATCAATAACCACATTCATAGTGATGAAATGCATAATGTCAGACTATCAAAACCACATATTCAAGGACTTGTGCCAAGACTAAAAATAAGATTTTATCAAGACCTTTTTCTAAGACACTATTTTGTCTCATGAGACCTAATGATGCATCGAGGAGCTATAACAGGCTCCACCAATCACTTACCATGTCCAATTAATTCCTCATATGAACAGGTTTAAATATAACATAAAAATCCTTATTAAAACTAACATACTAAATGTCAATAGTTTATCTATAAACCATGAATGGTATAAAAATAACACATCCACAACCAAACATATCACAAAACCTTCAATACAATATGGAAGTTTTGTATTCTAATAAATCAACATCAAATAATCTTAAAATCCATCAAAGGATGTTGATATCGATGAAATACAAACTATTTGAGAGAAATATATCTTTTCTGAAATCATTTAAAAGTCACATAATTATAAAATAAAACATTTTCTTGGAAAATATTCTTATAATCCTGTAAAGGAATATTTGAAGATTTTATAACGGCAGAAAATAGCCGCACCTGCCGTATAAGTTTAAAAAAAGACATTCTTACCTTAATTTTGTCGAAAAGGATAAAAAGGACCATGTTTAGAAAATGACGGAAAGATTAATTTATAAAAATATTATAAAAAGTAAAACAAGGGTATAAATTACTTTAACCCATATTATTATATAAAACAGTAAGAATGTTTTGAAATCCATTTTTATGAAATATGGATGTGTATGATAAAGAGGTCCCAGTAGATAATTACGTATAAACAGCCTCGGATAATGAAGAGATTGTAGAATTAACCCTTACATTGTACTTTTCCTTGGTTGAGGGTAGGTTAAAATCCTTTATAATGGTGAAATTATTGTTATTAAATTATACGATAATCATTTACATTAATAGGATATCATATATGATCTTTTAACATTGCTTTGTTAATAATATCTTAGTATTATCGTCGTTTTGGGTGTTAACAGATTCGTTTTCCTTTATATAATTTTGTTATGTGAGTTATATTTGTTATGGATGGGATGTGTCTTATTTATATCCATAATGGTATCAAGTATTTAAAAGTTATTTTTAATCATCTAATAAAAATTAGTCTTGAATGGATATGATGGGGAATGAATCTCATCGCGTTCGTGGAGACGGTAATCCGTACGTACCCACGAGAAAATATCATTTTTATGATATTAAAATAATATATAATTGGATGTTATATCATATATAAAGAATAATTATCATGTTATATTTATTATTTACATGAATTATACATCATTATTATACCCATCCAAATCATAATATATTGAATAACAATTACACCACGATGTGGAGATGGTAATCCGTACGTACGCATGTATGGTGACATGTCATTCAAAAGATGGATAGAATAATGAGTATGTCTATAACATATTTATAATAACATAACAGTATATAAAAGATACTGAAGTTATAATTTTATAATGAAAATAACAAAGAAAGAAGAAGTGGAAGAAGAAAATAACTTGAAAGAAGGTGGTGAAATTATTACCTCTGCTTCGGGATCTTCCTTTTAATTTTATCAAAATGGATCCTTAAGTTGGATTTGTATATAAATTAAGGCCTCTAAGATGAAGTGGGGGAGGTTTAGAGGATATTTTGGCAGGGTTTGGCCGAGCCAAAAGGATTTGAAGGTGCGAATTAGAGAGAAGGGTGAGTGCTCTTTTATAAGAGGGGTGATGGCACCTTAGGAAAAGCTCGAAATATTATATTATAATAAAGTAATTTTCGGTTTATAATAGCTCGAAAATGTATTATTTAAAGGATAAGGTGGGGATGGGTCTAAAACCACTCAACCAATAGGTTTCAGACAGGTTTGGGTACCTATATTAACATTGTCTTTTAGATTTAACTCTTTGTTAAATAGTTTGACATTTACCTTGTCTCTTTTTTTATATTATATGGTTAATAAACATACTATATACTTACAAGAGAACCCCAAGTGGTTCATTAATGATACAACTATCATTATATATGTCCTTTGGATGAACCATATATTTTTAGGAATATAATATCAATTAATAATATAATATTTGTTTTAAAAACTCTTTTATGTCAACGTTGACACTATTTAATAATTGATTTTCGTTAAATCCCTAAAAACATTATTAACTCGAACTAAATTAATTTAATCAATCCTAAAATGTCATATTAACCTATAAAATTCATGTATGTCATCAAAAATTTCAAATTATATTTATTTTAACATTTGTAATACCATTTATTTCATTCTTTCATTAATAAGAAAAATATTGCATCATCATTTTGTGATAAATAAATTTAATTATTCAATGTCTATAAATTATAAATAAAACACAATTATATTGGAAATACTTTTATATTTCAAATTAATATTTATAGTCTAATAGATAACATGTATAACCTTATGTAAAAATTATTTTACTAAAATATATATGCTTATGTTATTTTTTTATTTACTTTAACTTAATTAATATAAAGTGTCATTATCACTTACAAGTGGCTCCATGGGGTCCAAAAATCGACCCAAAGATGTAAATGGTCATAAATGTATCATATAATAGGGTTAGGAAACGTGATAGGGTAATTTAATATTATTATAATATTATTTTTTACCCTTATTTAGTGGATTTTCCTTTTAACCATGGTAAATAAAATATTTACCGATGTAATTATTCAAAATGCATAAAAATAAAAGTTACTTATTTACATAATTTGGACATGCTGATTCTAAATATGGAATCCATTTTTATAAATTCAAAATATAGAAGTGGCATAAATTAATTTAATATTAATTCCCGTTGTCAAAACAAAAAAACGTGTTTTTAAGAAATAATAACTATCAAAAGATTGACATTTGCTTATGTGCAGTTTAAATGTGAAATAATGTCCAATGACCAACATTGGATTAAATGGAAAAAATATAATATAATTATACTTTAAAACCACTGAATAGTATAATTTATCACTATAAATTATTTTGATTAAAATAGCTGTTTTTAATTAAAATTTAGTGTTTTTCACTATTCATCAAAAATTGAAAGTTTTCAGAAAAATACCAAAAAATCACCCTAAGATAATTTTGATATTCCGAATCCAAAAATGAATTCCATTTTGCAAGAGAAAATATATAAAATTTCAAAAAGTGGGTATTACTATTCATAACATCTAGTTTGAATGGTTGTGGTGTGTGTTAGAACTCGAAGTTGCATACAACACACGCTACTGTTTTATTCAAAGAGAAGCATACCGTGGAATCTTGGGGTGTTACATTATCCCCTCATTTAAATAATTTCGTCCTCTAAATTTCTATAACATTACTACATAAAACGACTCAGGTGTTTTCTTCCTCATATGTTCCTCGGGTTCTCGTGTTGCCTCTTCCATATTATGGTTTCTCCATAGACCTTTTACCAGATGAGTCATCCGGTTCCTCAGCACTTGTTCTCTTTTATCAATAATCTTGACAGGATTTTCTCAATAAGAAAGATCTGGTTCCAGTTTTAATTCTTCATAGGTGAGTACATGTGTTGGGTCAGGAATGTATTTTATCAACAGTGATACGTAGAACACATCATGAACTTTGGATAGATTTTGCGGGATTTCCAAACGATAAGAAACAACCCTAATTCGTTATAGAATTTTGA
Organism: Viscum album; assembly: GCA_963277665.1. Classification (NCBI taxonomy): domain Eukaryota; kingdom Viridiplantae; phylum Streptophyta; class Magnoliopsida; order Santalales; family Viscaceae; genus Viscum; species Viscum album. The sequence goes on along the minus strand of OY728137.1, from coordinate 282,334,135 downwards.
AAGGTCCTACACACCTGAGACTCAATTTACCTTTCTTACCAAAATGTATAACTCCCTTCCATGGATATACCTTCAAGAAAACATGATCTCTTAGATGAAATTCCAAATCCTTCCTTAGGTTATTGGCATAGATCTTCTACCAACTTTGAGGTGCTTTGATGTGGGTTTGGATTACCTTTACTTTTTCTATCATTTCCTCAACAAGTTCTTGGCCTACAAGTTTTCTTTCACCAACATCATCACAACAAGTTGGTGTGCGACATCTATTTCAATATAAAGTTTCATATGGTGCCACTTGAATACTTGATTGGAAGCTATTGTTATATGAAAATTCTACCAAAGGTAAATATTGATCCCAGAAACCCTGAAAGTCAAGTGAGAAGGATCTCAACATGTCTTATAAGGTTTAAATAGTTCGTTCTGATTGTCCATAAGTTTGGGGGTGGTAGGCAGTGCTCAAAGGAAGTTCAGTATCCAGGGATTTCTGAAGACTTTTCCAAAATCTTGAAGTAAAACGTGGATCACGATCAGAAACAATCGATAGGGGTACTCCATGAAGTCTCATTACTTCATTAATATATAGTCTTTCTAGACGTTCAAGTGGTAAATATTATCTTCTAGCAATAAAATTTCCTGACATGGTAGGATGTTTAAAAATGGACAATATTGCATCGTTCCATATAGGAGTCTTTGGTAGTCCCATGAAACAGTCCATCGTGATATTATCCCATTTCCACTCAGTTATTTGAAGAGGTTGCAATACTCCTCCAGGCTATTGCCTTCCAGCTTTCACTTGTTGACAAACCATACATCTTGACACAAAATCAGAAATCTCCCTCTTCATGTTGTCCCACCAAAAATGTTCCTTCAAATATATATACATCTTATTGCTACCAGGGTGTATAGAGAAATTAGAACTATGAGCATAATCCAACAATTCCATTTTTAGATCAGTTATATTGGGAACACAGATTCTCTTCCCAAATTTCAAAATTTCATCTTCATATACGAATTCACTCAATCTCCCATCATTCACAGCTTTAATCATCTTTTGAAACTCCTCATCATCAACCTGAGAAATTTTTATCCTTTCTAGTAAAGATGGTTTGGAAACCATTTGAAAAAGCATTGATGTTTCACCTTCCATGGTTATTCCCATATCCATCTTTACTAGATCCATGAAAATATGATCCCTTTCAACTCTCATCTTATTCAAAACTCCATGATCCTTTCTACTCAAATCATCTACCACCTTATTTTCCTTCCCCGGGTGGTAGTGTATCATGCGATCATAATCCTTGAGTAGTTCAAGCCATCACCTTTGCCTCAGGTTGAGTTATTTTTGTAAGAAAATATACGTCAAACTCTTTTGATCGGTATATATCACATGTTTTCACCATAGAGATAATGTCTCCATATCTTCAAATCAAATATTATAGAATCTAACTCAAGATCATGAGTAGGATAGTTTTTCTCCTGAATTTTTAGCTATTGTGATGTATAAGCAATAACCCTATCATTCTATATAAGGACACAACCATGTCATTTCTTTGAAGCATCACAATAAATAACAATCCCATCATTCCCTGATAGTAGATTCAATATAAGAGCATTGACTAATATTCTCTTCAGTTCTTTGAAACATTCTTCAAAATATTTTTTCCAAACAAATTTAACCCCTTTACGTGTGAGTTTTGTTAATGGTTTATCAAATAGGGAAAACTTTTGGACGAAACTTCAATAATAACCCGCTGAACCAATAAAAATGTGTACCTCAGTTATACTTGTCAATGCTATCCATTCATGGATTGCCTTGGTCTTTGAAGGATCAACCAAAATTCCATCCTTAGAGACAATATGGCCAAGAAAATAAATCTCCAGAATCCAGAATTCACATTTTCTTAAATTCCCATATAATTCATGTCTTCTAAGAGACTTGAAGATAATGCGCAAGTGATTTTCATGATCTTCATAGATTTTGGAGTATACCAAGATATCCTCAATAAATACCACGACAAAATCATCAAGATATTCCTTGAAAACTCCGTTAATTAGATCCATGAAGACATAGGGTGCATTAGTCAATCCAAAAGGCATTACTGTAAACTCGTAATGCCCGTACCTGGTTCGAAATGTTGTCTTCATAATGTCTTCCTTCTTCACACACAACTGATGGTATCCAGATCGAAGGTCAATATTTGAAAGGTATTGAGAACCATGAAGTTGGTCAAATAAATCATTAATGCGAGGTAGGGGATACTTTTTTTTATTTTTATAGCATTGATTTCCCTATAATCGATACATAACCTTATAGGTCCATCTTTCTTCTAAACAAAAAGAACAGGGGCTCCCCATGGAGAAATAGTAGGGTGAATAAATCCCTTATTACTAAATTCTTCTAGTTGTTTCTTTAGTTCCACTGATTCCACAATGTCCATTCTATAAGGGGTCTTCGATAGGGGCCTTAAACCAGGAATTAAGTCAATGGAAAACTCAATTTCTCCATCTAGAGGATGCCCAGGTAAATCTTCTGGAAACACATCAACATATTCTATCACAATAGGTACATACTCTATATGAACATTCCTTTCCTCACCCACAGTCATTTCATTCATTTCCTCCCCAATAATTGAATTTAGTTGAGTTATTAGGGGTGGATCTCGATAAGAATTATGTGGTGAAGATTCTGCTCTATAGAAAATGTGTTCTTTATCATCGTCATAAAAAACAGTAACCTCCTTCTTAATACTTTAAATTTTCGCATCATGGTCTGAAATCCAATCCATACTGAGGATTATATCAAATTCAATCATGGGTATGATGATGATATCATAAGATAAAGAATATTTATATGCCTTAATAAGAACTAATTCATAGAACTTTGTAGCAGTGATACTTCCCTTAGAAGTTTTTACTGACAACTACCTTGTTAAATCAAATTGGAAATATCTAATTTTCTTAGAAAATTGTGAAGATATGAAACAATGTGATGATCCAGAATCGAATAATGCATTTTCTAAACTTGAGGAAACCATAAATTACCTGCCACCATGTCTTTTGGAGCTTTTACCTCAGCAGTAGTGATAGAAAAATCTTGTCCTTAATCCCTTGTCCTTTTCTCAGGTAAGTTCCCCTGACACATAGAAAATTCATTTTCATAATGTCCCATCTCCCTGATATTTTAGAAATGAACATTAGTTGCTTCTTTTTTTCCCATGCAATCATGATCTTGGTGGCCTTTTTCACCACACTTGTAACAGACTCCAATTCCCTTCGAACATGTACTGGGATGTTTCTTCCCACATTTACTACAGGATGGATATTCAACTTTTCCCTTCTTCCCCTTATTTCTATTTCCAGAGTGATCAGAAGATCTCTTCTTGTCTTGATTTGTTCTTAAGTCCTAAGACTTAGAGAATTCATTTCCTTTCTTGATAACACATGAGACAATATCTTCGTACGATGAGAAGGACTGTGAGACCAATGCTCGAGAGAGAAATGGTTTTAACCCATCAAATAAATTATCAATATTACTTCTTGTGTTATATATATAATCTGCAGCATGCCTTTCTAACCTTGTAATGTTAGACTCATACTTTTCAAGATTCTCGTCCTCCTTTTTCCTTAGACTCAGAAATTGAATATCCATATCTACTCAAGGGTCATGAGGAAATTATTTTTCTAAGAAAAGATATTTAAACACCCTCCATTCCATATTTGATACTTCATCATCTTCCTTTGTGTTTTGAATCAATGACCACCATTGATCAACATATCCAGTGAAGCGGTAAACTTCCATGATAACATTTTACTTTTCACTACTCCCCAAGGAATGAAATATTTTCTCTAAGGAATTTATCCATTTCTCAGCTACTAATGGATTTGTAGTCCCCTATAATGTTGGTTGTTATTGCCTCATGAAGAGATCTAACATTCATCCTCCATGCTGTGGATCAGGGTGCTCCATACAGGTTAAGTTATTTTTCATAACCTGACTGAGTTATCCCAATATGGTGATTAGCTGATTAGTACCAGTTGCATCACTAGCTCCACTATAATTATCTTGAGGAGGAGGAAAATCACTACATAGAGTATGTGCATTGATAACGTTACTATTCCTTCCACTAGGATCCATTTCTAAACAATGGCGTAAACTATATAAGTTTATGAATCAAAATACATAATTCCAAACTTGTAAAACACTTAACAAAAATTGAACAGTTTATGGATATAATCAATAATAATAAAAAAGAATGTTTTCTTTGAGGAAGTATATACTCATAAACCCTTCATAATGGTTTGTAAAGAAAATGAGAATTATCCTAAGAATATCCCTCGAGAGTGTCGTAACCAAGAGTGCAGCAATCCTCATTGTCGTGCACTAGTTCCCGATCGAGTCTAGCTCAAAGTGGTGTTTTCAGGTTTTACCCCTAGGTACATCTGTGCTAGATCCTCTTCTACCTGCTCTTATCCATACATGTATGTATTTCTCCGAAAACTCACAAAATCTCTTTAATTCCAAAATTCTAGGAAGTTCTTCTATACTAATCCTCAAAGTCCATCTTAGGTCTGTGTTCTCTAATCAGAGTTTATCTAAATCTAGCTTCCAAGGATTTCACTAACCTCCCTATGATACCAATGGTAATGCCCCGACCCCAGTTACCTAGAGTCGGTGGATTATTACATAACATTGGCATGATCACAAAAGATCATGTCTCGAAAGACCGATTAGTTCAGTAGCCATGGAAACACTAGATACATTCATAAGCCTTACATTACATGATAAAGTGAAAAACTACAACAACATAGTCTTCAAAGTCCACAATCATATCCACTCTGACTATCCCTATAGGTCAGCCATAATATAATTCTTCAAATCTTGGAAAAAATAAAAAATAGAAAGGGGTGAGCTTATATGCTCAGTAAGGATAATAATATAGCGGAAACTTTCATAAATAAGAATAAACATTTAAGGAAATGAATAACAAAAAAAATCCTTTTAAACTTGAACTTCAGCTTAATATAGAAAAAATAAAATGAAATAATTCCATGTAATTATTCACATGGATATTCTACTAGTCGAATAATCACATGCAATGTCAATAACCGCTTTCAAATTGACTGAATACATAATGCCAGCCTTCATAACCACATAGTCAAGGCCTTGTGCTAAGACTACAAACCAGATTTTGTCAAGGCCTTGTTCCAAGACACTAGTTTGTCTCATGATACCTACCGATGCATTGAGGAGCTATAGAGGGCTCCACCCGTCACTTACTAAGTCCAATTCATTCCTCATATGAATAGGTTTAAACATAACATAAACATTCATATTAAAACTAGCATACGAAATGTCAATAATTTATCCATAAACCATGAATGGTATAAAAATAACAAATCCACAATCAAACACATAAAAAAACCTTCAATACAATATGTATGTTTTGAATCATAATAATTCAACTTCAAATAAGCTTAAAATCCATCAAAGGATGTTGACATAGATGAAATCGAAACTATTTGAGAGAAATATCTCTATTTTGAAATTATTTAAAAGTCACGTAATTATAAAATAAAACATTTAATTTTAAAATATTATTATAATATTGTAATGGAATCTTTGATTATTTTATAATTGTGTAAAATAGCTGCACCTGCCATATAAGTTAAAGAAAGACATTATTACCTTAATTTTGTCGAAAAGGTTAAAAAGGACCTTGTTTGGAAAATGACGGAAAGATTCCTTTATAAAAATCTTATAAAATTTCAAACAAGGGTGTAAATGAATTTAACCAATATTATATAAAATATTAAGAATGTTTTTGAAATAAATTTTTAAGAAACTTGGATGTGGATGATAAAGAGGTCCCAGTATATAATTACGTATAAACAACCTTGGATAATGAAGAGATTGTAGAATTAACCCTTACCTTATACATTTCCTTGGTCAAGGGTAGGATAACCTCCAGTATAATGGTGAAATAATTGTTATTAAATTATTCAAGAATCATATACATTAATATGATATCATATATGATCTTTTAACATTTCTTTCTTAATAATATCTTAGTATTATCGTCATTTCGGGTGTTAACAGATTCGTTTTCCTTTATATTATTTGTTATGTGAGTATTATTTGTTATGGATGCGATTTATCTTATTCCTATCCAGAATTATATCAAGTATTTAAAAATTATTTTTAATCATCTAATAAAAGTTAGCCTTAAATGGATACGATGGGGAATAAATCTCATCGCGTTCTTGGAGATGGTAATCCGTACATACGCACGAGCAACAATATCATTCTTTTGATATTCAAATAATATATAATTGGATGGTATATCATATATACAGAGTCATTATCATGTTATATTTATTATTTAAAATAATTACACATCATTATTATACCCATCCAAATAATAATTTATTGAATAATAATTACACCACGACGTGGAAACGGTAATCTGTACGTACGCACGTATGGTGACATGTCATTCAAAGGATGGATAGAATAATGAAAATGGATTTACCGTATTTATAATAACATCACAGTATATAGAATATACTGGACTTATTATTTTATAATTAAAATAACAAATAAATAATAAGTGGAAGAAGAAAAGAACTTGAAAGGGGGTGGTGAAATTATTACCTCTTCTTCAGGTTCTCCCTTTTGATTTGATCAAAAGGGATCCTTAAGTTGTATTTATGACTAAAGTAAGGCCTATAAGATGAATTGAGGGAATTTTAGAGGATATGGTTCATTAATAAGTCAATATCATGTTTAAAATTTCTATACAGGAGGTTAAATCCCATTAAAACAAAAGGAAGCATAGGGGAGGCTTTTCTCGTCTCACTATTATATCTGTGAAATATATTCCATATTCCACCCTTATTTTTATTAGTTAATGTATATACTTACCTTTAATTAATTTAAGATTATTATAATTAAATGTATTTTGATTTATATTTCCATATTATTATCTCTTTTTTCTTGGGTTTTATGTTTTCAATGTTACCAAAATATTAAGGGTTTTTTGTCTAAATTTTCCTTCTTAGAGATGTATATCATGTTATACACCTATATTATATTAGAGGGTGTATATACTAAAACATTTCCATTTTATCATTAATAAAATTATTTTAATTATATTATAAGTTTCATTAAATATTTTTATTTCTTTGAAATTATAATTCATGGTTATAAAAGTGGTAAACATATTTTGTTAAAATCTCATATTTTATCGATTTTTTTTATATTTATTCCCCCAATGATGAGATATTATGATCCATCTCTTGAGAAACTCATTAATTTTATTCTCATATAATTATTTATGATATTTCAATGTAGAAGTACCATTTTTAAAATATTTGGTACATAATTTTTTAATAATTTTTTGTAATAAAAAATGAATTTATTTCTATTTTCGGTCTTAAATTTTTCTTCTTCCTGAAATTTGTTTTAATTTTTTCAAAAATATGTTTACCCATTCGAAAAATTATTTTTTTTAAAAAATTACCATATTTTATTTCCATAAAAAAATTCCAAAGTTTTCATCTTGTTTCTTTTTGAACAAGGAACTTTTCTATCATTTTTACCATGAAAAAAGGAATGTTCTTTACTGCATGTGCACAATTACTCTCCAACATGACTGTAATTGCATTGAAGATTCATTTTTCAAGTTTACAAGGTTATTTTTTGGGAAAATCTTTTCATAATATTCTATAAATTATTGGTTTTTAAAAAATAATTTTAAGGAAAAGTATTTTCAAAATTATTTATGTTTTGAAAAACTGAATTTGGAAATGAAGATATTATATACATCAAATAAGTTTTTAATGATCTTTTCATGGTATTTCTATTCATAAAATTTAAAAAACCTTGTTTATAATTATCCTCCACTAGGGATACTTGTTATTGATACCATCCTCATTATTTCTCTAGATACAATAATATTATTTCTAATAGATTTTTGGAAAACCAATTTCCCTTCCATTGGTTAATCATTTTTCGAAGATATAATCATAGAACATGTTTATTTTCCACAATTTAACCATATTATTTGAGGAATACTGATTTTTTTTGTTTTATGATGATATGATGGATCCTCTTAATTTATTTATGTTTAATATTAGACATTACATATATGATGGGGTGTCCCATATAGCATTTAGTGAGCCTGTTATAGCATAGAAGATGAGTGTGACCTAAAAGTGATCCAATGAATTGGGTAATGTAACTTATGTTGAGAGGTAATAAGGATGTTTTTATATGAGGTTTTCCCTATGGATGTAACTAGGATCCAGTCATTTATGAAATGATTTTAATAAGGGTTGTGATGAAAAATGTTCCAAGATACCCACACATTTTTTATGGCGTATATTTGTTTATAGTATTTCTTGTGATGAAGATAGATATCATGTGGATCATGATTATTAATATAATGACTCTTTCCTTTTTCATGTTTTCAATATTTTATGATCCATGTTTTTATGGGTATGAGTTCTTCTATGATTCTCTCATTCAATTTTATTATGTATTCATACACTAAAAGAATTATTATGATCATTTATGACATTCAATTAATAATTATTATGAATTTCATTATTAAGAATATGATCTCACCCTTCTTAGGTTTACATTTCCCAATGTTATAAAGAATTCAATTTAATGAATTTTTTCTCTAAGGGATTTTATAAGGATGATGGCAATTAATTGATGTGATATAATAAAATTTGGGTTAAGTGGGATAAATGATCACATAATTACATGGGTATTGTGTATATAGGTGTTTTCCATAATTATCTAAATCTATGAACATAAATAGTCATTGAGAATTTAGGTGCTATGATTTTTCCTTTTTATTTTTTATGGTTTGGATGGATAAAATGGGTCATAATTATCCTCATCAAATCCAGAAATTTAAATTTTATGATTTCAGCACTGGATCTAGTAGTGCAGGTTCTAATATGTTATAGTTGGTTTTGTAGGTCGGTTTAGATAGATTTGGAAATTATAATGACTTAATGTTAGGTTGCATTAAGAGTTATAGATACCATTATAGATCAATAATATTATTGTTGATCATAAGTTCCATGTATAAGACACCCCATTTAAGTGTTTTTTAAGTATGAAATTTTTTGAAGTGATTAATTTAATTTTGAGTAATGTTTTATTAGGTGGGGGTATTTAAAACACCTTGGATAAAAAATTAAGTTTTATTTGTGGAGGTATTATTTGTTTCATTTTTATTTAAAAAAGGAAAACCTGAAGGTTAGGTGAGAACCCATAAGGTTATAACTTCATGTTTAGAATTTTTATGTGAAATATGGAATTTTTACATGTAACTATTATGTTTTTTTAAAAACATATTTCGTTTTATAGGAATAATGGTTGATTTTCATTATAATAAAATATAATCAAATATTTCTAATATTTCGGTTTTAAACTTACCCAGGAAGAGTTTAAAATTTTTTAGGATAGTTATTTTTGGAATGATTTGGTTTTAAATTTGGGTATTAATGATGGAATTTACAAATTAATTCCTAAAGATTATTTTTTGGAATTATATTCACATGTGATGACCATTATAGATTTAGTTAATATCTAAATACATGAGGAATATTTTATTATGATTTTGGGGATTACATCATCCTTTTAAAGTTTATTTTTTAGAAATAATAAATTCATACTGAATTCACATCGTTTGGATAAAAGGATGAGGATGTGGATAAAATTTATTAAAGGATGAAATTATACTCATCAAGTAAGTATATTTTCATATTATCTGAGACTATACGGTACGAAAATTCATCAACTCTTGTAAGGGATCTTTAAAAAGTGAATTCCTAGTAATTTCATTTATAATAAACCGATAGAATTTTTATGATTAAAAAATTATGATTTTGAGGCCCTTTATATCAATTCATCATTCACTTACATTTGATAAATGGCCTAAATAAATGTCTATAATTATTTATGATTTTATTCCATTACCACTTATGTTCTCCTATTTTGAAACCTAGTAATTTGTAACTCTATATGAAATTTGTACTTCTATTTCTCTATTAATAATATGGTGTTTTATTAAACCATTCTATTATGTGGGTTTAAAAAAAAGTACTATAAAATTTACAACCATTTATTACTGAGGTAAAGTTCAAATTGCGAGGATGTAATTTATTAAATAGGAGAGGATGTGACACCCCAATATTTTCAAAGGATAAAATTATATTTGATAGTGTATGTAACTTGCAACATAGATAATATAATGTGTTATATGCAACACTATTTTCATCTGAATTATCATGAAAAAATATTATTAGAAATCCATACACACAAACGTGATATATTTATGTTTGATATCATATTCAACATGCAACACTAGACATAAATGATCCATCATATATATTACCGTTATAACCTAGCCCATAAATTAGTGGGTATGAATAGTATTATATAGTTTATAATATATATATATATATATATATATATTACTCAATATAAATTATTGATAATTTTTATGTAAATTTTCAATCAATTTTTAGTAAATTAATTTTATTCTTCAAAAATCTGTTTTCTGCAAAAATGATCTTTATTGCATTTAATTAAGGAAATATTATAATAATTTTTTTGAACATTTAGAAAATAAATTTGATAAAATGATATTCATTTTTGGACTTGTAATATCAAAATCTACTTTGACTGATATTTTGGGACCTTTCGTAAAATTTTGATTTTTCTAGGAATAGTGAAAAAAATTTGTAAAAATGAATTTATTTTCAATAATATAAGTTATTTTAAAGTCAAAATATTTTTTCACTTTTTTTAATGTAACCTAAGTTAATTTATTTATATTTAATCCACATAATTTCTTTTAAATGAACAAAATATTTTTTTTCATATAAGTTTTCTTGGGGTTTAAAGGCAAAGAGAAGACACTGTTTCTGAGTGACAGTGTTTCCAAATGATACCATTTTAAGACAAAATCTGACACTATCCTTTAATCTGTTTTGTCCTTTTCAATTTAATATCTAATGGTCATATTCTAGTTATTTAATGGAACTACCATTATTAATGTTTCTTTATAGACATGTCACCTGACAGTATGATTGGCAAGGTATAGAATACATGAATCCTATCAGCTCTCACATGTGCACCCTAAAATAAAGACAAGAACATGACATTGTGAGCTAGAGACAAGTGAGCATTTGAAAAGCTAACTTATGCATGAAACAATATACTACTGATGAAAAATTGAGGAAATATTGATACAAAAAGGATGACCTACCATAGATCTGAGCCTCAAACATCTTTGTAGTACCAACTCAAAGATGAACACGAGCTACATATCTTACTTCATCGAACTGGAAACCATAGCACCAGACTCACGATACTCTATTTTTCACAAGAGGACTTGATACATTCAAATTATTCATCCTACTGGTACAGAGTTTAATTGAGTAACACTTAGAGAATTTATAATCCTTTCTCATCATATTTTCTTTGTTGGGTACTGTTTTTAGCAATTGTGTAGTGTGTGTGTGTATTAAAACACACACTGTCTCCTATATTAAACTAAATGATACAAGAAATCCTTCATCTCAAATCTTCTTACATATGTTTACTCCAATAGATAAGTGTGGGAGAGATCCTTGTGTGACCTAGAATTTTATGACCATGAAGAAAAGTGGAAGAGGTTGTGTGACATAGACAGTCATATGTACTATTGTTTACCCCGATCCTGGTTGTGAATCAAGTTTATTAATTTAAAGTGCTTCGGTGAATGTGATCACCAAGTGGAGTGGATTAGGTCTCAGCTTGAGACCGAACCAATTTTTTATCCACTGTGTCTTTTAATTTAGTGTTTCTCTTCTTTATATTATAATTCGGAAAACTATATTTTACGATGATAGTTAGTCTTATATAGAATTTATAACTATTTTCCCTATTAGAGTATCTTCAAAAGTAATATCAATAACTTCCATTGATATTACAGAGAATTAATAAATCTTCTGATAATTTATTTAAATAGTCAAACTATTATAACCATATTACCTTAACTAACTGGAAGGTATTCATTTTTATTGGGGAATATTTTTAAGTGTAATTTTTAACAGAAATGTGTATAAATACTCAATTAAATCCCTCTTGAGTAATCTAATCTGACCAATATTTGGTATCATAGTATTTTAATCTTATTAAGGTTCTATTTTAAAATCTTTCCTACTGTGATTTTAGTTTTTCTTTAGTGATCTATAAATTTCAGTTAGTTCCAAATTTATAACTTTTAAAAAAAAATTTCTTTATTATAAATAATAGACTAGAAGTTGATGATACCAACAGACCTCCGTTATTTAATTGAACTAATTATTACCAATGTAATATTAAAATTAAAATGCATTAAGAAATTATGGGTTTTGAAATTTGGTGTTCTATTGTAGATGAGTATAAGATTCATACTACTGTTATAACTACTAAGGTTCACCCATCTATGAATTCTTATAAAAATAATTTCAAATCCATGAATTCCTTATACTTATATTTAGGAGATGATGAATTTTAAAAAATCCTATATATAAAACATCCCATGAAATTTCCGATAATTTTTCTTTTTCTCATGAATGAAATTATAGTGTTAAAAAAAATGAGACTTAACACATATACTATTAAATATGATAATATTAAGATGAATCACGATGACCCTATTTAGGACATGTATCTCAGGTTCAATTAAATAGTAAACATTATGATCTCTCTGGGAAGATATGATACTATTGAAGACCAAATCATGAGGATTCTTAGATGCCTACCTGATAGATAGAGAAGATCTTCTTTCATTATTAGAGAGTCTTTTGGAATCAACAAACTACCTCTAAAATAACTCATTGGAAAACTAATGATGTATGAAGAAAAGTTTAAAGTCAACAAGGAAGACTAGGATGAACCCAAAATAAAATATGTGGCATTTAAGTCAACTAACTCTAAACAAAAAGAATAGGAGAAACTACAAGACTCTATAGAAAGTTTTAATAGGGAACAATAATAACTTGATAGTGATGGGGTGATGGCTCCATTAGCCCGAAGGATTAAGAAATTTTAAAAAAAGAAGAAATTTTTCTGAAAGACTAAGTTAAAAGGAATATATGATCAAAAGGGAAGTTGTAAGAAGTGTTGTAAAAGAAATGATAAGTCTGTTGAGATAGTATGTTATGAATGTAAGTGAAAGGGACATGTAAAGGTAGACTGTCCCAGGCTCACGTATAAAAATAAATATGATGACAAATGTAGAAAGTATAAAAAGGAAATCAAAGAAAAATAGAGTTCTTTTGAAAACAATTCAAGTGACATAGAGTATTCACATGATGAACAAGCTAACAAATCCAATATGTGTTTCATGAAAAAAACATTTGAGGAAACCAATGAGTCATATGCGGTTTATTAAAGAAAAAGTTACTAATATTACTGGACCCAAAAAAATATGGGTACCAAAGTGTGTTTTTATTTGACTATTTCATAGGAAAATTGTTCGAAGAGCTCCTATAAAAGCTTATGGTATATGTATAGTGGGTGTTCAAGACACATAATACGAGACAATTCATGTTTCAAGATCCTAATAAATATTCATTGTGGGAATGCCACTTCTGGTGACAATGAAAAAGGAAAAATCATTGGCATATTCCAAATCAGTAACTCTAACTCAGTTTTAATTTCTAGAGTACTTTTTTTGATGGACTAAAATATAATCTACTTGGTATTTCAAAACTATGTGATGATTGATTTCAAGTTAAATTTGAAAATGATTCTTTAATTGTTTTTAATTATAAGAATTATTTAGTATTTTTTACATTATGAAACAAAAATGTATATTCTATTAACTTAGATTATTTAGTTTCCCAAAATGTTTCATGTTTAAGTGTATTTCCCAAAGAGACATAGATTTGGCACAAAAGATTAGGACACTACAATATTAACTCCCTTATAAATCTAACTAGAAAAATGTTAGTCAAAGATCTACCCAAACTAGAGTTTTCAAATGATAATGTGTGTAATCCTTGTCAAAAGGGTAAACAACTCAAAATTTCATTCAAAGCAAGGAAATAAGTATCAAATTATCATCCTCTCAAGTTGGTTCACATGGACATGTTTATACCATCTACTGCTTCTAGTTTAAATGATAAGCACTATTTTTATGTTCTTGTATATGACTTTTTAGGTACACATGGACCTTGTTCTTGGCTCACAATAGTGAAGCCTGCTCTCATTTCACTAAGTATGATAAAACTATAGAAAATATTAGTGGACATAGAATTAAATCTCAAAGAAGTGACCATGGACATGAATTTAAAAATCAGGAGTTTAAATCCATTGCTCAAAAAATGGATAGTCATAATTTCTCTTCCCCTCAAACACCTCAACAAAATGGAGTTGTAGAAAGAAAAAATAGGACCTTGCAAGAAATTTCGGTAACCATGCTTAGTGAATATGACTTAAATATTTATTTTTTGGATGATGGTACAAGTACAAAATGCTATATTATTAATATATTATTGATTAGAACTATTCTTAAAAGAAATTCATATGAGCTATGGAACAATAGAAAACCCAAATTGAACTACTTCAAAGACTTTGGTTGAAAATTCAATATCCTTAATACCAAGGATAATTTTGAAAAAAAAATTATCCACAAGTGATGAAAGAATATTTCTAGGATATTAAATTTCTAGTAAAGCCTATATATTTTTTAATAAAAGAACTAAATGTGTAGACAAATATATCCATGTCATGTTTTATGAGACACATCCACATGAGCCTTAGACCTTTCTAGAGAATCTTGAGGATGATATTTCAATTATAGACGTCAATAATAAATCTTATGACCATCTTATGAAGGAATTTGTTAAAACATTCGGTTCTAGAAATTCATTAGATTCATTCCATAATGAACATGAACCCGTTGAAGAGCCTGAAATCACCATCCCCTCTTTATATAGGGCTGTTATAACTCTTAAGAACCATCCTTTAGATGTTTTTGTTGGATATTTAAATAAAGGAACACAAACTATAGCTTCTCTTAGAAATAGGGTAGAAAATAAAGCTTTCTTGTCACAAATTGAACCTAAAAACATCAATGATGCTATTAATGAGGAATTTTGGGTGGTGTCTATGAAATAATAACTAAATAAGTTTGAAAGGAATTTTTTTTTGAAACTTCTCTATAGACCCAAAGACATTTTTACCACATAAAAAAGTGGGTGTTTAGAAATAAAGTAGATGAAGCTAGTAACATATTTAGAAACAAAGCTAGAATGGTTTCACAAGGATATTGTCAAGAAAAAGGAATTGACTATGAGGATACCTTTTCACCATAGCTAGTCTTGAATCTATTATAATCATTCTTACATTTGAAGAACATTTGAATTTTAAACTATATCAAATGGATTTCATGAGTGCATTCCTAAATGGGTATATAGCTGAGGATGTTTTTGTTGAACAACCCCCTATTTTCAAAAAACCCCACTTTCCAAATCATGTTTTTAAATTATCAAATTCATAGTATTTTTTAAAACAATCTCCAAGAGCAGGTTATGATAGATAAAGTACTTTTCTTATTTCCAAGGGATTTAAAAAAGGTATAGGCGGTTATAATCTTTATAAAATGACTTTCCAATGACGTTTTAGTAGTTTAAATTTAGGTATACGATATTATTTTGGGATCTTCGAAAAACTATTTATGTATTGTGTTTTCTAAAGTAATGAAAAATGAATTTGAAATGAGTTTAATGAGTGAAAAAAAATTCTTACATGGATTTCAAATCATTCAAAATAAAGATGATATTATTTTAAATCAAAGAAAATATAATAAATATATTCTGAAAAGTCTTGTCTTGGACACCACAGAAAATAGTGATACTCTAATGAGTACTACTTGTAAGTTGTATCTAGATGAAGATGGAAAATATGTTTATCAAAACACTTATAGAGGGATGATTGGAAGCTTACTCTACTTTTCTACTAGCGAAACTGATATTATGTTTAGTGTATGTATGTGTGCTTGATTTCAAGAAAACCCAAAAGAGTCTCATTTAAAATTTGTTAAAAGGATTTTCATATACCTGAAACATTCAACCAATCTTGGATTGATCTATCCTATAAGACAATCATTTGAGTTAGTTAGATATTCTGATTCTGATTTTGGTGGTTATAAGTTAGATAGAAAAATATCCTCTAGAACATGTCATATTTTAGTCAAATATCTAGTGTCATGGTATAGTTATAAACAAAACTCTGTTTCATTATCTATTGTGGAAGTTGAATACAATGCTTCTGGTAGTTGTTGTGCACAAATTTTGTGATGAAATACACATTACTAGACTATGGATATCAATTCATTCATGTACCTATAAATTGCTACAATACAAGTGCTATTAGCATTTCAAATAATCTTATTTCACACTCTAAGACAAATATTATTGATGTAAGGAATCAATTTTTGAGAGATCATTATCAAAAAAGTTATATAACTTTGGAATTTATTGAAACTGAATAACATCTTGCTAATATATTCACTAAACCATTGAATTTTATGGGATAAATAAAATCATGCATTAATTAGGAATGATAAGTCTTATGTAAAAAGTTTACAGTCTTGAAGATACTATTGTACGGTTATTGTTTCACAGTTTATGGTTTCATGATTGGCAGTTTCACAAGTCACTGTCTTGGAATTACTCCCTCACTTTCATGGTTTCCTTAGTTACTAGCATGGAGTTACTATCTCATTTTTACTATCTCACAACTACTATCTCCCTGTTACTATCTTATACTTATTGTCTCAATGATACGATTGCACTATTTGGAGTCAGACTATAATGATGACACTGTGATAACCCATTCCGGTCCCACCGTAATGACTTAGTTTTCTATTTATAAAATTTAATTTCCCATATCGTTGTATCAATTATTTTATTTTTTTAAATATTTCCTTTATAAATTTGCAATTCATGAAATCCCTAAATGATAAAAACCCAATATCTTTCACTTATTTCTTCACTCCAGCTTTCTTATATCAAAACTGAAACACCTATCTTTCAAACCATTAATCCTCTATAAGCCTTTAATCTCTCTACAATTCATGTTGAATGCCTAGAATGAAGAACCCATCTTCATCAACTCCCAAGAAGTTCTGATATAATAAGAATGTGAAAAAGGCACCAAAAGTAACGCTTGAGGGACCGTTGAATCCGAATATTGTAGATTAAATAGTATTAAAAGAAAATGTAGTCTTTCTGAAGTGGTTGTTAACAAGTAAGTCACTAGTTTGGAATGTAATAGGAGAGAATGGATGGATAAATTGGTTCACAAAATAGAAAAAGCCAATTTATCTGAAACTTGTTTCCCATTTTTATCTATATGTCTAGTTTTCATTTAATATTGAGGATGAATTTGTTGTAATAATTCGGATTAATGGTTAAAGTTTTATTTTTTTCTCAACATTATGGGATAACAACCTAGGGATACCTCATGATGGAATATTTCAGGATTAAAAAAGAGGTCCTCCTCCTCCTAGTGATGTTTTTATCTGAAAATATTCCCTAGTATGTTGGACTAGAAATAAGTAGAAAATAAGTAAAATTGCAGCTAGGTTGGATGGTGAGACAAGGTTTCTATTTATGTTTATCCAAAATCTTATTCTTCCAAGGAAAGGGGATTTTTCTACTCTTAAATATCAAGATTTATTTTTGATACAACTTATGAAGAATGGGCACAAGATTAATCTATGTAAGTATATTATACTTCACATGTGTGAAATGACCAAGAGAACTTCGAAGTGTACCTCTTTATTCTATTAAACATTTATCTATTTAATGATGTATTCTAAAGGAGTTGTTGGCCCAAATTAAGAAGTCATTGAATATTAGGAATTTTGTATCTCAAGGGATATAATCAGAAGGAAACAAAATAAGCTGGAATCCTTAGAAAATGTATTAGGTGGAGGAAAATGAAAGGTTTTATGAAATGTTTAATCTAGATGAGAATCCTTCAACGCCTAAGAACATATCTAACACTAGTTTGGAACCAGAAGAATTTGTTGATTATTCAGATAAAGAAGTAGGAGATGCAGTAATTTCACCTAAGGAAGGAACTGTATTAGAGAAAGAAGAAAGTGGTATACCATTTCTATAAAATTTAGTTAAAAATTATTTAACTATTACTAAAATAAGTATTCATTCAATGGAAGAACCTGATTTTAAAAAAATAACAATCTACTAGTGTAAAAGAACAAGTTTTTCTTGAGGAGAATTTAGAATAAGAACCTACTATTGAGTAAGAGTCAACTGTTGGGGAACAATTAAATGAACAAGCGGATACTGAAACTATCTTATCTGCTGAGGAAAGAATGGAACATTTCTTTCAAAATTGCTAGAAAGGAAATGGGTGAACTTATTAGAGATGAAAATTTTGAAATTGGTTAATGGACTGAATCTCTTAGTCCCATAAGAGATGAACCTATTTAGGGGGAGCATAACCCTAGTCTAGAAAGTGTTAAAGTTCCTAATCCGGTTAATCAAATAACTTTGGATACTCGGTATAAGTTTCCTAGCTACTTTGATGTGGATAAAACCCTAGAGTCTTCAGTTAGAGGAATATATCTTTACACAATGTTTCAATTTCACTAGTTTCTTCCCTAGAAGTAATCTATAATAAAGAGCATGAACCTGTCTTAGTTCTTATTCATAAACCTACACAAGAACCTTTTTTTTCTGTGATTCACCCTGATTTGAAAACTTTTGGAGATAATTTTTTATTTGTATTTGAAATGATCCTGAACTCAGAACCTACTCCTCTGACAAATCTCAGTGAAAGAGATTCCACCTTGCTATTAGAGAAAATTATATGAAAAAATCAACCAAAAATGATTCATGAAATATAATAAGTTTGGATTGAGAACAAGCAGTTGAGTGATGAGGTGAAGTATTTTAGATCTATGGTTTAAGATATGAAAAATGTGATTCAAACTAGACAAGATCTTCCTTCTCATCCTATTTATAATGTTAGTGATCATATTCCACAGAAATTGGCACCTATAATTCAACCAAATTTGAATTAAATATATGAAAAAGTGGTTGAGAGAAACATAAATATTGTAAATGAAATGTGTGAGATTATTATTGTCCTTAACAAGAAGACTGATGAGTATAAGGGATGTTTACAGAGAGTTATAAATTAGCTTAAGTCTCTCACTTCATCCATTACAACATCAAATGCCTCTGAACATTCATCTCAACCTATAGACAGTGATATGATCAGAACTTTTTTTAAAGAATAACTTTAGTCAGTTTTATGTGGTTTTGACAGGGAAAGGTTATCTACTATCATCAAGAATAGTGACCGAGTACTTGACATAGTGAGGTTTCACTCAAATATTTCCAACGATGCATAGAAATAAATTACTAAGAAAGTGTATTTCTACTTTAATAAGATTCACTCTAGTCATGACCAGACCAATCATTTCAAGTACCTTGACGAGAATTTAAAAAATACTTCTGTCACTAATGCCTTCAAGACTCAAGTCCAAAAGCTAAAAGATTTCACTCCACTGTTGGAAATGTTCATGGAGAACATAGATGATTTCATGAAGGCAATGAAGTATAGTTGTGAGATCATTACTGATTTCATTAAATTATTGAAGCCTTATCTTCCTATGGAATGCACTACCATTGTGGCACCTGGTGCTTCACCGTTGCGGCTTGGCTCAACCCATTCCTCATCCACTGCTTTTACTCCTACCTCCATATCTGTATCTCAATCCCTGAGCCTGATCAGACCTATTTTCGTTGACCAATCCTTACATAGGTCTTCAACCAAAACCCCTCTATCACCTTTTTATTTTTAAGTATTACCTCTAACTTTTCTCAAAATTTCCTCAATCCCTTCTACAACCTCTACTTCTTCTCCTATGGATCCTTCTGATGATTCTTCCAAGGGTAGAGAGAATACTATTGACCTTGAAAAGAAGTGAAGGTTGTCTTTTTGATAGGGATGTTTTTTATTTTTTCCTCATTATTATAATGACCTCTATCTATATATATATCTAATGCAATGCGCACTATTGTTTTTTATTCTCTTACTTACATGTATTCCATGTTTATTTTATTTTTCTTATATTCTTTTTTATAATAAAAAAATGGGGAGAATAATAAAAGGGCATTAAATCCCATGATTTTTTATCATCAAAAAGGGGGAGATTGTTGGACTCTTAATGTTTTAATCATGTTTTAATGATCAAAATCATGTTATCATTTTTTAATCTATCACAAATCGTGTGTATAAATTGTTGGTTTCAAAATGATTTAATTCTTACAACTCATTGTTTGAACTTTGACAAGATTCTGATTGAGAATCTGATAAATCATGTTTGAATTTTGTAAACTATGTTTTATCTTGTTCTATAATGTTTTATTACATTCATGCTTAAGTATAATTCATTTTGAGAATATTATTTCCAAAGACAGTTTACAGATATTTGGCTAAGTCTGAGAAATCATAAGTCTACAACCAATTTTGGATTTTGGACAAGTCCATGACACTATAACCCTCAAACTGTAATCCCAACACCTTGACCCTGACAATGTAATCTAGAAACTGTGACCCTGACACTGTAATCCAGAAACCGTGACCCAGACACCATAATCTAGTCACTATGACCCTGACACTATAATCCAGACACTGTAATCCTAACACCATGACTTAGACATCGTAACCAGTTTCAGATTTCATAAAGTATGTGGCACTGGTTCCTTACTATAATCACTAAGACCTCATTCAAAGTTCCTTGAGATACCATGATCCTGACACTGGGTTTGTTCTACTATGCCTTAATCTTAATGCAACTATTTCATCGTGACTATCTCACCGCGCAAAGGAAATTGAAAAGACACTATTTCCCAATGACACAAATTCCACGTGATACCGTTTCAAGAAAAACTGAGACACTATTATTTAATCTATTTTGTCATTTTAAATTTAATTTATAATGATAATATTAGAGTTATTTAATGGTACTAAAAATATTAATGTTTTTTTGTAGACATGGCACCTGATAGTATGAGGTATGAGGTGCCGAATATATGCATCATGTCGGCTCTAACACATGCACCTCAAAATAAAGACCAGAACATGAGTCTCATAGATAGAGATGTGAGAGAATTTGAAAAAGAAAACTTATACATGAAACAATATACTACTGAAGAATACACAAAGCACTCTTGATCAAAAAAGGATTAACTACCGTAGATCAGTGCCTCAAACATCTTTGTAGTACCAACTCAAAGAAGAACACAAGCTACATAGATTACATCATCAAATTAAAATCCATTGAACCATACTCATGATACTCTATTTTTGACAAAAAGACTCGATACTTACATCTGATTCAGCCTACATGTCTAGAGCTTCATAGAGAAACACTCAGAGCATTTCTAATCCTTTATCATCGTATTTTCTATGTTTTGTACTGTTTTTAGATTTCAAGTAGCGTGTGTATGCCTATATTAAAACACACGCGGACTCCTATATTATACTGAAGGATACAAAATAACCTTCCTCTCATATCTTCTTACATCTTTTTACTCTCAAGGATAATTTTGGAAGAGGTCCTTGAATGAACTGGTAGTTTATGCCCTCAAAGAACAGTGGAAGAGGTCATGTGACCTGGACAGTCTTGTTTAATATTGTTTACCCCGATCTAGGGTATGGAGAAAGTTTATTAATATAAACATCTTGGTGGAAGGTGATCACCAAGTGGAGTGGATTAGTTCTTATCTTGGGGATGGACCAATTGTTTTACCCATTGTGTCTTTCTAATTTGGTTTTTCTCTTCTTTACATTATATTTTATAAAACTAGATTTTACTTTGATAGTTAATTATAAATAGAAGTTATAACTATTTTTCTCTATTAGAGTAGCTTCAAAAGATGTATCAGTAACTCACATTGATATTACTGAGAATTGATCAATATTTTGAGAAGTTTTTTAAATATTCAAACAATTATAACTGTATTACCTTGATAAACTGGCTTGTATTTATTTTAATTGGGGAATATTTTTATGTAAAATTTTTAACAGAAATTTCTATAAGTAGTCAACTCACCTTACTCTTGAGTAATCTACTCCGACCAACAAATAACATTTTTAGAATCACAATTTATGATTTTAAAGCGTTTTCAACCAAACATAAGTGAGAGATAAGGGTTTTCTTATCTCACTATTATTTTTTTGAGATATGTTTCATATTCACCACTTAATTTTGTTGTGGGGTGTATATAATTCTGTTGATGGTATTTTATTAAAATTATCCTTATATTTATATGGATTTACATATTCATATTAGGATCCCTCATTCATGGGTTATATGGTTTCAAATTTACTAAAGAGTTAATTGATTTTTGTCGCAATTTTCCTTCTTTGAGATGTAAGTTATTTTATACACCTATTTCATTTTATGAGGTGTATATATTGACCTTTTTACATGTTATATCATTAATATAATAATTTTAATGATATTATAAGTTTCATTAAATTTTATTATTTAACGGGGATTATGATTCAATGTTATAAAAGTGGTAATAGTCTTTTGTTGCAATCTCATCTTTTATCAAGATTGTTTATGATTATGATTCCAATGATGAGATCATATGATCCATATATCAAGAAACTCAAGAATTTTATTATCCATTGGTTACTAGTTATATTTAAAAGTAATATTATCATTCCTCTACTCATTGGTATTTAAAATTATTTAGAGAATGTTTTAATGAAAAATCTAACAAAATTTCTCACTTGGTCGGAAAACTATTTTCTTCCAAAAACATTTTCTAAAAAAAATTTCATATATATTTTTATACTTTTAAAAATTATTCCTTAAGTATATTTTTAACCATTTTATATATTTTATAAAACAAATTAAAATAATTTTCATGTCTCTTTCTAAATAAGGTGCATTTCTATAATTTTTTTCATGCAAAAGAAATGTTTCTTATTGAATGTGCCGAATAGACTACTGGTATGACTATAATTTATTTGAAGCTTCCTATACATTTTTTCAAGTTTGTTTTTAAATAATAATTTTTTTCTTAACATTTTTCAAATTCTTCTTTTAAAAAATTATTATTAAATAAAATTACTTTCAAAAAGTTTTCTGTTTTAAAAAGAGATTTTCAAGATGGAAACAGTATTTTCCTCAAGAATTTTGTTAAAGATTTTTAAATTTTATTTTAATTAATAAATATCAAAAAACCTTGTTATTAATTATAATCCACTATATACCCCACCATTGGTGGTGGGGTGGTAAGGGTTTGGGGGTGAGGGGAAAGTTGTTGGGTCAAGACACCAGGCTTGCAATTTAATTTAATTTTCTTTCTTATGTTGTGTGCCACTTTAGTAGTTTCACCCAATTTTTCAAAATTATCCTCCACTGTAGATATTTGTTATTGATACATGTCTCATTTTTTGTACATATGGAATAAAAATTTTCATAGAGATTGTTATGAAACTCATTTCTCTTCGATGGGTTAATTCTATTTCAAAGAGATTATCATTGAACCTATTTCCTTTCAAAAATTTAATCATGTTATGAAATAAATAATGATTATTTTTATGCGCTTTATCATGATATGTAATCTCTTTTCACTTTCTTCCAGTTTTGGTTCTTTAGAATTTATTATATAATGGGGTGAACAAGATAGTGCTAGGTGATCCTGTTATAGCATAAATGATTGGTGCACCCATATAATGCTCAAATTCATTTAGTAATGTACCTTATCTCAAGATGTAAGAATTAGGGAGTTAAATAAGGGTTTATCCTATGGATTTACCTATTCTCCAATTATTTATAATAAGGTTTTGACATGGGTTAGGAAAAATATGTTCTAAGATACCAACACATTTTTCTTATGTTTTATATGGGTTTATAAAGTTTCTTATAATCATGATTGATATCACATGGCTTGTGATTATTGATTCTAATAAATCTTGATTTTTTTTTGTTTTTATATTGGAGGATATATGTATTTATGGGTATGATTTCTTTTGTGATTTTCCCATACACTCTAATTATGTCTTCATTACCTTGTGAACTTCTTATGCTCATGAAGGAAATTGACCCTCTAATGATTATGAGTTCAGTATATGACCATTTGTGATCACCATTCATATGTTTAATTTTTACCAATTCATAAATAATATGTCTGAAATAATTATTTTAATAAGTTATTTTATATGTATGATGATGATGACTTAATTTGAAATATGAAAAGCTAAGTTAAGTGGGATAAATTTTCATTTGACGACATGGGTTTTGTTTATATATGGGTTTTTCATGATTATTTAAAACTATAAACATTAAAGTTACTCAAGAATATATTTTATCAAATTTCTTTTTTGATTTTATAAGGTTCAGATGGAAAACATGGGTCCCAATTATCAACATCAAATCTGGAAATGTAAAGTTTTTTATTTTAGCACCGGATCATGGAGTTAAAGTGTTTGTCTGTTATATTGGATATCACATTATCGTTGAGTTATTTTTCTAACAATACATGAACATGTGTTTTGCTTATATAATTATCCATATGTGACACATAAGGGTGATTTTTATGGATATTGTCCACGAGAGGGTAAGTTTTAAAGACCAAGGATTACTGATAGGAAGATATTGGATTCATGAGATTGATATTCTTGATTATCCAAAGGAAAAAAATTCTAGACTAACCTGGGGTAATGAAAAATAAAATTTTTACATGGTTTGTGAGGATCATCATCAATGAGATAACCTTCTACTAATTTGAGAAATTGATCTTGAAAAAGGGGGATCTACCCCTAGAAAGAGATATCTATCTTAGTGAAAAAGTATGCCTTGATGACCTGGGTGTTAACTTGAAACTCAAGGGTCAATAGGTTTATTTTATGTGTGACGTATTAATTTATTAATTATCACAATGTTTATCACTTTATTCCATGACCTATATTTCACATTCATATTTTGTTTTGACATTGTGTTATCAACCTCCGAAGTTGTACTCACACCCTGGACGGTCCACCATTTCATAGTAGAATATACTTCATAGATATAGGTTTAGACAATTGAAAGGGACCTTGATGTTGATTTTTCACTAGAGGGGACAGTGTTTAGAGAAGGGATAGAAATTGGGTTTGGGACCAGAACTTTTGGAGTCATTTATCTTTCCTTTTTTTCTCTTTTTTATGACTTCCTATGAGTCATCTAGATACATTTCATCCAATATTACTATAATTTTATTATTATTAGATAGTTTAGTTTTCCCTTAAATATAAAATTACTTTAAGATGATTATTTATAATATTTATACTATTTTTTACTACTATGTTATTATTACAATTTTTTCCTCACTTCATACCATAGGTTATATTATCCCAATAACATTATTTATTCCCTTGTGTCCTATTGAAAACATCAAATATATGGGGAGGTGTTCCTAAGCTCATGCATCCCAGCCAACTAAGTCATGTGTGACAACACCAGGTTGGGGGATGTTACGATGGGTCTATTAATTCTCAGTGTTTTAATCCACTAACATTAATTTTTTTAAGTGACTATTGAAAGCTAGCCTCTTGAGAAGAGAACTTAATTTAGAACATAGAACAGTTATGCTAAATATATCATGATGTTTTATATGTAAGTATTTAGTATAAGGATTTACTTGTAGTTGGGAATTAAGTATTGGTTTGTTTGTGGAATTATGCTTATTGAGTTTAATGTGAGTAAAACCTTTGAGGTTATTGTGATATATTAATTCATTAAGGGTTACATATATGTTTATTTGGATATATTTTGTTTATTTTTGGCAGTTATTGTTTCCCTTTTATCTTACATTGATTTTTTTATCATATTGGCTGAATATAGTCATGTGTTGAATCTTACGTTTTGATTAGTTTTTGTGATATATTTAATGACCTTTGTATTTATAGAATAATACTTTTTCATTTATATTAGTATTTATGAATAAGTTAATAATATTACATTAAAGGAGATTTTTTTCTGAAAGAATACTCAAAACAAAACAATGGGTTTCTCTGAAATATTATGTTTCATAGAACTTTGAGTTATACTGAAAAATAATACAATAATATTATTATTATTTTAAGTGTTATTTAACACCAAGATGTTAGAATGGAGGGAATTAATAGTATTAACTAAATTTTTATATATGGTTGACACTTTTTTAAATAATTATTTATTGGTTAACAGGTTTTTTATCAATGGAAATAAAAACCAATTAAATATAAAGGATGTGTTTTTATTAAAACCTATTTAAGAGAGAATAATTTTTTTTATAAAATAATATCACCCTTTATGGATTTTTATTTAATGAGAAGTAAATGTTATATATTCAATTTAATGTTTTAAATTAATCTTATATGTTTTATATATATGATATAATAACAAATTCTATTTTTCTGATAAAAGAAGTATTTTTCTAAAAATGTTGTTTTACCACCTTTTGATGGCGAACCCTTTTTAAATTTGTTTTCTAGCACATTTATATGTCTTACTTGAAAAAAATAAAATTTTTCTTTAGAAGTAGGACATCAAAATTTATATTTGATGAATTTTATATATTTTTCTAATAACTATCACGTGTTAATGAATAGAAAAAATATGCTAAATTTTAATTGAAAACAACTATTTACATTGAGATAATTTATATAATTAAATCATATTATTTAAACGCTTTACAGAATAAATGGAATATATTTTTATCATTTAATCGAATTTTTCTCACTATAAGTAATTTTTCATTGAAATTGGACATAAAAACATGTCAATATTTTGATAGTTATTACTTATTAAAAACACACTTTTTTTGACAATGATAATTAATTTTAAATTAATTACTTCAACTTATGTGTTTTTAATTTGGAAAAATATATTCCATATTTGGAATCATAAGTTCAATTTTTTTGAATATGTACCATTTATTTTTGGACATTATGATCAGTAACATCAGTAATTATTTTATT
This sequence comes from Viscum album, assembly GCA_963277665.1. Lineage (NCBI taxonomy): Eukaryota > Viridiplantae > Streptophyta > Magnoliopsida > Santalales > Viscaceae > Viscum > Viscum album. The sequence continues at coordinate 282,307,074 of OY728137.1, read as the reverse complement.
TATCATGGTTAAAGGGTAAATCTCGTAAAAAGGGTAAAAAGTAATATTAAAATAATATTAACCTACCCTAACACATGACCTAATCCTATTAGATGAGATATTTCCGACCATGGGAATCCTTGGGTTTATTTTGGGACCCCATAGAGCCACTTGGATGGGAAATTACCTTTTATAATAATTAATTTACAATAAAGATAAATATAACATAAACGTGTATCTTTTACTAAAACACTTTTAATATGGGTTTATATAACTAATCACTATGAATATAAACATTAGTTATAATGAAAAAATTATTTCTTAAGTCAAGGTCTTTTAATTATAATTTTTAGACATTGTATAAAAAAATTTAACTATTACATAATGATGATGTAGTGATCGATTCATTAAAAAAGTATTCAAATAAATGTTATTATAAATTTTAAAATAAATAAATTTTGAATATATTAATTCCATCCACAAATTTTATGGATTATATTGACATATTATATTTGAGTTAATGTATTTGGTTCGAAGGAATCAGGTTGTTATGAATTCTTAAAAAAGTCAAGTATGAATATTGTCCAAAATTGACACAATTCATAACATAAAATTGTTTATTAAATGATATTAAATTCTTAAAAATTTAATATTTTCCCAAATTATAATAAAAAAACCAAATATTTTATAAATGATTTACTTTTTGGATCACCTGGCGTGATATTGTAATTACATTAACCCACAATGTGTAAAAAACATGATATCACTATAAGATTAAAAATGTAAAATAAGGGTTAAACTAACAAGATATTGATAATAAATATTCAGAACTTGTATAAAAATTATTTTATGAGGGTTATTTGAACCAATATCATCCTATCATCGAATTAAATTATTTTTGGATCATTTTTAATCGAAATTTAATTTATAATAAATTAATATTTCTAGACTTTTCTAAAGTTCCCCTCCTCCCTCTTATAAAGGGCCACCATCTCTACCCACATAACACAAACCTATAAAGACCCATGGCTCATCAAAATTATGAAAATAATAAGTTCCCAAAATCCACCACTTCCTCTTATAAGCCTTACCTTGGGTATAAGGAAATTCAAGAGTGACTTTTGACTCAAATCAAACGAAGTTACCAGATTTAGAGGTAATGCCTTCTCTCAAGTTATTTTCTTTTATTTCTCTTCTCCACTCCCTGTGATCTTATTATTCATTGATTAAATAATAAAAAACGTTATACTCAATATACTAGAGTGTTGTTATGATAATTATTATAACTATACTATCACAAACCTCAGATCCCCCTTTCTCTTTCGGAATTCAATGAGGCCTCCTCTCTTCTCTAGTGGACTTTAATCACGAGATTCAAGGACCGTCGCCCCTCTATGGATTATTTTGATAGATTTGTTTTCAGATCGTGGAATCTTCAAAATCGAGTGATGGTGGGGCTCTTGGATAGTCATCACTTTATGGTTTTATTTGACTCAGAAGAGGATTTGATCCAAGCCCGGCCTTCGGCACCTCGTATTTTCAACGGACTTCAGTTCTTTCTTCTTTGATGGAACTATGACATTCACTTGAAGCACGATTCTCCCACAACAGCCATATGGGTAAGGTTCCCAGAACTTCCCCTTCATTTCCAGAATCCCTCTATTATCTGCATGTTAGGAAATTTGGTAGGATGATACCTTTTCTCGAACATCAAAACGAGATAGGTTTGTCATCTCGTTGCACCCCGGGTATGTGTTGAATTTGATGTCTCACATAGACCGGTTGCTTTTATATGGATTTATGTTGGTGAATAATTCTAATATAAGCAGCTGTTCATCTATAAATCATGGGTAAATTTCTGTGATTCTTGCAAGAAGTTGGGGCACGATCTGGTGAACTGTAGGAGTGGAGGAAGGAGTAAGGCCAGTAATCCAAAATTAAAGGTGGTAGTCTATACTCCAGGGTTAAAGAATATGATGCCTAGAGTCGATGTTGTCCTTCGAGATAGTAAGGGATACTGGTAATGATATTTCGGATGCTATGAGGGAAGTGGGGGTGCCTTCAAACCCGATGGTGGATGTGGTGTTTGGAAGGTTGAAGAGTGATCTTGGTGCTCCCCACATAGGTGTCCTGGTGGAAAATGTGAATGTGGAAGATCAGTCTATTGGGACCAATGATCCAGCCCTCAATGTTCTAACCACAGGAGACATGGTGGATGTGGTAAGGCAAGCAGAGGATCCCATTGGAGATAATGATATAGTGATGGAGAAATCTATTATGGATTTCCAGGTGGGTGGTTCATCAGATGTTTTGGATGGGTGGGTGAATGTTTTAGCTGGACGGAAGTCTCACACTGAGAAGCAAGATTGCGGCTTTGAGCTTGGGAACTATTTTGTGGGACTGCTGAATGATGCAGTGGATCCTGTCCCGGATCGGGCTACTCTGGTGATTGCCCATGTTGCTTCTCCTATGCCTCCTAGGAGGGTGTCTGTTGATGCTATTTCTAAATTAGATGACAAAATGACCCTTTTCCTTGTGAAAGAGAAGGCTACTGGCCGTAGTTCTCCTGTTTTGGTGAATGGAAGTATGTCCCATATTGGAGAGGAAATCATTAGGGATTATGTTGATAAATTGTAGTCTGTTTTGCAGTCCCAAGATATTGTTTCTAGTGCAGTTTCTCTGCAGGAGGGACTGGATGGTTGCAAGGATCCTGTGAAGCTTTCACAATGTTTGGGATCAGTTGATGATAACAGTCACCTTGAGAATTAACAGGGTGTACAGGATGGTTCTCAAGAGGTGAATATCACTGGTAAATGGGGGGATGTATCTGATAGTGAAAAAAAGATTGTTGGTGGCTGGGTGAGGAGCTCTTATAGTGACATTGTTTAGGGTGGAAATAAGGTTGTATCTAGGATGGAAGAAGCTATGACTGATCCACCAAGACGAAGGAAAAGGAAAGACTATTCGCATTATCTGCAGCTGATGCCCACTAAGTCATCTATAATCAAAGGAAAAGGTATGCATTCTTCTGATGAGTACCTATATTTAGACACGCTAAATTTCATAAGGAAGTATGTTAAGGCACAGAAGCAGTATGAAAGCTTGGATTGGGAGTCATCCACTACAGATGAGGTAACCGGGAATGGGTATGGTGATGAATTTGGCTTTTATGATATGTAGCTGTTTTTTTATGGATTGTTTTCCTTACTTGATGTAATTTTTCTTTATCTTTAATAAATGGTTGGAGACTTTGTCTCTGACTAATATTTCTGGGTAGATATATATACTATATTTATATGATATTTAAATCATGAATAATATTTGAGATATAATGTACTTTTGACCACATGGACAATTTCTAATTATAACAAGTTCATTTTCGACTCAAGTACCGAATATCAACAAAATGACTGATATTAACTTGAATAAATATATGATTGTTATAACAAGGTAATAAGTTATATAAAAGAAATAATAATAATAAAAAAGATTCTGAATCAATTATAAATTAATGTATTTTTATTATTCATGGAGATAAAGAATGAAGAAGACAAGTTGGACTCAAGGTCAGGGAACTTCTTAAGACAATTTCCATTCATTGGGTTGATCTTCAACTTCTTGACTATGTAGTGATATAATTATGTGAGAAATAAATTTATATAAATTATCTTGTATTTATACATGATTTATGGTGATTTATATATAATACACATAATAGAACTATTTGATTAACAAAATGACCATTGTAAGGGAATTTCTAAACTCAATTTCCACTCATTGGGTTTTACACATACTTTGTTGATTATATTATACCAAGAGTATGTATGGAATAAATGTTTGTTTTTTTATGTGGAAATTCTCACTTCCTTTTTTTGTGTATACTATTTCAACACATAATCACCGCATTGATAAATTACTACATCATTTATACGAACTTTGTAAGAGAAATGTTAACTCAATTTCCATTCGTTGAGTTTAATATCCATGTCATTGGTTTTGTTTTTCCATGCATATGTTTGAATGACCTCTGATTGTTTTACATTTAATATCCACTTATATTCGGTGTATTTATATTTTTCACACATAATTATTTCACTAATTTATCCTTAATATAATGATACATTTTTTGTAAGGGACTACATCTCAATCTTCTTTCATTGATGCATATCATGATATTATGCACCTTTAATATCATATAAGGTATATATACAACCATTTTGAAAATTTAAATCAGGAATTTATATATTCTCATGATAAATAATTTTTTTGTTTGATTTTTTTCATTAATTATTTTTATTCAATTGTTTCTCAAGTGTTACGATACTCTTTAACTAAAACATCATTTTAATGTTTCAAATATATATTCTTATAAAACTTTCTTATTAATGACAATGTTTTCAAAATGGTTTTAAGGATTTATTTATATAGACATATATGTTTTAAAATTTTAAATATTGAATTTATTTTAAATTAATCTAAGTGTAATTGGACACTTTGATTCAAAAATATATTTATTAAATGTTTTAAATGGTTTTTGAAATGGATTGAATATTCAATACCTTGAATAGATTTCTTGTGATTGATGAGTGAAATATTAATAATATCAATCTTTTATGTTCTACGATTATATAATGGTACTTGGATATTTGACGGGTGGTTCCTTGATAAACATTGGACAGGTTGACCAAAGATATCTCTCCAATTCATTGGGTAATGAAACAGAGGTAAATGATAAATTTTCTCCTAAGAGATTTGGGGAATATATTGTGACGGGTATTCCAAACGTAACCATGAAGGTTACACCCTATGTGGTTGTGAAATCTATAATGTAAGTATGTTATAGATTCCACAAGTTACCATTTTGATTTATGACTTCTATGAGTTATTCAAAAATCTTTTGATTTCATGAAGTATAATAAATATATTATGTTTTATGAGTAAAAATTATGATTCCAATGATTTTTATTTATTCATGGACTAATGTTTTATTTCTTTATTTTATATCCCTTATTGACCTTTTTATGCCCATCCCATGTTTTTGAAATTTTTTTCACAGGGTATAAAGAATATTTAGAGAATGGAAGAATTCACGAAGATTTTTATCAAGATAATAATTATTTTCTTTTTTAAGGACATTTATTATTGTGAAAACATTGGATAGAGAAGAAGTTTCTACTTTTTAATATTTGAGATGTAATAGTTATGGACTAATTCTCTAAAACTCTAAAACAGAAAATATCCTCAAAATGAAGAAAGTAAATTCTTGATCAAAAAATCAAAATTATGTAATGTTTAATGATGAGTCCTTATAATATTAAATTATATTTTTCATGGGTCACTAGGATAAGGATTTCACTATTATGGTCTATGGGGTAGCTAAGGGTTATTGTAGTTGATATCATCAAAGATAATGGGTTGCAATGTTTTAATTGGATCACTTAGAGAGAGTATTTTGTGAGATAGGTACCATGTCATTTACCCATATACTTCATGACCTCTGGTTACATCCCACTTCATTTTTATTGAGGCATATTATTGAATGATGTATCTTTCTTATTTGTTGTTATGAATTACTGTGGTATTATCTACCTCAATTATGGTATCTCTTGGGTTTTGGTTCATCAACGATAACTAGAACTGGTTTCATGGATGGTAATTATGGTATATTGAGTATTACTATCTATTTTTTGGGGGTTTGTGATTACATTATTATCTTGGTGATATAAATTAATTATAATGTATCTTATTTTCATCTCACAATTTTAGACTAAATATAAATGGTGGGGACACCCATTGTAGTACTCCGTCCTATTTAGGCCTTATATTCTTGATTTTGGTTTCAATTTTTTTGGAAACATTGATGCTGATTGAAGAATTATTTCTATTATCATTGGAGATCTAAGACAATATTTTCTAACCATTGTGATTGGGAATGGATATTTTCTTCCCTATTTTACTTTTCTCTTTATCAGGAAGATTTAATTATTTTGAATTTGGATCAAGGACATAGAGACATGATCTTGTTCCAAATTATTTTTCGGATATTTTAGGACTACTAAACATTAGGAAAAATCACCCAGAGTGAGTTTATAGAGTTCTTTGGTTAAAAACCTGCAGTCTACAGGGAAGCATTCTATAATGGGGGGTCTTACGATATATTAATTGGAATAGGAAGCACACCAAGATGTTGTAGGAGGGAACTAAAGGATGGTTTTTATGTTCCAAGAAGGGTTATGACATATGTAATACCCAAATATTTAACTAAATATATTTAATTTCAAAAAAATTAATGTATTTGATAACTTTTTTTGAAATTGAATATCAAACTAGATAAGGTTTTAATTAATTTTTAGATGAATAGTGAAAATATTTGTTTCTAAAACTAATCCTTTTATGAATTTTTTTTATATATGAATGTACAAGATATTTATAAATCATTATAATTGATAAAATATGTTATTATATTAAAATAATATGTTAATCCTTCAAATATGTGTTTGAAATTTTAGAGCATAAGTAACATTTCATTCTAATTTGAAGCCAATTTTTCATATTTCCTTTTAATAAAAAATTTAACGGTGATATTTAGTTATTTTCATGACTTAAAATCCATGTAAATTTAATTTTTTTTTATAAATCAATTTATATCATGAATTCAAGGAAATTGATAATTTTATTATATGCATCAATTTTATGCATAAAACACACATTTTCTAAAAAATGTTTTCATGAATTTTATAGGTTAGTATTAAAATTAGGTTTTCAACGGTTTTGATTTTTTTTATATAATTTCGTTTCATATTTGAAATTATAATATTTAAATTATCAAATATGGTCAATTTTAATTTTGGACATTAAGATTAAATACTATGATTAAAACAAATAAGTCATCATGGTAAAAATATAACTAACAAAACGTGTTTTATTAATTTTAAAGGACCTAAAAAATTTCCTCAAAGTATGTGGATGAGTTTTGGATCATCCAAAAATACTAAATTACATTATTTTATGCTTTTGGAGCCTTTTCCCTTGAATCATTACATACCATTATTGAAATGTATTGACTAGTTTTAAAATTACCATTTTCTTCAATTATTAAAGGGGGTCACTTACACCAGATCATGATACACCTATAAGTTCTAATTTCCTTATAAAAATATTCAATTTTCATCCTAATAGAATCATATATCATGTTAATAAGACATTGGTCTCAATTATTTATCCTATGGACTCCATTTCCAATGACATTTCAAGGACAAATCTCATGTTTTGAATGTAAGTACTAACTTCTCCCTAATGTTATTTCTTTTATATCTCTCCCATTCAGATATATTTTACCAAATATTAGATTATTAATTTAGTATGAATATAATAATTAGTGTTTTTATATTGTGGGAACAACTATTAGCCTCCATACACCCTTTCTATAATGTAAAATTAAAAAAACATTATTCCCTACATGTGAACTACCACCCCTATAAAGTGGCATGTTTTCTCATTAACCACCTTACATGGATGGTCATAATGAGGAATTTTTTTGATAAATATATATTTTTGAAATTATTAAGATTTTTTTAATAAAAAATCAGCCACCTAATAATTAATATACAAACATAAAAAATAATATATTCATTCTATGTAATAATATTGTATCAATTATCCAGTCTCATAATTCTATTAAATTATGATTTATAAATTTAATAAAACGTAAACAAATATCATTATTAATCTAGTATAATGATATTGTAACTAAATCAATTATTAATGATTAAATAATTTGGTATGTTCCTTTGTAGTTTATCCTAACAACCTGCATAAATAATATAATAAAATAATATCACCGATTACTATAAGAAATTAATTATAAATAATATATGATATAAATAATTAAATAATGTTTTGTTTTTAGTTAATTAATGAAAACATTAATAATAAAATTATTAATTAAAATACCGACGTGTGTTCATTAAAAATAATTGAAACAATCTCATAATCGATTTTATATTTATGGTTTCTGACCCCCAAACCCAGGTAAACTAGACAAGTCACTTAAACCAGCCCGCCACCTGATGTGAGTAAAACCTGACAACAAAAATCGGTCATGAATATAAAAAATGAGACATAAAACTATATTATGAAGTATAAACAATCAAATATAACAAGGACATAGAATATAATCCAGAAAAGGATAAACTGGAAAGTATATCCAAACCCCACATGACTAATAGTCACCTTCTAGTGAACCTAAAACGAAATCAGTATCAATGGTAGAAGCTATCATACTACAAGATGATCTTCTATTTACCTAAGTCATATAATACAACATCTAAAAAATACAATATGGAAAATTTAGGGTGTGATGTATAGCCCATTAGTATACCACAACTATTTCTATACACGGTCTAATATCATGAATACAAAAATTATATATTAAAAAACAGTTTTACAAAGACATTTCATAAATCCAAACCATTTATACACCATTTATACTAATTTATTCCTTTTGTTTTCATAAAAACATTTCTAATTTTTTATCTACAAACATTTAAAATAGAAGTGATAAAAACAAGAAGTCATATACATGCATCAAGTGGTATATAAGTAAACACATTTCTATGAAATAACATATCATGAAATGTTATGTGATACAACCACATTAACTAAAACATGTCAGAAACTATCCATGATAATGATATTCATGTGATCAGTAACCATAAATGAAAATAACCTCATATAAGGGGTTCTATCCAATAAGACACTACATACTAGAAGCCCACAAGCCTAAACTAACATACATTAAATCCATCGAATATCAAGTCCTTCCAGTAGTTATAAAAAAAGGTTACCTCCTAGTGATGAAACACATGTGAAGTCTACCCATGTCCCATCACCAAAATACTAAAGGTTCCCAATGTATAAAGTTACAATATATTTTCAAAATCCATGTTCAAAATTTTAAAAATTATTTTCCAAGCCAAGCCAGTCTACTTCGAAGATTGAAAACCCATTCCAAAATCAACCAAATCCATTTTAATATAGAAACTCATTTTTGAAAAACATTTCCTATATATGAAGTATATTTAAGACCATTTTTATATTTATATAAAATACGGAGCCATAATATTTTGTCAATAATGACATGTAATTCATCAAATTAACCTATTTTATAGAAACACCAAACATAACAATGTAGAATCCCAGTTTCTTTCAGCAATGGTGATCAAAAACTAAGAGAATGACCTTCAAAAGACAAGTAACACCATTAAAATTTAAAGGAAAAATAAGAAAACACTATCTTATCACAAATCCATAGGAAAAAAACAACCTCAAAAAAAATTAACCAAAAGGATTACATACATAGAGAGAAGAAATCCAACCACAACATTGATCAATCATTGAAAGAAGTGATCACGACAAGACAGAATCACCCAAAATATCCTATTAAGATATTTTAGTTTGATTGAAATTAATAATATATTAATGAAGTCATAATTTAATCTGAACATCAGGGTTACAAAAATCCTTCATGAATTTACATATCGTGTAATCCAATTATAGGTTGTGTAATCCTCAATTCCCACATATGTTGAAAAACCTATCTGTTTTTATTAAAATACAATATTTTTTCAATACATGATTTTTTTAATTTTCTAATCAAGTATAATTATCAACCTTTTAATTTATTTCATAGGTTATATATGGTTTCTATCACACATTTTTTACCCCCATTACACATCATGTAATTGACTAGTGAATAAAAAATGTAGTTTTTATGCTAAAAGTTCCAAAAGGTCCCTAACATCACCATTACAAGTATCCTCACAATTCCTTCTCAACATTAGTTAACCAATGAAAAACAAAAACAAAAAAAGTTTATAACATACCCAAATGAAAGGTAATCGGTGTTACAATCTCCTGACAATAGACACATTCTAACCATATAAAAACTTGAGGATTTGAAAATCGAAAAGGAAATTTCTGCATCATCAATAACTCATAATCTGATGTTTCATGGTTATCTTGTATACATTGACATAGTTCCCATAACAAGGGGATAGTTTTAACATGTATTATGTCTTCCTGGTGATCCATTATCTAAAATTTATTCTAAACCAAAGTGGTATCATGCTCATGATCAATATCCTCTCATATAATCACATGGGAAGGGTCTAGTATATACCTCCTCAACTAGAAAAAATTAAACACATTGTGAATAGATATAAATCTAGATTTAAATTGTAATTGATATGTCACCCTCCCTAGTCATCTAATGATCTCAAAGGGGCCCAAAAACATTTGTGGAAACTTACCATGCATACCCAACCAATGATGTCCCATGTAATGGAAAACACTGATAAAGACCAGATCACCAAACTCAAACTCCAGGGGATGATTTTAACCATCCATATAGAATTTATGATGAATATTTACCATGATCAAATTTCTTGTGATTGGCTATGTCATCACTATTTTCTCATGAACAACACTCATCCATACTAAGGACCACACTCCCACATCTTCCTAGAACTAGGGATATCTAAAAGGTCACCCATTCAAAGCTTTATATGGTGGAATATTTATCAAAACTTGAAAATTATTATTATAGAAAGACTCAACCAAAGGACAATTTCATTCTCAAGATCCTCTGAAATCATGCACACAATCATGGAGAATATCCCTAATAATTTGCATAGTACTTTTCATCTCTCCATCTGTCTATGGATTATATGTTGTCCATAATTTAATCTTGGAACCCATAACCTCCTAAAACATTTTCAAAACTAGTATGTGAACCTCAGATCACAATTATAAACAACTATACAGGTAACCCTGTGGTGTCTCATAATCTCTCAGACAAATAGGCCCCCTAGTTGTTCCACTTTCAACATTTCTTTGATATATTGTAAATGCACCGATTTAGTGAGACATTCAATTATAAAACAAATAAAATCCATCCCATTATGATTATGTCTAAAACTAATAAAGAAATATATAGAAATATCATCCCAATTCCATACTGAAATTGGTAAAGACTGTATAACCCTATAGGTATCTGGTTATCCCCCTTAATTCTCTAACATGCCAGGCACCATGAAACAAAATCCTCCATTGACCATCTCATCCCTTTACACCAATACTAATGCCAGAATCTAAGATAAATCTTGGTATCTACAGGGTGAATGGACCAATAAGAATGGTTTTTATTATCCAAAAACTTATATCTCATGGAAAACAACATAACCAAAAAGTTATAGAAGCACAAAGAACCACTGGGAGACCAATACCACTCACCTGAGGTCTCTTTACCACAAAGTCATTCACTAATGCATGGTAAATATATTTTTATCACTTAATTGAGCATAAATAGCTCATAAAAAGATGATACTACTTTCATCAAATACAAAACATCTGTCCAATAAACACATCCACATTCATACTCGTCTCTGCAAATAAACTCATCAGACACCATCTATCAACCGATTCCTTCATAGCTTGTATTGATAATTTTTTTCTCAATGTATTGGAAAAAACGTCACATTTCCTATGGGAATGATAAATATTAGAAATAAAAAATCTACAGATTATAAACCCAGCTTCTCTATCAAAAATTTAGATCTCTATGATTAAAAATATGTATTAGTCTCTTAAGATCAAAAAGTATTGTAAATTGAACCCCAAAAAGATAGTGACACCACACTTTGAGTTCATTTCTAATAGCTACCAAATATTGATCATGGGTATGGTGGTTATTCTTAGGAGGGAATAATTGGTGGGATCTATAAATCACAACTTGTTTTCCCGCATCAATACACATCCCAAACACGTACCAAAATCATTTTAGAAAACATTAGAACCCAAACCTAGTTATAGAAGGGTAAAAAATGGTTCCAAAGTAAACCTCTCATTCTCTACCTAAAAATATATCTCATAATTTTAATTCCATTACAATATTTTACCCTTATGGTTCAATGTTGTTATCGATGAAGAAATCTTGGATAAGTCATGAAAATAGCATCTGCAATAACAAATTAATCCCAAGAATCTCTAAATCTAAAACACATTTTTGGTTTGCTCCTAGGAAATACCTACCTATACCATTTTATTATCCACTCATATTCCCCTCTTAGATATCACATGACTAAGAAACTTTACCTTTATAATCCTAAACTCACACTTGGAAAGATTACAATACTGATGATATTTCTGCAAGATTCAAATAATGATATCCAAATGGTTCCTATGAACCTATTATGACCTGGATTACATAATAATATCATAAAATTACAAAAAAATAATATTCCAAGAACTGATGAAATATATGGTTCAACAAATCCAACAACACTGAAAGAAATATTATTGAGACCAACTGGAAAAAAATAGACTTGAAATTCCCATATCGACTAATAAATTATATCTTATGTATATCCTCTTCTCAGAGTATCAAATAGTGATACCCTAGCCATAGTAAAATATTATAAAACCAAACATCCCCACTATGTTGACAGAAAATATCATCAATCCTTATCAATGTATATTTTTTTTCAATGGTCACATGATTTAACTTTTGAGAGTCAATACAAAGTCTAAGGCACTTAGATGCCTTATGAAGAAGGATGACATGTGACTACCCTAATAACATTCAAGGAAAAATCAATATTTTCGAAGATATTTCCAAAATCTAGACATTAAGTTTTACCAAATCATTATGTGACATATAGTAAGATGGTATATAAATGTGAATCAACCAGGGAGGAGGTAAATAGTAAACTCGATCTCTCTCTATGGAATAAAACAAAAAATCATCTATAAATACCTAAGGGTACTTTCAAACATCTACAAGAATTTGACCACCCAATAAAGGTTTAAAAGAATCAACAAAAATATCTATAAATTGCACAGTATTATGCCAGTATATGGAACAATAGGCCCTTCCCTTTCTTTTTTAGAGTCCCAGTAACCTTGGAATACAGGACTGATCCCATTGAAGTTTAAGAACTAAAATTGATGACGATAACATTTTTTATGGGCCTTAATAATTATTTCCCAATCCTTGATGAAAATCATGTTGATGGTTTCATGATCAAGAACTAAGAAGTCCAGCTCCACCTAAAATTTAGCTATCATCACATGAATCATAGGGCATCTAAAACATTTTTTGGACCTTTTTTTCCAAATGCACATAAAGGTAAAATAAGGTCATAATTTTTATATGTAATCCCAAAAATCAACTACGTTTTAAAATATAAAATAATTACTATAATCTATATTAGAAAAATATATCCTCATAGAAGGAGATATAAACATCATAAATCTTACAGTGGTTATTCTAATTTCATATTTCTCTAGAATGTAAACTGTTACATAAAGTCAGTCATTCTTAGAAACAAGAATATATCATTTTTCATGAGGATTAGACCCACCACCGATGGAAGAATATTCATACCTTAAAACTCTTTGTAAGAGTGGATCATTTTCTACTTTCCTAAGATATCTTTTCAAAAAAAACATGTATATGGAATGATTTTGGACAAAGATTAATTTTCTTAGGATCCTTCACACAGTTTTTCTTTGTATGACCTATCTTTTCACACTAGTGGAGGAAACCCCATTGATTCCTTGTAATATCGCATGAGATTGGTCCTAAGGGAATTTGACCACTCTTACGCTTCCTTTTCAGGCAATATGTTTCACCCTAACTAACCACTGAACCAACTAAAGCTCCACCCAAAATTGTCATTCCAGCTCTGTCAACATCAACAAAAGCTGACGTTTCAACTACAACAAAAAAATTTGGAAGTAACATAAGTATCAACATAGTCTGAATATCAAGTATTAGTCCTAACTAAAACCTATGAGCCTTTCGGTACTCATTAGCAACAAAATTTAATGTTGAATGCAGTAACATATAAAAATGGGTAGAATACTCAAATTGTACGCTCCTCTTCCCTGAGTTTAGAAACTCCATTGTCTTATCCTCATGGATTTAATCATGGTAAAACTTCACTTAAATATTTTCTCTACAGAATCGTAGGTACGATCTCCATGCAACTTAACTTTCTCAATATAGTCATGCTATCTCCTCTTGGCCCCTTAAGAATATATATGGAAAATCCCACTTCAGATTCTTCAAGATTAGTGATGATGTTTATGATCATATCTATCATATCAATCCCCTACATGGTTTCATAAGGTACTTTTTCACCAATAAAGATGGGTGCCTGCTACATAGTAAATTCAGATCCATGATACAGTACACATCATGGGTTCCTGACACCAACTTGACACAAAGTCTAAATAGTTTAGATAATATCATCTATCAAAGAAGGGTATCCCTGAGGATTCACCTATGAGACCCATATCACAACATCCTCTATTTTTTGGAAGATCTATTCTTAGAGTAATTTTTTAATAAACAAAAAAATGAATTAATCATGAGAAAATTCAAAAATGATATGAACAACTTCACATATTAATAAAAAATCATTAAAACATTAATAATTTAAAGGGAAGAAAAATATATCATTGAAAAACATTATTTAAAAAGTAACATTTTAATTTAAATAAACATCCCATAATGTTCCCTTAAATGACCTCATACTCCGAGACTCAAAATTGGTAAAAGTCTCTGACCACCCATCGTAACTCATTTTCTATCATGGGAGTGAGATTTCGAAACCCCATTTCAAAATATACAATCATAATTTTGATGTTCCTAACAGTTGTGTACCGAAGACATAGAATCATACTTAGGAAGTGCTAACATACTTTAGTCTTATAATCCATTTTGATGCCAAATTTTAATGAACCTACCCATTTGATCTTGAATAGAAACCTGAACAACCCCATCACATGACATGAGTAAAATAAGTTAATAAAAAATAGTCATGAATATAAAAAATATATTTATACAACCAGATTATGATGAAGAAATATACAATATACCATAAGAACATACAATACAATAAAAAGACAAGACCAACTAGAAAGTATATCAATGCTAAACATGACTAACAGTCACCTCCATACCAACCCGAACCAAAATTACCAGTTGCATCAGAGGATCTCATACAACAATATTCACTTAACCTTACCGAAATACTACAATCAACATCTAAAAATTCCATATATCAAGAGTAGGGTGTGAGCTAAATCCTTGTAGGAAACCACCACAATTTCTATAAAAGGTCTAATATAAAGAATATAACAATTATAGATTTTAAAACAAAATAATATTTATAATCATTTTTATAAATCCTAACCATTTGTAAATAATTTTAACTTTTTCCATCCTTTAATTTTCATAAAATCATTCCATATTATTAATCCATAAATATCAAAAGTAGAGGTGATAATAGTAGGAAATCATAACTCTGCATTAAGAGGTATATATTTAAACACATATCCATGAAACAATCTACAATATGAAGCTATGTGATATTACCTCATATATAAAAAATTGTGAGAAAAATCCATGATAAAAACAATTATGTTAGAAATACCCATAGGTGAAAAAGAACCTTACATATTAAAATATAACATATGGTACACAACATACTAGATGCTCACAATACTAAAAAGATATATGTTGGATCCAATAGATATTGAGTCCTACCAATCAATATCACAAAATTTTACATCCTAGTGGTACAGCACACACAAAGTCTATTAACATATCTTCCCCATGCTCCCAATATTCCCAATGTGAATTTTTCCAATACATTTTCAAAACCATCCTCCTAATTTTATAATGTTATTTCAAAGACAAGACAATCTGCTTCAGAGTCTGAAAACCCATCCCTAAATATGGAAAATACATTTTAAAATAAATGAACCTTCTGGAAAACATTTTCCTTTCCGTGAATTTTTTTGAAATAATTTATTACTTCAAATCAACGAATATCTCATAGAAATTAATAATGAATGAATTGAAATTCATCAAATTAATCAACTGTATATAAAAACCTACCTTAACACGGTAAAAACCTAGTTTCTTTCAAAAATGTTGTATAGAAACTAATAGAACAACCTTTGATAGAAAATAAATTTCAGTAAATTAAAATGGATCGATAGAAAACACTATCGGATCAAAAATATGCATCCAAACCATAGCCACAACCAAAACCAAAGAAGAACAAAAAGGATTACATATCCAATGAGTAGAGATCTAAATAGAATGGTGATAAAATTCTAAATGTAATGATCTGGATGAGAGGGATTCACCAAAATTCACCTAGTAAATACATCTAGGGTAAGATAAAGGAAGAATGTATGAATGAAATATGAATTTTAGCTAAACCACTTTGTTAATACAAAACCTTAGGAATTTACATGAGGTGTAATCCAATTACACATAGTGTAATCCTTGATTCCCCCATACCAAAAAAACCATGGTTTTTTATTAAAAAAGAAATATTTATTCATTTCAAGTTGTTTACCCTTTACATGGAATTTGAAATTATCACCCTTCGAATTCAGTTCACTGGTTTGGTCTGGAGGCCATTAAAAGTCACGTACTCCCATTACAGATTGTGTAATTTTACAATAAATAGAAAAAATGATATTTTTTAAGATGAAAAATCCAAAAAATATATAACTTCACCGTTGTAGGTATCCATCCAATTATATCTCATCATTACTCTACAAAATAAAAGGTAAAACATAATCAAATGTTAAAATATACCTGATAGAAATGTAATGGGGAGTTAAAAGGCTTGTGAAAAACTCTATCAAATGAAATTATATTATTATAAATAATTATAAATAATAAATTCTAGTACCTTTTATGATCTATTAATGATTAATTTCTGGGTAATAATGATGGACATCACCTTTATTATGAAACTCGTTGAAAACGATCAATATTACTCACACCCGATATTGAAAATATATAGTGTTGGTCCGAGTAGGACACTCAAGAAGGGTTTAATTGAGTTCCTCTAAAAATTTATGTCTAAAATGCTTATTTAAAAAATCCTCTAATTTTAAAACAAATAAATGCCAATTATCTAAAGTATTAGATTTAAAAAATATTTGATCATTTGAATGATTTCTCAAATATTGGTTAGTTCTTAGTTAAAACAATATGGATTACTATTTAACTTTTGAAAATAGTATACTAAATCAAATTATAATATAAGAACTTTCTGATATTAACTATCATAAAAATGTTATTTTTTTTAAATAAGTACAAATATAGTGAAAAAAACATGAAAATGCATAGTAGATGTAAGAAAGAGGTTCAGTATCAAGATGAGACTTAATCCTCTCCACTTCATGATCACTTTCAAATAAGTAGTTTACATACATATATATATATATATATATATATATATATATTAGTCACAATTTGTATCAGGTTAATAACATTATATAAATTTTTCAGGTCAACTAGACCTCTTCCATAGTTTTTGTGGGAGTGTAGAAACAAACACACAAATAGGCCATAGAAGGATCTCTTCCACTATTATCTGTGAATGTGTAAAAGTAAAGGTTTGGGAAGATATCTATGTATCTTCTAGTTTGGATTATGATTCAGTGCATGTTTATAAAATAGAGACACACACTTCTTGAAATGTAAATAAAGTACATAGTATGAGAAAAATGACAAGAAGAGTTTTGAATTCTAAATGTGGTGTTCTAGGAAGCATCTGGACTCCTTCAAGATGGTAGAAGTGAAGCTAGATTCATCTTCCAGAAACAAATAAAAAACAGGATTTGTTTTGTATTCTATCTTTTTTCCCAGTGAGGTAGAATAATCCTCATATTTCCCATGTCTTATATGTTTTTTCTATAGAGATTTTTTCCTTTTGGTTTTTAGTAGTATCTTCATGTATGTACAGTTGGAAACTCAGGTTTTTTCTCTAAGGTGCATGAACAGATTAGTATATGTCCTCCAGGTCACCTCTTTCTCTGTATCTTTATTATTGATATATATATTTCCTTTATACAAAAAAATCATCATGTTCTCTAGTACCTCATACCTCGTACTAGTCTCGGACATCATTAAATGTTGTCTAAAAAAGATTGAAAATCTCATTAATATAATAACCAGTATTATGTTTCATAAATATGATTGCTAGATGTAATTTTTAATTTAATAGAAATACCATCGGTGACTTAGTCCATCGAAAGTTAAGACTATTGGTGACTCATGTTATCATGGATTCATGTTTTCAAAGTGTCATGCTTTCAGTAGAACGTTTTATTAGTAGATCATTTCTATTAGAAGATCAGATTATTGGTGGATCACTCTATCAATATGTCAAACATTCATCAGTCAATCGAGATATCGGTAGATGACATGTCTGTATATCATCTGTTAGTAGGTGAAACATTGGTAGCTCGACTATCAGTAGCTCTGTCACGACCCGTCCTTAGGACTCGTGTCGTGACTACCCCAAGCCCGCCTTCCATAGGCCAGGGGATAGTGACTAGAACCAAAGGATAATCACTGATAAAAGGGAAGGCATTTCTTTTAAAACTATAACACACACAATCTAAACACAAGCATTAGAAGCAACAAGTACTAATATATAAAAGAATGGTGTGATGAATGTAAGTGGGATAGTATACAAACCAAACTGAATGACATGTACAAGTACAAGTAAAAAGGGAAAATAACTCCTGGATCGTCCACCATGAAATCCTATCTAAAGGGTAGGTACATATCTCAAACAACTCATCCCTGAGGAATGTCACATCTAGTCCAGCTCCGAGCATCCTCCCATTCTCACCCTCAGCCTCGATCACTGCTGACTGTCGTCTGCACAGAACACAACAAGGTGCGAGCGAAACCCGTGCATGGGTGAGTATAACATTACTCAGTAGGGGACCCTGAGACCCCCCGAAGGTCTCCCAAAATCCACTAAGGATAATCCATAGTAGTAAGATACAATCAAGAAGTATTAACCATCCCTACATAGGTATATGACCATACATATACCTTTGTTACCAATCAAATTTCAGAGCCAACACTCGAGCCCAAGAACAACCCATTACACAAAGGAAGTAAAGTCAATCATCTTGATGATATCAACTGAAAGGCAAGACCCATCTCACACAGGTATACAACTCATGTAGAGGGGTAGAAATTATTAGTTTTAGCCACTAAATCATCTCCTTTGTCGAACCCATGTAGGATCCTGGAATAGTATCAGCACTGTCGAACCCACGGAGGATCCTGGTACAGAAGTCATCACTATCAAACCAATGGAAAATCCCGGTCTAGTACCATCGTTGTTGAAACCACGAAGGATCTTGGTACAGTATCATCACTGTCAACCCCACAGAGGATCCTGGTACAGCAGTAGGTCCATGTAGGAACCTATCATCTCAGTCGTAGCTAGCCATATGGTCTACGCACATAGAACGTTTGATTCCAGCATGGTCTTCTCCTCGAGCCAAGTGTCGATACATTAACTACCACGAATTCTTGATTTTATGTATCCCATAGTTATCTATAATCATAAGAAACTCAACACAACAGGCGGTGTGTCAATCGAATGCCCTGTCTGTGAGTTATTGGCATTTCCGTTCCAGGGGCCCAGTTGGTTTTTAGGTTCAAACCAACCCGGCCATACCCCACTGCATCCAAAACTCTAGTGGGGTATTACAAAAGAACCTTCACGCTCTATGATTTACATCTCTACAGACGGTTCATCGATCCAACACCTGTAGCCAATGATATGTGCAAAAAGGTGTAAAATGGCCATAGCGGGTCCGGGTCTGGTCAGACCTAGTCGGAGCGACCCGGCCTGACCCGGTCCGGACCAGGGTCCGCCCCGGTTTGAGGGTTTGCCCAGCCTAGAGAGACCTGGACAACGGCGGCCCGACTGATGGATTCCTAGCTGAGGGTGGCCCGGCGGCCTCCACTAGCTGCACTTAGGGGGGAGGCGTGCGCCCCCTGGAACCCGAACGGTTGAACTGTTCGGGTGGAACCGAACCAGCGCCAGGTGGCATTGGTCTATCACACGCAGGACCCAACGGGGTCCTGCTCCTCCTTGCTAGCCTGATCAGCCAGCCACTCCACACCACCGGCACTGCGTGACGGCACTGCACCCCTCCGCTGCGGCCCATCCTGGCCGTGACATTCCTTCTACGCAGAATGGAGGTGTCACACCCTCTTGGTGACCCGGCGGCCTTGCGCCGTCGGTTCCTTCACGATCAGCCCGATGCAGGCTGTAGTTGCTCCACCTCCACCATCAACACAACTAGAACAACAACAAGGGGGGAGGTTCGGACCGTGTACGTGCGGTCTGAGCCCTCCTCATTAAGATGATATCAATTGGTACCAAGGATCACAACAAAATAACAAAGAACATAGAGTAAAACTCATACTTATTTCAACTGAAATCCACCTACCTCATTTGGATGAACATTGATGATGTCATGGGAAAATATGGGCGTCGATTCGTTGTTCGTCGCGCTCATCAAGCACTCATAGTACTCAAGCTCGTGCGTCCAAAAGTGTTTAGAGTTGACGAATTTGAAGATGGAATTCTTTGTGTTCTTCGTTGGAGAGGATTAATTTCTCCAATGGTTCTCCAAATCTCCACCCAAAAAGAATTTCCAACAAAAATAAAATAATATCATATGATTTATTTTAATTATCAACATGAATTCAAATGGACATAATTAATTAACTTCAAGGAGTTGGTACATTAAATTAATGGGGGATGTTCAAGGGTTCCACCACTTAAATGAGGGTTAAAGGGGGTTTGATATTTGGGTGTACCCAACCTTAATTATCCTCCCAAGAAAGGTTATGCTTGGGTGGGACCCACAAACAAAACCTCTCATGGGAATTTAATGGGTGGTGGCCCCCACACCTAACCTCCACTTGTAGATTTTAACCGTCAAAATAAAAATAAAGTTAACACTTTATTTTTATTCAATTATAATTTTAAACCCCAAAAACTAACTTCCATTTTTGGTAGAACGCAACTGCAGTGAAGGTCTCACTAAGCAATCACCGACACTAAGAGTTCAATGCTGCCCTCAGATTTCAGTGCCGAGATCTGGTTCAAATGTTATAAAATCCCGCTCGTATGTTTACAGAACATACTCGAACAAAACTTCAAAAATTGATTTCGGGCACACCGGGCCTCAGAATCAAGCACCGTCAAAAACAACAAACTCATAAAATTCCCATGTATTTTAAAAAAAAATCTATGGAAATTCAAGGTTTTTACCTTCTCCCCACCTTAGGGATTTACGTCCCCATAAGCTATAACTCAAACTAAAGGAAAAATGGGGGTAATAGGCACGCATATGAGCCTCCTGATCCCATGTTCTCTCCTGGAGGTTCCCGTGATGCTAAAGAACGTGCACCATAAGTATCGACCGTCCACGTAGGACCTGATCATTTTGATCCTCAATCTCCTCTAGAAACTCTACAAAAATCATCTTGTCATCCATGTCCAGCACCCTGTGGTCGATGATGTGAGAAGGGTCATGTATGTATCTCCTCAGCTGAGAAACCTGGAAGACGTCGTGCACCCGATGCAACTGAGGTGGAAGATCTAAGTGGTAAGCCACCTCGCCTACTCTACTGAGGACTTGTAAAGGTCAGATGAATCATAGAGACAACTTGACGCATCGGCCAAATCTCTTTAGACCACGTCAAGGTGAGAACCGTAGAAAGATGTAGTCTCCATCCTCGTCTCCAGTGGTCTGTGTCTCCTATCAGCATAGGACTTCTGCCTACTCTGTGCAGTCTTCATCTGCTCCTGTATGATCTGCACCTTCTCCGTCATAGCTTGCACCATCTCTTATCCCATAAGCGCTAACTCCCCTAGGCCAGTCCATCATAGTGGTGATCTGAAAGGCCAGTCGTACAATGCCTCAAGAGGTTTTATCCTGATGGTGGAGTGGTAGTTCTTGTTATACACAAACTCTACCAAGGGTAAGTGATCCTCTTAGCTATGACCGAAGTCGAGGATGCATGCACAGAGCATGTCCCTAAGAGTCTAAATGGTCCTCTAAGTCTGACCCTCCGTTTGAGGATGGAAGGTGTTTCTCAAGTGAAGCTGCATCCCAAAAAGCCTCCTACATCCCCTTCCATAGACAAGAAGTGAAATGAGCATCTTGATCGGAGAAGATCATCAATGGAACACCATGAAGTTGTAATATCTCCCACACGTAGAGGCGTCTCATGCCCTCTACTGAACCTTACTCCCTGATCGGTAGGAAGTGGGATGACTTCGTGAGTTAGTCGACAATCACCCAAATAGATTCATGTCCTCTGGATGTACGTGGAAGTCCCATTACGAGATTCATGGATTTCCCATCCCACATCCACACTGGGACCTCTAAGGGCGGAAATAATCTTGATGGAACCTGGTGCTCTGCCTTCACTTAATGACATGTGAGGCATCGTGAGACAAACTCTGCTACTGCCTCTTTCATACCTTGCCACAAGTGCTGTCATCGGAGGTCCTAATACATCTTCGCCAAACTTGGATGTACTTCTTGAGAATATGTGTGAAACTCTCTCAAAACTTCCTCCTGATGTTAAACTGGTATGAAGGTATGTCCTCTGAAGTGGATGACGTGCTACCCACCTACAAAAAATCCATCAGGTGCCTACCCTTTGGATATCTTTGCACATCGAGCCATGCAGTCAACATCCCCATGTTGTTCCTCCCTGACTCTCTGAGAAGTGGAGGTGTGACTGTAAGAGACTACAGAAAGGTTGCTCCATCCCAATCCACGGAGGATAACTGCAATGCGGATAGCTGGTCTGTTGCCTCTCCTAGCAAATGAATGCCTGATCTCTTACTGAGAGAATCTTCTACAACATTCCACTTCCCAGGAGTATAGACTATCTTGAAGTCATAGTCCTGGAAGAACTCATGCCAATTATGTTTTCTTAGGTTCAGGTCCTTCTATGAGTAGATGTACCTGAGACTCTGGTGGTTAGAGTAGACTGTAAAATGCTTTCCCATCAGATAGTGCAGCCACATATTCAAGTCAAATACCACTACTGCTAATTCCAGGTCATGGGTAGTGTAGTTTTGATCGTGCTATATCAACTACCAAGAACCATAAGAGATCACTGCTTGCTCCTGCATCAGGACACACCCACGTCCAGTCCCTGATGCATCGTAATAGACTACATACCCAACACCCTTCTCCGGTAACCTCAAGATGGGTGCACTAGTCAGCCTCTGCCTTAGCTCTTGAAAACAATGTTGGCATCTCTCTAACCACATGAAAGGTTTCCCCTTCTTTGTCAAATCAGATAGTGGTGATGCAACTCTGGAGAAGTCTGAAACGAATCTCTGGTAATATCCAACCAATCCCATGAAATTATGTACCTCCATCACATTCATGGGTGGCTCCCAAGCAAGTACAGCCTCGATCTTCACTGGATCCACTACAACTCTAGCCTCTGAGAAGACATGTCCCAGAAAGTGTGCCTCTTGGATCTAGAACTGGCACTTCGAGAGCTTACCATAAAGCTAGTGCTCTCGGAGTGTGTCCAGTACTACCCGCAAATGGTAGGGAAGCTCCTCCTCGGTATCTGAGTAGAACAGAATGTCATCAAGGAAGAATACCACAAAGCGATCAAGGTATGGCTGAAAGATCCTGTTTATGAGTCCTATGAACACTGTTGGTGCGTTGGTTATACCGAATGGCATAACCAAGAACTCGTAGTGGCCATACCGGCATCTGAAAGCTATCTTCTGCACATCCTCATCCTATACTCTGAGATGGTGATAACGCAATTGAAGATCTATCTTCTAGAACCAATGTTCTCCCCTTAGCTGATCAAAGAGGTCATCAATCCTCTGGAGTGGGTAATTGTTCTTCACAGTCACCTGGTTTAGGTGCCGATAATCAACACACGGATGCAAGCTTTCATCTGCCTTCTTGGTGAAAAAAATCATGGATGCCTAGGATGAAACACTAGGTCAGATAAATCACTTCCCCGGCAAGTCCTCCAGTTGTACCCGTAGCTCATGAAGCTCAGCGGAAGTCATATGATATTCTATAGTGGATATCGGTGTCGTCCTAAGGTACAATTCAATGTAAAAGTATACCTCTCTAAGAGGAGGTAATATTGGAACGTCATCAGGGATGATATCTGCGTACTGGTCCACCACAACAGGAATACTCGGACTCTGCACATCAACCGCTCCGAGAATGAGGCTAGCCAACTGATGTGTGATCGGCTTCCCCCTTATCTGGTTAATTCCATCCTACGCTGCAAAGTCTCCCTTCTCACCGATGAAGGTAAACCTCATCCCATCCTCATGGACACACCACACTTTCCTCCTAATACAGTCTATCTGAGAATGGACTGTAGATAACCTATCCATACCCAATATGAGGTCGTATGGCATCGACGCTGCTACAATGAGATCCCAGCCGAATCTCTCACCTCCTATAGTAAGCTCACACTTCTAGAACCAGTGCATAATCATCGATTCTGCTCTCGTAGGAGTCTATAGCCATAAGGATTGAGCTAATTGCTCTATCAGAATCTTCGAGCTCCGAATGAGGGAAGCAAAAATAAAATAATGACTCACACCGGTGTCTATAAGTATTGAAGCATGGGTGGAGTAGACACAGATATTACCTCGAATCATCTCAGGTGTGATGTGGTATTAGGCCTCGACTACATGGAGCTAATCCTTTTACTGCTTTCTGCTCATCTGCATGGCGGGTCAGGCAGTCACGGACCATGTGACCATGACCGCTGCATGCATAGCACTGCTTGATCCTCCTATAACTGGCTCTGTCTCGTGTTCCCCACACAACCGAACCTCTATCCTAGGGTCGCCCACCTGATGGCCTAGTCCGCTTGGACGTCTACGACATATGTCTACTTCCAGCTGCAGAAGACTCCGCTACGTTTCACCATGTGGTGGGTCTCACTGCTGGTGACCTCTCAGCAAGAAAACTGTCCACAAGAAGGGCTCTCTCTAGAACCCCCACCTACATCAGAATGATGAGGGAGATCATCGAAGCCCTGATCTCATGCCTGGGTACCTGCTCGAAGGTTCGGCCCCTGATGAATTGGTCCCGTACCATATTCATGGAGTAGCGTGAGAGGTCGGTGAACCTCACTGAGTATTGTGCCACCTTCATACTTCTATGTTGCAGATGAAGCAGCTCATGAATCCGCACCACATGAAGGGTGGCTGGAACAAACTCTGACCGGAAGAGACACTCGAATTCTACCCAGATTAGTGTTGCATCGTCCTGAACCTGGAGCATCAGGCTCCACCATTTTCCTACTACTACCTACAAGATGCTCGCGACAAGGATCAACATGTTGTCGGCTAGTGTCCCTACCAATCTGAAAATTCTCACAATAGCCTCCAGCCAATCCTCATCTGCCTGTGGGTCCATCTCTCCCCTAAAAGTGGATGGTGTCTGTTTCTAGAACTCGTGAAACACACTCAAAAAACACGCACTCTCTGCTGCTGGAGCTGTTGGTATCGGTGGACAAGAGGGTAGTGGTACCGCTATTACCTTTGCTGTGATGGGGCCATGCACCGAGGCCTCGTCGCTCGGTGGGCTACCATCTCGTACAAAAATCGGAACCCTGACTGGCTTCTTACATGGGGTCATCCTGAAAAGGAACAGGTACGGCATGGTCAAAACAATATACCTGGTGATCTAACACGAAGTAATAACGAATAAAACTTTTCAAAGGAAACACACATGAAATCAGTGTTTTCATGCACTAAGTCATAAGTCCGAAGACAGAGTCCTAATGTATGGATATGTCGGCCGCCGCACCAACACCAGTTTCCCTAAACTGATAACCACACCCAATAAACATAACATTATTTCCATTATACGAATCAGAGTCCATGTTCTATGGTAGAACCTACTCCTCTGATTCAAATTTGTCATGACCCGTCCTCGGGGACCATGTCGTGACTACCCCAAGCCCGCCTTCCATAGGCCAGGGCTGGAGACTAGCACTAAAGGAGAATCCCTGATAAAAGGGAAGGCATTGCCTTTAAACGTGTAACACACACAGTCTGACCACAAGTAGTAGAAGAAACAAATACTAATATAGAAAAGAAAGGTGTGCTGAAAGTAAGTGTCCCATTATACAAACCCAACTGAAAAACAAGTACAAGTACAAGTAAAAAAGGGAAAACAGCTCCTGGATCGTCCACTAGGGAATCCTACCTGAAGGGTAGGTATAGGTCTTGAACAAATCTTCCCTGAGGTATGTACCGTCTAGTCTAGCTCCGAGAAGCCTCCCGTCTATCTCCCTCATCCTCGATCACTGATGATTGTCGTCTTCACAGAACACGACAAGGTGCGGGAAAATCCCTTGCAGGGGTGCGTAGAATAATACTCAGTAAGGGACCTCGAGACCCCCGAAGGTCTCCGAGAATCCACTAAGGATAAACCACAGTAGTAAGATACAATCACGAAGTATCAACCATCCCTACTTAGGTATATGCCCCTACATATACCAAATTTACCAATCATAGTCCAGCTCCAACACTCGAGCCCAAGCACAACCCATTCCACAAAGAAAGTAAAGTCAATCATCTCAATGATAACAACTGAAAGACAAGACTCAACTCATGAAGGTATAAAAAACATGTGTAGGGGTAGAGATGATTAGTTCAAGACACTGGATCATCTCCTCTGTCAAACCCAGGTAGGATCCTGGAATGACATCAACGCTATCGAACCCACGGAGGATCCTGGTACAGTAGTCATCATTATCGAACCGATAGAGGATCCCATTCCAGTACCATCATTTTCAAACCCATGAAGGATCCTGGTACAGTATCATTGGTATCGATCCCACAGAAGATCCGGGTACAGTACTAGGTCCACGTATGATTCAATCATCTCAGTCGCAGCCAAAAATAGGGTTCCCACACACACCACGCTCGATTCCAGGAGGGTCCACTCTTCGATCCAAGTGTCGATAAATGAACATCCACGAAGTCCCGAGTTGATGTATCATGTAGTTCTGTCTCATCATTAGAAACCCAACACGACAGACGACGTGTCAGTCGTACGCCTAACCTGTGAGTTATTAGAATTTACGTTCGAGGTTCCCAGTTGGTTTTTAAGTTAAAAACAACCATTTAATACTCCAAAAATGTTGAAACCTCTAGTGTGGTATGCGAAAAGAACCACCAGACTATAATATTTCTGTCACCGCAGACGGTTCATCGATCAGACACCCGTAGCCCAGGATATGGGAAAAAGGTGAAAACTAGCCATAGCGGGACTGGGTTCGGTCTGACCCAGTCGGAGCGACCCAGCCAGACCCGGTCCAGACTGGTGTCTGACCTGGTCCGAGGGTCCGGGCCATCCCGAGAGGGCACCCCGGCCGATGGCGGCCCAACCGGAAGGCAGCCTGATGACATGCCCTAGCCGCGCCCTGGGGGGGAGGCTCGCACCCCATGGAACCCAATCGGTTGAACCGTTCGGGTGGAACCGAATGGGCCCCTGGTGGCGCCGGTCTAGCACATGCGGGACCTGACGGGGTCCCGCTACTCCTGGATGGCCCGAGCGGCCAGCCGCTCCACAGCACCGGCGCGGCGCGTCAGCCCCGCGGCCCGCCCTGGCTATGACCCTCTACTGGCATCTGCGTGACACGAAAGCGCCGCTCGCCTCCGTTGTAGCCCATCATGGTCGCGACTTTCCTTCCACGAAGAATAGCGTTGCCGCACCATCTTGGCTACCTGGCGGCCTTGCGCTGCCGGTTCCTTCGCGGTCGGCCGGATTCCGGTCGTCGTTGCTCCGCCTCCGCCATCAACACAATGAGAACAACAACAAGGGGGGGGGGGGGGTTAGACTGTGTTCGTGCGGTCTGAGCCCTCCTTGTTAAGATTATATCAATTGGCACCAAGGATCACAACATAACAATGAAGAACAGTGAGTAAAAACTCATACTTATTTCAACTCAAATCCCCCTAACTCGTTTCAATGATAGTTGACGATGTCACGGGAAAAGGTGGGCATCGATTTGTCGTTCGCTGCGCTCGTCACACACTACCAATACTCAAGCTCGTGCGTCAGAAAGTGTTCTGAGGTGACGAAGTCAAAGATGGAATTCTTCGTGTTCTTCGTTGGAGATGATGAAGTTCTTTAAGGGTTCTCCAAAGTTCCACCCAAAAATAATTGCCAACCAAAATAAAATAATAGCATATTCTTTATTTTAATGATTGACATGAATTCAAATAGACTCAATTAATTAATTTCAAGGAGTTGGAACATTAAATTAATGGGTAAAGATCAAGGGTTCCACCTCTTAAATGATGGTTAAAGGGGTTTTGATATTCGGGTGGCCCCACATTAATTATCCTCCCAATGGTGGTTATGCTCAGGTGGGCCCCACCACCATAACCTTTCATGGGAAGTTAATGTGTGGTGGCCCCCACCCACAACCTTCACTTAGAGATTTTAACTGCCATAATAAAAATAAATTTAACAATTTATTTTTATTCAATTTTAATTTAAAACCCCAAAAACTAACTTCCATTCTCGTTAGAACGCAACTGCGATGAAGGTCACACTAACAATCATCGACGCTGTGAGTTCAACGGTTCCCTCAGATTTTAGTTCCTATATCTAATTAAAATTTTATAAAATATAACTCGTACGTTTACTAAATATATCTGAACAGAACTTCAGAAATTGATTCTGGGCACACCGGGCCTCGGAATCAAGCGTCGTTAGAAAATGCGGACTTGTAAAATTCCCATGTAATTAAAAAAAAATCCACGAAAATTCCGGGCATTTAGAATCTCAAACTTCTACCAGTGGCTCACCTTATTAGAAGCTTATGTCATCGGTAGCTCATGTATCATTAAGTCATGTATCGGTAGCTCATACTTTTTAGTGTCTTATATTTAAAAAATTCAATAATTATTTCATATGATTTAAAAACTAACACCAGAGGTTAGAATTATAATTGAACATGATTAAGGAAAATGTACATAATTAAATCATAATTAGGATAGGTAAACATGATTTGTGACCATTATAACTAGGGGAGGCCAAAAATATCCCCCTTTTTAGGATCACAAATCATGGAATGTACTTTTTCAATTATATGTTCCTTTTTTATCACAATATTAAACTTAAGATCCCCTCAAGATAGATTCCATATTATTTCTATCCTACTGGTTTTATTAAAAAGTAAACACTGAATTAAAAAGAAATAACAAATAAGGAACTAAAAATAGGATGATGTCACAAAAGTTATTCCATTTATCAAGAAGTATAAGGTATAACAAAAACTTTACAATAAAAGGACTATATCAAATCCCAATAAAAAAGTGATTCAACTAATTCTTGGGCATATCAGGTCCCATTATTTACTTTCCTTTATGATATGTAGAGGAGGGAGGATCAGAATGTTATGCAGTATGAGTGGTGAAGGAAAATAGTGTAATCTAAGGGAATGAAGAGGAATTCCTTGAAAGATAGATGGATATGGGCTTATTCTAGAAGAGTAAGTATGTCTGGTGAGTTCATGTTGGATGCTAGGATTAATCTAGATAAAGGCATGAGAATAGTTCAAGTCCAAAGGTGTGAAAAGGGAAAAAGTAAAAGCTATAGAAATAGGCAAGACTGGTCTGATAGGAGTAGATACTAGAGCAATAATAGTTGTTCTGTGATGGTGTTGGTATGGCTTGAGAAAATTTATGAAGTCCTTAATTACCTCACAACTATATTCCACTAACTTCTCAAAATAATATTTATTTTACAAGAACCTATCAAGGGTATGATTAAACTCTTTCAACTATCTAAATTTCTCTTTGATTCCTAATTCACTGGAGTTTTCCTCAAATTCTATACCAAATACTTGAAGTGACTGGTTAGCGGGTTCTTGGTGTAAATTCTCTTGAAATAGAAGTATAATTTCTTGGTAATTTCATCTTGAGACTTTGTAGCACCAATGTAATAAAAATTATCCATATCATACATTTGATCACAATTTTCCATAATTTTTTAGATACTCTCATCATCATTGATACCCATCATAGTCTGAAGTTCCTATCTAGTAACATTTCTGACCATCTCAACATGAGGAGGTTGAGAAAAAAGTGAAGCTAATATAGAGGAAACTTTTACTATATATCAGATATCTAATCTAAACTGAGTTAAATCAATAGATGGGTATGAAGAAGTATCTTTCTTAGAAGACTTAGAAGTGGTTCCTCCAAGAGTTTTCAGAACTATATCTAAATATATTATATATTTAATTTTTAGACTTTTAAAGTAATAAAACATAACAATTAATTCATTTCACATCTTCTGGTAATCTGAAACAACAGTTTCTGAAAGAGTGATCAATCATGGTTCAACCAGACACACAACCCTCCCACTAATTAAATCAGAATCTCTTTCACCAATTCTAGAAACAAGTGCATGTGGCTATGAAGGGGTTGATCTAATAGTAGGCAACGGCTCTTCCGTGAATGCATTAAAATAATCTTTGGTGATATATTCCATAATTTATGAATTAACTATAGGAATCAGTGAAGTCCTCTCCTCTACATTAGGATAATCCAATCCAAGAGTATAATACCATGGGACCCTCAAAACAAGTACCAAAATATCATCCAATGGAGAAATCACAGTAACATTAGCTCATTTAGCTTTTGTCTCCCCTCAACTGATGTCCTCTTTCTTGAATAAACCAACTCCCTCATTAGAGTCAAAGACATATCCCTTACAACCTGAAATTTCCCCTGAACATGGACATTAAGAGCTCTTTCTTCAACCACATTTGGTTCAACATGAGCATTAATAACACTTTACTTAATCACAACATGTTTAGTACCCCATGGGATTCCACAATAGGTCCTTGTTAAACTATGGGGGGACCAATAAGAATCACATTTTCAACACGATCTAGGGACAGATCAATAGTATCTCCACCGTGACCTTGTTCATCATCACCATGGTCTAATCCACTTTCTAAATTATCACTTTCTACATCATTCCTTTCAATTCAATATCTTCCATAATACTATCCAGATTATCCATCATCTTCATCAGCTCTATCCTCATCTTTAGCTTCATCTTCTTCTTCACTTCCACTTCTTTATTCTTCACCATATTCTTCTTCCCTACAAGATCACTCATATACTCAGAATTTTTTGACTCTTCTTTCTCACCACTATCATTCTCTGGTAGAAGTGGTTCCTTAGAAGGTAATTGTATAGGAGGACTTGTAGGACAGTAATACATCCTCTCTAGACTATCACAAATATTAGGATCACTCCTATCATATACAAGAGACTCATTTCCTTGACCTTCCTTTTCCAAATCCTCGTCAAAATAGTTTTGTTATGACCAAAAACATCATAATCATAGACTTTCACTTCATTTTCATTTACAAATTCCTTATCATTCAACATGTAAGAGTTAATTCTAGGATAAAATAAAGAGTTTGTATTGAAATAGTGCTTTATCATCTCACTGATATGAACCCAAATGTATTTTCATAAGTTCATCTTGTTGCCTTTATTTAATAGATACAAAAAAAAACACATCCTGGTACTTAATATAAGAAAATTCCCATTTCCAAGGACATAACTGATGTTGTATAAATTTGAACAAAAGTATTCTCTCACCAACAAGTTATATAGAAATGGGTCTTCTATATTCCCCATTTCCATTTAGCTCAGCCAAATCTACCTCATAACTAAAAAAAGATCACCAGGGGGAGTATCACAACCTAGGAGGTCATCACAAATACATTAATGGGGGAACCTATAGACATCCTACCCAGTTAATAGATGAAATAGACACCCTCCTACCATCCACTATCGACTTTATCAAAAACACTTCTGATCCTTCTAGATGAAACTCAGCATAAAGGTAAAACTCATGTACCAACCTCGAATAATATTGCCTCTCATTATTGGAGAACCACTAAAATAACCCTTGGGTTTGTAACACAATTAGTAGAAGAGGATTACTCAAAAACATCCAATCTAAATGTACTTACTTCTTAGGGGTCACAATGTCATTCATGGGTTCCGAATTAATAGGTGTAGATTTTGGTTGTCTAGCTTCACCTATTTTCCCCTTAGACTAATGAGACTAATCATAAGATACTTGATAAGAACTCTTTAAACTATCCATTGAGATAGTTTTAAGGGATTTGTTCGAGAGAGAAGGGTAGCTGCTTGGTAGAGAATATTTCAAATGTAAGAGTTCCAGATTAAGAATGTGGGGGTAAAACAATTTGGATAGACCCTTAATTTTATCATTTAAGGATTTGAAGACAAAAAACACTAAATACGTGTTAAAATAAAATAAAATAAATAAAATTGTTATGTTTCGAATTCCAGATAGAGAAATAAATCAATATCAGTTGGTGAGAAATATCAGTGAGACATCATTGGTGATTCACATCAGTGAGACAACATCAGTAGGTTCTCAAAAATTGATCATCCCTAACCCATGTCTAATGTAAGTCTTCCTCTCAAAATTTAAAGAATTAGTAGAAATATCTCATAGATGAGGTTCTATGCTAATGAATTCAAGAGTTATATAACCTTATTGATAATAACCTCACAAATATTTATGTCTTACATAACTATGTTTTGTTCTAAAATGAGGAAATATATTCTTAGAAATATTAATTTCATTTGTGTTTCCATAGATTATAGGGACATGTCTAAACTAATATCCATAATCTAGTAATGAGTGTTTCATCCACAAAATCTGAGCACAACAACTACCAGTAGCAATGTATTCAGTCTTGGTAGTAGGTAATGAAAAAGAATTTTTCATTTTTACTATATCATGATACTAGAGACTTAACCAAAAAGTGACATTTTCCAGAGTTTATTTTTCTATCTAACTTAAAACCACAAAAATAATCATCATAATAACTAACTATGTCAAATGGTTGTCCTCTGGGATAGAACAATCCTATTTTGGTAGTATATTTGAGGTATTTAAAAATTCATTTAAATACACTTAAATGATATAGTTTAGGGTTTACTTGAAAACATGCACACATACACACACTAAACATAAATTCAGCCCAACTAGCATTCAAGTAATGTATACTTCCAATCATCCCCATGTAATTGGTTTGATCAATAGATTTTTCATTTTCATCAAGATCCAATTTACAATTGGTACTCATTAGAGTATTACTACTTTTTATACTATCAAATCCAAACCATTTAAAAAGATATTTAGTTTACTTACTTTTATTTCAAATAATACCTTGTTTTTTATGTAAAGTTTGAAATCCAAGAAAGAATTTGAGTCATCCCATTAAACTCATTTCAAAATTCATTTTTCATCATCTTTGGAAAATCAACACATAATAAATGTTTTGAATATTGAAAGATAATATCATAAAAATATATTTGAAAATTTAGAACAAATTTGGAAATTATTTTTTTAAAAACAGTAGGATCAAATATACATTTTTAAAACTTTTTGAAATAATAAAGGTATTGAGCCTATCATACAAAGCTCTTGAAGCCTGTTTTAAACCATACAATGATTTCGATAATTTGAAAACATGATTTGGAAAATGGGTGTTTGTAAAAATAGCTGTTTTTCAACAAAAACATCCCCAACTATATACCCATTTAGGAATTGAATTTTAACATCCATTTGATATTGTTTGAAATTGAGACAAGCTGAATATGCTAGTATAATTCTAATGGATTAAATTCTATAAACATGTGAAAGGATTTCTTCATCGTCAATTCCTTCTTATTGACTATATCCTTGTGAAATTATTCTATCATTATTTATAATAATAGTGTTAGTGTTATCTAAATTATTTAGAAACACAAACATAGTGCCCAAAGTCATGGTTTCATTGGGTTTATCAATAAGTTTCTAGAATTTATTTCTTTCAAACTAATTCATCTCTTCTTGCTTAGCCATTTCCAAAAATTCAACATTGATTACATCATTGAAGTTCTTAGGTTCAATTTGTGACAGAAATGCTTGATGTTCAACCTGTTTCCTTATATAATCTATAGTATTTGTTCCATTATCTAAGGGATGGTTATAATGGGTTTTGATATATCTATAAAATTAAGGTATTGTTATCTCATGTTATTATATAGGTTTGGGTTCACTATGACACGATTCTCGAGATTTTCTAGAACTAGAGGATTTTGTTGCTTTCTTAACAGTAGATTCAGAAGGTTTAGAATTTATGTCATGATTGGAAAGATCATCCTCAATATTTTATATGGGTTTTTTAGGTTCATGTGGATCTACTTCATCAAATTTGATATGTACATATTCCCTAAAACACTTGGTTATTTTATTCAAACCCATATAAAATTTTCTGTAGGTTAAATAACCTAGGAAAATTCCTTCATTACTTTTAGAGGTAGACTTTTCAAGATTATCTTTTGTATTAAAGATAAAGACACTAAAACCAAAAACCTTAAAGTAATTAACCTTAGGATTCCTATTTTTCTGTAACTCATATGTGGATTACTTAAAGATAGTTCAAATTAAAACTCTATTAATTATATAAGAAGTTGTATCCACAACTTCTACCCAAAAGTAAACAGGTAAGTCATTCTCATTAATCATAGTTTGAAAAATTTCTTGTAATGTTCTATTCCTTTATTCAACAACTCCATTATATTAAGGTTTCCTAGGAGAATAGAATTTATGAATATAGCCTCTTTGTGAGAAAAAGTATTCAAACTCATTAGTTTCAAACTCACATCAATGGTCACTTATTAAGGATTTAATTATATGAAAACATAGGTTTTCTATTGACCTAGAATACTTAGTGAAGTGAGACCAAACTTCACTCTTATGAGGTAAAATTAAATTCCAAGTACATCTAGAAAATTCATCTACTAGAACATCGACATAGTTATTCCCACATAGATTGAAACTCTAGAAGGTACATACAAATCCATTTGAACCAACTCATGAGGATGAGAAGTTGAAACATATTTCTTTGGATTGAAATATTTTCTTGATGTTTTAGTTTTTGACAAATATTACTAAATATATCATTTGGTAACTCAAGTTTAGGTTGATCCATGACATGTCATTTTCTAGTAAGCATTCTAAGGGAGTTAATATTACAGTGTCCTAATATCCTATGATAGAGCCAACACACTTTCTGAAAATAACTTAATAAAGATATATTTTGAGAAAACTAAATAATCTAAATTCATAACATAAACATTTTCATTTTTAAATGTAATGAATACTAAATCATTCTTAGACTTGACAAAATTACAAGAATCATTTTCAAATTTAACATGAAATCCACCATCACATAAATGTAAGATTCTAAGAATATTATACATAGGAACATCCAAACAATAAATTTGGAAATTAAAATTTAATTAGTGATATAAATTTAGAAAAGGTCAATAATTTTTCTTTTTTGCATTTTCACCAAAGGTGACATGCCCACCATCAATCTTAGTATGGTTCTTAAAGATCGAATAGTCCCATGTCATGTGTCTTTAAAACCCACTATCCATGTACCATAAGATTTTATAGGAACTATCCAAATAGAATTCCTAAAAAAATAAATCAAAGAAGGAAAGATTTTGGTACCAAAACTTGATTGGGTATAGTAATATTAGTATATAGATCTTTTAGAACCCACATTTTCTCCATGGGTTTCTTATGAACAGATTGTAAAGTCCTAGAAAAATAAAATTTATTTTTTCCAAAAAAATTTGATGTAATAAAAGATATTTAAGCACTAGAACATGATGCAAATTTTCTAGAACTAGGCATAAAACCAGACTTTCTATATTTGGATACAAAATTGGTTTTAACAAGAAAATACAGGTTGCTAACCAATAATACTTTTATAAATTGGAGAAACTTATTTTACAAGTATTTGAACTAAGGTATATTTACCATTTGTGAATCTCTCTAGGTCCTTATTTAATTTCTAATTGTATAGTTTAGGTTAATTATTCACATTGAGAAATTGAGCATTCTTCTGTGTTTCAACAGTATGCTCATATTCAATTAAAATATTATTATCATGTTTTTTCTTGATAGATTTATATTTATCATTCAATTCAATGCATGTATCCTCAATAATTTTACAATATTAAAACATTTATTCATTTTTCATATTTTCTCAGTCACATTCACCTCCATAATCATAATAATTATATATATTAGATTCTAGGGTTACCTCAAAAGTGTTTTCATGAAACAAAAATTGGCTTTGTCAGCATTCTCATCATGTGAAGATTATGAGTCAGTGGATCTATCCTCAGAATCACTTTAGGTGGGCCTCATTAACTATTTTTATTTTCAATCATTGTACCCATAATTCCATTAAAACATTAATTTAGGTAAGTCAACTTTTACATGTACTCTTCTCTTACACTCATAGCACAATATTTCATTACTATTTTCATTTTTCTTCCAATACATTTGATTATTTACTTTACTTTCATAATTACCTTTATTACAAGGATTTTTTTTAAAAAATATTTCTTCAATAAATCTTCTTAAATCTTCTAGATAGATGATCCATTTCCATATCACTTTATCTTGGTGAATCTTCATTTCTATAACTTTCATCATGAACATGCACTTTTTCTTTTTGTTTGGAGGGAGTGGTTTTGAAAGACAATAACTTTATCTTTGGTTCATCATGTTATTCTTTGTTAACCTTCAGTTATACTTAATACATCATTATCTTACCTATTAGATTCTTTATAGGCAAACTACTGATATCAAAGGATTCCCATATTGATACTGAGGTTCCTGTCCATCTTTTGGTAAGAATCTGATAATTCACATTACATGTTCCTTGGATGTGATTGTCTTTCACAAAGATACCATTGTATTTAATATCTCACTGAACATGATATAAATTTCATAAATGGGTTTATTTGGAATTAGCATAAATTTATCATATTTAATAGAGTATGTATTAAGTCTCATTTCATTAACACTAGTAGTTTCTTCATGTGAAACATCTATAGTATCCCAAATTTCATTTATCGTTTTACATACAGAAATCCTATTAAATTATTCATCCCCTAAAGAGAAGTATAATGCATTAATATCTTTTTAGTTGTTATTGTTGGCTACCTTATTGGCATCATCCCAAGTGTTCCTATAAGTAGTAAGTAAATTATAATCCTCTACAATTGAAGAATATATTTCAAAACCCGTTCTTTTCAAATGCATTTTCATTTTAATTTTCCACTGAGCATAATTTCATCCATTAAAGTAGGGAGGTATGTTGGTAGTAGGACTTTATAGTCTATTTTCTATATTAAAATAAAAATAACATGATTTCATGAACTACTAATTTAGAACTAAAAGAAATTAAGAAATATTTAAAACAAAACAAAAATCACATTTGAATATCATTTGAAAATTTTAAAGCTCTGAAACATAAGATTAAAAATCAAGGATACCAAATATTGGTCGGAGTACAACACTCATGAGTGGGTTAATTGAGTTCTTATAAAAATTTCAATATAAAATTATTATTTAAAAAACCCAATTTCAAAACAATTACAGGACAATTAACCAAAGTAGTAGATTAATAAATGATTTAATTGTTATAATGATTTATCAAAGATTGATTAGTTCTCAGTTAAAATAATAATAATAACTATTTTACCCTTTTAAAATAGTCTACTAAATTAAATTATAATACAAACACTATATAAGATTAACTATCAATGAAAATTTATGTTTTCTAATATAATTACCCAGATAGTGAAAGAAAAACTTGAAAACACACAGTACAAGTAAGAAAGTTGTTCAATATCAATATGAGACATAATCCTCTCCACTTATTGATCACCTACCACCAAGAAGTTTATATATATATATATATATATATATATATAAACTTGATCCACACCAAGTAATGGGGTAACAATATTATACAAACTGTTCAGGTTAACTAGACCTCTTCCACAATTTTCATGGGAGTGTATAAACAAACAATCAGATAGGCCATGTAGGGACCTATTCCACTATTATCTGTGGGAGTGTAAATGTGAATGTTTGTGAAGATATATAAGTATCTTACAATTTGGATTAAGATTCGGTGTGTGTTTATAAAATAGAGACAAAAACTAATTGAAATG
Organism: Viscum album; assembly: GCA_963277665.1. Lineage (NCBI taxonomy): Eukaryota > Viridiplantae > Streptophyta > Magnoliopsida > Santalales > Viscaceae > Viscum > Viscum album. The sequence continues at coordinate 282,269,035 of OY728137.1, read as the reverse complement.
TAAATAAAGTACACAGGCAAAAAATGATAAGAATATTTTAGATTGCTCTATGTGGTGTTATATGAAGCTTATAGATTCCTTAAAAATGGTATAAATGAATATGGATTCATATTCTAGAAACAAACAACAAAAGAGAGAGTCATTGTTTTCTTCTGTCTTCTATTCCTAATGAGGTAGAATATTTCTTGATGTGTTCTTGTCTTATATGTTCTTTCTACATAGTTTTTTGGTATTTTGGATCATTGTAGCATCTTCATATATGCACAGTAGAAAGATGTTGTGTTTTTATTTAAGGTTCACAAACAACTCAGTATATTTCCTCCAGGTTGAATTTTTCTTGTTATCTTTTTTGTTTATCTACTTATTCAATTTACATATAAAATAAAAATATTCTCTGGGACCTTGTACCATGTACTAGTCTCGTACATAATTAATCTTTTTCTAAAAAAGATATAATAGATCATTAATATAATAAGTAGTACTATGTATCGTAAATATGACTAGTCAAGTTAATTTTAAATTTAAGCGAAATATAATAGTTGACTCAGTCTATCAGTAGGATAGACTATCAGTGACTCATGTTTTCGATGATTAATGTTGTCAAATATTCATGTTATCAATAGCTTATTCTATTGGTTGATCATTTCGATATATAGATCAGACTATCGGTGGATCACACTATTTTTATCTCAAACCTTCATAGATCAATAGAGAAATTGGTAGATGATGTGTTGACATCTCGGTTATCGGTAGGTGATATGTTGGTTTCTCCGCTATCGGTAACTGATAATTCAATTAGTAGGTAAGCTTATCTGTAGAATATGTCATTAGTATCTCAGGTATTATTGATTCATATATTGTTAGCTCATACTTATCGGTGTCTTACACATAACATAAATTCTATAATTCTAGATTATGATGTAAACACTAACACAAGAAGTTATAATTATAATTGAACATGATTATCCACGATGTATCATAGTAAAAAAAATAGCATAGGTAAACATGATTTGTGAGAATTAAAACTATAGGAGCCCAATATATAGTGTCTAATTAATATACATTTAGAGAATGATTATAATTGATGTTTCAAAGGGTTAAAATATGAGATGGTTTCTTAAATATCTTATTAAAATAGTTATTTTTTATATATGAGATCAAATGATTTAGTGGAAGTCATGAATTAAGGAACAAGATTCATTCTCTCAAATTTACTTTATTGATATATATTTTATATTATATACCATAATATCATTGATATGGTGTGATTACGTCCTATGGTATTTATTTTACCATATTTATGTAAATCATTGGGTATTAAGAGGCATATCATTATCTTTATTTAAATGGATTTTTATTCAAAGGATACCAATGTTATATGGTTTTTTTCATTTCAATTTTTCTTCATTCAGATGTGATATGTATTCACCACTTTATACCTTTTGTGGTATACATATTCTCTATAGAATTATAATGTTATAATATGTCTTAATAATCAATGTTATTAAAAATCCATATTAAATTATATGTTATGTGGGATTTCAATTCCAAAGATACCAAATTTTTATGGGTCTTTGTTAACTAAAATACCATCAATATTTTATAAAAGATCTTTTCGAACTTATTTCTTATATGTTTGGTTTATTTTAACCTAATATTTTATCTCAAGTTAATATCATTTCTTCTCCATGGGGAATTACTTTTGTATTCAATTATTTTACCTTCATGTACTTCTTCCTCAGATATTATATCCTTTTGGAGATTAATTTTCATTCTATTTAATGATGGTTTACCCTCCATGTAAATATCATTCATTATGTATAATATTATACTTTATTATTGTAAAAATAATTATCATTTTTCTCATTTGACCTTTATATTTACATTATCCACTTTTCAAAATGTTGTTTTTTACTCTTTTTATAATGTGGTTTTTCAACAAAGATATTTTAAAATACTTAAATATTTTCTTATACTTTCAATATAAATTTTTTTATCATCCACCCCAAATTCACTTATGAAAAAATTTATGTATTTTAGAATATATATTATTGAAATTAATTTTCAAAATTAATTTTTTTTAAATCACTTCACCTTTTTTAAACCATGTTTAATTTTGAAGGATCTATTATTAATTGTTTTTTTAAATAATAAACGTTCTCAATATGTTTTCACTTCACCTTTTCTAAATATTTATATATTTTTCAAAGGTACACTGTTGGGAGTTCGTTTTAAATGTGAATTATTTAAAAATAATCACTTCACCTTTTCAAAAATGACTTTTCAAAGTTTCCATAACTTCTTATTCTATACCGAATAAAAAATCAATTTCTTAAAAACTATTTCATGATATCGCTTCAATTTTATATTTATCTCTAAAGAATATTTTTTCTATCCAAATTATTTTTCATGAATTACCATCTAAATTTTATTTATAAATACATTTTTGGGTTTATTGAGTTTTTTATATCATCTATTTACATTTTTTAGGTCAATTTTTGCGACACATCTAGAAATGTTAATTAATCAATTTTTATTTATATGGGTTAATTATGATGTGGTGAATGACTATTTTCAAGTGGAATAAATATATATTTATGGTTAACTAGTGGGTTATTATATATCCCTCAAATGTATTGGTAAAAGTTTTGTATTGGTTGAGATGATGAAATGTTTTCCAGATTTGATGCACATAGCTTTGTTAACAAGCCTGTTCAGTGAATGTGATCTGGGAATATTTCATAATTTTTTTTTGTGAACATGATGTAGGAAGATTTGTTCACAATTTAGTAGTATAAAAATTATGTAAGAATAAAGTTTCACAAGTTTTTTATGTAAATGTGATGTTAGAATATTTTTTCAGAAGTTGTGTGAACTTGATTTGGGTATCTTTGTTCAAAAGATTTAACATGCTTATGAATGTGCCTTAATTATTTGTTATGCTATATTTCAATGAAATAACATATTTATATTTTTATATAATTATATCCCTAGCCTCATGTTTATTTTTTCATATTAGTTTACCGTGGTATATGACTTTTCATTTGATATTACATTTCCTTCTATCATGACTTATGGATAGATTATATTGTTCCATATTATTTTTAATATGATATTTCTCCCCTACTAATGTCTTCTCATATCATTATGATCCAACCCTTTATAAAATGTTGATGATTTTCCCTTACTCATCATTTGATCTCACCCTTTTCTTATGTTTATATTCTCCATGATTTAAAGATGATTCTACATTATACAAAGTAATTAAGGGAGTCCAGTGTGGATCAATTAAAAATAAATGTTCATAAGCATAACAAAATAATTTTCTTATGTAGATTTTACTCAATCAAACTAAACCATAAATTCTTTTTATTATGAGATTATTATGTTCTTTTCTTTTTTAAGTAATGGAAATGATGTAAAAAATATAATTTTGTCTTAGGTAGTCTCAATATATATCAAATCTAGTGTTTAAATAAATTTTCTTTAGTAGTTACCACATGATTGTGGGTTGGGATACATTCTATTGATATTGGAGTACGTCTAGGATATTTTGGGGAATTATTTTTAGTGATTTTTTGTTAGGATGTGATATATCTGGTGAAACCCCTTTGGATAAGTATAAGGTAAAATTATAAGAATAGGATGACATACCAAAGTTTTGATAATGTTTAGATTGTGTGGTTCTATTAATAAGTACATCCTTTTCTAGATATTAGAATGTATATGAGATTGAGGAATAGATTATATTAGGGGTAATCACCTGGAAAAATATTTTTTGATTAGTTAAATAAATCATTACTCTAGTACAAGATCAGTGAGCCTAAGAATGAGCACCTAGTTAGACACTCCTTATTAATATTCTTTGGTTAATCGTATAATTTTTACAACCCATTATGAAGGATTTAAATATATTTTTATTTGAGGATGAGTTAGGTTAGGAAACCTAATTGGATAATGGCCATGGAAAACAATGGTTAAACTAAAGGAGTATTACACCGATCCAATTATATCCTAGTTGAACCAAAAATATCATAGGTTAAAATGAGAGTGTCATTAGGGAAGACACCATATAATTTATTTTTCATATTACTATGATAGTTTAATATAATTGAATATATATTTTCAGAACCATTAGGTTTTAGTATTTGGTTTGAAAAAATATCATGAAAATGAAGCTATAAAAGGTATGACCCTAAATACTCATATATGTAAACTAAGGAATCATTTTTATCATAGAAAATAGTGAAAAATGAATTCTTAGGCATATTTTTATTAATAGGTAACCTAAGATAGTGACGTTGGTATATTACATAAAATTTTATCTTGGGTCATACATTTCTTATAGAAACTTTTAGAAATTTCTATTATTAAGTTATAGTTAAAAAATGTGACGACTAATTTATTTTAGGGGGGATGTAATGCCCAAATTTCATTGTATATATTTTCTTTTAATGAAACAAATTTGTTGATAAATTGTTTAACAAGAAAAAAAAACTAAAAATAACCTTGAAATATTAAATAAATATTTTAATGATAATTCCTAAATAATAAAACCTTTATGGAATAAAAATATTTTGATCAATTATAAATGCATAAAATATTAGATTAAAAAAAATAATGTTTTGAAAGGGTTATTTCAATAAAAGTTGTTTTTATATATTATATTACTAATGATAAATTTATAAATATTAGGATTTTAATTTTTAAAATGAACCTTTTTTTGAATTTATAATTCCAAAATAAGCTAAGGAATAATTTTTGGGTTTTTTGTAAACAAATTAATTTTCAAGTGAATTGTGGAAAATACCATTTTAAACAAAACTATACATAATATGACACTATTTAAATATAAAAGAGGCCTATAATTTTTTAAAACATTTTAATATTTCAAATATTTAAATATTTTAAAATAATATGTTATTCATAGAAAATTTTTATTCAAACATTTAGAACATAAGTAACATTTCATTCAAATTTGAAAACTCTTATTGTAATTTTATTTTAACTAAACTATTTAATTGTGATATTATGTTTAGGATTAATTTATAGGAAAAATAAATTTATTATTATTATAATAAATAAAATGTATTATTAAATAAACATGAAATTATAATTTTATACTATATATAATGTTTATTCTAAAAAGAACTCTTTTTTCGAAAGGATGGTTTTATGTGTTATGTGCACTAATATTAAAATTAAAATATCTAGTATTTATGAATTTTATTTGAATTTTTTATATTTTATATCATTATGTTAATTTTTTTAATATTTTCAATTTAAGTTCGGTTCATTAAAACTAATTTATGTGGTTAAAAAATAATTTACCTTAGTAAAAGTATATGTATAAAAAAAGTTTTACTATGTGTAAAAGATATAAAACTTAAAAAAAAATATTACAAGTGTGTGTTAATGATTTTTCACATAAAAACTATTCCCCTCCATTATTTTACACTTTTATATCCATTAACACTTGAATAGTGACATACCATTATTCAAATGTAATGAGTAATTCTGAAATTTCCAATATCTTCACTAATAGAAGGTGATTACCTAAAAAACATCATGGTACACCTAAAAATAATTATTTCAGCTTTATAATATTAAAATTTTATCCTCCTATAATCCTCACTAAAATTCAAAATCCTCTAGCCTTAATTAGTTATCATAAGGCCTCCATTTCTGATGATATATCAAAGAGAAATTTTATGTTCTCAAAATAAGTAATAAATTTTCACAAGTTTTTTATATTCTATCTCTCCCATTAAAATAAAATATTCCTAATATTATATGATGAATTTATAATTTATAATATACTTAATATTTTAATTTTTTTAATAAATAATCTCCACCTTCCCCCTTTTTCCATAAGGAGAACAAAAACCACATTTGTGAGTTCAAACAGACTACCTCCTCCTCAAAGCATCATATTTAGTTTCACTTCACCACATTACAAGGATGGTTCTAATGGGAAATTTAATTAATAAATATGATTCTTATGAAGTTATTTGGATTATATTAGGAAACATTTTATCACAAATTTATTATATGAGCAATAAACAGGCATCGTAAATTCAACCAAGTAAATTGAGTGTACTAAGAGGAAAAATAATTTATTCATACAATGTAATAGTTTCTTATCCATTAAATTCTATTATAAAACTATTAAATTATGCTTTATCACATTAATAAAATATAAAAAAATAATTATTCTTCTGTAACAATGATATTACAAAAAAATCACTTCATAATCATCCATTAATTATAGTTTTTTCATGTTTGGGTTGGTCTAACCACATACTTGAACAATGCTGAAAAATAATTTCAGGGATTACTATGATAACATAACTATTGATAATTTATTATATAAATAAGTAAAGAATGATTTTAATTTTTTATATTTAACGGAAAAATTAATATTAAAATAATTAATTAATATACCAATGTCCATTCATTAAAAATCCTTTAAATATGCTCTTTATTGATTTCATCTTTAAGGATCATAACCAACAGTATCATAAAATGAAATTATAACATTATAAAAAATAAATCAAAAATTATGTTTACTTTTATGATTTTGGAATGGTGAACATTGGTAGAAGAATGAATTACATCACTGTTAATATGAAATTGGTTTATAATGATCATGATTACTCACACTCAATATTGATAATTGAAAATAAATAACTAATATAAATATATAGAATAATTATAAATAAATTTTATAAAATGTAATATAAATAAATAAATATGAAATAGTTTATTAATATCGATAAATTTATTATTTTTGAGATTCAATTTATTTAGTGAAATGCTGGAATTAATGTAAGGGGTTTTTTGTCTCTAATTTATTTTATTGAGGCATATTTCATATTATGAATCTAAATGTTTTGATAAGATGTTATTTTTTTTAAAAGTATTAGTGTTCCCATATTAATTTAATTCATGGTTTTTGAAAACCCATATAATCTTATTTCTATAAATGGAATTAAATTTAAAGGACACCAAGTTGATAAGGATTTTTCATCATAATTATGTTTCATTAATATATGATGTATATTCACAACTTGTTTCCTTTTTATTGTGTATATATTGTCCTTGTTCTTATTTTATCATGATTTTATAGGATGTTTAAGGGAATTAAAATCTATCTCACAATCTATCTTTCATGGAATTTTGATTCAAAATATTCCAAAGTTTTAAGGTTTATTGATTTATAATACCTATTATTGAACATATTTTATCCATGCATGGTTTCAACCACCCTAATATTTTTATCATGTTACTTTCTCTTAAAATATTGGGAGAAATAAATTTTAATTAAATTTTTTTACCTTTCTAAATTTCTTTCTCAAGGATTATATCATTATTTAGATTAATAACACTCCTATTAATAACAGTTTCCCATCCTTGTCCATATTTTTCATTTTATCCAATGTTCTCCTTTATAATTGGAAACCTAATTATATGATACCTCATGTAACCATCGTATTTCCATTATCCTATTATCAAAATGATGTTTTTACACCGTTTTTATGATATTGGTTTTCATCTATGTTGTTTTGAAATATTCAAAAGGTTTTATATACTTTCAAAATAAAATGTTTTTTCCCTATATTTATTTTTGAAAACCTTTATGTAATTTCAAATACCTATTACGAAATATTGTTTTTAAAAGTAAAAGTTTTAAAAATTAAATTCAGTTAAATTTATTTAAAACTTTTATAATTTTCAAATTTCTTTTATTGATCATTCATTTTTAAAAAAGTACTTATTTTCAAGATGCTTTCACTTAACTTTTTAAAATAATTATGTATTTTTAAGGCTCCACTATTGAAGGTTATTTTTAAAACTAAATTATTTTAGTTTTTTCACATCACCTATTAGAAAACAACTTTTCAAAGTGACCATAACTTCTACTTTTAGACGAAACATAAAATCATTCTTTAAATACTATTTTATGATTTTTATTATATTTACTATTTATCAATAAAGGATTTATTTCCTTGGAAATTATTTGTCATAAAACACTCTATAATTATAGTATTAAAAACTATTTTTGGGTTATTTAATTATGGGTATCATCCATTTACATTATTATGTTCAATTTTTTTTGATACAATCCTGAAATTTTATAAAATCTATTGTATTTCCATGGGTTCTTTATGGTGTTATGAAGGAATGTTTTCAAGAGGCACACTTATGTGGGGATTATTGATAGTTGGGGTCATATATCAACCTCCAATTAATTAGTTATTATTTTCTATCATATTTTATGATGAAATATTTTTTTAATATGTTTTAGAACTATTTTGTTATATTTTTTTTTTGTGAATTTGATGTGGGAAGCTTTGTTCACAAGTCCGTTGTGTAAACATGATGTGGGATGATTTATTCAAAAGTATTGTGTGTGAAAGGTATGGGGGGATATTTATTTAAATTTTTTTTCTGTGAATGTGATAATGTAATCCTTGGTCAAAATTTATTTATATGATATTTATGTGTTAAACATTATACAAATGTTGCATCATGATGGTAATACAGATATCTTGGTTCACAAGATTGTATATTCTTATGTTTGTTACAAAATTATTTATTAATTTTTTTAATGACATCCAACATTTTTATATTCCTGTGATTATTTCCCTTACCATATATTTATTTTTTTACACTCTAGTTCCATCGTATATTCTTTTTCATTGTATATCACATGTCCTTCTATCATGACTTATTGACAACTACTATTATTGATTGTTCTTGTTAATAATATATTTCCCCCTTCTCATTTTTTCTCATATGATTATGATCTATTCCGTGTGAAATTTTGATGATTTTTTCCAATACTAATCATTTTACCTCACACATTTCTAATGATTTCATTCCATAGGTTATGAAAATCATTACAACTAATGATAATTATATAACGGGACCTAGTGTGCCTCAACTATAGAAAAATGTTCATTAGTGTTATAAAATAAGTTTCTTATAAAGATAGTCCTCAAAGAAACTAAACGTTCTATTTTGAGCTTTTGATATTGTTGTGACATGTAATATTTATGTTATATAAATGAGGTAAAATAAATATATGTTTATCTAGGGTTATCTCAAATTGTATCAAAACTGGTGTTTAAAGGAAAAATTTTAGTAACAGAATCAGGAGTGCATGTCGGGGTTGTTATATTGTAGCAGTGAGTGGTTTCACCCTATATGGGGTTTTAGAATGGTTTGAGTCCCTTTACATTGTTCAAGGATAATATGTAGTTTTACCAAGACCACATATTAGTAGAGACCTATGGTGGTACTCTATAGTATGGAGCAGCAGGCTGCTACATGGTGATCGTTGGGTGAGAGATTCCAGACAGTGTGGTGTGGGGGGTCACATCATGATTTTAGTTTTAAAGTATTTTTAATCTAATGAAATTATTATTCTCCCTCCCCAACCCTCACAAACACACACACTCAATTTATTTTCATTCTTACCCATTCCCCACATATTTCCAATGGTCGGTTATGGGGTGTGAACATGGTGATGTCCCACTCCAAATTCTATGTTTTTTGTCACTAAAACCTAGAATTTCTTGTGGATTCTCACGGTAAACACCTCATTCAATCTTTATCACCTCTACTATCCTTCCTACCTCATTTATCTATCAAATTCTATTCATACTAGAAACCCTATCACCAATGGGGTATAAATATAAGGTTACAATTGTTTGATATTTTGTGTTTTATATATCTTTGGCTTAAGGAGGTCTTTAATTTCATTGGTTTTCTTCCACCAACAACTTTTTTATGATGATTACGGATGGTATTTTTGTGAAATTATATTTAATTAAAATAATTAGATTCCTATTTATTATAAAATAATTTCATACCTTGATATGTGGATATATGGTACCCATGATGGGTTATAAAATGTTTTAATTGTATTTTTAACTTGGAAAAAAAAAATTTAAATGTTTTTCTGGATTTTTCTTGAGAGATCATGTTTTATGTATTTCATGTTCTTATATAATTTACTTTTATGAACTTTAAAAATGATTTTGTGGTTGTATTGGGTGGTAGTCCCCTTTTTCTGAAATTGTAAAAAAAGTCAAATAATTATTTTAAATGAAAGAGTTGTTTGGTTTTTAAATGGTATAAATGGGAGGGATTTATTCAATAAATGAGATAAACTTTTTTTCATGGTTTTATCCTAAATAGTATTTCAAATGGAGTTTTTAAATTAGAAAAAGGTACTTTTACTTTCGATCCCTTTTTAATAAGGCATGTTTGGCCCATTATAAATTATTTTTTTATCATATGTGATTCCCTTAGTTCAAGCCAATCAGATTTCCCTATTATGGGATGAATTAAGTGTTATATATATATATATATTATGGATGTGAAAAGTGATATTTCAAGTGAGGTTTTTATGGGTGAGATGATATTTATGCTTTTATAATTAATAATGTTGATTTATTTGATATTTATGTGGTATATTCATTACTCACAACTAGATGATTGAATTCATGGTAAACCTAGGATTTTAGAGAATTTTATCTATGTAAAACTATTTGGTTCACATTCTACTAGTGTACCCCTAGTTTTATGAAATTATAGTGATAGTGGGGAGGTTTCATCCTAATGATACCCATGTGGACTAGTTGATAGATTTGTGATGTTTAGAATTAAATATAGGTCCAATGTTTGTCCTATTTTGTAGTCTATAATGGAAAATCTCACTATAGGACCAAGTGAGTTTACCATGATAACAAATGTTGATAATGATATTATACTATTTACTCCCATCCCATTATCATTTTCCCCCTTTTTATTGATGTCTATGACACTAAGTATTATTTTGGTTTCATTTTTTATATTCCAATGATGGAATGGATACATGTTGTGTTGACTTATTTCTTTGTGTAATCATTATTTATAAAATAAAATATTTAAAAGTTATATTAATAAATTTGTTTTAAATGTTATATTTTAAATGGTGTTTTTATAAGAAAAAAATAATGGGTTTAAGTTGATATTTTAAAACAGTTTATTCTAATATATTTTATCATAAAAATAATATAAGGAATTGAGTGTATAATGATAAAATTTTTGTTTTAAATTATTTACATTGGAAATGATAATTTAAAAATTTATTGGAAATGGAATGGTTAAATGTATTTTTAAAACAATTTTCCCACATATTTGGTGGTATCCTACTGGGCTTGATTTCACTCACAGCCTACATACCCCAATTCGTTTATGTCACTATCATATTTCCTTAATACTTCCCTAGTTTAGATATTATTCTTGATTCTTATTCAATTTATTTTTATATATTGGTTTTTGATGTGGTGAGTGATCATGGTTCTTGGGTAATATGTTGATGGTGTTTTGGTTTAGGTTTATTTTTAGGATATAAATTTTTTATCCTTATTAGAATGGATCTTTATCTTACTTTATCTTATATATTTTTTGTTCCATGTACCATTATAATTAGATTGTGTAATGATGTGTTTTATGAGTTTTTCTCATCTTTCTAGTTTAAATATACATTGTTTGGTTCATTTTTTTTATTATTGAAGCTATTTACTTAGTGCATGGTTTTCTGACTTATAGAAGGATAATTCTAGATTTCCAACAGGAATCTACGGTGTGCTAATTAAAATTTTAGGGTGAAATCATCCAAAAAGGTTAAAATTAGATATTGTTATTCTTGTTTATATATAATGGGAATTAAGAATCATCCTCTATCCTTATCATGGATAAGCTTAGGTTTATGGTTCGTGGGTGACCTAGGATGGTTCATGATATTATATTTCATAAAATATAAGATATTCCAATTCCATGTAATATTTAATATTAATCAGTTTAAATTGGGTAATAAATATAATTTTTGTATATTCATATTATTATAGAATTTCCGTAATAAATTTTAAATTATTAATAATATTTAATTTATAAATTTTTTATATATTCTTATCTCGTGTTTCGAAAAATAAATAAAATGTTTATTTTTTTTTATTTCATTTTGAATATTAATTTTTATAAATATTTTATGATTTGTAAATAATATTTATTCATAAATTTATCTGATAAATTGTTTCTTACAAATTTGTATTCCATGCATTATATGCATTGTTCAATAATATAAGATTTAATTTTCATATACCTTAACCATGGATTTTAATTATATTTATTTCCTTGAATTTAGTTATTAAATATAGTTTATATATATTAAGAGTTTGAGTTTTGATGTATTGGATTCTCTCTTGAGTAAAGTATCCTTCAGTAAACAGGATTTGGGTTAGACATCCTACTAGGCTGGTGGTTTATACCCTATTATAGAATAGTGGGTCTCTGATATATTTGTCTCTATGATTACTTATGTAGAAATTATCAATTTCATTTAACTATAAATGTTTATATGAAATATTTACATACCAAATATATAAGATTTATTTGGATATGTATGAATATTTTTGACATCTATTTTTTGGGTAAATAAAACTGACATTGGATTTTGTCAAGTGGTTGATATTAATATGATGTAAACCTACTAATTTTGTGGATGAAAATGGATTCAAAAAGTAAATTTTCATAAACATGAATTCCTAATGGAAAAAATCATGAGATAATAAAATTTTAAATAATGAAAATATTATTAATTTAATATAAATATAATGCCTTTGAAATGGGCGAGTCTTTAATTGAAAACCTAAAAAAATCAGTGTGTGATTCCTCCTAGATCAACACTTTTCAAGAAATAAAACATTTAGTATTGGAAACTCTTATGTCTATGTTCCCAAAAATTATCTTTTATAAGGAAATCAATTAATAAGGTAACCAGAACTATTAGGTTCCATTTTATTGGATTTTTTTGGGCTTCACATGGTAGGGAGATCATAAAAATTAGAATACCAAATGAATATAAAGTTCACATCCATGTGATGATATTAAATAATTATTTTTTCACCCATCTATCCTACAATATTATATGATATGATTAATATTTTTTATCTACAAAATATAGTAAGGGATTAATCACATTATCAAATTTATAAAAGTCAGGATATAATATGGTTATTATCACACTTAATGGATATGATGTATGTATTCGTCATTTTTTTATGTACAATTAATAAAATTCATTATTAAATGAATACAAATAATGAAACTCAAAGATAAAAGATTCTATTATATATAATGAAATCTTCATCGCAAAAAATATCCAGGAAATCAATATTTCACAAGGAAAAATAAATAATATAAACTTCCATTAATGCCATTGAAACTCAAGAATTATTACTAGGAAAGAATGAAAATTATCTAATCTGGATGATCCCTTACTATGAAACTAAATAATGAATTCATTCAAAAAATGGAAATATATTACTATGATAAGCATCTAAAGAATTCACTAGATGTTTCTAATCTCATGATTTTGATTGTGGAATATATGTTTTAAAAAAAATGTGAACATTTATTCTTATAATATTATAGATAGATTTAATAAAATCTGTCAAGAATAATCTAGGAGTTGCTTGTATAAGGTGTCGAAGGCTCTCTTCTGGTGAAAAATAGTGTAATTAACCTAAATTTTACCTCATGTGATCAATATTACTGGTCATCATAATAGTAGAGAAGAATTAGGGGAAACAATTCTAGATATAAAAGAATGGTGTTTGTGGATTGCATATAGAAATAAGAAAATAAATAAATAGGAAGGATAATATATTCATTATCGAAGACATGTCCATTAAAAAAAGAACTATCCAGAATACTTAAATAGTTATAAAAACCCATGGGGAGATTCCACCTCAGGTATTAATGTCATAGAAGTAAATTATTTTATTTAGAAGGGTGTATAATACAACCTATATTTTTCCGGCTGTTTTATTATATGATAATTAAAATTTAATGAAATAGTTGATGATGTTGAAATGAATTTTTCTTTTATGTAATAAAAATAGGAGTTACTGCATTAAGGATTAAAATCCAAGATCAATTTGATAAAAAATGTATAATTTTTTGTCTTATTTTCTCCCACCTAAGAGATACTTATAAATAATGGTTGTTTGAATGAATAAAATTTATTTTTTGATATGCATGGTTTATGATTCATCAAACTCTTCAATATTTTTGAGAAAGAGAGAAAGATAAAATTAGTTTTATTCATGATAAATATTTTTACATTAATATGAAGACATACGATTCTACCACCAATAGTAGAATATTTGATAAAGTATTATTTTCAATAAATAATCCAAACAAAAGTAATTTCATAAATAATATGAAAATAATTGTTTATTTTCTAATCATTCCTACTTAAAAGAAATAAGTTTTTTTAAAAAACAAACAGAAGTTCATGTTGTGTTTCTTAACATGATATAATGTAATTAATATAGTTTCTAAGGGTCTAATGGAAGTGTATTTGATAATGTTCAAAATTGAAAAATAAAAGACTCTTCTAGTAAATGTTCAATGTTTTTTCACTCAACATCAAAAAAATAAGTGCATTATTTAGTTATAACTAATAGATCATTTTTATTGATACCAAAATTTGGTACACTTATAGTTTCTACCAAAAACTGATCTTATTTATATTTGTTTAGTATAAATTATCTTTTTTTTTTCTTATCAATCAAATGTTGTTGTTGAATAATTATTATTTTATTTTTTTGAAGGACTAAAAATTGTTACTCTTGAGAAATTAAATCCAAAAGTAATTCCTATATTTTATAGAGGGTATTTTAAATACTTTCATAATCATAAAAATGTTTTATCATTAATACCAATAATGATAATTTTATCAAGATGATTGGAAATTATAATATTTTTGAGAATGAAGTTTTGTATTTTTATCCTTATGAAAATATGGAGTATCAGAAAAATAATAATGTTTCAAATGATCTATTATGTTCAATGACTAGGAATATCTATAGTCACATATCGTCTTGTGAGGCAGTGAAAGGAATTTAGAATATGGTAGAGGCTACTCATTTTTTAACATCTACGGTGTTTGAAACTTATAGAGCTATATTAAGAGTAGACTATCAATATTTTTATTTTATACTATGAGAAATAGTGACTCAAATAAAGTAGTGTTTCATCACTATTTTAAATATTTTACAATGTTTTTTTGAGAAATGATTAATGTAATATTAGAGAATTGAAAATTTTAATGACATTATGACCATGGAGTAGTAATTGAAGATAAAACCTATCGATGACAAAAAAAAATTATAATGTTATGTCTAGAATACATAATTGTTCATTTAATGAAATATTAGAGTATATCAAAGAAGGGTGTTGAAAAAAAATGAAGAATATAGTATCCTTTTTCATCTACTTAATATAATTATAATTCTTGTTATTTTAATTATTGTTCTAATTTTTCGAAACATTAGGTTTCAAATAAGAAATGTACACATTCAAATAAAACCATTTTGGGTAAGAGTGAGAATGAACTTTCTAAACATTTTAGAACAGGTAATAAGATTTTAGGAAATAATAATGTTTATATACTTACCATAAATACATAAATAATAGATATTATAAGACAGTTAATTCCTAAGTCATTTTCAATGAATGTAAGAGTACAGGTCATATTAGACCAAATTGATTGAAATTTAAAAAGAATGAATTAAAATAAAATATGCACACTTTGAGTATGGGTAAAAAGGTCTTGAAATATTTTTTACACTTATAGTTCTAGTAAACATGGAACCACATTATATAGTTCATCAAAATATTTTGTAAATGAATGTAAGTTGATTATTGATATTTATTCAAATATTTTGAAGGATGATAAATGTTTCAAGTATAAGGTAACAATGGAATATATGAAAAACCTAACTCTAGATAAACCCATTTTTTACACATATAATTATGGATACTAAACATCATCAGTTGATGAAAAAGATAATACATTGGATTATAAAAATTATATACCTTTATTTGATGAAATTGTTATATATGTAAATGTAATGGAAAATAAAAATAAAAAATTTAAGAAATAATTATTAGTTTATAGAGTTAAATATTATTTAAGATAACAAATTTTTTTTTGAAATACACTTCTAGATATTCCAAAAATCCATTAATAATAGATTTAAAATCAAATTCTATTTTAAATTTAGAAGACTAAAATTTGGTTGTTAAACATAAATCCACAGTCAATAGTGAAAAGCCAAAATTTTCTAATATAACCTCTATTAGAGAAAATTTTAAAAATAAATAAATAAAGAAATATAATATTCAATAACATCTAATGTAATAGGTTTTACTTTTGATAAGTCACTTTTTCAATTGAATTACTATTTACCAAAGAGCACTATTTTTACAAAATTACAAAATAGACGTTACTAGGAAAAATGTTATTCTTTAAAATAAGATTAATATATTATTTTAAAATATTCTTTTTGTCTAATGAACTATTGTATTTTGAATAAAAATAGGTTGGGATGATTTGTATTCCAATAATCTTATTTCCTAACATAATTGTCCCCTATAATTACTGGCTACCAAGAATGTAGTTTTATATTTTTCGTAGAAAGGCGATGAGTAGAAAAATCCAAAATAAATATTATATGGACAGTGGGTGTTGTTGATATATGACTGGAGACAAATACTACTTATGAAATCTGAAAAGGTTAAAAAGTGGATGAGTCACTTTTTTATACAACACACTTGATGAAATCATCAGAATCAATGATGTTTCTTTTCATAGAAAACATTAATTTCTAATTTTGTTATATATCTTTAGAATTAAACACATCCTGCTCAACATTATCAACAATACTGGAGGGTTACCTTGTGAATTTCAAGAATGAAACAATATTATTCAGTATTCAAAACTTACATTAATTTTATATTTTAATAGGCATGAGAATGTTTATACACTTGGATTAGAAGACTTAATACAACTAAATTTACCTTTTAAGATTGAATTATAATATTTATCAAGTTTTTTTCATCGAAGAAAAAGATATTGTATATTTTATAATTTAAACATACTTTATAATAAATGAAATACATATCACTACCTGGATATAATTTTATCACAACTCGAGTCTTGGATCCTTGGTAATGCGGTAATAAACAAAGGTTTCATTTAAAAAATAAATGTAAATTCTCGATATATGAGTCCTTATAGTTAGTTATTAGGGACATATTTTATCCTAAATATTATGAAATTATTTGGGGAAAAACATTGTGTATGTCTTCACATTTGATTACAATATATTTATATGTGTAGAATTTTTCCATGAAAAAAACTAAATCCCTTTTATATTCCAAAAAAAATCATGATTATTTTAAAAATGAGGAAACAAATGAGTTTTATTATTGTCTGAAGTGATCATGGGGGTGAGTTTGTGAACTCAAACTTGAAAACAACAATTGTAACAAATGCATTACTAATTTATTTTCAGAGCCATAAACACTTCAAAAGAATTTTTTAGTGGAATGAAAAAATATAATTCTCAGGTAAATTAAAAAAACATTATTTGGTTAATATTACATTTTTATACATTTTTTGGAATCGAAATATGAACTTATTATTATTCTATTAGTAATTTTCTTATTGAAATATATAAAAATAAAAATAAATTATATTTATAGAATAAAATAAATAAATTTTTTTCCTAAGTGTATTTGGATAAAAATTAGTTATTATGAATACAATATATCAAATTAATAAATTTTATCTTAAGAATAATGGAGTAATTTTTCTTGGATATTCTATAATAAGTATATTCTATATATTCTTTCATAAAAGAATATATACTATTGAAGAAAATGATCATGTAATGTTGTGTGAAATATATACTTTTATTTTTGAAAACTTTACATAATTAAATGATATGGGTGATTTTTTTGAAATTATTCATGTATTTTTACAATAAGGTGATTCAAACAATTAACAGTAATCCCTCTAGTAGTGAATTCAAGATATTTTCAATCTATATAAAATATTTCAATAGAATATATACAACTAACAAATAAGGAAAAAAGTATCACTTCTTTTAAGAACCAGCTAATCATAAAGAGTAATCCCTCAGATAATATAATTAGAAATATAATCCAACTGATCAAAACTAAAATCTCAATAATAAATCATTTTGAGCATCATACATTCCAATATATATTAAAACCAAAAAACCCTAGATAATACCTTAGGTAATTAATTCAATATTATGTTTATAGAGGTAGAGATGAATAAAATTGAATAGAATCAAATTTGATATTTACTTGATCATCTAGAATATATTTTAGAGATTTCTTTAAATAGGAGTTTTAGAAATAAATTTGATGAGAATGAAACTACAATAATGAATAAGTAAAAACTTTTTCAAGAAGTTTATTGAAAAAAAGGAAAATAATATAGTGAAATTCCTTCATTGGTAACGAGACTCTAATTTATTAATATCTTAGTTAACATCACCACATGTCTAATTTTTAGATTATTTAAAATTGATATAAACTAATCTTTATGATATATTTGTATGCCTATAATTTTATGCAAAAAAAACCCTAGTTATGAGGATGTTAAATTTTGGGATCATGTATTAAAACATACCAAGTCACTATACAAACTAAAACAAGCCCCAAGATCTCTATATGATATAATTTTTTAATTTTTACTTCAAAAAAATTATGGGAAAATTTGAACCAAATATTTTAATAAAAAAGGTTCCCACATCCAACATTGTTCAAATTTATGTATATCATATTATTTTTCATTCAACTAAAATAACGCTTCCTAATAGTTATATGCATCTAATTAAAGGAAAGTTCCAAATGAATAAGATCGTAAAACATAACTTTTTTCATGGTCACAAAATAAATAAAAAATTATAAGGGGTTATTTTAACTCAAAAAAATATACAAGTGTAATAATTTAATGTTTTGGTATTGAAAATTCATTAAGAATAAGTACTTTAAAATAAACATCTATTAAACCTTTCCTTGATGAATCTGGAAAACTAGTTGATCAATAACATTAGAATGGTATTATAG
Organism: Viscum album; assembly: GCA_963277665.1. Lineage (NCBI taxonomy): Eukaryota > Viridiplantae > Streptophyta > Magnoliopsida > Santalales > Viscaceae > Viscum > Viscum album. The sequence goes on along the minus strand of OY728137.1, from coordinate 282,250,027 downwards.
AAAGTTTACCTTATCTTATATAAAGAGGGTTGGGAATTATTTTATTAGTATGTGTGTGAGTAATATTCAAATAAAAACCAAAGTAATCACATATTAATTTAGTAAGAGGTATTTTTCAGTATCATAAATTAACCTCAAAACTTCATCTGTTTAATTCTGCAATAAATGGATTTATTTTTAAAATTAACATAGATATTGACTTTACAGGTTGTATCTTTCATTGGAAAAAGTACTTACAAATCATTCCATTTCATAGGATAAGATATATTTTTTTGGTCCATTAATAATAAATAATACGTTTTACAATCCATTTCTAAATAATAATATATAGTAACCTGATGTTTTTTGGAATAAGGGTTATGGATGAAAAAATTTCTCATGGATTTTTGTTTTAGTTTCACTTAAATGAAAATCCATTAATATAATATGTGTATGAATTATTTATATATGAACCAAACACATCCCCCATGAGAAAATTTCAAATATATAAGGCATAATTTCCTTAGTCATCAAATATGAAAAAGTAATTATTCTTGAATTTATGGGAACAAAATAAATCATTGTACTAATATTTTTTCAAACACTTTAAATTATGAAGGATTCAAATACATCAAATAGAAGTTCATAATGATCAACTTAAAGTGATTTTAAATTCACATTATTTTTAACTTGTCTTCGAACATTGAAAAACACCTCAAAAAATGGGTGGATATTCTTTCTTTGGGTACTTTATATGTATTTTATTTTATCATATATAATTTTAATAGATGTTATTTTGTTATTTGAAATTATTTTTTATAATAAATATGATTTATTCTATTTTTTAATATCTAAAATTAACAAATAGTTCTCTTTTTATACCGTTATTAATATAACTTTTAATGGAAAAGGATAAATTTCTTTTAATTTTTCAAGAAACCATAATCAAACAGAGAAGATATTCTATGTAAGGGAATATAACATCTGGGAGGTTCAATCTCTTAGACTCTATGTTCTAATAATATCATTTAATGTTTTATCCATATGATTTAATTTTTTTATTTAAAGGGGGATACATTATTCCAAGAAACAATTTTCAAAATATTTCCAAGGTTCATTTATCGTGCTTCTTTTTAAAAATCAAAATGGGGAGAAAATCTATAATAATTTAGAATTTATAATATAATGGTGGAAAATTTAAATTTTTGAATGTTATTTTTTTAAAGGGGGATAAAATATTAAAATGGAGTTTAATTATAATTTTAATATTCATTTTAAGGTGTTAATTTTTTTAAGGGGTGATAAATAATATGTTTTCATATATTGTGTGATAAAAATAGAGATACTTTTTTAAATTACTTATCTTATTTGTATATAATGAATTATTTATGAATTATGTAATTAAAATTGAAATAAATTTATTCCATAAAAACTTACTGACAATATTATTTTAAAATTTAGTGTAACTTTTCTATTTTTCCATCATGTCCAATGGTTTCTAAAAAAGGTATATTGTTAAGTAAATGAATAACATAGTCGTTCTTTTTTAAAACTCACAATACAATGATAATTAATTTTGATTAACTTGAAACTTTTTTATATCTATCTTTTGTGTGGATTGATAAATTTATGATAATTGATATTTTAGATCAATTAATATGAAAATATAGTGATCTAATGTTTGAAGATATATTATTGTCATTGGATGTTATTTCATTGTAGTAGTTTTGTATTAACTACATAGAAAGATAAATATATAAGAAAAGTTCATTTGTGAATGGTGATTAATAGTTTAGTATAGTTGCAACTAATCTAAAAAATGGATTTGAACATTGGATTTTTTTATAATTAAGTATATAAATAAAGCCTCATTTTTTTAGAAAATAATATTATGTCACTTGATGCTTCAAAATTTTATGTTTGTGTTGAAGAATTGATATAGCGTGTTTTTATAAGAGCTATTTTTTAGTGTAAATTTTCTTTTTGATAATTTTAGAAAATAGATTACAAATTTTATGGTTTCCTTGTAAAATAGATTAATTTATTTTCAAATAATATTATTTTTGGTCATTGAGATGGAGGTATTCAGAAAAATAAGACATAGATTTCGATGTGTGAATTGTGTAGCAGACCATCATGTTGAGGGATTCCAAAGATATTAAGATAGGGAAATTGTCCATCTAGATCAAGGTATTCCTAGGATAGTAAAATAGTGAACCTTCAGACAAGTTAATGTTTAGGGAATTAGGGGATAAGAATATAGAGACACTTCTAATAAGTTAAAGTTGTAGGATTTTGTGGATAGGAAGATATACATTCTAATTTGTATAAAATCATGGATACCTAAATTTTGGTTTAAAAACAACCACAAAACTTATTGATAAAGTTATTTGGTTTTTAATATACCTTTTAATAGTGTTTTAATTGTGATTTGATACTTTTCCATTATTTTAATACTTTTCTTCTGCTACTTTTATTAACATCATTGGATGATTTTTAATTTCAAATTGTATTGATTACTTATAGTTTCATGTACATCCTCTAATAGTCTATATTTTGGTTTGAAGATTTTATTTCCAATCATAAATTAAATTTCACACTAAAAAGATAACTATAAACAAGTTACATGTTAATTAAAATTTATAAGAAGTGTATTGTAATCTGAATATAAAAATGTGTACGTTCGTTATTGACACAATAGAATCATATCCTAATAATTCTTGATCTACAATGGGTACTCCAAGAATTCGGTTTCATACTGATTGTCCACCTAACCCAAATAAATTACGTGTAACAAGTTATACCCTTATCTTCTCAGCTATGTCACAAAGAATCATTTGTGATCCTTCTCCAACTATGGGAGAAATTTAAGATTATAAGAAGCCTCAACGAACCTAAACTGGATCCACTACTAAAAATATATCATATCCTAATGGTTACAAAACATTGTGATGGCTTATCCCAATAGTTTCAGAATCTGTTGGTATGTGGGCTATTTGGATAGCCCTATACCAATAGTTTATAGTGAACCATTGGTATAGTGTGGTTAGGATTTCATTTTACCAAAAGATAAAGATAACCCATTGGGATAGATATATTCCAATGGTTCATAAAATTTTGGATAAATATATACCAATAGTTCAAACCATTGGGATATCTTTATCCCAATGCTTTATAATGAACTATTAGTATAGGGGGTTAGAATGTTATTTTACCAGAGGCTCAATTTGAACCACTAGAATAGAGGAATACCAATGGTTATAAAATCGATGGTATAGACCCCCCTACTCACCATCCAGTAGAATTCCCACTTCCCACTTCACCTAAAATCACCTGCATTCAAAACTACATAAAATAATTAAAAAACATAACACCTACATGAAAAAAATTCTCATTCAATAATGAAACCAATAGAACATCCTCAACACATAGATCCTAAAATTCAACCAATAAAGCATGATGAAATAGAAACAAACCAATAAAAAATAACGATAAAAAAAGGAAACCAATTCATTCATTTAACAAATGATTGAAAATATAAAAAATAACACATATATTAATTCACTCCAATCCATAAAAAAATGTCATAAATATCTTTCAAAAATGTAACTGATTAATATATCCCTCATCACTATCATTATTTCCACTATAATCCTTGACCCCACCCCCATCCACATCCATATCCCTTCCTTGATCCTTGCTATCATCCCCACCCTCTTTATCGTCTTCATTCCCTCTACCATCCTCACGGGTCATCCCCACCATCTCGATCACTGGGAATGTCAACATCCATACAAACACTAGTACCACTACACTATAAGACATACACATACATGTATATATGCACCACAAGCCATAGTGGTCTTTTTTGTAAGTGATATACATAATAATTCCTTTAGTTTCTAAAATCCAATTCCTTACATTTGAGCTCATTTTTTCACCTATGTGGCCCTTTTTCATCATATTCTGCCTCAGATTTAGTATGTTCCACTGTTATTACTTGGTGTTACTAGAACCTACACCATATGTGGTCCAATACCTCGTTGGGACAATACTCATCCCTGGTCGACAGTATACTCTTCCATGGAGCTCATCTCCCAAAACCTTATATAATTGATCATTTCTGCAAAAGTTTTCAGCTTCCTGGGCATCATGGAACTCCTATATAGACTATTACAAACATTAATAGTATATTAAGTTAAAAATAGATATTAAAATTATATGTCAACCAAGTAAAAAATTAATTTTTTATGTGTCCATTCATTGACCTCGCTTCCATATTTTTTATTTTTTCTCGAGAAAAATAATATTTCTCAACGTACGCATCCTTTAATATGTAAAACAACCCTCTGAAATGACATTGTAAATTAGTAAAATGATATAAATAAATATAAAATTTAAAATAATATTTAAATTTTTATGGATATAACTTTTATTATTGGAAATGAGATTGAAGACATAAGATCACAACATGTTCTTGAAGGGTTATTTGAGGTAGAACAACCCAATATAAGTCAAAAATTAAATCAAGGTACAATAAAAATTGAACATCCAATAAAAAAACTAAGATTTTAGATTTGAAGAACAATAATGTAACTGAAATTCATGAAAAAAATCATCCAAGAAATATGTATATTTTTTGGAATTTATTTTATTTTTTTAAAGGGGAGATAGAAAAATTTAGGCATATTATTTTAACTATTGAGATATGAAATGATGTGGATCATTTTTTGGTTAGATAATTTTTTGAGTTACTTCAATTTTGATGACTTCACTTTATTTTTTTTTAATTTCTTTCTAGTTTTTTTGGTTCAATTAGATTCATACAAATATTTAGGTGAGTTAAGACTATTTGGATCAGTTTGATTCGGTCTAGGTTATCTTTTATTTTTTTGGTCAAGTTCATTTCTTTTCTTCGACTTGGATTTGATCTATTCATTAGAATACAACGTTTAATAAAAACCAATGACCCTTTATAATCAATGAAATAATAATTTTTCTCCCATTCCAATGAAAATAACATTTTAAACAGAGAATTAAATTATAATTTTTATCTTGTATAATTAAATTTTAAAACCTTATAATTATTACAAATTCAATCCATTAATCATGATATTTTGAATTTGAGATAAGAAATCTTATTAATATCCTCGTACTATCCAGTTTTAATTTTCCCTTAAATTTCAGGATTTATTCTTGATTGATGTGTTTATATTCCCTTTCAAGGTGTTTTATGGTTCACTCTAAAATTATTAGCATTTTAATGACATAAAATTATTAAATTTATCTAATTACACTATCGAGATATTTTTACATGGAATTTAAAAATAGAATAAAAAACATTAGGGTTATTCTTGAGTTGAAAAAAATAAAAATAGATGAATCATCACACTTATTTTTCATATTAATCCATTATGTAATTTCTTCATTGAAGAATAATTTATTTGTCTCTTTAAATCATCCAAATATTATCTTTTTCAACTCATTAATGAGATGAAACTCCCCCCCAAAAACTCATTATACTCTTTATAAACCACCGTATAGGTTATGAATGATCCATTAGAAGAGAGTATGAGTGTGTGTGTGACCGTTTCATGGAATAAAACATTATTGAGGATCTTGTATTTCTAATTAGAGGCTTAAATGTTCTCATCAAAACCAAAATCCACTGTCCTTTTTTAAATATCCAAGAGATATTTATTACGTTCCAAGATATTAAATCAAGGAAATGGAAACAACTTGTAAATATATTTTTGATCATTTTATAAGTAGGTTAGAAAATGATTCATGTGGGATTTTGGTTTTCATTATGGGATATTATTGAAGGGGTGATGGAATTTATGTGGTGTTATAGGGTCCCCATCCCGGAAGACTAAAAACTCAGATGTTAACCCATATTTTTGGGTTACTCAAATATTCTTATCAGACTAATGGAAGGAATGTGCCACTAGGGATCCTGGTTTCCATCATTGTGACTTCAATTTCTATGTCTACCAAGATTTTTCAATAGCTTCAGGCGACATCCACATATTCAACTACTTCTACAGATCAAATTAATTTTTTTTTGAACAATCATTAATGATAGCTAAGTACTCTACCGAGGATTTGGTTATATAAGAGGAATTATTCACCAAACACAAAAGGTAAGACACAAGGGAAGGAATGGAAATCCCCATGATGAATTGTATTGGTTGGTTAATTTTTCATAGTAAAGGACAACTTGGTGATGGTGATTTTGTATAAGATTGCTTGAACATGTCTGACATACCTGAAGCAGGCCGCTGCAGGATCTAGATGTCTTTGTTCGAGTCAAGGGAAACATTGCTGAGAAGTTCTTCATCCATGAAATTATTTTTTACGTGGAAACTCAAGGCTGGGAAATTCTATCCCTGTTAAGGAACGATCCTTCAGCAGACTTTAAAGAAGGAAATTTTTCGAGGAAGAAGCAACAATTTATTATGAATTTAGTAGGGGTCATCATAAAATCTAATGTGAGGCCAGTATAAGCATCAAAAATGGTGAAATTTAAGATACAATGATGTGGTATAGACCCTGGTTGTTTAGAGGCTAATGTGAACTCTGGTAAAATGCACAAAATTTCCTCTGTCATGATTGAAACTTGTTTCACTGGGGGAAATGGGTTTCTTTTCCTATATATTGAGGACAAGAATGATCTTCAATTGTGGGAGAAAGTGATCGAGACCAGTAAATATTGGTTGGACGGTTGTGTGAACTATTTATGGGATATCCCATGGAAGTAAATTCTAGTAGATAAGTAGGGACCATAGTATAACTTGGTTAACAAACTAAGTGAATATTCTAGATTGGACAGTTGTAGACACTACATGTAGGAAAGCCTACGAAATTTTGTTATGATAGTAGGAATAGAGGTCCCAAAACACTGAATGGCTATCAAATGGGGAGGAATATTCTAGGGAATAATATATGGTCCCATGTGGGAGGGACTCTTTTAATAACAGTGTACTGGAGAGAGGAGGGAAGGACCTTTTTTTTTTGAAATTTCGACTGATGTCTTGGCCTTAAGAACCACAAGATCTCTCAAGTTATTATTCCCCCATTTTAATCATTCTTCCACTAATTATTCGTTCTCCCACCAATATATATGTTCTCTTGTGGTTTATTACATCTTAATATATGAATGAGTCTATTCTAGGTGTTCCATATTGCACTATAGGAAAATTAAAATTTCTCGGTGGTTATTTTTGTATGTGGAAGTAGTTTAAACCGCCGCAATAAGATTCTATGGTGGTTTATAAAAACCACCACTAAATTATGTGTTGGGAAAATATTGGTGATAGTTAAAGAATTTTATCAGAAATTTATGGGAACTATCATAGTTGGTGCATTTTTGTGGCGGTTATATTGTTTTTCCCACCAGTTTTTTCAGGCAGGGTGTTACTTTTTTTAGCAGTGGTTAAAATCACTGCTAAAAAAAGTAATGCCATGTCGGGACAAACTGTTGTGACAAACAATATAACTGCTGAGAAAAAAGAGGATAATATGGGCCAATATATAAGTGGTTAGAACCACTGTTAAATTTAAGACTGCAGCGACGGTTTTAACCACTTTTAATAAAAAAATATCGACATTTAGCAGTGGTTAAAACCGCCACTAAATAAGAGATTCACCAAAAAAAGAACCAGTTTCTAGAGCCCATATACCAGTGCCCTGAAAAAAACCATTCCAAGAATACCAAAACACCAACATAATACATACTACAGTCAATATGAAAAGATATTCTTAACTAAGAACAACCAAATGCAACATTAAGTGAGTAAAGGAATGGAGATAAACACATCACATGGCCATTAGACCTTAAAACAAAATTATAAACCAGCATGTATGTCATATTTCATGAAAATATTGCCAAGCCTAGGTTCAACCTAATCCATCTATACCAGTTCCAATGCTAACATATCCATTCATATCAACATACATCCCACTATCATTTGTTCTAACCAATCCAAAAACTTAGTCCTCTCTACCCATACCTCATCAACCAATAGCCATCCCAAGATCACATAAAATTATATAAAAAGTCCTACATCTTGAGAAATAAAATTAAAAAAAACATCAAATAGAGTCAATATTGAATCTAGTCCCTAAAATAACAATCCATTAATTCTACCCCTCTTAAATTGTTTCTGAGAGAATATTTTATTGGGAGAATTCTTAGGTTGTTTGTTTTTGGGTTTTAATATTTATAGAGGCCTCTAAATGTTTTCATGATAGGAACATGGTCCTGGGAAACCATGTGTTTCCCCCCAAAAAACCATGTGGCTTAGTTGAAGAAGGATACTGGGTGGGGGCATCGTTATAATACAGTTAGTGATGATTATGAATCATTTACCTTGAAATATATGTGTCTCGTAATAGAGGAAAAAAATAATTGTTATCACACAATGTACCAAAGGAGAATATTAATTCATTGAAGATGTGTTAGAATCTCATACTCAAATGAGGAAAAATGGAGAGAAATTAGTCTTAGGGAAAGTTGAAAAGACCAAGAGTGCCATGAATACCAAGGAAAGTAGAAAATCATGATGTTCAATATTTTTAAATGTTTGAAATGGAAATATAGTGGAAAATTCATTGGGATTGAAAATATAGGATAAGTTATTATAATGAAAATATTAATTTAGGAAAAATTAATCATAAAAAATTAATCATCACAATAAAGAGTCAACATATATGGTGCATAACACACTCGAGAAAGAAAGACATAGAAGGAAACATCATAAATAAATAAAATACATAAAAGAAAACATGCGAAATCAATAAAATGTTAGGTCATGAAAATTTTTGGAGGAAAATTTGTGTTACACATGATACATATACAAACTGACTATTACAATATTTTTCCACATATCAAAAATACTACTAATCATTGTCTGATGATGAATAGATATCGTCACCCTCTCCAACTCCATCCCCACTTCCAGCTACCACTTGTAATAACAATATACTGAAAATTAAATAGTTTTCCATAGTTATATTTAAAGTTAAAACCAATAAAAGTTTGAAAATTAAATGAATTTAAATTTTTGTGATTTAACTTGTCACCACCAGTCGATGATATACCACAAGAGGGATATCTACTCATCTGCAGATATATATCAGTCAATGATTTCTACAAAGCGGATATCTGTGCCCCCTGGTCTTGAACTGTGTTTTGTAGAGAAACAGTCTCTCTCTGATCATCTCTAGGAATGGACTGACTACAACCAAGAGTAGATTCAGCTGCAATCTCTGATGGCCTGCAAAAGACCTCATATGGTGTGGGTCCCAAACCCATCCTGCGCACTCCACTAGGATTCTTCTTCCCTTGGACTTTAGCAAATGAGTCATCCTGGGAGACTGAGTAGGACTTCCCAGGATTGGAATCCCATATTTATTGATTTTTAACCTATAAATCAAATATCAATATATATTAACATAGTTAAAACTGATAATAAGTTATTATAATAAAAAAAATGAGTTCATACCCCAACCTCTTTTATAGGATCATTAACAAAACTTCCATCAAACTTTTTGTGAACATCCAACCACATAAAATAACTAAAAAAGGTGATACACTTTTAAATTAAATGTCATACATTTAAAATATTCATATCCAAAGGCTATCATAATAATGAAATCCTTCCCACATCCCACATTTAGCTTATAATGAGCCCCCACCCATATGAAAATCACGATTCACATCACAGAAAACCATCACATGGATACACATGACATCATAAATAAATGAAAAGGGGATCAATAAGGGAAAAATGAACCAATTAACTAAAATATCACATCACAAAGTTCTATCCATGACTTTCAATTATCACATATAATATATATACATATTTGTAAATTCCTTTTTGAAATGTTTTGAAATCCAAACACCAATATAAGATAAATCATAATCATTTCCAAAACACAACCAAAATTACCCAAATGAATAATAATTCCATTTCAAAAAACAACATGTCCCTTTGAAACATGGAAACCATTTAACCCCCAAAGGGTAACCCACATTGAAAAACCAATTTCCCTTAAAATTGAATGACCATGTGTTTTTATTATATAAAACCATTATTTTAATTTTATCAAAAATTTCGAATGTATAAAACACAAATTTTAAAAAAACTTTCACTTAAAAATTAAATTAAATTCTTTAGGCCACATGAAACCCAAGTTAAGTTATATAAAACCATTATAATCCAAACCTAGATAATCCACAAACTCATTATCTGGATTAGAAATTAATTTATAAATCCAGACACACATAAATATCTTAAATAAAATTCAATGAAAAGGAAAAATGACCTCTTGTGGTGAAATGATGTCACCTTCAAAGAAAACCACTAGTTTAGGACATAATAAATGAATCAAAACCAAATTAAATCAATAAAAGATAACACATCCTAGAGAACAGACATAGAATGATCATGGTTATCCCAACCATTTATAATTTCTCTATAATGGTGAAACATTAGATTGAAAGACCCAATAGGAAAATCATCACCAAAGTGACATGATTCTAATAACCATGAAAAACAAATAAAAACAATAAAGGATAAAAATCCTATAGAAAAATTATACTTAATTAGGACCGATCACTAAGAAAAGGCACTTCATAAAATTAAATAAAAACCCTTATATTCATTTCATTAATATGGAATCACATGAATATTAACCCGGGTCATGAAACTACATGAATGTTAATTTAAGGCTGAACACATGGAACACCACTCATGGATATACTGATGAAAACATTTAGCCTATAACTCCCACAAAATCATACCACAATGACACAATAATGGTATAAAACCAGTGTGGATGGACAGAAAAGGTAGTCAATGGTGGCGATTATAAGGCCATGGCCGTAAACCTTACTTAATATTGTATTAAATGAGTAATTCACATTGAGGATCTTTTCAGGTTTAGAGTTTTAGAGAATTTGGAAAAAATATTACATCTCAAAAGATTACAAAGTAGTCACTTCTACTAAATTTCCATAAAATAAAAACTCTTAAAAAGAAACATGTCTAGTTCCATGTATTAGATAGCATGACATTCCCTTGATCACATCCTTGAACCTATTCCACATTAAGATCTGTGAAAAACATTTCCAAAAAAACATGGGGTGAGCATAAAAAGATCAGCAAGGGATACACAAAGAATGAAAACTGTTAGTTTTTCAAAGCAACAAGTAAACCATGTATACTTTATCAAAGTAATACCTTTGACCTTTAAGAAATAGTAAAAACTCTTCACTGAATAAAATATCATTAAATAGCCTTTTATAACCAAAATATTACCATAAAACCCATATAAAGAACACAGAACATATAAAGGTAACTTAGAACATAAACATAATTAAATTGAATAACCATACGGCCGACTTCCACACATACTTAATGGAATAGTCATACGGCCGACTTCCATACCCAATGCATTGGAGGTTATAATGTAACCACCCATCCTGGTATTCACGGCACCACCCGTCATATGGTTTATCATGTAACCACCCGTAAAATGTCCAAGTACCATCATTACACATAAAATATTGAAAATATAAACATTTCAATAATAATATTTCATTTTCAATAAAAATAAGTAATTCAAAGATATTGAATTAATCAATCCATTTTCAAAAATCATTTAAAATTGATTTTTGAATCAAAGTGTCCCATACCACTTTGAATATTTTATTGGAATTATAATTTTAAAACATTAATGTCCTTATAAATAAATACTGAAAACCATTTTGAAAAAATGGACATTAAAGATAAATATTTAGAATAATAAATCTTTAAAACATTTAAAATGATATTTTTGTTAAAGAGTTTTTAACAAAATGAGAGACTCTTCAATACAAATAATTGTGGAATAACATTTTATCTGAACTTTGTAATATCATGAGAATAAAGGGATTCATGATATAATATGTCAAAGTACATTATACACACCATATAAGAGTTAATTGGTGCATAACAACAATGAAGTCTCAAAAGAAATGTAAAATGAGATAAAATCCATTATAAAGAAGGTGTCCTTAAATTAAGGATAAATCAATATCATAATTATGTGTGAAAAATATAAATACACCCAATATAAGTGGATATTAATTTTAAAACAATCAAAGTTCATTCACACATATTCAAAGGATGACATAATCAATAATTACATGTTAAACCCAAAGAAATCGAAATTGGGTTAAGAAGTTCCCTTGGTAAAATTTGACAGCCTAACGGCGTTGCATAAAATTTTACAAAAAGGGTGGATGAGAGAGATAAAGGAGATATCATCACTTGGACATAAAATTTACATAAAAAAGTATATAGAAGAACATATCCAAACATAATAGTATGTGAATTAAAAGACATAACAAAATAATTCTTTTAAAAAAAAGGAGGGTGAAAGGTACCCTTACCGAGTTGGGTAACTTTCGAAAAGTACACCCCATGGAAGAAGGGTCATGAAATGAAGATGTAAATACCCATAAATGAAATTATACTACAAAAAGTGTATAATAATGGGCAGTACATACACCACTCAAAGGAAATATTGTCAAACATAGCATAAATTTCATGGGAATAAAAGTGAGATGAAAAATCCCTTACGATAACTCGGCAGCCTAACGGCGCCACATAAAACTTCCAAAAATGAATTTGTGAGATCAAATAGGGTCTCCCATAATATGAAAATAAAAATTAAAGTATGAGTAATATAAAATAACATCCCCAAACATAATAAAGAAGGGGTTAAAAGAAATGACATAAAATAGAGTACTTAAAAAGAAAGAGAGAGGTTGGATCCCTTACCTCAGGCCCGACTTGACTCGGTCATTGTTTAACGTCCTGAATAATAAACTTGAGTTAATTTACAATTGCTTAAAAACTTTTTTCAAGTTAATTATTCCTTTTATATCAATTATTTCCATGTTATAATCATTATGTAATCATTTAAGTTAATAATGTTTGTTTTGTCGATATTAGGTTCTTAAGTCTAAAGTGGACTTCTTACAATTACATGTTGTTCGTGTGGTCAAAGGTTCATTATATCCAGTATGATATTCATGATTTGGATATAATATATATCATATATATCCATAATATACATGAATTTATAATATTACATAATCATTTAGTGGTAAGAAATGAAATGCACCGTTCATGGAGACGGTAAGCCGTATGTACGCATGAACGCTACTTTTATTTCTATGTCATATTAATGGAATTAAAACCAAATGAGAGGTATGTATATTTTAATTCCAGAATTATATTAATCATTTATATTTAACATAAATAATATATAATAACTTTAAATCCATCCTTTATACATCCCACATATGGCATTAACGAATCAAATCACTTTGAGGGGGCGGTAGTCCGCACTTCCTAAAATGAAATTATCGTGTTTACACACAATGGAAACCATAATGGTTTTCCACAAAAGAAAAATTCATAATCTTAAGTAAAACATAAACATATTATATATTATATATAAATATAGTGACATCTTAATGGCCACCTTTTAAGGTGTTATATGAGTGTTGAACAATCATCGTTTTGTGAGGCAGAAATTCGCCATCCACAGAAATAGAATGTTCTTTAACCATTAGATGTAGGTGTGTGTAATTGTATCTAGAATTATTATTATAACAACATCTTAGTGTATTTAAGATACTGGATTTTTTAATAAATTAAAGAATAAAAAGAGTTAGGGGGTTGGAGAAGCAAAATAAAACAAAAGAACACAAGAGAATACACTACCTTTAAATCGGGTAACTCTTTTCGATTTGAGCTCAAAGGATTCCTTGGAAAGACTTATGTACAAGGTGATGCTTCTAGGAGTAAGAGAGGGATGTGGAGAGACAAAATGGGCAGGGTTTAGCCGAGCCAAAGGCATGAGAGGTGTGGGTAAGGAGGTAGAGGTGGGGGGCCTTTTATAAGAGGATAGGAGGGGCACTCTTGGAAAGTAAGGAAATGTTACTTTATTTTAGAATGCGTTTCGGATTTTAAAGGTCCCAAATTGATGGGTGTCAAATATTAGGTGATAAGGGTTCAAAATACACTCATCCAATAGGTTTTGGACACGTTTCGGTCTTAGATGTTACATTATCTTTCCATTTTATTTAAATCGTTAAATAATGAGGTAATCACTGCATCATCATGGTGTCATAAATAATTTAATTTAATTAATGTATAAAAATTATAAAACAAATACTATAATGTAGGAAATATTTTTTTCTTTCCAATTATTATTTATATTCAAAAATATGACTTGTATAACCCCATATAAAAATTGTTTTAGTAAAACAACACATGTTTGTGACATTTTAATTTTAACATTAAATAAAAAGGTATTAATGTCATTTTCCTACCAAAGTGGCTCCATGGGGTCCCCAAGTTGACCCACGGATTTTCTTAGTCAGACATGACACATCCAATGAGGGTAGGACTTGTGTCTAGGTCATTTCATATTATTAAAACATTATTTTTACCTTAAATTACACTAATTACCTCTAATCGCGATTAATAAACTTAAAAGTTACTATGCACCAAAAAATTATTTTAATCCCATTGAACCAAATTTTACTTCCTAATGAAACCCATGTATGTCGGATTTTTGAAATTCAAATCACAGAAGTGGTAAAGTTTCATTTAAACGAAATATCAGTTTCTTTAACTACCACTTAGTGGTTTCACTATTCATCAAAAATTGATGTTTTTTAAAAAATTACCAAAAATCTACCAAAGAATATATTTGATATTTCGAATTCTAAAATGATGTCTATTTTAAAAAATTCAAAACATATAAGTTACATTAATTAATTTAACAATTAATTCCCGCTGCCATAGAAAATAACGTGTTTTTATGAAATAATAAGTATCAAAAGATTGACACTAGTATAAGTCCAATTTCAAGATGAAATTAATTCCAACAACCACTATTGGATTAAATGGTAAAAGTATATTCTAATTTCACTTTGAAACCAATTCAAAAGATAATCTAATCATATAAATAAATTAGTTTAAAAAGATGTTTTAAATTAAAATACAACATTTTTCACTATTCATTAAAAAATGATCTTTATCGGAAAAATACCAAAGTTTTACACAAAGTAAATTTTGATGTCCCGATTCTAAAGAAGAGTTTTATTTGGTCCAATATAATGTATAAGAGTGACCAAAACTATATTTAATGACGGTTCGCCATCAAAAGTTGATAAGTGGACCTTTAGTGAAAATTAGAGTATATATGCGTAAAATTGAATTCTTTTCGTATTTTAAGACTTTATCCTTTATTGGATAAATGTAAAAACATTTAACAAACATATATAATCATATTTTAGTTATTTATATTCATTCCCACCAACACAACGACTACGTGTTAACTAACATTTAAAATATTTTTTTTCTATTATTAGAGTGCAACGTAAGATTTCAAAGGAACTCGTTGTTGTGTATTGGGTAAACCATCAAGAATAGTGTTCCCTTTAAATTAATATTAACATTTTATTAAAAAAATGGATAAATATAAAAATTTAATATTCTTTATTTACTAGGGGTGTTACATCCTTCCCCCATTTTGGGAATTGCGTCCTCGCAATTTTAAATTTGGGCTCGGAAACTTCATTAAATGTCCCACATCGGAACAAGAGTCGGTAAGACAATCACTTTAAAAGAAAGAAATAGAAGTACAGAGGTCACCCGAGTTAACCCACACTAGGATTACATGTAGGAAAACATGGACATGGAGGAGAAAATATAGGGTCATGTTCTGATGGAGATTGATAGAAAACATGTTTAGGAGAAAGTTAACCACAAGAAAATCACAAACTTGTGATGGGTTAAATGGTATTCGATTCCCCAATAGGAAAAGTTAATAGACAACATTTTTGTTTTATGTTACTTTTTATTGAGAAATTTATTCATAAGGAAATATAATTACTTATCATGTTGACTTTCAACTTTTATTAGATTTCTTACACAAACTCATATTTTATCCAAAAGACGAGTATTTATGAAGACTTGTTCACATTAAGAGTACTATAATCAACTTCTAGAGAATCACCTAATCCACAAAAGAGAACAATATACTTCCCATGTCTTTGGACATTAACCAAAACCAAAACCAAAAAGGATAGTACAAGATCAGATAATCCAGAAAAGGATAACCCTTTATAAAAAGAAAATCTATTCTTAATCTTCAAAATTTGTCCAACAAAACCCAAAGTTCAACAAGGACCATTCGATAAACAATTTGTCCATAAAATTATTCAAAGTAAACCAAACTAAGATTGAAATCCAAATATTTGAAGTATTTAGTCACATAGTCTTCCAAGTTAAATCGTAACATTTATCTCCAAACAACATCAGTTGCTCTTAAAGTCTCTTATTGAAAAGTAATTAACCTAATCACATATCCTCAATGATAGGTTAATAAATTTCCATAGATAACCCAAAATCAACTTACTCTTAATTCATAAAATCATATAACTAAAAAGAGTCAGTAAAACTAACCAGGGACTTCACGTAGTCCAGTGGTAGGCGATAAATACCAGTCGCACTTTGGTTGCGGGTTCGATTCCTGTAGCTTTGTCTGATGCGATGGGTTGTCACACGGTCTATGTGTTGTACTTTTTCAAAACTATATAATTCTCAAATCATTCCCCAAAAAGAGATAAAATAATAAAAAATAACCATAACATAATTTAACCTCAATTTTATCTAATGCCTTTCACTTTCCATCATAACATATAGTAACCCATAATTACCTCAAAAGTAAGGATCATATAAACCCAAATGGTTATTTATAACTATGTCCACAAAATAACAGATAACTATTCCTTGAATAAAATTTTCATATATCAAACATCAGGGTTACACATACTATAAAAAGTATTCTAATGTAACCCCATCATCAAAAGAGACTTAATACTCTTAAGAATTTCACCATAACTCTTGAAGCCCTTATATGTTGACTTCTTACTCATTCAACATTCTTCTGGATCCATTAACCATTCCTTTCCAAGTTATTCTAAAATACATCTTTCCTACAAAAAAAATCATGAATCATATCCTAAGATTCCAAAATAGGAAAACAAATGTTATGAAATAATCCATACCTTTGACTGGTCATTGTCAGTTTCTTTATCCTCAATCGGAATAGAATTAGGTATTGGTAAATGAATATTTGTACGATCTTGGTGATCTCATTCCCGAAACTTCTTCATAGGACATGTGTTTGCATAATGACCATGCACACCACATTTAAAACATTCAATTGATCCCTCAGAAATAACTTCTTTCCCTTTCCTCGAGTCAACTGGATGCTTCCTTTTTACATGGAGGGTTCTTGATTTATGACCTTCATTTCCACATCTATAGCATATTTCTATTCCTTTGAAAAATTTTCCTAGGTGTTTCTTTCCACATCTTTGACACATAGGTTTTTGAACACACTTACCTTTACGATTATTACCTGTAGTTCCGTAGGGATTTGTTTCTCGCATATATGTTGCCTTATAGAAATAACCAAGGTTTAGGTGGTCAATAATGACTCCAGATAGTTGGTTGAGGATAAACACAAGAGTTCTCATTAATTCTCCCATATCATTCAGTTTCTCGCTCAGAAAACTATCACAGTTTCCGTCACATCCACTGTTACATTGGTGCCTGCTAGATCCAGCCATTTACTAAAACCAAAAAGGTCAGTGTGAGTATATCAACAAAACCATAATGTACTAATTAGGAAGATAAACACTAAGATATACTTACTCATTCACTTTATCTAAAACTAGGACTCATTATGAAATCCTAACCATTATGGTAATGTCACTTATGCTTAGAGAATACCCTAACCTATAAAGTTATCTAAACATCCCTTTTATACCTACTATAAGGCCATGGCCTTAAACCTTACTTAATATTGTATTAAATGAGTAATTCACATTGAGGATCTTTTCAGGTTTAGAGTTTTAGAGAATTAGGAGATAAATATTACATCTCAAAAGATTAAAAAGTAGTCACTTCTACTAAATTTCCATAAAATAAAAACTCTTAAAAAGAAACATGTCTAGTTCCATGTATTAGATAGAATTACTTTCCATTGATCCCATCCTTGACCCTATTACACATTAAGTCCTGTGAAAAACATTTCAAAAAAAACTTGGGGTGAGCATAAAAATCTCAGCAAGGGATACACAAAGAATGAAAACTGTTAGTTTTTCAAAGCAACAAGTAAACCATGTATACTTTATCAAAGTAATACCTTTCACCTTTAGGAAGTAGTAAAAACTCTTCACTGAATAAAATATCATTACTTACCCTTTTGTAACCAAAAGATTACCATAAAACCCATATAAAGAACACATAACATATAAAGGTAACTTGCGATATAAACATACTTAAATGGAATAACCATATGGTCAAATTCCACACATACTTAATGGAATATCCATACATCCGACTTCCATACCAAATGCATTGGAGGTTATAACGTAACCACCCATCCTGGTATTCATGGCACCACCCGTCATATGGTTTATCACGTAACCACCCGTAAAATGTCCAAGTACCATCATTACACATAAAAAATTTAAAATATAAACATTTCAAGGACAAAATTTCATTTTCAAATCAAAATAAGTAATTCCAAGATATTGAATTAATCAATCCATTTTCAAAAATCATTTAAAAGAAATTTTTGAATCAAAGTGTCCCATACCACTTTGAAGCTTTTATTGGAATTATAATTTTAAAACATTAATGTCCATATAAATAAATACTGAAACCCATTTTGAAAACATGGACATTAAAGATATATATTTATAATAATAAATCTTTAAAACATTTAAAATGATATTTTTGTTAAAGAGTTTTTAACAAAATGAGAGACTCTTGAATACAAATAATTGCGGAATAACATTTAATCCGGAATTTATAATATCATGAGAATAAAGGGATTCATGATATAATATTTCAAAGGACATTATACACACCATATAAGAATGAATTGGTGAATAACAACAATGGAGTCTCAAAAGATATGTAAAATGAGATGAAATCCATTATAAAGAAGGTATCCTTAAATTAAGGATAAATCAATATCATAATTATGTCTGACAAATATAAATACATCTAATATAAGTGGATATTAAGTGTAAAACAATCAAAGGTCATTCACACATATTCAAAGGATGACATATTCAATAACTACATGTTGAACCCAAAGAAATCGAAATTGGGTTAAGAAGTTCCCTTAGTAAAATTCGACAGCCTAACAGCGTCGCATAAAATTTTACAAAAAGGGTTGATGAGAGAGATAAAGGGGATATCATCACTTGGACATAAAATTTAAATAAATAAGGATATATAAGAACATATCCCAATATAATAGTATTTGAATTAAAAGACATAACAAAATAATTCGTTTAAAAAAAGGAGGGTGAAAGGTCCCCTTACCGAGTTGGGTAACTTTCGAAAAGTACACCCCATGGAAGAAGGGTCATGCAATGAAGATGTAAATACCCAAAAATGAAATTATACTACAAAAATTGTATAATAATGGGCATTACATACACCACTAAAAGTAAACAGTGTAAAACATAGCATAAATTTCGTGGGAATAAAAGTGAGATGAAAAATCACTTACGAAAACTCGGCAGCATAACGACGCCACTTAAAACTTCCAAAAATAGATTTATGAGATCAAATAGGGTCTCCCATAATATGAACATTAAAATTAAATTATTTGGAATATAAAATAACATCTCCAAAAATAAGAAATATGGGCTTAAAATAAATGACATAAAAGAGAGTACTTAAAAAGAAAGAGAGAGGTTGGATCCCTTACCTCGGGTCCGACTTGACTCGATCGTTCTTTAACATCCTGAATAATAAACTTGAGTTAATTTCCACTTGATTAAAAAATGTTTTCAAGTTAATTATTCCTTTTATATAACTTATTTCCATGTTATAAGCATTATGTAATCATTTAAGCTAATAATGTTTGTTTTTTTGATATTTAGTTCTTAAGTCGAAAGTGGACTTTTTACAATTACATGTTGTTCATGTGGTCAAAGGTTCATTATATCCAGAATGATATTCATGGTTTGAATATCATATATATCATATATATCCAGAATATACAAGTATTTATAATATTACATAATCATTTAGAGGTAATAAATGAAATGCACCGTTCATGGAGACGGTAAGTTGTACGTACGCATGAACGCTACTTTCATTTCTATATCATATTAATGTAATTAAAACCAAATGAGAGGTATATATATTTTAATTACAGAATTATATTCATCATTTATATTTAACATAAATAATATATAATAACTTTAAATCCATCTTTTATACATCCCACATATGGCATTAACGAATCAAATCACTTTGAGGGGGCGGTAGTCCGCACTTCCAAAAATGAAATTATCGTGTTTACCCACAATGGAAAACATAAGGGTATGCCACAAAAGAAAAATTCAGAAGCTTAATTAAAACATAAACATATTATATATTATATATAAATATAGTGACATCTTAATGGCCACCTTTTAAGGTGTTTTATGAGTGTTGAACAATCATCGTTTCGTGAGGCAGAAATTCGCCATCCACAGAAACAGTATGTTCTTTAACCATTAGATAAAGGTGTGTGTAAGTGTAGCTAGAATGCTTAGTTTAACAAAATACTAGTATATTTAAGATACTGTAGTTGTTACAAAAGAAAAGAATAAAAAGAGTTTAGGGGGTGGGAGAAGCAAAATAAAACGAAAGAACACAAGAGAAGACACTACCTTTAAATCGGGTAACTCTTTTCAATTTGAGCTCAAAGGCTTCTTTGGGAAGACTTATGCCCAATGTGAGGATTCTAGGAGTAATATAGGGATATGGAGAGACAAAATGGGCTGGGTATGGCCGAGCCAAAGTCATTATAGGTGTGGGTAAGGAGGTAGAGATGGGGGACTTTTATAAGAGGAGAGGAGGGGCACTCTTGGAAAGTAAGGAAATGTTACTTTATTTTAGAACGAGTTTCGGATTTTAAAGGTCCAAAATTGATTTTTTTAGAATATAAGGTGATAAGGTTTCTAAATCCACTCATCCAATAGGTTTTGGACATGTTTAGGTCTTATAGTTTACATTATCTTTCCATTTTATTTAAATCGTTAAATAATGAGGTAATTGTTGCATCATCATGGTGTCATCAAAAAATTTAATTTATTTAATGTCTAAAAATTATAAAACAAATACTATGATGTAGGAAATTTTTTTATCTTTCCAATGAATATTTATAGTCAAAAATATGACTTGTATAACCACATATAAAAATTGTTTTAGTAAAACAGCACATGTTTGTGACTTTTAATTTTAACATTAAATAAAAAGGTATTAATGTCATTTTCCTACCAAAGTGGCTCCATGGGGTCCCCAAGTTGACCCATGGATTTTCTTAGTCGGCCATGACACATCCAATGAGGGTAGTACATGTGTCTAGGTCATTTCATATTATTAAAACATTATTTTTACCTTAAATTACACTAATTACCTCTAATCGCGATTATTAAACTTAAAAGTTACTATTCACCAAAAAAATTATTTTAATCCCATTGAACCACATTTTACTTCTTAATGAAAACCATGTATGTCGGATTTTTGAAATTTAAATCATAGAAGTGGTAAAGTTTCATTTAAACGAAAAATCAGTTACTTTAACTACCAGTTAGTGGTTTCACTATTCATTAAAAATTGAAGTTTTTCAGAAAATTACCAAAACTTTACCCTAGGCTATATTTGATATTCAGAATTCAAAAATGATGTCTATTTTAAAAAATTAAAAACATATAAGTTGCATTAATTAATTTGATAATTAATTCCTGCTGTCAGAGCAAATAGCGTGTTTTTATGAAATAATAAGTATCAAAAGATTGACACTAGTATAAGTCCAGTTTCAAGATGAAATTAATTCGAAAGACCACTATTGGATTAAATGGTAAAAATATATTCTAATTTCACTTTGAAACCAATTCAAAAGATAATCTAATCATATAAATAAATTAGATTAAAAAGATGTTTTGAATTAAAATACAACATTTTTTACTATTCATTAAAAATGATCTTTATCGGAAAAATACCAAGAATTTACACAAAGTGAATTTTGATGTTCCGATTCTAAAGAAGAGTTTTATTTGGTCCAATATAATGTATAAGAGTGACCAAAACTATATTTAATGACGGTTCGCCATCAAAAGTTGATAAGTGGACCTTTAGTGAAAATTAGAGTATATATGCCTAAAAATGAATTGTTTTCGTATTTTAAGACCTTATCATTTATTGGATAAAAGTAAAAACATTTAACAAACATATATAATCATATTTTAGTTATTTCTATTCATTCACACCAATACAACGGCTACGTGTTAACTAACATTTGAAATAATTTAATTCTATTATTAGAGTGCAACGTAAGATTTCAAAGGAACTCTTTGTTGCGTATTGGGTAAGCCATAAAGAATTGTGTTACCTTTAAATTAATATTAACATTTTATTAAAAAAGAGATAAATATAAAAATGTCATATTCTTTATTTACCTGGGGTGTTATAGCGATGGGCGGTGAGGCGTGCTGATGGGCAGTGGGAACCGTCATCTGTGGCAGGGAGGTGATCTAGGGTTTGGGTCTCGTGGGGGTTGGGGGGGAAAAGGTGGGGTTGCGAGGCTCAGGGGGAGAAGGGGGTTCAGGGTTAGGTATTGGGGGGAGGTGGCCATGATATCTGGCGAGAAACATCACATGCGATGGGGAGGAAAGGTGGGGTTCGGGGATCATGGGGATCGGGGGAAGAAGGTAGTGTCACATGGGTCTGAGGGAGAAGGGGGGGTTGGGGTCGGGGGGAAGTGTCACCGTAAGAAAAAAACATGGTTTAGCAGTGGTTTTTAATAAACTACCACTAAACCCTTTTTAAAAAAGGTTTAGCAGCGGTTTACAAAACCAAATCTAAAAGACCGCCACTAAATGAAATTTATGATGTAGTGTTGTGTGAGAATTTTATTAATAACACTAATTTAGTTGATCAATAGTATAACTATAGAAAGGTTCAAGTCTTCTTTATAACGAACTTTCAAATTCTTAAATCTGACATAAATTAAAATATTTTAATAACTTATCCTTCAAACTATTAACTATAATTATCCTGGTAACCTATATTTCATTCTATTGAAGACAAAACTAGATCTATAACTACATCAATTTTCATATTTGTCTACGAAGATCATTTTATCCAATTGTATGATTTAGGGTCCACCTTAGAACTAATACAACTAGGTGTTCTTTTTTGAAAGGTAATTTGTAAGATGATTAACCCCATATGTTCTTGAGATATGAAAAATTAATTACATATAGAAAAATTTATTATCGTACATTTTTCATCTCATGGACTGGCATCATAGTCCGCTCCAAAGTGTGGAGGTATGTCAAAGAATACTTGTTTTTTTATTTTTTCCTAAATATTCATAAAAAAAATAATAATGAAAAAGTAAGTATTAATGAAAATCGTGGTAATTTTCATGTGAACCCCTCACATATGATTAATTCCTTGGAATCTATACTCATCCAAAGAGTAATAAGTTCCTAATAATATTCAACCAGTCATTTATCCATGAATGGTGTGGCCTATAAATTGTTTCCAAATTTAGAATGATAGCCACTATCAATGTATTATTATTACCTCTCTATATCTCTCCTGATTCCATAACCTGTGCTAGCCTCACAGCCTCACAGTCGAGAAAATTAAAAATAATCTATCACCAAAATATTAATTCATATAAATCCAATAATAATATAATAATAAATTCAATGAATATTTTTTACCCATATTTTTTCCTAGGTGTTATCCTTTATTTCATTTTGAAGGCGTATCCATGAGAGTTGAAGGACAGAAATGATGTCAGATTTTTTGGAAAGCATTTCCAAAAACATCTAAATTATCATCCTGTTTTTTCAACCATTTGTTTGTGATCATTGTACTCCACCGTCAACTTCCTGTCGTGGATCCACACCACACACATGTGTGTATTCTCATTCCTCTTATCAGTATATCCATATATTAATGAATAAAAACAAATATTATATCAATAAATCTTATAATGAAATTAAATCATGATAAAATAAATTCTATGGTTCGATAAATATACCTAAGGTAGTTTAATAAGTGGGCCTCACTGAATCTTCATGAACTAAAGGAACATCAAACTATATAGATATTGTGGTTCCAAGTGTATGATCTATAGGATCGAAAGGTATTAGAGCAGCAGTCGAAGAAGAAGGAATGTCGTATCCTAGGGAGAAGGAAGTTTAATGAAATTAAGATGTAAAATATGGTTGTAAATGTGAATAATAAGAATGGGGAGTAGAAATCATTGGAGGATATGAGAAATTAAGGCAGAGAGGATCAGATGAAAATGGAGGTAAAAACATTGGTGTAAAAAATTATATTGGGTGTTTTTAATTACATCTTGGGATAATAAAGCTTAGTAGATTGTATTTTAGGGGGAGGGACTAGGTGTGATTAGGCACACTGACTTGAGTACCTAGCTATAGTATTACTCCCCCCCGCTAAATCTCGAGCCTGAGCACGAGAACCATTAGGACGGTCGGTGATCAGTTGGTGCCTTGGTGTTGGATCCTGATTAAAAGTTGAAAACAAAATTAACTGCATGAAATTATATTTTATTGATATATATATATATATATGAAATAAAATAGTTAAAATGGTCACTAGAGGAGGGATTCTCTTCTCACTCATTGGGATATTGTTGTACTCCGTATTTTTTATTCCTTTCTCCTGAGTGTTTTTCATTTCCTAAATTTAAAAACTAATATGGAATTAATTATAAATCCATAGTTAAATTGTATCCTAAACAAGAAATAAGATGTATAACGACTTAATTAAGTAATGCCACATCTCAAACCAAATACATGATACACAATGATATAAAAAAAACTTTTATATCTAGTTATAATAATATTAAAACATAATACATGTCATAGAAAAAAGAATACATTAAAATTAGCTTGTTTATCACGGGTATGATATAGTTTTATTATATATTCAATTCAATCCAACTGAATTTTGTTAGGTCATTTGGTTCATTCTTGTCAAATGATTAGGTCATTTTTTTGTTTTTATTTATCTTAGGCCATTTGGTACATTTTTTTCAATTGATGAGGTCATTTTCCCATTTTTTTGTCTTAGGTGAGTTGATTCATATTTTGGGTTAGGTCGTTTTTCTATTTATTTTCTTATGTAATTATTTTCATTGGATTTTATTTTCAAATCAATTAGTTCCAAAAGACCAATTCAAATAATATTTTTTTTGTTACAATTTAACTATTTCCGTTTTTTTGGTTTTATTGTTTTGAATACAGTTCAATTCAATATTATATACTAAAACTCAAGGAAAATAACAAATACTAAATATTGAAAATTAATATAAAAGTTTAGTTAGATAAAAAATATTTTTAATCTATAATAAATCAAATTATATAGCATCGTTCTCAATAACCCAATTCAATGCTTTCTATTTATCCATGGTTTATGTTCTCGGTAATGACCAAAACTTTTGAATAATATGTTGTTTCCTGATTATGTATATAATACTATGTCATCATGAATAAAAATATATAAGTATAAATGAAATGTGACCATGGAGTTTTGACCGTTATATTACCACTTATTAATATGATTGTTGGAAACCATAATAATTCGTAACATTATAATTATTGTTTATAAATAGAAATGATAAAAGATTATTAATGAATAAATAAGAGTAGGTGGCCTCTACTAGTATAATCATGACTTACGAAGCCTATTTTTTTGGAGAAATGGAAGGAGTTAGAGTCACTGTGTTATGATTTTTCCAAAGATCAAGCTGAGTTTCAACAAGTTAATCTTGAACAAAATCGCCTATGGGAGAAGTTTAATTTGATATAAATCACCACTCGGGCAATGTTGTTTGAGCCACCCCAAGATTCCATCACCATTGTTCACCTTACTCTTAGGTCCTACACATGTATTATGAGGTTTTATGTAATGAGGAATAATTTACTTTTTTTAGACTCTTTTTATAAAAAAATTGTTATTTCATCATTTCCATTTGAAGAATAGTTTATCGTAATAAGGTATTTTTTTTAATTGAGACAAATTTGATAAATTGATTTTATAGGTAAAAATTGTACTTTTATTACAATTTTAAAATAATAATTTATTAATGTTGTTTTTTTATAATGAAATAGTGCAATTAAAACACTCTTTTTTATGATAAAATAATTTTATTTTTTAAGTGTTGAAAATTTTACTATGTATGTCACTATGAATTTTAGGTCCGCTATTAATGTCAGTAATAAAGTATTTTTAATATTAAAAGTTAAATTTAACTTAAATATATATTTATTAAGATAAAATAAATTTCATTTCTGATTTCATAATTTTGATATTAGGTTATAGTGAATTTATGAGATTTTTACAAAATACTTTGTTTGTCGGTGAATAGTAAAAATACAGTATTGAGTTTTCTATTTGTTTAATGACATAATTAGTGATGTAATAATTATCTTATAATTCTTCTATAATCTTCAGGAATAAAATATTACATGATTTGTTCCAAGTTTTCAATACCATGGGAAAATACCTTTGGTAAGCCCATGGTTTTTCAAATACCACTATTGAGGTGTCCTTTGAAATAAATAAAAAACTCCCTCTCTTTTACTATAAATACCCAAGAATAACTTTGATTATCATCATTACAAATTCATCCTCCATGAATTTATTATATTTATTCCTTCTAAGGATTCATCTCAATGTGTCCTCAAGCTCTCAATGTCCCTATATTATATTTTTAGAAGTTACTCTTCAAGGTAAGGGAATTCTCAACTTCTCTTCTCCTTTCAAGTTCTCTTTTATGTGGCTTGTCCTTCAAATTTCCATACCATGTCTTTATTTCCATTTTATTATTTCCCAATACTATATTATGGGTGTTTTATTAATGTTTTACCCATGTACCCTCTCTTTTTAATGATTTACAAAACAATGTTTCATATCTTTTATGCTGCAGAATTTTCATCTCAAAATATTTCTTTTTCATAAGAAATTATATTATTTTATTTATGTAAATACCCAATAAACATTAATTTATAGGGTTATTTTTCAACAACTAAAAATGATTTATTTCATTTTTGAATTGACATGCATAAAAACCTCATTCAGTTTTCACATGTTATAAATGACATAGTGATCATGTTTTTAAGCAGTTTTTCTAACACTGTGATTTTAATATGAAACCCATTTATTTTATTCCATTTGGGTTATTTATTGAATGTTTGATTACCATATTTGTGGATAACCTGAAAATAATGACATATTATGGGTTCCCCTGATATCTCTCCAATGCATGGAGTAAAGAAATTAATCTCTAGAGATGACAAGTTTATGATAACATATTGAATAACCTTGGTAATTTTTATAACACCTTGGGGAGGGACCTTCATGATATTCTTATGAATGTCTAAAATAAATTTTCTAGAAATATTTTCAAGATATTATTAATGTTATTATTATCATGATATTCCACTTTCTATTCCCTTATGATATTTCTTCAAGTTCTTATTGTATTCTCTTAAGCTCACATGTAAATTGTTTTCCATGTTTTCCTTTACTGGGACTTAGGCTCACCCTTTACTTTGATGTATGTACCCAGGTTATAAGATACAGTAATTGAACATAGGATAAAATTTTCAACAAGGCTTTAATTTTTTTAATATAATGTTATATGTTATCATGTATTATGTACCTTATTTCCAAAACACTAGACATTGAAGACACTCTCATTGTAAAATTTAATGAAACAATATGTAATAAAAATGCGGGATTCCATATTTGGTATGAAATGAAAAATTAGTTATTTTTGGAAATTAGGATGTGAAACATTTAGGAATAACCCTGTATAAAATTTTAAATATAGTAATACATCCTAGTATTTTGATGAAATATTAAGTAAGTGGTTTCTAAACAAAAAATCCGTATCTAGATATGAACAAGTGGATGTGGATCTGGCACAGATGTATCTATGAGTAAAACCTACAAACACCGCATTGAGATAAACTAAAATAGGAACTAGTGTATAAAAATAGGCCTTGATACACTCCAGGTTTGACACTCATAGGGATATGTTTTGTTAATCACATGATTTTATGAACCATTATAATGGATTTATAGAAAATGTAATTGTTGATAATGAATAATAGGTTTATGAATAATGTTTTAAGACACAATAATCATTTAGAGTTATAAAATTATTAAATAAAACAAGTTTCTCGCTATGGTTTTATTTTTTTACTAAATGGAAGGTATATGAGGAATGATGAAAATGTTGACCACAATGGACCATGGGTTAACAACCCACCGATGGAATCTAGAATGGAAGATTTCATGAGAATGGTGAATCAAATGACTCGAGTTATGGGAAATAACTTGAATCAATTTGAGAGACTGATTTCAACAAGTAGGGAAAAACATTCAATTGAGTCTTTTATGAATCAACTAAAACCAACGTTCAGTTGATCTACTGACCCATTGATTGCGGAAAAGTGGATAAGCCTTATAGAAAAGATTTTTTATGTACAACATAATTATAAATAAGATAATGTCACTTTGGTTATTTACCACCTAGAGGGAGAAGATGATCAATGGAGGGAACTGATTAAAAACTGTCACTTTGGTTATCTACCACCTAGAGGGAGAAGATGATCAATGGAGGGAACTGATTAAAAACATTAGGCCAAGAGGAAAGATTGAAGCTTGGTATTGGGAAGAGTTCAGAGGGATCTTCTTCAATAAGTATTTCCCTTGTTCGATGATAACAACAATAGAGATAGAATTTCTCAAGTTGAAGCAGAAGGAGAAAAAATATATTGAAAGCTATGAGAAAACCTTCACAATATTTTACTATTACACATCAAGCTTTACCATGGATACTAATAGGAAGGATGATAAATTATTTGGTTGACTAATACCTCTTTTTTGGAATAATCGATAGAATCAAGACAATGATAGCTATGAGGGGATCATGCAGAGTGCTATGAAAGTCAAACTGGAGTTCGGTGAGATGAAGTGGTCTAAAAAATATAATGAAAATAGGTGATCAATGGATCCAATCTCGAGGAGGATCTTTGATTAGGGAATAGGAGGAAAGTAAGTGAAAATTCCCATAGGTAATAATTGTGGAAAGAAGCATTTGTAGAACTGCCTGCTTAGGAGATGTAATTGTTACATGTGTGGAAGAGATGGTCATACCACTCAGAATTGTCATAGTGATGTGAAACCAAATGTTCCCAACACTATTGAAAAAAGTGAAGATAGTGTAATCCCTAACTTAAGTCCAATGTTTCTTCTGTGAAAAACATAGGCACCTTCCCAATCAAGGCTTGAATCTGATGGTCATGGAGGGGAGTCACTGTTAGACTCAACATAGGACAAGAGAGTAAGTCTGTGATTTTTCTATCAAGATGTTTAAAGTTGAAGATCCAAATGACGTGGTGGTAGGTACTCTGGTTTTTCTCTTAAACATAGAAAGTACATTGTTTGATTCTTATTCTACACATTCCTTTATTTCCACCAAGTTTTCATAGAATATAGAGTCAATCCCAAAATTTATAAAAGTAGAGTTATTATTAAAGAATGTTGGATGGAATATCCAAGCATCAATAGTGTTTCAAAACTCTAGTATTTACTTTATTTAGGACAATCTTATTTCAAATATATTAGTTATTCCCATGTTGGAATTCAATATTATACTAAGGATGGACTAGCTCCTAACGTATAATGTTATGATCAATTGAATAAGCAATGAAATATTAGTATTCTCGAATTGAAAACCTATAATTATCTTCCATGTAAAGATATCTTGACCTAGTATTTACCTAGAAGCACTTATTATATCTTTCTTTATTGAGTTGGTTTGTGAAGAATAAGAAGGAAATAAGAGTATAAGGATAGAGAATGTCCCCAGAGCTCATAAATACATTGGTGTATTTCTTAAGGAGTTAAATGTACCTACACTAGAAAGAGAGGTACAGTTCTCTATTGAACTCATGTCAAGTACTAAGATGATTTAAAAACCCCCACATATAATGGAGAATGTGGAGCTGGTGGAATTAAAGAAACAACTCCAAGATACTTTGGATAAGGGTTTTATCTGATCGAATGTATCTCCTTGAGGAGCACATGTTCTCTTTTTAAAGAAGAATGATGGATCAAAGTAGTTATGCATTGATAATAGAGAACTGATCAGGATCACAGTGAATCATAAATACCCTATTCCAAGAATTTATGACTTGTTTCACCAGTTTTTTTGTGCTTAGTCCTTATATAAGATTGATCTTCGTTCTGGTTATCATCAACCAAGGGTTGGGAAAGAAGATATTCCCAATAATTCCTTTCGATCAAGATATTTTTCATTATGAGTTTGCTGATATTCCCTTCATATTGACTAATGCACCTAATATTTTTGGGATTTTATGAATAGATTCTTCAAGGACTACCTTGATAATTTTGTGGTAGTTTTTATTGAGGATATTCTAATATATTCGAAAATTCGAGAGGAGTATGAGGATCATCAAAGCGTTATTTTGAAAACTCCATAGAAGGAGAGGCTTTATGGAATGTTACAAAAATGTGAATTTTGGTTACAACAAGTTTCT
This sequence comes from Viscum album, assembly GCA_963277665.1. Taxonomy (NCBI): domain Eukaryota; kingdom Viridiplantae; phylum Streptophyta; class Magnoliopsida; order Santalales; family Viscaceae; genus Viscum; species Viscum album. Next base: position 282,219,273 of record OY728137.1, on the reverse strand, counting down.
TTCTTAGAGAAAATTATAACCAATAAAGGAATATTAGTTGACGATGTAATGAAAAAGGTTGTGGTGGAGTGGTATCAGTCTACTACAATAACTAAGATTCATAGTTTCTTTAGATTAGATGGACATTATAGGTGGTTTGGGATGAAAAATTCACATATTTCTAATCCATTAACCAAGTTAAGTCCAAAATTTGTAATGTTCATCTAGGTAAAGGAGGGTGAGGAAAGCTTCTGAGAGCTGAAAAAAAATATTGGTTATTGCACATGTGTTAACTCTGGCCTCAATTGGATTATGATTCATTATTTTTAGCAATGTATCTCTGAAAGGGATTGGATTCATCCTCATGAAAAATGAAAATTTCATTGATTATTCATCTCGATAGTTGAATCATCATGAGTAGAATTATCCTATGCATGATGTTGAGCTAGCTACAGTTATTTTTTTCTCTTAATATATGGAAGCACCATAATTAAGGGTAGAAGTTTGATATATACACATACCATCAAATAATGATGTATATTATCAGACAAAAGGAATTGAAAATGAGATAGAGGATGTGGTTGGAACTTATTAATGAATATGAATGTGTAATTAATTATCATCTTGAAAGATTAAACAAATTCATTGATGCATTATTTAGGAAAGAACCAATTGTGCTGGTAATGATGATGATTCAAATATGTCATTTGATCAACGACCTAGTGAAACTGGACATGGTAATTTTTTAGGACCCTGGGACACCCTGAGAGGGGAGGGGTGAATCAGGGTGTCAACTTTTTCTTCTTAAAGTTGTGGATCTTGTTCCCACATTGGTAGGAACTACTTAAACCTGTATGATGGATATGATCAGCAATGAAACATTCACATGCAGAGAGATGACACAGCTATTTTTACTTGGTTCACCACTAAGGGCTACGTCCAAGGAGCATACGCCGACAGGTTGTCGGTCGTACCTGAATCCACTATGCTTCACTAGCTGTAGATTACAATTGTTCGGGTACAGTCACTCTGTCCCAGGCTCACTGCCTTTACAGTTGTTCAGGGATAGCTCACTGCGTCCCACGGGTCACTCCCGTTGACTCCTCCTGGCTCACTGCCGTTGGTGAAGTCTCACTCAGTTTATAGACGTGAAGGTCTATTCAATTGACAGTCATGAAGTTCTGTGTCTCATGTTCAGCATGAGACTTTGCTTGCATCAGAGGTCAGAGTTGATGCACTTTACTGTTCAATCCTCCTTTAGTGCAATGACTGAATGCACTAGATCCCCTGTTCTTGTTTCCCTGAATCACAATCACTTGTGTGATTGCTCAATAAATGATGCTCTATCAAAGTCCAGATTTCATCCACTGATGAATACTCATTTTTTCCATGTCCACTGGGCGTACAACCTCTGAAAGGGTCTTCACAAAGTACCCAACTTTGCACGGCTCCCAATTTTGGAAGGCTTAAGCAATTCTTAGCAGAGCCCCTGCCTTTTCGCGAAGCTCAATCGCGAAGCACTCTCGCGATGCTCCAGCCTTCGCAATGCTTAGATATCGCGGAGCTCCTGCCTCTTCGCGAAGCTCAACGAGCCAACGTGGGGCGCACGACTTTTAACGGAGCTAGGAAATCCTCCGCGAAGCTCCTGCCTCTTCGCGAAGCTCAATGAGCCAACGCGGGGCGCAACCTTTTCGCGGAGCTAGGATAGCCGCCGCGAAGCTCAACTTTCGCGAAGCAGACTGCCTTCGCGAGTGACCTTTGCGAATCGAGAGCAATGGTTTTTCGTTGAAAGCTCTCTCTCTCTTTCTCTTGAGTGGGTCAGCCTCTATTTATAGGCGATTCCACCGACCCTCGACCCTTCCGCGCGAAGTCAACGCCATGTCATCTCAAATCGCGAAGCTCCAATGTTTCGGCTGGAAATCTGTTCAAATCGCGAAGCTCCACGGCAATCTTCCATTCGCGGAGCTCGACGTAGTCGCGAAGAATCACCATCAACATACCTTAGTGACAGCACCGCGAAGCTCCCTTCTCGAAGCCCAACATTCCTTCGTGCCTTCGCCGCGAAGCTCCCTCGCAAAGCCCTTCATTGTCGCGAAGCTCTTTAACTCTGTCGTTCGCGAAGCTTTGACGTAATCGCGAAGAATGAAGTAATCGCGAAGACTCACCGCCTCCATTCTTCTGGTCTTCGCGAAATCTAGTCCATGCATCCCATCTTCGCGAAACTCATGCCTTTTCCATATTAAATTATGATCTTCCTGGAAATCAACTTTTTGTGAAGCTCACCAACCTCCAAATTTTGGACCCCAAAAATTTGGCAAACACTGGACAACGGCGTCACCTTGTATCTGCTCTTTTAGTCCACCTCCAGATCATCCATTCCTTTGTCGATGTTTCATGAATAAAACATGGATCATTATCCACAATCTTCAAACTCGACATGTCACCATGAAATCTCCTTTTTCAACAAATTTCTATGTCGTCTGTTTGCTTTGTCAACAAGCACGATCACCATAACAATACTTCTTCTTGGTGATCTGTATACTTCAGCAACTCTTATGCTTTTATCACAACCTCCACTATTGTGATATGTATTCTTTGAAGGAACATCTTTAGCATCATCATATTTTATGACAATGTGATGTGCATGGCTATCGCAGAATTCCAATCCTTGCACGACAATCATAGAATTCCAATCATTGGCACATTGTCTTCTTCATCAACCGTCATGATATACATCATGCAAACCGATTCAATTCTTCAAGAAGTCTCTTGCATGGTTCTCGTGCAATCATAAGTAATTTCATGGTCTTCATAAAACCCATGGGTTCTCATGAAATAATGAGGAATTGCATGATATTCATCAAAGCCCATGGTTCTCATGCAATAAGGAGGAATTACATGGAGTTCATCCAAAAACCTCATTCTTCTATAATCATCCTTAGATGGATTATACCTCACAGTCTGCATTGTTTTAAACAATGTATCACCTTTGACACATGTCCTTTGAACTTCCAATCAGTACAACAATCGTCTGAATCACTACTCCTCTACTTCATCGGAGTACTTCATGATCGCCTTCATTGTGAGCTTCCATTCCTCCATTTTATTGGAGTACTTCTTGATCTATTTCATTTTGATATTCCATTGACAACTATTGACAACAAATACAATCCTATACACAAAGTGGTTCCAACAATCTCCCCCTTTGTATTTTGTTGTCAATACCTTATACATCTTCTGAAATGAATTTGTCAATGTCAAAATGAGAATCTTCTTCATTTCACTTTCTCTCCCCCTTATTGACAAGAAATACAAAGTGCATGGTAGGGAGGGTATCAATCCTCACTTAAGAAATGTTTCATTAATCATTTCACTCTAAGTCTACTTGATCAATGCTCGATGTAGAAAACAAGAGGATTTGATTATGTCAACAAGGCTGTCCATTATCCACAGATTATGATACCTACATGAGATGATAACTCATGTATCTTGTCTTCAAGGGTTTACCACTGTTATTTCAGGTAGAAGAACAATTAATGTGATAAGGAAAAATCAACCTAAAACTCCTGCACTCACATCAGCAAATAGATCAAAAACATTCATGTGCAATCGGCAGGATAAGTGACCTCGGGGCACTTCCATTCTCTTTATGTCACTGATCAATTCAGTTACTCCCCCTTTGTAGAATAATCTTTGATCTTAGTAACTAAGGGATAGAGATTGAGAAATGACATACCTTCTCCATTAGCGTGTTCTTCAAGAAATTCACAGAGTTACTGCTTTTGAGTCCAGCTGGAGTTGATATTGATTGAAACAGTGATTATGGGAGCTTCTTCATTCTTCTCCCCCACAAGGGAAACACTCCTCATCATCTTCATCAAGAGTGATCCTTCATCATCATAATCTATGAATATCAATTGAAGAATCTACTAATGATGGAATGTTCTTCAGCTTCTCTATCAAGAGTTGACAGCATTCACTACTTCTCAGGTTCTTCCCCTGAGAGTATGCTTGACCTTCAATTCCCTGCATTATTATCACAAATACAATACACAAATGATAACGGGAATAAGGTGGTTCCTTCTTGCTTCATCAAGAAGTCTTGCTTGGTTGAGGTTCTTTTCTCAACCAAGTTCCTCTGTTCACTCCAGTCTTCATTCCTGCACATTTGAACATATGTTCTGACATCTGTCGGTGTGGCATGGCTCTGTTCACATTCTCCTCTGCTTTGTGTGGAGAATTGTTCTGCTTAGCAGTCATCATGAATGATACATTCTTGCTCCACTTAAGGAATGCTTCTTTCTCTGGTATTAAGGTTAGGCAACCTTTTGCAATGTGACCAGATTTCTTGCATCTCTCACATAGAACTTCTTTGACACGTGTGTTTCTCTTTGTTTGCAATCTCTCCTACACTGTGTCTTCATCATGTGAAAGTTTTCCTTTTCCTTTGTCACCAGCCTTGACATTCTCATCTTTAAATTTCCTTATTCTTTTCAAATCTTCTGGCCAGATGACCAATATGTCATGTGGAACTTTTGCAGCTGGTTTAGGTCTTCCACATGGGTTTATCCGAGATTCATCCCACTTAGTGTTTCTTTTGGATGAATGACCCTTCAATTTCATGGATCTAAAATTCTGGGTCATCTCAGCTTGCCTACTTGATATCTTCTTGGGGAGAGGTGTGTTCGCCATATTCTTCTGATTTCTTCCCAATGTACTTTCTTCATACTTAGATGGATTGTGTGGTCTTCTGTTCTTATCAGCTCTGGATATCTGTTGACCTAGGCATGCACCATTCTTATTACCACTGCTGTTGCATACATCACAGATGTTATCAATCATTCCAAATCTGTTTGCTGTAAACAGATTCTTCTGGACCTGTGGATGTTTCTTCTTCTTCTCTGGATTCCTCCCCTTTGATATAGGATTTCCCTGTGCTTTTCCATGAAAGGGATTATAAAAAAATCCAGTGCACAGTGCCCAAATCTATTGCAGCACCAACATTGGCCCACAAATCTTTTCTTCTTTGTTTCTTCAGTATTAAGTTGTTGGGCCATCGGCTTAATCGTTTGTTCTCTATTTTAGGAAGAAGCTTCCTCCTTTTTCTTCCAATCCACCCTAGTCATGGTGGTAGGTTTATTCTTCTCACCTATCCTCATCCATACTTGTTTAGAGCTTTTCTTCCCACCTGCACTGATTGTCGTAGTGTATTTAGAAACATGAGTCCAAGATGGTCTGGATTGTACCTTCACTTTCTCAGTTGCCTGTGATAGATCAATGAGAGAAGTCATGATCTTCTTATCACATGTTGGAGGTCTTTTGACAATATAATCCTCCATTGATCATTGAGTACCGGAAGCAGCTGATTCTTGATGTGGATAATCAAGAGTTGTCATAATCTTCTTGTCACATGTTGGAGGAATTTCAGCTTTACACTCCTCCAACGAACATTGAGTGCAAGCATCACTCATTTCATTATTTTGTGAAGTCTCAATATGTGTGTTCTCAATCTTGGTCAACTGAGCTTCCAATTTTTGTCCCACAATATTGAGGATGATCTTCTGATCTTCAATCGTGATCATCTTCTCTTCACAAGTCTTCTTCAACCTTTCAACCTCATCTTCATGCATCTTAACTTTGTTTTGTAACAAAGAGTCAAGTTCCCTGAATTTAATGGAAGTTTCTTCCAAACAAAAATTATTGACTTCATTGCTCTTCTTCAGTTCAGCTTCAAGTGCATGGACCCTTTCTTTTAGAGTCTTATTGACTGCCTCGTTTTCTTCAAAGACTTTAACCTGTTTAGTGAGCTTCATACTCTCTAGAACTTTTCTTTCCAGCCCCTTTTACATATTGTCTGCTTCCATTTCAAGTCGAGTGATCTCAACCTGCATAGAATGAAATAGGCTACAAATAATAGCAGCCCTTTCTTCAGGAATATCATGTAGATATGTTTTGAGTTTTCTTGAAAGCCTGACTTAAGGGTGTCATCCTTTCTTCGGGAAGAATCCTGAGCCACCTGCTTGATACATTCCAAGCCTGATGTTTCATCAATTTTGGAATGGCATGGAGAACAAGACACTTAATCTTCTTTTGATATGAGAGACTTCCTTAGCTGCTTCTTCTCTTTCTTTTTCCTGTTTTTCAAGGTCTTGCTAGATGTAGACATCTGCTTAGAAACTTCATCAAGAATGCTCTTCATTGTTGACTTTAGGAAAGAAACTCAATTCCTCTTCTCAATAGAATTACTGGAGAATATCCAACATACGCTAACCTCCCTCTGATACCACTTGTAGGACCCCGGGACACCCTGAGAGGGGAGGGGTGAATCAGGGTGTCAACTTTTTCTTCTTAAAGTTGTGGATCTTATTCCCAGGTTGGTAGGAACTACTTAAACCTGTATGATGGATATGATCAGCAATGAAACATTCACATGCAGAGAGATGACACAACTATTTTTACTTGGTTCACCACTAAGGGCTACGTCCAAGGAGCATACGCCGACAAGTTGTCGGTCGTACCTGAATCCACTATGCTTCACTAGCTGTAGATTACAATTGTTCGGGTACAGTCACTCTGTCCCAGGTTCACTGCCTTTACAGTTGTTCAGGGATAGCTCACTGCGTCCCACGGGTCACTCCCGTTGACTCCCCCTGGCTCACTGCCGTTGGTGAAGTCTCACTCAGTTTATAGACGTGAAGGTCTATTCAATTGACAGTCATGAAGTTCTGTGTCTCATGTTCAGCATGAGACTTTGCTTGCATCAGAGGTCAGAGTTGATGCACTTTGCTGTTCAATCCTCCTTTAGTGCAATGACTGAATGCACTAGATCCCCTGTTCTTGTTTCCCTGAATCACAATCACTTGTGTGATTGCTCAATAAATGATGCTCTATCAAAGTCCAGATTTCATCCACTGATGAATACTCATTTTTCCCCTGTCCACTGGGCGTACAACCTCTGAAAGGGTCTTCACAATGTACCCAACTTTGCACGGCTCCCAATTTTGGAAGGCTTAAGAAATTCTTAGCAGATCCACTGCCTTTTCGCGAAGCTCAATCGCGAAGCACTCTCGCGATGCTCCAGCCTTCGCAATGCTTAGATATCGCGGAGCTCCTGCCTCTTCGCAAAGCTCACCAAGCCAATGCGGGGCGCACGACTTTTAGCAGAGCTAGGAAAGCCTCCGCGAAGATCCTGCCTCTTCGCGAAGCTCAATGAGCCAATGCGGGGCGCAACCTTTTCGCGGAGCTAGGATAGCTGCTGCGAAGCTCAACTTTCGTGAAGCAAACTGCCTTCGCGAGTGACCTTTGCGAACCGAGAGCAATGGTTTTTCGTTGAAAGCTCTCTCTCTTTCTCTTGAGTGGGTCGGCCTCTATTTATAGGCGATTCCACCGACCCTCGACCCTTCCGCGCGATGTCAATGCCACATCATCTCAAATCGCAAAGCTCCAATGTTTCTTCCGGAAATATGTCCAAATCGCGAAGCTCCACGGCAATCTTCCATTCACGGAGCTCGACGTAGTCGCGAAGAATCACCGTCAACATACCTTCGCGACAGCGCCGCGAAGCTCCCTTCGCGAAGCCCAACATTCCTTCGCGCCTTCGCCGCGAAGCTCCCTCGCAAGGCCCTTCATTGTCGCGAAGCTCTTTAACTCTGTCGTTCGCGAAGCTTGGACGTAATCGCGAAGCATGACGTAATCGCGAAGACTCGCCACCTCCATTCTTCTGGCCTTCGCGAAATCCAGTCCATGCATCCCATCTTCTTGAAACTCATGCCTTTTCCATATTAAATTATGATCTTCCTGGAAATCAACTTTTCGCGATGCTCACCAACCTCCAAATTTTGGACCCTAAAAATTTGGCAAACACTGGAAAACGGCGCAACCTTGTATCTGCTCTTTTAGTCCGCCTCCAGATCATCCATTCCTTTGTCGATGTTCCATGAATAAAACATGGATCATTATCCACAATATTCGAACTCGACATGTCACCATGAAATCTCCTTTTTCAACAAATTTGTATGTCATCTGTTTGCTTTGTCAACAAGCACGATCACCACAACAATGCTTCTTCTTGGTGATCTGTATACTTCAGCAACTCTTCTGATTTTATCACAACCTCCACTATTGTGATATGTATTCTTTGAAGGAACAGCTTTAGCATCATCATCTTTTATGACAATGTGATGTGCATGGCTATCGCAGAATTCCAATCCTTGCACGACAATCATAGAATTCCAATCATTGGCACATTGTCTTCTTCATCAACCGTCATGATATACTTCATGCAAACCGATTCAATTCTTCAAGAAGGCTCTTGCATGGTTCTCATGCAATCATAAGTAATTGCATGGTCTTCATAAAACCCATGGGTTCTCTTGAAATAATGAGGAATTGCATGATATTCATCAAAGGCCATGGTTCTCATGCAATAAGGAGGAATTTCATGGACTTCATCCAAAAACCTCATTCTTCTATAATCATACTTGGATGGATTATACCTCACAGTCTGCATTGTTGTAAACAATGTATCACCTTTGACACATGTTCTTTGAACTTCCGGTCAGTACAACAATCGTCTGAATCAATACTCCTCTACTTCATCGGAGTACTTCATGATCGCCTTCATTGTGAGCTTCCATTCCTCCATTTTATTGGAGTACTTCTTGATCTCTTTCATTTTGATATTCCATTGACAACTATTGACAAAAAATACAATCCTATACACAAAGTGGTTCCAACAATATCCCCCTTTGTATTTTGTTGTCAATACCTTATACATCTTATGAAATGAATTTGTCAATGTCAAAATGAGAATCTTCTTCATTTCACTTTCTCTCCCCCTTATTGACAAGAAATACAAAGTGCATGGTAGGGAGGGTATCAATCCTCACTTAAGCAGTGTTTCATTAATCATTTCACTCTAAGTCTACTTGAGCAATGCTCGATGTAGAAAACAGGAGGATTTGATTATGTCAACAAGGTTGTCCATTATCCACAGATTATGATACCTACATGAGATGATAACTCATGTATCTTGTCTTCAAGGGTTTACCACTGTTAATTCAGGTAGAAGAACAATTAATGTGATAAGGAAAAATCAACCTAAAACTCCTTCACTCACATCAGCAAATAGATCAAAAACATTCATGTGCAATCGGCAGGATAAGTGACCTCGGGGCACTTCCATTCTCTTTATGTCACTGATCAATTCAGTTACTCCCCCTTTGTAGAATAATCTTTGATCTGAGTAACCAAGGGATAGAGATTGAGAAATGACATACCTTCTCCATTAGCGTGTTCTTCAAGAAATTCACAGAGTTACTGCTTTTGAGTCCAGCTGGAGTTGATATTGATTGAAAAAGTGATTATGGGAGCTTCTTCATTCTTCTCCCCCTCAAGGGAAACACTCCTCATCATCTTCATCAAGAGTGATCCTTCATCATCATAATCTATGAATATCAATTGAAGAATCTACTAATGATGGAAAGTTCTTCAGCTTCGCTATCAAGAGTTGACAGCATTCACTACTTCTCAGGTTCATCCCCTGAGGGTATGCTTCACCTTCAATTCCCTGCATTATTATCACAAATACAATACACAAATGATAACGGGAATAAGGTGGTTCCTTCTTGCTTCATCAAGAAGTATTGCTTGGTTGAGGTTCTTTTCTCAACCAAGTTCCTCTGTTCACTCCAATTTTCATGCCTGCACATTTGAACATATGTTCTGACATCTGTCGGTGTGGCATGGCTCTGTTCACATTCTCTTCTGCTTTGTGTGGAGAATTGTTCTGCTTAGCAGTCATCATGAATGATACATTCTTTCTACTCTTATGGAATGCTTCTTTCTCTAGTATTAAGGTTAGGAAACCTTTTGCAATGTGACCAGATTTCTTGCATCTCTCACACAGAACTTCTTTGACACGTGTGTTTCTCTTTGTTTGAAATCTCTCCTGCACTGTGTCTTCATCATGTGAAAGTTTTCCTTTTCCTTTGTCACCAGCCTTGGCCTTCTCATCTTCAAATTTCCTTATTCTTTTCAAATCTTCTGGCCAGATGACCAATATGTCATATGGAACTTTTGCAGCTGGTTTTGGTCTTCCACATGGGTTCATCCGAGATTCATCCCACTTAGTGTTTCTTTTGGATGAATGACCCTTCAATTTCATGGATCTAAAATCCTGGGTCTTCTCAGCTTGCCTACTTGATATCTTCTTGGGGAGAGGTGTGTTCGCCATATTCTTCTGATTTCTTCCCAATGTACTTTCTTCATACTTAGATGGATTGTGTGGTCTTCTGTTCTTATCATCTCTGGATATCTGTTGACCTAGGAATGCACTATTCTTATGACCACTTCCGTTGCATACATCATAGATGTTATCAAGCATTCCAAATCTGTTTGCTGTAAACAGATGCTTCTGGACCTGTGGATGTTTCTTCTTCTTTTCTGGCTTCCTCCCCTTTGATATAGTCTTTCCCTGTGCTTTTCCATGAAACGGATTATAAAAACAATCCAGTGCACAGTGCCCAAATCTATTGCAGCACCAACATTGGCCGAAAAATCTTTTCTTCTTTGTTTCTTCAGTATTAAGTTGTTGGGCCATCTGCTTAATCGTTTGTGCTCTATTTGAGGAAGAAGCTTCCTCCTTTTTCTTCCAATCCACCCTAGTCATGGTGGTGGGTTTATTCTTCTCACCTATCCTCATCCATACTTGTTTAGAGCTTTTCTTCCCACCTGCACTGATTGTCGGAGTGTATTTAGAAACATGAGTGCAAGATGGTCTGGATGGTACCTTCACTTTCTCAGTTGCCTGTGATAGATCAATGAGCGAAGTCCTGATCTTCTTATCACATGTTGGAGGTCTTTTGACAATAGATTCCTCCATTGAGCATTGAGTACCAGCAGCAACTGATTCTTGATGTGGATAATCAAGAGTTGTCATAATCTTCTTGTCACATGTTGGAGGAATTTCATCTTTAGACTCCTCCAACGAACATTGAGTGCAAGCATCACTCATTTCATTCTTTTGTGAAGTCTCAGTATGTGCGTTCTCAATCTTGGTCAACTGAGATTCCAATTTTTGACCCACAATATTGAGGATGATCTTCTGATCTTCAATCGTGATTATCTTCTCTTCACAAGTCTTCTTCAACCTTTCAACCTCATCTTCATGCATCTTAACTTTTTTTTGTAACAAAGAGTCAAGTTCCCTGAATTTAATGGAAGTTTCTTCCAAACAAAAATTATTGACTTCATTGCTCTTCTTCAGCTCAGCTTCATGTGCATGGACCCTTTCTTTTAGAGTCTTATTGACTGCCTCGTTTTCTTCAAAGACTTTAACCTGTTTAGTGAGCTTCATACTCTCCAGAACTTTTCCTTCCAGCCCCTTTTCCATATTGTCTGCTTCCATTTCAAGTCGAGTGATCTCAACCTGCATAGAATGAAATAGTCTACAAATAATAGCAGCACTTTCTTCAGGAATATCATACAGATATGTTTTGAGTTTTTTTGAAAGCCTGACTTAAGGGTGTCATCCTTTCTTGTGGAAGAATCCTGAGCCACCTGCTTGATACTTTCCAAGCCTGATGTTTCTTCAATTTTGGAATAGCATGGAGAACAAGACACTTCATCTTCTTTTGATATGAGGGACTTCCTTAGCTGCTTCTTCTCTTTCTTTTTCCTGTTTTTCATGGTCTTGCTAGATGTAGACATCTGCTCAGAAACTTCATCTAGACTGCTCTTCATTGTTGACTTTAGGAAAGAAACTCAAATCATCTTCTCAATAGAATTACTGGAGAATATCCAACATACGCTAACCTCTCTATGATACCACTTATAGGACCCCGGGACACCCTGAGAGGGGAGGGGTGAATCAGGGTGTCAACTTTTTCTTCTTAAAGTTATGGATCTTGTTCCCACGTTGGTAGGAACTACTTAAACCTGTATGATGGATATGATCAGCAATGAAACATTCACATGCAGAGAGATGACACAACTATTTTTACTTGGTTCACCACTAAGGGCTACGTCCAAGGAGCATACGCCAACAGGTTGTCGGTCGTACCTGAATCCACTATTCTTCACTAGCTGTAAATTACAATTGTTCGGGTACAGTCACTCTGTCCCAGGCTCACTGTCTTTACAGTTGTTCAGGGATAGCTCACTGCGTCCCATGGGTCACTCCCGTTGACTCCCCCTGGCTCACTGTCGTTGGTGAAGTATCACTCAGTTTATAGACGTGAAGGTCTCTTCAATTGATAGTCATGAAGTTCTGTGTCTCCTGTTCAGCATGAGACGTTGCTTGCATCAGAGTTCAGAGTTAATGCACTTTAATGTTCAATCCTCGTTTAGTGCAATGACTGAATGCACTAGATCCCCTGTTCTTGTTTCCCTGAATCACAATCACTTGTGTGATTGCTCAATAAATGATGCTCTATCAAAGTCCAGATTTCATCCACTGATGAATACTCCTTTTTCCCCTGTCCACTGGGCGTACAACCTCTGAAAGGGTCCTCACAAAGTACCCTACTTTGCACGGCTCCCAATTTTGGAAAGCTTAAGAAATTCTTTGCAGAGCCCCTTCCTTTTCGCGAAGCTCAATCGCGAAGCACTCTCGCGATGCTCCATCCTTCGCAATGCTTAGATATCGCGGAGCTCCTGCCTCTTCGTGAAGCTCACCGAGCCAACGCGGGGCGCACGAATTTTAGCGGAGCTAGGAAAGCCGCCGCGAAGCTCCTGCCTCTTCGCGAAGCTCAATGAGCCAACGTGGGGTGCAACCTTTTCGCGGAGCTAGGATAGCCACCGCGAAGATCAACTTTCGCGAAGCAAACTGCCTTCGCGAGTGACCTTTACGAACCGAGAGAAATGGTTTTTCGTTGAAAGCTCTCTCTCTTTCTCTTGAGTGGGTTGGCCTCTATTTATAGGCGATTCCACCGACCCTCAACCCTTCCGCTCAAAGTCAACGCCACGTCATCTCAAATCGCGAAGCTCCAAAGTTTCTGCCAGAAATCTGTCCAAATCGCGAAGCTCCACGGCAATCTTCCATTTGCGGAGCTCGACGTAGTCGCGAAGAATCACCGTCAACATACCTTCGCGACAGTACCGCGAAGCTCCCTTCGCGAAGCCCAAAATTCCTTCGCACCTTCGCCGCGAAGCTCCCTCGCAAGGCCCTTCATTGTTTCGAAGCTCTTTAACTCTGTCATTCGCGAAGCTTTGACGTAATCGCGAAGCATGACGTAATCGCGAAGACTCACCGCCTCCATTCTTCTGGTCTTCGTGAAATCCAGTCCATGCATCCCATCTTCACGAAACTCATGCCTTTGCCATATTAAATTATTATCTTCCTGGAAATCAACTTTTCGCGATGCTCACCAACCTCCAAATTTTGGACCCCAAAAATTTGGCAAACACTGGAAAACGGCGCAACCTTGTATCTGCTCTTTTTGTCCGCCTCCAGATCATCCATTCCTTTGTCGATGTTCCATGAATAAAACATGGATCATTATCCACAATCTTTGAACTCGACATGTCACCATGAAATCTCCTTTTTCAACAAATTTGTATGTCGTCTGTTTTCTTTGTCAACAAGAACGATCACCACAACAATGCTTCTTCTTGGTGATCTGTATACTTCAGCAACTCTTCTGCTTTTATCACAACCTCCACTATTGTGATATGTATTCTTTGAAGGAACAGCTTTAGCATCATCATCTTTTATGACAATGTGATGTGCATGTCTATCGCAGAATTCCAATCCTTGCACGACAATCATAGAATTCCAATCATTGGCACATTGTCTTCTTCATCAACCGTCATGATATACATCATGCAAACCGATTCAATTCTTCAAGAAGTCTCTTGCATGGTTCTCGTGCAATCATAAGTAATTTCATGGTCTTCATAAAACCCATGGGTTCTCATGAAATAATGAGGAATTGCATGATATTCATCAAAGCCCATGGTTCTCATGCAATAAGGAGGAATTACATGGACTTCATCCAAAAACCTCATTCTTCTATAATGAGTATTCAAATCTTCTGGCCAGATAACCAATATGTCATGTGGAACTTTTGCAGCTGGTTTAGGTCTTCCACATGGGTTCATCCGAGATTCATCCCACTTAGTGTTTCTTTTGGATGAATGACCCTTCAATTTCATGGATCTACAATCCTGGGTCTTCTCAGCTTGCCTACTTGATATATTCTTGGGGAGAGGTGTGTTCGCCATATTCTTCTGATTTCTTCCCAATGTACATTCTTCATACTTAGATGGATTGTGTGGTCTTCTGTTCTTATCAGCTCTGGATATCTGTTGACCTAGGCATGCACCATTCTTATGACCACTGCCGTTGCATACATCACAGATGTTATCAAGCATTCCAAATCTGTTTGCTGTAAACAGATGCTTCTGGACCTGTGGATGTTTCTTCTTCTTCTCTGGATTTCTCCCCTTTGATATAGGCTTTCCCTGTGCTTTTCCATGAAAGGGATTATAAAAACAATCCAGTGCACAGTTCCCAAATCTATTGCAGCACCAACAATGGCCCACAAATCTTTTCTTCTTTTTTTCTTCAGTATTAAGTTGTTGGGCCATCTGCTTAATCGTTTGTGCTCTATTTGAGGAAGAAGCTTCCTCCTTTTTCTTCCAATCCACCCTAGTCATGGTGGTAGAATTCTTCTTCTCACCTATCCTCATCCATACTTGTTTAGAGCTTTTCTTCCCACCTGCACTGATTGTGGGAGTGTATTTAGAAACATGAGTGAAAGATGGTCTGGATGGTACCTTCACTTTCTCAGTTGCATGTGATAGATCAATGAGCGAAGTCATGATCTTATTATCACATGTTGGAGGTCTTTTGACAATAGAATCCTCCATTGAGCATTGAGTACCAGAAGCAACTGATTCTTGATGTGGATAATCAAGAGTTGTCATAATCTTCTTGTCACATGTTGGAGGAATTTCATCTTTAGACTCCTCCAATGAACATTGAGTGCAAGCATCACTCATTTCATTCTTTTGTGAAGTCTCAATATGTGCGTTCTCAATCTTGGTCAACTGAGCTTCCAATTTTTGACCCACAATATTGAGGAAGATCTTCTGATCTTCAATCGTGATCATCTTCTCTTCACAAGTCTTCTTCAACCTTTCAACCTCATCTTCATGCATCTTAACTTTGTTTTGTAACAAAGAGTCAAGTTCCCTGAATTTAATGGAAGTTTCTTCCAAACAAAAATTATTGACTTCATTGCTCTTCTTCAGCTCAGCTTCAAGTGCATGGACCCTTTCTTTTAGAGTCTTATTGACTGCCTCGTTTTCATCAAAGACTTTAACCTGTTTAGTGAGCTTCATACTCTCCAGAACTTTTCTTTCCAGCCCCTTTTCCATATTGTCTGCTTCCATTTCAAGTCGAGTGATCTCAACCTGCATAGAATGAAATAGGCTACAAATAATAGCAGCCCTTTCTTCAGGAATATCATGCAGATATGTTTTGAGTTTTTCTTGAAAGCCTGACTTAAGGGTGTCATCCTTTCTTCTGGAAGAATCCTGAGCCACCTGATTGATACTTTCCAAGCCTGATGTTTCTTCAATTTTGGAATGGCATGAAGAACAAGACACTTCATCTTCTTTTGATATGAGGGACTCCCTTAGCTACTTCTTCTCTTTCTTTTTCATGTTTTTCATGGTCTTGATAGATGTAGACATCTGCTCAGAAACTTCATCAAGACTGCTCTTCATTGTTGACTTTAGGAAAGAAACTCAAATCATCTTCTCAATAGAATTACTGGAGAATATCCAACATACGCTAACCTCCCTCTGATACCACTTGTAGGACCCCGGGACACCCTGAGAGGGGAGGGGTGAATCAGGGTGTTAACTTTTTCTTCTTAAAGTTGTGGATCTTGTTCCCACGTTGGTAGGAACTACTTAAACCTGTATGATGGATATGATCAGCAATGAAACATTAACATGCAGAGAGATGACACAACTATTTTTACTTGGTTCACCACTAAGGGCTACGTCCAAGGAGCATATGCCGACAGGCTGTCGGTCGTACCTGAATCCACTATGCTTCACTAGCTGTAGATTACAATTGTTCGGGTACAATCACGCTGTCCCAGGCTCACTGCCTTTACATTTGTTCAGGGATAGCTCACTACGTCCCATGGGTCACTCCCGTTGACTCCCCCTGGCTCACTGTCGTTGGTGAAGTCTCACTCAGTTTATAGACGTGAAGGTCTCTTCAATTGATAGTCATCAAGTTCTGTGTCTCCTGTTCAGCATGAGACTTTGATTGCATCAGAGTTCAGATTTGATGCACTTTACTATTCAATCCTCCTTTAGTGCAATGACTGAATGCACTAGATCCCCTGTTCTTGTTTCCCTGAATCACAATCACTTGTGTGATTTCTCAATAAATGATGCTCTATCAAAGTCCAGATTCCATCCACTGATGAATACTCCTTTTTCCCCTGTCCACTGGGCGTACAACCTCTGAAAGGGTCTTCACAAAGTACCCTACTTTGCACGGCTCCCAATTTTGGAAATCTTAAGCAATTCATAGCAGAGCCCCTGCCTTTTCGCGAAGCTCAATCGCGAAGCACTCTCACGATGCTCCAGCCTTCGCAATGCTTAGATATCGCGGAGCTCCTGCCTCTTCGCGAAGCTCACCGAGCCAACGTGGGGCACACGACTTTTAGCGGAGCTAGGAAAGCCATCGCGAAGCTCCTGCCTCTTCGCGAAGCTCAATGAGCTAACGCGGGGCACAACCTTTTCACGGAGCTTGGATAGCCACCGCGAAGCTCAACTTTCGCGAAGCAAACTGCCTTCGCGAGTGACCTTTGCGAATCGAGAGCAATGGTTTTTCGTTGAAAGCTCTCTCTCTTTCTCTTGAGTGGGTCGACCTCTATTTATAGGCAATTCCACCGACCCTCGACCCTTCCGCGTGAAGTCAACGCCACGTCATCTCAAATCGGGAAGCTCCAAAGTTTCTGCCGGAAATCTGTCCAAATCGCGAAGCTCCACGACAATCTTCTATTCGCGGAGCTCGACGTAGTCGCGAAGAATCACCGTCAACATACCTTCACGACAGCGCCTCGAAGCTCCCTTCGCGAATCCCAACATTCCTTCGCGCCTCCCTCGCGAAGCCCCCTCGCAAAGCCCTTCATTGTCGCGAAGCTCTTTAACTCTGTCGTTCGCGAAGCTTTGACGTAATCGCGAAGCATGACGTAATCGCGAAGACTCACCGCCTCCATTCATCTGTTCTTCACGAAATCCAGTCCATGCATCCCATCTTCGCGAAACTCATGCCTTTTCCATATTAAATTATGATCTTCCTGGAAATCAACTTTTCGCGATGCTCACCAACCTCCATATTTTGGACTCCAAAAATTTGGCAAACATTGGAAAACGGCGCCACCTTGTATCTGCTCTTTTAGTCCGCCTCCAGATCATCTATTCCTTTGTCGATGTTCCATGAATAAAACATGTATCATTATCCACAATCTTCGAACTCGACATGTCACCATGAAATCTCTTTTTTCAACAAATTTTTATGTCGTCTGTTTGCTTTGTCAACAAGCACGATCACCACAACAATGATTCTTCTTGGTGATCTGTATACTTCAGAAACTCTTCTGCTTTTATCAAAACCTCCACTATTGTGATATGTATTCTTTGAAGGAACAACTTTAGCATCATCATCTTTTATGACAATGTGATGTGCATGGATATCGCAGAATTCCAATCCTTGCACGACAATCATAGAATTCCAATCATTGGCACATTGTCTTCTTCATCAACCGTCATGATATACTTCATGCAAACCGATTCAACTCTTCAAGAAGGATCTTGCATGGTTCTCATGAAATCATAAGTAATTGCATGGTCTTCATCAAACCCATGGGTTCTCATGCAATAATGAGGAATTGCATGATATTCATCAAAGCCCATGGTTCTCATTCAATAAGGAGGAATTGCATGGACTTCATCCAAAAACCTCATTCTTCTATAATCATCCTTGGATGGATTATACCTCACAGTCTGCATTGTTTTAAACAATGTATCACCTTTGACACATGTTCTTTGAACTTCCGATCAGTACAACAATCGTCTGAATCACTACTCCTCTACTTCATCGGAGTACTTCATGATCGCCTTCATTGTGAGCTTCCATTCCTCCATTTTATTGGAGTACTTCTTGATCTCTTTCATTTTGATATTCCATTGACAACTATTGACAAAAAATACAATCCTATGCACAAAGTGGTTCCAACAATTTTAAGGGAAAGGACGTCATCAACCCTATCCCAAATGATTTCTCAATTGTCATTACTTGAGAAGATCAATAATACTCAAAAATAGGATCCTTTGTTACAAAATATGTTGGATAATATGAAGGATGGAAAGTTTCTTGAGATAAATATTGATCAAGAAGGTGTACTAAAATTTCATACAAGACTATGTGTTCTACCTATTCTGAAAATAAAGAAGGAGATAATGGATAAAGATTGTAGCTCTAAATTCTCTATAAATATGGTAATAATTAACATTTATAGTGACATACGAGATCATTATTGGTGGGATAATTTGAAAAAGGAGGTTGATGACTACACTACAAGGTTCCAGGTATGTCAGAAATTGAAGGCATAGTGACAAATTCATAAAGGAGTATTACAACCACTAACTATACCAGCATAGAAGTGGGATAATACCACTATGTACTTTATCAGTAGTCTCCTGAGAACTTCCATAGGAAAAAATTTGATATAGGTTATAGTGGACTATCTCCCTAGTATTTCCCATTTTATCTCCACTTGGAAAGATTTCTCACATGATAAACTTTCCAGGATTTATGTGGAGGAAGTGGTAAGAATGTATAGAGTTCTACTTTCTATCCTCTCTGATAATGATCCAAGGTTCACATAATTTTTTTGGAGAAGTATTCAAAATTTCATGTGAGTCAAATTTAATTTCAATATGACCTATCACCCCAAAACTGATAGAAAATCCTAATGGACTATTCAGACACTTGAGGACATGCAGAGAACATTCTTAGTGGAATTTAAAGGCAAATAGGATCAACATCTACCATTAGATGAGTTCTCTTAAAACTGAAGCCATTAAAATGGCCCCTATGAAGCTCTATATGGGAAGCTATGCATAACTCTTTCTTGTTTGGATGAAGTTGGTGAGAGAAAGCTTCTTGGACCTAATCTTTTGCATGATATGACTGAAAAAGTTAATTCCATATAACAACACATTAACGATTCTATGATTCAATAGAAGATCAATGCTGATAGTCATCAAAGTGACTTATATTTTGAGTTTTGTGATAAATAATTACATTGAATTTCTCTATCGAAGAGATTCATGAGGTTTGGGATGAATGAAAAGCTTATCCCTAGGTACATTGGCCCCTATAAAATCCTTGATCACATTGGCATAGTGGCCTATCAGCTTTAACTTCCTCCAAAACTATCTTGAGTTCATAATATATTCCATGTATCCCTCTTGAGGAAGTAAATACTTGACCCTTCACATTTACTAAATCTAGATGTGGTACAATCGGAACATGACCTCTCATAGGAGGAGTAGTTGGTGGAGATCAGAGATCACAAAGAAAAGGTTCTACACAAAAAAACTACCCACCTTGTTAAATTGTTGTGGAGGAACAACAAATTTGAAGATTCCACATGGGAACCAGAGGATACTGTGAGGTATAAGTACCCACACCATTTCTCTTCCGAGGGTACAAGTTGAAATTTTGGGGATGAAATTTTTGAAGGGGGGAAGAATGTAACGACCCAAACATTTGAATAATATGTTCTTTTCGGAAAATGTATGTCTTACTATGTCACCATGAATAAAAATATATAAGTATAAATGAAACGTGACCATTAGGTTTTTAATGTTATATGATTGTTGGTTAATATGACTATCGGAAACCATAATAATTCATAACGTTAAAATTATTGTTTATAGATAGAAATGATAATAGATAATTAATGGAGAAAGAAGATTTGATTGAATCTACTAGTTGAATCATCCATTAAAAATCCCATTTGTTGGATCTTGCTAACAAGGTAGAATCACTAGGATTTTCGCTGGATCAAGTCCATGCCAATCTTTAACATGTTAGGTTTGAATGAAATATCCTATGGGAGAAGTTCAAGTTGATATAAATCACCACCTGGGAAATGTTGTATGATCCACCCCAATATCATATCACCATTACACACCTTACTCTTTGGTCCTATGCAGGTTTTAAAAGGATTTGGGTAATGGGGTCCTTAGTTACTTTGTGTAATCCCTTTTTATAAATAAATTTTTTTCATCATTTCCATTTGAAGAATAGTTTTTATTAATAAGTTTATTTTTTAGACAAGTTTCATAAATTCAGTTTACAGTTAAAAATTGAAATTTTATTACTATATTAAAATAATTATTTAATAATTATGTTTTTTATAAGTAAATAGTTTAAAAAAAACTATATTTTATGATAAAATAATTTTATTTTTTCCAAGTGCCGAAAATTTTACAATGCATGTCACTATGCATTTTATGTCTACGATTATTTTTAATAATAAAATATTTTGTTAGTTAAAAGTTAAATTTCTCATTTGTATAGATTTATTAAGATAATATAAATTTCATTCTTTATTCCAAAATGTCGATATTACTTTACAACGAATTTATGATATTTTTATAAAGTACATTTTTTGTGAATAGTAAAAATAAAGTTTTCTGTTTCCAATATGTTTAATGACATTATTAGTGATGTAATACTGATGTAAAACTTATATTCGTCTCTTGAGGAATAAAATATGTTATTAGGTGTTCCATGTATCCAATAACATTGTAAAATACAATGGTAAAGCTCATGGTTCTACAAATACCACTAATGAGGTGTCCATTGAAATTAATAAAAAAACACCATCTCGTTTACTATAAATATCCACCCATCCCTTCTTTTCTATTCATTAAAAATTTATCCTACAAAATTTCTTCTAGTTATACCTCCCAGGGAGTCATCTAAATGTTTCCTAAGGCCCTAAAGGTCCCAATTTTAGTGTTTTAGAAGTTCCTCTTCAAGGTAAAGGAATTGTGAACCTCTCTTTTCCTTTCAAGTTCTCTTTTATGTAGTTTGTATTTTAAATTTCCACACCATGCCCTTATTTCTATTTTATTATGTTCCTATACTATATTATTGTTTTTTATGAATGTTTGTACCATTTTACCTCTCTTTTTAATGTTTTATAAAACAATGTTTCATAGCCAATATGCTGCAGAATTTTTATCTCAAAATCACTCTTTTTCTCAAGAAATTATTTTATTTTCATTATGTGAAAACAAAAACCTATTTAATTTCCATCGGTATTACTCAAGAAATAATAGTTATTTATTTTATTCTTGTATTGAAATATATAAACCCCTATTTCCATTTTTATGGGATATAAATTACAAAATGATCATGTTTTCGGGTACTTCTTAAAACGCCGTGATTTTGATATGAAACCCATTTATTTTATACTATTTGGGTTATTTATGGTGGTTTTCATTATGATACATGTGTCTCAAATTAAAATAAATTCATATTAACGGTGTTCATTTACATATCTCCAATGTATTGGGTGAAGAAATTATTCTCTAGAGATGATAATATTACGATACCTAGGGGAATAACCTTGGTAATTTTTATAACACCATGGGGATGGACCTTTGTGATATGATCATGAATATCTAAAACAAATTTTGCATAAAAATTTTCAAGATATTATTCAATTTCTTATTCTTATGATATGCCACTTTATCACGCCTTTATGATCTTTCCTCAAGTTGGTATTGTATTCTCTTAAGATCACAAGTAAACTATTTTCCTTGTTTTCCTTTACTGGCCCTTATGCTCCCCCATTCCTTTGATGTATGTCCTCATGTTATGAGATGTATTAATTAAACCTAGTATGATCATTTCAATAATAATTTATAGTTTATTTAATGAATGTTATATACTATGTACCTTATTTCCAAGACACTAGACTTTAAAGATCCTCTATGTGTAAAATGTAATGAAAAGTTATGTAATAAAAATGTATGATGCTATATTACATACCGAAAAAAACAGAAATAGTTTACCATATTTTTAAAATTACATGAGATGAAACAAGATATAAATGCTCAATTAACATAATTTATGTTTTCATCGAACAAATCACAGTTAAAAAAACTATGTTATGTTTCGTCTTCTTCACTTTAAGGAATAATGCCGCCAATGTGTATGATCTAGGAATTCCCCCCATTTTGAAAAGTGATAGAAAGCTAGGTTCAATTTACTCATACTGTTCTTATTTATTTTTCATTGGTCTATTCTCTCTCATAATTTGATCAGACAAACATAATGAATATAAATCCATGCAATCTTGAACCAAGTAACCTTTGATAATAGAACCATTAGGATGTTTTTTATTCCGGAAATAAGACCTACATTGGAATTTTTTTTAGTTGGATACATATAAAAACGAAATATCCCTCCCCCAGAAGTATTTCAGTTAGAATAAGCATAGTTGGATGCATCATTTATTTTGAAAAATGGTGGAGGAAATATTTCATCTAGCTCACTCAAAATTAATGGTCCCTTAGCCAATTTTTTTTGAAAAAAATACTTAGAAAACATCTTAGCATAGAGATCTCTAATGGAATGGAACAACTGAATAACTAAAATGGTTTCATCATAGGATAGAAGATGAATACTTTTATTGGAATCAACTCATCAAAAACCATGTGATAATCATGAGCCTTAAAAGATTTCAGAATAAACTCTATAATGTTGAACCATTTTGATATGTTTCTTGAATAGACATCATCAACATTAATAGTCCTTAGTTATTCTATAAATTCATTTTTTCCTACAGGCGTCATCACATAAGAATCACACAGGAATTTACATTTATTTTTACTGATATGCACAAGATGCAATTCTGGTCTGATGCCCCAATCCACCAAGTCACACAAAGATCATAAATCATCTTTTGTCTTTACCATTAAAAGTAGATGAATTAAAATTAACATTTCACATATATTCTTTTCAATGTAAAATGTGTGTAAGAAATGACATAACAAATTAGTTGACCAATACAGAAACTCAAAGAAGATACTTATCCTCTACCAATTGTAATAGTTTTTAGTAGAAACTTTCTTCTTCTTTATAGATTTCATCTGACCATTCCTAAATTAAAAAATAATCTACTGTAATTAATTAAACACATAAGTTCCAGACATATGCTGAGGTAGATTGTCAGTCTCCATGGTATTGTCAAAAATTTGACTATTATTCCAATATAGATGGTTCATTGAAAAGAATCATCAATGACCCATAAAACTAAAACTACAGTGATATTTAAATATTATAAATTATTTATTCTTAATAAAAACATCACATTATGGGTTTCTCTTCATTCTCCATCTGGGAATCAATGCATAAGAAGGAAAATCTTTGAACGTGCACATAATCGCAACACGCATCTGAAATATGTCTTTCAAAAATGACTTTTATGTCTGCACAAACACATTCCAAATGTGTTTCAAATATTTTATCATAGTATTCATGTATAAAACTATATCATTTCCAAAATTAGAAGGTCCTGATATGAGTATACACATGAAAGTGAAAGGTTTTTCTTACACGTCCATGGAAGAAGGTTATAAATGTGTATGAAAACTGGTCATGTCTTGTGCAAAGTAAGAATAATATAAAATGGATTAAAACCATCACATGAATGACCCAACCTAAAATTTCACTTATCTACTATGAAATTAGTATATCGAGCATCAAATACCTTCAATGAAAATCCACATGGTGGGTGAATGAACTCATCATCATTCTTCTTTCTCTTGGTATCATTCGAATACATTTTTATTGATATTTCATCAACCATGAAAAGATTATAGAGTCTAGGAATCAATTTAAGGTTAAATGTTTCTTTACGTGGAACATGGGATGTTGTTTCATTAGATTTTGTCTTTTATCAGGATGTCTAATATTTTATACAATAATTTTTTTGGAAGTTTCCTCATGGAATAAGCTTCAATCTTTTGGGAAATAATAAATGTTGTTTTTTTTAAATCAATTTTTCTTAACTAACATTCATGTAATTTCATGGTTTAAGGGTTAATATTCCCAAACTAGATGAAATTTCTTGAAAAAGGTAAGAATGTAATCAATAAAAGTATTAGAAATACTATACATTGTTTTCCCATGAAACAATCTGATTAAAAATTCTAGCTTCCCCATTTTACCACATTGTGGATGTACTGGAGTCATGGTAGCATTATTCAGTTTTTTCATCCGGTCAACATCATAATTTTCATTACATGAATCATGTGTTCGTGTAACGAATTATTCGTGGGTCAGCATCCCTTCCTTATCTTGATAAATAATAAAAGGAAAACATATTCTGTCAAATTTTCTAATCTAGTCCACTCATTTCGATCGTTAGCATTTTTGACATTTCATTTTCTCCTCATTATGGTACCATACATAGTAGTTTTTTTGAAAACCACATCTATTTATATGGTAGATAACTTTTTCACTACTAAAAAAAGGTCTTCCAGCACAATTATAACATGTGGAATTTATGAGACCACAGTCTGGGGCAGTTTGAAATAGAAAATCTAAAAATAACCCCAACATGTTTTGAGAATTTATTGAGATCCGATATATTCCACACAATCACCTTTTATACATTCGGTAAAAAAAATAATATTTCATTTCGTCAAAGTAAATGAATAATATTTAAGTTTAATCGAAAATATATTTATAAAAACAAGAACTCTTCAGTTTATATGAAACAATAACTTATACACTAGTATATTTGAGAATCATAAGATAAAAGAAAACAAAATACTATATATATCAAATATACTATAAATATAAAATAATGATATTGAATTACATTATATCAATGAGTATTAGTGTTACAAATCCATCTAGGTTCAAGGATTTATTTATGAAAATGTTTCTTATGGAATATAAATTACTTGGGGTGTTATTTAAATGATCTTTAATTTAGTGAATACGTTGATGAGGAATAAAGGACCTTCAAATATATGCCTTAATAACCCCCTTCAATATTGTCTAGTTAAAGTTCATTTGATTCAATTTAGTTTAGTTTTGTTTAAATAAATTTATTTAGGATCATTTAAATTCACTTTTTATCGAGTTACTTATGTTTTTATTGATTTGGACTATTTTAATTTATCAGGGGTTATGAATCTTTAATTCAAGTGAATGTTGTTTTGTTCAATTTTTTTTCATTTTGGAATAGTTTGATTCAAATTGGGTTAGTTTGTTTCTTGTATGTTCTATATACATTGGTTCAAATAAATTATATTTAGTTTAGTTTGGTGTTGTTTTATATGGTTTGGTTCAACTTGGTATAACATGGTTATATTCAATTTATTCACTTATATTTGTTTATAATTGTTGAAAATGTGTAGATATTTATACTAGAAGTATACTTGGGGGCTGATGTATCATTTTTATTGAGTGTAATAGAAGCATGCAGTTTTATAGTGTAGAACCTATGAGAATAATTAATTCACATTGATCACATCTACCCTATGGTTATGTTATCATTTAAAAATATATTCAAATATATATCATGATAATAGTCCCACTACAATATATATTTTCCATTTAAAAAACCATGATCACATTCATAAAGTTGAGATAATATATTCATTCTATACTATATTTCAATTATCTCAAGTTAAATTAAATATCATTTTTCCTTTATATAGTTCACAAGGGGATACCATTATCCAGTATCCTCTCCCATCTTATTTAGACAACTATGTTTGAAATCAGGGTAAATAAAGGTCACCAAATGTTTCAACATTGATTATCATGCCTTGTTGGTTATTTTATAAGAATAAAATTTTTCATATGGAGGATTTATTTTAGAATACATCTTATTGTCACATTACATTAATTTATGCGTTAAAATAAACAAAGATAATTTAATAAAAATCACATTCTATATAAGATTACTTATAGAGAGACCACATAATAAGATTATATGAAACACCCTAACCTGATCAATGAAAGAGAAATATGGAGTTCTAGATGATTTGATACACCGTAAAGGGTGAGAAAATAATATATCTTGTCTTAGATAAGAGTATACAAATTATTTCTAAGAGTGAATCCCACTAAAACCATTCATTTTTTATAATAAACTCAATGTATATAAAAGTAATTGATTGAGTATCACAGCACAATGATGTCTAATTCACTATGAGGAGGAAGGTTTTGATGAAGTAAAGATCCCATGATAAATTTTTGTGTCTTTTGAATGTGATAGTGGATTGGATCACTCCACCATAATAATTTCACACAATAGTTATTTGAGATATTTAGAAGATTAAAAATGGTCACATTGTAAATTTTAGGTTATGTTGTGAGGATTAAAACATTGTATGAATATATTGAAAACTAGGAGGAATCTGAAATATAATTCAACAATGAAAAATAGGGCACACTACAAAAAGTCCATAATTTAAGAAGATATGAGAATCCATTAGTTAGAAAGGATTTATCTATATTTAGTAAACTATACATTTATTTTTGATGATGTTTCACTATTAAATCAAACAATATAATCTTAAAGAACTTATATGTCAATACCTATGAGAAATTTGATATTAATTCATTAGATACTCCACTTAAATTGTAAATGAATGGTTATAAAGTATGAATTTCACTTTAAAGTTGTATACTACTCATATGTAGGAATCTTATTAAATCTATAGTATATTTGAAAAATAAAAAATAATGTATATGGAATGAATATTTGATAGATGCAGGAAGTTTTATATTTCATATTATAGATAATAAGAAATATTATGTATAATTTATAACATTTAGTAGATTATATAATGAGTTTTCCCTAATACTGTAAAGTTTAAATAAGAGTGAGAGGATTGTGAGTATACAATAACACTTAAAAATAAACTTTACAAGGATAATTATTTTTACTAAAATATATATATTAGACTTAATTAATATAAATCCTTAATATGGTAGTGTAATTATAGTGAGATATTATTTATAAAAACCAAAAACAAATTTAGTGAAATTGTAAAAGGGTAAGACTAAATGATGGGTCTTAATATCATCGATTTGATATTTAAGAAAAAACAAGGGAAATTAGATTCTTGAGGATGAGTCTTCATAGATCAGGAATAATAGTGAACCACTCCTAGGGCTCATTGTTGGGATATATTAAAGGATAGGGGTGCATATGACTTCAATCTTGGGATTAGATATGGATGTAGATCCATATGGGTGTGCAACTAGTGATCGATATTGGAGTTCTACACAATTGGGATGGGAGACCTACAAGGGATCGTGATGGGAGGAGGGGAGAACTTGTGATTTGATCTAGATGGGAGGAAGAGTGGAGTGCCCCTGGTGCGGTTTTAGGGAAGACCTATTCCAATGATGTTAAAAAACTATTGTCATAGGTAAGTTATCCCAATGGTTTTTTAAAAACCATTGGGATATCCTACCCTAAAATTATGTATCCCAATGTTTTTTTCAAACTACTAGGATAGGTCCATGGTTATAGGGGTGATTTCCAGTAGTGATCCCAAATAGACCAATGAAACTTGTAGAAAACTCGTATCCTCAATCATATATAATAATACCATGTTTCCGTAAGTCCTTTATAAACACATCATCTCCCTCCTCAAACATTGAGGTCATCCACTATTGATCATTGAGGGACATATAATGGATTTTAATTGTGCTCCTCTACTCCAATATAAACTAAAACTTATCCACCATCACCTTAACTATGACTGGCCACATCTTTAAATACTCTCATACCTCTTTTAAAAACAATAATGGCCTATAGGGTCTCCCATAAAAGTACTATAAAGGTATCCTACCCATGTTGGACATGTAACTACAATTTTATTATAAATCCTTTAAAGTGAATTGATACACCTAAATTCAACAAAAATCCAACACATATTCCTTTAACATATTCTCATGACATTAATTATTTTCTTTTTATGGAAATTATTTGGATGTGGAACATAGTTCTCATTAACAATTGAGCCCCAAATTACACCTAAAATATCATCCAAAACTAGGATGTGAATCACATGTATTGGAATCAAAATGATCACAAAAGATATCCCATGTAGTCATATTTTCTCCTACATAACAAGTATCCAATGATATTTATGAAACTCATCTCTTAAATATCATATAATTGGGATGACATGGTCAATCGATTGAAGATCACCAAGATTTCATTTTAACCTCTCACTTACTATATAATCCTAATCATTAAATTAATTGTTATGCCTTCCCACCTCCACTGTGGAACCTCAAGGGGGTGTTCTAACATGTTGGGACCTAACTAGTTTCTTTCACTGTTTTATAGGATATAAATCCCAAGATAAACATAGAAATACTCAACTTTATACCTACCCTCTAAAACTGACACCTAATTCCTTTGTAAATTTACATCTCCCCATAATATTCCATTAATGGTGAGGTATGGAACCCCTTTGGAACAACCTGCCATAGAGTGATTGGAACCAATGTAAATCCTCATGATATGATGAGGTTCACAATACCATTTGAATATATATCTTATAAATCACTTCGGGATATCTAATCTTAAAAAATCTCAAAATTGATGTCTCCCAACTAGGCCTCCACTTTGTATTAAAGAAGAAAAGGTACCACTACCATAAATTGAAGATAAGACCTATAATCATCATCCATTATGTGAAACTACAATGAATAAAAATACCTTGATGCATCCACCAATAACTAAAAGCTAATAATTACAATTTATATTAATGGATACAACCACCATGTTTCCCTTTCCATGAGTAATGATAATATCAGAGACATATACCTACAGAAACTCTAACCAACACCTAGTCCGTATGTTAATATCTCTCTGAATAAATATGTGATTAAGTCTCTTACTACTCTAAAGTAATACAAACCACTCCCAATAAAGGCAGTTCGTACATGTCTTTAAGGAAACAAATTTTTTTCCAACTCCATATCATGGGTCGCATAGATAAAAATTAGGGAACAAAACTATCCTTACCCATAACCCACCACAACCTATCCCTACATCAGCACACAACTGAGGCCATATTAATAGTAATATTTGAACACCATGTTATTTGTTCCCTCTTCTAGAAACCACATGACATGATAACACATCAACCACAACTTCAACTCCTCAAAAAGACTCTTGAAATGATTATTCCAAATGAATGGATGCCCCTTTCAGGTATGATAATTCATGGGGTATGATAGCCTAGATAAGTTCGGTACAAACCAATTTTATCACCCTACTAACCCAAGAAATTTATGAAAACTATAAAATCTCTTAGGTGGATCCGATGATTTCACTACATTAATATTTTATCGATCCACAACTACTCTTTCCACTAATATGACATTCCCTATAAAGTGGACATATTGAATCCAAAAAATACATATTGTGAGCTTTTAATATAGTTGGTTCTCCCGAAGTATGTATTGGACAATCCTCAAATTCTCATAATTATCATCCATTGATGTTGAATATAGAATGGCGTCTTTGATGGTGACCACTATTAACTATCTTATGAAGGGAAAATAGATATAGTTTATATAGACCGTAAACAATTTCAAGGAATTATTCATGATGAATTTTATTATCTATAACTCATAATGTTCATTGTGGAATAAAAGTTTAATATTTTGAATATAATCATTTAAATGTTATAGCTGGTGGAATTCAGACTCAATGTTGATCATTGAGAACTATTTTTCTCCATTCTTCTGATCAAAGATGACCTTGATCCATATTAGTGGGTACATGTTCAAGATTTTTACCTGATTAAGGTGATGAGATTAAATACAAAACCTCAAATCATATCCACTTTCTTATCCAACAACATTGGTTATACCTATAGGGATACACTATTTCAAATTGATATTTTCTCCATAAGTTCTCCCAACATCATCGTGATCTCCCTAATCTTACACAATAATATATAATATGATTTGGAAAACATTAGGGTAGTCCTTGTAACATGGTCACATCCTCTAGATAAAATTCCATGTACATATGTATAGATATTGAAAAAAATTATTGTAAGGTGTTTTCTATAAATAGATCCAAACTCACCAATTGATGGGTTATTAACCAAAACATTCTAGGCATGGGTCTTGATTAGCTAGACTAAAAATATGCTTTTCCCATGAAGGAGAATCTTAATCAATAATCTTATAATCACATCAATATCTTGATGATAGTTGTTTATTCATACATGAAATAATGGTATATAGTACATATGAAGGATGATATCATAGGGATACATGATAAAATAATATGAGGTACCTTTAAAACCACTCTTCACTAAGTGAAAGATATCAACCCTATAATATGTGTGTGACCACAAAATCACTTCTTTTGAAAGTATCTAGTAGCATTTTCGGTCTAGGGGATCTATAAAAAGCACTAGAAATAAAACTATGGATGTAGTAACCAAAGAATGACTCATTCTAGTATCTATGGGTATGGGTGACAAAGTAGAGTAGACATTGATCATAACTTAGACCATTTCTAACGAATCATAGTTATACACATCCATAATCTACATCTAATTGCATCCCTAACCAATAAACCTCATTTAGAAGTGTGGTCCCCCTATGGGTGTTGGTTATAGAAAGGTATTATAGTTATGTACTCCAATATCTCATCCTCATAGTTCACCACCATTTTTATATATTTAATCCATCCCCTAAGGATCAACCTATCTACCTCCAAGAGTTCTCTAACCACTTCCCTAACTCTGATTCCATGGTCCATGAACTACCAAACTACCCTATGATGCATGTTCGGTCATGAAATCACATTATATTGAACCACTTCCTCCATTTCCGTAGAAAATTATTCCCCATACTAACTAGATCCTTTACAAAACTCTAGCATTATGGTCCCTCATGTCTCAAATGAGGCAAGTGAATTCCTCCTGTATCAAGACACAAATTCATTCCATTATCTAGAATTAGATGATAACTCTACTCATTTATGACCTCCACCAATAGATACAACATGAAATCACTCTTTTAGGAAGTTATCCATCATCATGGATTCTTCATAGAACCCTAGTATATGTGGGGATAAAGATAGGACTAATGATTTCTCATATGTCTCTATGATGTCCTCACTCAAACATCCATGATCAAAATAACCAATTATGAATAATTGTGATGGAATAAAATGTGATGTCATTAAATCTTGACATGTATAAGAAATATACATGTTACCCTATATAGGAATAGTAAATCCTGGCCGTGTATTGGCCTCAATTAAATCGGGAAGTACTCCCCATGAAAAATATGCTCAAACTCTATCCCTATAAGAGTCACCTCATCATGGGTTTTTATCATCAAGGTCCACATGCGGGTCACTATTTCCAGGAGAGTATTTTCTATATGCACTGCCATCTTGTTGGTAATTTTCTGAATATGGTTGAAGATTCAAACCATATTCTCAAGAAAGTCCATTACTACTTGAGAATTAGGCTCACCTCAAAACATGAGTGGTATTTCTAGTGTACTCATATTATAAATATACTTATCATATCCAAATAAAATAATTGGTTACTCAAAAGGTAGAAGAACTTCCACATACACTGTGGGAGGTGAGTTTTCTCATTTCACAACCACTATAGGTAATTCTCCCAACACACTTGGTGGAATCATAAAATGTTCTATTCTCTGGATATAACCCATATCACTTAGATGGTCAATAATAGGGGGCTAAATCATTTACACGAGTATGTAACAAAACTACATTGGGATATGGACAAGTTATGTGTGTGGAGGTATCCTATAAAATAAAAAGATAGATTAATATCATCAAACCATATTTGGGGAAATAATTAAGAAGTATATAAAAGTCGATACCCAATTTCTATTTGATGTGTATACAATTAATTTGGTTAATAAAATTGGTGATTTGGTGTACCTAGTAGAATAGTAGGTAATCAGATTCATGTTGAATAGATACATTATCCACCATAATAAAAATATACCTCTTATCCCAAAATCCAAACTCATGACCCTTAAAAAAATTTCCTTAAATTAACAAAAAACCCTCACTTGACATCTAAATCCAAATTCCACCACTAATAAAAATAGGCAATGATACTACTTCGAAAAAAATCATGCTAAAAAATCCCCTCATATGAGGTGTTAAGATGATTCTACCACCAAAAAACAAACATCCAAGGGCCAAATGATTGTGACTAAGAAGGAACTCATATTTATTCAAATCAAAACATAACATAATTTTGATTTTATGAGTCCTAGGAAATATATTTTTGTAAATTGTAATATTTAACTATGTATAATGCCAATAAAAACTTTAATGGGTATGTTGATTCTATGGTGTGGTGTTTATGCCAAGGATGAGTTTTTATAGAGTTTAAATAACATGGAAAAATACTTTAATGGTTTCAATTATTCTAGGGTGCGGTGTTTACCCCCGAAATGAGATGGTATGGATTTTTGAGCATATATAGGACTCAATAATTATAAATATATTTTAACATATTCATGGATATTTATGAGGAATTTTTTATATACCTAAAATGGGGTATAATCTTTTCATACAAAAATTATGGATTAGTCTAGAATAAGGGTTTTCCATATGATTGATGCTAGTTCCTCTCAAACGTGGTCCCCTAGTGGTTTTTATGTCAGATAGATTGATTATTTTATTTAATTGATTTAATTTATTTGTTGGTTGACTTATAGAATAATTTATTATGGAGATTCCCTAGTAGAAGCCTATAAATAACCTCATAGTATTTCCACCTTGGGTTGTCCATTCTTGATATTGGCATAAACCCTAGAGGGGGCGTGGGGGTGTTCGGATCATTAGTGGATCCTAGGGAAAAAAGGATAGAATGATGAGTCCAAATTATGTGGTAAATTGGAATTGAATCTTTCTTGTGATAATGAATTCAAGTGACATTTATATGACATAAAAGTGGGGCATTTTGATTTTTCCCCCAATTCATCATTAATTGCATGACAGATTCGTGAATTAACAACTTTTTTCTTCTTTATAGAATAAAGGTATAATTTATATTATTATTTTATTAACTTAATGATATGTACAATAAATATTAATGAACCCTAAATTTACTTAACATGAAATTTATTGGGTATAAATATTAAACATAATGTTCTTGATTTTTTGAAACTTTTCACATGGTAGATGATGAAGAATTTGATATCCATGTTTTCCATATTCCAATCTCTTTATCCCTCTCAATATCTGGTGTGTAGATGAAAGGACACCAGACTAATGGGTGACTGTTCATAGTGATGGGAAGAAAAATAGAAAAGTATTTGGTGACACAAGGTGAGGAGGATGCCTATGTGTTGATGGGAAGGAGGCTCATGCAGTGAGGTCGGTGTAGGAGGATTGTAGTTCAATTGGCGGAGGATGGAATTCTAGGGGTAGTGTACAATGAGGGGTGAAGGAAAATTTCCTTAAACATCATCATCGAGTGAAGAATGTCGGTCAATATTGCAAGGTAAATTTTTTCTATGGAACACCCCACCAGTGGGTCTCAACCCACTGGTGCCGGACATCGGTGCTCAAGTCTGGTGCACTAGGTGGTCTTGCATGCAAGATACCCAAGAAATGGTCTACGGGACTAACAACATGGTGTATCCCCGTGGGCCTGGCCACATAGGTATAAACTATAAAGTTCATGTATCCTATCCAAATACTCAATCAGGTAGGCCTTTTGGGTTAGGTGTCTCATCCCAAATTGATGGGTAAGTGATCCCATGTGTCATCATGAACATTGGTTTCATTCACACACCCCCATCTATTAGTGAACCATGTGGAAAACATGAAGTCCACCATGATGCCCAATTTTTACCTAGTTGGTGTTTTTTGAAACATTAAAATCATATGTACATTATTGAAAAATAAATATCTTATCATGAGTATTTCTACATGTTGATTTCAATTGAAGTTTATTTTTATCAATATAAGTCCCTTTTGATGACATATAGGAATTTTTTGGATTTAACTCTCTTGGGTTAATATTGGGGTTTGATTCATGGAATTTTGAGCTTTCAAAATGTCATTACTCCCCTAAAAGCATGTTTATGATAGGGTAAATGTCCCCTATTTTCATAGAAGATTTATATACTCCCCCACATACTTGGTTCATAGGTATTATAAATCTATAGGGTTTATTACTCTAGTGGTTTTGATCAGGATCATGTCCCCCACTGACTATGTATAAGATTTGGTACCTCCCCCACATGCTCGTGGCATGGGTCCTCTATATTTGTATTAGGTAATACCTTGGAAACTATATTCCAATTGAGGAGGAATGGATCCTCTACTATAGTTATAAAGAAGATATGTGGGTCTCTTGGTTTAGGTTATTCGTATTCTTGGATTTACATGTTATTTCAACTAAAATTAGGTTTTTTATTGTAGGATTATAACTCATTTATGTCTCATGATCTCCCCTTTATATCATGTTTGGGTGGTTTTAATTTTAGAAATCAATAACCCATTTATATAGATATATTCATGGGAAGGTCTTGGGTTTACATGTAATTTTCTATGTTAGTGAAGCATATATGGGGTGAAACATGGTGTAGTTTTTCCTCAACTAGAATTATTTCTTAAGAAAGGAGAAGTTACACCATTTTATGGTTTATAGTGTTGATATAAGAGATTTATATGTGGACAATATTTTATAAATGGAGTCTTGTGACTCCTTGGGACCCCCTTAGTTTCCTTCATGATGCGATGCACGAATGCGATATTAATATCAAACATTCGTGGAATTTTAGTACATAGAACATCCTTGATAGATCATGTGACATAGAACATCCTGGATTGGATAAAAAACATATACTTTTTGTATTCACTAAGACCTGTAGTTATTTATACTGTCTAGATCCCATCATATATTACACATGGTTACTCTATGGTACTAGGTGTTTTAATCTGACTACATATTTTTTTCCTTTATGGTTTTGGATAATCCAACCAGGATTGTTATTCTCTCACATAAATAACACTTATATACATATGTATTTTGTCTATGTGGTCAATGGGGGGGTTCATGAATGGTCATTGTGGAAATGGAACAGGTGTATCTTATTCAGAGATAATGCCTGGTGATAAATGGTAGAGCATGGAAGATAATTATTATGGTGATGAATGTTTTCGATGGATTTCTATATAAGAGTGCATATAGTGAGGGGGATCATTTAGATTCCTTATGTTGTACATATCATAGGTTTCAAGGATATACAATTCAGGGGGTGTTTTCTTATATGGTGTTATTTTTACACATGGTGTTTCATGTGTATATTTTATATAATTTAGTATTTCATATATATATATATATATATATATATTCAGTTTTATTGGTTATCTTTGTACATTGGGTAAATGTGAATCTATTATAGGTTAATATAGTATAATTCCTACCATATTTGTGCTATTCCAAATAATTTTTAGTCACTATCCCCTGTTATATTATAAGTAGGCTTGGAGAAAATTTTGGTTTAACTTTAACCCAGGAGGGGCCCTGGTGGATTGGGTAATGTTATAGTGTTATCAGAGTTGTTTGTTCCTAGGGAAAGATCATGTAGTTAGATATATTTTGATAACTGGTTTTGGAATTATGAAAATAGTGTCAAATGGTCATGAGTTTGGTTCTTAGGATATGGAACCCAATGATGTTTTGGTGGCTCATATATTCATTTACCTGGACTAGATTAACCTACTTATCAAATATGAAATCTACGAGAATTATTTCATGGAAAAAAATTATTATAGAGTGTCCAGTTATAATCAGTGGTGTCCGTTATATTTTAATGTGACCTAATATTTTCAATTATTCCTCAGTTTATCCTATCAAATAAAGGGTGTTACCCATGTATATATATCTTGTTTGCAGAGTTAGGATAATTAGGAGCCCATTCATGTGTTTATACCTCTAATATATTATTATTGAGTGATAAAGAATTTTTCTAAGACATAATTGAGGTATATTATCACCTCCTAATCTGAGGTAGTTTTTCCCTCCTTTGAACATAATGCATATATTTATTTTAAAGAAGTTGGAGGTTCTTGTTAATTTCATAGGATTACATTTAGGCTAGATATTTTTCATATGTTATGATAATAGTGGCCTCATGGTATTATAAGGATATTTCAATCCTTATGTTATAGAGGGTTAATAATATTTTTAGACTCATGTTCCCATATTGTTTGGGATTTCATTGACTGGGTAGTAATTGTTTCATTAATCTCCCTACATGGATTAGTGATCCATTATTGGATACTTTTTTACAAACTCATGATGGTGTATCTCTATAAAGGTTTAAATTTGATCCCAAATCCATTATAGAGGTTTTTTATCCAAAAAAATGATATTATGTCACTTCTAGAATATGTTGGATTGAATTAATAAATGGACATGAAATTTTTCACACACTTAAAATGTCAAGTTGATAAAATAATGTACGTTTTGATCAAATATAAGAGTATTAGAAATAAAAAAATTATGTGATATTATTATATTAATTAATCAATATACATTATCTTGTAGTTGATAAATGTATCATAAAATAGTTTGTCAGAATTTGAAAAAAAAAACATGAGAATCTAAAAAATAACAATGAAAATTAAATTGTAAACATATAAAATTTAAAAAACTTTCTGGATTTCTGATAACAATATAGAGACTCCATAAAATTTTATTATTTATCAAACCACTCTGAATTCACTGATTTCATTCACTTATATCTAAAAAAGGACGGACTGTCAAATTGACCAAAGGTATCCCCTTTCTAAACATGGAATTTCCTCAACTGTTAACATGTCAGATGGTATATCTTCTTAACCCATAGAATAAATCAATCAATAGGATCCAAAATAACCTTAATAACTTAAGATTCATTGACTATGACCCTATTTAAAGGGATAATTTTCTTCCAATCCACTATAATTCATTGATCAACACAATCAAAAAACATTCTTCCATACTCGGGATCCTTAAATCTCAATGAACAAAAAAACCAACTTCCAAACTTGAATGTTCTTTCAATTATTAGATAGAAAAATATTAAAACAAAAAATAAAAAGATAATTTACAATGTAAACCTTACTCAAGTATTCATTATGACAATCACTCTTAAAAAATAAAATTCAAATATCTCTGGACAACAAGTTATTTCGAAATTAAAAATAATTGAAAAATTCATCATCACACTTGTGAATACTCTATTATTCCTTGATGTATTGGGTTGAATATATAGAAATCCATGTAATAAAAAATTTATAAAATTGTGTGATATTTTATTTTAGTTCAAATAATATCAGAAATATCAATTTTACATTTGATTAAATCAAAAACAGCTTCATCATTCATTCGGTTCAATGATATCACAAACTTCATCCAGAAAAATAAACATTCCTATCTATTAAATCTACCAAAACTTATAATCTAGTTAATTGAACATTATTATTACAGAAAAAAATAGAATGACATTTAAAGATAATCAAAATGATTATTATGTGTATTTTTAATTTCAAA
Organism: Viscum album; assembly: GCA_963277665.1. Lineage (NCBI taxonomy): Eukaryota > Viridiplantae > Streptophyta > Magnoliopsida > Santalales > Viscaceae > Viscum > Viscum album. The sequence goes on along the minus strand of OY728137.1, from coordinate 282,181,617 downwards.
TAAACGGATAAGAAAGTTGTATTTGACCCAAAAATATCTCCCTTTTTATAATCACAAGACAACCAAGAGAAAAAAAATTTGGAAAAAATTAAATTAAAAAAATACTTATAATTTCTGATAATTTTATTCTATAATTAAAAATTCAAATGATATATATTTTTTTGAATATTTTATTCACAACAAATAAACATCATTTTCTTAGAATGAAATTAGAAAAAAAATACCCCCTTTATAAAATAATTGTAAAAAAGTTCTTATTCTCACCTTTCACTCCATCATGGTTTTCAAAAAATTACATGAATTATGAAAAATGATTAAGAAAGAACCAATTATAGAAATCAAGAAGAATAAATATAAAAGTATCCATAATAAAAATATTCTTATTCATTGATTTATTAAGAACCCCCCTTTATATTTCTCATTTTCAATTTTATAGAATTCTACCTCTAAGGTAAATATCCAAAAGTTGAAAATTTTGAAATTTATTCACATTATTTTTAATTATTTTTCCCTGAATGTTTTACTATTATACCTCATGTTTTATTATTCATATGATAATTAACTGAAAATTCTCTCCCATTTTATGAACAATATTTCTTTAAAGAGTTAATGGATAAAAATCCATTATTTTCCCTTTGAATCTTCTACCCAACTTTTTTAAAGTGTAATTTTTTAATGTTTGATGGTTTTTACATATTTTTGAGATTAAAATTGTAGAAAAAATTTATATTTTAAATCATTATAAATATGGGAATCATTTAATAATAATTCCTTCAATGTTATAAAAAACTAGATTATTTAGAAACTTCATCTACCAATTGAAACATTTAACTAAATAGAGTTCAAGTATTAGTATAACGAAAAATATTTGAATATAAAATGTAATAATAAATACCATATGATACCCATGTAAAATATGAATAAGATACAAACCATCTTAAATTTATCTTCCCTATTATAATCTTGATCTTCTTCCCTATAAGATATTTCTAGAAAGCTTTCTAAAAGATGTTCATATCCATTGTAATCCCTTGATCAAAATGATCAAGGAAACATGGAATTTATAAACAAAAATGCAAACATATAATTTATTTTATCTCAAAAATATAAAAAATTAATTAACAAAAGAATCAATTAGTACATTTACAATGAAAACGTCACACATGGAATATCTAATAAAAACACTTTCAAATAAATTCAATCAAAAAGAATCTACAAAAAACATTGTTACAAGAATAAAAATGATCGAAAAAATCTTAAAATCACATTTGAATCTAGTCATATTCCACAAATAATAGTGTTCAATTTATAAATTCCTATGTAACTAATTTCAACAATTTAATTATCAAATACATTGAATATATATCTATATCATTGAATAGAAATAACTTTGGTTTTATCATCCAATGTGTTTGATTCAATCGAATCATACATCTAGTAGATGAAATATGAATGGTTAAAAATATCAATAGAAAATATAGTCTAACTAATCAGACATTTAGTAAAAATAAAAAAACAAAACATAATATTTCAAGGTAAACAAAAATCATATTAATTTTTTTATGTGCTAAAAACAAAGGATATCACATTTTTTGTTGACCCAATAATTGTACATAAAGATGTTGGACCCTTTTAAGGATAATTCATTGGTTTCCATCTATGTTATGTGGACCATATAACTTGTGAGGTGTTTCATAGACATTTTTAGAAGTAAAATTATTCGATTATAGTGATTTAAGTGGAGAATCTATAGGGATATTTTTCAGGTTGTGGTTGTGTTTTCGTATATTGCAAACTATTCTACATACCCTAAGATAAATTTTTTTATCATGTATTCTTTACAAAGATACACCCTAATTTTGGGAGTTGGTTTTTTATTTTACATTAACATAGCTAGAGTCAATAAGTGGATGAATTTACATTTTAAATATAGAACATCCCATTTGACCATGGATATTTTTGAGATCGATGTTTGGAAGTCGTCGACTGAATCCATTTCGGCGGCTATTGGTGACAAATTATGACATAAAAAATCAGATATTTTTCAGTATTGGTATGATTTATATTCTCTATGAATGTTTTTTGGTCATATTATTGAGGTATGCAGATGTGGGAAGTTGGCTTTGAGGGAATCTTGATTGAAACCGAATTCATTGGAGAATATCATAGATGGGATGAAAGTTGATACTTGTAGTGTATTGATGGAATATTACAACGAATCATCAGTATATTGGGATTTATCATGTTATGATCAGATTATTTAAGATATTGTTTTGTTGAAATCCTGTGAAGAAAACCAAGAGAGGCTGAAATAGCCTATACCTATGTGTCCCTCTCCAAAATTCTATGATATCTATATCATATTGGCAGGTTACATAAAGAGAGTGACACCAACACTTGTTGTGTTTCCTCAAGAAAATACAGATGTCTTGGGTGGTCATACTAAATAGATGACTATCATTTCTATAGGTGAAATTCAATCTGAAATGAAGGAGTAACACCTTGAGAGAACAATACATGTGAAATATAGTGTGTGGTTATGGAATACACCAGCACATAGCATTAATTCATGGTGTGTGTCTTCGTAAAACCAAGAGACTCTAATGAAAAATGATAATGATAGGATGGTGTTTTTTTATGGGGAACACAACAAAATAATATTCATAAATAGATTCATGAATTGTATAGTTCCCCAGAAATTGAAAAAAAATGGTATAATTTCACTGATGATGAAATGGTGATGAAAAGTGCCCCACTTTAGACCCTGGGGAGTCATTAATCCCCTTTTAAGGACATCCTTACACATGGGAAGAATAAATTTATTGATAGAGACCCCCCAAAAGAAGGCTTATAAAAGACTATTCAACTATGCCAATGAAATACTATTATACCAGATCCTTATCCAAGGTGTCATGAAAGGTCAATTCTGATACCCTTAAAATCTTCTATCATGGTAATTCTCAGTCTGAATGGGAAACTACTCGTGAATATGGTTATGGGGATGTTGTAACATATTATTATTTTTAATTTTTCTTATGTTGGATGTGGGATTTTTCCCCATCTGCTCACTTTATGGACTCCTTTTCATTTCATAATAAATGTCTGGAAGCTTTTCTTCTGACTGGACTTTCCTGATTATAGCACATCAATTATATATTTTCTTGTTAATGATAGTTCCATATAAGGGAGGGTTTTTTTGGGATGATGTTGGTTCATGGATTGATTCAGATTGATGACTCTTCAATCCTCACAATCCTTGGTTAGTTCTTATTATGCATGGGGTGATAATAGAAAAAGTCACTAGAAGTGTGCATGATGTATGATGGTGGTATGGAATTAATAGATATATTTTGGAGTATGATTCATGTCTTCTTTTCAAATACTCACATACTAGATAGTGCGTGGATGAATAATTTATTTTATATCAAATGATCAAAACTAGGTGATTGTGGTAAAACCCCTACCCATACACTTTTATAGCTAGAGAGATTGTGATAATGGTAATTATCTTTCATTCATCCCCTTAAAGTGAAATAACATCATCATAGTTAGGTATGATGAAATAAAGTCAATGTTTAGTTTAGTTTAAAATCACAATCATAAAGTCCTACAAATTCATTTATGAGAAGTTGTTACAAATGTTTTTTGTGGGAATTCACATCAATTGAATGTGGATTAAGGAATGAATGTTTTAATGGATATCCCATAATTTTCCATTATTGGAATACAAATATATACATCATTTAAAATTCAATGGATGGTGTTCCAAGAAATGGAAAAGTGTAATTATAAACACCCCTATGGAATTTATGAATCAGTGAGATCGAATCATACTTGTTATTGATCCTTAAAGTATTTTTTAGACATATAAGTAATCTTATTAGTCTGGCCATGATACTGTTAGTAGTTTAGTGAGATATGTTATTGTAATATATTTATTATTAGAGTTATATATGACGTAGTGGAGTTGAAACCATGGATATCGAGGATATTAGAGTGTCATGTCTATGATGTGATGGTTGATGTCCTTGTTAGGGGGTCTATCTATCTGGCTAATAGAGGAGGTTATTGAGTATCTTGCATCAAAGAAGTTGGATCATTATTATGGTGGGGAATTTTTTTCAAATTCACACAATGATGGTATCCCCACGCTCTTTATTTTTGTGTGATAATCCCATGGTGCTGATATTGGCTAAGTGGTCCGGTAAAAATAGAAATTATTAGGTTATAGACATGAAGGGTTTCTATAAAGGTATGATTTATGCCATCGACTTTCTATAATATATGGATTTTATCCCATCGTTTACATGTTGAAATTAATGATCTATATCCTAAATTAAAACCACCCCAGTGGGGAACAACCCTCGATGTGGTATGTCTATAGGGTCTATATGTGTGTACCAATTAAAAGTAAAATATTTCTATGTGGAAGAGGAGGAAGTTTTATATCTAGGTTATAGTTTTCAATTTATCTAGTATTGAAATTGTTATCCTAGGATCTGGAGCTAATATATTATGTTCATTTGAGAATACTGGACCATGCACTTTATTTAGTGGTGTATTGAGACATTCTATGGGTTATTTGGTGATGATGAGTTATTTATTGTGGTTGTTGTTGTTACTGAGGTTATCATGAGTATATTTCTTGAAATAATCATGATGAAATGACCAAGATATCATTAAATTTGCATGAAAACTCATCGGCAATTTAGATATCTATGGATTATTCTAATGTGTGTTGTGAAGAGGTTAAGAAAGAAGTCACTTGTCTCCTTTATGTTTCAATCTAGAGATTTGGTTTATTATTTCTTATAGGTATAAGATACTATATAATGAAATTTTGGTATGGGGGAGCATTATTTCATGCAAATATTCTACTTCCATTTTGAAATATTTATTAATCTCTTAATAGTTAAGTGCGACATTGATGGGTTGAATTCATATAACAACCATTAAGAACTCTATTTAAATGCGGGATGTTATGAAATACTTCCCGTGGTAACCTTACTTAAACATTCATTTTTTAAGGGTGTTGATGGTTTGAGGATTCACTTTACCCCATGGTGTAGCATCTATCCCCGAAAGTGACATAGTGGTCTCCCAAGACAGTGGGCCACAAGTCCTCAAGTGTACCTTCTTATATTCCTGAGGCCACTGACTAGAAGTGAGGGAGTATGGTGTATCATTGGGGAGGCTATTCCCTCACATATCAAACTGGACCACATTGATATATCATAAATAGAAAAATGTAGAATCGTACAATAATATGATCAGACCAGTAACCCACCATAGCAGAAATAGTAATAATAAATAGAAGTAGTGGAAATATTATAACAATAGACCATGTGAGAGAAAAATATAATGAAACAATATTCAGGAAAAATATATAATAAAGATAATTATGATCATGATATGTCATGTATCTATACAAAAAATTGTTCTTGGGGATCAGGGAACACGAGCATATACCACATGCTAACAAAATGAAAAAAGGGAACAATTAGCTTCTAATAAAATCATGACTAAAGGATTAGTCTCTTTGTCTTGTTCTAAAAAATGGTTAAAAAATCATGCGTCATAATGTAGACACATCGCCTTTTATATTCCTATAATCATGAAATCATCTTGGGTGGAAAAGGAAGCGCATGTAGGGTTGGAGATAGAATATCAGTATCCCACCACCAGTGGTGTCTTGATCAATCTAGTTCATACAATATAAAATGATAGTGTTCTAGAAGTGGTAATGAAATACAATAAATAAACATGATGGTTTAGGTTTCACATGGACACCCAATGGACACTAACTTATTCAGCCTAAACCTAAATTCTTAACCAAGGAAACCAGTACAAGTAATAATGTATGTATTTGGGCCATCATAATTTACAAAATATGTGTTGTCTGGCCTCAAACAAGTAATTTGGATTGGGGTCACATCCCTGTAATATCATTCAAGCATGACAATAATTTAATTAATAGGAATCAAATATTAAACAAGAAAAAAAATCAATCAAATCCAATGTGAAATCCAAAGCCTATCCAGGGTGATCCATAATGTAATCCCAAGGGTAGCTACATGAGCCTCTAATATAACCAATAACACAGAGTCTATATGAGGCGACCCTTAATTGTGTCCTTTATAACAGTCATGGCATAGTAACTTATGAGTCTGTACCGTGTATCTAATATAAGAGAATGAGTATCACCGTAGGCATGGTATAATCATCTTGCTAACAATATCATCCACAGTTTCTTACCTAGGGAAACGAAGTCACCCAAGAATATAAGTAATCCTCCTAGAGATCCCACCCATGGAAATATGAGGGTCACTCCCAATGCATCGTGTACATCCAAGCCATGCATGGATAGTCAATCTATGTCGTCATTTGTTCCGGACCCATATTATTTCCCAACCCATAAGAATGTATAGAATGACATTTACAATCACATTTCATCAATAAGAATATCAATATCACATTCTAAACCAGTTTTCCAAGTTTTAAAATTCAATCCAATCAACTATGGAATAATATATATGGAAATAAAAATAAGGAATCAAGTGTAAGTAAGGAACAAGGAATATGGATCAATGTATATGGAATAATAATGAGGTATAAGTAATAAGGCCTAAATAAAAAAATAATAATCACATGGATCCCAAGCATGTACACATGTAAAGAGAATTGTTACTAAGAAACATTCATAAATCAAGAGGTACATAGAATTCCCCAAGTAATAGAAAAATGAAAAGAAGTATAAGGCATAAGGAATCAAGAGTAAGGTCCTATACAATTCAATTAAAGTGATTCATTATGTTTGAAACACCTCAAGTAGTGGTAATTAGGGTTTGAAGGGTAAAAACCCATTTGGGTTCCTATGATCAAGGAAACCACCCAAAGGGGTGATTCACATCTCACTAGAGGAATACCCAATAAGGAAACACATTTTCAACTTATTTATCACATTAGAAGAATACTTGTAAGTGTATGTCATGAAGTAAAATGGATTACCATATAAAAAAAATTGATGAAATGTTGGGAATGAAACTAGAATACCTACATGGACATAGTAGCACTCCACTCATCCTTTTATGGCACTTGAATCAAGGTAGAATTTGAGAAATTGAAAAATATTAAAATCCCTAAAAATAAGGAAAAACAATTCCCATCTAAACAGTTCAATAGATGAGGGGATTAAGGATAAATAAAATCAAGAGTCTTGTACATCTCACCTCAAGCTTCTTGATTATTTCCATGGTGGGTGATTTGGATGATAGATGAGGGAGATATCAAAAACCCTATAAAGTAGAAAAATAGGGCTTCATGAAATATGGATGAGAATAAATCCACTAGAAATGAGAGGGAGACGAGAGGGTGATATATTTTATATTAATTAAGGGTAAAATATGATTTTTACCCAGATAGACAGGGGACACAGTTTGGCCGCACAGTTGGCCAAACTGTGCACCAACTGTGAGAATGGCCTCTGCCCAAGAGGCCTGGATCACCACAAAGATGTTCACCTGGGGCCCCATGGTTGTAGACAGACTATATAGACCCTATAACTCCATTCCCTCATGTTTCATGGTTTATGGAAACTTTTTGGAATAAGTAGAACGATTTATCTTAATTGTGCGACCATGTCTACCTTTTCAATATTCAAGACTCCAAGATTTGAATGATCCATAGACAACCTTATAACCTTCTCCAATCCCCTATGAATCATTTTTTAGTATAAAAAAGGAATTAAAACAAAAAATTAATGTTTTTTAAATTTGGTAAATGTTGAGATGTTACGACCTCCCCTCCTGAAGATAACTCATCCTAGATTTTCCCTTATACGGGTGGTATGACATCATCTACGAAATGTTTTGTCCACTAAACACATACATTGGTCTCAAACTCATATTCTTATCATGTATGATTTTTTTCTTCTTTAGAACCAAGACTGAGGGAATCAACCTACCTCAAAGATCCTTCGTGCTCGGATCAAGGATACATATCGGATGATCCTCAAAGGGTGTATCTGCCTGAAGATCGATATCCTTAAGTTCAAATGAATGAGACAATCATCATGATACCATAAATGATGTGCTACATGGAATAAATAATTCATGGAATGGTACCTCTAAGGTAAACGTAACTAATAGGCTACTAGCCCAACTTTCTCCACTATTTCAAAATGCATGACATAACAAGGTGATAACATGCCATGGGTCTAAATTCCATTATGACCTAATCAAGGTGATACATGCAGAAATAATTAATGTACCATGTCAAATTAAAAATTTATATGGTGATAATTGGTACTATATTACTTCCTAGACTGAGTTTTATCCCTACACTTAAGAATAACCTGAACTTTCTATAAAGTCTCCGAAACAAGATGATGAGACAATAGCGCTGCCTCAACTGTCTCTAAGTAACACAAAGGTTAGAGGAACATCCTACAATGAAAACCCTCATAATGAGACATCTAGGTCATTTCCATAAATATTTTTTTATAGTAAAAATTACCAAGGGGTATGTTCTTTCCCCATAAACCTCAGAAATAAAGGATACATTTAGGGAGCATATCCTCTATCACCTGTATCATCCACTCAGACTGCCCGTCTATCTGAGGGTGATATGATGTACTTAAGAGAACATGTAAACCCAATGCCTTTCCCAACCCTTTCCTGAACCATGAGGTAAACCATGCATCATAATATGATACGTTAGAATGGGGAACACTATGAAAGTGAACTATCTATCAAATATATATCCTCCCAAGCTCGTAAATAGAAAAGGTCTATGTGATAGGTTGGAAGTGTGAAAACATGGCCAACCTATTGATGATCACCATACTGCATCACTATTTCAATGGGATCTTGACAAGACCATCAAGAAATTCATGGTGATTTAATTACATTTCCACTCTATAATGGATATGCGCTATAGAATTTGATCATGCCACTGGTTCTCTACCTTACCTAACTAACAATTGGTTCACAGAGTTATAAATCATGCATTCTACCTCTTCACACCTAGCCACAAATAATAACGATTTATATCTCTTTACATATCATTAATTATAGTATAAAAATCCAAAATGTAATCATGAGATTTCCTCATCAATTATTCCCTTATATATGAAGGCTCCCAAACATTCCCATTGAATAGTTGGGTCTCACCCACGTCAAAAAACCAACTAGGAGGTGGGTTATATTCTATGATGCTTCCCCTCAAGATAAGGACTTCTGAATCAGATAATTTCCCCATATAGTCCCTATTTAGAAGGGAGGATGTCACTAGTAGAGCTATTATAACTCATTTCCCATTCCTTCTCTCAACCTACAAGTTAATTTTATAAAACAAATCCATCAGTTTCCACTCACTAATAGCCTTCTTGATGTCTTATGTTTGAGTCTTCCAGCACAAGGTGCCAGCTACGACATTACCCTTTCTGAGTGTGTAATAAAAAAATTAATGAAATGTAGGTATTCAACCCACCTATGCTACCTAAGATTCAATTATTCTTGTGTGGAGATGTATTTAATATTTTTTTGATCTGTGTAAAAGAAATCCCTCACCCAATAGATAATACCTCCAATAGAATAGAGAATGAACCATGATTGTAAATCTAGGTCATGCATAGTGTAATTATTCTCATGAAGTCTCAACAAGAGGGACCCATATACTACAACCTGGTAACCTTGTATTGAAACTGCATGTTCCCTAATCCCTGAAGCATCACAATAAATGGTATATCCTCTTCCCATCCCAATTATAATTAAGATCGAAGTTGAATTCAATCTTCCCATTAACTCTTCAAATTATGTCTCACAAGCTTCAATCACGTTTAATTTTACACCTTTCATGTTCAACCTCAAATGTGGTGCTACTAGGAACAATATATCCTAGGAGAATCACCTATAATATCTATATATCCCCAAGAATATATGTTTGTCAAATATATTATGGGGTTTCTCCTCGGAAACCACATCATTGACTTTCTCTGGTTCAACATTTATGATTGCCTCAGATATGATATGGCCTATTAAAGTGAACCTTATTAATAAAAATGTGTCATTATTGTATCTTCACATATATATTTTTATCTCTTAGTGTGTTCAAAATGATATTAATATGGTTGGGATGGTCATTTATTGTGTGAAAATATACTAATATATCATCTACATAGATTACCGCAAAAGAATCAAGATATGAGTGGGAAAACTAATTCATCGTTGTGATAAATGTTTTCAATACATTCATAACTCTAAATGGAATTATAAGATACACTTACAAGTCATACCTTCTCTATAATTTCATATATGGTATGTCTGATTTCGTCACACGCACCTGATGGTATCCCAACCTCAAATCAATCTTCGATGAAATCGTTTCTCCTCCAATGTGTTTAAAGAATTATTATATATGAGGTAGTGGATACTGGTTCTTCACCATAATTTGTTTCAATTGGAATTAATCCACAAAATATCAAAGGGTTTCATCTATCATCTTAGTAAAAAGGATAGGTTTACTCCATGATGATGTTCTTGGTCATAAAATCCCTTTTAATCTAGATTATTAATACACTTCTTGAGTTATTATATATATATATATCTAGGTTCAATCCTATAAGGAGGAATTTACAATTGTTATACACCTAGAACTAGCCCTAATTTTAACTCAACCTCTCTCTCAAGAGGTAATCCAAAGATATAATCATGTAAAAAGTCTCTAAAACAACCCATGAATGGAGGGAATTACATAGGCAGTATTCCCTGATCACTCATAAAGAGACATATCATATGATCTTTCACTCAAAAAAGCCTAGAACACTTGGGAACATCCTGACTATCCTAAACATACCATTCACCCTTAAAAACATAAGGACCACCATAAGGTGACATAAACGACACCTGACGGTGATAGAAATCTTCCTTCTCTAGAAAAGGAAAATGTCATTCTATACTGAGAATGAAATTGATGCCAGTCATATCAAGTATGAAGAAAATCCCTAAAAAATTAGACCCATATATCTTAAGGGGAACACACAAAATTGTTTTATCACCTTGGATCTAACCACTAATGTCATGTCAAGAGACATGACACCACAAAACTACTCAATTGAAATTTCCATAATTTCCCCAATTGTGTTAGATATAAAAAAGTGTGATGCACCTATATCAAAAAAGTAAAATACTAAAGAATAGGATACCATAATAGTACCTATAACAATAAATGGCCCCATACTCTTCTCATCAAGTGATTAATTCACTACATAAATATGGCTTGAACAGAAACCTTGAGATGATTCCTTAGTAGCCTGAGAAATTCTAATCTGCTGATGCTAAGACATTGAAGCCTGACTACATCATCTATATCCTCTACCACCCCATCCTGATAGATTGGTAGAAGAGAAAAATCATATCCTATTGAGAGTCACAGACCTTGTACCTGATATAAGGGTCGATATAGATCCATGTTCACTAGAGGATAGAGAAAAACACCAGCAGAATCACTAACGGTGGATTATCATGTTGTAATCTCAACAGATTAGTCTTCTACACAGGTGACACACCACATAATTGCGGACATGTGTCACTTATATAGAACCACCCCATACATTCACCCTCAAAACAGTTCTTCCCACTTCCATATGAACCATCTCCCTACCTAGAAACAGAACCACACTAGATCACATTTCCATCTTCTCAGAGATTTCCATCAATTATGAGGGTCTCGTTCACTATTTTTGTAATGGTAGTCCACTCAAAGAAGTTCCCATTCAATTGGACAGTGTTCAAAATCCCATCTTAAAAGCACCTTAAATTCATCAAATCATCACTAATTAGAGATGAAGTGAAACAATGGAGCTCGGTGAAGCAAGAATAATACTTTAGTGTAACACTCAGTTATTTTTATGAAATATTTTCTTTAAATAATTTTAATTCTTCAATTAATTTCATTGCACGAAATAATGGGTTTAAAAGAAACTTGATATTTCATTACTATAAAATTTCAATTTTATCATAGCCATTAGTTTATCGGTATTAAATATAACTATTTTATGAAAATTTATGGTGAAATATTTGGCTACTAGTTATTTATGAAAAATATATATCAAATATATATTTTATTTAAGTGTTAATAAATTGAGTTAATTACTATTAGTAAATGGTATTAATGAAATATATATGATATATACATAATAAAATATATTTGATATTCATCAAACATATATTTTTTCCATAGGGTATGAATAAATCTTATTTGATGTATAAAAACCCATAATTTCATACAAGGGTAATTTTCCAACTTTTAATGGAGAACCCATTTGAAATTAAGATTTTGAAACTTAAAAAAAAATTATATGAAAACATAATTTTTTTGGATGCAGGATATTAAAATTTACATTGGATAAATTTTTAATATTTTCTGATAACTATCAAATTTTGATGAATAGTAAAAATATAGAGAATTTTAATTGAAAACAACTTTTTCATTGAAATAATTTATATAATTAAATTATAATATTGAATTTTTTTAATGTATAAATATAATATATTTTTTTATAATTAAATATAATTTATATCATTAGAATTAGTTTTACATTGATTTCAGATGTATAAATATTTCATTCTTTTAAAATGTTTTAACTTCTAAGACTCGTTTTCTTCTTCCGAAAAAGGGATAAATTTTAAAATAATTACTAAAAATTTTGTGTTTTAAATTTTGAAAAATGGATTCCCTAAAAATAATAAGTAGGTCATATTTATTAAAATACCTTTATTTTATTTTTGGGTATTATGAATAGTAATTTTTGTGATTTTTATTAACACGATAAAAGGGAAAATCAGGAAATTAAGGGTAATAATATTATTATGAAATTACCCCAATACTTATCTTAATATCATTGGATGATTTATTTTTTAAATAAATCATCCTTGGGTCTAAATGGTGTCATTTATAAGCCACTTGGATTAGATTGGGGCATTAAATTTATTTTATTTAATGAATAGTAAAATATATCTCACACAAATTTTAATAACTAAATAATTTTTATATAAAATTATATGGAAGATGAATTCAATTATAAATACTCATTTAAAATAAATTTCTTTCTTTATCATGGTAATATATTTGTAATGTTTAGGAAGTAAATAATCAACATAAATACTTATACTTTGATGATGAAAAAATTAATTAATTGATAATAAATCAATAACACAATTTTCATTAAAATACTAATAACCATAAAAATGCACAAAAACTTGACCAAATATTATTGGTTGAGTATATCTCGGCCATAAGTATCCAAGGGTTTTTTAGTGACCATTTTGGGCCTTATAGAAGATATTGTTACACTTATATTATTTCATTCAATGTGATGTTAAACTTCTCACATTCCTGACTAACTAAGTATAACATTTTAAATGATATCTTTTCTAAATGATAAATTTTACTAAAAATATTATTAAAAAATTTATTATATTTTTATTCATCATATTATTTTTTAACTTTTTATTCAACATATATTTATAATAAATAATGACACAAAATTGATTAAGTAATTATTTTATTAATGGGAATTAAAATTAAAAATATTAAAAATATTAAAATAAATAAAATTTGGGCTAATTAATATATATAATTAATTTTTTATATTTCCTTTTCCTATATATAATATAATAAAATATATTTTTGCAGTTAAATTATTATCTTAATATTTATACCAAAATCAATGAATTGAATAGTGTTGTAATTGACACTATTGATTATTTATAAAAATAATGATTTATTAAATTATTTAAAAATAATAAAACATTTTAAAAAATATATATAATAATTATATAATAATCTATAATTTTCTTAGGTTTTTATTTAAGGCCTAAGTGACATTAAATAAGAAAATATTGCACCCTTTTATTATTTAAATATTTGTTACGTGAGTTAAAAAATTAAATTGAATAACTGACTTTTAATTAAAATGATAAGTTTTAAATTGAGAAAAAAACATGTCTAAAATATATTTTTTATGAGATTAAAACCCTATTACATATCATATTCCAAATTGGTATATTTTGGATGTTTTTTATGGGGTTTGATTTTATTATAAATTTATATTTTTGGAGATCTCAAAAAATGCCCCTCACCTCAATTATAAAAAGGACATCTCCTCTATCACCTCTTAAATTATATATGATCATTAGGAATCATCCATAACCTCCCTTTTCCCTTTTCAACTTTTCTAGTTACATTATAGAGGTTCTGGTCTTCTTCAAAGACCAACTCTAGTTCTCTAACAGGAGTTTAGAGGAAGCACATCGAAGAAGAGGTAATATCCTCTTCCAATTTTTTCAAACTTCTTTCAATTTATATTCATGAGTTGTTTCATTATAAATTAATAACTATAGTATAACTAATATACTTAGCTTTTATTATTAATATTGAACAATAATATTCTACTTTCTATCCATCCTATGAAAAATGAAATCACCGCGAGTGCGTACGTAAGGCTTACCGTCTCCACACCGTGGTGTAATATATTCCTTCCCCACCACTTTACAAGGATTGGTATAATGATATAAATAATAAACATATATATAATAATTATAACATTATATTTATTCTATAATATTACACACCATTCACTTCAAGACCATTCAACAATTATGGGAATGATATCATCGCTCGTGCGTACTTACGGCCTGCCATCTCCACGATGCGATGTGATTAATTCTACATGATCATCATTAAAGCATGATTATATAAATGTATAGAATGAATAAATATGATATATATAATGTTAATTTCATTTTTTAATGATCTAACTTTGAACTATGATGGAGAACGAGGAAATATTTGATAAAACATACATAAGAAAATAAAGTAGTTAATACCAAAATAACAGGTAATAATGAAATTTTATTAACGAAAAGACGATAATATGATCATATATGATATCATAAAAATGACTATGATTATGAAATAAGTCAATGAAAATTTTTAAAACATTATATATGTGTTTTGGATACATATAAGGGAAATCGGACCTATGGTAAGGGATAATTTCACAATCTCATTATTATGCGAGATTATTTATACATAAGTATTTACTGGGGTATATTTATTTTCTGTGCCCATTTTTCCTATATATTTAATATTATTTATATTATTCTATAATTTTTTAATGTCAATTTTACCCATTGGTTAATATTTAATAAATGGTATGAAAGAAATATTTTGTCTTCATTTGATAAGAGGTACTTTTTGACTTTTTTGGTAAAAGTACGAGGAGACATTTTTTTAACTTATATGTCATGAACAAATTTTTTATGTTTTCATAAGACCTTATTTTAATTAATATTAATTTAAAATATTTCATGTTTACTTTCAAATAAATTCTTTTCTTTTAAAATTTCATGGAATTTTGAGAAAATAAAAGTTTTTTGAATAAGAAATGATATTTTATTCAATAATTAATTTCAAGTGTTTTATGAAAATTATTTTCCATGTAAGATGAAATTATATACTGTGTTTATGAATCAAGTATACTATACATATTGTGAATATGGTTTTATTGTGTTTATGATGGAATTCTGTTTATGAAATCCATTTGTTTTATATGGATTATGATGGAATTATGTTTAAGAACCCCATCTTATTCATTGGGATATGATATGAAGAATGATTTATGTAGAACATGTAAGAATAATTTCATTAATAGATAGGTGGGACATATATATCCCTTAAATTCATTGCGTAAAGAATTATATCTTTTGAGATAGACATGGTGAGAATAGTGAGTGATCTTAGTTCAGTAATATAGGGCTTGAACAAGGAGTGAACTCAGTTCAGAGATAACCCTTTTTCACTATGATGGTATTGGTAATGAGACTTAAATTATATGAAATGATTTTCTATGATTATGTGGATTCTACAGAACATTATTTTTTATTTTATTATTTTTAGGATTATGATCATTGTTTCTTATAAACTTTCATGACTTATCCCATGGCATCATATCACGATCTTTCATATGTAGGATAGGATTTTCAAATGGGAAGTTATTATGTATTATGAAAATGATATGATTGATATCTCTCTTATTTACCCTTTCTATGTATCTAATCTCACTCTTTCATATTTTTCCCTTCCCCTTTTCATGAATAAGTGTATTCATTAAGATGTGTTAAAAGGGGTTCTAGTTATGACAAAATAAGTTGTAAAAAATGAGGAAGTTTTATTAATGAGTTGTTTATGTTTCCTAGTTTCTTAAGACAATATACTTATTCAGTCAAATCATAGATTTGTTATATTTTGTAATGAATATTCATAAACTTTGAATTAATAATAATATATTTAAAGTAAGGGTCATTATAGTTTGTAATAGAGGAAAGGTGTAGTTAACCTTTGTTAATTGGGAAAATAAAACCTGAGTAATAACCCAAAGGATAAGTCAATGTATATGTTACAATATTAGTGCATTAAAAATGATCCCGAATAACCCAGGATAAAACCTTAAGTGTCCTAAATTTAGTTTCAAATTTTTTATTATATGGATTTTTCATTATTATTAATGTTTTACACACTACGATTCTTGGTTTTAGTCAATGCATGTAACCTTAAAGAACTGTGTCAATGATGAATGAGATAGAAAATGCAATGATTTTCCTCCTGAGCAACGAAATGTTATTGGAGATGTGTTGAAAAATATTTTATCTATTCTCTTAAATCTTTCTCAATCCATGAATAATTCATGAATTCCAAATGAGTAAATGAGGGAATAAAATTCCATTGAGTCCTTTGTGTGGCAGCATGTCCCATACTTCAGGGGGTCTTTGAATCCATTTTTGGTTGAACAATAGTTCAACACCACTGAAAATATATCTTCATTTCTCCAATGTTCATAACATGATATTGTAATATTATCAATATATCATTGGAAGGTTAAGATTATCAATGTTAGAGCCTTATTAATAATACAAGGCAAAAAATGAAATTGAATCCATGGAATGGGATGATTACAAGTACTTATTTTTCAAAAAGTAATTTCTTCTTATTCTTTGAAGAAATATATAGAATAGATTTCTTGAACATAAGAAAATGGATGATAAATTTGTTGGTACCTATGAAGAAAATTTTATAAGACTTGAAAGGTATGATTCTGGAATTTTTATCAAACTAGAGAGTAAAATTGAATGATTATTTAGTGGCCTAAAACCAAGTCTCCAAAGAGAATTTTTCATGAGGGAATTAAATAAAGATGAATAAATAGTTTGATGTGATATCAAGGATGATATGAATATTGGAATAACCCATCATTCTTATGGGTTTTATAATAAGACAATATTTGAATTTAATAGAAAATATGAAGACCACATCGAAAAGAAGATTAGTTTTCCCTTATGCTCCACAGGGGGAAGGAAACCTGGTGGAAACTTTCTTAAATGGACTAGTAAATGTTGTAAGTGTGGAAAAGTAGGTCATCGGAGAGTTTAATGTCGAATTTATGGAAAAATATGTCTAATGATGTGAATATAGAATAGTATACACAGAATGCATCACCTACACTTCAATGTTGCAAGTGTAAGGGAATTGAGAATTATGTCAATCAATACCCTAATCCAAGGGTTATTTATGATGATCGACATCGGAAAATATTAATCCCAAAGATAAGGAAAGTCACATGTGATCACTATCGTCAATGTAGAGGACAATAATTAAGTGGTAAAATGTACGCTTACCATTCACCCTAAAGTATAAAATGTTTTATTTTATTCTGGATCCACCCTCACTTTTATTTATAATGAATTTTCTATGGAAATCACTATATTACATCCAAAATTAGATGTTGAGTTAGCTGTGAAAACTTATAATGGGACAGTGGTCTCGTCAAAAGATTAAAATTATTCTCTAGTTGAATGTAGAGGGAAATTTATTCCTACAAATATTGTGATCCTTCCTATAGTGGAATTTCATTTGATTTTTGGTAGGGATCTTATTTCTCAATATGGAGCTCATATCAGTTTCTATAGAAGGTACATCACATTTAATATTCCAGATCAATCTAGGATCTTCTATTAGTGCATGGATGAATAAAACCTTATAGTAGAAATGACTTCCATCTTATGGGTCTTGATACCTATAAATAAATGTTATCCATCTAAAACAGACAGGGATAAACTCACAATTAAGAATACACCCATTGTATAGGAGATTGATGATGCCTATCTAGAAAAATTACCCGGTCTTCTATCATATTGTGAAGTTGAGTTTTAACTATAATTAACACTGGGTTCTAATCTTATTTCATGGACACCTTATATTATGGCCCCAATTGAGTTGGAGGAGTTGAAGAAGAAACTACAAGAGAATATTGACAAGGGATCATATTTCCTAGGGTGTCACCTTGGAGTGAACATGTTCATTTGTTAAGTAGAAAGATGGATCAATGAGTCTCTTCATTGATTATCAATAACTTAACAAGATCACTATAAAAAATAAATATCATCTTCCCCACATTAATGACATACTCGGCCAACTATAAAGACCTAAATACTTTTCCACAATTGATCTTCATTCAAGATATCATCAATCAAGGGTCAAAGAGGATATACCAAAGACGACATTCTGTACAAGGTGTAGACACTATGAATTTATAGTGATTTTTTCTTGTCTTGTTATTTCCCCCACAGTCTTTATGGATATAATGAATGGACTCTTTAGATACTATCTTGATCATTTTGTGGTAGTCTTTATAGACATTATTCTATTCTATTCAAAGAGAAAGGAAGAACAAGTAGATCCCTTGAGACTTTTACTAAAGACCCCGAGAAATGATAATAGTTATGCCAAATTTACCAAGTGTGAATTTTGGTTTCATAAAGTTTCATTTTTGTTCCACATAATCTCAAGAGAGGGGATATCGGTGGATCTAGAAAAAATAAAATCTATTGAAAGTTGGTAGAGGCCAAAAATGGTAATGGATGTCCAAATTTTTCTTAGTTTGGCAGGATATTATCATTGTTCTGTGAAATATTTTTCACGATTATCTAATTCACTAACCAATTTGATTCATAAAGTAGTTATGTTCGAGTGGAAGGAGGACGATGAAAAGAATTTCACAGAGCTCAATGGATGGTTACCCAGTGCCCCAGTGTTTACACTACCATATATTGGATAATGGTTTATGATCTATAGTTATTCATCGAAGAAGGGGATAGATTTTTTTCTCATGAAAAATGATATGGTGATAGATTATGCCTCATGACAATCAAAATTCTATTATCAAAATTACACAACTCATGATTTGGAATTAGCCGAGGTAATATTTTCACTAAAGACATAGATTAGTTATCTTTATAGTCAAAGGTTTGATATTTATACTAATCATAAAATATTAAACTATATTTTCACACAAAAGGAGTTGAATATGTGCCAAAGAATATGGTTGGAGTTGATTAATGATTACAACTTCTCAATCAATTTCCACCCTATAAAATAGAATAAGAAGGAAGATTCTTTTAGTCGAAAGGACCATTCTATCCTATCCATGATGTGGATAAAAAAATATCAAATATTTATGGATTTATAGATATTGGATCTTGAAATTTTAATGTTAGCATAGAAATCTTATCTTTCTCACGTGAATGATCAACCATCTATACACGTGAAGATTATGTAGGTAAAAAAGGAAAATTTAGAGTTACAAACAAGGTGATAAATGTTCCTAAATTAAACCTTGATTGTGATGTAATAATAAGGTTTAAGAATATGGTTTGTATTCTTCCCACACCAGAATAAAAGGAGGATCTGTTGTATGAGGCTCATTATTCTCCATTAACTATTCATCTTGGAGGAACAAAGATGTACATGGACCTGAAAGAGTATTTATAGTTGGATGGCATGAAAATATTGCTTGTTAAATATGTATCTTGATTCCTAGTTTGTTATAATGTTAAGGGTGAGAGATAGAAGTCGAAGGGTATGTTAAAAACATTAATCATACCAGAATAGAAATTGAAAAATATCACTATGGGATTTTTCATCAGACTTACCAAATCATCTAAAAATAATTATGCAATATGGGTAATTTTTGTCACCTTAGGAAATCAAAACACATCATTTATATTAGAGTTTATTTCTATCTTTATCATATATCCATAATATATATAAAGGAAGTTTTAAAATTTCTTGAATTACTACTTTCCATTATTCCTGACCAGCATCCAAGGTTTACCTCGATGTTCTAAAGAAATATTCAGCAGGCTCTGAGTACAGAGCTAAGTTTTAACAATACCTATCATCCTCAGACATATGGCCTGTCTAAGATAACAATTCAAACTCTAGAAGACATTTTGAGAGCTCTCTCTATGGATTTCAATGTTTGTTGGGATTGACACCTACCTTTAGTAAAAGTTTCTTACAATAATATCTTTCACTCCAATATGGATCCTTATAAACCCCACTATGGAAATAAGTAAAGAACTGTAACTTGTTGAGATGAATTTGGGTAATGAAAGATCTTAGGAACATATCTTGTTGATGAAATGTCAGCAAAGATAAGATCTATTCAACAACACATAAGAGCATCTCAGAGTTAACAAAAAATTTATGCTGACAACTGAAGAAAGGACCTAGAGTTTTTTATTTGGTGGAAATGTGTGTCTAATAATATCTCAATTTAATAGAGTAATGGGATTTTGAAATAATGGAAATTTCTACCTTAGGTATATAGGTCCTTTTGAAATTTTGGATTGTATCTGAAAGAAAACTTATCGATTGGAACTTCTACCAAATCTCTCTCAAGTTCATGATGTGTTCCATGTATCTCTTATGTGAAAGTAAATATATGATCCTTCACATATACTAAACCCGTATGTCTTTCCATTGGAGTAAGATATTTTTAAGGAAGAACAACTAATATATATTTTGGATCATAGTAAAAGAGTTCTGGGAAACAAGCCCACTCCCTTGGTTAAAGTTTTGTAGTAGAACAAAAACATTTGAGGAATCTACATGGAAGCTTGAGGATATGATTAGGGATATATGTACTAATTTTTTTGTATCTAAGTGATGAATATTTAGGGATGAATTCAGTTTAAGGGGGTAGAATGTAACACCCGGATGTTTTTCTGAAATATTTTTTAAATTAATTTTAATTCTTCGACAGATTTCATTGCACACAATTGTAAGTTCAAAAAATCGTGTGATTACCTTTATATAAAATGTCCATATTAACCTAGATTTTATATTAGTGGAATTAAATATAACTAACTTTTTCAAATGTATGGTGAAGTCTTTTTCTACCAATTATTTATGAACAATATAAATCTATTATATTTTTGTATTTTTTGTATTAATAAATTGAGTGAATTGGTATTAAAAAATTAAATTAATTAAATATATATTTTTATACTTGAGAATTTTTTTTGATATTCATCCAATATATATTTTTTTATTGGGTATGAATAAACCCTATTTAATGTATAAAACCCTATATTTTTCAAATGGATAATTTTCTGCCTTTTAATGGAGAACACATTTAAATTAAGATTTTGACACATTAATAATTTCTATATGAAGACATAAAGATGTTCCATATAAGAGGGATATACAAATTTTCTTTCTATGAAGTTTTATAATTTTTTGATAACTTTCAATTTTTGATGAATAGTAAAAATACACTAAATTTTAATTGAAAAAAATCATCCAAATAATTTATATGGTTAAATTATTAAATAAAATGGTTTCAAAGTACAAATAGAATATATTTTTATCATTAAATATAATTTATTTCATTATAATTAATTTTATATTCAACTTAGATGTGAAAATATTTCAATCTTTTACAATGTTTTCACTTTTAAAACATGTTTCCTCTTTCCGAAAATGGAATTAATTTTAAATTAATTACTAGAACTTATAAGTTTGGAATTTTGATAACTTTATTCCATATTTGGAACCATTATGTTCAAATTATGTAAATAATTTACTTTATTTTTGTGCATTATGAATAGTAACATTCGTAATTATTATTAAAATGGTAAATGGGTAAATCACATGTAATTAAGGGTAAGAATACTATAATAAAATTACCCAAACACTTGTCTTAATATCATTGGATGAGTGTTTTTTCTACCTAAATCATTCTTGGGTCTAAATGGTGTCCTTTTAAAACTACTTGGATTAAATAATGAAATTTACTTTATTTATTTTAAAGAAAAGTTAAATATGTCTCACTCAAATTTTAATAAATAAATCATTATTTATATAAGGTCATACATATGATAAATTCCATTATAAATACTCATTTTAAAGATAAAATGGTTTTATTTTTCATTGTAATTTATTATTAATTTTTATGAAATAAATATTTACATTAAATACTTATACTTTGACGATGTAAAAAATAATTAATTGATGAGAAATCAATAAATTTTTTATTAAAATACTAATTACCATAAGAATACCCAAAAACTTGACCAAATACTAATGGTCGAGTATATATCAACCATAACAATCCAAGTGTCCAGTAACTAACCATTTCAATCTTGATAGAATAGATTGTGACACTTATATTATTTTATTTATGGTGTTGTTAAAGTTGTCACATTAATAATTAAATAAGTATAACATTTTAAATGATAGATTTTCTAAAAGATAAATATGAATAAAAATATTATTCTAAAATATATTATATTTATCAACATCATTTTATTTTATTTTTATTTTTATTCAACATATAATTATATTAAATAATTACACAAATTTAATTTAGATATTATTTTATTAATAGAAATAAAAAATAAATATATTAAAATAAATATAATTTGGGATACTTAATATGTATAATGAATTTTATAGATTACCCCTACCTACATTTAATATAATAAAATAGTTAGTTTGAAGTAAACTTGCTATCTTAATATTTTTAAAAATCAATGAATTGAATAGTGTCAAAATTGACACTATTGATTGTTTATCAAAATAATGAATTATTATATTATTTGAAAATCATAAATAAATTTTTAGAAATGTATAAATATTACTTTAGGGTCTAAAATCTTCTAAGGTATTTATTTATGCTCTAATTGATATCAAATAAGTAAATATTTTACTTTTTTAATATTCAAATATTTGTTACCCAAGATAAAAATTAAATATAATAACTAACTGTTAATTAAAATGATAAGTTATAATTGATAGTAAAAAACTGTATAAAATCCATTGGTGTATGATATTACCACCCTGAATCATCTTATAATCTAAATTGGATCATTTTGGAGTATTTTTTGTGTGATTTTAACTTATTATAAATTAGTATTTTGGGAGATCCCAAAGATTCTCATCAACTCAATTATAATAGGCCGCCTCCTCCATCACCTCCTCACTTCACTTTCACCCTTCAATCTCTTCCATCCCCTACCATTTTCCATTCTCAACTTCCGTAGTCACATTTTAGGGTTTTTTGTCTTCTTCAAAGACCAACTCTAATGCTCTAGGAGAATATTTAGAGGAAGCATATCGAAGAAGAGGTAATCTCTTATACCGATTATTTCAAACATCTTTGACTTCCTATTATTAATTTATTTCATTATAGATTAATAAATCAAATATAACATACATTCTGAGATATTATTATGAATATGGAACAACAATATTCCACTTTTTATCCATCTTATGAAAAACAAAATCACAACGTGTGCATACGTTCGACTTACAGTCTCCAAGTTGGTGTGTTATCTGTATTCCACCACCACCTTACATAGATGATTATAATGATGAAAATAATAAATATGTAAGATTATTGTAACATGATATTTATTATGAAATATTATTCACCATTCACCTCAATACCATTCAATAATGGCAATGATATCATTGATCGTGCGTATGTACGACCTACCGTCTCCACGATGAAATGTGATTCAATCTATATGATCTTTATTAAAGAATTATTATATATATATATAGAATTAATAAATATGATATATATAATGTTAATTTCCTTTTTAATTATATAACTATGAACTATGAAGTAGAACCTGAACTTATTTGACAAAATATGCATATGCAAATAAAGATGTTAATACCCAAATAACAAGTAGTAATGAAATGTTATTAATAAATAGATGATAATATGATAATATATGATATCATAAATATGGAGTTTATTCTAAAATTATTAAATAAAATTATTTAAATAATTATACCATAGGATCAGATACATAAAAATTAAATCAGACCTAAGATAAGGGATACTTTTTCAATGTCGTTATTATCTAAGATTGTTTATACGTAAGTATTTAGAAGGTTATATTTATCAACAATTTCCATGTTTCATAAATATGTAATATTATTTCTATTCTTATATAATTTTTTAAAGCCATTTTTAACCATTGGTGATTTTTTATTGGACATTATGAAAGCAATCTTTTTTCATTATCCGATACAAGGTTCTTTTTTTACTTTTCCAGAAAAATTATGAGAAGAATATTTATTTTATATTATACGGAATGAAAGAAATTTTTACATTTTCATAATGCCTTATTTCTGTGAAGTTTCCATTAATTTATTTCAAGTTTATTTTCAAATAAATTATTTTCTTTCAAAATTTTATTGCATTTTAAGAAAATAAAACATTATTGAAGAGGAAAGAATATTCTCCTCAAGAATTAATTTCAAGTGTTTTATCAAAATAATTTTCCATATAAGATGACATTATTTAATAGAGGTATGTTTCAATTATACTATCCATATTATTCATATTGTTTTATTTTGTTTATGATGGAATTTGTTTTATTAAATCTGTTTGTTTTATATTGAATATAAAAGAATGATGTTTAAGAACCCCATTTTATTCATTAGTTTATGCAATGATGAATGATTTGTATTATTATGGAACATGTAATATTGATATCATTATGAGATGGGTGGGAAATATATCTACCTCCAATTCATTGGGAGTTAATTTATATCTCATGATATAGACATGACTAGAATAGTAAATGATCCTAGCTCAGTAATACAGAGCTGGAATGAGGAGTGAACTTGGTTCATTAATGGACTTTATCCACTATTATGGTATTGGAAATGATCATTGACTAATATGAAATGATTTTTTATGATTATTTTTATGAAAAAATCATTATGCCTTATGTTATGACTATTGGGACTATGTTTATCATTTTATATGAATTTCATGATTTTTCCCATGACATGATATCATGATTTTCCATGTGTAGGTTAATATTTTCAAATGTTATGTTCTTAAGTCTTATGATTATGATATGATAGATATCTCCATTATTTACTCTTATTTATCATGTGAGGTCACCCTTTCATATGTTTCCTTTCCCTAGGTCATGAATATAGGTATTAAGTAATATATGTCCAAAATGGGTCTAGTTATGACAAAATAAGTGGGAGATAATGAAGATGATGTATAAACGAGTTGTTTATGTTTCCTAGTTTATAAAGACACTATACCTATATAGTCATGTCCTAGATTTTTTATATTTTGTAATTAATATTTTTCAACTTCAAATTAATATCAATATATTCAAAGTATGGGTTGTTATAGTTAGTATCATAGGAAAGGAATAGTTTACATTTTTAAACTAGGATGAAAAAACCTTGGTAAGAACCCAAAGGATATGTAAAAGTATATGTTTCAATCCATGTGTTTTAGAAATGATCATAAATAAAGATGGATGAAAACTAAATTGTCCTAAATTAAAATTTTATTTTTATATATGTGGTTTTCCCATTGTGATTAGTGTTTGAAACACTATGATTCTTGGTTTTATTCGATGGGTGGAACCAGAAAGAACCATGTTAATAATGGATTTGAAGGTAAATGGAATGATTGTACTCTTTATAAACCAAATGATATGGTAGTTGGGATGAAAAATATTTTAGTTATGCTCACACAACTTTCTCAGGATATGAATAATGTATGACTTCCAAACAAGCAAAAAATGGAACAATATTATGTTGAATCCTTTACGAGGTAGCATCCGCATTCTTTCTCTGGGTGTTCTGATCTATTAGTGTCTAAACAATGGATTAGTACCACTAAAGATATATTTTCAGTTCTCCAATGTTAAAAACATAATAAAGTGATATTAACAGTATACTATTTAGAAGGTGAATCTGATCAATGATGTAACCTTATCAATAATATGAGGAAAAGAGATTAAATTGAATCCATGGAATGGGACAAGTTCAAAAAATTATTTTTCAATAAGTAGTTTCCTCATATTCTTCAAAAAAAGATGGATAAGGAGTTCCTTGCACTTAAGAAAAAAGATAATTCATTCGTTTATACCTATGAATCAAATTTTACAAGACTTTCCAGGTATGCTTATGTAATTATTTTCCATCTTGAGTGTAAAATTAATAAATTGTTTTAAGGATTAAAACCAAGTATCTGAAGGTAATTATCCATAAGGGACTTTAATAGCTACGAAGAAATAATTTGATGTGCTCTCAATGTTGATATGGATATTGGAGTAACCCATCCGTCTGATGGGTTTTACAATAATTGAAAATTGAAACTCAAGGGAATATATAAAGAAAACACTAAAAATAATATGAGTTTTACCTTATGCTCAAATTGTGGAAAGAAACGTGGTGTAAATTGTCTTAAAGGGACTCTAAAATTTTTGAAGTGTGGAAAAGAGGTCATCGGGTAGTTTAATACTGATGTGATGGGAAAAATATGTCTATTGATGTGAATAGAGACATGGTTACACGGAATTCACCTATTACACTTTAATGTTAAAAGTAAAAGGAAATGGGTCACTATTCCAATTAATGCCATAATCCAAGGGATATTGATGATTATCGACGTCAGTGAACTCTTAAGGACAAAGATTAAAGGAAAGTCTCATGTGATCACTATAGGCGATGTGTGGTATAATAATGAAGTGGTGAAAGGTATACTTACCATCATCTCTAAAGTAGAAAATGTTGTATATAATTCTAGATCCACCCGCTCTTTTATTTCTAAAAAATTTACAATTGGTATCACCATATTACGTCAACAATTAGATGTTGAGTTAGATATGGAAACTCATAATGAAACAACAGTTGCATCAAAAGTTTTTAATTCTTCTCCGGTTGAAGTGTTTGGGAGAGTGATTTTTGAAAATCTTGTGTTCCTTCTTATAGTGGGATTTGATTTGATTCTTGACATGTATTGAATTTATCTATATAGAGATCATATCAATTGATAAGTAAGGGAATCCACATTTCATATTATAGACCAATCTATGGTCATCTATCGATACAAGGATGAATATAACCTCCCAGTAGATATTTATTCCATCTTATGGGTCATGATCCCTATAAATTAAATTTATCTATCTCAAATGATTGGAGAGAAACTCACAATTAATAATATACCCATTGTACGAGAGTTTGATGATGCCTTTCTGGAAGAATTATCAGGTGATCCACCAAATTGTGAAGTTGCGTTTTCAATTGAACTCATAGGGGGTGTTATTCCAATTTCAAAGACACCTTATAGAATGGCCCCAATTGAGTTTTAGGAATTAAATAAGAATATCTAAGAGAATATTGACAACTGATTTATACTCCATAGTGCTTCACCTTGGGGTGAACCCATTTTTTATGTTAAAAAGAAATATGGATCAATGAGACTCTTTATTGATTATTGATAACTTATTAAGATCACTTTCAAAAACAAATATCCTCTAACCCTTATTGATAACTTATTCAAACAACTACGTGGAGATCAACACTTTTCCAAGATTGATCTTCATTCAGTATATCATTAATTAATGGTCAAGATGGAGGATATACCAAATAAGATATTCCATACAAGGTATGGACACAATGAATTTATTGTGATTTCTTTGGTCTTACTAATGCACTCTCTATCTTCATGGATCTAATGAATAGTGTTTTTAGAGACTATCCTGATTAGTTTATGGTAGTCTTTATAGATGATATTCCTTTCTATTAGATGAGAATGTAAGAAAATGAAGATCAATTGAGAATTTCTTTGAAGACCCTGAGAAAGTAGGAGATTTATGAAAAAATTACCATGTGTGAATTTTGGCATTAAAATGTTTTATTTTTGGGTCACATAATATCAAGAGAGGAGATATCTATTGATCCAGCAAAAATAGTAGTTAATGAAAGATGGATCAGACCAAAAAGGGAAACTGAGATCTAATTTTTTTTGGTTTGGATGGATATTATCAATGGTTTTGTGAAATATTTTTCATGATTATCTAATCGACTCACCATATTGACTCACAAAGGAGTTCAACTCTTGTGGAAAAAGGAATGTGTTGGGTATTTTAAAGAGCTCAAAAGATGGTTAGCCATTGTACATGTGCTCACACTGCCTTTTAGTGGAGAAAGGTGTGTGATCTATAGTGATGAATCCATGAAAAGGATGGATTTTTTATCATGAAGAATGATATGGTTATATATTATGCCTCATGAAAATTGAAATTCCAAGAGTAAAATTAACCAACTCATGATTTGGAGTTAACTGCGAGAATATTTGCACTAAATATATAGAGGAATTATCTTAATTGTGAAAAGTGTGATATTTATACTGATCATAAATTTTTAAAGTATATTTTTACAAAAAAGTAGTTGAATATCTAATAAATAATATGTTTGAAGTTAAATAAATATTAAGACTATTCAATAAATTACCACACTAGGAAAGAGAACAACTTGGAAGATGATATTAGTCAAAAGAAGATCCAATATTTATGGATTTTCAATTGATGCATCCTGAAATTTTAAAAGAATGGGATAATTGTTATCTTTCTCAAGTGAATGTTCAACCATCTATATAAGTGAATATTAAAGAGGCACATAAGGATGGTGTAGAGATTCAAAAGATTTTAAAAAATGTTCCTAAAATCAACCTTGATTGTGATGGATTTATAAGGTTTAGGAATCAGGTCTATATTCCACTCATACCATAATTAAAGAAGGATCTATTGGATGTGGCTCATAATTATTCATTCCTTATTCATCATGGAAGCACAAATATGTATAGTGACATGAAATATAATTTCTGGTTGGATGGCATGAAATGAGATTATGTGGAATACATCTCTCAGTGCTTGGTTTGTTAGCAAGTTAAGGCTGAGATATATAGTTCGAATGGGATGTAACAAATATTACCCATACCTGAATGGAAATGGGAAAACATCACTATAGACTTTGCCATCGGACATCCCAAAACATTTAAAGGCCATAATTCTATATGGGTTACGGTTGATCTTCTTAAAAAGTTGGAACTATTTATTTCTATGAGAGAGGATTTCTCTCTTGATAAACTTTCCATCATATATGAAAAAGAAGTGGTAAGATTTCATGGAGTACCACTTTACATTATTTCAGATCGGGATCTAAGGTTTACCTTGATATTCTGGTGAAGTCTTCAGAAGGCTCTGGATGCTGAGTTATGTTTCAGCACTACTTATCATCCTCAAACAGATTGTAAGTCTGATAGGACAATTAAAACTCTATAAGACATTTTGAGATCATTCTCTATGGATTTCAATGTTTTTTAGGATCAACACCTACCTTTGGTTGAATTTTCTTACAACAATAGCATTCACTCTAGCATTCAAATGGATACTTATAAATTCTGTTATGGAAACAAGTGAAAAACACCAACATTCAAAGATGATGTTTAGTAATGAAATCCATTAGAACCTAATCTTGTTCATGAAATGGAAAAAATTCTATATCTATTCAACAACACATATGAGCATCTTAGAGTTGATAAAAAAGTTACATTGGCAATAAGATAAAATTCCTAGAGTTTGAAGTGGTTGAAATGTTGTTTCTTTGAATATATCCCTGGAAGAGAGTAATTATATTTGGAAAGAAGGTAATATTAAGTCCCAGGTATATCGATCCCTTTGAAATTATGGATCATGTTGGGAAGGTAGATTACAGATTGGTGCTCCCGTCAAATCTATCTCAAATTCATGATGTGTTCCATGTGTCTCTCCTAAGAAAAAACATACTTGATCCTTCACATTTAATAAACTCAGAAGTTGTACCACTACAGAAAGAGCTTCCTTATCAAGATAAACTGATAGAGATTGTGGATCATGGCGAAATTGTTCTTAAAAACAAGACCACTCTCTTGGTTGAAGTTTTTTGGAGGGACCACCATTATGGGGAAGCTATGAGGGATGTTGAGGATTTGATGAGGGAGATATATCCTTATTTTTGTGTATCTAACTGATAAATTTTGGGGGAGAAATTCATTACAAGGGGGGTATAATATAACACCCAAATGTTTTTATGAAATATTTTATTTAAATAATTTTAATTCTTCAGTAGATTTCATTTCACACGATCATGAGTTTAAACAAACCATGAGATTACCATATTATAAAATGATTATTTAAACCTGGTGATTAGGTTAGCAGGAATAAATATAACTATCATTAGAAAATGTATGGTGAAGCTTTTCACTAAGGGTTATTTATGAAAAATATAAATCAATAATAAATTTGTATTTTTTTATTATTAAATTGATTAAATTAATATTATTATATAAAATTAATGAAATATATTTTTTATATACTTAATAAAATATTTTTTGTATTCATTCAATAAAAATTTTGTACATAATGTATGAATAAACCATATTTGATGTATGAAAACCTATATTTTTCAAAAGTTTAATTTTTCACATTTTAATGGTGAACCCCATTTAAATTAATATTTTTACACCTTAATATTTTTTATATGATAAAATAAACATGTTAGTTGCAAAAAGGATATAACAATTTACTTTGGATGGTTTTTTAAATTTTTTTGATAACTCTCGAATATTACTGAATAGTAAAAATACACTAAATTTAAATTAAAAACAAACTTTTTCATCGAAATAATTTATATGGTTAAATTATAATATATAATGGTTTTAAAGTATAAATAGAAAATATTTTAATAGTTCAAAATAATTTATTTCATTAGCATTAATTTTACATTTAATTCAGATGTAAAAACATTTTTAATCTTTTGAAATTTTGTAACTTTTAAACCTCATTTCTCTTTTTGAATACGGGCATAATTTTAAATTAATTACTGTAACTTCTGATTTTTTTATTTTGTAAAATTGTTCCATATTTTGAATACATGGGTATTAATAATATTAATTGATTTTTTTTCATTATGAATATTATCATTGATAATTTTTATAAATACGATAAAAGGGTAAAACGGGTAACGATGGGTAAGAATACTATTATAAAATTAACAGAATAGTTGTCTTAATATCATTAGATGAGTGTGTTTTGACCTAAATAATCCTTGGGTTGAAATGGAACCTTTGGAAGCCACTTGGATTAGATAAGGAAATTTATTTTATTTTATTGAAAGAGAAGTTAAAAATTCCTCACCAAATTTTAATAATTGTATTATTTTTTATATAACTTTATATAAAGGATAACTTAGATAATAAAAACTAATTTGAAATAAAAAATATTTTTTTATCAGGTTAATTTATTTTTTGTTTTTAAGATATAAATAATTAACTTATGGACTTATACTTTGTTTATGTAAAAAATAATTAATTGTTGATAAATCAATAAAAAAAATTTATTAAATTATAAATAACAATAAAAAGACACCAACACATGAAAAAATATTACTTATTGAGTAATGTATGACCATAACTATCCAGGGGTCGAGTTATTAACCATTTGGGTCCTTATATAAGTGATTGTGACACTTATATTAGTTTATTTAAAGTGATGTTAAAGTTGTCACAATCATAATCGAATAAGTATAACATTTCAAATATTTGATTTTGCAGAAGATAAATTCGACTAAAAATAATCTTCTCATATATAGTAGATTTATATTTATCATTTTATTTTATTTTTAATTTTTATTGAAAATATAAGTATATTAAATAATGACACAGAATTTATGTAGTAGTTATTTTATTAATGTAAATAACAAATAAATATTATTAAACATACTAAAATAAATATAATTTGGGATAATTAAAATGTTCAATGAATTTTCTAGATGAACTTGACCACATTAAAATATAATAAAAAGTAGGTTACTATTTAACATGTAATCTTAATATTTTAAAAAATTAATGAATTAAATAGTTTCAAAATTGAAACTATTGAGTTTTTATAAAAATAATGATTTATTATATTATTTAAAAATCACAAAACGTTTTTAAAAAAATATAATAATTATTATACGGTCTAAAATGTTCTAAAGTATTTATTTATGGTCTAATTGAAATCAAATGATTAAATATTTCACCCTTTTAGTATTGAAATATTCGTTACCCTAGTTAAAAATTAAATAGAACAACTAAGTATTAATTAAAATGATAATGTTTGAATTGATAGAAAAACTTTTCTAAAATATAATTTTGTAGTGATATAACAACCGTATATCATCTAATATTCTAAATTTTTACAATTTAGAGGTTTTTTGGATGGGGTTTATTTTATTATAATTTATTATTTTTGGTGAACCCAAAAATTTCCCTCACCTCAATTATAAAAGGAAACCTCCTCCATCACCTCTTCACTTCACACTAAGACTTCAATCTCAGATATAATCTATAATTTTCCCATTAAAACATCCTTAATAACATCATAGAGGTTCTTGTATTCATTAAAAACCGACTCTAGTGATCTAAGAGAAGATTTAGAGGAAGCACAGAGAAGAAGATGTAATCTCCTCTATCAATCCTTTCAAACATATTTCACTAGCTCATCATGATTTGTTTAAATATAAATTAATAACTATATAATCACTTATATAATGAGATTTTATTGTGAATATGGAACAAAAATATTCCACGTTCTATCCATCCTTTGAAAAATGAAATCACCACACGTAATATGTACGATTTACCATCTCCATGTCATGGTGTAATTTTTTTTCACCATCACATTACATAAATGGGTATAATGTTGGAAATAATAATTATATATGATTATTATTATATTAAATTTATTCTAAAATATTATACACCATTCACTTCAATACCATTCAATAATTATGGGAATGATGTCATCACTTGTGTATATGTAAGACCTACCGTCTCCACGATGTGAGGCAATTCATTCTGAAAGATCTTTATTAAAGAATTATTATTTAAAGGTGTATAATGAATAAATATGATAAATATAATTTTAATTACATTTTTTAATTATATAACTATGACCTATGAGGGGAACATAAACTTATTTGACAAAACATGCATAAGAAAATAAATCAGTTAATGCCAAAATAACAAGTGATAATGATATACTATTAAAAAACAGATGATAATTTGATCATATATGATATCATAAAAATTAATATGGTTCTGAAATAATTCAATTACATTATTTAAATCATTATAAATGAGTTTAGGAAAAATACAATGAAAATCAGACCTAAGATATGGGATAATTTCTCAATCTCAATATTATTCGAGACTGTTTCTACGTAAGTATTTACAAGGGTATATTTATCATCCAAGTCCATGTCTCCCAAATATGTAATATTATTTTTATTCTTCTATGACTTTTTAAATCCAATTTTACCTATTGGTAAATTTTTATTAAATGGTATGAAAGGAATCCTTTTTGTTTATTCTATACGAGGTAATTTTTTACATTTTGGGAAAAAGTATGAGGAGAATATTTTTTAACTTATATTACATGAATTAATTTTTTTTATTTTTCATAACGACTTATTTATATGAATATTATTTTATAATATTTCAATTTTATTTTCGAATAAATTATTTTCATTTAAAAATTCATGGAATTTTGAGAAAAGAAAATGTCCTTGAAGAAGAAATGATATTTTCAAAAGAATTAATTTCAAGCGTTTTATCGAAATTCTTTTCTGTATAAGATGAAATTATTTAACAGGGTTATGATTCAAGTACACTATTCATATTATTCATATGGTTTATTATTGTTATGATGGAATTATATTTATGTAATCAATTTGTTTTATAAGGATTATGATGGGTTTATGTTTGAAAACCCATTTTATTATTTGGGTTATGATATGATGAATGATTTATGTTTTTGTGGTACATGTAAGAATGATTCCATTATGAGATGGTTGGGACTTATATCTCCATCCAATGAGTTGGTTAAATATTTATATCTCATGAGATAGACATGGAT
Organism: Viscum album; assembly: GCA_963277665.1. Lineage (NCBI taxonomy): Eukaryota > Viridiplantae > Streptophyta > Magnoliopsida > Santalales > Viscaceae > Viscum > Viscum album. The sequence goes on along the minus strand of OY728137.1, from coordinate 282,147,439 downwards.
GGAATGGGAAATGATCTTGGTTCAAAAATACAGGGCTGGAACGAGGAGTGAACTCAATACTGTAATGGAATTTGTGCACTTTGATGGGTTTGTCAATGACCCTTGACTAGTATGAAATGATTTTATATTATTATGTGTATTAAAAAACATCATGTCTTATATAAAAAATTTTGGTATTATTTTCATTGTTTCTTATGAACTTCCAGGATTTATCACATGGTATGATATCACGATCCCCCATATGCGTGATAAAATTTTAAATTATATATTCTTATGTATTTTGATTATTATATTACTGATATCTCCCTTGTTAACCATTATTGAGCATATGAGATCACCCTTTTATATGTTTCCTTTCCATAGGTCATTAAGAAGGGTATTAAGTATGATATGTCAAAAAGGGGTCTAGTTATGATGAAATAAGTTAGAGGAATTGAGGATGTATTATGAACTAGTTGTTTATGTTTCCCAATTTCAAAATACATTATACCTATATGATCATATCGTGGATTTGTTATATTTTATAATTAATATTCTTCAAATTTGATATAATATCAACATATGTAAATTATGGTTTTTCATATTTATCATGGTCATAGCACCCTACTGAAGATGCGTGAAATCTGTAGTGTGGTCCACTCTTAATGTCTATGTAATGAAGTGATTATAGAGGTGTTTCTGAAAGTATGAATAGACCATACCCTGATGAAACTAAGCCGGAGATATGATGTCACACAAGTATTTGGTGGAAACATGTAACATGTAAGTAGAGAATTTGACCTTCCACTATGTAGGAATCTCATGATTGGTAATGATCATCATCCTGGCTTATGTCCATGACTCAGAAACCTGAGGTCCTCCATCCCCTGAGAAAGTAAGAGAATGTTGTTGTTGAAAATCTTGGTCTACTATTCAATAGTAGGGGAAGGCTAGGAAGAACCCTCAAATTATTTCATAAACCAAAATAAACACTCGCAAGACTAAGCATCAATTATTTATGGAAGTTCCATAAAAGGTTCCTCAAGTAAAACTATAATAGGTACTACTCATGGCTTATGGACGACCAACATCGATGAATTCTCAAGACCACACTCTTGGTATAAAACATGAGGACGTCATAGTGACACACATATATATAATTTCTATGTACACTCTGAAAAGATTTATAAAAAAGGGAAAGTTATAAAGTATAGATAGACATAATTTCATCTTTCAAAAGAAACAAACCTCTCTTCATGCTCCTAATTCAAGGCCTAAGTGGTGCGAAAATTTCATAGAAGGATCATAGGAGACAAAGCCTACTTCTCACAACATAGGTTGATATAGGGTCAAGGTCTCACATAAAACATGTTTGGTTCTAGTATATGGAATCTCAAAGGAAATGTATAGAAGAAAACACCCTTTACATTACATTTATAATCCATTTTAATGGTAACATTTTTAGTATAAAACCTAATATCATTTAAGTTTATTTTTATTTATTATATTATTAATATAATTATATATTTAATTGCATCAGCATTTCTAATTTATATAGTCATGTACTCTTTATAAATTAAAACTGGTGCATTTTGTAACTGTAACCTAACCCTTACATCAGGTAATAGGGTATAATAGGACCTGTATAGTTCATATATTGAATGAACTACAATCTCAAATTTATACATGTTCTCACTCATTAAATTTACATTATAATTATCCAATAAAACTAACTAATGTAGAATAATATATCAATTGAACTAAATATTCCATTATGCAATTAATATCACAATGTAACACCTAGAATAAAGGCACCGCAAAAACCCACATGAAAAATAGGAAACTCACATTGAAATTTGATATTTCAGGGAATAATGTATGAAATTTTTATCTTAAGTTTCCTTATATGATACATGAGTTTGATACATCCTCATATCATCAATAAAAGTTAATACAAAACAAGATATTATAAATTTTATAAATAATTATAATATCTCAAAGAATGTGTTCCACCCAATGATGAAATTCATGAAACTATAACAAAATCAATAAATAGTATCATTTACCCATCCCTGGTAATTTTTGTTTCCCCTATGTGTGGGACAAATACTCCCAAGAACCAGATCATTACCAAAGTCCAATATCATATTATCTAGTATAATTACCAAAAAATAAGACCAAAGGGAAATACATTCTGATACTAAATTATAGTGTCTCACCCAAGAATCCACTTACTGGTTCCCTAAGATGGTGGGCCACAAGACCTCAAGCATGCCTCCCTATACTCTATGTGTTTCTGACTTGAAGTGAGGGAATATAGTGTGTCCTTAAGAAGACTATAACCTCATATATTAGAGTGTAGAAAAACGGTATATTATAAATAAGAAACAATAAAATAAATCTCTAATATGACCAGATCAGTAACCCATCCTAAAAGAATGAGTAACAATATACAATAGCAGTGAAATAAAAATAAAAATAATCGACCATTTAAGAGAATTTCTAGTGGAATATAATATAATAATAGGTAATTATGATAATTATGATCATGATTTTTAATGTATATATATAAAAAGTTTCCATGGCGATCGGGAAATAAAATCATATACTACATGCTAACAAAAATAAAATGAGGAAAAATTCATATAATACTATCATCTAGAGAATAGCATCAATCCCATGCTCCCATACTCCAACCTAGTAAAACAGTCAAGCATTGGAATCTTGTTTATTACCATTTCCAACACCAATAATCATGAAGTATTCTTGGGTGGAAAATACAAACCAACTAGTGTGTCAGATAAAATATCTATAGGCCACCACCAATGGTTTATCGATCGATATAGTCTTTGAAATGTAAAATGATAGTGTTACAGTAGTAGTAATTAGATACAATAAATAAATAAATAAACATGATGGTCTAGATACAACATGGAAACCCACCCACCATGACCTACCTTCACCTACTCTAGGTGTATGTATACCATCCTAAGTTTTAATAAAGAAACATTGTGTTAAATAGCGTACATGATACGCTACATCGAGCGTAAACAAACAACTAAATATTATTATTTAAATATTACCATTATTTAAAAGATTTTGGAATGGATAAAATGAATAGCATATACTAAATAATAAAAATATGGTTTTCACATGTTTAAATAATAATTCATTGTTTACAAAATTTGTTAGAAATCGAAATAAAAACCAATTGAATATAAATAACGTGTTTTAATGAAAACCATTTTAAAAGAAAATAATTGTGTTTATAAAATAATATCACTCATTATAGATTTATTATATGTTAGATATTCAATATAATGTATAAAATTCATCTTATATGTTTTCGAGATTTGATATAAGAACAAATCTAATTTTTTTTGGATAAAAGTTTTTTTCAAAAAAAACTATTTTACTGCCATTTGATGGAGAATTATTTTTAAATCATGTTTTTCACTTTTATTTGTTGTATTTAAAATATAAAATTCTTCTTTATAATAAAGAAATAAAAATGTACTTTGGTTGAATTTTGATATTTTTCTCATAAAATTCAATTTTTAATGAATAGTGAAAAATACTGCATTTTAATTCAAAAATACCATTTCATCTAATTTATTAAAATAGTTAAAGTATAATTTTAATTGTTTTTAAAGTTTAATTGGATTAAATTATTATTATTTAATTCAATATTTGTCATTAGAAGTAATTTCACAATGAAACTAGATATAAACATATGTTAGTCTTTTGAATGCTATAACTTTTTTAGAACCCATTTTATTATTTTGACAACGTGAATTAATTTCAAATTAATTAATGAAAATTCTATGCTTTCAATTTGAAAAAATGGATTCCATATTTGGAATTTAAAGGTGCAAATTATTTAAATAGTTCCCATTTATTTTTGGACATTATGAATAGTAACTTTAGTAGTTATTTTTATTTATCACGGTTAAAGGGTGAATCCAGTAAATAAGGGTAATAAGCATATTAATATAATAATATAAAACTGCCCAAACATGTGTCCTAATGCTATTACATGAGATACAACCAATGATAATCTTCCTTGTGGCGATTTTAGTACCCCATGGAGCCTCAAGGATGTTATAATGACATGTTATAATAATTTATTTAATGTAAAGAGAAATATATCATAAACATGTATCTCTTACTAAAACATTTACAATATATGGTTATATAAATGATCTCTTTGACTTTAAATATTCATTTTAAAGATAAAAATATTTCTCACATAATCGTATTTTTTTTATAATTTTTAGAATTTATATAAATAAATTTATTTATGACACAATGATGATTACCTTTTTAATGAATAATTCAAATAAATGATATTATAAATATTAAAATAAATGTAATTTTAACTTTTTGATTCCATCGATGAATATTCTAGGTGATCATGACATGTCATCTTCGATTTAATTTTTTTTGAAGGAATCAAGTTGTTATGACTTTAACAAAAATCAATTACTAAATAGTGTTAAAAATCACATAAATTGGTTTTAAAAAAAATACTATTTTATAAGATGACATAATTGTCATAAAAATCTAAGATTTGGAAAAATAAATGATATAGTGTTAAAAATGTCATTAATGATCTACATTAGGTTTTCTTGTCATTTTCTAGTAACTCTATCAACCATATAGTGTAAAAATACAAGAATATATGACAATAGTCAATTTATTTGACTAAGGGTTAAAGCCAAAAGATAATGTTAAATTTGTGACCTAAACTTTTCTAAAACCTATTTTATGAGGGGATTTATACCCATCCTCAACATATCCTAGAAATATATCACATTGGAGATATTATAATTCTAAAATAAATTTATAATAAAATAATATTTCAAGACTTTCCTAATGTGACCCTCTTCCCTCTTATAAAAGGCCACCACTTCTAACCACTTACTCACACCTCTAAATTACCTTGGATCACCCAACTTATAATAAATTAAGATACCAAAAACCCACCTTTAGTCTTATAATCCTTACCCTGGGTAGAAGAAAACTCAACGAAGCATTTTTTCTCAAATCAAAAAAAGTTACCTAATTTAGAGGTAACATCTTCTCTCAAGCTCCTTCCATTTATTTTCCTTCTCCAACCCCAAAACCTCTCTTTATTCTGTTATTTTATAAAAAAATCATTTACCTAAATGTAATAGGATTTTAATTTTAATTTTTAGACCTAAACTTATAAAAAACTCCATCTAATGGATATAGAACATATTGTTTCTATGTACAAAGAACAACTACCTCAAGAAATAATGAATGTTCAAATTTCACCTACCACCCCTCATTGTGGCCATTATAATTAAAATTTATTTTTTATATGATAGAAATTATATTTATATTGTATCTATGTATTTTTAATTTTTATTTACAACATACCTTTATGCTTTCATAATATGTAGATATGAAAATTTCATTTGAGGAAGTGGGGTCTACCGCCCCTCAGAGTGATATGACTCATTCATGAAAAACATGGAATGTATAAAGGATGGATTTAAATAAATTATAAAAAATATATAACATATATATTATAATATAATTATAATATACCTATTTTTCATTTAGTTTTCATTCCATTAATTTCATAAAGAAATGAAAGTAGCGTTAATGCGTACGTACGACCAACCGTCTCCATGAACAGTGCATCACACTTCTTATCTCAAAATATTATGGATATTATAAAAACATATATAATGGATATATAAGATAATTAATTAATTAATAATATTCTAGATATAATTTAATTTTGACTACATGGAAAAATTACATAAAAACGTGTTCATTTTTGACTCATGTACAGAACATTGACAAAACACACAATCTAAAAATAGATAATTAAGTAATTTTTATGACATGATAATAAGTGATATAAAAGGAATAATAAACATGAAAGAGTTCCTCAAGAATTTATAAATTAACCTATGTTTATTATTTATAAACATAACAACTATACGTGATGAGTCAGACTCAAGGTAAAGGAACTTATTTTCCCAATTTCCACTCATTGGGTTTTATGCATACTTTGTTGATTATATTATGCCAAGATTATGTGTGGAATCACTATTTATTTTTTTATGTTTTCATTTCCACTTCACATTGTGTGGATTTACTTTTTCTACACATAATCACCCTATTGATAAATTCTTACATCATCAATATGAATTTTGTAATGGAAATCATACCACAAACTCTATTCATTGAGTAAAATAACAATGTAATTGGTTATGTTATTCTATGAATATGTATGAATGACCCATGATTTTTTTACTGAATATCCACTTTTATTTGTTGGATTTATATTTTTGACACATAATTATTTCATTGATTTATCCTCCATCTAATGAAATGATCGTTGTAATGGGATTCATCTCAATCTCCTTTCATTAAGGCATATATGATATTATGTAGATTTTTTATCCAATAAGGTGTATATAAATCCCATTTGACATGTTATACCATGAATTAGTATATTGTAATGATATTTAATGTTTTATTTGATGTCATTCTATAATTATTTTTATTCATTTTTTCTCTAGTGGTAAGCGACTCCATAACTAAAACATAATTTTAAATATTTTAAATATTTATTCTTATAAAACCTTCCATTTAATGTCTGTGTTTTCAAAAAGGTTATTATGAATTTATTTATATGAAAATGAATTTTTTAAAATTTAAATTTCGTTCAAATGTTTCAAAGTGGTATGGAATACTTGATTCAAATGTCTCTTTATTAAATGTTTTAAATGGTTTTGGAAATGGATTAAATATTTCAGTATCGTGGGATGATTTCTTGTGATTAAAAATAAAATTATTTTGTAAAATGTTTACAATTGAAATTTTTTATGTGTTATGATTATATAATGGTACTAGGATATTCGATTCTAAGTTGTGTGACAAACCAAATACTGGTGGTTACGTGATAAACCAAAGATGGGTTGTTACGTTATAACCACCAATTCATAGGGTATGGAAGTCGGCCGCATGGCTATTCTATTTAGTGGTATGTGTGGAAATAGACCATATGGTTATTCCATTTATGTATGGTTATTTACCAAGTTACGTTTACATGTTATTTGTTTTATTATATAGGTTTATGGTAATATTTTGGTTATAAAAATGGTAATTAATGATCTTATATTAAGTGAAGTATATTTACTACTTTTTAAAGGTGAAAATTATTACTTTATGATAACGTATTCATGGTTTTCATGTTATCTAAAGACTAAAATTATTCCTTCTTTGTGTATCTCTTACTGAGATCTTTATGCTCATCCCATGTTTTGAAATGATTTTTAATGGACTTAAAGAAGAATAGAGTCAATTATGGGATTGAAGAAAAGTTATACTGTTAAAACATGAAATGATATCGTGTTTCTTTTTAAATAGTTTTTATTTTATTGAAAAAATTGATAGTGATTAGAAGTTTCTACTTGTAATATTTAACTTTTAATGTATTAAATATGGCTTAATTATCTAAATCGATAAACATGAAAATATCCTTGAAGTGAATTAAATTCAAATTATCGACTTAACTCAATATTATGTAACATTTAATTTTGGGACATTATAGTTGGTATCAGAGGTTGGTTTAGACAATTTTGGTGATTAGGAATTTTGGTTAAACATATGATAGGATTCTGTGTTAATTATTTTTTTAAATACTTGTTATAAAACCTTTTCCGATCAATGAAATTCAGTTAAAAATGGAAGGAGGATCTCAAAAAACTTTCTTATCTCTTTCTCACGACTTGCTTGCAATAAAAATTGAAAAGTATTGTCTGGATGATTATGAAACTTTTTATAACATACAACTCACTTGAAATAAATTGTTTGAGATATCAAACACCTCCACTATACCTCGATACCATCATGGATCAGGTGTTATTTTCTATTAAATATTATTATCTCAATATTCTCATATGTTAATAAAAGGTAAATATTATCACGTAATTTTTAGATATTTTAACTTATCATAATATTATGAAGTACATAATGATTTTGAAAAAGATGATGAATAATTATACCCCTATACAAACTATTTATATTTTCATTTAAAATATAGTCTTTTATCACAAACCTGTGGTATTTTAAAAGAATAATTGATTGAAATTTTCTACTCATACTTTGTCCGAATGTTTTATAAAAATAAATTCTTATATGATGATTTGAAATTATATTTCATACAATATTATTTTACAATAATATTTCTCTAAAAAAATACATACGACCCAAGTTGTAAAAGGTTTATTTGTAAAAAGGAAACATATGTTTTTTAATAATCACTAAATCATTGTTATAATGCATGGACCTTCTATCTACATGAACAGAATGACAATGAAACTAGGTGGAGCCAACGAGCCCGTACCCATGTGGTAAGGGATCCTGCTTGGCATCAAAGAGACCCGGGTTCAAAAATCGATGGAGATGAATTTCCGGGGTACTATAGCAGTACTATAGCAGTCACTGTAGTAGTTACTATAGCAGTTACTATTCGGTACTATAGCGGACGGAACTATTCACCCGATTTGGGGCTTCGGGCCACCGGTTTTGGCCTACGGGTCTCCAGGGCCTTCGGGTCATCAAAGGCCTTTGGGTCACCAGGCATTCAGGTGATGTAGACCATGGAGTATCCCAGTTCACATATAATAGGCCCTATAAGAGGATCAAAGCAATAGGAGTAACATCCACTAGATGAAGAGCTAACCGGATTGGAAGATTGAGAGGGTATGGCAGCCACCATCAGGACCAGGAACCACGCATCTTTGTATGGGGCAATGCTAGCTGATCGGAAATGCAAGGTGGGGAGCTAATGAGATAAATGATGCATGACGCTGGGGAGGGGTAGTTCTAGTGGTCTGGGCCTACGAACCATGTAATGGGTATGGTATGCCTCTGGGCCTTCGGGTCATGTATTGCAGGTCTTGTTGGGTCTTGTGCCTTGGGTCTAAGGGTCATGTACGTGTTCCCCTTCAACCCTTAAAGGGGGTATTATCTATAATAATATAAAAATAAGGCCTTCGGGCCATTCGGGATAAACTAGGTGGACACTTTGATCAAGTTACGATGTTAATTCTATGGGGAATAGTTTTATTAAAGCTTCTAGAGGTGAAAAAAATTCAATATATATAAGAATTCATGAATTAAGATGTTTATTTCATTATAATTTGGGATGTAAATGAGGGGTATAAGAAAAACATTAAGGTTAAAACATGTTTTGGTCATTTTTTAGTTTTATAAAAAGGTACAACTCCTAAGATTGGTAACAACCCATCACATTCGGTAAGGCCGTGAAAATCAAACCCAAAACAAAAGGGCGACAAGGGTTCATTTCCTACCACTGTCCTATGTGAAGTACCTGATTAGTGTTACTTTATCCTTTTAGTGAAACAAGTGTATTAAATAAGAATAAGTTGATTTTTAGAGTATATGTTTTGTCAAATGGATATCCACAGTATATAAAAATGATTTGGTGATTAAGTGATAAATATTGTTTTTGAAGACGTTCACTCTTTTGGGAACACTATATGACTAAGGAAAAAAGAATAATATGGGATATCATTTGAGATGTAATGTTTGAATTTTATAATGTAAGAATCTATGTTTTTATTGTTGACATCTGGAAATTTGGGTTATTTGTGGAAATGATTAACAAATCATGGAGAATATGTTATTACGTTGTCTAATTTTTTGTATGAGACTTTAAGATTATTAAATTTTATTTTGAGATAAATGATAATATTTATTGTTTAAGACTATGTGATCAAATCCATAAGAATTTTGGGTTTCAATCTTGGTTTGTATTATTTTGAATAATTTTAAGGACATTTTTTTAATGGTCTATACGAAACTTGGGCATTACTGTTGAATTTTGGAGACAAAAAGTTGTCGTTATCTTTATAAAGGATTATTATTTTTTGGGTATTATCTAATAATGTACTAACCATTTTGGTTTTGGTTAATGTTTAAAGTTAGGTGAAAATATATTTAACCTTTTTGTGTATTATATGTGTTTTTAGTTGATTATAGTGCTTTAGGGGTGAAAAGTTCTTCTTGGGTACTCATACTTTGAAGACAAATATGAGTGTGTGGTAGAAATTGATCAAAAGATGGTATTATACCTTTCAAGTAAGTATATTGACTTATTTTATTATTATAATTAGTAAAATAATTCATCAAAATTATGAAAATGATCTTTAAAAAAAACTTTTTCCGTTTACTTTTCCTGCTGTGAAATCAAATTATATTTAATCCATAACAATTTTGTTGTTTTCTAATTGTTAACTTTCTCTGGATCAACTTTTCTATCACTCTCTGTATAAACATGGCACTTATTTTTTCTTCCATATCAATGTTTTTCTACGTGGAACCGTAGTAGGTGTTATATCAGGTGACCTTTGTACTTCACTTTCTATCTTTTAAAGTGGATGTTTTATTGACCCTTTTTCTTGATGTGGGTATGTGATAAAGGTATTTTGAAAATACATACCCTAGTTAATGACCCCAAATTCAAATTACAGGGAAAAAATTTATTAATGTCAGGGAGGGTGTAACATCTCGAGTTCTAAGAAAGAAACAATATGTTCAATATCGTACATGATTCATTACATCAAGGTTAAACAAACAACTAAGTATTATTATTTAAATGATACCCTTAAAAAATAGGCACTAGAATATAGGGAATGAATATTATCAACTAAATTATAAAAATTTGGTTTACACATGTTTAAATAATGATTCATTCGTTACCAAATTTATTAGAAATGGAAATAAAAACCAATTGAATATTAAGGATGTGTTTTAATTAAAACCAATTTAAAAGACAATAATTGTGTTTATAAAATCATATAACTATTTTTTTATTTTTTCATTTTATATATTCATTTTAATGTTTAAAATTCATTATATAATTTTTCAAGATATTATATAAGAAAAAATCGAATTTTTTCAGAAAAAAGAATCAATTTTAAAAAAAAATTGGTTTTACCACCTATTGACAGTGAACACTTTTTAATTCACCTTTTTCAAATTTATTTGTTCTATTTGACATAGTAAACTTCCTATTTAGAATAAGGAAATAAATATTTACTTTGGATTAATTTTGGTATTTTTCTGATACAATTCAGTTTTTAAAAAATAGTGAAAAATATTTCATTTTAATTCAAAACTACCTTTTCGTATAATATATTTATATAGTTACATAATAATTTTAAATTATTTTAAACATTAATTGGATTATGTTTTTATAATTTAATCCAATTTTGGACATTAGACATAATTTCACATTGAAATTAGATATAAACACCGTCAATCTTTTGAAGGTTATTACTTTTAAAAACCCATTTTACAGTTTTGACAACGGGAATTAATTTTAAATTAATTACTATAAATTATGTGTTTTGAATTTTTAAAACTGGATTCCATATTTGGAATCATAATTTCCAAATTATTTAAATAGGTCCATTTTATTTTTGGACATTTTGAATAGTAACTTTACTATTTATTTTTATTTACAATGGTTAAAGGGTAAATCGGGTAAGTAAGGGTAAACAAATAATATTATAATAATATGAAAATATCATAAAACATGTCCTAATCCAATTTTATGAGATATTTCAGACTATTAGAATCCTTTGGTCGAATTTAGGACCCCATGAAGCCACTTAGATGTGATAATGACATGTTATAATAATTAATTTATAGTAAAGAGAAAAAAAAATAACACGTATCTTTTACTATAACATTTTTAATATAAGGTTATATACTGATATCTTTAACTATAAATATGAATTAGAAATATAAACATATCTCTCACATCATGTAATTTTCTTTATAATTTTTATACATTAAATAAATATATTATTTATGACATAATGATGATGTAGGGATTAACCTTTTAATGGAAAATTCATATAAATGGTATTATAAATATTAAAATAAATGTAATTTGAACTTTTTGATTCCATACATGAATTTTTGGGATTATTATGAAATTTTAAATGTCACAAACCAAATCTGGTCGCCTTCAAAATCGGCACCCGACCCGGTCCATGGCAAGACCCGAAGGGCGTTCCTGATCCCCGCAGGCTGGCACAAGTGCCTGGGTATCATAAAATGATAATTGGGAACGATTTACCTGAGTTTATAAACATAAAACGACAAAAGAGTCCAATAAAACAAATCTAGATTTTTCAACTAAAACCGTCTTTTAAAAAATTTCAGAACTGAAATACATAAGTTAAGACTATGTTTAAAGACCATTACAATGGTACATAACCAAATAAGGACAGCCCAAGAACCTCCACAAGGAAAGAGGCACCGCCCTCATGCTATCTCCACGACACTGCATCCCAATGGACAACTAAAAACCTGAATCAATGGCATAAATCCTGTACCCAAACCTGTGACATAAAATAAGCAAATCTACTTACACACAAAGCTGTAAGTAGGGTGTGAGCGAAAGCCCAGTAGGATACCACCACTAATAGATTCCATGTGATAAACATTTAATGGCGAAAAGCATGCAAGTTTTCAAAGACATGAGATGCTAGTTAAAATTTCTAAAAGATGCAACATTAAATAAAAACCGTTTTTAGGTGGGCTAATTTAAAGAATAAAAAAATTTAAAATAAATACCATAGCTATTGAATTTTCCAGCCTCTCATACCGTATACCGACGGTAAGAACAAAGTATCCAGTGAGCACAATCAATGGGAAATAACCCCTAGGCACTAGCTAGCTGTGGGTCTCAGGTACCTCGTATCTCGGTGAGAGTAACCATCACAAATATCCATTCTCGTGCACGAGCCACTAGTAGGGAACATACCCATAACCTAGTGGTCCCCAATCATCATCATCATAGTTTAGTTAGAGTTGTAAGTGTCAATCTTGCTAAGTGAAACTGAGGCAAAACCCAACGGATTCACTAGCATACTAGTACACGTCCACCCACCTAGATACTCGGGTTTTCCCTTTGTGCTCAAACAAGTTCAGCAAGTCAAGAAGTATAGTTTTTACATGAAAATATCACTTCCACATCACAAATTAACCAAACAGCCCCATGTACATCACGCAAGTCAAAAATTCCACTTTTCATTCAAATGCATTTTGAAATCAAACTCACTCCAAATTGCCTACAACACTTTTCACATTTCTTTAACACTTCCACAAATCCATTAAACAATTTTATAAAACCATTACAAGATATTCAACTCACATAACAGCCCACACACATGTCACACAATACCCTTCTCACCTTCACAATTCATTTTATAAATAAACTCACATGAAATATCCCACACCTGTGTTTCGCACACAAAACACAATTTAGTAAAACATTTCGAAAATTTATAAAAAAAAATTCTAAAAATGTTTAACATCTCAAATCACCACTTTACCATAAAAAACCCCACATTAGGTGAACACACTCACCCAAACAGTACATATACATCCTTTCCCAACTTTGTTTAACCAAATAAAACATTTGCAATTTCTATAAAACAAACCCAAGAGGTATAACCATTGTTTTCACACTAAACTCATTTCAAAACCCTCATTTAAAAGAAAAATCATACCAATACCAATCCAAAACAGAATTTTTCAGCCCTAAAACAATTATTAAACCACCCCCAAATGTTATAAAAATATATCTAATAATACCACAAAGATACACATGAAAAACACATGTTTTCATAAATCACCTTCAAGAAGTACAACAGGTTTTTATACCATAAACTCATTAAAAAAACCTACTTTCAAGGCCAACATGACAATAAGGAATTTACAAACCAGAATTGGCATCCCCTTTCAAGACTAATAAATCACTTTCATATGTTATAAACTAAACCCAAACATTACCCCAAGAGTCACACATGAAAAGTACCCAATTTCAAGCTATAATGCAACTAAAAATTAAATGTTTAACCAAATCCATCAAAACTGTTTTCACAGCAAATAAAAAAGATTATAAACATGCTAAATTAATAATCCATGCAATCTAACTCATCATAAAATGGCTACACATGGAATCACCTACCCTTTTGAGTCGAAACCCTCAAAACTTGGTGCGAAACTTTAAGCGCCCCACCGTTGCACCAAAAAGAATATAAATCCAGACCTAAACCACAATAATTTACCCAAAAGATACCAAATTATACATTAGGATCGAACCCCAACTTCTGTACATGAGGAACTTCATGTAAAAGGAAATAAAACTAAAAGAGGATGGAAGGAACCAAAAAGGAATTCCCTTACTTGAAATATCTTGAAGGAATTGGCCCCAATCCACCAAATAATGAATCACCAAGTACCCAAAACTGGTATGGAGGTTCGAAGGATTCATATTAGGTCATTTGGGGACTTAAATGGGGGGAAAAAGGATGAAAAATGAAGGAGTTATGAAAAGATCAATTTACCTCTCCAAATCTGCCAGATTTTAGAAACCCTAATAAGTTCAGTACTAAATTGCGATGAAGAAGAGCTCCAAAGAGGGGATAGAGAGCTTGGTCGCGCGGCTGGGTTCAAGGGGCGCATTTGAGGCTTTGAATAACCGAAAAAATACTTAAAAATGAATAAGTTATTAATTAATCAAATTTTATTTTTAAAACTGGAATTGGGCTTTCGGGAAGGCCCAATCCCTTAAATAAAAACCAACATAAACCTTGGTAATGGATTTCCAAAGGCCCCCAATTTTAATTGCGGTGTTAATATATCTGGTGAGGACATTTAGGAGTTGGAATGAGTGAAAAATATTAAAAAATGAAAAATTTATAAAAGAAATAAAATTTATTTTTAAATCTGGAATTGGGTTCACGGTTTGGCCCAATTCTTGAAAACTCACATATTCTCCATAAAACCTTTGGAAACCCCCAAAACAAAGAATTAATGGAAATTAAAATAAAAATACATTTAAAATAATCTATTTATGTGAAAATTCTCCCCACCATGAAAACTTTCCGCCCCGGAAAGTCACAGCAAGGCCAAAGTAACAACCAAACCCAACTGATAAACCAAGAGGTACTCCCTTGTCAGGTTTCTCCCCCAAAGGCCAAAACACCTCCAGTGATCAATTAATGAAGGATTACTCTCACAAAAAAAAAACTTACACCACTTTCCTAAAATAATAAATCACATTTATAATTGATCCAAATATAAAACTCCTCAAACACTATCCGAACAAGACTCAAGCAATTCACCCAAACGAACAATAACATTGAACAAGGTTACACTTACCTTACTTTAACTAATACATTGGGAACTCTCCAGTCCCAAAGTTTACCCAAGGAAGATTTAAGTAGTTAGATATCTCCAAATGATATTACCTACTTCCCATACAATACCAAGGAAAAACATGAGTTACTTGTATGAAGAGATATAAATGGTCTCCCCACCATAAGAGACAACTTAAATTTTTTTCCTGAGACAGAATCAAGACACTAATAGGGGAAGGCCCAAACAGACTCCCTAGTACAAGGGGTATACATCCATTAGAAATTTACAAAATAATATGCATGATACCCATGGTGGGTCTTCCCACCAGAAGAACCAACCATCTTAACTGACCGGTGTGGGCCGACACAAAAAGACCCCAAAATTAAGGAGTTGGGACGGTCACACGGTTAGTCTGCACAGTTTGAGAAACTGTGCGATAACTATGTGGATCCTTATATCTGTATGGTTATTTTTTTGTTCTTGGTTAGAACTAACCATGTGAAAACCGTGTGCTCAACTTGTCTAGCCAAATTTCCAACCATTCTCCAAAGACCTAATGGAAACCATAGGGGGAGGGAATAACATTGTGTGATGACATGGGTACAAAACACTCCACCTATTTCCACCGAATGGGAAAAACAGAAGAAATATGATGACACCATAGGTTTAAACTCTTCCTATCTTTCATACTGAGGATAGGACATTGTACAAGGGTTTAAAAGACACTGGGGTTTCCCCTAACTACGCGCCAGCTTCTCTCCGGGACCTATGGCTGGAGCTCAAAATATTGAAGCATCTTCGGCCACACAATTTGGCTGTTGAAACCCCTATGTAGAACTTCTTCTTTCGGTGCCACAAACAACTACATCACATACCCGTATGGGTTCATCAAGACATAACACACTCCATAACTCACTTTACCAAAACCAAACATTTCACTAAAACAAGGGATCAGAATAAGAACACACATCGCACCTTGTTTCTTTGGGTGAGAAACAATAGAAGGGTAGGACACGTATAAATAGCGTCCCCTAAGATAGAGGATTTGATGTTTTTCCCAAGGGATATATACTCCCAACATAACAAAGAACCTAAGAGGATTGTGTGACCTTGACCATTACAGTCAAAAGAGCACACAACATCACAATGCATCACCAAAAATGACCCTTGTGATTGATAGAAACAATACATGGAACATGTCCATACTCCAAGTCCCTAAACAACAGACAAGTCAAAAAAGTGGAAACAATATCCTATCAGGACAAAAATCTCAAAATTGGTTGTTTAATAATAACTCTTGCTTCAAGGAAACTATGAAGAACCAAGAGGCCCTCTTAGACACCATCATGACAATCATCCACACTAACAACCAAAGAACACTTCCACCTTCGATGAATCATGAAACTTAAGAAACCAAGGCCTCTTTCAACCTTCCACAAGAACTATCCCACTACAAGAGGATCTACAAATCAACTGAATGAATGATTGTGGACTCAATCAAAAATGATCTATAAATTATTCCTTATATTGATCAACTGGAGGATTTTCCAATGGAGAAACAATACGGGTTGCACTTCAGTTGTGCACTAACCCTAAATGGGGGCATACCTTATCCAACGGGAGAACCCAAGGACCCAACCAAGATGGTCCATTGGTCAAAAAAACAATAAACCAGATCCAAACACATAAAGGTAACCACCATAAAGGTGTCCTGAAACATATCTCCGAGGAGACTACTAAATGGTCCTTCAACCTAGCTTACCGACCAAACATAATCCCAAAACACAGTTCAAATAGAAGGGGTTATTGGACTAAAAAAACATCCCACAAAAACGACATCTTCAAAGACCCATAATACAACCCATCCCAAAACTATTCATCAAGACATCATGTTTTTTTTAAAACCATTTCTTTTAAAACAATCGGTTCAGCGGTAAGAGTATCGACCAATGGTACCCCATGGGCCTCACACATGCATGTTTTTGTGCCACACCAAACACCCACCTCATATCCGTCCCGGCACTCATACAGTCGTGCCATCAACCATCCATCATCCCATATAACCCCATGCATGTGGTCACTAATGGAAATACAAAATGTTAAAACAAAAATTCTTTCCACTTTTCAAAACCAAATTGGTCAACCAACGCATCCTTTTTTTTCTCATAACCGCTAACCACGAGATCAAAACCCCAACTCACATCTTACAAAAAATTTTAAAAGTCACAACCATTTAGAAAAAAACTCACATTCAAGATATTCACATCAATTTCAAAACCTCTCATCCCATTAAAACACACTCTGATTGTTTAGAAAACACTATTAGAAACACTTTTCAAAACCATCTTCAATATAGTTTCTACCTTCAAAAGAAGTGTAATCGCACCATTTTCTATTTCAAAATAATTCTGAATATTCAGTTCCAATATTTCATAAATAATACCATTCCATCTTTATTTGAAAATCATTTCACTAAAACATTACACTTCTTAAAACCAAGTCACTTTAAAACCAAAGTTCCAAGATTTCAAAACTAAAGAACACAAGACAATGCGAGAGGAAACTAGTTTCAGTGGGTGACTTGGACATATTGTTGGCGGCCATATTCCAATCACTTCACTATCACAGAGAGTGTTCTAGGGAATATCCCCAGCTCCACATGGCTTGCCAGACCCTGTGAGCTCATTGAGACCATTAACCCAACTCTCTTTTCATTTCCCCTAATCATCAGCAAACCAAGAAAAAAAAGACATAGACAAATCCCAACTTCCCCTGGAAACTTGAATCCTGAAATGATGTGTGGTGATAAAGAACACTACCCATAACCAGAATTCCATGTCCCAACAATCATAACTCTATACTATCCCGACTATTTCCCAAATAACATGACTCAAATGGAGCGAACCTCCTTTGATACCATTTTGTCACGAACCGAATCTGGTCGCCTTCAAAATCAGCACCCGACCCGGTCCATGGAAAGACCCGAAGGGCGTTCCCAATCCCCACGGGCTGGCACAAGTGCCTGGGTATCATAAAATGATAATTGGGAACGATTTACCCGAGTTTATAAACTTAAAGCGACAAAAGAGTCCAATAAAACAAATCTGGATTTTTCAACAAAAACCGTCTTTTACAAAATTTCAGAACTGAAATACATAAGTTAAAACTATGTTTAAAGACCATTACAATGGTACATAACCAAATAAGGACAGCCCAAGAACCTCCACAAGGAAAGAGGCACTGCCCTCACGCTATCTCCACGACACTGCATCCCAATGGACAACTAAAAACCTGAATCAATGGCATAAATCCTGTACCCAAACCCGTGACATAAAATAAGCAAATCTACTTACACACAAAGGTGTAAGTAGGGTGTGAGCGAAATCCCAGTAGGATACCACCACTAATAGATTCCATGTGATAAAAATTTAATGGCGAAAAGCATGCAAGTTTTCAAAGACATGAGATGCTAGTTAAAATTTCTAAAAGATGCAACATTAAATAAAAACAGTTTTCAGGTGGGCTAATTTAAAGAATAAAAAAATTTAAAATAAATACCATAGCTACTGAATTTTCCAGCCTCTCATACCGTATACCGACGGTAAGAACAAAGTATCCAGTGAGCACAATCAATGGGAAATAACCCCTAGGCACTAGATAGCTGTGGGTCCCAGGTAGCTCGTATCTCGGTGAGAGTAACCATCACAAATATCCATTCTCGTGCACGAGCCACTAGTATGGACCATACCCATAACCTAGTGGTCCCCAATCATCATCATCATCATAGTTTAGTTAGAGTTGTAAGTGTCAATCTTGCTAAGTGAAACTGAGGCCAAACCCCACGGATTCACTAGCATACTAGTACACGTCCACCCACAGCTAGCTAGTTCCTAGGGGTTATTTCTCATTGATTGTGCTCACTGGATACTTTGTTCTTACTGTCGGTATATGGTATGAGAGGCTGGAAAATTCAGTAGATATGGTATTTATTTTAAATGTTTTTATTCTTTAAATTAGCCCACCTGAAAACTGTTTTTATTTAATGTTGCATCTTTTAGAAATTTTAACTAGCATCTCATGTCTTTGAAAACTTGCATGCTTTTCTCCATTAAATGTTTATCACATGGAATCTATTAGTGGTGGTATCCTACTGGGCTTTCTCTCACACCCTACTTACACCTTTGGGTGTAAGTAGATTTTCTTATTTTATGTCACAGGTTTGGGTACAGGATTTATGCCATTGATTCAGGTTTTTAGTTGTCCATTGGGATGCAGTGTCATGGAGATAGTGTGAGGGCGGTGCCTCTTTCCTTGTGGAGGTTCTTGGGCTGTCCTTATTTGGTTATGTACCATTGTAATGGTCTTTAAACATAGTTTTAACTTATGTATTTCAGTTCTGAAATTTTGTAAAAGACGGTTTTAGTTGAAAAATCCAGATTTGTTTTATTGGACTCTTTTGTCATTTTAAGTTTATAAACTTGTGTAAATCGTTCCCAATTATCATTTTATGATACCCAAGCACTTGTGCCAGCCCATGGGGATCAGGAACACCCTTCGGGTCTTGCCATGGACCGGGTCGGGTGCCGATTTTGAAGGCGATCAGATTCGGTTCGTGACATTATATTTGATTTAATGAAGTTTTTTTAAGTAATCTTGTTGTTATGACTTAAAAAAATCCGTTACTAAATAGTGTTAAAATTCACATAAATGAGTTTTCAGAACAAATAATATTTTATTTAATGATATAATAGTCATAAAAATATTATATTATAAAACATGACTTAGATAGTGCTATAAATTTATTTAATGATCCAATTGAGGTTATTTTTACATTTTTTAGTAACTATATTAATCATAAAGTGTAAAAATACAAGAAGACATGGCAATAGTTAATTTATTTAACTAAGGGTTAAAGATAAAAGATAAGGATAATTTTGTGACATAAACTTGTCTAAAACAAAATTTTTGAGATAATTTAAACCCATACACATATTATCCTCTAAATATATCAGTTTTTAGATATGATAATTATAAAATAATTTTATAATAAAATAATATTTCAAGACTTTTCTAAAGTTCGCCACCTCCCTCTTATAATTGTCACCGCCTCTACCCACTTTCTCACACCTCTAAAAAACATTATCTTAGTGAAAATATGCTCAATTAATCTCCAAAATCCATCCCTTCCTACTAGAAGCCTTAACATTGGAACAAGGTGACTCAAGAAATCCTTTTGTCTCAAATCAAAAGGAGTTACATGATTTAGAGGTAACGTCTTCTCTCAAGCTCTATTCATTTATTTTCTTTCTCCAACTCACAAAACTCACTTTATTATATTATTTTATAAAAAAAAGTATCTTAAATATAATAGTATGTATATATTTAAATTCTTCTACCTAAACTTACACACACCTCCATATAATGGATATAGAACATACTGTTTCTATGTACGACGAGCTACTGCCTCACGAAATGATGATTGTTAAATTTTCTTCTACCACCCATCATGGTGGAAAATATGATGGAACTGTGTTTTTATATGATATATATTACATTTATATTCTCTATATGATTCTTTAATTTTTATTTACTATATTCCTTTATGCTTTCCATAATATGTAAATGTTATAATTTCATTTGAGGAAGTGCAAACTACTTCCCCCTCAAAGTGATATGACTCATTCATGACATACATTTAACATATAAAGGATATAGTTAATGAAACTATTTAATATAAATGAAATATATATTATACTGTAATTATAATATACCTATTTATCATTTATTTTTAATTCCTTTAATTTGACGAAGAAATGAAAGTAACATTCATGCGTACATATGACCTACTGTGTCCATGAATAGTGCATTTCATTTCTTATATCCAAATATTATGGATATTATAAATACATATATATAGGATATATATGATATTGAAATCATGAATAATATTCTGTAGAAAATGTAATTTTGACTACATGGACAATTTACATAAAAACAAGTTCAGTTTCGACTCAAGTACCGAATATCGACAAAACAACCGATATGAACCTAAATAATAATATAATTTTTATATCAAGGTAATAAGTAATTTAAAAGAAATAATAAAAATTAAATAGGTTCTAATGAAATAAAAAATGAACTTAAGTTTATTATTATGTAACATAATGATTGTACGTTGTGAGTTGATCTTAAGGTAAGGGAACGTCTTAACCCAATTTCAAATTGTTGGGTTTTATGCATACTTAATTGATTATATTATGCCAAGATTATGTGTGGAATCACTATTTATATATTTATGTTTTAATTTACACTTCTCAATTTTTGGATATAATTTTTCTACACATAATCACCCCATTTATAAATTCTTACATCATTAATACGAATTTTTTTAAGGGAAATCATAATTCAATCTCTATACATTGAGTAAAATATATATTTATTGGTTATGTTATTCTATGAATAAATGAAAATTAACCTTTATTATTTTATAATGAATGTATAATTATATTGGGTGGATTTATTTTTTTCACACATAATTATTTCACTGATTTATCCTTCACCTAATGATACGATATTTGTAAGGAGTTTCGTCTCAATCTCCTATCATTGACGCATATCTTGATGTTATGTATACCTGTTATCCTAAAAGGTGTATATAAAACCCCTTTGACACATTATATAATTAATTAGTATATTATAATGATATTTAAAGATTCATTTAATGTTATTCTATAATGATTTTTATTCGTGTTTTCTCTAGTGTTAAGGGACTCTTTAATTGAAATATCATTTTAAATGTTTTAAATATTTATTCTTCTAAAACCATATATTTCATGCCCACGTATTAAAAATGGTTTTCATGAATTAATTTATATGGACATGAATGTTTTAAAATTTCAATATATTTCAAAAATTTCAAAGTTGTATGGAACACTTTGATCTAAAAGTCTCTTTATTAAATTTCATAAATTGTTTTGGAAGTGGATTAAATATTCCAATATCCTAACATTATTTATTGTGATATAAAATTAAATTTTATGAGTACAATGTTAAAATTGAAATATTTTATGTGTTATGATTATATAATGCTACTTGGACATTTCATGGTTTTCATTTTATCCCCAGACTATAAGTTTTACGTCTTTTTGTATCCCTTACTATGCTTTTTATGCTCATCCCAAGTTTTGAAATGTTTTTGATTGGACTTAATGAAGCATAGAGTCAAGGATGGGATTGAAGGAAATTTATTCTCTTAAGACATGAAATTATACCATGTTTCTTTTTATAGAGTTTTTTTTCTGAAAATAATGGATCGTGAGTATAAGTGTCTACTTGTAGTATTTAATTTGTCATGTATGTATTATGCAATAATTCTCTAAATCGATAAACCTGAAAAGATTCCCAAAGTGAATTAAAGTCATATTATCGAATTAACTCAATATTATGTAACGTTTAAGGATGGGGCCTTATCATCTAAGTCAAGGAATCTTGTACACATAATAATGTATGTATGTGTGTCATGAGAAATTACATAACAAGTGCTGAAAGACCCCTAGCATGCGATTTTTCTTGGTGTTCATGTTGCAAGAATTTCATTCATTAATGGTCATAATTTAAATAAGAGGCCTCACATATGAAACAGTCAAGGAAATTCATCAAATCCAACATGGAATAATGATCCCCATTAAGGAAATATATAATGGAATACCAAGGGCCTCTATAGGAGACTCTCATATAACCAATACCACATATTCCATCGAATGTGACCTATAATAGTGTCCCTCATATCACTCATGGAATGGTAACCTCTGAGTCCATCCTAGGAATCTCACATTGGGGATCAAGTATCACCCGAGGAATAATATAACCATATTTCCAATAGGCATTACCATGGTTACACCTCTTGTAAATAAGTGTCACTCAAGAGTATAATTAATCCATCTGTATATTCCATCCATGGAAAGCCAGGGGTCACTCTTGGTGCATCAAGTATATCCATGTCAACCACGGTGAGTCCATCCATAGTGCCCTTATGTTAAGACCGGTGTTCTCTCATGGACAATAAGCATGTTATTCATGGAATTTACAACACAAACCATCAATAGGGATCTCAATATAAAATTCTAAAAAATCCATCTAAGTTATACAATTCAAGAAAGTTAACTATGGGATAAGATATATGGAAATAAGCATAAGGAATCAATTGTAAGTTGGGAACATTAAATAGTCCAAATCATATAATTCATAAGAATGAGGTATATACAATAAGTTATAAATCACAAACATAAGCACATGTATACCAATGATGGACACATGGGAAAAGCATTAAAACAATGAAACTTTCTTAAAGAAAAAGGTACGTATCATGGAATGAGTAATAGGCATATTAAAATAAGTTTAAAGAATAAGTCATCAAGTGTAAGAGCCTAAATTGTGGTCATTCAATTATTTTACAATTAAATTCAAGGAATTCATTATGTGAGGTACACCTAAAGTAGTGTGAATTAGTAATAAAAGGCAAAAAACACCCGTTGGGGAATAACCAACATGGAAACACATTTGTTTTAATTTATTTACAAAATTAGAAGTGTCACCCGAAGTTTCCATTCTGTTGAACAACATTGAACCATAAAAAAGAAACATAAAATAAATAAATTAACTAAACCACATAACTTAATGTAGTATCTCTCCAATCATTGATTGTAGATGCTTTTGTTAATCTAGAATAAAATAAATAAAATAAATTGTTTAAGAACAAAACAATAAAGAAAACGAGGTCACACCTAAATAGCGCAATAGAGGAGGGAAGAAATGAGAAATAAAAAAAATTAAGTGTAGAGATTATGTCAAGATTCCTGATTATTCAAACAAATAGTGATATAGATGACAGATGATGTAGATATCAAAAATCCTATATAGAGGGAAAAATTGGGATTCACATGGGAGGGAGGATGAGACACCCTCTATAAATGAGAGGGAGGATATAGGGGTAAAATTTTAGTTTCATTAAGGGTAAAAATTTTAATTTTACCCATGTTGATAGGGGTGCATGGTTTGGCCACACAGTTGTCCAATTCGTACACCATCAATGTAAATGGCCTCCATCTAAGAGGCATGTAATACTGTGTGGACATGAACCTGGGGTATTGTGATTATAAAAAAATATGCATCCCTAGTACCCCATATCATCATGCTGCACAATTTATAGAAACTATGCAAGCCGGTCTACATGGTTTCTCCAAATAGTGTGGCCTAGTATACCTTTTAAATGTTCAGGGCTCCAGGATTCGAACGATCTCTAAACACCATCAAAACAACCTTTATTCCCTTAAGAATCATCCATATGTCTAAAAAAGGAATTAAAACATAATACTAGTGGTTTAACCTTTAAGGAAACTCATGACGTTTCACATGTAATGGGGATTACCTTTATATGAAATAATTTTTTGATATATAATTCTCATAGTAACTCACATAAACTGTATGGTTGTTTCCATTTTGTTTATTCTTCAAAATTATCTTGATTTAATGACATTGGTGACGAGAAACGATGACTTCTTCTTGATTAATGGATACCATGATCACTTAGAGTTGTAACACTGAAAACTAAATAAGTTTTTCTAAAGGTGGGTGGTTTATTATATGATCTTAGCTTTTAAGATATGTTTTTGTGGACCCACAACAATTTCCTTACTATGGAAGAAAATGTTTACAGTGGGGTGAGTTTAGAGATAGAGTTTTTTCTAAATTAAGACCCAAATTAACATTTCCATGTGTCCCAGGACCTCCCTAGTGGTAAAATCATAAATTCACCCAAGAAAGAAACCACCATATAATATTTTTATCTTATTATTGATTCTAAGATGTGGTATTTACCATGAATATGTGATTTTGTAGAGTTGAAAGCATTAAAATACCTTGATAAAAATATATTAAAATTAATATGTAATTTTACTTCATTCATTCCAATTTGTGATGGATTACTAATATCAGATAAACAAAGTCTCTAAAGGGAAAATTGAAATAGCAATTTAGTCCATAACATGGATTTTCTATGATGATCTTTGTTTTTTTTTGGTTCACACTAGGGCCCTAAAGTGTTATTTATCATGTTTGGATTAGTTAAATAATTTAAATTATATAATTAAATAATAAATTGATTTATTTATTGAATTATTATGGAAAACCACTAGAAGAAGACAATAAAATCCATGATTGAATTCCCTTCTATGGTAATTTGTTCTTAATATAGAAACCCCAGCTTCTCATACATTGATATTACATATTTTTAAATAAAAATTCATCACATTGAAAAAATCCATGCCTAATAACCATAATAGTTTAACAAATTTTAAAACTTGGTATACAACCATATTAATTCATGCAATTTCTTCATATATCCCATTAAAATCATCCCCTTTAGTACTCATACTTAAAAACTTTATTCATAACCCGGAGAAAGGAAACATAAAAAAGGGTGATCACAGATGCTCAGTAAGGATTAAAAAAAGGGAGATATGTAATCATAACATTGAAATACGTGTATGAGAACATTAACATAACTCTTTAAAATAATTCCCCTCGTATCAAAGATTCATATTATTAATTCATGTAACAAATATCAGTAGTTCATAAGACATGAATCATAAGTAAATCAATTAACATGAGCCATGAGAGCATAAAATTGGTGTATGAAATAATCTTTTATCAAACACATAAGCACAAAAAATATTTTTTCAAGGCTACCCACGAAGACATTCAAAAAATGTTGGGCTTGGATAACCAACCATGTACCTACTTTTGGCATAGGCTAACCACTAGTGTACCGTATTTTTTGTGTATGAGATTACTACCCACATACCATCCTTTTTAGGCATGGGATAAAAACCATTTTACCCTCTAATATAATAGAACATTTATCATTACCCAATACAATAGAGAGATATATAGGTCCCAAACTTTACATAATGAAAATCATATATATGGGTTTCATAAGCTCATTAAACATTCATCATATAATTACCCATGAAATGAAATATTTTTCAATAAAATTTCATCATATCATAACCTATTGAAATGAGAAATGTTTTATAATAATTTCAATATTTCATCATATATTAACCTAAGGAAAAAAGAGTAGGTTTCTTTAGAATTTAATAATGGTATAACTTGTGTAATAGAAATAGGTATCATAAAAATAATTCTAATGTAAGAATGAACCATTCATAGAAATAATAATAATTGTATCCTTGTCTAATATCCCCAATAGAGCATGTGTTATAGTAAAGGATGTCATCATATATGGATAATTATTTTGAAATATCATTTTGGAGCATTTCTTGAGGAAAATGATTTTACTTTCAAAATAACTTTTTAGAACTAAAATTAATGAAAGAATTTTGAAATCATTTTCTTTGAAAATTGTCATAAACAATTATACAGGAATCATTAAAAATCATTTTAAAAATTTCTTAAAGATTTATCCTTTCCTGTTTGAAATAATTTTTAAACCATAAAAAATTTAAAAATCCATTCCTTTTAAAATAACCTTGAAAAATTATAAATGAATCTTTAAAAATAATTTAAAACAGTTCTAAATAAAATATCCTTTCTTATTTGAAAATTATTTTCACTCATAAATTTATTTCCAAATATTTATATTTTTAAATAACTACGAAGATTTATATTGCTGATTCAAACCAAATAATGGTAATAATGACTAGAATTGTTTTTATTGTCATACTTGTTAAAACAAATATTCCTTTCACATTTTACTAAAATCCAAATGATAATTGTTTGGAAAATGACATGTATATTAATTTTAAACAAATTAAAATGTAAAACATGGGTAAAATGACATTTAAAAATCAAAGGACAATATTAAAACATTTTTAAAACATTTTCCAAAAACAAGGTTTTGGACCAAAACTGAAGAGATAAATAAAGTGAGATTTTCCTAAAGACATTCTCTCACTTATTTTAAATAACGATGATTATAAAACTAATAAATTTAATTTTAAATGTAATTAATAACTAGAGTAGAAGAAAATAAATTATTTTCACGAGGTATATATCTTAATTTTTCATCATTGGAAGCATAATCATGAGAAATTATGAAAAACAATG
This sequence comes from Viscum album, assembly GCA_963277665.1. NCBI lineage: Eukaryota > Viridiplantae > Streptophyta > Magnoliopsida > Santalales > Viscaceae > Viscum > Viscum album. The sequence goes on along the minus strand of OY728137.1, from coordinate 282,120,103 downwards.
AGATTGTAACATTAAATCATTACCACTTTGGTAACTTTGATTCGTAATAACTATGATATGAAAATTTTTAATAAGGAATAAAATATGATGACAATAAATAAATTCATGATATTCCATTTCAATAGAGATTTATATACACCTCATAAAAGAAGAAAGTTGTATAACATAAAATATAGCAAAAAGAAGAAAAATTGAGACAAAGATACCTTATCAATTCGGTAGCTTTTAAACAGTAACCCCAAATAAATAATAACATCAAATTAAACTTTAAATATTATTTTAATAATTATATTCATGGTATAAAATGTCAAAGGAGATGTATATTCACTATAGAAAATAAACAATTGATGGGTTTTCTTGTGTCACCTAAAAATTAAAGAGACATTATAAATCTCTTACCTTAAGTACTGAGTTCCATCATACATGTTCAAACCTCTTGTATGATTACTATAATTTTATTATAAATTTATTATAGAACCATTCATATATATATATATATATATATCATACGATAAATTATTAACTTATAACCTTTTATTTATAGTTTACTAATAATTCCTTGTTAAACCCACATTTTGTAAAATAACTGCTTTATTTTCATGTAAGTTTTAATTTTTTTTTACCTTTGAATTTGATCATGGAGATGTTAGGTCATACCTTCACATGAATAAAATTTATAATTTTCAATGATAATTAAAAAACTGAGGTAAGTAATATATTATATTTCAAAAATGATCATAATATCATCAATACCATATTATTTCATTAAATGTACTTATACATATCATCCATGTGGTTTGGTGATAAAAATATAGTCATATAGCTATTTGAAGGTGGTAGTCCACATGTACACAAATAATGTTTTCATCTTTTAATGAGTGAAATGATAGGAAAAAAATGATACATTATCCTTCCATAATGATAAATATTTTATGAATATCATAATTAGGTAATGTGTGTTACATATATTTGTCCCTATCATCTTTCACATAACGAGTTAGTTAAAAACTAATCACATCACTTTTCAAGACAATAGTATGACATACACACGAGTGATGTTATCGTATCCTCTATATAATGGAGAGTAAAATGGTATATATAATATAATGACTCTTATAGGTATGATTATTTATAAATATCATATATATACTTTAGATCCATCATCATACCCAACCATGAGAGGTGTAAGTGGGAAAAAATACTGGTTTTCATTGCGGTAGTTCTTCGTAGACATGAACAATGATTTCGTAACACATTTGACGGAAGTAGAGATCATTTCAGGTCATGAACTTAAGCTAAAAAAATAATGTATATGGAATATACTAAGGTTATTATATCATAATATTTTGATACTAATTTTAGAGGGTGTAGAAAGAAATAAGAAAACACTTATTGATGAACTTTTTCTCTTCTTTAGGTATCCAACATTGGTTTGAAAAAATCCTTCCTAGGTTAGATTTATATCAAAAAGATGGCTTCTAAGATTAGTGGAGGGAATATGGTAACTTATCATAGTAGTTATTTTACAAACCAAAAGGGTTTTAATGTGTGAATATGGGAGGATAATTGGAGACCGATTAGAAGCAATGTGAGTGCCACTCATGTAAGTATTTGAAAGAAAAAATTTTACACACATTTTTTCCATATCACAAGGCTCTAATAATGGTCAATTATTGATCATGGAATATATAAGGTCAGAATATTTCCTTTAAATTTGTGTTATAAATTGATTTCATTATTTTTAATTCTTATCTTTTTAGTTTCACCCCCCCAAAACCCATTTTTCCTTAACAGTTGTAAAAAATATCTACTATTTTTACTATTATTTTTGGTCAAAATTAAGTTAAAATTAATATAATATAAATTATTAAGATTGAAAATGTGGAATATATTTTTTCAAATCCCATTCACAAAAGGGGAAAATTTTAATATAAAAATAATCATTCATATAGGATGAGAAATATGGTTTTCAAAGAGAAAAATGTTTAAAAGTTTGAAATGTTTATGTATCAAAATTTAATATCAATTTGATTACACTGAACTAGATTGGATTAATATATTTTTAAATGAACTTATTTTACTTTAAAAATGAGTTAAAATAACATTTAAAAATATAAATAATTTAAATGAAAAGGTCGTTCTCAATTCAAATTGTTTATTTGTCACTATTCACCAATGAGCTTTTACTGGGATGATAAAGGTTTATGCTTGGAATCTGAAAGGCCCAGGACCAAATCTGGGTTGATATTGATTTTTATTAGTTATTATAGCACTATTAAATCAGTATTATAATGGGTAATACAGAAGTTATTGTCGAAGATGAACTATTCATCTGATTTCGGCCTACAATACATTAATTTGGGCCTTTGGGTCATGGAATTTCAATCCACAAGGACTTTGAAGTGTACCAGGATGACCACATAAGATAATGAATAATAATTGGATTCATAGAATGTTTTATCTTCCAAGGTAGAGCTAACTGAATTGGAAGAGCGTTATGGTATAGAAAACGCCGTCGGTACCAGGTACTCTATGGCACTTTATGGGAAAATTCTAGTTGATCAACACAGTGGGGTGGGTATATATTCCTTCAATGATGTATATTTTGGGTGAGGGGTAGTTTTATAGTATTAATATTGGGAAATTTGGTTATATTTTGGTCCTTGTGCCTATGGGCCTTCTGGTCATGTACTATGCCTTATTCCACTAGTCCTACAGGTCATGTAAGTATACCAACTCAACCTAGTTAAAAAAGAGGTTTATCTGAAATAAACAAAAATAAAAGGCCTTTAGGATATTCCAGTAGTATTTTTCTCTATTCAACATCAAATGAAACTTTTTATAAGAATCCCATAAATTCACTTTAATAGAATTTCGACATGCTGTTTTCAAAAATTAAGTTTATTTTTTCAATTTCATTTTCTATAAGTGACAAAATTTAATTTTATTACTATCCACCAAAAGTAATAATAAAAAAATTTAAAAAATAGTATTTTATAAACATATAATGATTTCAACGAGAATTAATTACTTTTTTATTAACATGTTTTCTTTATATAAAACCAATATCCATAAAATATAAAAAGTTTTATGTACTATTATTATCACAAATTTTAAAAACCAGGTTATAAAAGTAACATTTAAATAACTATGTTAATAATATATCAGGGGTTTTTAAACAATTTGTTCCATGTGTAATGTAATATTTCTTAGTGTTTCATGTAACACAAGATAAACTCAGGGTTTAGTGTACCGTAAAATATCAAAAATATGTAATACTTTAAAAAAATATTTCATAAAATCTCTATGTGTTATATTATAACCCACCTAAAATGAATTTACCCCTCGAAATTTGTCTCGATCAATCAAGGTTTAACATTTCAAAATTCCTTCATAGAAACTGACATCATGAAATGGGTTAATAAAACACCCTCTTAAAAATATAATGGGATGTATGAAAGTCATGTAGAATAAAATAGAATAAGTTTCCAAATAGTAAAACATATGTGGGTAGTGAAAACATGGACATAGAAGAGAAAACTAACAACCAAATACTGATGGATAGTGATAGAGAACATTGATCACAAGAAAGTGTGTGATCTAGATAAGGTTGACGACCATAAATATAAAAAATAAAGAGGCATTAAATTGGTTATTAATATAATCCAAAATGATTATAACTGGAAATAATTTATTTCAATATCTTTCTCCTAATGTTAGGAAATTACATTTCTATATGAAAACATAATATAAAAAATGTACTTATTTGATCTATTTTTATTTTAGAGGAACACTTTCATCCTTTTGTTGTGTATTGATCAATTTCCTCTGCATCTCTTACTATAAGAGATACATTTTTCATTTCTGAAGAACTAGAAAATATCTACAAAAATAATGATAGGTAATTCCTTGTAGAACAAGTTCAAAAAAGGATTAGCACTAGTTATCCAATATGGGTAAATATTTATATGGTGAAGTCATATATTAATCAATAAAACATTGATCAAAATTGAACATAAATCATTCCTTAAATGGTTTACCTTATGAACCTTCCAATGTTCAAAACTTATATAGAAGGTCACTCAAATTCTCAAACTCAACATTAATCCTCCAGATATTATTAAGTAGATCTTAATGGTCACATGAAAAATATGTGAATACCTTGGCCATATATTCTCTAGAATATTGGTAATAAATATAATTACCATAAAATTTCAATGAAAACGTGCATTCTTCTTCATTCCTTGAATAAAACTATAGATTAATGAACTTATTCAATATATCAAATTGTTTTTTAATCACCTTTAATGATAACTAAATCACATTTTCAACAAACCCTTTATTGGTTCTGAGGTCATGAATACTATCAAATTTACTTTATCCATATAAATAACCTCTTTATCCAAGTTAAATTAAATTTTATCAACCTCAGTAATAAATTTAGGTTTCACTTCCCTTAATCACCTGTTTTCCATAAAATATAACTTTTTCATTAAATAAATTTTCTAGGACATCAGCACCATTAAACACAGCATTGAAAATCCTTAAAAATTTTACACTAAAAAATACTTATATAATTAATAATTTTTCAATTTGAATAAATAACCACTTCAATCATCCAACTTATTTCTCAAACTGTTAAATAGACTTTATATTCTTTTTCCTTAACACTACTTAACTATCATTTTTCAATTGTAGTATCTTCATTATCATAAAAATGACGATTAATCATTTAACCTTACTAATTCTCTTCATGATCTTTCTATTTAGGATATTGAACTGCATAATTACGATATATTCCACATCTGAAACATCATCCATTTATAATACCTTAGGGGAACCAAATTCACATTCATTAAATTAACAGTAATTTTCATTTTCCCTTAACAGTTTTTTACTCTAAACCCTTCTTCTCTACATATAAAACATCTTCTAATTCCTTTGATACATTCCCTTAAGTTATTCATCCCACATTCTTGATATATATGAAACTACGTCTTCATTCCTCTACGGTCTCCACTACTCGAAATCTTAGAAAACTCTATCCTTCTTTTCTTTGGTGAGTTTCGTTAACGTGCACATTGTTAATCATGTTTTGTGATAACTAATTTGACAAAATAAAAATATCCTTCACCCCAATCATCTTACAATTTTTCTACTCATCATAAAATTTTCCACCATAATAAATGTTATCCAAGTTTATTCTAGTTTCTCTATTTTCTAAATCCAAAAAGCACAGTGTGAAAAAGTCTAATCACAATGGGAAACCAAATAATCATGAATATCACGTATAGTGTGTCTAAATCCTGACACATTGTTTTTAATCTATGACACCTTAGATTTATGCAACGTGATTCATATCTATTATCTCTTTTAATCCGTTGTGACGATTTTTAAAGAGTTTTTTAATTTCCAAATCATACCCCCTGGAGTGTCCAACCTAGAGTGCAGCTTGTTGTTGTGAATCTAGTGATGATTGAGTCTACCTCAGTACTAACTTTTAGGAGTTATTAAATCAAGGTACCTCTCTTCCAAAGCCATGTCCACTTGTAGAATCCATACATGGATGTAATTTCATGGAATCAAATTTCTCAACCATTTACCTAAATTTTAGTACATTTTACTTTACATTGACTCATCCTTATAATTATCCTTAGACAAGTACTTAGTGATCTCACCAAAGTTTTCTCATACTAGATTTCAAATGCTAGCTAACCCATTCCTAGCATACTAACTGCAACAACTCCAGCTTCTAATATAAGGATATTACATTTCGTAGATGAATTTTCATTAAATTACACAAGAACACACCAGAGGGCCATAATATTTTAGTGACATTGAAAACATGGAATAGAATCTTCTTAATTCATGAAATATCTTCAATGTCTCCCATGAAGATATTATACATTATTACATATAAACAAAATAATTCATCGTAACCTAAAAAATCATTAGAAAGGGTGAGCATAGATGTTGAGTAAGGGAAAATAAGGGAGATATGTAATCATGACATGATCATAAGGGTATTAGAAGATGATAATAACATTTTAAAACCATAAAATTCATATAAATGATCAAAATCTTAAGTCTTGGTATAAAGATTGGCAGTTTTTAATTCTTGAATCAAAAGAGAATCATCAAACATGATCCATGATAAAATAACATTGTTGTTGGTCATAGACTTGTGGAAAACACATAAGCATAGAAAATATTATGTAAATGTTTCCCACTAATATATTCATAACATGTTTGGCTTGGGCTAACCACCCATGTACCTGCTTCAGGATTGGCCTATCCACCTGTGTACCCTATTTTTTAGAATTGGTATAATCACATGTGTACCCCCCTTTTTAGGATAGGTATAACCAACCATGTACCCTTTGATCTCATAGAAAATTTATCATTTCCCAATTCATTGGAGGGAGAAATATGTCCCACCTTTCACATAATGAAAATCATACATATGTGTACCACATCATCATAAAACTTCTACCATATCATAATCCATGAAATGAAATGGGTTTCATAAATATTTCATCATATCATAACCAATGGAAAATAGAAAAGTTTCATAATAATTTATTTAATTAATCATATCATAATTCGTGTAAAAAATTAGTTTTTTTATGAATTTTATCATGGTATAACCAGTGAAAGAGAAACAGGTACAAAAAACATAATCCCATCATAAAGATAAAACATTAAAATAATGAATATGAATTGTAACTTTGGTTTATATACCCAGTAGAGCATAAATTACTTCAATCGATTTCATCTTATATAGGGAATTATTTTAAAATATCACTTTGAAAATTTCATGAGGAAAATAACTTTTTAAAACTAAAAAATCATAAAACATTTTGAAGATCATTATCCTTGAAAATAACCTTAAAAAATATAAATGAAGATTTAAATATCATATAAAACATTTTTAGGGAAATTTTCATTTTCACTTAAAAACAAATTTTAAAATATAAAATATTTTGAAAACACTTTCCTTTAAAAATAACATCGAATACTTATAAAGGAATCTTTAAAAATGATTTAAAAACTTCTTCAGGAAAATATCCTCTTAAAATTGAAAAAAATAAAACATAAAACATTTTTGAAAATCCTTTAATTTAAAAATAACCACAGAAGTTATAAGGAATCTTAAAATAAAAAAATATTTATAATGACATCAAATATCATTCATTCCAGACACATTAAAACATAGATTCCTTTCACATTTTTGGAAAAATACAAATATGAATTGTTTAGAAAAAGGAATTAATATTAATTTGAAAAAAATATAGGATTTAAATTATGGTTAAAATTTTCTTTTAAAAACCTAGTATAAGTGTATAAAAATCAATAAGATTTTAAGAAAACATGGTTTTGGAAGAAAATGGATATTCAACCAAACAGTGAAATATAGTCGTGTTTTCTTAATAATATTTTCTCACTTATTTTAATCAAAAAGAGTGTGAATAAGGTAATATTACTTGGAAATATAATTAATTTCCAGAGGATAATAAAATACATGATTTTATAGAGATATATATCATAATATTTCATCAATTTAAGCATACTCATAAGAAATCCCAATAAATGATGATATTGTAACATACAGATATTACAAATTTGGTAAATTTTATTTGTAAGACTGATGATAGAATAAAATTAAATGAAACAAAAAATATCTTGATAATAAATAAATTCATGATATTATATATCAAAGGGGTTGTCTATTCACCTCATAAAAGAAGATAGTTTCATGACATAACATATGTCTCAAAGAATGCAAATTGAGAACATGATCTCTTATCAATTTTATAAATTTTGAACTTTACCACCAAAATTAATAATAAAATCATATAAAACTTTACAATCATGAAAATAATTTTATTCATGATATAAAATGTGAAACTATATTTATATTCCACACACAAATCAAATGATAAATAAATTTTTATATGTCACTCAAAAATAATAGAGAAACTAGAAATACATTATCTTAAGTATCGAATTTCTTATATATGATCAAACCTAATGTATAATAAATATAAGTTTTCTATACATATATTAAATATCCATGAATATATATTCCATACCATCTACAATCTAAAAATTACCTTTTATTTCTTATTTATTAATAATTTCATGTTAAAGTTGTGTTTTGGTAAATAATAACTTTTTCATGTATGTTTTGATTTGTTATTTTTTCCATCTTACATTGAGAATGGTTCCATAATATATAGAATAACAATAATAAAATACGTACCATATTTTTACATTAATTTTACTTTTAAAAAATATAAAGAAATTATTTTTTAGAAATAATGTATATTATGTCAATAGAAATGGTAACTTTTATAAACGTATGTGTAAAGTTTCTATTTTTCAATTATCATTAGGGGAAGGTTGTAAGTAGTATATAATATTTAAAAATTAATCATAATATCATAAAAACCATATTATTTCTTTAAATATATTTATATATATCTTCTATGTGGTGTGGTGATGAAAAAAGAGTCACCTCGCTTTGTGAAGGCGGTATTCCACACATATAGGAATGATGTTGTCATATTTCAGTGAGTAAAAATTTAGGAAATAAAATGATATATTATCATTAAATATTGATAAAAATTTCATTAATTTCATAATTATATCATGTATATCATGTATATTTTTCCTTATTGTCTTCCATGTAAAGCATAAGTGGAAAATTAGTCACATCACCTTATGGGAAAATAGTCTGTCGTACAAACGAGAGAGGTAATTGTATCCCCTACATAATGGAAATTAAAAAGATATATATGATATAATGACTTCCATAGGTATAATTATGTTGTAAATATAATATATATACTTTATATACAACATCATACCCAACCCTAAGAGGAGGTAACTGAAAAAAATGGAATTAGTTTACAGGGAAATAGTCTGTTGTATACACAAATGATTATTTTATAACTTATTTGATTGAAGTGGATATGGGTATAGGTCATTAACCAAATATTACACAAGTTGTATTCCTCCAAACACACAATCATCATCATCGTATCCCATATATAATGGAAGGTAAAAAAGTATATATATATAAAATAATGACATAGAGATGTATAATTATGTTATAAATATCATATATATACTTTATACCCACCTTCGTTCCAAATAATGAGATGTGGTGATGGAAAAATGAATGGCAACAGTTCGTCAGGCGATCGTCTTCTATACACACAACAATGATTTCGTGACCTATTTGACAGAACTGGATATCGTTGTAGGTAATAAACATAACATAACCACATCTCAACATATGGAAGATACTGATTTTATTATATCATAATGGTTTAATATAACTTTATTGAGGTTCACGAAAAAATAAAATAATAAAACTCTTGGATGAATGCTACCTCTTCTTAGAGTATCCTGCACAGGTTTTCACCAAAATCCTTCCTATGTTGGATTTAATCCCAAGATAAGGCTTCAAGGATTAGAGGTGAGACATTTATGAAGAAAATTGTTCAAGTCTTGGACGATCCAAATGGTTTTTATGTTTTCATGAGGAGAAGAGAAGTGGTAGACATTTATAGGTGTGATGAGTGGCGTAATTGATTTTTTCTGATAGAAAAAATTTCACCCTTGTCTGTTTCATGTCACATGGATCCAATAATGGAATATTATTAATCCTAGAAGATATAAGGTCTAAATATGGCCATAAAATGGGTGTTGGAAACGTTTTAGGTTGTTTTTAACCCTTATATTTTTAGTTCAACCCCCGGTTAATACATTTTTACCTTAACCCCGGTAAATAATGTTTACTTTTTTACTATTCATTTTGGTAAAAAATTATGTTGATATTATTAGATAACATAAGTTATTATGATTCCAAATACGGAATCCATTTTTTACAAAACCACGATATATGGTCACATGCCAAACTCATGACTCTTCAAAAATTAAAAACATATAATGAAGATCACTAAATTTCCCAAACTCAACCTTAATCCTCCAAATATTATTAAGAAACTCGTAATGGTCACATGCCAAATATTTGAATACCTTGGTCGTATATTCTTTTGAATCATCGTAATAACAAGAATTACTATAAAACCGTTATTAAAACATTCATGAAACCTTATTCCATGAATAAAACATTAGATTATTGAACATATTTTATATGAAAAATAATGTTTTAGACTCCATAAATAATAACATAAACCACTTTGTCAACAAATCCTTTATCAGTTATGTGGTCATCAGTACTATCCAATTTACTTTATCCATATCAATCATATCTTTATCAAAAATAAACAACATCTTCCCACACTTATAAACATATTAATTGATATCTACCATTAATCATTTTCATTACACAAAACATAACATTCACATTAAACTAATTTTCTAGGTTATCAGTACCATTTAATATATTCTTGGGAATCTTTAATAAAACACTTATACTTAAAAATACTTATATACTTCATAATTCTTGAATCATAATACATAATCACTTAAATCATCTTAATTTCTTCTAAAACCATTAAATAGGCTTCATCATCTTATTCTTTAAAACTTATTTCCATTCATATTTCATTTTTCGTCAACAAATCATCATCAATATAACCATTAATCATAAAACCTTGTTGATTATCATCAAGAGATTTCACTTTAAGAAATAATTAAGTATAATTCACATATTTTCTACATTTGAAACATCCATCCATTTTCCATACATTATGGATACCAATATTCCCATCCATTACATTAACTAAAATTTTCATTTTCCCGTGAAAAGTTCGTATCATATTCCCTTATTCACTATACATGAATCATTTTATCATTATTTTGAGAAAATAACTTTAGTGGTTATTCCAACGTTATCGATATATATGATCCTGAATTCTCTTTCCCCTATGATCTCTTTTTTCTAAACTCTTATTGATCTCTGTCTTTATCTTCTTTGGTGAGTTTGAGAGTTGGTTAAGGTGTAAATTGTTAATCATGTTTTGTAATAACTGACTTTGAATAATTACAATATACATTACTATAATCATCACCCTATTTGGATTCTCATCAAAACAAATTCTATCATATTCAATGTTAAAATTATTCCTTTTGGTTCTCGCTATTAACTAAAAACAAATAAGAATATTTTGAGAAACACTAGTCAAAATTGGAAACCTAATAATTATGAATATCACATATAGGATGTCAAAATCATGAAAACTTATTTTTAAACTATAAAACCTTAGGTTTATAGTAGGCCATTAATAGTAATATTATATTTTAATTTAGAATTATGGTTTATAATGATTTGTTGAATTTCCAAGTAATATCCCATGGAGTGTGAGGCTAGGTGTGCAGTAAGGACTTTTTCCACGCACTAGGCGATTATTGAGTCTATCTCAATGTTCCCTTTTCTGAATTATTACCCCTAGGTACCTCTATACTGGTTCCATGTCCACTTGTAGTATCCAAAATGTGATGTAATTTCCTGGAGAACACTTTCTATAACCTTTACTAAAATTTGAATAAAATTTTCTATAATTTGACTCACCCTTTTACTTATCTTTAGATACGTCGTTATGGATATCCCTAAGTTTTTATCATACATGGATATTATATATTTTATATGAATGTTCATTTTATTAGATAGAAATATGCTTGAGGACCGTAACAGTTTAGTTCATTTTGAATCTTGGAACACAATCTTATTAATTCATAAAATATCTTAAATGTGTCCCATAAATATCTATCCCTTTTGTACTCCTATATAAAAAATTTCTTTGTAACCTGAGGAAATGAAACATAAGAAAGGGTGATATTAGATGATCATTAGGGGTAAACAAGGAAGATATATAAACATAACATGAGAATAATGTAACAAGAAAATGAGTGTAACATTTTAATACCATACACTTCCTATAAAATATCATAATATTAATTCATGGAATAAAAATTGATTGTTCAAAAGACAAGATTCATAAGTGAATGAAAGAACATAGTCCATGAGAGAATAACATTGAAATAATATATATAATTTTGGAAAATATATAATAATAGAAAATATTATGTCAGGCATGCCCACCAAGACATTCATGAAATGTAAGGCTCGGTCTAACCACTCATGTACTGGCTTCATGCTTGTAAAAACCACATGTGTACCCTCTTTTTCAGTCTTGGTTAACCAAATGTGTATCCTACCTTTTAGAATTTGGATAATAAACCATGAACCCTATGAGATCATAGAACATTTATCATTACACAATTCATTGGAGGGGGATAAAGTTCCCCTAAATCACCTAATGAAAATAAAACATATGTGTGTTACCATATCGTAAAACATTCATCATATCATAACGCATGAAATGAAATGGGTTTTATAAACATTCAATCATATTTATAACATCCCAGGTAAATAAAGAATATGAAATTTTCATATATATTAATATTTGTCAATTAATTTTTTTTTACTTTTAAGTGGATGTTCTGCTTAATAGAATACCAAATACGCAACAACAGATTTCTGTGAAATCTTATGTTGTACACAATGCTGAGTCATACAGAAAAAATAGTAATATAATATTATTATTTTAAATGTAGTTAACACCTAGTCGTTTCATTGGAAATAATGAGTGAAAATAACTCAAATGTGATTATAAATGTTTTTTAAATGTATTTATATTTATCTAATAAATTTTAGAGGCTTAAAATAAGAATTAATCTGATTTTAAGCATGAAATACTCAAATATTCTTTAAAATGTCATTTTTCTGCCTTTTGAAGGAGAACCCTTTTTAAATATATTTTTTTCACTTTTATATATTACATTGGATAGAATAATCTTCTTCATTAGAATATAGACATTAATATTTACATTGAGTAAATTTTTGGTATTTTTCTGAAAAAGTTCATTTTTTAATGAATAGAGAAAAATAATGCATTTTAAGTCAAAATTGTCTTTTCATCTAATTTATTTAGATAGTTATATTTTCATTTTAATTTTTTTAAATGTAATTTGATTATATTTTTATTATTTAATCGAATTTTATTCATTGGACGTAATTGCACTTTGAAATTGAACATAAACATGTGTCAATCTTTTGATAGTTTTTACTTCTCAAAAACACGCTTTTTGGTTTTGACAATGGAAATTAATTTTAAATTAATTTCTACAACATATGTGTTCTGAATATGTAAAAATGGATTACATATTTGGAATTATAAGGTTCAAATTGTGAATATATGTACCATTTATTTTTAGGCATTATGTATAGTAACATCAGTAAATATTTTATTTTCCATGGTTGAAGGGTAAATATAGTAAATAAGGGAAAACAATTATATTATAATATTATTAGATTACCATAACAAGTTTCTTAACCCTATTAGATGATATATTTTTTAACTATGTTCATCTTTGTGTCGATTTTAGGACCCCATGGAGCCACTTGGATGTGAACATGACATTTAATTACATAAAATTTAATGTGAAGGAAAATCTAACCTAAACATATATCTTTCAGTAAAACAATTTGTAAATGGGGTTATATAAGTGATATCTTTGACTATAAATTTTAATTTGGAGTATAAAAATCTTTCATACGTCATGGTATTTTATTTACCATTTTTAGATCCCAAATAAATGAATATATTTATGACATAATATTGATGTAGAGATTTCCATATTAATGAATATTTTATATAAATGAGATTATAAAAATTAAAATGAATTTATTTGGAAACTTTTTATTCCAGAAATTAATTTTAGGGATTCTTATGACTTTTTATATTTTAATTAATGAAGGTTTTTTGAAATTATAATGTTGTTATGGGTTATTTAAAAAGTCATGATATGAATAGTATAAAAATTGACATAAATGAGTTTTAAAAAATATTATTTTATTAAATGATTTACTAGTCCTAAAAATCAAATATTCGAACAACTGACTTAAATAAGGTTGAAAATATCCTTAAGTAACCACTTGATGTTATATTGGAATTTTACAGTAACTATATTAACTATATAGTATGAATATACAAGAAGACATGGTAAGAATTAAATTAGTTAACTAAGGATTAAAGCTAAATGATAAGGATAAATTTGGGACCAAAACTTTTCTAAAACCTATTTCTTGAGATTATTTATAATAATAATCAAATTATAACCGAATTAAATTTGTTTTGGACCTTTTGAAACCGAAAATAATTTTATAATAAATTAATATTTCTATGCCTTCTTAAAGTACTGCCCTCCCTCTTATAAAAGGGCATCACCTCTAACCCATACTCACACCTCTCAAGACCATTGGTTCATCAATACTATACCAAAATAAGCTTCAAAAATATCTCTATTCCTCGTAGAAATCTTAATTTTGGTAGTAGAAAATTCAAGAAATCCTTTTATCTTAAATCAAAAGGAGTTACCCTATTTGAGGTAATGTCTTCTCTCAAGCTTCTTTAATTTATTTTCATTCTCCAACCCCATAAACTCTCTTTGTTTCATTATTTTATAAAAAATAGTGTCTTAAATATACTAGTACGTTTTTATGAGGATTATTAGAACTAAACTTCCTCACACCTCCATCTAATGGATATAAACATACTGTCTCTTTGTATGGTAAACTACTGCATCACGAAACGGTGATTGTTTGATTTTCTCCTACCACCTCTCATGGTGTCCATTATTATGGAAATATATTTATATACTATATAAATTATATTTATATTTTCTCTATTCTTCTGTATTTTTCATTTATATCATACCTTTACGGTATCCATAATGGTTAAATATGATAATTTCATTTGAAGAAGTGCAGACTACCACCACCTCAAAGTGATATGACTCGTTCATGCCATACATGGAATCTATAAAATATGGAGTTAATTGAAATATATATGATATTATTCTGGAATTATAATATATATATTTATCATTTAGTTTTCATTTCATTAATTATGAACAAGAAATGAAAGTAGCATTCATGCGTACGTACGACTTACCATCTCTATGAATGATCCATTTCATTTCTTATCTCCAAAAGATATATACTGTTATAAATAATAATATATACTGAATATATATGATATTTAAATCCTTTATATCATAATTTAGATAATTTTCATTTGACCACGTGGACAATTTTCAATTATAAGAAGTTCAGTTTTGACCCAAGTACCCAATATCGACAAAACAACTGATATTAACTAAAATAATTATGTAATTTTTTTAGCATTGTAATAAGAGATATAAAAGAAATAATAAACATAAAAAGGTTCTTCATCAAGTAGATATTAACTTAAGTTAATTATTCACTGAGATAAATAATGAAAAATACAAGTCAGACACAACTTAAGGGACTTTCTCTAAATCTCCTTTCATTGAGGCATATTTTGATTTATACATGCCTTTCTTTTATACAGTGTATAAACCCCTTTGACTTTTAATTTCTTTAAAAGGGAATAATTTTTCAACGTATCTTTTTACTAAATTACAAAGGGAATGTTTATTTTTAACGTATGCGGTGACAATGACCTTTCCATAGTCGCAAGCATTATTTTATATTTGGATTCTTCTACAAGTCAAAGTGTTTTTAAATGGAAAAGTAAATACCATATACACTTTTTACGTATTTTTTTATTGAAAATGGTTTTGATAATAGATTGATTATGTCAATACCTTGAACTGTTATCTTATGATTGCAATGTGGAAATGTTATTTTTCCTTTATTCTTGTTCATGTTTTATGATTATGTGGTGGTTCTTGGGAATTATTTATGTATAATGGTGGTTTCATGATAATACTAGGGTGGTTGAGCCCAAGGTGTCTCTCCAATGCATTGGGTAATGTGGTAGAGGTAAACATTAATGTTTCTCCTAAAAGCTTTTAGTAATATACAATGATGAGTATTCCAAACATAACACCCTATGCAGCTGTGAAAGCTGCAATGTAAGTTTGTTATGGATTCCAGAAGTTACCATTATGATTTATGATTTCTATGATTTATTAATAAATCTTATTATTTCATGAAATAAGTTAATTATCTTATTTTTTATGATTGATAAGTATGATTTCATTGATTTTTATTTATTGATGGACTAATTTTTTCTTTCCTTATTTTATAACCCTTACTGAGATTTTTGTGCTCTTCCCAAGTTTTTCAAATGTTTATCACAGTGTATAAGTAATGGTAAGAGAAAGGAGGTATTCGAGAAGATTTATATCAAAAAAATAATTCTTGTTTTTTTAAGGTGGTTTATTTTTGTGAGAAAAATTGGATATATTAGAAGTGTCTAATTTGTAATACTTTTACATGTTATGTACTATTTACAACCCAATTCTCCAATACTATGAACTTGAAAAGATCTTCAATGTGAATTTTTAACTTAATTCATGATTATGTAATGTTTAAATATGGGGCCTTATAGTTGGTATCATAGGTTGGTTTAAACAACTTTAGGAGCTAGAATATGGTTAAATTAATATCCATGAATTATTATTAAATTATAGTAAGAGTGAAATAATATAGAATTTGAATATTTCCATGTTTCTTCACCTAAGATATTTCAGTTTTTATAATGGTTTGTCATAGTGGAAATAGGGTGGCTTTGATGGGATGAAATATAGAAGAAAAAAAACTTCCAAATCCGCAACCTGAGATGGTCTAAATCGAAAATGAATTGTTTGTTGCAGTGATGGAATAGTTGACTCATGCTGTAAATAGTTTTTGGATCCATGCATGAGACCAACCAGATCATCCATAGAAACACATATCAGTAGTGGATCATTTCATGAGGCTACATCCCCAATCATTTTGAGGACCATCTGACCCTGTGCTAGGTGAAGGGTGGATTATAGCAATGGAAAATATTTTCACTATCGTGGGGTCTTTAGAACATAAAAATGTTAGTATTATTGTTTACAGTTTTGAAAGTGATGTCGGTTAGTGGTGGTAGATGCTTAAAAATATCATGGATAGTGAGAAGATTGGTTCTCTTGTTTATGATGAATTCAAAGGTATGTTTCTTGAGAAATATTTTTCTAAAGTGGTTCAACTTAAGATAGAAAAATAATTCTTGGAATTAAGGCAGCATGATGACTCAGTGGCTTATGAAAAAAATTCACTCGAATGGAAAGGAATTATCCAAATTTCTTATAATATATTGATAATAAAATCATTCATTTTTTACTCAGTATTAAAGCCAATGTATCCAAGGTATTTACCTTCTTGTGAGTTAAAATGTTATGAAAAACCTATTTGATGTGAAGAGAATGTGGAAATGGAGTTTGCTGATGACCAGGTGTCCTTTGAAAAATAATAGAATATGAGGTAGAGGTGGTAGATGAAAGGTAAGAACTCTTCAAAAAAGTCTGATTGTAAGAAACATAAGTCTAAAATTTGTAAAAATTGTGGTAAAAAGAACATTGGGGAAGGACTTTTGAATTCTTTTAAGTGGTACTAATGTGGTAAAATGGGACATAAGGCTCATAATTGCACAAAAAAGATCTGGATAATGGTAAGACAAAATCTGATTTATAGTTAGTAAAATGTTTTAAGTGCAATGAAATGGTTCATTATAAAAATTAGTGTCCAAGGAAGAACTCAACTGATGGAGAGCATCCAGATTATAAGCAGAAAGGGGTGGTTAAATCCTTTGCTACTACTTTAGTAGTTGTTGGTCCATCAAATGATGTAGTATCAGGTACATTGTTTGTTTATACATATTATATCACTGTGTTGTTTGATTCAGGGTCTACAAATTCTATCATTACTGATAAATTTTAAAGTAAAATAGGAATTCCATATAAAGATATGAATCCAAAACTTTTGGTAAAAAAACCTAGAGAAAATGTTGAGACAAAAAGAAATTATAAGAGCCTCCATGTACTTGTGTACGGAAAAATTCTACCTGTGAACCTTATTGTTTTTCATTTAGTATGGTTTGATGTTATTTCAGGTATGGATTGGATTTCCATTTATCGTGCTAATATTGACTGCATAGCTAAAGGGTTTCTTTTCAGAAAGAATTTCAGTTTTTGTACAATAATGAACCCTTGTTTTTGATAACATATCAGGAAGATGAGAAACTAGTAAGATGGAAATAAATGTTACCTTTCACATATTGCCGAAAAGGAAGGAATTGTTTATATTAATGATGTTTCTATGATAAATGGGTATCTTGATGTTTTTTCTGATTAGTTTCCTGATATAATACTTGATCGATAAGTTTAATTTACTGTTGACTTAGTTCCTGATGCTAATCAAATTTCAAAACCACCATATCGAATGGCTCAAATTGAAATTTTTCAAGTTAAAGAATCAATTTTGGGAGTTAGTAGATAAAGGATTTAGTCGACCTATAACATCACTATGGGGTGCTCCTATCATGTTTGTTAAAAATAAATATGGTTCAATGATACTTTTCATTGATTATAGAGCCTTGAATAATATCATTGTTAATAACAAGTATCATTTCCCTAATATTGATGATTAGTTTTATCATATCCAAGGAGCTCATTATTTTTTGAAGATTGACTTGAGTTTGGGGTACCACCAGTTGAAAGTGAAGGAAGCAGACATTCCAAAGACCGTGTTTCGTACTAGATATGGCCACTATTAATTTTTAGTTATGCATTTTGGGATAACCAATTCACCTTCTGTATTCATGGATATTATGAATATAATTTTCCATGAGTTCTTGGATAAGTTTTTTGTTGTGTTTATTGATGAAAATTTGTTATATTCTAAAAGTAAAGAAAAACATGAATGTCATTTAAGGGTTGTTGTGAAAACCTTAAAAAAAGAAACTATATGGAAAATTTAGCAAGTGTGACTTTTGGTTAAAAAAAATTTCTTTACTTGATCACATTGTTTCTAAAGACGACATAAATGTTGATCCTATTAAAACAAAAGTTGTTAAATAATAGACAATACCCACATATGTAACCAGGATTCATAGTTTTCTTGGTTTAAAAGGTTATTATCATGCAATTGTTGAATATTTTACACAGTTATCTAGCCTACTGACTAAGTTAACTTGAAACAGTGTTAAATATATTTGTAAAATGAATGTGATGATTGTTTTCAGGAATTGAAAAGAATATTGGTGATTTCTCTAGTGTTGAACTGCCTTCCAGATATGGTTAATTTTTTTATCTAAAGTGAGTCTTAGTTGAAAGGACATGGTTGTGTCCTAATGCATAATGATAAGGTAATTGCTTATGTTTCATGTTAGTTGAAACCTCATGAGTTAAATTACCCTACACATGATTTGGAATTAAATACTATTGTTTTTTCTTTAAAAATTTGTAGGCATCATTTTTATGGAAAAAAGTGTGAAATATATAGTGATCAAAAAATTGTGATGTATATATTCACTCAAATGGAATTAAAAATGAGACGTATGATATGGCTATAATTAATCGAGGATTATGATTGGATGATCCATTATGATCCATAAAAGGAAAATATAGTGGCTGACACTTTGAGCCTAAATAGTAATGCTACATTAACCATGCTACATTTGGAATGAGATCCTTTGGTTTTTGATTTTATGAATTTTGGATTGTAAGTTTTTGGTGCAGGTAATTCCTCAGTTTTGTTTTAGGTTGTAGTGAAATCATCTCTAGAAGATAGAATAAAGAAAGCGCAGAAAGAAGACAATGAGTTACAGAAAAAGGTAGTTTTTGTTCAGAAGGGTAAGTTACCTAAATTTAACATTGATAAAGATTGTGTTTTTTGGTTTTAAAAGTGATTATGTGTGCATTGTGATTCACAGATAAAGAAAGAGTTGTTATGTGAAGCTCATAGTTCTCTATTTTTCGTTCATCCTGGAAGTACTAAATTGTATAGAGATATACGGGAGTATTACCGGTGGTATGAAATGAAAAGATATATTTCTGACTCTACTGAGAAGTGTTTAACTTATAAACATATTAAATTATAATTTTAGTTACTGAAAAGGATTATTTAGCCTTTTCTAATTCTAGAGTGTAAATGTGAAAATCTGTCCATGGATTTTGTAGTGGGATTAACAAATACTTCTCATGGTAACAATGAAATTTTGGTTATTGTTGACCAATTGACTAAATATGCTCATTTTCATCAAATTTGTGATACTCTATATCTTTATCAAGTTTACCAATTATATTTTAAATAGATAGTCATGTTACATGGAGATCCCCTCTCTATTGGATCTATTCATGATCCTAGGTTCGCTTCTAAATTTTGGAAGCGCCTTTAGAATTCATTGGGAACTAAATTAAATTTCAGTACAACTTTTCATCCTCAATCAGATGTACAGTCAGAATAAAAAATTCATACCTTAGAGGATATGTTGCGCGCTTGTTCACTGGATTACCAGGGATGTTGGGACCATCATCTATGTTTTTTTGAGTTTTCTTATAATAATAGTTTTCCTTCCAATTTACAGATGAAACTGTTTGAGGCATTATGTGGAAAGCGGTGTTGAACTCCATATTTTTGGGATGAATTAGGTGAATGGAATCTGATGGGACCAAAATTGGTAGAAGAGATGGAAGATAAAGTTCAATAGATGCAGAAACACATGAGGATATCTTAGAGAAGACAAAAAAGTTATGTGGATAACCAGAGAAAGGATATTTCTTTTGTGGTAGATGATCATTTCCTTCTCGATGATTCACCATGGAAAAGTGTGATGCGTTTTGGTAAGAAGGGGATGTTGAGTCCACGGTTCATTGGACCTTTTGAAATTTTGGAAAATATTAGATCAGTTGCCTATAGAGTGGCTTTACCCCCATGTTTATCCAATGTACAAATTTTTTTTCATGTTTCAATGTTGAGAAGTTATATTCCATATACATCTCATGTATTGAATCTAGTGGTAGTTCAACTGGAAGAGAATCTTTTTTGTAAGGAACAACCAGTCCAAATTCTTCACCGAAGAGAGAAAGCATTTCAGAATAAGGTAATTCCTCAGGTAAAGGTTTTTTGGAACACCCATATAGTTGAAGATGTAACATGGGAATCTGAAAATGATATGAGGGATAAATATTCCCACTAATTTGATAAGTGAATATAATTTCAGGGACATAGTTCCCAAAAGGTGGAAGGATGTAACATCCCAAGTAAATAAATAATATGAAATTTTCATATTTATTAATATTTTTGAATTAAATATTAAGTTTAATTTATAGGGGATGCTACTTCTAGTAGCGTTCTCAACTTGAAACAATATATTTCTTAAAAATATTCTGTTTTACACAATGGTGAGTCATACTAAAAAAATAATAATATAATATTTTTATTTTAAATGGTAGTTAACGCCTTTCCATTTTATTAGTGGGAATGAATGGAACTAAATAAAATATGATTATACATGTTTTTTAAATTTCTTTACATTTGTCCAGTAAATTTTAGCGGCTTAAAATAATAATTAATACTATTTTAAGCATGAAATACTCTAATATTCTTTAAAAGGACATTTTACTACATTTTGATGACAAACCATTTATTAATATAGTTTTCTCACAATTATTTATTCCATTTGAAAAAATAAAACTCTTTTTTATAAAAGAGGCATCAACATTTACATTGCGTAAATTTTTTGTGTTATTCTGATAAAGATCATTTTTAAGGAGTAGTGAAAAATATTGATTTTTAAGTCAAAACTGTCTTTTGATCTAATTGATTTATATAGATAGACTTTTCTTTTTATTGGTTTAAAAGTGTAATTGGAATATATTTTTATCATATAATCCAATGTTGGTCATTGGAAGTAATTTCACTTTGAAACTAGACATAAACACATGTTAATCGTTTGGTAGTTTTTACTTCTTAAAAACATGTTTTTTGGTTTTGACAATGAGAATTAATTTTAAATTAATTTATGAATATTTTGTGTTTTGTATTTGGAAAAATGAATTTCATATTTGAAATTAGGATTTTCATATTGTTTAAATAGGTTCCTTCTATTTTTAGACATTATGAATACTAACTACAGTAAATATTTTATTTACCATGGTTAAAGGGTAAATCTGGTAAATAAGGGTAAACAATAATATTATAATAATAATAAATTAACCTAACAATAGTCCTAACCCTATTTTATGATATATTTTAAACAATTTTCATCCTTTGGTCTATTTTATGACCCCATGGAGCTACTTGGATGTGAATATGACATTTAATTATATTAAATTTAAAGTTAAGGAAAATATAACATAAACATGTATCTTTTAGTAAAACAATTTTTATATGGGGTTATATAAGTGATCTATTCAACTATAAATAGTCATTAGAAATAAAAAAATATTTTCTACATCATGGTATTTTATTTATAATATTTAGACACCAAATAAATGAATATATTTATGACATAATGATGATGTAGAGATTACCTTATTAATGAATGTTTTATGTAAATGTGATTATAAAAATTAAAATAAATTTATTTCTACACTTTTTATTTCATCCAAGAATTTTATGTATTTTTATGACTTGTTATATTTTAATTAATGAAGTTTTTTTTAATAATAAATTTTTTATGGATTATTTAAAAATTCATGATATGAATAGTATAAAAAATGAAATAAATTTGTTTTTCAAACAAAAATTATTTTATTAAAATATTTAAAAATTATAAAAATTTAACTTTTTGGAAATGACTTAGATAAGTTTTAAAATGTAATTAATAAGCCACATTATGTTCTACTGGCAATTTATAGTAACCATATTAACCATATAATATGAATATACAAGAAGACATGGTAAGAGTTAAATTACTTCACTTTGGGTTAATGCTAAATGATAAGGATAAATTTGGGACCAAAACATGTTAAAAACTATTGGATGAGAAGAATTAGAAAAATAATCAACTTATCTTTGAATTAAACTAGTTTTGGACCTTTTGAAACCGAAAATAATTTTATAACAAAATAATATTTCAATGCCTTCCTAAAGTACCCCTCCTCCCCCTTATAAATGGTCATCACCTCTAACCCTTACTCACACCTCTCAAGCCCCATTGGATCATCCAAAATCTTCCCAAATAATCTCCCAACATCCATATATTCCTCTTGTAAGGATCACCTTGGAATAAGAAAATTCAAGAAAGCCTTTTTTCTTAGTCAAAAGAAGTTACCTGATTTGAGGTAATTTCTTCTCTCAAGCTTCTTTCATTTATTTTCCATCTCCAACCCCATAAAATATTTTTATTCCATTCAATTATAACAACATATTTATCTTAAATATAATTTTATGTTGTTATGATAATTATTCTAACTACACTTCCATACACCTCCACCTAATGGATATGAACATACTGTTTCTATGTATGGTGAACGACTACCTCACAAAATGATGATTGTTCGATTTTACCCTACCACTTATCATGGTGGCCATTATGATGGAACTATATTTATATTTGATATATATTATATTTATATTATCTCTATTCTTATGTATCTTTCATTCATATCATACATTTGTGGTTTATATAATGGTTAAATGCGATATTTTCATTTGAGGAAGTGCGGACTACCGCCCCCTCAAAGTTATATGACTCGTTCATGCCATACATGAAACATATAAAGGATTGATCTAATGAAATTATATATGATATTATTCTGGAATTATAATATAACTATTTTTCATTTATTTTTCATTTCTCTAAATATGAAAAATAAATGAAAGTATTGTTCATGTGTACGTATGGTTTACCATCTCCATGAATGATACATTACATTTCATATCTCCAAAAGTAATGTACTGTTATAAATACATTAGTATACTGGATATATATGATATTTAAATCATGAATATCATATTTTAGATAGCTTTATTTTTACCACATGGAAAATTTGTGATTATAAGAAGTTCAGTTTTGACCCAAATACCCAATATCGACAAAATAACCGATATTAAGTAAAATAATTAGGTAATTTTTATAACTTCATAATAAGTGATATAAAAGGAATAACAATCTTGAAAAAGGTTCTCAAAAAATTATAAATTAACTTAAGTTTATTATTTAGGGAAATAAATAACGAACAATACAAGTCTGAGACAAGGTAAGGGACTTTTTCTCAATCTCCTTTCATTGAGGCATATTTTGATTTATAAAGGCCTTTCATTAATATGGTATATAAACCCCTTTTACATTTAATTTCATTTAAAGGGAATATTTTTTCTACGTAACATTTTACTAAATTCAAAATGGAATGTTTCTTTATAATGTACTTCGTGACAACAACCATTTCATCACTACGAGCATTATTTGATATTTGGATTCCTCTACAAGACATAGTTCTTTAAAAAGAAATAGTAAATACCACATAATTTTTTTTATATATTTTGTTATTGGGAATATTTTTTACAATGGATTTATTATTTCAATATATTGAACTGATATCTTGTGATTTCAATGTATAAATGTTATATTTCCTTTTTTATTTTTCATGTGTTATGCTTATGTTTAGTTCTTGGGTGTTTTTTATGTATATGGGTTGTTACATGATAAATCTTGGGTGGGTGAGCCCAAAATAGATCTGAAATTCATTGGGTAATTTGAATGAGGTACACATTAATTTTTCTCCTAAGAGATTTGGGGAATATATCATGATGGATATTCCAAACATAACTCCCTATTTAGCTGTGAAAGCTGCAATGTAAGTATGTTATGAATGCCACAGGATACCATTATGATATATGATTTCTATGTGTTATTAATAAATCTTATTATTTCATTAAGTAAGTTAAATAGCTTCTGTTTTATGATTGAGGGGCATTATTTCATTTATTTGTATGAATTTATAGACTATTGTTTATTTCCGTATTTTATAACCCTTAATGAGATTTTTACCCTCATCGGATGTTTTTGAAATGTTATTCATAGGGTATAAAGAAAGGTAAGATAAATGAAGTATTCAAAAAGATTTATATCAATAAAAGAATTCTTGTTTTATTTACATAGTTTTGTTTTTGTGAAAAAAATGGATATAGAATAAGAATCTACTTTGTAATATTTTTAGATGTTATGTAATATTTATAGTCAAATTCACTAAAACTCTAACCCTAAAAAGATCCCCAATGTGAATTAATATCTTAATTCATGATTATGTAATGTTTAAGTATTTTTCCTTATTATATAATAACATATTTAAAAGGGAAAATTCTCATAATAATTTCACCATTTCTTCTTGAATAACCCATGTAAATTATCAGGTTCCATAAGAATGTTTTCAAGGATAAACACGTGGAATATAACTGGGTATCATAAACAACTTTCCATAATAGAAATAAACCATTTGGATAAATAATATTAAAGGTATACTTGGTTTATATACCTAGAAAATAATATGTTACAACAAATTTTGTTATCGTATATAGATTATAATTTTGAAAGATCACGTTGAATCATTATTTAGAAAATTAATAGTTCTTTAAAAATTATATTTTAAAACAAAAAAATTATAAAATATTTTGAAATTCATTTTTTTAAAGAAACCTTAAGAAATTATAATGGTATATTCAAAAATAATTTAACATTTTTCTTGAAGAAGATTTCCATTTTTCATTGAAAATAATTTAAGAAAAACATTTTAAAAATAATTTCCTTTTAAAATAACCTTGTAATTTTTTAAATGAAGCTTTAAAAATCATTTACAACATTTATTGATTAAAATATCCTTTCCATTTTGAAAAATAATTCTAAACAATAAAAAAAAATTAAAATCATTTTATTTTAAAATAACCTCAAAAACATATAAACGGAGTGTCAAATAAAAAAGTAGTCATAATTATGTAATGTTTTGTTCATTCTATAGATGTTAAAAAATGATGCCTTTCAAAAAATTTGTAAAATCAAAACTGGAATTGTATGTAAAATGAAATTTATTTTCCATTAAAAAAATTAAAATAGTGCAACATAGTTAAAAATGTATTTTAAAAATCATAGGATAGTATTATAATATTTTTTAATAAATTTTTATAAAACATGGTTTTGGAAGAAAACATATTTCTAACCAAAGATAAACATAATGTCAGATTATCTTAAAAATAGTTTCTCACAAATTTCAATTTCCAAATATTATAAAATCGTACTATTAATTAGAAATTATATAAATAAGGAATTATAATAAAATAAATTATTTTCTTGAGAGATAGATCATAAGGTGTCATCCTGGGAAGCCTAATCATGTGCAATCTTAATTAATGATAATATTGTAACATAAAATCATTACCACTTTGGTAAAAAAAATTGCATGCCCCACAAGATATTAATATTAAATTAAACTTACAATAACATCATATTTAATAAATTCAAGATATTACAAGTCAAATGGGTGGTATATTCACCTCATAAAAGAAGATTGGGAAATAACATAACATATGTCTAAATGATGGCAAATTGAGACAAATATCCCTTATGGATTTGGTAACATTTAAGCTGTAACCCCCAATAAAGAATGAAATCAAATTAAACATTAAATATAATGAAAAAATTGGGATTTATTATATGACATTTATAATGGTTAGTGTATATTCCCTAGAAAATAAAGGAGTGGTGAATTTTTATATGTCTCTTAGAAATGAAAGAGAGACTAGAAATCCCTTACCTTAAGTCTTGACTTCCTTCGTACACATTCAAACCGCCTAAATAATAAATGTAAATTTATTATAAATCTTTTATAGAACCATTAATATATATATATATAATAACATATATGATTTAATTATGACCTTTTATTACTCGTTCAATAACAATTCCATGTTAAAGTCACATTTTAGGCAATAAGTGATTTATTTTTCTTTTAAGTTTTGATTTGTTTTTTTTTGTACAATTTTATTAATCATGGTTCCATCATATAAAAAAATAATTTTTATGAAATAATTATCATATTTATACATTTATTGTACAATTAAGACTAGTCATGAAATATTTTTTTTTGTGAAATGATGTTTGTAACGTTCATAAAGATGGTAGGTCATACCTACTTAAGAGTAATGTTAACATTTTCCAAATATCATTATGGAAATGAGGTAGGTAAAATATTATATTTAAGTAATGATAAAAATATTATATATATATATAATATTATTTATTTTAAAATAATTATACAAATCATCCATCTATTGTGGTTATGAAAATAGATTCGAATCGCTTTGTGAATGCGGTAGTCCACATGTACACGAATGATGTTATCATCTTTCTGGTGAAAAGGTATGAAATTAAATGAGATATTATCCTTCTCTAATGATAAATATTTCATTAATATAATAATTATATAATTTATATGACATATATTTATCCTTTTTATCATCCTTGGAAAGAGTTTGTGAAAAACTAATCACATCTCTTGGTGCAGCGTAATCCGTTATACACATGAGCAACGTTAACTTATCTCATATGGAATGAAAACTAAAAATGTATATATTATATAATGATTGAATAGGATTAATAATTTTATAAATATAATCTATATAATCTATATCAATCAACATACCCAACTATGAGTGTTTTTAATGAAAAACAAATGACATCGTTTTGTGAGGCGGTAGCTCTCTATACACACAAAATATGATTTCACAACCCATTTAGTGGATGTGGATAAAGTTATAAATAATTAAATTAGCATAAAAATATAATTATATATCAGATATTTAATTTATTATATCATCATGTTTTAATAATAATATAATGCGGTTTATAAATAAATACAACATAAATTCTCGTTGATGAACATTAACTCTGCTTCTCATATCCCCCTTAGGTTTGCACCAAAAGCTGTCCAAGGTTGGATTTATGTCCAAAATAAGGATCCAATGATGATAGTGGGGAATTTATTTAGGGATTGGGGAATTTATAAGATGAAACAAAATGTTTTTAATGAGTGAATAGGATATGAGTAAGGGTGTCCTTTTATAAGTGAGGTGATTGGAACACTCATAATATTTATGAATGAATGAATTCCTCAAACATTTTTCATGTAATAAGAATGAAATAATGAACCATTTTTGTTACAAGAATAGATAAGGTCTAAATTTATCGAGAAAATAGGTTTTTGAAATGTTTGGGGTTATCTTTAACCATTATCTTTTTAATTTAACCCCTAGTAAACCCATTTTTACCTTAACTATGGAAAATAATATTTATTGTTTTTACAATTCATTTTTGTCAAAAAAAGATGAAATTATTATATAATATAAATTATTATTATTAAAAAATTTAATCCATTTTTTCAAATTAAATTCACATAATTAAAAATATTTATGTTGAAAATAATCCCACAAACGCAACGAGAAAGCGAGTATTTAAGTTGAAAATTGTTCAAAAGTTTGAATTTTTTTCATTTCAAAATTTAATGTAAAATTCATTAAATTGATATATATTGGATTAATAGATATATAATTGAAAATTTTTTACATTATAACCAATTTAAAATACAATCTAACAAAATAAATAATTGATATCAAATGGTGGTTCTCAATTAAAATTCATTATTTTTTTCACTGTTCATCAAGAAATGAAACTTTTCATCAAAATCCAAAAAAAAATCACTGTAAGATAATTTTATCATTATAATTAAAATAATGAATTTTATTCTATAAGATTAATTTTTTAAAACTTTCAAATATTAATTTTATTATTTTTCCCAAAAAAAGAATAATAAACAATTAAAAAAATATATTACTTTCAAAACATATAATGATTTTAAAAAAATAACTACTTTTTAATCAA
The DNA here is from genome assembly GCA_963277665.1 of Viscum album. NCBI lineage: Eukaryota > Viridiplantae > Streptophyta > Magnoliopsida > Santalales > Viscaceae > Viscum > Viscum album. The sequence goes on along the minus strand of OY728137.1, from coordinate 282,091,394 downwards.
TGTGTTTAATTTATATTAAAGCACTATAAATAATATTTAAAAATTCTTTATTACTATTTATATCAGTAAGTTTAATGGCTATGTTATAATGGTTGAGTTTAAATAACAATATTAATAATATATCATGGTTTTGTTAAAACTTAGTGACATGTGTAACATAAGATAGAACAATGTTGTGTGTAATGGAAGATAAACTCAATGTTGTGAGTAATAAAAATATAGAAAAGGTTAAATTCATATGAAAAAAATGTTTCACAAATTCTTTGGGTGTTACAATTTCCATCAACATGAAGCCCAGTGTGTGGGAGAGAAGGGATGTTGGATCATGAGATGATCCAACTGTAATGACATAGAGTCAAATGATAGGACTAGATTACATAGTTATAACCAACAGAATCATGGGTATGATGATGGATTAAAGTATTGGTGAAGTTCCATCATAGTAAGGCTTTGTGATTTTATGTTTCTCAATTCTATGTGGGTTATATTATAGAAACATGAATTACCCCACCACTCCATTATCCTTGATTAGATCATGGTATGGTTTTTAGTAATTTTATCTGAACCCATTTAAATTATAGAATCTCTATTATTGAATAACAAATCCTTATGCCAATAAATTTCTATTGCGGAATTATTTAACCCTGAAAATATTCTCGGCACTTTGTTATGATTCTTAATATATAAAATGATTAATGATATGAAAGTGATTTATATATTCATCCCTCTATCTCCCACTTTCTCTTTTTTTTCATATATAAAAGACCTCGGACCCAATTGGTGTTCAATATTTGTTATGGTAAGGAGTAATGATGAGGACTCAATTATGTGAGGTGATGAGGATGGCATAATAGGAATATGGTGGTGGCTCAAACATCAAGGCTAGAATGGGGGGAAAATAGTTTGATAGTGGGTGTTCAATGTGATGAGGATCGCTTAAAACAATGGGCAAAGTCATGCCACTATTACAGCCAACATGGATTGGAGGGAGTTGATGATTGGGTACCATAGGGCACCCCATCAATGGGGCTTGACCTGTCGGTGTGTGTTGAACCAATCATACCTTGGTCCGGATATTCATATTTATAATAGACTAGACTGAGCAAGTACATGGGAAGCGTGGGATCGATTATAGAGGCATAGCTGCATAGGCCGAGCCTCATGGACCATATTCTACCGGCCTAGCCCCATGGGCTCAAATACTTACGATTGGCCTAGAAATATCAGGTGGACTAGCCCAACCTGTTGTTTGGTAGGCCTAGTGGGTTGTGTCCTTCAGCATGATATAGTTGGTTTACACACCCACACATCACCACTTATGCACCAGGTGTACATTTCTCTTTCTTCCATCGCACCATGTGATGTTCTTAAAGTCCAATATGTACTTTGGTTTCAGCCTAAGTGGGTTTTTTTGTAACATTTACATAAAGTGTATTTTTGGATAAACAAATATCATGTCAAGAGTATTTTTTCATGTAAATCATAATGGTGTTTCCCATTCATGCATATAAGGAAATTTCAAAGAAAATACAGTAATGCTTAGGATCTAGATTCATGGGGATGTTGATAGAACTTAATGGGTGGAATTCATATTATTATAGGGGTAATTACCCACCTAGAAGTATGTTTGTGAAAGTGAATGGGTCCTCTATATTCATTCTATAAATTTTTACTCCCCTATATACTAAGGGTGTGGGTCCTCCATATTAACAATGGATCCATACTCCTTAGGTTTTCATAACGTACACATCCGACACTTACTATAGATAGGGTTTGGTAATCCACAACATGCTCAGGGTTTAGGTACTATATTTTTGGAGTCTGTACTCCCCCATCTATTGTGATCTACTTGATAATTCATTGGTCCTCCACTGCCATTCTAGAGTGATGACATGTCATTATTGGTTTTAATAGTTGAAATGTTCTTTTTTTTCTTGATTTCTCCTATACCTAAGTTGTATATTATAGGTTATTCTTGACCTTATGTCTTCAATTATCACCTTTATAGCATACCTGGGTGGTTATGATAGTAGTGTTCAATACACCCCTGTACAAGATCCATTATTTCTCAATACACAAGTTCACTTTGGGTTTTTTATATATTTGGAACAAATATAGTGGGATCAATGGTTCAATATTTCATCAACTAACATGTTTACCTCAATAAAGAGTGAGCAACCACTTTTTTGGCCTTCTAATGATGATATCAAAGTTATATTGATAAAAAAATAAAATGATTTGAATCTTGTGACTCATCATGAACTCCTTGAATTCCTTCAAGATGTAATATATACCTGGACTATAGAAATCATACATTGTGGGATTTTCAATATACTAATCTTCAATAATAGATCATGAGATATTGACCTTCATGGAATGGAGCTAATATGAATGAAATTTTCTTGTATTCCCTACAGATTTTGTTGTTAAAGATTTTTACATTTTTTTTAAGGATCAAATTTTTGTTTATACACACCCCTACAAATTCCTTATTTCCACAGGTGTTGTGTCTTCACAGTAGATGCATGGTTTATAAATAGTCTCAGTGCCCATGGAGTTATTTTTCTTTGTTCAGAGAAAACTCCTGGTGACACTTGGTGAAATATGGTGGAGCATGGTGAATCATGATGTTGGGTATGACCTTTCTAACTAGATATCAATCGAGGATTACACCTAGTAAGAAGTATATATTCATTGCATTTAATTGCTTAGATTGGAGGCTTATTTGATGTATAGTCCTTGAGTGTTTACATATCTATCATTGTGTTTACATTTAATGTCTCATGCATGTAATGTATACATTTTAGTTATTTATGTATGTGTTTGTGTATGTGTGTCTGTGTGTCTATGTGTTTATATATACACACATATATAATGCTTGTGATGTTGGTTATCTTTTCACATTGTATATATGAGTGTATATTGCAGACTAGAATAGACAAAAACATCTCATATTGTCTGATATGAAATCTATGTTCTAGTCACTAACCACTTACTGATTGGAGGTGAGCTTTGAGTGGCACACTTGATTTACTAGTAACCCAGGAGAGGCCTCAATGGATCAAGTCATGTTGGAGAGTCACCGGGTCATAAAATCAAACATAATAAGATGACTTATCTTAATGACCTTGTACACAACACACACCAAGACAAAGGGAATAAAAATGCAGAATAAAAAATAAAAAAAACTATAATGTATTTTTCATGTGACAAATGATAAGATCCACATAGGTGAAAATATTGCAAAATTTATAATAAAAAAGGTAAAGATACATTTCCAACAATCCACTATGAAAATCGAAATAAATAATTGAGAAGAAGGGGACCTTGAAAGGATATATATCTTGAAAAAAATTCACCCACTATTGTCACCTCCCAACACCACTAACCTGCAACAACATTTTTTCCACCATTGTCACTACTGAAATTCATATCATCTATTTATGACACGACACGTGAATATAAAAAACCACATGAATGGGTGAGTATATAAATTCCTAGTAGGATACCCCAAAAAACATAAAACAATAGAAAGAAAAACTAGTCAACTAAAAAACGGAATGATGAATAACCCATAAAAATCTATATATGGTTTAAAGGTGATAGAGAATAAAATAAGCGGGAGTCCCACTCTTCCCAACCCATCAAAAGTAGAACCAGAAAGGATCCCTAAGAATCTAATCTACCCAAAAATAAGAAACTCATGTAACCGCTTTGAAATAATAATAAAGGGGGCCATACCACTTTTAAAGAGATGTGTTAGTCGAGGGTGTACTAACACAAGTTGAGGACCCACACCTCGATTGAGCTCTTAGATAGGGGAGTACTGACTCCATAGATTGAGGACTCATGTCCCATGTATGTGGGGAGTACTGAACCATATATTAGATTAAAGGAACCCACTCCCTAACACAAACTCCCAACTAGGGGAGCACTAAGATCCGGAATGATTAAATCACCATGGATGATCCCCATCATCATTCATATAGAGTTGAAGAGACTAACTGAACTTCTAACCTTGTATCTCACCTCTTATACTAAATAATATTTTGCAATCACATTCTATAAATAAATAAATTTCATCATGTCTATGAAATATAACCTTATGTTCTGGATGGATGTCACTACACCAAAATAGGTGTCTAGCGACGGGTATTTTTCATTTAGTGGTGGTTCGAACCATCGCTAAATCATTCTGTGATTGTTTTTGGAAAACTGCTGCAAAATTGTCCTTTAACATTCATTTATCGACATTTTTTCAATGTCGTTAGAGAACAATTTAGTGGTGTTTTTTTAAAATTGGGGGAATCATTTAGCAGTGATTTAAACCGTCACTAATTCATTTTCCGGTGGGTTATTATTATTATTATTTAATTATTTCATTAATTTTTTAAATATGTTTTAAATATATTATTATTTTCTTATTTTCTTATTTTCTTATTTTCTTATTTTCTTATTTTCTTATTCTCGTTATTTATTTATTATTTTTTATTTTTTATTTTTTATCTATTTATTATTATTTTTTTATTATTTGTTTTTTATCTATTATTTATTTATTTGTTATTTTTCATTATTTTTCATTATTATCACTTATTATTATTTATTATTATTTACTATTATTTATTAATTCAATAATTATTTTAATATTTTATTTTTCAACCATGTGATTAATTTTTAAAATTATTATTTGTTATTTATTACTATATACATGAACATGCATTCATATTCCATATATAGAAATCATGTGTTTGGTGAGATTTGATCTCCGCACCTCTTACTTATTCTTCAAAGAATTAACCATATAGTAGGATCTTCATATGGTTAATAAACAAAATTTAATATATATATATATATATATATTGATTGAAAAAAAATAATACATAACAAATAGCGCATAAATAACGATGTAGAAGGTTAACCCAAAGAATGGAAATCAGGTTAAGAATTCCCTTACCACGGGTTTGTGTAACTTCCAACTTGTTTAAACATCCTGTATAATGGTTAAAAGAGTGTTATTAATATTTTATTGAAACATATTCATGTTTATAACATATTATATGAACATTTCATAACATCATTTCACCCATTAGTTGGTAGTATTTTTCCCATTGCACTGTTTTGGGGTGAATTCTTTACATGATTTCCAAGATTGGTTCATGATGGATGTCCTTGATGATTGGAAGTGAAATTCCATAATTGTAATACAAAGGTATTTACATATTTCAAGTACCATAATTTATACCATTTAGAATTTTTATGTTTAATATGAGGATGACTCATAACACAAAACATTAATGATGTTCGTTTAGATCATTTTAGTGGTTCTTTGATAATAACATCCTTGTTTTGATTTCTAAATTAAAACCATGAGTACAAAAGAATTCCAGAACCATCGGTGAGTCATAAAACATATATTATAACCTGTTTCAACCATATAAATGGTTTCATGACCAGACTTGAAATAATTAATGTAAATTGAAATCACATCATTCGCGATGTCGGTAATTCAACACATAACGGAAAATGTTTTTATTCGTTAAATAAGTGGGAGGGTAGAAGAATAATGATGATTAATTTTCCATAAACATGATAAAATCCATAATTTACATGATTTCTGGAGATTTCATTCCTCTTGGGTAAGGAGATATGAATAAAGTATAAGGAAGGAACTCAAAATAAAATAATGAGTGAGAAATCTCTTTCAAAAAACTTGGCAGCCCAATGGCTATGCGACAGGGTTTTCAAAAACATTAAGAAGGGAGGGGACAAGGTTCACCCATCCATAAATTAATAATAATATAGAATAGATCAAGATTAATAAGGAAATATGAACATGGTATGGAAACATGAAAGATATACCACATAAAATAGAACTGGAATGGAAAAAGAAAGAAATTGGGAATTTTCTTACCTTGTAGAGTAACCCTTAGAACATGAAGGTTGGGACCTTGGGGGCTCGAGGAAACCTTGTTAGAACTACTATGAAGGTAAGGAGTCCAGGGCATCATTGATGAAGAATTGGTAATGAAGTTAATGAAGGAATGGGTTGGTATTTATAGGAAATGTAAGGGAATATTTTAATAATTTCCAAGGGACGCCTCATGGGTGATATTTGCAAAACCATGTGCTTTCCCATGGTATTTGCACATGGTATAAGCCACTTAGGACACCTCAAATATTATTTAACTATAAAAAAGTATACCAGATTTATGACATAATTATTATATCATTAATGATTTCATTAGCACACCGAAACTAAAAACTGTATTTTTTACTATTCAATGAAAAATCTTCTATTTCAGAAAAATTACCAAAATTCACCCAAACCATTTATCAATGTGTCAATTTAAAAAATGAAGTCCATTTTTGAAAATATTTTTTGAAATATTTTTAATTTAATTTTAAAATAAAATCATACTTAATTCAAAAATTAATTATTTAAAAACTATAACTGCTTTTATATCACATTGAAAAATTATCCAAGATACTATTATCTTAAATCCTTAATAAAATAAAATAATAATACAATTTACTATTCATTAGGGTCATATTACTATTCAAATTACTATTCCTAAGGGTATGTTACTATTCACAAAAAACAATTTGGTTTCAATAGACTCCAAATAACATATTGAACACAATTGTAGATGACAGTTTCTTGAAATTCAAAACATTGAAGTGGAAAAAATATGTTTAAAGGCTAGTTATAAATATCTACTAAAAACAATGTTCCTTGAATTTCTATTTATTTTTTGAAAAAATTTGTGGTGTTACATTAAACAATTAGGTAACTTATAAGAAGATTCTACACACAACATAATTGTAAAATAAATATATTAACATCAATTGATGACCAATAAACTTTTCATAATTCAGAAAAATAATATAAAAATGGTTAGTAGGGAATTAAATTGAAAATCATGTGTACATGGGCTTTTAAAAATGGATTTAGACATTGAATAAAAATATAAATCCCTTCTTCTTTGAATTTAAATCAAGTAAAAATAACTTCTTTTAATAGAAACTATTTAGAAGTCCTAATGTAAGTAATAAAATATTTATAACATGTGTTTAATGTCACAATAAATCAGTGTTTTATAGATAAAGAGCCTTGCATGGTGAAATCCTACCTTGGATTCATTGATTTAACAAGCCACGTTTCTAAAACACCACAAGGAGGCAAGAAGAGGCCTATGATTCCAAAATAAATCATTTAAAAAATGGAACCCACATGAAAATTAATGTAGAAATTAATACTAGGTTTACATGGAAATTTTAGGGACAGAAGAAGAGGGTAATATAAAAGTATAGGGAAGAGTATATTGTTTCGACAAGATTACCCTATGAAATATGCATTAAACCATAGAGTAATTATATCATGTTTCCAAGGACCAGAATTTAGAAGAAAAGTATATTTTTTGCGGGATATAGGGGTTGAATGGGAGGATAATAAGGGGAATATTGAATAAATATATAGAAAGATAAGTGTTAATTTCCCATTAATAATGAATTTGGTTAATTTGAATAGTTTTCTTACACTATTTACCAAATTTTTGACTATATATGTATGTGGAACTAGATTCAACTTGTTAATTTTCATAATTATGGTTCATGGTCATCATTAACTGTTCTCTAATAATTCTCCATCTATAATAAATTGTATTTATATGCATTCACAGCCTCTATAGTTTACACTAATCATTCGTAAATCATGAAAAATTATTTAAACACCCATTTATTCCAAAATTCAAATAAATTTGAGAAAAAAATCCTAGAAAATAGGGTAAAATATTAATAAAATAAAATAAAAAAGGAAAACAAGGTCGAGGAGTAAAAATCATCCCCACCAAAGCACTACCTACCCCAAGATATTTTTTAAATGAATGGTTAATCGAAGGAAAAAAAGAGATCTGTAGACTACATTAGAGTCATGTTTCATGAATTGAAAGGTCACGAGGATCAATAAGGATCACCATCAATATTCTAACAAAAGGCCCTTGGGTGGGACTAGCTTTAGTAGAAATTCGTAGAATGGGGCTATGAAAAAACATTTATACTTACTCAAATGATAGTGATACAGAGAATATATCAAGTAAAACAAAAAAAATTGTATGAGGTTCATCTATGATGGTCTCCCCACCATATTAAGGACCTATGCTAATCCAAAATCTAAAAAATTCAAGTTTTCTACAAATATACAATTGGATGCTAAGAATTCAATCAATAATAAAATCTATATGAGAGTCTTCTAATGTCTAAGAATAATCCATTTACGACATGTATATACTTAGACATCACCATTATGACATAGAATTATCCATAAAATAATACATCATAAATTGGATTGATGCATATTCATTCCCTATTTACCTAAAACAATATTAATCTAATATATATTTGATTAAGAAAATACAATTATTCTTGAGGAATACCTCAAAAATAATCCCTAGTAACTTAGAATTTGACAGGTTGAATGTGATGATCCTCCAAGGAAATGGGTGTAACTCCATCTTTATTTTAAGCAGATCTTCTATAGAACCTATGAATATGACCCAGATGATAATAGTTATAATAGAAAATGGGATCTTATTGACATGAAGGTTTTTTACCTATATTTTTTCCCTTATAGAACACTAGCAACTCACTCCCCATAGAAGTAAATATAAAGAAATGATATGTCCTTTTAATGCTCCCACTTATATGATGAACCAATACATTATTCCCTTTAATTATTTTATATCTCCACCAATGTCTAGGATATTGGGACATATCAACCATTTTTGGAATCTCGTCTATTCTTTCTTTAATCCTGATCGATCACTTTAATACCTCTTCATAAGAGTTGAGACTGAGTGGGGAAACTTCAAACAAAATATTTGTTCTGAGACCCTATCTAAAATACTGAGCCTTCAAGGATTTACCTTTATCTAGATCAGTAATGATACAGAACTATTTCAGTGAAATTAAATGAGTATTAGAACATTGAGAGACTACCAAAGTGGAGGAAATATACTTACATTTCCTTTGGTACTTCCACTACACCAAGGAAGTACTTCTTAGTGAACATCACTTTTATTGTTTCCCATGAATGGTCCTTCGATAAATTATTGTATTCAATGGAATTATACTGATTATATCAATGAAATTAAAGTATAAAGGATGTGTTATTAATTTTAAGACACTTAGAGAGCTCATGTTTAATTAAGATCTTAAAAATATATCACAACTAAAAATATGTTTCCAAGGAATATTATTTCCTTTAGAATTGGGGAGGGTTCATATCCTGAAACTCTCAAAAGAAATCCATGCATTGGCTAGTAATGGAATATTTTTATACTCTAAAGATAGATATTATAGATTAAATGGCTCAGATAGATTTTGATCAACTATAGGATTTTATGGTGATGAACCACCCAATGACCCCCCAACAAAATCCATTCGGCATAGTGGGGGTATACTGTAATAGCGGGAAACAAAAAAATAATACATTCTTCAAAATCCAACAAAATTATGGAATCAATCATAAATAAATAATTTAGTATTGAAACACACAACAAAATATATCCCATTGAAATCATAAAAGTTATTATAAAAACATTCCCTAAAATAATTATTTTCATTCAAATTACCCATTCAATATTCTTTATATTGTATAATAAAAACACTTTTATCACATAAAAATTATAAAACCGCCCTATAAACCATTCAAAATTTAAAATAACTTTAAAAAATTCAATTAAATCGTCATAACCCATTAAAAAGTTTAGAAAAAATTAAAATACAAATAAATTTATTTTTCTAAAACCATAAATATTTTCATGTTAAAAAATGTAATGAACCGAATTGTTATAAAAAAATTTCCCCTTGAAATTTAATTAAATGTATTATTATGTAATAAGGTCATAGAAATCACATTCACATCATTGATTTTATTATATCATATGGGAATTAAATTATTGTTAATCGTCATTACCTTTTTAAAAATATAATTTTTTAATAATTATCATATGATTAGTATAAATATAGGGTTTCAACATATCCATATGACATAGAAAAAGGAAGTGATGGAATCAACCAGGAGGATCATACCCTATGAAGCCCATTTATCAATGATTCTGAGGGAGAAAACATCTTTAGGATTTCCCATTACCAAGACCAAGCTGTTATCCAACAACTTAAGAATGAGTGAAACCGTTTATAGGAGACATTCAATCTCATCAACATCACGTCCCAAATCTTATTCGTCAAACCACCCCATGAATGTCCCACCATCACACACCTTACCCTTATGGATTATATTGGTTTATTAATTTGATATATATCAAGAAAATAGATATATTATTATGTACATTGTATTTTATAGAATAATGAATTTATTTTCATCCTAGTTTGGTTACTTTAAAAATGTTTTTTATTTGGATTCAATAAAGAAAAAATAATATTTTTGGTTAATATTAAAATTCAACTAATGAACCTATTTTGAAAAATTGATATATTTTTAAAATAAATAATATTTTAATATTATATAATTACTAAATAATTTTATAAAATATAAATTATCACATAATTTTTAAGAAGTCAGATGTAATTTTTTTATAAGGGTTTGAAAACTATTATTGTAAAAAAACCCCAACATTTCTTAATAAAATTAAATTTTATTTTAAAAGAAGAACTTCACATATTTAAAAAATTATTTAGATTAAATGAATATTATTTCTATAATAATATTATCAAAATTATCGAATGGTGAACTTTTCATAATTTTCTGAGACAGTCAAATATTCAGGTAAAAATTAAATATCATATAAATATTCTTTATGTAGAATGACCTCATAATTACCCAAAAGTGATGTAATAAATTCTATGAAATGTATCCATGTCCAAATATATGTTTTCTATTTATATTTTATATATGTTTAGTTTATTTGATTAATTTTATAAATCCATTATGATCCATCCAAAACCATTAATTTGTTTTAAGGTTTTAAAATCATTTATTTAAGAGTATGACTCACCTCGGTATAAGAATGGAATTTATATTATTAATTTCATACCTATTACTTAAAAAATAATTAAAACCACTCCAATTTTCTAAAAACATTGGAAAAAAACATTGTATGTTTTTTGGTCTTTTTATTTTATTATATAGATTCCAGAACCTACGTTTGAGAAATAATAAATAATTATTCTTTATTTTCCTATATTAAACAACAAAATATCTCATTAAAATTCACTAAGAATAATTTGATAAGTTAATTAATCCACCATCCCTACTCTAGAGTCCCTATTTGGTTCCCCCAAGATCTCAATAATCTCCTTCCAACCATTTTCATTCACACACTCAAGTAAGGGGTTGTTTCCTTCTACTATTTATTCGAGTTTCATTATTATATTATGCCTTCTATTTCCAATTAAAATTCTTGGGATATGTCTTCCCATGTCCCAATAAATTTACATTCTATTTAAAAATAAATTGATACCTCTTTCACTCTTATTGACCCATTTTATGAATTTTTAAGTGTCGTCGTTATGCTGCTGAAATTCCACCATGATTTTCTATGCCAAACAATTGTGTAGTGAATAACCAGACCCATTTCTTTTAAAGTGTGTTCAAATTTATTAACATATACTTGTTTATTTGTGGATTAAATTTTTTTATTCTATACTCCATGGTCATGTAAAAAATGTTATGATAAATGATTCCATGTTTTACGATCTATATTGCATACTTTAACAATAGAATGAAATGAATGTGATGGGTGTGCCCAAAATTATATAGTTCTCCAATTCATTGGTTATTGTTTAGTGTCATGATATGTCATTTTGGGATATAGCATGTACTTGATTAATTTATAGTAAATTTTCCATCATTATTTATTGAAAGTTATCATCGACTTATGTTTATGATGCAGTTTTTTATGTTTTTCCCACATTTCTCTTATTATGATTATCATGTTATATCTTGATTATTTTTTATTTTTATTTTGTTCCCAATTGATCTTCCTATTTTCTAATATTTTTACCATATTCTAGGATTATTCCATTACTAGGATTTATATCTCACCCCTTTCTTATGTACTTCCCATGTTATCCCATTGAGTTTTATGTTTGATGGAATATTACAATCTTGTTAAATAATATTTTAATAAAGATGGTGTATTTGTCATTTTATGTTGTTATTTAATGTACTTATTTACAAAAGACAATATACTTCTCAATACTCTAGGTTTTAGTAAGTGTAATATTATTCAATAAATCAAGTGTTAATTCGAAATAAAGAGAAGGGTTGTTATAGTTGGTATTAATGGAAAATTTTAGTTATTTTTGGGCTAAGTGTTTGAAAAATATAGAGAAAGCCTTAGGGATAAAAATACATATAATAAAACATCCCTAAATTTTTATAAGAGTATAGTAAGTGGTTTATCATGAAAATAAATATTTTCTATATACTACAAGCAGGATTGGACCTGAAACATATGTTCTTGTGGGTAATAACTCTGTCTCGGTTCATCTTGCCTGACTAGACGTAACATGGAAAATGACAATGAGCCTTATTATGCACTTGGATTGACACTCTTATGGGGTATTATTTGTTAAATACATAATCTTATTAAAAACAATTATTAGGATATGAAAAAATTTCCATAAGATTATATGTTAGTAAAAAAACCATGTATAACATTGATTAGATCCTAGAAATCCATAAGTAAATAAATATATGTAATTTATAAATTATCCCTTTATTGTCATTAGATTCACCCATTACGTGTTTAATAGTTCAAAAATACTCATCCCTAATTTCCGTTTTATTCTATCCAACATATGTAAATTGGAGGAATTAGGTAAACAACCAATGCAATGGGAAATGTGTTGGATGTCCCAACATGATTCCTAACATAATGTGATCAGAAATTGTAAAATTTAAGATGATACTCTCTCAACTAAATCATGTTCTGAATCGAAACTTGGATCAGGAGGATTTTCCAAATACCCATAACATAGACCAATCTATGATTGAGAGATTTATGTGACAAAGGCCACTTACATTCAAAGGATCATGTAATACCTTAATCATAGAAAAATAGATCAACTCCATTGAAAAGATCATCACAATCCTTCAATGTTCTAAATAATAGAATGTTTTACTAGATATTTATCATATGTAGGAAGAATATGATTAGTGGTGGTCATTGATACAAAATATGAATCTCGAGGAAGAGATTGAAGTTATGGGGTGGATGGAATTTTAGAAAATGTTTTCTGATAAATATTTTCCTCGTAATCACCATCTTAAAATAGAAAGGTATTTACATACCCTCAGGAAAAAAGACAAATAATATATTTGGGTGTATGAGAAAATAATCACAAGACATACATGATATTCCTCTTTCAATTCCATCACCCCCAAATTCTTGGTTAACCATTTCCTTTGTTGGATAAAAACTAGTCCGTGAGAATCAAAGGTGATTTGAGAATTTGATTATTATGGGGAAATTGTTTGATGTGCCATCAAATTAGAAATAGAGGTCAGTGAATCTCAAGGGCATCTAGGGGATATGAATTTAAAATTGGGGTTTAATTCTCTTGGCCTAATAGATAAATCCACCCATGCCAAGAAATTTTAGTATCCCACTTGTAAAAGGTGTATAAGAAAGCACCCTAGAAATTGCCTATGGGTGGAAAGGAAATTATGTCGATGTGGGAAGAAAGGGCACCTAACTGATAATTGTTGGAAGGATAAACCCACTAATGTGATAGAGGAATAGAATTATCTAGTTAACCATCAATTCATTGTCCATTTCTATAATTTCAAGGAACTTGGGAAATTTTCAAACCAATTTACTAAGACTATGGTTTTTGGAGACAACCAAGAACCTACAAGGCAGCAAGGGTGAGCATTTTCCATCAAAACTGTTATGGTGGATCCCGATAATTAAGTCGTGATAATTAATCCTTTTATTCATTCAAGGATAGTGAACGAAATTTTTTATTATGGTTCTACACCTTCCCTCATATCAAAAAAGTTTAGTATAATAATTTAGACACCACTACAGAACTTGGATCGACACAGATAGTTAAAATGAAAAATGGGAAAATTATTGAATCCTGGGTATATAACACTTCCACTATCCCAATTTTTCAGAAGAAAATTACAGTAAAACTTATCATACTCTATTTTCTGTAATTTTATGAAATTTTTTCATAAATTGGTTTTCCCTATATCGAGCTGGCATAAATTGTCGTGAGAGGGAATTCACTCTATCTATTGAGAATAAACCCCCGATTATGTACAATTTCAAGGAGGAGGATGAATCATCTTTAGAACCAACATCTCACACATAGATATTATTTCCCTATTAGCATGTGTATTTATCTCAAATTATTGATTCTAAGGAAAATTTACTCCTTGAAGACAAGCCCACTGTGATGGAATATGCAGATGTGCTTCCTGAGGAATTTTCTTTTTCTTCCACCTAGATGAGAGGTTGAAATTTCAATTTATCTTAAACCCAAGTCATTTCCATTATACAAGACGCTATATATAATCATTGTTTTAGAACTTGAGGAGATAAAGAAAAAACTACAGGATAATATGGATAAATATTTTATAGGCCCAAGTGCTTCACCATGGGGTGCACTGGCCCTCTTCATCAAGAAGAAATATGTGTCAATGCACCTTTGAATTGATTATCATGAGATCAATAAGATCAAAATAAATAGAAATTATCCTTTTCCATGAATTGATTATTTGTTTGATTAGTCATGTAGAGAACAATACATCTCCAAGGTGGATCTGTTGTTAGGATATTACCATGTTAGTGTGATGAAGGAGGATATCTCCAAGACTACTTTTTTTAAAAGTTATAGGCACAATGAGTTCATATTGATTCCTTTTGGGATCAATAATTATCCAGTAATATTAAAGGACCTGATGAATAGAGTCTTTAGATATTACCTCAAAACATTTATGGTAGTATTTATAAATTATTGTTTAATAAATTCCTTAGCAAAGGAGGATCATGAGGTGCAACTAAGAATTATGCTAAATACATTTCTAAAGGAGAGTCGTTATTCTTAGTATAGTAAATGGGAGTTATGGTTAAATTAAATCCCATTCTTGGGGGAAATAATCACCAGAAATGGGATATATGCGTACCCTTCAAAGAAAAAATAAATTGAAGGATGGATGGTTCAAACATTTATGATAGATATTTATAGTTTACTTGGATTAGATAGGTACTATCGTCGACTTCTGAGAAGTTTCTTGCTATTTTCAAACCTTATAACCAAGATAACACGAAAGAGAGTAAAGTTATTTTGGAATCATTAATGTAAATAGATCTTAAAGGAGTTTAAAAGGATTCTTGTCACTACCCCTTTGCTCAAACTACCCACAAATGTTGAACTTTTCAAGGTATTCAGTGTTGCTTTTACGAATTTCATGAGTTGTGCGTTAATAGAGAATGAATAATTCATCACCTATGCTTCAAGGTAGTTTAATGTTCATGAACAAAAATACCAAATTCATGATCAAGAGTTTAATATAGTGATATTTTCTTTGATAATATGGTATAAATATCTACTTGGTTAGAATTGTGAAATATATATGGATTAAAAAAGAATCAAGTATATACTCACATAAAAAGAGTTGAATATGTGCCAAGGAATATGGTTAGATCAAATCATGGACTATGCCTACTTAATCCACTACCACCCTGGAAAAGAGATTAAAGTGGAAGATGCTATAAGTATAAAGTATCTATAATTTCTATCATTAATGAAACATGAGAGCGATTATATCTTTATAGATTTGAAAAGGATGAACATGGTATTCATAAGGGAAAGAACATATTCCATCCTTTCACCAATGATTACTCAACCATCCCATCTGGATAGGATAAAGGATGCTCAGAGAAATTATGTGAGATTTTAGAAGAAATTTGAACTATAAAAAAAATGAAATCAATTGAATTCAATGTTAAAGAACGACATTTTTTTTGATTTGGGTCTAGACTATGTGTTCCATTAAATACTATGTTAAAGAAGATGTTTTTGGATAATTAACATATCTAAACCCTCTCCATCCACCTAGGAAGAACAAATATGTATTGAGACCTCTAAGAACAATATAAGTGGGAGAATATGAAAAAGTAGATCATAGATTAAGCATATGATGCCTTTTATGTTATCAAGTGAAAGTGGAAATGAAAAAACCCAAGGGGATGATGCAGTTATTACCCATACCTACATGGAAATGGGAAAAAATAACCATAGACTTTGACACTGTTATTCTGAAGACTTAAATAGGGAATAATTCAATATGGATTTTGGTGGATCATCTTATAAATATTATTCATTTCATTTTTCTTTGAGAGGACTTTTCATAGGATTATCTTTCATGGAAATACATCAGACAAGTGGTAAAGCTACATAGAGTTACACTATGGATTGTATCATATTGAGATCCAAGATTCACCAACAAGTTATGGAAGAGTCTCCAACATGGTCTGAATACTGAATTAAACTTAATCATGTCTTACCACCCTCCAACTGATGGCCAATACGAGCGGACTATCTAGATACCTAAGGACATGTTGATATCATGGTCAATTGACTTCAACGGAGGGTGAAAACCACATCTTCCTCTGGTCGACTTCTCTTGAAACAAAAATTGAAAATCAATCATACAAATGGTTCCCTATTAATCTATTTATGGGAAGATGTGAATAAAAAAAATGTTGGGATGAAGTTGGGGAACACAAACTTCTAGGTCTTGAAATAGTTAAGGAAATATTGGAAATGGTTAACACCATTTAGAATCACATTAAGGATTCTCGTAGTGGACAAAATATCTATGTTGGAAATCATTAATTAGATATTGAGTTTGATGTTTGAGGCATGGATTTCGTCAATATATCTCTATGGAATAATGTTTTGATATTTTGGAATAATGGAAATCTTATTACAAGATAAAATGGAATCTTTGACATTCTTGATTGCATCATAGTAGTGGCCTATTGACTAGCAATCCCACCAAAACTAGCTCAACTATCTGATGTAATCTGTGTATACCTATTTATGAATGACATTCCAGATGCTCAAATTTTATGAATATAGGGTTAGTACCATTGGATAATGATCTTCCCTATGAATATAAGTTGGCGAAGATCTTAGATGATAGAGAAAAAGTTCTAATAAATAAGAGAATTTACTTTGTTAAAGTATTATGGTGAAACCCTGAGTTTAAATAAGAAACATGGGAACTGGATAAGGTGCTAAAGTAGAGTTACCCTCATCTATTTTTTTATTGTAAAATAAAATTTTATTGTGGAAATTTATTAAGGGGGAATATTTTAACTACCAGGAATATTATAAATAAAATTTCCCTTGAAATTTAATTAAATGTATTATAATGTAATATGGTTATAGAAAACACATGAAATCCTTTGGTTTTATTATAACCAACTATATTTAAATGAAAATTTACCAAACTTACCATTTATAAAATATAGTCATTTAATAGTGATCATGTGATTAGTATAAATATAGGGTTTTACCAATCCATGGAACACATACAAAGTCAGTGATGGCCTCAACTTGTAGGATTGTACCCTTTGAATCCCATTTATAGGAGCTTCCGAGGAAGATAGATTCTAAATTATTTGACCTTGAACAAGACTAATATGATATCCAAAAAAATAAGCATGAGAGAAACCATTTATAGTGGATGTTCAAGCTCATCGAGATTAGGACCCAAACCATGTTCGCCAAACCACTCTATGAAAGTCCCACCATCACACACCTAAACCGTACAGTTTTATCATGTCTATTAAAGGGATATGTATCAATAACCTTTAAATATGAGTAAGTAAATTATTTTTTATAGAATAATGAATATATTTTCATGCCATCATTCTTACTTTTTAGATGATTTTTATTTTGATTCAATAAAACCGAAAATAGTATTTTTGGCTATTATTCAAATTCAATTAAAGAATTTCATTCAATGAATTAATAGATTTTTTAAATAAAGTTATTTTTAATAAAATATTATTATTAAAAAATATTTATTAAATATAAATGATCATACATTTTTTATGAATTCAAATGTAATTTTTTAAAAGGGTTCGAAAACTATTATTGTCAAAAAATCCCAGTATTTTTTGATAAATGTCCTCTTTATTTTAAAAGTAAAAATTAAAATATTTAGAAAATTATTTAGATAAAATTAATATTATTTTTTTAATTATTATGTCGAAAATATCCCATGGTGAATTTTTTATAATTTTCAATGATAGTTAGATTTTCAAGTACAAATTAAATACAGTATATATATACTTTATGTATTATGATTTCATAATGACCCAAAAGTGATGTAATAAATACTATAAAAGGGATCATATACCAAATATATATATTTTATTTCAAATAATTATATTTAATTTTTATTTAATTAATTTTATAAAGACATTATGAATCCTCCAAAACCATTAATATATTTTAAGGTTTTAAAATCATTTCATAAAAAGTATGTGTCACCTCTACATATGTAAGGTTGTTATTTAATTAATTTCATCAAGATTTCCAATAAAATAATTAATACCTATCCCACATGGTAGAAACCATGGGAAATAACCATGGGAAAGTTTCTTCTTTAATTTATTTTATTATATAGAGTCCAAAATATATATTTGAGAAATAATAAAGAGTAATCCCATATTTTCCTATATAAACCCACCCAAGATCACATTTCTATTCACTAAAAATAATTTTATAACATCCTCAATATTACCTCAAATATCTATAGCCCTACCAAGGTGACTTTAATCTCTCAAAAATTCCCTCCCAAGCATTTGGAGTCACACACTCAAGTAAAGGAAAATTTCATTCTCTTTATTCAAGTTTCTTCATTATATTGTACCTTAGAATTCAAATTAATATTGTTGGGATATGTCTTCCAATGACCCTATAAATTTTTATTTTATTTTAAAATAATTATAGACTCATTTCTCTCTCATCAAACCATTTTATGAATTTTTATGTGATGTTGTTATGCTTCCAAATTTCCACTGTGATTTTCCACGCCAAACAATTGTATAGTGAATACCCATACTCATTTCTTATCAATGGTGTTCACCTTTATGAACTTATACTTATTTATTTCAGACAAAAATTTATTTATTACACACTCTATTATTGTGTAATAAAATTTGATTATAAATGATTACTTGTTTTGTGATCTTTGTGGCACACATAAGCATGAGTATAAAATGAAAGTGATGAGTGTGACAAGAATTATATAGTGCTCTAATGAACTATGTAATATTTAGTCTCATGAGATGTCATGTTAGGAAAGAGAGTGAAATTTATTCTTTTATGAGACGTTTTCCATCATAATTTCTTTGAAATTATCAATGAGTTATGTTTATGATGCAATGTTTAATGTTATTTCTACATGTACCATGTTATGATTATCATGTTATATCAGGCCATATTATTAATGTTACTTTCATTCCCCATTGATATACATATTTTCTAACATGTTTTAACTTATTCCATTATCATTCCCTTAATAGAAATTATGTCTAGCCACATTGTTATGAATATTCCCAAGTAATACTATGCAGTTTTATGTTCAATGGAATATTTTGATCATGTTATAGAAGTTTTCAATAAAGATGATGTTTTTCCCATTTTAAGTTGTTATGTAATGTACCTAATTCACAAATACATTATACTTATTGATCTTAAGTGTTGAATTAAGTATAATATAATTTAATGAATTAAGTATTAATGTGAAATAATGGTCTTTGTAATTATATAAACATTTATAAAACACTTATTTATTTTCTAAAATGCCACTTCTTTTAAAACACTCATCAAAAGTTTCATCATAATTCCCTATTAAATCAATAATAACAGCACCAATAACTTATATAAATCATCTAAATACCTCTTATCTCAACGAAAATAAATAATAAATCAACTCAAGACACTCAAGACGGAAAAATATGAAAAATATAGATAATTCACAATTATTCTAGGTCTGGAAAACAATGTGTTAATCATTTGTGTCCCAGTGGAAGACATCTCAATGGATCTGTATGGGTATATAGATTATTCATTGTAACCCATATAATCATAGATCACTTCACAATTCTAATATATATATATATATATATATATATCAATAGAAACCCATAAAACATCAACGTATATTTAAAATACCTAAATAAAATCTAAAAACCCCAAAAGAATTAATAACCTTCCATTAATTTTTCTAGAAATATATTGAAAAACATAATATTTGAATGTAAAATGTGTTATTGAGAACACAAGATCATTTTAAAGAGAACTTATGATAGACCCTTTTTCTATCTACCATGAATTCCCAAATAGAAACAAAGATTTAATATTATTTTCTCATGAATCAAACTAGCGTAACACTGGACCGAGTACCCAACCTAAACCATAACAAGTTCTGAAGGGCATTCCTGATCCCCATGGGTTTGAATCATGCTCCTAGAAATATAATAAACTTAACTGGGAATGATTTCACCAAATTAATAAGTGAAGGTCCTATGAGAATTCCACCTTGATATCCAGCATAGTTAGTCCATACATTGGATGTCCACATAAATGATATAAGTAGTTTTAATGTAAATAATAACAAAAAAGTATAAAATGATAAACCCCATGTAAAATAAAACTAACTAAAGTGAATAATCTTATCCCAACATAGGAATGATGACTTGATATCAGTAATAATAAGTCTAAAGGATTGAATGATGACATGTTTGACATATCCAGCATAGCAAAAACAAAAACAAAAACAAGTAACATATATACTCATCACTTAGTGTAAGTTAATCCAATTAACTTACCACCACTATTAATCAAAAAATGAATTTGATCCCCTACATCTGATCAGAGTCTATGATTCACCTATTATATGATAATCTTGAAAAATATATGCCCAAAAAGTATCTTATCCACTCCCCATTAATAACCTTTTCAAACAAAACCATTTCATCTTCAATTTAAATATAATAGAAATTATGTTTTCAATGTTTATTAAAATAAGTATTGGGTGGCATAATTTTGAAAAATAATATTACAAGAATGATTAAATGTTTGTCATTTGTAAAAACAAAATACTAAGAAACTTTTTATAGAAATGAAGAAATATGTTATGGAGGAAAATAATTTAGACGTTATTTAAAAATAAAAGAATTTAAATATTAATATATAATGGTTTTCTTATTGAAAATGACGTTATCGTAAGGAAAAAATATACCACCATTTTAAATTTTTTATTTTCAATAAAGAAAGCTTTATTGGTATTGTTTCAACCCTCAAAAAAATCATCCATAAAACACCGTTTAACATAATAATCACAAACAATACCCTGTCAAAGAGAAACACCCAAAAAAACTAAAAAAAACAGAAAACAATAAACCAAAAGAAAATTAAATTTCAAATTTCAAAAGACCCACATCTTCTCTTCATGCATCACACCAACTGGAACCACTGGACATTATCTCTATATAATTAACCACTGAAAATGTGACCAAACCTCAACCACCATTATTTTTTAACCATTATAGAAACCCTAAAAGCAATGGTAAACCAAAACCCATCAACACTATTGAATTAGACTAAACCTAATCCACTAAAAAGAAACAGCTCAAATCAAACCACCAACATCAATCTAGATACCTCAAAAATAGAATCAGCATACACTCTAACATCACCAGCACTAGAATTACTATAAGGACCCAGCCTTAAACATTACTTAATCTTGAGTTAGTCAATAATTTTACATTATTTTACATTGAGAATCTTTTTAGCTTTAGATCTTTAGATAATTGGGATATCACTTATAAATAAAAACTTGATTATTACATTGTAGAAACTTTTACTCGCTACCCATTTTTTCATAAAATAAAAACTTTTAAAAAGAAACATAGTTTCCTTCATATTTAAATATCCTAACTTTTCTCGGATCTCATCCTTGAAATTATTATCCTTTAAAATCATGTAAAAAACATTTCAAACATGGGATGAGCATAAAAATATCAATAAGGTATACAAAAATAAGGAAAACTATTAACCTTGCAAAAATATGTAAACCATGAATAAATTACCATAATGTATTGTTTTTCACCATTATGAAGTAATAAATACTATTCACTGAATATGAGCTCATTGATTACCCTTTTGTAACCAAAATATTTCCAAAAAACCCATAGGAAGAACACATACATATAAAAGGTAACTTTGGACATAATCATACTTAAATTGAATAACCATACGGTCGACTTTCACAAATCATTCTAACAAATAGAATCGTAATGAGACCGACTTACATACCAAATACATTGGAGGTTATAAAGTAACCACCCATCATGGTTTTTCATGGAGCCACCCATATTTGTTTTATCACATAACCACCCATAAAATGTCCATGTACCATTATATAATCATAAAACATAAATTATTACAATTATAAACATTCCACTCAAAAAATATCATTTTCAATCACTAGAAATCATTTCAAGATATTGAAATAGTCAATCCACTTTGAAAACCATTTTAAATAGAAAAATACCAAAAAAGCGAATAAGGGATTTATTTTCCTTTAAAAAACATTAAATAATATAAAGTAAGATAAATGTAGAATAATGGTTACAGCGGTGTAGAAGTCATTCTCGCCGCATACATTAAAAACATTCCTTTTTTTGTTTAGTAAAATGATTTTTAGAAAAAATATTACCTTTTAATTAAAATCCAAATGGGTTTATTTTAAAACATATAAAATAATGTGTTGTATATTTTCAATTTATGCCTCAATGAAAGGAGATTGAGACAAAGTCTCTTATGTTGAATCCGACTTGTCTCGTTCCCACTTTAATATTCTATAAATCGGGTAATTAATTTTCATTTGAGACAAAAAGATTCTTTGAGTTTCCTTGTAACAATGGTAAGGCTTCTAGGATGAATTGAGGGATGTTGGGAGCTTATTTTAGTAGAGTATGGGAAAGAAAAGGGTCTTGAGAGGTGTGAGTAAGTGGGTAGATGTGGTGGCATTTTATAAGAGGGAGGAGGGGCATTTTAAGAAAGTCTTGAAATCTTATTTTATTATAAATTTATTTTCAAATTTTAATAGCACTAAAGTGATATATTTAGAGGATAAGATGGGTATGGGTTGAAAGAATCTCAACCAGTACGTTTTAGACATGTTTAGGTCCCAAAGTTAACCTTATCTTTTGGCTTTAACCCTTATTTAAATAAATTAACTCTTATAGTGTCTTCTTGTATTTTTACACTATATGGTTGTTATAGTTACTGTAAAATTCCAACAGAACCTCAAGTGAATAAGTAATGAAATTTTTAACACTATAAATGATTGTTAGCCTAATATTATATTTTTATGACTATTATATCATTTAATAAAATTTTATTTCTTTTAAAAACCCATTTATGTCAATTTTGACACTATTTAGTAATTACTTTTCGTTACAGTCAAAAAAATGTAATTCATTCTAAAAAAATAAATTAAATAAAAGATAACGTGACATAACCATCATGAAAATTGGTGGATGGCATAAAAATGTTAAAATTACGTTTATTTTAATATTTAAAATATCATTTATTTGTATAATTATTTAATAAGTAAATCACTCATCATCATTGTGTCATAAATAAAATTTATTTATTTAATGTCGAAAAATTATAACTAAAATACCATTATGTTGGAAATATTTTTATATTTATAATGACTATTTATAGTCAAATATATCAATTATATAACCCCACCATAAATTTTATTTTGTAAAGAGATATATGTTTATTCTATATTTCTCTTTACTAGAAATTAATTATTATAACATGTCCTTATCACACCCAAGTGGTTCCCAAAAGAAAATGTTGAAACTAAGGATTTTTTTGGACACCCATGAATCATCCAATAATATTGGGACATGTGTTAGGGTAGTTTTATATTATTATAATATTAATTTTACCCAAATTTACCGAATTTACCGTTTAAGTGTGGTAAATAAAAATAATTACTAAAATTACTATTCATAATGTCTTAAAATTAAAGACACATATTTAAAAATTTTGTGCCATATGAATAAAAATATGGAATACATTTTTCCAAATTAAAAACACAGAAATTGTAATAAATAATTTCAAATTAATTCTTGTTGTCCAAACTAAAAAGATGGTTTTTAAGAAGTAAACAATTATCAAATGATTGAAATGTGTTTATTTTCAATTTAAAAGTGAAATTACTTATAATGGCCAAAACTGGATTAAATGATAAAAAAATCCAATTAAACTTTAAAACCAATTAAAAATATAATCATGTTATATAAATAAATGTGATAAAAAGGCATTTTTGAATTAAAATGCATTATTTTTCACTATTCATTTAAAAATGAATTTTATCATAAAAATAACAAAAATAAACCAAATTAAATTTTCATGTACAATTTCTAAATAAGAATTTTATTTTTTCAAATAACAAATATAAAAGTGAAAAAACTATTTTTTTAAAAGGTTCTCCATCAAAAGGCAGTAAACTGATCAGTTAAAAATATTAGAGTATTTTATAGATAAAATTGGATTAATTCTCATTTTAAGACTATAAAATTTATTAGATAAATGTAAAAACATTTAAAAAACATGTGTAATCCTGTTGTAGTTAGTTCTGTTCATTCCTTCCATTACAACAACTTGGCGTTAACTACCATTTAAAATAATATTATTATTATGGTATTATTTATCGGTATAACTCAATATTGTGTGAAACATAATATTTTGGAGAAACCCATTATGGCGTATTGAGTATGCTATCAGAAAATAATCTCTGTAATGTAAAATTAATATATTATTCATATATATTAATAGATATGAAAATTTATTATCCTATAAACAGTTGTGCTGTTATAATGACTATCATAGACCAAAAACATAAACATCACACCATAACAAACCTCCAACACCATCACTCCACGACCTCTAATCCCAGATAAAATCATATATAACTCTCAGTATTTTTTCTATTAATCTCTAGAATCATCTCTGTAAGACCTCTATCGCAACTCCATATCCGTAGGAAACCAAAAAAAATAAATTGCAGGTGAGGATGATTCACACCACATAATGTCCCCAGATCAAGAAACTAATTCCAAATAAACTTCATATGAGTTGGAAATCAGTGTATACTTGCATTGGGATCCCTTATAGTTTTTTCATGATCATCCCTTTAAGAATCTGATTTTATAGATCCTTCAATGTGTGCTTGCTTAATATTTCTCCACCAAATTCCCTTCTACATTCCTTCAACCATCTCACCTCAAGACACTACCACAACCTAGCCACTAATTTGTGCATTCCAACAATCATGATATGCCAAAGACACTTCCCACACCAGCACTTAATTCTAATAACTCATCCCCAATACCAAGAGAAAACCCTATGAATCCGGGGAGTAGGAATGATTCTCAATAGAGAATAGATCCATCCTTTTCACCACATTAGGAAAACACTAGAAACGAACATGAAAAAAAATTAAGGGAAGAGGATAAGATGAAGGGGAATTCATCACCAAAGAAATGCATAAATCTCCACCTAGGATATTATATAAACAATAATCCATAGAGTAAGGATTCAACACCCCAAAATTATAAATTATGAATATTTTATTTGATAATGTGTATCACACGTATCACCAATAACTTAATGGAATATAATACCATGAGACTTTACTATAAATTTTTTATTTTAAGTAAATTCAATCTATGATATATATTTCAATGAACTTGATATGAGTTATCATATATCACATGCAACACCAAGTTATTCTTTAAAATCACGCAACACTGAGTTAGCTTGTGTTACATGCAAAATTCAATTTACCGCCTTTTAATGGTTCACCTATTTTAAAAATCCATTTTATAAAATTTATAAATTTTATTTTTCAAAATAAGCTTCACTATTAAATTCATAATTTAAAAATTAGTTTAGGGTGAATTTTAGGTATTTTTATGAGATGTTTCATTTAATGATTAATATTTAAAAATACTACATTTTAGTTTAAAAAAATATCTTTTCGTTTAAATAATTAATTATGCTAAATTATATTTTAAATTGGTTTTTGAAGTCAAAATATATCAATTATAAATATACTAACCTAATTTTGGTCATTGGAAACATTTTCATATTAAAATTTCATATAAAAACTTGATGGACTTTTGAATGTTTTTACTTTAAAAACATGTTTTCTCACAATGTCTGTGAGATTTTCATTAATCTTAATTTTCCCACATCTATTATTTTAATTTTGAAAAATAGGAACACATAGTTGTAATCGGTACAATATTTTTAGTCTAAAAATATCGACTTAATTTTTCACCAAAAATAATTGTGGATGTGATTAAAATTGATTACGGTGATTAAGGTAAAATTTAGCTTAATAAAAGACCAATCCTTAATTTTAAGGACCATAATGACCTAGAAACTTTTCCATCAGCCATTGGATACCAATAATTAGAAAAAAAACCCAAATGGTAAAAATTTTATGGGTTATTGGGATATTATTAAATGGAAGTACCCAATATAATGTGTCAAGTAGGGGAAAAGGAAAACATGAACATTCCTTACCTTTAACATTTATAAAACTTTGAGATATGTAGAAAACAACTTATTTCTGGTTATACATTTTCTTTTGAATGATAAATGGGATATTTTTAATATGAAAAAATTATCTATAATTTTTAGGGATGATTTAGTTACTTAAAATGCTTAAGAAATGTCAATGTAATGATTATTTAGTTAATAATTAACTAAAATAAATGGTATAATAAATATTAAAAGTCAAAAATATTGATGGAATTTTTGTCATTAATTATTTTTTATGAATATATAATTTTAAATAGATTTAAACTTAATATATTTTAATTCCAACATTTTTTCATATTTTAAAATTTATATTAAATAAATAATGTCAATATTGACATTATTGTTATTTTACAATAAATTATATTTTATTTAATGATTTGAAATTAATAAAAACCCTATATTATTCCAAGTGTTTTTCAAGAATTAATAAATATAAAATATGATCTTTTAATGGACTAATTTATATTTTATAATTAACATACTGACCTATATATGGTAAAAATATTGTTAACACGGTCCAGGTTTAAGAAGTGTTTTATCGCATCAGATGCGCTTCTTTTAAAATTAACATTGAAAACACATGGGATTTTTATTTTATAAATTATATATAATATTTATAATTAATTTTATTTATATTTTATAATAAATATAACTTTATTGAAGTCTTAATAGTTAAATTAATTATGTAATAAAACTGGATTCTTTAATAAAAACTAAAATGAAAAAATAATGGAATTTTAAAAGATAACGAACCAACTTGTTAAAATTCAAATATTTTTTTGTGATGGGGGTTTTTTCAACCATTGTTCCCCTTTAATGCGTTATTTTTCTATTTTGGAGGCACATTAAATAATTTAGACCTCCCATTAATGAATTTTTTTTGGTATTTACGAAATTGACACTCCCCCTCCACTACAAAAAGGCAAGAACTATACCCCTTCCTCACACCTCTCAAGAAAATTTGGATCATCCAAACTCTTCCAGAATATTCTCAAAAATACATATCCTCAAACTAAAATCCACTTTTTGGGAAGGAATAAATCCAAAGAATCCTTTTGAAACAAACCAAAAGGAGTTACCTAATTTAGCGGTAATGTCTTCTCTCATGCTCTTTAGTTTCATTTCCTTTCTCAACATCCCTAAATGTAATTAATCTACTATTATATAGAAAAATTGTATAATAAATATAATTTAATATTTTATCTTAATTTTTTAACCTATACATACAAACACTTCCACCTAATGTATAAGTAACATACTGTTTACGTTTACGGTGAACTATAGCATCACAAAACGATGATTGTTCATTTTTCCTTTACCACCTCTCAAGGTGTCCATTATGATGGAAACTATAATTATATATATATATATATAATTTATTTATACTTATATAATTTTTTTATATAACATACCTATATATATTCTATTTTTAAAAAATACGGTAACGCCCCTTGTGGATGTATAGACTACCACCTTCTCAAAGTATTGTAATTCGTTCACACTATACATGGAACATATTAAGGATAATTTTAACAAAAATATGTAAAATATATGACATAGATATGAAACAAGAATTATAATATACATATTTTTAAATTAATTTTCATTATTTTAATGAGACAAACAAACGAAAGTAGCATTCATGTGTACGTACGACCTACTATCTCAATAAACAGTGCATTTCATTTCATATCTCCAAATTTTATAGATTGTTATAAATACATATTTACTGAATAAGTATGATAATTAAATCATGGTTTAAATTATGGATATGATGAAACCTTTATATAATTCTTAATAACAAAAAATAACAAGTCAATACGTACTTAAGGAAACTAGGTTATTGACACACGAAATAGTCAAAATAATTAATGATTGTTCATAAACTGGTAATAAGATATTATAAGAAGTTAATATTTGATATTATAATTTGATTATGGTTTTTTTAAGTTAATATCACATTTTAAACAAAAATATAGAATAATAAATACCACACAACAAAATGAAGGTTAAGTTAAAGTAATTTCATCTTAATGTACATTCCATTGAGACTTATTTGTTATTTTTTACCAATTCTCTTTTATTTGGTCTATATACTTCCTTTTAAAATGTTTTATCATGAATATAAATAATCTCATGATATTTTAATATTTATATAATATAATTTCTTCATTCATATTTTTATTTAAATTTTTCAATGTGGTATCGGATAATTTGGAATGTTTAAATATTATTCTCTTAAAAAATGTTCTTAATGATTATCATTGTAATATCTATTACTTTTGTGATTATTATCTTTCTCAAAAAACAATAACATTATTTTTATCCTTCTTTCATTTTAAACTTACTTGATTATCCATATTTTCTTATGATGGATATTATTATTTCCTACATTTTATATCATTTTAAATATTGTGTTTACTTTGATATTTAATTGATTAATGGAGAAATTATTGATAAATCAATATCTTTTATTCCATTTGGATATTTTATAAGGAATATTGATTATTAATTAATTATATTACTTTATATGAATAATTATTTGTACATGAAATGAAGAGTGGATCCCAAACATTATATATCTCCTCGATGCATCGACATGTTCTCATAAGACGATTAAATTGGCCAAATTAAATAGGTTTTTACTTGTAGTTTAAAACTTCCTTGAGAATAGATCACGACAGAATAGGTACTTATGTTCCTAATAAATGAAATCCAATAATTTATAATTTCATTCATAGATATTTTAATTATTATTCACCCATGAGATATTTTATCAAAATTTATATGGATACATTTAATTTTCATTTTATTAATTAAATGGAACATGTTTTTGTTTCCTTAATTTCCATAATGAATTTTCCTTATCTATTTATTTGAATAGAATGTGTTATCAGTTATTTATCTTTCCATGGTGATTTATTTCCATTAATTAATTATTTATTCTGCATTACTTACCCTTACTGATAAGTTTAGCTCGACCATATTATGTTTCCATTCTCAATGATATGAAAAAAAATCTTTGAATAAGTTTTCAAGGAAATAGGTTATTTTATTTTTATGTATCATATTTTTATTTCATATTTCCTAAAGTATTATGGGTATCATGTATGTGATATGTCTTTCCAATACTACTAAACTAAATGTTCCGTTACGATTTGATTCTTTATAAATATGCCAATGTGATAAATTTATGCACTGAATTCCTGCTTTTGGGGTTGGAGCATTACAGTTGGTATCAAAGGAAGTTTAGTTGAAACCATGGAAAATAGATTTATAAAATTTAGATTGGGGAAAATAAGCCTAAGATATATTTTTCACATAATACTAGAATAATATCCTATAATTTTGGTAAGATATAGATTTTGTGGGTATTCCAAGCAATACATCCCTATATGGATACTACAAGTGGATGTAGTTCTAGAACAGATGTACCTAGAAGTAATAACTCTGACAAGGTGTGTCCTGCCTGACTCAGTGTAACCTGGTACATAACCAATAGAATTATTATTCACCTGGTGTGACACTCTTGGGGGATACTATAATGATGGTTCACATTTTCAGTACGTACCATTATGAAGTATTTGAATGAAAGGATTTCCAAAAAGTAACAAAAGTTTATGATTCTAGGATTTACGTCGCATAAATTTATTTTAGGTGATATACCATATTTGGAATTATACATTATAATTTTATGAGATAATACAGTATACTCAATTTTTTAGAGGTGGAAAATGGAAAGAAGAATGGTTTCAATACGCATGGAAAATTTATATATTTCCCTATTTATGAAACAAATAAATCTAGTATTGGAATGAAAGAAATAATGAAAATATTAGGGAAACATAATCATGTTATGAAAAATAATCATTCATAAAAGGATCAGCCTATTCCATATAGAAAATATCCTATGATAGATTGATTTATGCGATAAAATCTCCCATCATTTAGTGGGGATACTAATGCAGTTATAGTTGAGAAATGGATTATGTCTTTGGATAAGTTATTTATAGACTTGAAATATAGTGAAAAAGAAAAAGGTTACGTTGGAAGTCTATTGTCTCTAAGGTTATGCTAACCAATGATTAACTCTAATCCAAAATACAACGGATGAATATTAAATTTAACACATGTAATAGAGAACTTTTAAGGATACATTCTTCAATAAATACATCCCTCAGGATCAAAATAATTAGATGAGGAGAAACTTGCTTAACATAAATTAGATGGAAGACTAATGTGTTGGAGAATGTGACGATACCTTTACAAGATCATCCAGGTATGCTACAAATTATATAACCAACTTGGAGTGCAAGACTGACCACTTATTTTAATGTCTAAATCCAAATCTCTAAAGGGGACTAGTTTCTTAGAGTTTTTTTTCATAGGTAGACATTATTTTATGATCCATCAATATGGAGAAGGAATTTTCTATAAACAATATATTCAAGGGAAAGAAATAGTAGAAGAGTTATTCTAAGAATCATGATAAGGAGAAAGTATCTAATAAGAAAAAGAAAACTCAACCTTTTCCATCTTATGACAACTGTGTCAATAAAGCACCCTCGTAAATGTTTGAAGGGACTAAGCGTTTTTAATAATTAAAGGGTATGGGTAACCTAGATAATGATTGAAAAGGGTAGAAGGGAAACACTATTTCCTATGTTTCAAATGTATAGAAGTGGGTAAGTGTGCAAAAGAATGAACCAAGCATCAAGGGAATATACCTCTGAATAAGATAAGGGGTCCAGGTTAATCATATGTTATTAATACAACTAAAGTGGAATGATTAATGTTATTATATATTTGGATAAATAAAAGATGTTATAAAAGTATTTTATTTAATATTTTTCCATCATAAGATTCTTAAAATATGCATTTATTGTACTATAGTAATTTTTCATTAAGTATTTTAGATCAAATGTAAAATATTACTAAGAAATTTTATTTTTTAGAAATTTAAAAATTTCGGAAAACACATAATTGGGGGAACTAAGCCCCTTAATATGTTCCTAATGTTTAGATAGTTATGATGAAATGATTGATTTGGAAAAGTGCAGACTAACTTGGAAATGATTAATGACTTATCGATAAGTATTCTACGCTATCATTGATAGAGTTTACAACACTTTTGGATTTAAGGAATATATCCAATATCATGTTTCCTACATAAGTAATAAGGAATAATTCATGTTTCCATTACGGTTTTATGGTGATTTGAGTTATTACCATATTTCAAGAGGATACATGATGAAGTTATTCACTTGTTTAGAATGTGAAAATTTATAACTACTCTATGTTGATTAAATGATAAGGATAAATTCATTTTGTGAATTCATTTACCTTCCTTCCAAAGTTTTGGATCGTAATATTTTGTAAAATTTATCCATTTATAAAATGTTTGACTATTGGAATATATTTTAGATTTAAATTTTTTACTTCACCATATGATACATCATGTGCTATGATATGATATAGAAATCATTCATGGAGTAATAAAAGTACAATATTATGTTTATAGAAATATATATTTACTTATATTTTTATGGATTGAAATAATTCCTTAACTATAGAAAAAAGTATTTTGATACAAAAATGTTGTCCTAGTACCTTTATTTCTAATGAATCAAATTGACCCTTAGATTATTGTGGATTTACGGCCTTGTGATAGTTAACTTTCACCTAACCATGTTCTCTATAACTCTTCATTAGAACTCAACTGTTAAATTTTCTTTTTTCATCAATGTTTTCATTTCTTGCCTATGTTCTCCTACTATTAACCCTCGTTACATGACCATTGTACTTTCCTTTATCACTTATTATGAATATGTGTTATTAACCCTATTCACGATATGGGTTTTTGAAAAATAGTTTATTTTAAATCCCTATATTACTAAGATTAATTATAAATTTTGAGGTTGTAATTTAATTAAGGTGGTTATAATGTCACATCCTAAAATTCTAAATTAAGAAAATTTTATTTGATAACTTGTATCACACGAATCACCAAACTTGTAAGGGAATATAATACCCTAAGACTTTACTATATAATTACTATTTTAGGTAAATTAAATATATGATATATCTTTCAATGAACTTGACCTTTATTAGCATACATCGCAAGAAACACCAAGTTTAGCTAATGCTAAATAGAACACTGTGTTAGGTTGTGTTACAAGAAAAACTGATTTTTACCTCATTTTAATGGTGCGCCTATTTTAAAAATATTTTTTTTGGAAATTTTATAAATTTTATTTTTCAAAATAAACTTATTTTTAAATTCATAATGTCAAAATTGTCTCAGATTGAATTTTTGGAATATTTCTAAAAGATTCATTCTTTGATGAATAGTAAAAAATACAGCATTTTAGTTAAAAACTACTTTTTGTTTAAATAATTAGTAGTGTTAAATTATATTTGAAACTGGTTTTTTAATTCAATATAGATCCATTATAAATATATTAACCAAATTTATTTCATTTTAATATTTTTTATATTAAAATTGGATGGAAAAACTTATTGAAATTTAGAACATTGTTACTTTAAAAACATGCCTTCCCACCACATCTATGAGATGAGCGTTAATCTTAATTTTTCCATTTCTGTGATTTTAATTTTGAAAATTAGACATAAATGGTGGAAATAAATATAATATTTTTGTTTTTTTAATATCAATTTAACTTTTTACCAAAAATATTAGTGAAATTGACCAAAATTAATTACGGTGATTGAGGAAAAGTTACACTTAATAAGGGACTAAACCTTAATCACAAGGAAAAAATTACCTGAGAACTTTTAAAAAATCTACCGGAAGCCAATAATTCTATAATATCCCTACCTGTATAAAAAAATTCCTTATTGGGATATTATTAAATGGATGTTCCCAACATAAAAGATTAAGTTAGGAAAAAGACAAAAAATGAAATTTTCTTACCTTTAACATTTATAAGACATTGAGATATGTAAAAAATAAAATATTTTCATTTATATATATCCATATGAAATATAAATGGGTTATTTTTATCATAATAATTTTTCTATAATTTTTAGAGATAATCTATCTACATAAATTACTTAATAAATTCCAACATAGTGTTTATTTGGGTAATAATTAACTAAAATAAATGATATTATAAATATTTAAAGTGAAGTATATTGATGGAATTATTGTAATTCATTATTTTTTTCAGATTAATATATCTTTTTACAAATAATTAAACTTAATATATTTTAATTTAAACGTTATTTTTATATTTTAAAATTTAAATTAAATAAACAACCCCAAAAATGACATTTTTGTATTTTTACAATAAATGAAATTTTATTAAATGATTTAAAATTAATAAAAAACATATATTATAACAAGTGATTTGTAAGTTTCAATAAATATCAAATATGATCTATTAATGTACAAATTTATATTTTAGAATTAACAAACTGACCCATATAATGTAAAAACATTGTCAACACGGTCCAGGTTTAAAAAGTGTTTTATTACATCACATGTACTTCTTTTAAGATTAATTTCAAAAAAACATGGTATATTTATATTTTAAATTATATATTATATTAATAATTTATTGGATATATATTTTATGATAAATCTCACTTTATTTTACTCTTAATCGTTAAAATAAGTTGGTTAGAAAACTAGATGATTTAATAAAAACCAAAAATGATAAAATTGGGGAATCATAGAAGTTAAGGAACCTAATTATTAAAATTAAAATATTTTTGTGTGTTGGAGGTTTTTTATACCATTATTAACCTTTAATACATTATTTTTCCATTTTTTTTGTACATTACGTATGTTATATCTCCCATTAATTAATACCTTTTGGTATTTACAGGGCTATCACTCCCCATCCACTATAAAAAAGAAAGAAATCTACCATTTCCACACACATATCAAGCCACTTTGGATTATCCAAACTATACCAAAATAGTATCCCAACATCCCTACACATTACTTATAACCCTAACTTTGGTAAGGAAGAATTCCAATATGATTTTTGGTACAAATTAAAAGGGGTAACCCATTTAAGAGGTAATGTTTTCTCTCCAACTCTCTAGTTTCATTTCCACTCCCCACACCCTAAAATATTATTACTCTTTTATTATATAAAAAATTAAATAATAATAAATATAATATGATTTTTTATGTGTATATTTATACCTACACTTAAAGACACTCTATATAATGGATAATGAACATATTGTTTACAGGTACAACAAACTACCACATCACAAAACAATAATTGTTTATTTTTTCCTTTACCCCATATCATAGTGGCCATTATGATGGAAAATAATTTTATTTATGATATGATATTTATAATTTATTTATAATTATGTAAGTATTTTATAAAACATTCAACTATACATTACATTTTGTGTAAATAAGATAACATCATTTGCAGAAGTGTGGACAACCACCTCCTCAAAAAGATGTGATTAGTTCACACTATACATAGAATGTATTGAGGATATTTTTAATAAAAATATAAAAAATATATGAAATATATATGATACTATAATTATAATATACATATGTATAATTTAATTTTCATTCTTTTAATATGACAAAGAAATGAATGTAGCGTTCATCTGTAAGTATGGCCTACCGACTCCATGAATAATGCATATCATTTCTTATCTCCAAACAATATAGATTATTATAAATACATATGTACAGAATATGTATGATAATTACATAATGATTTAAATTATATATATGATTAAACCATTATCTAATTAATAATAACCACATATAACAAGTCAGAACATAGAAGAGATAACTAGGCTATTAACACCCGAAATAGTAAAAATAATGAAAGATTGTTAACAAATGTGGTCATAAGATACTATAAGAACTTAATAAATGATATTTTGAATATTATTACAGTTATGATATAAGTAAATAACATATTTTTAGCCACAATATAGGAGTATAAGTACCACACAACAAATGAGGGTTAAAGTAAGGTAA
The DNA here is from genome assembly GCA_963277665.1 of Viscum album. NCBI lineage: Eukaryota > Viridiplantae > Streptophyta > Magnoliopsida > Santalales > Viscaceae > Viscum > Viscum album. Next base: position 282,055,714 of record OY728137.1, on the reverse strand, counting down.
TTTCATCTCAATTTACATTCCACTAAGTCTTATTTGTTATTTTTAACCAATTCACTTTTATTTGGTGCATATACTACATTTTGAAATTTTATATCATGAATATAAATAATCTTAAGATATGATAAGTTTCATTTAATATTATTCCTCCATGACGACTATGATTTAAATGTTTGAAAGTGCTATGAGACACTTTTGAATGTTTAAATATTATTCTCCTAAAGAATGTTTTTTTGATTATATTTGAAATCTCACTTCATTTTGAGTTTTTTTTTCTTTCTATTAAAACAATAATTTTATTTTAATAAATTTTCATTGGAAATTTACTTTAATATCAATATTTTTATATGATGGATATTATTATTTCCTAAACTGTATATCATTTTACATAAGGTGTTTACTTTGATAGTTATTTGATTAACTAAGGAACTTTTGATAAATATGTATCTTTTATTCAATATGTTTAATTTTTATGTCATATTGTTTATTAATTAATTGTATTACTTGATATGAATAATTATTTGGACATGTAATGATGGGGGGACCCCATACTTTATATAAATCAGTGATGTATTGATAGGTTCTCTTGAGATGATTATGTTCACCAAATTAAATTGATTTTTTTAAAGGTGATTCCTTGTTCAAAATGACAAAAGAACATATATTATTATAAAAGAAATATTTAAAGAGTCTAAAAGATAGGATCATGTTACAATCTTTTTCATCAAAGTAAATAAGAGAAATGGGAAGGTCTTTGAACCAAGTAATGTCTTGATTGACTCCCATGTTGGCCATTCCATCTGCAACCGTGTTTGCTTATCGATAAAAATGTGTGATTATATTGTTATGATCGCTAAGAAAACGAGAGCATTCCATCCAGCGGGTTGTGATCGGCCAAATTAGATAGGTTTCTACCTGTTTATTAAACTATCCGGATGATGGATATTGGTAGTATAGGTCCTCATGTGCCTAAGACATTACATTGAATAATTAATCATTTACTTGAGGGATATTTGAATTATTATTCAACAATGATATTTTTCATTGATATATATATGGATACATTAAATTTTTATTTCTTTGACTAAACGACTTGTGTTTCAGTTTCTTACCTTGACTTTGAATTCTTTATATCTATTTATTTGAATGGAATGTGATATCAGTTATTTAAATTTCCATGATGGTTTATTTCCATTTATATATTACTTATTCTTTTTACTTACCCTTACTGAGCATTTGAGCTCACCGTTATTTTATTTTCTTTTCCACATGTTACAAAGAATAAATATTTGAATTATATTTGAAGGAAGTAGTTTAGTTTTTTATATAATGTTTTTATTTCCAATTTTCTAATGTATTAAGGGTATCATGTATGTAATGTGGATTTATGATACTTCTAAACTAAACGATCCTTCAGAGTTTGATTCCTTATAATCACGCTAATATATAGACTTAATGCACCGACTCTGGGATTCTAGGGTTCAGGGAGTTAGAGTTGGTATCAAAGGATGTTTAGACTTTGTGGATAAGCATATAAGAACATATAATAATTTTGATAAGATAGATATTATGTGGGTATTTTTAGAAATACATCCTTGCATATTTATTACAAGTGGATGTGGTTCTATAACATATGTACCTTAGAGTATCAACTCTGGGAAAGAGTGTCGGGCATGATTTAGTGTAACCTAGTACAAAATAAAGGGCCTTACTGGGCACCTGGTTTGAAACTCCTAGGGGAGAATCCTAAGATAGTTCACATTTTCATGACTTACCATTATGAAGGATTTGAAAGAAAAGATTTACCTAAAGTAAAATAGTTTTTTATTATAGTATTTACGATGAATAAAATTATGTAATTTGATATGACATATTTGGAATTACAAATCATAATTTGAGGATTCAATCTAGTATATTCAACTTTTTATATTTTTCACCTGAAATAATGAATGGTTTCAATATGTGTGGAATATGTAAAGATCTACCTATTGAGAAAACTAATATAATATGTATTGGAATAGAGAAAATGAGGGAAATATAAGTGTAACTTAATTAGGTTATGAAAAATAACCTTTCCTCAATGGAGAAACATATTCCATGAAGAGAATCTACTATGCTAGATCTCTTTATGAAATAAAATCCCCAATTGTTTAGTAGACCTACTAACAAAATTGTAGTTGAGAAATGGATTAAGTATTTGGAGAATATATTTATGGCCTTTGAATATAGTGAAAAGGAAAATGTTACACTGGATATATATTGTCTCTAGGGTTATGCTGGCCAGTTGTGGTCTCTGATCTATAATACATGGGAGGAATAAGAAATTGGACTCATGGAATGGAGAACTGTTAAGGATACATTCTTTTATAAATAATTCCCTAATAATCAAAAAATTGATATGAATATAAATTTCCTTATCTTAAAGTATAAGGAATAAAAAAGTGTCACGTATTATGAATCTACCTTTACAAGATTACTCAGGTATGTCATGAATTATATATGCAATATGCAGTGCAAGATCGGCCACTTCATTAACGTTATTAAGCTAAATATCAAAAGAACACTAGTTTCAGAGAATTTTTCATCTTATAAAATTATTTTTATATACCATCAATATAGAGAAGTAATTTTATGAAATAAATATATTCAAGAGAAATAAAGAGAATAAGGGGCCTTCTAGGAATCAAGAGAAGGGATATGTGTCCTATAATAATAAGAAAAATCAACCTTTCCATCTTTTGAAAACTAGGTGAAGTCACCCTAGGAAATTTTTAAAGAGGAGAGAGTTTTTTATAAGTGTGGGGATAGGGGTCACCTGGATCATGATTTTAAAGTGATGAAGGGAAACATTGTTCTTCAATGTTTCAACTGTAGGGCGGGGGCACTATAAAAATTAATTACCCAAGTGTGAAAGGAATATACCTTCGAAGAAGATAAGGGATCAAGGTCAAGCATATGTTATTAACATAACTAAAGTGTAATGATTAATGTTCTTATTAAATTTGATCTAATAAATATGTTGTAAACCTATTTTATTTCTGATGTTCCCATCATAAGATTTATGAGATATGTAAGGATTATACTACACTACTTTTTTTAGGTATTTGAGATCATATGATGAATGTTACCAATAAAAATTATATAGTAAAAAATTAATGTTTTCAGAAAACACATGATTTAGATAATGAAAATCCTTAATATGTTTTTGATATTGAGATACGGATGAATAAATTATTTATTTCGAAAATTGATGTCTATATTGGAATAGATTAATGACTTATTGAAATGTATTATATCCAATCATTGATATATTTTACAACAGTTTGGGATTTGTGGAATATATCAAACAACTAGTGTCTTTCATAAGAAATAAGAAAGGCATAATTTTTCTAATAATGTTTTAAGGTGATTTGAGTTATTACCACATTTCAAGAGGATACAAGATGAAGTAATTAACATGTTTAGAATGTGAAAATTTATAACTAATTCATGTTGATTAATGGATAATGATAAATTCATTTTTTGAAATTCAGTGACCTTCCTTCCAAAGTGTTTGATCATAATATTTTGTAAAATTTGACTATTTGTGAAATGATTGATCATTGGATGATATTTTAGAGGTATATGTATTACTTCACCATATGATGCATCCTATGCTAAGAGATGAAGTATAAATAATTTGAGGAATAATAAAATGAATAGAATATTTTTATAAAAATGTATATTTAATTATATTATTATGGATTGAAATAATTCATTAACTGTATAAAAATGGTTTTGAAACAATAATGTTGTCTTAATACCTTCACTTCAAAGGAATCAAATGGCACCTTACATCATCTCATGTTTATAGACTTGTGATTTTTAAATTTACCCTAACCATGTTCTCTATAAATTTTCATTAGAACTTGATTTTTTGATTTTTATTCTGTATCTATGTTTTCATTTCCCACATATGTTCCCCTACTACAGAACCTAGTTTTCTAACCATTGTAACATTCTTCCTCTCTTATTAAGAATTTATGTTATTAACCCTATTCATGATGTGTTTTTTTTAAACATATTTCATTTTTAATTCCAAGATAATGGGGATCAATTTTAAATTTTGAAGAAGAAATTTAACTAAGGTAGGGAGAATGTAACACCACATAATTCAAAATTAAGAACATTGTATTTGATCACATGTATCACATGCATACCCAAGCACGTAGGGGAATACAATACTCTAAGACGTTACTATATATTTACTATTTTAAGTAAATTAAATAAATGATATATCCTTCAATGAACTTGATATTGAGTTGTCCTATGTCACATGCAACTCCACGTTAAGCTTACACTATGCACATCACTGAGTTAGCTTGCGTTATAGTCAAATATGAGTTTTACCACCTTATAATGGAGCACTTATTTTAAAAATAAAATTTTAAAATCTTATAAATTTTAGTTGTCAAATTAAAATTAATTTTTTAATTCATAATTTCAAAATTATAGTAGGGTGGATTATTCATATTTTTCTGTGAATTTTCATTTTTTTACGAATAGTGAAAAATTCCACATTTTAGTTAAAAACTACCTTTTCATTAAAATAGTTATTAATGTTAAATTATATTTTAGTTTTTTTATGAGTGAAAATAGATAAATTATAAATATATTAACCCAATTTAAGTCATTGGAATCATTTTTATATTTAGTTGTATATAAAAACATATTTAACATTTGAACATTTTTTCTTTAAAACCCCACATTCACACAATGTCAATGAGATTAGCGTTAATATAAATTTTCCAACTTTTTTATTTGAATATTAAAAAAATACACACAAAATTGTAATAATAAAAATATTTTTGGTCTAATAAGGTCAACTTAATTTTTTTCAAAAAAATATTAGTAACAATGACTAAAATTAATTACGGTGATGAAGATAAAATTATGCTTAACAAGGGACTAAACCTTAATTATAAAGACAAAATGACCTGTAAAATTTTATAAAAACATTGGATGCCTATAATTCAACCATATTCCAAAATAGAATAAATTATATGGGTTATTTTGATACTATTAAATGAAATTTATCAATATATAATGTTAAGTAAGCAAAAAAAGACAAAAAGGGAATGTTCCTAACCTTCATAATTTATAAAAATTTAAGATATGTAAAAAAATATCATATTTATAGTTAAAAATATCCTTATGAAATAAAAATGGGTTATTTTTATGATAATAATTTATCAGTATTTTTTAGAAATGAATTAGTTACGTAAAATATTTAAGAGATTACAATATAGTGATTATTTAGTTAATAATTAAATAAAATAAATGACACTATAAATATTACAAGTGAAGTATATTGATGGAATTTTCATAATTAATTATTTTTTGAAATTAATTTATCACATTAAAAAGCTTCAAACTTAATAGATTTAAATTCCAATATTATTTTTATATTTTATATTTTTAATTAAATAAATAATGTCAAAATTATCATTATTTTTATTTTATAATAAATGATTTCTTATTAAATGTTATAATTTTAATAAAAATCCAACATTATGATAATTAATTTGTATGTTTTAATAAATATGATCTATAAATGTACAAATTTATGTTTTATAATTAAGATATTGACCCATATACTATAAAGATATTGTCAACACGGTCCGAGTTTATGTAGTTTTTATGGCATCACATACATTTGTTTTAAAATAAATTTCTAGAAAACATGGGTTTTTTTATTTTATAAATGAGATATAATATTAATAAATCATTTGATATATGTTTTATAATAAATATGACTTTATTTTAGTTATAATTGATAAATTAATTATGGTATAAAACTAGATGGTTTAATAAAAACCAAAATGATAAAATTGGGGAATCATAGATGTTAATAAAAAAAATTATTAAAATTCCATTTTTTTTTTATTTTTGAGGTATTTTACACCATTATTACCCATTAATATATTATTTTTCCATTTTTTGAGTCACATTATGTACGTTGGACCTTCCATTAAGAAATACCCTTTGGTATTTACCAGAGTGTCACCCCCACCCTCCACTATAATATGGAAAGCATTATACCCCTTCCTCAAAACTCTCAACCCACTTTGGATCATCAAAAATATACTCAAATAGTATCCCAAAATACCTCCCCTCAACCTATAATCCTTCCTTTGGGAAATATTAAATCCATGTAATCCTTTTCGTATAAACCAAATGGAGTTACTCGATTAAGAGGTAATATCTTCTCTCAAGCACTCTAGTTTCATTTCCATTATCAACCCCCTAAACTATTATTCACCAATTATTATATAACAAAAACATTATCATAAATATATTATGATTTTTTTGAATGGTAAGACCTATACTTACACACACTTTCATAAAATATATTATGAACATATTTTTTATGTGTACGGCGAACTACCGCCTCACAAAATGATGGTTTTCATTTTTCCTTTATCGCCTCTCATAGTGATCATTACGATAGACACTATATTTTTATATGATAATTATTATATTTGTAAGGTATTTATACTTATGTAATTATTTTATAAGAAATACCTTTATACATCTTGTTTTGTATAAATATGATAATGATGTTTGTGGAAGTGTGGACTACGGCCTCCTCAAAGTTTTGTGATTCGTTCGCTCTATACATGGATCATATTAAGGGTAATTTTGATAAAAATTTGTAAAATATATGACATATATATGATACTGGAATTATAATATAAATTTTTCTAATTTAATTTTAATAATTTTAACGCAATAAATAAATGAAATTAGTGTTCATGTGTATGTACAGCATACCGTCTCCATGAACGGTGCATTTCATTTGATATCTCTAGACTTTATATATTATTTTAAATGAATATGTACTAAATATTTATGATAATTAAATTATTTATTACATTATGGACATGATTAAACCATGATGAAATTAATAATGACAATAAATAACAAGTCTAAACATACTTAAGAAAACTAGGAGATTAACACTTGAACTAGTCAAAATAATTAAAGATTGTCAACTAATGGGTAATAAGATATTATAAGAATTTATTATATGATATTATGAATATTAGTTTGGTTATGTTATAATATAGTAACATATTTTAAACCACTATACTGGAGTATAAGTACTCCAAAATAAAAGTAATGCTAAGGTAAGGGAATTTCTTCTCAATTTACCTTCCATTGAGACTTATTTGTTATTTTGCACTGATTCATCTTTATTTGGGGTATATACTACCTTTTGACATGTTATATCATGAATATAAATATTCTCATGATATTCTAAGTTTCTTTTAACATTATTACATCATGGGGATTATGATTAAAATGTTTGAAATTGGTATGGGACACTTTTGAATGTTTAAAGATTATTCTCCTAAGGAATGTTCTCAATGATTATCTTTTCAATATCACTTAATTTTATAATTGGTATCTTTTTCTTGAAACAATCAATTTATTTTAATAAATTTTTATTTTAACTCAACTTGAATATCCATATTTCCATATTATGGTTATTATTATTTCTGAAACCCTATATCATTTTACATACATTGTTTACTTTCACATTTATTTGATTAACTAAGGAATTATTGGCAAATCAATATCTTTTATTAAATATGAATATTTTATCCAGAATATTGATTATTAATTTATTCCATTACTTTATATGAATAATTATTTTTACATGAAATGATGGGTTGAGCTCATAATTTTATAGTTCTTTGATGCATCCACAGGTTCTCATTAGACAATTAAGTTGGCCAAATTAGAAACAATTCTACCAGTAGTTTTTAACTTTATGGAGGATGGATCTTGAAAATATATGTCCTCGTGTTCCTAAGAGATGATATAAAATAATTAAGAATTTAATTCATATATATTTCAATTTTTATTCATCCATGATATTTTTTATCAAAATATCTATGGACACATTTAATTTTCAATTCATTGATTAAAGGTAATTTGTTTCAGTTTATTACCTTCCCATATCTAGTTATTTGAATAGAATTTATTATCATTTATTTTCCTTTAAATTTTGGTTTATTTCCATTTATTCGTTATTTCTTCCCCCTTACATTCCCTTACTAATCAATTGATATCACCCTTATTATTTTTCCTTTCCCAGGTTATGAGAAAGAAATATTTGAAAATGATTTCAATGATGAAGTTTATTTTATTTTTATGTATGTTTCTTTTATTTCCTATTTACCAATGTATTATGGGTATCATGTACATAATCTATATTTCTAATACTACTAAACTAAACATCCCTTTGGGATTTGGTTCCTTGTAATCATGTAAATTTAATTAACTAATTCACTGACTCTAAGCTTCTGGAGCCAGGGCATTACAGTTTGTATCAAAGGATATTTACCGACAAACATGGTAACTACATTCAAAAAACATAGATTAGGGAACATAAACCTGAAATATACATTGAGTAGATCATAAAATAATAACCAAGAATAAGTCAAGCACTCGAGTATCATTTCCACACCCCCACTATAATAAGGGAAACACTATACCCCTTCCTCATACTTCTCAAGCCACTTTGGATCATCCAACCTATTCCAAAATGTTATTCAAAAATCCCTCCACTCTACCTATAATATACCCTTTGTAAAGCAATAAAAATAAGGAATCATTTTAGTACAAACCAAAAGGAGTTACACAATTAAGAAGTAACGTCTTCTCTCAAGCTCTCTAGTATCATTTTCATTCTCCACCCCATAAAATATCCTTATTCTATTCTTATATAACAACACCAGTATCATCAATATACTAGTATATTTTTATGTTAACTGTTAGACCTACACTTACACACACTTTCATCAAATAGATAATTAACATATTTTTTACCTGTAGGGAGAACTACCACCTCACAGAATGAGGATTATTCATTTTTCCTTTATCACCTCTCATGGTGGAAATTATGATGAAAAAAATATTTATATATGATATATATGATATTTATAGTGTCTTTATACTTATGTAATTATTTTATAAAACATACCTTTATACAAACCATTTTTTCTAAATATGATAATGTCGTTTGTGGAGTGTAGAATATGGCCTCCCACTACAGGAAAAAGACCATTTCCTGGTGAGGTTTTTTGAAATGACGGTAGTTTAAACAGCCGCCATATGATTCTATGGTGGTTTTTTGAAACTACCTCTAAAGTGTGATTTGGAATAAAATAGGAGGTGGTTTCCTAGATTTAGTTTCAGTTTATGGTAACTGTCATTGTGTGTGCATTTCACGGCAGTTTAAATGGTTTTAGCCCCCCCCCCCCCCCCCCCCGAGGAAACTGGGTTTTTTTTCACGGCTGTTATAACCGCTGTGAAAAAAATCAGTTTCACCCGGGGGAAAGTTCTGCTAAAACCATTTAATCAGCCATGATATAATAAAGTTTTATGAAATCTATTTAGAAGCGGTTAAAACCACTGCTAAAAAATATCAGTTTTGTCAGGGAAAATCGCCGCTAAAACCATTAAAATCACCACGAAATAATAAAATAATATGAAAATTTGTTAGCAGCGGTTAAAACCATAGATAAATTATTTTCCATAGTAGCAGTTTTAACAGAAACTGATAGAATAATACCATAATTGTAATAGAGGTTAAAACTTCTACTATATATATTATATTTATTTTGCAGCGGTTATAGCCGCCGCAAAAGCCAAATTTAAAAAAAAATGCAGCTGATACTACAGGCCCATTAACAATAACTTGAAAAAAAATATTCCAATAGATATAACATATAATACATCATGAACACAACACATCAAAACCACCCCAAATCACAACCACCCCACATCACCACCACCACACATAATAACCACTACACATCACAACCACCACGCATAATTTAGTTTCAATAAGGATTTGTATCATAATTAATAAATTATTATGAATGGTATTAACATATAAATACAATGTTGAATGTGAAACCAATTTAATAGTTCGATATGTATTCTTAATCATTTTCATATGTGGTGAGGATATACAAACATAAATAGAAGGTTTTATAAAAACCAAAACAACACACTATCTCAAAATAAGTCATAAATGGAAAACACAGTTAGTGTTTCCATATAAGAATAAATAATAAGAATAAGTAAAACCACCCAAATGTACATATAAATAAGGGGAGATGAAGGATCCCCAACATTGAATAAATCTTAAAGCAGAAATAAACAAGAACCAAGGATAAACCACCGCTGATCTCAAGTGAATCACTTTTGAATCCAATGAATAATAAGAATCCATAAAAAACCACCCAAAAAATAAGAGAATTTCAACTATAATGAACTCTTGAATATAATATAGAGATAATAATGGGGTAATATGGAAGTAGAGTAATACCATGAATCAAATAACTTCAATCTAAATGATTCAATGTGATCTATGTCGTTTGGAACACCACGGGAGGTGACTGGGGAAGGGGAGGATGTGTAAGGTCAACCAATAATTGAGGAAAAGTATAAAATTTTAAAAAAAATGAGGTAATAAAACTCCTATTTATAATTGAATCACACTGAAATCTTCCAAAACATGGTTAATATCCAAAACTCTTGTGGTGGGTTTGTTAAAAGTGTAATCTAGAACCCTTGTTTTCATTTTTGTCTTTTTTCCCACTTTAAAATGGAATTTGGCATCCCATAAATCCTAGAACATTGAGTGGTCTAATTCATAGTGGTTCTTCCATATTCTTCCATGTATAGAATCCATGACCTAGTTCCCATTTCCCAATCATTTTATCCTCACCATGTCCAAGGCTACAACGTGGTGAGATTAGGTTTCCTATTTTGGAGAGGTGGTCCTCTGATATTCCATGCCCACCCAAGGGAATTTCAAGATTCTCATGGTGCATAGGAAAGCCACTAGGACAAAACGCATAACACCATGTCATCCTCAAGTCATGGTTATATATCCTATTTTACACAAGATCACTCCCAATATAAAACTGCCTCATTCATATCTACACAAGTCATTACACAAGCCGTGATGGACTTCAATAGGCTAAAACACAACCTCAAACCTCAAAATCACCACAAAACTCTCCCTAAACATCCCCAAGACATGATAATTCACAAAGGGAAGTTCATAAAGGATATGTACAATTACACTCATTTTATTTATTTTGGTTTCCCTATTATTTCTCAATTTTAAATCAATGTGACAATATTTTCCCCAAAAGTATAAGAACAATGTGTGGATTTATTCCTATTTTAATGGGATAAATGGTGATTTCTAGATCTCCTATATCAAACCCAATAAAAAACTGATATCAAAACCCCCACATTATCTTAATGATTGGGTTTCTTCATTCACATTGGTTTTCCATCCATAGGGTTGGCATCAAGACAAGTACATTTGATTTTAAACATCAGTTTAAACTACATTAAACCTCATATAATAAGGTATTTTTCATATTATCTTAAAATATAGATTATTTTATTCATTTTAAGATGATGTTAAACTATGTTATACATATTCCATCTTGTAAGAGTTGAAAATTTGTAGAGCAGTCTACCTAGTAATACCTATCTTCCTCTACATATTATCCAAATCTACACAAGGATCCTTAGCATGTGGTTATTTATCCATAAACCTATGTTATGAATAAAATGACTCTTACCCTATGAGAGAGACAAATATACATAGGGGTATTATATAAGAACTATATGTGGATTGATTCATTATGTTTCAATATATGTAATGATGTTGGGATCTCATATAATAGTCCTTGGTGAAAATTATAATCACACTTGTTATACCCTGAAGGAGATACCCTTCCTCATTCACATCAATGTTTTTATTTATTTCTCACATAATGGTTCCAATACATCTCATACTTCTCCTCCTGTACACATGAAATTTTTTATAGAGGACCATTTCCAAAAACTATGAATGGATTGATTCCTGTTACAATATGATATGTTTTTTTATCATTCATCCTCGAGTAAAAAACATAATAAATTTCGGAAAAATGAATCATAAAACATGATTCATGATAAAAAAAGAATCGAAATACATGGTGCATACCACACTCGATAAATCAAGACATAAAAGGAAACATCAGAAATCAATAAAATACATAAAATGAAACATGAAAAATCAAGAAAATGTTATGTCGTGAAAATATTTGGTAGAAACTATGTGCCAAACATGAAACACATACAAACTAACTGTTACCATATTTTACCTACATATCAACAAAACAACTAATCATGGCCCGATGATTAACAAATCTTATCACCATCTCCACCTCCATCTCTACTTCCTACTACCACCTAAAAGAACATTATAATGAAAATTAAAAATTATTGGATATTTATATTTAAACATAAAACCAATAAAATTTTGAAAACTAAATTATTTTGAATTTTTGAGATTTACCCCCTCATAACCAGTTACTGCAATACCACCGGGGGAATATTTGGCTGTCTTATGGTATAAATCAATCAACGCTTTTTGAAAAGTGAATATGTGAGCCCCTTGGTTGTGAACTGTGTTTCGTAGAGAAACAATCACTCTCTAGGTATCTCAGGGCATGGATTGTCTAAAACCAGGAGTAGATGCATCTTGAATCCCCAGTGCCCTACCAATGACCTTAGATGGTACAGGTCCCGAAACAATTATGCGCACTCTACCAGGATTCTCCTTCCCAAGGACTTTAGCAACCGGTTATCCTAGGAGATTGAGTTGGACTCTGCTGGATTGGTATATGACAGTTTTTTAATTTTTACCTATAAATCAAATAATAGTAATATTAGAAGAAATATATATATTAACATAATAACAAATGATAATAAGTTATTATGATTAAAAATTAATTCATGCCCCAACTTCTTTTTTTTCTCATTAACAGAACTTCCATTATATTTTTGGTGAACATTCAACCACACATCTGTTCGGGATGCTTCGTTCCCTAAAATTTGTGACTGCATTAAAAAAACATAAATAAAAAATTTAATATATTAAAAAACAAAATTTCTTATAAATATTTAAACTAATGAAAAGATTACCAGAGCATATCGGCTTCTAGAAAAACTCTCTCACCCCGTAGTGTGAGGGATGACCTTCTTAGCCCGAATTGATCCATTCTTTCTTGAAAGATCCTGAAATAAATAAAAATAAATTTAATAGTAATGTATTAAATGTCATATAATTTTAATATACATGTATAAATGTAAAATGATATTATTATAAGAATATATATTTAAATACCATCTACTTCTGATCAAGATGTCTGTCAACAAAAACTTTACATTTCTCTTTGGGTACCCCATCAGGTAGCTTGTCATACATCTATTGTGCGGTCAACAATGTATCATTGACATCGCCCCACAATATCCATTTAAATTCTTTCCATTTTTGCCAAGATTTTTCAATGTCCACTTTCATGCTATCACATCAGCAACCGTAATGTGGAAAAACATCTGTACACAGAAATTTTTTTTGAAAATATTAATAACATGAAATTCAATTACACCATAATGTATTAAAATTACATTTATTTGGGAATCAAAAACATCATTTTTACAACTTTTATGCATATATATCCAATCATCATATAAAATAGGAAGGGAAACGGGCTCTGCGGCCAGCTGGCCAAAAATCTGTCCAAATAATCCTATGGTGTCATCCGTAGGGACCCCATATGAATAAAATGGGACAACTATCTTCTCTCAGGTCAGATTCCATGCATCTGAACTTTTTATATTTTTATCCACAGTCACATTAATTCTATATTTAATGAACAAATAGTTAGTATAGAAAAAGTGCTATTAATTTATTCATATTTAAATTTGTACCTATAATAATCACCCTCTAGTATCCCCATGAAGAACTAGAAGTGGAGCACCGCTCCCCCACTACTAAGGCTCTTGAAGTGGGAGGCGATGACTAGGATACTAAAGTGACTCTCAAAGAGGGTGTGAGAGATGGTGTAGGGGGAGATGATGTAGTTGGGTAGGCGGATGGTGGCTCAGATGTCATAGGGAGGGAAACAGATGGTTCTTCATCTGTCCTAGTGGTTGATAAAATAGTATATTACTTCCTCCTTGGAATTCCTATCAGTTAATAAAATAAAAGTAAGTTTATAAAATATATTTCAAAAAAATATGCATAAAAAAAAATTAAAAAAATAACATATGCATAATACTAACAAAAAAATATACATTACAATGACAATGAAAGATTGCACAAATAAAATAAGTGGTTTCTAAATGAATTCATAAAATTACATACAATCATTTTCTCCTTCAATCATATTAGTTTTCTACCCCATTACTTTATACACTTAATTCACCCTTTCTAGAATAATATTTTCAATATCATGGTGGACACATAATTCTAAATCTAGTTGTTGATGAGATTCAATGTTAGAGGTCAAATCTTCCACTTCATCACCCATATCATACAAATATATTTTCTTTACGTGAGAAACGTCACTCCATCCATCATCCACAACCTAATTCAGATAATATACCATTTTTTTCTTCCTATTATAAGATATATGGATCATGTATTTTATCGCGTTGTCGATCACGTCAAATTATTTGTTTAATATTGACTAAAATTTCGGCATTATTGCAGCAACCCTAGGTTGTCTCTCGACGAAGCCTTATATCATTAATTTAAAAAGAGGGTTTTGATTATGAAAGCAGAAGGTTATTGAGGTTTAGGAAAACTTGTGGGTTTGATGATTAAAAATGATAATATAAAATTAAAGTGATAAAAAAAATATAGAGATTAACATAATTAATTAAGCGTGATCAACCTGGGGTATTCTCATGATGTTTATCCTTCATCGCTTCATGATATAGGGTTATGATATTTTAATCACGGGTTTTTAACACCTAGAAATAGAATGTTACTGAGTTTATACTAGGATACCTCCAAGGGTTTAGTCAAAAACACACAATGATTCACCGGACACCGCCGATGATTGGGTGAATTATGTTTGACTTCATAACCGAAACTTACCAAGGAAACCGACGAAGAACTCAATGCGCTATCCAAGTTTGTATGTTATTTCTTTGTGATACCATGAAATAAATTTACATGGACTTTATAGTGCTTATGTGAGTTCATTTGACCAATATGAACCACAAAAACACCGCAATTGAAAGGGGGAAAAGAAAGTGGTGAACGGTGTGTGAAACATCACATGAATGGGTACCCCCAAACATGAGCATATGAGTTGAGAATGACATACCAGTACATAACTCAATAAAATAATAATAGAGGATGATGAAAAACAACAAAAACACCTGGAATACAAAATATCATTCAAATATTACAAACATGAAGCTTGGGATTTACATCACGTTCCTCCCTAGGTGATTACAAGGGGTTTAGAAACCCATGGGAGAGGAGGAAGAGAATCATATTGGGGTAGAACTTACCATAGCCTCTAGAACTGCTATGGATGTTGAGAAGAATCCTTGGGGACTTCAAAATGGAAGCACCTTACTTCATGGCCGAACTTTCTAAGGGGGTGCCCAAGGTGTCTTTTTATAGCAATAATGAGAAGTGGTTTTGGGCACCCATATTTTGATAAACCACTTGGAGAAAGGTTTTTGGCTACTAGACAGTCGAATCTACCTTTTGAAAAATCTATAAATTTGTATCCCCATGTCTTATCTATCAGCATCGAATATTTGGAACCATTTGGAAAAATACAGCTTGAGATATTGGTAAAATACAGAACGCCACTTTTGACTTTGTGCATATTCAGTGGCTTGGACATATCAGTTCGGATGGGACCCTTAAAATCCGAATGGGGATTGGGTTTCTGGATTCAAAATGTAGCCAATTAAATTTTGGATCGGCCCACTAAATATCATCCCATTTGGATGCACTGATTTCTCTTAATATTCAAAACAGTGGATAGATGTCCATGGATCCACGCAATTTTGGCCCAATTTTCTTCCACTTCATCAAGGGCCCTCCAAATCATCTCCACCAACATTGAAATAATAAAAACATGTAACATTTCCAATTATAATATTGATTAAAATTAATTAATTTATTCAAACATAAAGTGCAATTTATTATTATATTTATAATATTCATTAAAAAACTAGTTTAAAACAACGGTGTAAGGGTGGAATAAAACAGTGAATCGTGGTACGATCACACCCCCACACCTAAACATTTGCAATCCTAGGAAAATTCACATATCCAAATAAAATGATGCAAATATATATTCCCAAAATCATGAAGATTTAATATTTGGGGAAATTTTAACTAAAGTAATGTGATCAATGCACGAGCCACACCAAGGAGTTCTTCCTAGTGAAAATAGAAAAATATGTCTCATAAATCATATCATAGTGAAATTAAAAAAGATTCATGATACCAAATTTATCAAGTAATTTAGAAGTCAACCATGAAACTAACTCTCCATGTGTGTGTGTGAAAACCATTACATGTTATTCTTTCCACTTGCAATCCGATAAATAAAGGTTATTTTAACATTTTTCAGCTTAAATGATTTTTTCCACCAAACCTACCCAACCTCCTTTGGAATCATATTTTAAGACCCACTCATTTAAGCATTCCCATAAGTCAAACCATAAGCTCCTGACCTATATATCCCCATATGTTTCACATTTCATCACTCCCGTCATTTATTTATTTTTTTAGAAGATGCATTTAGAAAAAATCTCACACTAATCTCTCAACCCTTGTTTGATCTCCTCACGACCCTAATTGTAATAGTTATAACAAGATCAAAGGTTTAGGAGGAGTGGTTTTTGACCTGACCAAGACACAACCTTTTTTTCGGGTGTACAACAGTCGGACATTAGGTACACATGCATAGGTCAATCTGGTACAGTAATGAAACAGATCGGATAAGGAACGAACGTATGGATATATCATTTAAACCTGAAAAATATTAACCCAACATATATTTACCTTATATTATGTAATAAATAATCACACTTTGTGGTTTGGTGAAAATATTTTTGGAGATATTAGTGACACAGTTTTCCTAAAAACTACTCACGAAAGTAGCATCAATCATCTCAAAGGTATCACATAGATACGGCCATTTATATCATTAAAAAAACCAATTCACTAAAAAAATAAAATCACTCCGTGATGTTAAATTCATACAAGTATTATTTTTATCCTTCTTTATGGTATTTTTACTTTCCCACCTTTATGGTCACCAAATCATCGAACTTTGAAATTGTTGATGGGGAAAAATGAAAATAACATAAAGAAGGATAAAAGAGAATAAATGAGAAAACGATGAAAATTCATAACTAACCCAGGAATGTATCCACCCCCCACACCTAGAATGTGCAGTGTCCTCACTGAAATAATTGAGAATATGAGAAAGAAGGATAAAACCTGGGGTTTTTTATTTGTATGATGCATCGAGAAGGTGGATTTCCTCCACCGGATTCTTCAGAAAATCCTCAGAGAAGTATTTATGTCGCTTCCCATTGACGGTAAGACATTGTCCACTCTGATCATGCAAAATCTGTATTGCACCAAAAGGGTAAACATTAGTAACATTATAAGGACTGAGCCATTGGTAATGAAGCTTACCTAGGTGGAGCATAAGCCTATAATTTTACATGAGGACCTTCTCACCAATATGGAACTTCCGCTGGTGAATCATGCTATCATGAATAGCCTTTGTCTTCTCTTTATAGATCTGGGAGTTTTTATATGCATCACGTATAATTTCTTCCAACTCTTGAATCTAGAGCTTTCTTTGCTCACCTACATCGGAAAGGATCATATTACATTGTTTAACAGGCCAATATGCACAGTGTTCTACCTCCACTGGGAGGTGACAAGCCTTTCCAAACATAATTCTGTATGGTGACATTCTGATTGGGGTTTTAAAAGCTGTATGGTACGCCCAAAGTTAATCATCCATGCACAAACTATAATCTTTCCTATTGGGTCGTACCATTTTTTCCATGATTTTTTTAACTTCACTATTTGATATTTCTGCATGTCCATTAGTTTGGGGGTGATGTGCAGTGGAGACTTTATGATCAACCCCATACTTACGAAGAAAATTTTTCATGTTGTGATTGAAAAAATGTTAACCCTGATCACTAATGATGAATCTTGGTAAACCAAACCTACTGAAAATTTGGGACCTCACAAAATAAACAACCACTCGAGAGTCATCGGTCCTGGTGGCCTTTTCTTCCACCCATTTAGATACATTGTCAACAGCCAATAAGATGTACACAAACCCAAATAAATTTGGAAAAGGCCCTATAATGTCAATACCCCATGCATCAAAAATTTCACAGAATAACATGGGTTGTTGGGGAATTTCATTCCTCTTGGAGATATTCCCTTTGAATTGACAACGATTTCATGACTTACAAAATATATGGAAATACCTATACAATTTTGTCCAATTAATTCTTGAGTCAAGGACCTATCGAGCTGTACGTTGAGAGCCAAAGTGTCCCCCACATTCCAAGGGGTGGAAGAAGGTCAAAATAGAGGTGAACTCATGGTCAGGGACACACCGATGAACTACTTGGTCACTAAAAATTCTCCACAAGTATGGGTCATCCCAAATGTACCAACGATAATCATTATTAAGTATTTGGGATTGTGAAATGTTGAAATCCGTGGGGACCCTAGATGTTACTAGAAAATTCACAATATCCGCATACCAGGGTGTAAGGTCCACAATATCACAAAGGTTATCATGAGGGAAGAATTATCTAATGGGTAGGGGTGAGTCAACATGATGGTCCAATGGTGGGAAAATCCTACTAATGTGGTCAGCTACAACATTTTACACCCCCACTTATCTCTAATCTCAAGGTCAAACTCTTGGAGTAGGAGCATCCACCGTATGAGATGGGGTTTGGCTTCAGGTTTCTTTAAGAGAAATTGAAGGGAAGTATGGTCAGAAAACAAAATCACTTTTTGACCCAAGATGATATGAACAGAATGTTTCCAAGGAAAACACAATATAAAGAAGTTCTTTTCCTGTGGTTTTGTAGTTTACCTAGGCAGGGTCAAGGGTATGCGAGGCACATGCAATGACATGAGGAGCCTTCTCAACCCTTTGTGATAAAACTTCCCCAATTTCAAAGCTAGAGGAATTACACATAAGCTCGAAGGGGAGATCCCACCTTAGAGGTTGGATGATGAGAGGTGATGTGAGAATCTTTTTTAGTGAATTGAATGCATCCTCACAATTTTTATCAAACACAAACTCATAATCTTTTTTGCAATGACCAGGATAATGGAAGTGCAATCTTACTAAAGTATTTAATGAATCGGTGGTAAAAACTAGTATGTCCCAAGAAAGATCGCACCTCACGAACACATTTTGGATATGGAAGGGTTGAAATTAATTCAATTTTAGATTTATCTACTTGAATTCCCTTATTTTAAATTACATGCCCAAGAACTATCCCTTTCTCAACCATAAAATGGCATTTCTCACAATTTAAACAAGATAATTTTCAATGTAGTGGCGGAGGGCATAACCTTGGTGTTCCAAACAATCATAAAAATAAGTTCCATATACCATGAAATCATCCATAAAGACTTCAATAAAACTCTCAAGGTACTCAAGAAAAAATAATCAACACACATCGCTAAAAAGTACCAAGACCATTACATAGACCAAATGGCATCTTTCTGTATGAAAATGTGCTGAATGGATAGGTAAATGTTGTCTTTTCTTGGACCTTAGGGGCTATATGGATTTGGAAATAACCCAAATAGCCATCGAGGAAACAATAATGGGACTCACCAGCCAGTCGTTCTAACATTTGGTCACTGAAAGGTAACGTAAAGTGGTCATTTCGCGTGGCTTGATTTAGTCAATGGTAGTCAATACAGGCTCACCAATTGTTCCTCACACATGTTGGAACCAATTCATTCCTTTCATTTGACACAACTATTATTCCTATTTTTTAGGCACAATTTTCACTAGGCTTACCCATTTACTATTAGATATAGGATAAATGATCCCCGCAACAACTAATTTACTGACTTCCAATTTTACCACTTCAAGGAGAGTGGGATTCAACCGGCGTTGAGATTGAATTATGGGCTTAACCTCATCATCCAAAAGTATATGCTTCATACAAATAGATGGGATAATCCCGGGAATATCAACCATTGTCCATCCTATTTCCTTTTTACACTCTCTCAAAATTTTGAGCAGTTTTAATTCCTGTTGTGGAGAGAGGTTATTGGAAATAATGATAGGAAGTTGGTTAATACCCTCAAGATATGCATATTTTAAATTAGAAGGAAGTGGTTTAAGTTCCAACACCAGTGGTTTTTGTATTGATGGAGGGGATTTAGTGGGAGTGAGGTCCATTAAACTATCTATATGCTGATGTTTAATCTCTAAACATAGAGAATTTGTAGAAATGAGATTTGCCGAATCATCGACGGTCAGGGGTACCTCATAATGAACACACTCATCAATTAAAGCAAAAAATTTACACTTTTCAGAAACCACAAAACACTAAAAACATGACTCAAAAATTAAATCATCCAAGGGTGAAGAAAAAGAAAATGAATCAGAGTTTGGGTCGAGGAGAGAATTTTGTGTGTGTGTATCATTTGAGAGCACTTCCATCGAATAGAAAGGAAGAGTGGAGTGCTCTTCAACGGGTTGTTTCATAGCCTCAAGGATGTTAAAACTTACCTTTTATCCTCCGAATTCCATGGAAAGTGTACCGTTATGAAAGTTGATGATCATTTTTTCTGTTTTGGGAAATGGACTCCTATGTATGAGAGGATCATGTCCTTGGATTCGGGTATCTTCCATCTCAAGAATGTAGACATCAGTAGGGAAGATGAGATTCTTAAATTTAACAAGGACATCCTCAATCACTCCTTTCGGATGTGTTTTACTCTGGTTAGAAAGTTTCACGACAATTCCTGTTGGTTGAATTTCTCCAACCTATAGAGAAGTATACACGGAGTGAGGCATTACATTAATGGAAGCACCTAAATCTAGCATAGCATCAGAAAATAAGGTCTCCCCTATGGTACACGTTATTGTGAATGTTCCATGATCCTTGTATTTGGTTGGCATTTCTAGTTGAATCAAGGCCGAGGCATTCCTACCCAAGTTGACTCTCTCATTCCCCTTCATCCTTCGTCTATGGGTGCAAAGTTCTTTAAGAAATTTGGAATAATGGGTAATTTGCATGACTGCATCCAATAAAGGAATATTAACTTGAACATTTCTAAATGTATCCATTATCTCATTTTTAATATCATTATCAAAAAATTTCTTATATTTAGAGAGTCTTTGTGGGAAAGGAAGAGGAATGGATTGTTCATTTGAATCATCAACGATAATTTGATTGCCCTATTTATTTTGTTTTTCATTACATTAAATTTCTGAGGGTTGGGAAGGAGTGTTTTCAAGAAGGGGACATACATGATTCCTAGAATCAGTAGAAGTAGAATATTCTTTACCACTATGAATTTTAATTTCACTTACATTACATTTGTCTTTCGAATTGGTAATGGTTTGGGATGGTAGTTGTCCAGACCCTTGCATCTTAAGCTCACCGATGGTGTTCGCCAATTGTCCCACTTGAGTTTGTAGGTCTTGAATTGCTGATTGTGTGGTCTATTGGAACTTAAGGTTCTGTGTTGCCTTTTTATTCACTATATCCTCAAGGCTTGGTTCAGATTTGGGAGGAGGAAGATTGTTTTGAGATGTTTATGGATAATAAGGTTGCATACCTTGGCCTTGTTGATACCAATTCTTCTTGGGGTAGCTTGAGTTTCCTCCTTATCGGTATTAGGGTTGTGTTTGCCACCCTGGATTTGGATTTTTCCTTAATTGTTCTTGCTTGAAGGGAGGATCTTGTTGGAATGGACGCCCTGGGAACACAACTGCACAAGACTCAGATGAATCTTGAAGTTGTGGGCACTGGTCAGAAAAATTAGTGTTATCAGGAAAAATACCACAATGTAATGGAATAGAAGTAGAGTGTGAGTTACCTTGTGCTTGAGCTAATATCCTTATAAGGGTATGAATCTCATCAAGTTTAGTATCTACCTTTTGTTCTATGGCTGAATGACTTATCTCATGAACTCCTCGGGTTGGTGTAATTGATCGTGTACCAAATTGTTGTGCATTTTGAGCTATGTTGGCTATTAAGTCACGAGCGGCGGAAAGATTTTTATCAACTAGGGAACCACCAGCTGCGGCATCATTAATTCCACAATCCATGGGGATAAATCCCTCATAAAAGTTTTTTATTAATAGTTGTTCACACATCTGGTGGTGGGGGCAGCTTGAGAAAAGTCTTTTGAATCTCTCCCAGTATTCATGAAGGATATCTCCTTGTGATATCCTAATTCCATAGATTTCTTTCCTAATTGATGTCGTTATAGAGGAAGGGAATAAATTATCTAAAAAAAAGTCTTTTAAGGTCATTCCAGCCCCCAATCATGGTAGGAAATTAGTATAGAAAATCTTTGGCTACACCATCAAGGGAGAAATGGAAGGCCCTAAACTTGATTAAGTCCTCAGACACATTTTAGGGTTTCTTGGTGGAGAACACTATGTGAAACTCCTTAAGGTGTTTATGAGGGTCCTCACCGGGTAGAAAATGGAATTTCGGAATAAGGTGGACGAGACCTGATCTCAGCTCAAAGTTGGATGCTTCCTCAGGATATTGGATGTACGCAAGTTGGTACTCCACATCAGGGGTGGTCAATTCTTTTAAATTTCGGTTATTTGCAGCCATGTTTTCTTGGGTTTGATTGGGTTCAATTTTGGATTGATTTAGGACCACATGGGGTTCCAAAAGGGGTTCCTCAATGTTAATTTATTGACCTTCTCTAGATGCCTTGATTTGAGTGTTAAGTGACTTTTCATTTTTGGGGTCAAATTCAAGTAGTGTTTCTTTTCCAGATCAGGTCATGAAAATAAGATGTGAAGTTTTATTAATATGGATAAAATAGATTATGAAGGGTGAAAAGATAATATAATGTCATAATATAGAATTATAGATAGGTAGATGGAGAAGAAGAAGAAGAGAGAGAGAGAGAGAGAAGACACCAAAAATAACCAAAAATAAAGACAAAAGACAAAACAAAAACAATAAAATGGGGGTGTGGTATTTAAAAGAGTACTAATTAAGCAGTAAAATAAATAAATGAAAGTAAATAAAGAAAAAAATGATCTTGGATCCCTATAGACGATGCCAAAATTTGATCACGTTGTCGAGCATGTCAAATTATTTGATTAATTTTGACTATAATTTCTGCAGTATAGCAGCAACTCTAGGCCATCTCTTGATGTAGCCTTAGATCAATAATTTAAAAAGAGGGTTTCGATTATGAAAGTAGAAGGTTAATGATGTTTTGTAAAACGTGGGGGTTTTATTATTAAATATGAAAATAGAAGATGAATGCGATAAAACAATGTAGAGATTAAAAAAATTAATTAAGTGTCATCAATCTGGGGTAGTCTCATGATGCTTATCCTCCATCGCTTCATAATATAGGGTTATGATCTTTTAATCCCTGGTTTGTAACACCTAGAACCAGAATGTTACTGAGTTTATACTAGGATACCTCATAGGTTTTAGTCAAAAACACACAATGATTCACCAGACACCACCGATGATTGGGTGAATTGTGTTTGACTTCATAACTGAAACTCACCAAGGCAACACACGAAGAACATGATGCGCTGTCCAGGTTTGTATGTTATTTCTTTTTCATACCATGGAATAATTTTACATGGCCTTTATAGTTCTTATGTGAGTTTATTTAACCAATATGAACCACACAAACACCATAATTGAAAGGGGGAAAAGAAAGTGGTGAACGGTGGGTGAAACATCACATGAATGGGTACCCCCAAACATGACCATATGAGTTGAGAATGACATACCATTACATAACTCAATAAAATAAAAATACACGATGATGAAAAACAATAAAAGAACCTATAATCCAAAAGATCATTCAAATATTACAAACATGAAGCTTGGGATTTACATCCCGCTCATCCCTGGGTATTCATAAGGGGTTTAGAAACCCATGGGAGAGAAGGAAGAGAAAGATGTTGAAGTAGAACTTCCCATAGCCTCCAAAACTGCTAGGGATGTTGAGAAGACTCCTTAGGGACATCAAAATGGCAGCACCTTTCCTCCTGGTTGAACATGCAAATGGGGTTCCCAATGTGTCTTTTTATATCCAAAATGAGAAGTGGTTTTGGGCACCCAGATTTTCATAAAACCTTTGGAGAAAGTTTTTCAGATAATAGACAGCCGAATATCCCTTTTGACAAAACTGGAAAGTTGTATCCACACGTCTTATTTATCATCACTGAAATTTTGGCACCATTTGGACAATTACAGCTCGATATATTGATAAAATATAGAACGCGACTTTTAACTTTGTGCATATTTGGTGTCTTGTATAGATTAGTTCGGATGAGCTTCTTGAAATCTGAATCAGGATTGGGTTCCTTGATATGAAACCTATCCTATTAAATTTTGGATCGGCACACAAAATATCAGCCAATTTGGATTCACTTATTTCCCATACTATGCAAAACAGTGTACAGATGTCCATGGATCCATTCAATTTTGGCCCATTTGTCTTCCACTTCATCAAGGGCCCTCCAAATCATCTCCACCTACATTGAAATAATAAAAACAAGTAACATTGAAAATTATAATATTGATTAAAATTAATTAATTGATTCAAACATAAAGTGAAATTTATTATTATATTTATAATATTCATTATAAAATGAGTTTAAAATAGCGGTGTTAGGGTGGAATAAAACAGTGAATCATGGTACGATCAGCAGTTCACAATCACCAACATCCATCAAGCGAGAGAAGTTCAAAAAAATAAATTTCAAGGAATCTCTTTTAACAACTTTGATAATATCTATCCAATTGAATTTGAATAAAACAACTGAAAAATTATCGTGGTAGTTTAATTCAACAATATTGGTTAGCTTTCTATAGTAGACCACTTCAGAAAACGTAAATATACAACTACTATGTGTTTTCAAACCCTCTTCTCAATCGAATGTAAGAAACATAAATCCATTCAAATTGTAAGCATCGAACTTTCTAACTTATTTTAGAAGACCTTAAGCATGAAACTCCAAATATTTTGACAAATCTACTCGAGTATCAGTATTCATGATCTGAAAAAATAAATATACTTTCTTAGAATTAGAAGATATATATGTCAACCTAATATTCATATTTATTACAATATTTATGAACTTACACGCAATGGAAAGCATTCTACAAGATCTTTATTAACATCTTTCACTATATCTTTCTCATTTCATGTTCGGACCCTCATTTTTCTCTTTGTTTGTATATTCAACTCTTCAATAAATGGATCTGAAATTTCACTATTCAACAACACATATCTATGTGCCTGCAATAATTTCATTTCTGTCAGCATAAAATTTGTGGTCCTCCCAACTGATTGGCCAATACCAGGAAATATTTTTTATTTCCAATGTATTTGATATTGAGTCAATGTTTCTTCAACATGTCTAACTAGATTAAATCATGTTTCAATATCTCCCAAGTATCTAGAAAAAAAATGAAATACACTCTTCTTCTAAATATCTTTCAGCAATATAGCCTTCTGGTTGAGATTTATTTCTCACGTATGATTTCAAATACCTTAGATATCTGTAAAATAAAAAAGAAAACATAATTATGCATTTAATTCAGTGCCAAAAATTGTTTACTTGATTGAAAAAACAGATAAATAAAGTACCTCTCAATTGGATAAATCCATTGATAATGAACAGGGCCTCTAAATTTAGCTTCCTAACCCAAATGCACAGATAAATTGATCATGACAGTAAAAAATGATGAAGGAAGGATCATCTACATTGCACAAAGTGTCATTAAAAACCTATCCTGAAGGTTGTCAAGCTCAAATAGATGTAGATATTTCTCACATAGTTTCATGAATAATGTGTAGAATTGGAGTTCACGAGTAGTAACTTTTTCAGGTAATAATGTATGCAATGAAAACGCTAGTATCTGCAGTAACAAAATATATAAATTGTGACTTTTAAATCCATGTAACTTATAATTTTTTAAGCAACACACCTCAAGATGTTACTTTAATACCCACAATATACTTTCACATGTTTTAAAATTCGAAGAAATATATCTTTATCACTATTTTTCATTGCAAAAAATGTCGAAGCATACTTTTCATTCTCATTTTTCCAGAGATCATGTTTTATGTTAGTTACTTGTAAGTCTTTCCGAGCATTGAGATGATCCTTCTACTTTCCATGCTCATTAAGCAATGTGATAATCAAATTTTCACATACATTCTTTTCAATATGCATCACATCAAAAATATTCCGCAAGAAATTAAATTCCCAATACGGAAGTTTGAATAATATACTTTTTTCTTCCATTGTTGCATTCCCATTTCACTTGATGATACACTTAGAACCAGTTTCAAGCTATCATTCAAATGATAAACCCTCCCAAATTTTGTTTGAGCTATTTTAGGTTTTTTCAATATTTCAGAACCAGTTAACAACTTTTGAGTTGGTGTATGATCAATGAAACTATTAAATTTAGACCGGTTGAACTGAAATCTATGAGTTGAATTGATAAATCTTCGATGGCACACAAAGAACCATTTTCTAATGTGAGTTAGTTGTTTAGGATAAAAATCTATGTTACAAATAGTATGAGACAAACCCATGCAAGTGTTCTAACCAGATAAATTCCCAAGCCCAGGGAAGTCACTAATGGTCCACATAAAAGTATCATGCATTTTGAATATTGTTTTAGAAGAAGCATCAAATGTCCCAACACCATTGCTCCATAAATCCTATAATTATTCAATTAAAGGCTAAGAGAATACATCAATATCACTTCCAAGCATTTTTTTTCTAGGAAAAATCATAGAAATGATAAATGATGTTTGTTGAATACACATCCACAGAGGCAGATTGTAAGGGATCAAAATAACTGGCCAAATTATTTAACGGGTACTCAAAGTCCCAAATGGGTTGAATCCAACGGCATCCAATCCCAATCGAACATTCCTAGGATCAGCTATGAAATATGGATGTAATGAATAAAATTTCTACTACGATTGTGAATCTCAGGGATGTCTCATTAACCCATCATTGTTATTATCTATAGAATTCCACTTCATGTGTTCGACGGTTTTCAATGACATAAATAATCTTTGCAATCGTGGTTTTAAAGGAAAGTTACACAAAACCTTTGCTAGTGTGTTCCTTTTCTTCTATGTCATGGGTGTATATTGATTCAGACTTCCAACATCACCCATTGAATTCCATCTAGAAGAAGAACATTTTTTTCAATCATGTATACTTGAATCCTCTAGACAATAAAGCATACTATCATTGGGACATGCATGTATTTTTGTATAATTCAAACCAAGCCTGTTAACAAATATTTTCATATCATAAAAATACTCTGGGATGTTTTCTCCAAGAAATGCATCATGAAACAATTCTAATATCGTGGGAATTTCATTATTTGTAACTTCACATAGACATTTTTTATGGAAAAACTTTAGAAAGAAAGAAAGTTTTGAATATTTCAAACATCCACTATAAAACTTTTTATTTCCATCATCAACAAAATCATGAAACATATTTTCCTCAGTAATGTTTTCTCTTAAATTATTCTCCACATAATCAAGAGTAGGATCAACTAATATGTTACAATCTTCATCTAGTTTTCCTAAAGTCTCACAAACATCACTTGTTACGTATCTATTTGTAGCACCATCATCTGGTTGTTCCGATATGTTTTGATGTTGATAGTGGTGTGTTGTAGTGCCAAATTCTTCATTTATAAGTTTTTCAATTTCATTCCCCATTTTCGACAAAGTTGGGAGCTCATTCTGTTGATTGACATATGTGCTCAACATTTCTGTAACATTCGATTCTCTGTTCCAAATCCAACACAAATATTGACTAGGGAATTTTTTCAATATTCAATGTTCGTAAACATAATATCTCTTCAACCATATTCTAAATTTTCATTTAGGACCCAGAAATCTTATTCTCCCTTTAACGGATTGATTTGAAATTGAAAAATCTAAAAACTTTTCCAAGCCCTAAACATACTGAGGTGTGTTCCTCGGTAATGTGATCCAGCTTTTATCCATGTATATCACAATGTTCCTACACAATATTAAAAAAATTAAAACACATAACTATTAATAAATAGAGAAATATATTAATATATACTAGTTGAAAAAATATATAAATTTTTTTAAGATTTTGAAAAAGTCTAAGATTATATCAAAAAAATCCTCAAAGAAACTTTATCCGAATAGACTATGGTAACATAAGGCACTTTAAGATGATATCTGGAGAAGAAATTTCTCATAATATAACTATTAGGACTCAAAAATACTATCTCATGTCTACCAATACATCCCAAACCATATATAAATTTCAAATAACATTTCATGCATCGAAGAGAGGTTGAGCTCAAGTGGGTGTTTGAAAAAAAGTAAAATCATAAATTAATTTCCATGTAGAAGATTTTTGGGATTTCCTATTTTCCGCAAAATGAGAAGATAAAAAAATCATCAGATGGAGTTTCACCAGATAGAGTTTCTTGAATTGGGATCATCATAAAATGATGATCGGATGGTGGTTATCAGGTAGAAATAATCAGATTGAGGAAAATAAAATCTATTTAAATTGAATGATCCAAAAAACATCATATGAAATGAGTAGAAATATCCATAAAATATGTGATATAAAATGGATATAAATGTTTATGATGAACCTCATCCTGTATAGTGGAAAGCTTCATAATACTATTGAATAGAGATTTGTCTGATAATTACCTCTACCGAGTCTAGGCACTGGAACTAGGAAGTGATATCACCAATTTACTACAAACACTCTATTAACACACTTCACACAAAATAAAACCAAATAGAAAAATAAATATTTATGTGATTTGAAAAATTCCATACATCTACGGGATAATACTAAAAACATTTTCATTGTAAAAGATACAAGAAAATACAAAACTCATCACTCACATCCAATCTATTATAAAGTCTCAAAAAATTAATCTAGAAATGTACACTATTTAGAATAATCCTACATATAAACTAATTTTTATGGATCAATTTGATAAACTATTCTGGATAGGAAAACAACCTCAAATAAGACTATCGATATTTAAAACTTTTATATCAACAATTTAAATTAAAAAAATGTAATTAATTACTATAAATGGTTGATATGGAGTAAGAGGTAAGGATCTTAAACCAAGGGATATAATAGATAACGGTACAAGTAGAAAAAACCACCTCTATGATTCAAGATCTTATGTAATAAAAAAAGTGCATGTGGTGTAGTGATGGTGACAGAGATACCTAAATAGTACAATGATAGAGCACTACATGACCTCATTTTCACCTCTCAATCACCAAAGGCTGGAGAATAGCATCGGGGATCTAAGAAGACTAGTGGGATTTAGTTTACCCAATTTTTTTAATAAACTAAAATATAATAAAACTAATATGATCCAAATAGAATTAATTCCATATGATAAATATTTAAAAATCATATAAATGTTAATAGTATAAAATAATCCCCGATACCTAAGGCTAAATGAAAAAATCAATTTGTTGTCTCCATTTTCAACACTAAATGGAACATGAGTCATACAAAAATAAACCATGCTTAGAAAAAAAATCATCTGAACATGTACATGTACCTATAAGTACCCGAATAATAGACCATGAAATTTCATGTCCCCCCTAAGTGTATATGCTGGGTGTGAGCATATAATACCTAGAAATAAACCACTTAGTTTCTAAATTATATGTAATATACTTACATATGTTCTTTATATCAATACAAACATTTATAAATATTTATATAAAAATGAATTTACAAATGGTTATCAATAAAAACATGGAACCATCAGATAATGGAAAACATCATAAAATAAAATAAATTATAAACAACAAATCCCGATAATGGGACGGTCTATACCTAACATAATTTCTTTGATCCTAGACTTGGATATGAGACATCAGGTCAAAGAATCCATGATTCCATTCCCATAGAACTAAGATCATAGAAATACTTCCCATGGTTGAGTCGTGGGAAAATCCTTGTATTTTTGAAAGAGGACGGTGTATACAAGAATCAAGGAACTATCATCACATGAATTTAGGGATAGGTGAAAGGTGTATACAAAATTCAAGTCATTTTTATCCCATCCCATTCATCAATCTCTATATAATACATACTAACACAAAATTTATACAATAGAAAAATACTCATTCTAACATACTCATTATTTATCAAAACAATATCCATGGTCAAGTTAGAATTATTATTTATAATAATGAACATGATTGGTATAAAAAAGTAAAAAAATCTCTACATATCAAATTAATAGTCATGCTTAATAAATAATTCCATTATAACGAATCTAATGATCAACAAAGAAAAAGGTAAATATGCTTATATATGATACATTAACTATATTATCAATAAAACATAATTCCATGTCACACATTTTAAAAACATAAAACCTGAATAAATAATTGCTATTATATTATGGAATATAAATAGGTATAAAAATAACAATCCAAACAAAAATCAGGTTATAAGGATACATTCTATTCATGATACTCTAAATGCCAATTATACTAGTTATAAATTATTGGATGAGGAGTAATTCATGGTGCACTAAAATATATCCAAAAAAGGATCTAGATTTATCTTGGTTAGTAACAACTGTGCACAAGTAAAATACCACCTAAGATCAATTATGTTATTTTTCATAACCAATTTGATAAACTACCTCTGAAATGGGTGAGGCGGTGAGGGTTTCAAGGGTCACCGGGGAGGGGGGGTCTTCCAATGGTTGGGGAGAGAAGGGGATCGCGAGAGCTGGGGGGAAGTGTAGGGGTTGAAGAAAAATAAGTTTTAGTGGTTTTTTATAAAAAAATTACACTAAATCATAAATAAAAAAATTAGAGGTAGTTTAGTAAACTACCGCAAAAAGCTATTAATGTTGTAGTGTACTCAAAGCTATGTGATTCGTTCACTCTATACGTGGAATATATTAAGGATAATTTTAATAAACCTATGTAGCATATATGAAAAATATATGATATTGGAATTATAATATAAATTTTTATAATTTACTTTTCATTCTTTTAATGCAAAAAATGATGGTAGCGTTCATGCGTACGTATGGCCTACCGTCTCCCCAAACAGTACATTTCATTTCAAATCTCAAAACATCATAGATCATTAAGAATTATATATACTGAATATGTATGAAAATTAAATCATGGTATATATTTAGTAGATTATGAAACCATTATCTAATTAATAATAACTACAAATAACAAGTCAAAATATACTTCATAAAACTAGGTAATTAACACCCGAACTAGTCAAAACAATGAAATATTGTTAACAAGCGGGTAATAAGATATTATAAGAAGTTAGTATAGGATATTATGAATATTATTATGGTTATGGTATAAGTTAGTAACATATTTTAAACCACTATAGTGGAGAATATGTACCACAAAAAAATAAAGGTTAAGGTAATGGAAATTCTTATCAATTTACATTCCATTTAAACTTATTAGTTATTTTAAAACAATTCACTTCTATTTAGTGTATATACTTCCATTTGACATGTTATATCATGAATATAAATACTATAATGATATTCTAGTTTTCATTTAACATTATTCCTTCATGGTTATTATTACTTAAAGGTTTCAAAGTGGTATGGGACACTTCAGAATGTTTAAAGATTATTCTCTTAAAGAATGTTCTTAATGATTATATTTACAATATCACTTATTTTTGTGATTGTTATATTTATCTTGAAAAAATAACTTTATTTTAATCATTTTTCATTGGAAATTTAATTGAATATCCATATTTTCATATAATGGATATTATTATTTTTTAAATCATATATCATTTTACATACGGTGTTTACTTTCATAATTATATGATTAACTAAGGAATTTTTTATAAATCTATATCTTTTATCGAATATGAATATTTGATCAGGAAATTTTTTATTAATTTATTCCATTTCTTGATATGAATAATTATTTGCACATGAAATGATGGGTTGAGCCCAAACATTATATAGCTCCTCGATGTATCGAGGGGTTCTCATCAGAGGATTTAGTTTGGAAAATTAACAATGTTTCTACCATTAGTTTTAAACATTCGAGAGGATGGATCTTGATAACATAGGTCCTCAGGTGCCTAAGAAATGAAATCCAATAATTAAGCATTTCCTCTATAGATATTTAAATTATTATTAATCCCTGATATTTTTCATTGGCATATTTATAGAAACGTTTAATTTTTAGTCCATTGATTAAATGAATTTTTTTTCAGTTTTTTACCTTCCCGTATGGAATTTTCCTTATATAGTTATTTTAATGGAATGTGTTATAATTTATATATCTTTAAATGTTGTTCTATTTACATTAATTCATTATTTATTCTCCTTTACTTAACCTTACTAAGTATTTCATATCTTCCTTATTATATTTCCTTTCCCCAGGTTATGAAGAAGAAATCTTTGAATAATCTTTCAAGGATGCAGTTTATTTTCTTTTTATGTATCATGTTGGTATTTTATATTTTCCGATGTATTATGGATATCATATATGAAATTTGGCTTTCCAATACTACTAAACTAAACAGTACATAGGGATTTGATTCCTTATAATCATGTCGATGTAATAAATTAATGCACCGACTCTGAGCTTCTAGGGTTGGGGAATTACAGTGGAATAATGAAGGTAAAAGCTACTCAAGGGACTTAAAAATACATCCAACTCCAAAAAAGGAACGTTTTATCATAAGTATTTATCAAAAAATAAATATAAATCAAACTATTCACGGGAAACCTAGGATCATTGGGAAAAATCTAAGGGAAAGATAACATGAACCAATATAGACCAGTTTTGGATATCAAAAAACCTACATGGAAACTTGATATTACCCTCCCAATAATAACTCCACCAAGAAGATAAATGTCATAATTTGAGCCACTAACCAACTTGTTAAATGAAACTGGCGTGTAATACATTCAAAGACTACCAACATGTCCACCCACTATTTACCATGAGATAAAAAATGGATTTCATTCAATGAACATCACATAAAAATATAATGGAATTAGTAAAACAATTTAGTCTCACCCTCGACATCAAACACCCTTCGTAATAAACAACATTTACATTAAGAATAAAAAAATACATAATCAACCATATTGAGAAAATACCCACTTATATATTACCATTTCATACATTTTTTCTCATAACACAAAATGGGAATGTCTTAACATCTTATCATTTTCAGAGAATTTTTTTAAAGGTCATAAACATTCCTTATGAATATAAATTCGTAAAAAAAACTTATAAACTTTTATAATAACTAATACACCTAATAATTATCCAATAAAATCATATACTTTAAAAATTTAGATAAGATCTAAAAAAATCCAAGAAGACCCATAATTATTAATGTCAAACCTTTTTATTAATTGAATACCCAAATTCCTTTCATAGTTTATAAAAATGATATTAAGGGGAAATAGGGAATTAAGTAAAAACACTGTGTTTGTATGGGGTTTTAAAAAAATTTATAAAAATTTAATTCAAAGAGAAACCCCTTCTAATTCAAATAAATACCAAGGAAAACTAAATTTATCTAAAAATAAATATTAGGTATGATTAATTTGCTTCGTGGAATTCTAAACCATGTGTTTAAATTCATAATAAATCATATTTATATAGCTAGTGAATCATGCATTGATAAAACGTACCCTGTAGTTTTTTCCATAACTAGCTATGGTTCTAATACTGAGGTAAACTGATCATAACATACATAAATATTACATCATTTTAGATGAATAATCAATACATTTAACAAAAATAAATTCTTGAGGAATGTAAAATATTATTGTATTTGGATACAAGATACATAATCATCTTATTTATTAAATGATCTTCAATATCACCCCAAACGTTCCTCTCACTAAATACACTTCTTTTTTGTTTTATACTTGAATCATTTCTTCATAACCTTCTGAAAGTAAACATAATAAATTGTTATCTGAGATGATCAGTAAGGTTTAACATGTGAGATCTCATTTAAAGATCATATGAATTCATAACATGAGAATAAAGGTATGAGAATATGATATTAACATTCAAATACTACACCCAGTAATTCATAAATCATAATAACGTCTAAATTCATTGGCATTTCATAATACATTACTCATTGAGGAATCAAAGACAATGATCCATTGGATCATATCATAAGCATAGAAACATGTCATGAAGAGGGTAATAAAAAGTGCATCATAATCAAAATCATACAAATATTTTTTAAATCCTAACCACTAATACAACAATCACATATTATGCTTCAACTAACTAATTGTGTACATGCATTGTGATTGGGTTAACCACCTATGTACCCTCTTTTGGACTTTGGATAACTACTCGTGTTACCTTTGAGCTCCTAAAATTTTCATCATTACAAAATTTACTGGATGTATTTAAAAGAACAACCCATAATATAATAATGATCTATTAATATATATTCCCTATGATCATGTAAATTCATTCATGCAATAAATTTTTTTAAAAAAATTATGTCCACACCATTGGTAAAAAGTTCCTCATTCTAAAAATGACAATAATATTTTTTTTAATTTTTTATTAGATTTAAAAAATGTGTGAAAATTCATTTTATTAATCATTATATAATATTAAAAACATTATTTGAAAATTTTTAAATAAAATAAGGGCATGGATGAAAAATATTCTTGACCGAAAATTAAAATAAGATATATTTTCCTTAAAAACATTTCTCTATATTTTGAGAACTTAGAGAGAGGAAAATGAAAGTGAAAATTTCAATTTTAAGAAATAAATATAGGATAAGAAAATATGTATCTTTTTTTAAAGATATGACATATAATTTCTTCATCATAAATTTAAATATAAACAATCACAGAAAAAAAGGATATTGTAACATAAAACACATACCACAAGTTTGACATTATTGGTAAGTGATTTTAAAATTATATTTAAAGAATTTAAATTTATTATAATTATATTTTTAAAAAATAGTCATAATTATAATACCATAAGTTGTTCAATTATAAAATCATACCACTCATTCATTCATAATCTTTAATTATCACCCTAATTTTGAGTGTTAACTGCTTTGGTTTTCATGTATGTTTTCATTTAGTAGTTTCATTCCTTATATACTAATCATGGTACTATCATAAAAATAATTTTCATAATGATATAAATATCATATATATTTATTATATACATATTTATAATTATACATGAAATTAATATATAGAAAAATGAATTACGTCTTTCATGGAGATGATAGTTTGTACGTACCCATGCATGTTGTTTTCATATTCTATCAGGAAGAAGGAAAGATAGATAAAAATATTCTATCACTATAGAATCATAATTATAATATAAATAATATATATATATATAATCCATCATTATATCCATAAATGTAAGGCAGTGATGAAAAATGAATCATATTGCTACCTGGAGGTGGTAGTCCACACATATGCATGAGTGATACTTTCATTTCTCATTTAATGGAAAGGAGGTGGGAAATGGTTATCACATGTTCATAAAAAAATATCAGTGTATTTAAGGTATCTTATGAATAATTATATTATGGATACAACATAGTTATAGGAAGTAAAAGAATAATGAAAGAGTCGACTAAGATGATTTCTTCTTCTTTGAGAGACCTCCTTTGTATTACACCTCAATCCATCTAAGGATGGTATTGGGGTAATACTTGGAGATCAAGAATGAATGTAAGGAATATATGAAGGATTTTTTACGGCTCTATAAAACATTGAGGTATCAATATTATTGAATAAAGGTGGATAAGTAGTTCCCCTTCATAAGTGAGAGAAGGGACATGCATGGAGTTATTTAAAATATTTAAATAATATAATGTTTTTTATGTGTGAAAGTGGAACCAATGAACAATAAATTAAATTTATGATATTTTAAGATGTAAATATCATCAAAAAATAATATTTATAAAATTTAAGCGGATTTTTTACCCTTATCTCTTAGCTTAACCCCCCCCCCCCTCATAAACCCTTTTAACCATAACTTTGGAACTAATGTTTTCTTTTTTTACTATTCATTATGATTACAAATGAAAGTAACAAAATTTAAAAAAATTTAAAAAATATGAATCCAAATATTGAATCTATTTTTATCAAATTCAATTTCATTATATAGAATAATATTAATTTAAAATAAATGTGAGAAATGAATCGAAAGGTATATTTTTAGAAAAAATATATTTTCAAGCAATAAAATGAGTTTAATTTCATTCCATTCCTAGTAAGAACTGTTAGATGAATGTTAAAATATTTTATTAAATATATATTATATAAATTGCATTAAAATAATTAATCAATATTTATTTATTTAATTTATTAAGGTGAAAACACATTCACACATAAAAATAGTCTCCATGAAAATACCTTTTTTACCTTAAAATGATTTAATCTTTATTATTAATCATTATATAACTAATGAATGATAAAATTTATTTGAAAAATAGGTATTTTAATTGAAAAAAAATATTTTATTAAAAAAAATTAATTATCATTTCTTAGGCATTAATCAATAAATTTTAATTTATTAAAATTATTATATATATAGTTTATAATGTGGTCAATATTATTCATAAAAGTTAATAAAATGGATAGTTTATACAGTTTATAATATATCATGGTTCATTTAGACTCATATATTCATATAATGAAATCTAATGAATACATATAATTTATTTCAAAAGAATACATATGAAATCTCAGGGTGATACATTCTACCACTTAAAAATGATTCTCACCATCAAATTACATCACTTTGATTAAAAAAATTATTATAAATCTCCTTCATCACATACCCTAGTTCCCATTTAGCATAATAGAACTACTAAATCTAAAAATGAAATTCAAGTAGGTATGTAGTATTATTCAATAGAAATTTATCTCTATGATCTAATATTTCTACCATTATTCTTTATAATAAAGATCATACATTAGTGAAATAACCTCTAAGTTTAGTCCAAGTGAAGGATCATGTAAATACTTCCATAAATAAGTACATGGAACAGAACATGAATATAAGATAATATTTATAAAAATGGATAGTTGATGGGGCTAATATAATGAGGTGTCATCTTTATCTTATGATTGAATCTCATAACCTTATTCTAGAGAGAAATTTATTGGGATACCTTCTCAAAAAATTCATATTCCATATCTCCATGAAGATCATCAGCATAACCCTTATTTCAAAACTAATCTTCCTTGATGTGATAGTTAATAGTTCAAACATTATCTTCTATTTACTCATCTATCTTACGACCCAATAGATTTTTTCCTCTAAATTTTTCTAAACATGTTAATGTTTTGGGATTATTTCTATAGAAGGATTCATAAGGATCCATCCTATCAGAGAATTAAAAAATAGTAAGTAGTTGATTCCAACCACCTTTAAAACCTAGATAATAGGAATTTAGTATATCATCTAGGTATTTGATGGTTCTCTCTTATTGACTATATATATGAGGATGATATGAAATACTTAGACGTAACTCTGTATCTAAAAATTTCTAAATACTTCTCCGGAACTTTGAGTAAACTTTTATTATCAAATAGATATAATATAATTTTTTACTCCATGTAAGCTTACTACATAGTTAATGAATATCCAGGAAAACTAATAAAGATATAAATATTCTCTAATAGTAATGAAATGTGTTGACCTAATAAGGAGACAAACTACAACACAAATATAATTCTTCCTTTTAGATGTTTTGGGGAGTCCTACGATAAAATACATGGTGACATTTTCCCATTTTCATACATGTATGGGTAATGGTAGTAACATCCCCTTAGACTTATTCCAATCATCCTTATCTTTTTTAATACCACGTACCAGGACACAAAGTCTTTAATATCTATCTTCATGTTATGACAATAAAAATTCTCCTTAAATTTTATTTACATCTTCAAACTATGAGGATGTATATAGAACGGTAGATTATGATCTAGATATAATATATAATTATTCAATTCGAGTAAAAAAGGAAACAAATATCCATTCATAAACATTACCATTCAATCCAAATCAATGTTGAACTCAAAAACATT
Organism: Viscum album; assembly: GCA_963277665.1. NCBI lineage: Eukaryota > Viridiplantae > Streptophyta > Magnoliopsida > Santalales > Viscaceae > Viscum > Viscum album. The sequence goes on along the minus strand of OY728137.1, from coordinate 282,017,416 downwards.
TCTTACCTTATTTTTCATCTCGATATCCTCCTTCTAAACTTCCTTAATCTTCACATAGATGGATGGTTAGACATTCATTTGAGAAAGTTAATATTTCTACCCTTTATTCAATATTTCAAGGTTCATCCTTTGAAAATACATAAAATAATATCTTTCATGATCCTCATCATAAATAATCAAGCATGATCCTTTCAACACAAAACATCAGTCACCTTGTTTGCATTCCCAGGTTTTAATGAATTGAGTAGTCTTAATATTTAATCAACCCCAACTTTATTATCTAGAACATATTCAATTTTTTTGTGAATATATAGCATCGTGTAACCATATTTTAAGTACTCATAACCCTTTTTTTGACCATAATTTTCTTAGATCATGATCAATGTCATTTTTAGGGACTTTGTAGAAAATATTGGGAGTCTTTAGGGATGTATATGTTGGCATATGGTTAATAAAAATCATGTTGTTTTGACTAGAAAATTGTGATCCATGTTTTTAGCAATATGATGTTGGCACACTATTAGTGAAAACCATACTGCCTCCCCTCCAAATCAAACGACCTTAGATAGTTGGGGTTTTCATAGTTGTCACATAGTTAGTATAACCATGCATCAAAACTGTGAAACCTTTCAAGAATCATACTAAGGGTGCATGGTTAGTACAAAATATGTAATATAACTCAACAAACCATATAAATAGTTTTTTAATCCCCCTAAAAAATATAAAATCTCTAAACTACTCATATAACTTTTTAAATCATCCCATTCAATCCTAATATGATCCTCTGTCTTTCGAAGGCTATCAAGAGGTGTTTTAAATCTTTAAAACCCTCTTATTCTCAAATCAAAGTATCAATGTATGAGGTTGATCAGTCTTCATAAAGGGAAACATCTATTTTTTTGAGTCATACCTTCTTCTCTAATATTTTTAGAGAAGGATGTACACACATTTTGTTGGTATATCTAAAACATTATTTGATTGATTATTGTAACACCCCGAGATGCTGTGAAATGTTTTTTCAAATAAATTTAATATTTTAGATATTTTAGGTTATATAAAAGACTAATTTTAGCTTGAATTACATGAAAAAATGATTTTATCTCATGTTACATGCAACACTAAGTTGGGATTTCATTACATGAAATACTGATTTTATCTTACATTAAATGAAACATCGAGTTTAAATGAAACATGACATACTGTAAAAATATTGTAATTTAATATTACAGTTGTCACCTAGACTTTGGAATGGATGGTATGAATAAAATTGAAAAATCATTAAAGTATATTCTTTACACATGTATATAAAATGAATTCATTTTTTGACTAATTAATTATAAATAAAATTAATAAATATTATAAAATACGGGAAATATTTCTTTTAAAAGGCATTTTTATGTGTATAAATGTATATTACATAAATAAATTTAATTTTTTTTTTAATTATATTATTCAAAATTTTATATTATATATTCAATCCACTTTTTAGATTTTATATTATGTGTTTTCTAGAGAAGATATTAGAATAAATCCCATTTTACCATTAAAAACTATATTTTATAGAAGGCATTTTTGTCTCTTTCTACATTTTTATTTTAAAAGTAAATATTTAACCAATTTTACAAAATTTACATGATAGTTTTAACTTAAATTTATTTTTAAAAAATTTAAAATTATCCTTGCTTGAATTTTTTAGAATTTCCAAGAAAAATAAGTCGTTTGCTAAATAGAAAACATTGATGGGTTTTTATTATGAATTATCATTACTTTTAAAAAGTTTTAAAAATTAAAAATTTATTAAACAAGGTTTTAAAAGTAAAATTATATCAATTATATATTTATTAATACAATTTAATTCATTTTAATTAAATTAATTATGAATTTTATTTTAAATTTTTTTTAAACTTTTGAAAACGTTATCTTTGAAAAACTGATTTCTCATTACCTATGTGGGTTTAATTTTAAATTATATTTTTCCCATTATAAGGATATAAATTTTTAGAATTGGATTCCAAATTTGGATTAAGAATCATTTTTCTTTTATAATAGGTTTAAATTAAATTTTGTCCACTAGGAATAGAAAAATACGTAATTATTAATTAGCATGGTTATAGTAAAATTGTTTTACTGGAGGTTAAACTTAAAAGATAAGGGTTAAAAATAACCCAAAATGTTTCCAAAACCCATATTATAGATATATTTATACCTTATATTATTTATTTTATATAATTTCCAATTTTTGAACCTTTTGTATTGTGAAAATTTTTGGTACACCTTTTCCTTTTCAAAACATTGAAGTGTGTCACTCACCTCACTTATAAAAGGTCGCACCCTCTCTTATCCTCTTCACACATACAAAAAAAATTGGCTTTGAAAAAACCTGAAAAAAAATATTAATTCCATCATATAATCCTAGAGTCTGCATTTTATTCATGAACTAGCCCTACAAATCCTTTTACTAAAAACGTAAAGAAGTTCTATGAAGAAGAGGTAACATCCCTAATAGGTCATTTTATGTTACTTCTTCCTCAACATCCATCAATTATTATTAATACATTATGATAAAATAAATTCATTATATTCCATAAACTAGGATGTTATTATATTAATTTAATAACCTAAATCACTATCCTCTTCTATCAAATGGTATACAAAATCATCATTCATGCATTAAACGGACTATCACCTCACGAACCGATGTTATTCTTTTTCCATGACAACCTCTCATAGATTGATATAATCATAAATTTAATTTTGTATATTTTATATTTATGTTATTATTATACCTCATGTATTATAATACCAAATATAACTTCTTACCTCCAAACCTATGGGGAAAATGATAACATCGCTCGTGTGTACGGATGACTAACCTATCACGAACCGTTGTGATGTGTTTATCATTTTTATTTACTTGTATAAAAAGGATATATTAAAAAAATATTTGTCATTTGAAATATAATTACACTTATTTAATAATTATATCACATATACCTTCTCAATATCTTATAAAGACCATGATTCTAGTATCATAGAGTATATGTTTACTTTATTATATTGGCACAAGATACAATGAATCGCATCTTGAAGGACTAATTAGATTAGTAGTATTGTTAAAATAGGAATATAATATAATATCACATTAAAATTGAAAACACAAAATAAAACATAGTAAATTATTTTAGTACACCATTATTACCTTTAGCATATCCCTACATATCAATCAAAGAACAGTTCCTAGTATCCTGGAAAAAATGAAACATAAGAAAGGGATGAGATCTGATTATGGGTAAGGTTATCTGTACATTGAAATATATTATGAATAAATAATAATGAAATTACAAGTTAAATAACTAAAACAACTTTAAATTAAAAAATAACATGATCATAATATCGAAAAAATAAAGGATGTTCAAAAAATCCATATAAACAATCACATGATCTCATAACTCATCAATGTATATTATAACTAATTAAATAATCACATGGAAGTTAGTAAATGAATTTATAATGATGAAATGAATAATTTAATACATCTAAAAAATGTTACCAAGGCCTCATCTAATAAAGCTTAAAATGTTTCCAAGGCCTTTTGCCATGAAATCCAAATTAATAGGAAAGGTTTCAGCCAAAAAAAAAGAAACACTGTCTCATGAAACCAACCAATGACTCGAGGGGATATAGTTAGACCCAATAATAACATAATAAGTGCAATGAATTATTAATATGATTAAATAATATAACTGGATCAATATTCCTTAAAAAATTAATAACTATCCATATTGGAAGAACTAGTCATATATAATATCAATACATTCTCAATTAAAACTATTCAAAACCCATTAAAATAAATATGATGAATGGTATCATTAATGTACATCCTCAACATAAGATTCAAAAAAGGATGTCCAAATAGATTAAAATACTATAGAAATGTTAATGTAATATTTATTAAGGAAAATAACCTTTTTAGTTTGAAAATAAATTTTAAAATATAAAAAAATGCACATAATAAAAAAAATTCATTTAAAAGAACCTATTAAAATTTTAAAGGAAGATTTATATCATTAGAGAATAATTAAGGTAGAAAATTATATTTATTCCATGTAAGTTAAAAAACATTTCTTTCACACTTTTGTAAGAAAAGTCAAAAAGTACCTCGTTCTGAAAAGGATAAGAAAATTCATTTTAAAACATTTTGTAAAAATTAAACCAAGGGTGAAAATGAATTTAGAAAATAATTGGATAAAAATAAAAATAATTTTCAAAACATTTTATAATACATAGTCATGGAATTGATATAATCCTCATCTAAGACTTAAAAAAAATCCAGAATAATGATGAGATAGTGAAATAAACCCTTACCACTTGGGTTCCTTTTGAATCATAATTTCTATGAATTAAATAAATTAAAATTAAAATTAAAATAAAATTTAAATAAATAGATTCATGATAAAATATATATAATGGTAATTAAATTACCAATAGAAAATTAATATGTGGAGAATACAGCATATGTCACATAAAAGTAAAAGGGACATGAGAAACCCTTACATTAGGATTGATTTCCATTATATGTGTCTGAGCTTATGGTACAATAAAATGCATATTTATTATTAATTTATTAAATAAACATACTCATATATATATCATACCATATATTATTCTATTATAATATTTTTCACATGTTTATTATCAATTCATTATCTAACTCACTATTTTGGGCAACAACTACTTTGTTTTTCATTTATGATTTGATTCGGTGGTTCGGGACCTTGTTATTTTATCACAGTTACATCATATCCCAAAAATTATTTTTGTTATTAATATCATATATAATAAATTTATATATATTTAGATTCAATCATAAATATATAGAGAGAGAAATGAATTCCACCGTCCATAGATATGGTCATCCCTATGTATGCTTGAATGATGTTTTCACTTTTCGACGGATGGAAAGAAAGAAATATGAATAATAATTAATATTTTAAGAGTAATATTTATGTAATAAATATCATATATACTCAGTAGTTGATTCCTTATAAACATTCATGTAAATTGGTAATAAAAAAAATGAATTGCACTTTTATATGGAGACGTTAAGTCAAACATATGTATAAGCGATGATTTTTCTTTTTTTAGGATAGAAAAGAGATAGAATATGGTTATACCATAATTATAATAAAATATATGTATATTTTTTATTTCTTATTTATTATTTTATACTGGTTAGAACATATGAAAAAAAACTAGAAGAAGATATAAACTTCAAAGAGTCGGTAAAGACAGTTACGTATTCTTTGGAGGGATCCCTTTAGATATCTTCTTAGGGGACCTATAGTTACTATTTTGTAAAGGAAAGAAGCTAAAAAACATGAATAATGTTTTAAATAAGATAAATGATAATATCTTTCTTTATATTGATGAATCAAAGTGGTTTAAATTAGTGAAGGAAAGTGTTTACTTTTATAATTGAGGGCAGAATTATTCTTTGAATTTTCTTAAAATATTATATTAATATTAGTTTTTTATCATATAAAAATGGATCAAAATTGATATGATATTAATATAAGGTTAACATAAAACAATATACCTTAATCAATAAAATTTGGACAAGTTTTTGATATGGTTTCAACCTTATATTCTAGTTTTAACCACTCCTTAACTATGTTGATAATTACTATACTACTAAAATTTTCTAATCATTAAGGGTTGATAATGTTACTATAAAGTGATAAAAGATACATAAATGGAAAATAGTATATTTCATAATTGATATACCATTAATTAATAAGAATATAATATTCTTATGAATTTTATATTATTTAATAAAATATTATTTATTATAAAATATCAATATTGTCAATTTTTATAACAATTCATTACATTGATTGTAATAATATCAAGAAAAAAATTATATTTATAAAAACAAATTTACCCCTAACATATCATTTTAATCTAAAAAACTCATGAACCACATCACTTATCTCAAATTTTATTACCTTTAATATTTTAAATATAATTTATCTAATTTTCCATTAATTAAATAATTACTATTCCAACAGCGTGTAAGATTTTAATATAATTATTTGTTCACTAAAAATTGAAATTTAATAAAAATTATGAATATAAAAAACTTATTTTTAAAAATACTATTTATTGTTGAAAATTTCTTCATTATATCCTCATATATAAAATATTATAATTATTAAAAAAATGTGACATGTTTGACTTATCATGAAATAAACAACTATAATGGTCATAATCTCATCTGAATGGTCATAAAATTCTATATAAATTAATATTTTACGATTATCGATTAAATATAATTATAAAATAATATTAGTTAATGTTTTAGGGTAATTTTATAGTCCTTATCATTTTATTTTCAACTTTATTTACCTGATTTACAATTTACTCTGGTAACAAAAATTACTAAGGTTACTATTAATTTTAATCGAAAATAAAAGGGAACTAGTAATTAAATTTTGAAATCCCGAATAGAAATTTGGAATCCATTTCTCAAATTTCATAAAAAATAATTCTTATAATTTAATTTAAAATTAAACAAAAATTGTAGTAAAACAGTTTTTTAAAAAAATTCCCTTTTAAGTATTAAATTTTTATATTCCTAATTAAATAATGAAATTGATTAAAATAAACATAATTATATTATTTATAATATTATATAACTATTTTTTAAAATATTTGAAAATTAAATTTACCTTTGAAAATGGATGAAACAAAAATATAGTTTTTAATTAAAATCTATATTTTTCCCAATTCATTAGAAAATAAATGTTTTAACATAAATATTAAAATTTCACCACAAGAATATTTTGATATTATGGTTTCCAAAATGATATAATTTTTATGAAATAAAATTTATATATATTCTTGAATTTGATTATAATATTTTCTCAATAAAATTATTTTTTTGATAAAATGTATTACTAAAGCATAAAATAAATTTACAAAAAATTGAGTACTATTTTATAAACATTAATAAAAATATTTTTACAGAATATGAAATTTTTATATATTTTATAATTTTTTTTTATTATTCATACCTTCAAATTTAACATCTAGGTTATAATGGTCATATTTAAATAATAATATTTTGGGGTTCGTTTTAATCTCGGTGTTGCACGTTGAATACGTGATCGAACAAGGTTCTATTTTGAAATCTCAAGGCGTTATATTGTCTCATCCTTCAATAAATATCTTCCTTAGAACTTTAACTTGTGATAAGTAATCAGGGGTTTGACATTTGAAAATACCTTTATGGAAAACCCACATCCTAAAAAGAGTTAATAAAACATCTTCTTGATATTTGAGAAAATGAAGTATAAATATCATCTTGAATTATCAAATAACTAATCTTCAAAGTAGGATAACATAGGTGGGAAGTGGAAATATGGACAACAAAAAATAAAATTCTCAAATAATTATGGAGGTTGATATATGTTATTTATCAGAACAATGTGAATTATTAAGATAAATTCAACAACCAAATAACCATAAATCTATTATGAGTTAAAAGATCATTGATTCATTGGATATGAAGGTAGTAGAATAATATTTTTCATCAAGATCATTTTCTTAGTGTTGAGGAATTTTATACCATTTAGACTAACATAAAAATGAAAAATAGTTACTTGATATATTTTTATTTCATAGACATAATTTCATATTTTGGATATGATTTGATCATTTCTTACATCATCTATTACTCTATGAAATGTATATCAAAAAGTAATTTGTATTCCTGTTGCACAAAAATAAAAATTTAACATATCATTATCTCAATAAAATAATGAAAATTAATACCTCCAATATCTAGATATTTTCCAAGAAAAAAATAGTTAATACAAGATATCAAACAACAACCAGAGTTTAACTTAATTCATTCCCTGAATACATAACTTTAAGAATCGTCCAAAATATGTCCCCTGAAATTCAAAGTCCAAAAATTTAGAAGGAAGCTCATGAAATTTCTAAAATTAAATTAATATTATATTCCCCAAACACCATAATGTATCTCTTAATTTCACATACCAAATATTTTAATTCCTTGATCAGCTTAAAACATTATTGAAAATATGCATGCTTCCAAAAACAATATCAGGTTATCAAATATATTCCCTAAATCCAAACATGTAGTAAACTCCAGAAAAGATAACATAAATCGTCAAATCATTAACCAATTTCATTTATGACAATAATATCCAATAAACATATATTTATCATTATTATCTCAATATTAATCACATATTAAGGGTTTTCTTCCTTTGATCTTGTGTTTTTCAAAAATATCTACTTGACATTGAATCACTTTTTCTTGTCATCAGAATGATTCAAAATATGATCTAAATACATAAAGAAGTATTACTAAAATATAATACATATTCATTTTATAATTCTTATTGTCACATTCATGAATTCTTTTAAAGGTATTTTTCATTTAATTTCCATTATTTTTTTTGGTGGTTTCCAATGCATTTTGGTGGAAATATTGGGTTTTCAAAATTTGGGCCAAACCGTGAGCCCATTCCAGATTGAAAAATAAATATTATTTTTTTATAAATTCTTCATTTTTCAATATTTTACAAACATTCCACTTCCTAATTGGCATACCCTGTTATATGAAAACCACTATATCAATTTGTACCGCATATGAATCCATAATAATGATGGATTTGGGTTTTTCTATTTAGGTGTTGGGCCATCCCGAAAGCCCATTTCCTATTTTAATTTTTTTATTTATTCAATATCTCATTCTATTATAATGTTTGTTTTATGATTCTAAGTCTCACTTGAGACCACTTACCCAAGGCACACCCCCATTCCCTCTTACCCCTCTTTGGAGCTCATATTCATCATGAATTAGGGAAACTATTCTCTGGATGTCTCAAATCATCCAGATTTGATGATGTAAATTGTTTCATTAATAAATCATTCATTTTTTCTCTTTTCAATCTATTTAAGTACTCACATGAACTACTCAGGCTGATCCAAACCTCACTTTTATTTTTGGATGTTTGGAAATTCAGCTACCGGTTTATTTGGGGTGTTTTATTCAAGATCTCTCAATTAAGTGAGTTTCCACTCATGTTCCTCCCAATTTCTTAGGGTTTATTCCACTTTTATCAAGGTTATAAAGTTATCTAGTAGCTAGGGTTCATACACAGGGTTTTATTTCGTGTCATGTTTCTGAAATATTGTGGATTAAGGCTTGATTTCACTTCCTTGTGGTGCAGTGGTGGTGTGATTGATGTTTCACACAACGATTTGGAGTTTTTGGCACAAATGGTAGGTGATTCCAAGTGTAAGAAATTATTTATGAGTTATATTGATAGATTTATTAATTTATAATGTTATTCATATGTTGTGTATGGTGCAAAAACTATTTTTGGTAGCATTAGTTAAACATGTAGAATTAAAGTAACATTTTCTCTTAAAGTTGTGTATTTTTCAAATGTAACGCATGTGATATATTTTTTGGTAGTTTTGTAAAATATGAAATTCATTTATTATTTGTTTAAAGGGGTTGAAAATTATGGTTTGGTAATGATTTTGTGTGATTTTGTCCATGAAATAAGGTTTGGAAATAGGTTTTATTTGAAAAAAGGGTTATACCACTTGGGATTTCTTTATAAAAATTTTAAATGATTTATTGAGATAAAAAAAGTGGGTGAAGGATTTACATGTACTATTTTGGGGACTGTGTTCACCTAAGATGTGTTTTTTAAAGGTAAAGTGTTTATTTTAGATTTCTAACATTTTTAGAATGTTTTATAAATTTCTGTAGGTTTTTTTAATTACAAGAAAGGCGTGAAACACGTTTGTGGGCTGTTTTGTGTGAATGTGATGTGAAAAATTACTTTTTGTTCTAAAAGGAGTATTTTGTGATATTTTTATGGTATGTTATATGATTTGAACTATCTTTGAAAGGTTTTATAAAATTGTTAAAGGATTTTTTTCATTTGTTAAAGATAAAAAAAAAGTGTTGTGGGTTGTTTTGGTGTGACTATGATTTCAAAATGAATTTGAATGAAAAGGTGGATTATGTGACTTGTGTGAAATACATGTGTTATTTTCAGTGTTTGTGTGACTTGGAAGTGGAATTTTCATGTTAAAATTATATTTTATGTCTTGTGGAAATTTTTTTAGCACAAGAATGAACACCTGGGTATCTAGGTGGGCGGACGTGTACTAGTATTCAAGTGATCCTGTGGGGGTTGGACTCAGTTTCACATATATATTTTGATGATGAAAACAATAAATAAATTATGATGATGATGATGATGATTATGATGATGATGTTGATGTTGGGGGACCACTAGGTTATGGGTAACATCCCTACTAGTTTCTTGTGTACCTGAAAACTGATAATTGTATGGTTACTTTCACCGAGATACGAAGTACCTGGGACTAACAATGAGCTAGTTCCAAGGGGTTATTTTCCGTTGCTTTTTCTCCATATATAAATTATTCTTATCTTTGTAATGTGTTATGTTTGGGTGGAAAATTTAGTATCTTTGGCACTCTTTTTAAAAGTGTTGATTCTTTAAAGTAGCCTACTTGAAAACAGTTTTTATTTTATGTTTCATCTCTTTATAATTATTATTAGCATCTCATGTTTATGAAAACATGAAATATTTGCATCTTTTAATGTTTATAAGATGGAATCCTTTAGTGGTTCCATCATACTGGGCTTTGGATCACACCCTACCTACACATTTTGGTGTTAGTAGACTTTGTTATTTTTGTCTTAGGTTTGGGTACATATTTTTGTGCCGATGGTTCAGGTTTTTTGAAGTCGTTCAAGATGCAGTGTTGTGGAGATTGCTTGATGGAAATTCCTCTTGCTATGAGGAAGGTTTTTGGTCTATCCATTTTCGGTTCCTTTATTTATTATAATATTTGATAATTATTTTAAATTATGTGATTCAATTCTGAATTTTTTAAAATATGGTTTGTTTTGAAAAAACCATATTTGTTATATTGTACTTTTTTGTTGTTTCATTGTTTATAATCTCGGATAAATCATTCCAAAATTTCATTTTATAATACCCAAGAAATTTTGTCAGCCTTTGGGGATCAGAAACTCCCTTCAGGACTTGTCAATGACCATGTCACGTGTCAGTTTTTTTGACGATCCAATCTGGTTCATGACACTTATAACCATAATTTAATTAATAAAATAATTATATAACATAATTCCTAAATCCAAATAAAATAATATTATTCAAATTCAGTCTTAAACCTTTAAATAGGATTCTTCATCATATTATTTAATACCTCTTTTCTTTAATATGTCATTTGTAGTGTCTTCATCATTAATAATATGACCAATAATCGTACACCCTTAAGAATTATCTTCACAATCACCCCCCTAGAAAATAAATTTTTATAATTCCCATAATTTCAATGTTTAAAACATTCAACATTTTCTAATACCTTAGGGAGGCCATTATTAATTTCCATTGTGTTAATATAACTCTTCATATTCCCTTGAAAATTACTTAACTTTTTTCCTTCTTTTCCACACATTAAACACTTTCTTATTCCTTTGAGAAACTCTGTTGATTTTATAATTCATGATTTATAACAAGAATGAAATCAATCCTTTATTCCTATATTTTATCCATTATTCAAGCTCCTAGTGAACTCTATAATTATCTTCTTTATTGAGTCCAATATTTAGTTAAGGTGTAGGATGATCATTATATATCTTTATAACTGATTAGGAATAATCAAAATAGTGGTCACTATAATAGACCAAAGTCAACAATTCCATATTTGGTAAAAAAGACATATACTTTATAATTGTTACCCAATTTTTTGTCATCAAAACATAAAATTTCAAAAGGAAATAATGGATCACTTATATACCCAATGACATTTTAGGTTTATATTTTAATAGTATTATGAAAATATTCAACATATATTATTAAAATTAATGAATTCCCCAAAACAATATCTATTATGACCCAAAATTTTTGTTGAGTCAATAATGTTTCCTTATGACATTTACATTCCTTTATGTTTTAAAAATCACAACCACTTTATCTCTGGGAAAATTTCATTTCCCCTAAGATTTATCTTAATGAGGAAAATTTTCCTTCCTCAAGGAAATTTTTCTCTTTTTCATTGTTTTCATTATTCATGTTATAGTTTCGCAAAATACAACACATTTTATTCCTAAGTGAAAAATTTGGTTTCATATCTAAAATATCAGAATCTTATAAATAATTAGATATAGAGTATTCTATTTTTCAGGTTTTGAATTTAGGTTCTGTATCTATGAAATTCAAACTCCGAATTCCCTAAATTTCAGACTCCGAATTCTCTAAAATTCAGACTCCAAATTATCTGAAATTCATACTCCGAATTCTCTGAAATTAAAATTATGAATTATATGAAATTCAGAATCTGAATTCTTTGAAATTCAGACCCTGAATTCTCTAAAATTTAGACCCTGAATTCTATGTAATTCAGACTCCAAATTCTCTAAAATTTAGACTTCGAATTCTATGAAATTCAGACACTGAATTCTCTGAAATTCAGAATAAAAATTCATTAGAATTCATACTCTGAATTACTTATAATTTTGACTCCAAATTCCTCATAATTTAGACTCCAAATTCCTCATAATTCAGACACCTATTTCATCATAATTCAGACTCTGAATTCTATAGAATTAATGTTTTGAATTGTTTGTAAAACAGAATCCAAATATCCATGTATTTTAGACAGTGAATGATTTTTATCTTATACTTCGAACATTATTTTTCCTTAGACTCTGAAAAAAAGATTTGTTTAAGAAACCATATTTTGCTTACCCTTGTTGTAATTATAAAATGATATAATACATTCTATTTCTAACTAACCATTGTTTGAGTGAAAAGTGTACAAGTCCCTCCGAAAATAAAGGAAAAAGATGATCGTTTGAGGAGGGATATGACCATTGGAAAAGTGCCTATAAATAAAATCTCATTTGAACGAGCTCACAACTTTTGGATGGACACTGAAACCCTAGAGACAACATGCTGTTGAAGTGATTTTTAGAGAGAGATACTCTCATTATTAGTGAGTACTGAACTCCTTGTTCATATTTCTTCATGATACTCCGATTGTTGTTGTGTACAATTGAAGGCTTCTAGGGATAGGAAGATAGAGGTGTCGAATACCTTAAAGTTCAATGAATTCCTTGGTGAAGAAGACATAAGTGCTGACTACATTAAAGTTCGAGGGCTTGCGAGGATAGAAAGATAGATCCCGATATTCCTATTGAGGGCTTACCCTGGTGTGGGTAAGATAGACTTTCTTTAAAGTATAAATCAAGGGACCTTTCTCCAAGGTTGTTGGATACCCTAATATTTTTGTTAAAAGATTTTATACTTGTTACTTGTTTTGTTTCAAGTTTATTTTCCACTAAATTTTTATTAATATGTAATGTATAACTATCTTATACTTTCTTTTATTTGTATACTCTGATTAGTAAGATTCTATACGCTTTAAGGAAAAATCTTTTCCTTGTAAACTTTTCTTAAGTTTCAATTCCAGAACCATATTTCCGGAACCTAGAAAGTATATATAATTAAAAGTTCTTGTAAATTTACCTTGTTTAACATTGATAAAAATAGTTTTCCTTGAGGTTAAAAATGAATGTTTTATAAAAATTTCAAAGGTTCTGAAGGAATATTTAATGTATGGAATTAACTCCCCCCCCTCTCTTGTATATTGAGTATCTAAATTAATTGTTTAAATCCTACCATTGGTATTATAGGAGGTCTCTGAAATACTTATATTCACATATAAGTTTTCTTGCTCAGTTTTCATTGTTCAAAATATTTTCTTTTTTTAAGAATTTTTTTTCCTTATTTACAAAAGTTTTCTATTAACAAGAATTTGCGGGGAATGATATTTTCTTTTAGATGGAAGGAATGAATGTTGGTTTGATTGATAATATTAATCCTACTAGACCACTTATTTTTAATGGAAATTATAATGAATATTGGAGAGAACATATGAAGACTTTTGTTATCAATACAAGAGTTAATAACTATTTCATTCTTACTGGAGACTAAAATATTCTTGATACGGAATTTAGAACTTTTAATAACCAAAAAAAGTCAGAATATCAACTAAACTATATGGTACACAATACTTTGTTGTGTTCCATGACCAGGAATACATAGTGTCAGATTTCTTCCTGTGAAGCCACTAATTTTATTTGGAAGAAATTAGAGGTTACTCATTTTGGAACATCTAAAGTTATAGAAACTAGAAGATCTATGTTGAGGGAAGAATATCCTAGATTTCAATTTCCTTATGGAGAACTAGTGTGAAAGGTGCAACAATGTTTTATGAATATTGGTAATAGTTTACAATCTATGGGTGAGAAAGGTTTAGATGATGAGTCACTTGTATAAAAAATTATAGATATCATGCCAAATGAGTGGGAATCTAGGATAAAATCTATTAATGAAAATAGGAAAGTATCTCAAATTACTCTTGATGATCTTTTTGGAACTCTTATTCAACATGAAACAAGAATAATGAGGGACTATGATATGATTAAGAATAAAATTGGTAATGGAAGTTTAGTATTTACTACTAAAAAAGTCAAGACTCCTGAGAGGGTTACAAGATCCAAGTCTAAGAAAGTCACTATTTTATCTGAATCTAGAAAAAGTGGTCATTCTGAGAATGAAGTAGCTAATCTTTCTCAAAAAATGAACAAGATATTTTGGAAGAGAGACTTTGAGTAAGGATCTAAGAAGAAAGAATGAAAGGACATGAAAGACTCAGAATTCACTTTCTATAAATGCAAAAGAGCATTGCACATAAGACCAGATTGTCCTATACTTATGAAAAATGATTAAAAGGAAAATAATTCTAAGAGAAATAGAAATAAGTATTACAAATCTAAATATAAGAATTTTTTGAAAGATAACGACACCTGGAGTGCCAGTGGTGGAGACTCTTCTAATGAATCATCAGGGTATGAATATTCTGGTCAGAAGAATATTGGTTTATTATCTGGACTACATATTGAAAATCATTGTCTAATGGTTAAGGTACACAATGCTGAATCTATTACAAATTTTTCCTTAAATGAAAACAATTATGATGATAAATACTATAAACCTTCGAATGAAGATTCTTCTAATGATGAAGATAACAATTTACCTACTTATGACGAAGTTTCTATGTTTTCTAAAATTCATTATAATGAAAATTATAAATTCATGAAAAATTATAATATGGAAAACTCTATAGTTTCTATTATTACTAAGGAAGTATCAAATCTTTATATAGATCTTGATAAGAAATTTTTTTATTTGGAATGTATTTCCAAAAAACTTGAGGAAGAAAATTCTGAGAAGGATAATATTTCTAAGGATCTTCAAAATGTAATTTCTAGGAAAAATATTTTAGAGACTAACTATAGTTCTAAAACTAATGTTTTTTAGTAAAAAAACCTGGTTATTAAAATAAAGACCGAAATTTTTTCACAGAGGAAGTGTTTTTCAAACTTTAACATAGGTAAGGAAAATTTTGAAAAGATGTATTCCCAAATCCAACCGCTAAGTAATAGTTCTGGTTTTCGTTATACTCATTCCAAACCTATTTTCAGTAAAAACAATTTTGTTCCTCAAAGTTCTCCATTCTGCACTAAATGTCAGTGTGGACATTGGGTGAAAAATTATTATTTTAATAAAACTCAATCTTTAGGTTTTCATAAACTTATTTTTCTAAGAAAATGTGGGTACCTAGAATTTTTCATTTTGAAATTTCTAGATCCAATAATGTTGGGATTCTTAAAGTATAACACACTTATTTTCTGGAAAATAAAGAAAGTACCAATACCAATATATGATATATGGATAGTAGATGTTTCTATCATATGACTGGTAACAAAAACTTCTATGAAAATATTATCAAGATGAAAGGAGGAAAAGTAACATTCAGAGATAATTCTCAGGGAGAAATTATTGGTATAGGTAACATTATTCTTCTTGAAAAAACATTGAATTCAAGTGTATTATTTTTTAAGGGTCTTAAGCACAATATCATTAGCATAATTTGATCTTGTGATGGAGGATACCTTGTGAATTTTTGGAATGACAAGTGCTTCATAAACAATTACAAGGAAGAGTTTATTCTTTCTGCCAATAGCCAAGACAATGTATACTCACTAAACATAGAAGACCATAAGAACCAATATCTACCTTTTCATAGTGAAATGGAAGATCATTCTTGGTTATGGAATAGAATTTTAGGTAACTATCAATTTAGGAACCTTTTTAAACATTCTAAGAAAAGAATCGTTAAGGATTTACCGGAGCTTAGATTTGATTCTTCAAAAGTCTATGATCTTTGTCAATATGGTAAGAAACCTAAATCAGGTTTTAAATTAATTAGTGAGGTCTCAACTATTGATGCATTATAGTTGGTGTATATAGATCTTTTTGGTCCAACGCAGACTAATATCATTGGTGGAAAATACAATTTATTCGTTTTAGTTGATGACTACACTAGATATACATGAGTCTATTTTCTAGCAAAGAAAACTGAATCTTTTTCTTATTTCAAAATATTTAGAGCCTAAGTTAAAAATGATAAAAACCTTCCATTGATAACTATTTATAGTGATCCTGGAGGAGAATTTAAAAATTCAGATTTTGAAACTTTTTGTAGTAAAAATGGCATTACTCATAACTTATCAGAACCAAGAACTCCTCAATTGAATAGTGTTGTAGAATGAAGAACTCGAATTTTTCAAGAGATAACTAGAACCATGTTGAGTGAATATTATATAGCCAAGCATTTTTGGGTTGAAGCTATAGGTACTGCTTGTTACACTATAAATCGAGTTTTGATTAGACCTTTTCTTAATAAAACAATGTATGAGTTATGAAATGGTAAAAAACCTAGACATTCCAACTTCAATGTATTTGGTTGCAAAGTGTTCATTCTGAATACTAAAGATAATTTACATAAATTTTCACCCAAATTTGATGAAGGAATTTTCTTAGGTTACTCCACAAATTCTAAGTCCTATAGAGTTTTCAATAAAAACACTTGTACTATTGAAGAATCAGTACATGTCAAATTTGATGAATCTAATCCTTTTGTTTTTAAACAACCTCAACCTACATCCTCAGATGTGTTTTCAAAATCTGATTATCAACCCTTGATGTAATACCATTCTGATGGGGAAATTATCCAAGAAAATGTTTCTGAGACATTTACCCTAGAATATTTTCAACCCTATGTTGATGAACAGGTTTTACAAAACCCAAATCAGTTGTTTTTGATGAATCTTCCCAGTGATAGCATCATTGGTGATGTAAATCAACCTATAAGGACTAGAAGTTCCTTAATAAATGAACTAGAACATCTAGAAATCTTTTCCAAATTAGAACCAAAAAAGCACTGATAAAGATTTAGGTGATGATGATTAGATTAAAGCCATCCAAGATGAGCTAAATTTTTTGAGGGGAATAAAGTCTGGACCTTGGTTGAAAGACCTAAGGAAACATCTATTATTGGAGTAAAATGGGTCTTTTGAAATAAGTGTGATGAAAATGGAATAATTGTAAAAAAAATAACACTAGATTAGTTCCTAAAGGCAATAATCACCAAGAAAGAATAGACTATGAAGAAACTTATGCTTCATTATCTAGACTAGAATCTATTTGTATTCTACTTTCCTTTTCAGCATTATTTAATTTCAAAATTTATTAAGTGGATGTTAAATGTTCTTTCATTAATGGATATATTCAAGAGGAAGTTTTTGTTGAACAACCTCTTCGTTTTACAGATACAAAACATTCTGAACATGTTTTCAAACTTACCAAATCTTTGTATGGACTTAAACAAGATCCTAGAGCCTGGTATGATAGGCTTAAAAGATTTTTGTTAAAAAAAATTATATTAAAGGAAATGTTGATCCAAACCTTTTTATTAATAAAGATACAAAAAAAATTTGATTGTTCAAATTTATTTTTATGGTATTATATTTGGTTCAACTCGACAATCTTTAACTGATTCCTTTGCAAGTCAAATGAAATCTGAGTTTGAAATGAGTATGATGGATGAGTTAACATTTTTCTTAGGTTTTCAAATTTCTCAAATATGAGAAGGAACTTATATATATCATCATATGTATATTAAAGATCATCTTAAAAAGTATGGATATGAAAAAAAAAGAGTATAAGTACTCCCATCGGTACCTAAAATTATCATGATCTTGATGAAGTTGGGAAACTAGTGGATCAAATGTCTTTTAAAGGTATGATAGGATGTTTACTTTACTTCATAGCTAGTTTTCCAGATTTAATTATTTTTTCATTATTCTTATGTGAACGATATCAATCTAATCTTAAGGAATCTCATCTAAAGGCAGTGAAAATAATTTTTCTCTACTTAAAGGGAACCATGAATTTAGAACTCTTTTATACATTTGGAAATGATTTTGTTTTAAAATTTTTTTTCAGATGTTGACTTTGGTGGATGTAGAATGGATAGGAAATGTACATCTGGAACTTGTCATTTCTTAGGAGATTCATTAGTTTCTTGGTTATGAAAAAGGAAACACTCTGTGGCACTTTCCACTGTAGAAGCTGAATATATAGCAGTTGTAAGTTGTTGTGCTCAAGTGTTGTGGATGCAACACACACTCACAGACTATGGTATGAGTTTTACCAAAACACAAATAATTTGTGATAATAGTAGTTCCACTTCCTTAACCAAAAACCCTGCACATCACTCTTGTGAAAAACACATAAATATTAGGCATCACTTTCTTAGGGATCACACACAAAAAGGATATATCATTCTTCAATTTATCAGAACACAAGATCAACTGGCTAATATTTTCACAAAATTTTTACCATCCGATAGATATGTGTACATTAAACAGAAGTTAGGAATGATAATTGTAAGGTATTCCTCCTTATTAACTTTCTGTTCAAACCTATCTCCTTACAGTAAGACTCTCATTTTCCCAGGGGAGTATATTTTCTTATTAGTGATCTAAATTTTTCGTAATCTAAATGTTTCGTAATCTAATTTTTTTTTTGCAGTTTTAAATTTTTGTAATCTAATTATTTCTTAATCTAAATTTTTTGTAATCTAAATTTTATGTAATCTAAATTTTTCATAATATAAATTTTTCATAATAATTTTTTTTTATAGTTTTAAATTATTCAAAATCTAAATTTTTCATAATCTAAATTTTTCGTAATTTAAAATTTACATAATCTAAATTTTTCATAAAAATTTTTGTATAGTTATAAATTTTTCATAATCTAAATTTTTCACAATCTAAATTTTTCATAATAAATTTTTTTTCGTAGTTTCAAATTTTTCGCAGTCTAAAATTTTTGTAATCAAAATATTAGGAATATAAAGTTATTCAAGAAGATTTTTCCTCACTACAAATAATCTTCCTAGCAATATGAAAAGTATGTTTCCTTTCCTTGATTTTAGTAATCATCTTTTAAATGATTGTATTTTCATTTTGTTTTAAAAAATTTCAGATTCACTTTTTCCTTAAATCTGATTGTTTTTCTTAAAAAAACTCAAAAGATTAGAACCTACCAAATTATTTCTTTTGTTATCACCTCAATCGTCAGATCTGATCAGAAGGTTTTCAACCGTTGGATCAAGAATGGAATATGAATCGTCACCTCTCATGCCTATATAAAGCCTCTATGATGGTTGTCCCACATTGGTTTTTCAAGCTCTTTTATTTTGATGCCTTCCCCATCCTACTTAATCCCATTATGAATTTCTCAGGTCTTCTTTTATTTCGAATGTCTAAAGAATCCTCCCCTCAGAAATAAATGTCAACCGCAAAGGAAATACCTGAGTGGAAGATATATAAAGTATGGTTAGTCGATCCTATGTTTTATGATAAATATGATTCTATCATTTTTAAGAACATCAAGCTGAATGGATGGGAGAATTTGTATATCCAAACCAAGAGCACATGATCTTGTGTATCCAGAGTTGATGGTAGAGTTCTATGAAGTAGTTAGATTTTACAATGAAGGATGGAAACATAAATTTTCATTCAAGTGTTATGGAATGAACTAATATCTTTCATACACCAAGGCTATGAGTCTGATTGTTATTCCTTATGAAGGGGCAGAAGTGTTTTCTACTCAAAAATTTCCTGAGGTATTAGGATCTCTTGATAAGGTGAAGGAAATAGAGTGTCTTGGATTAAAAGAAGTGAAGACTCTCAATATTGTTCATTTGTATACAAATTTGCAGATTCTTCAGCTATGGGGTCAAGGTTTTAAAATTCCAACGAAAGGGGATAAGGATACCCTAAATAAAAGTGATATATATGTTTTGGATTTCTTAGTGAACCTCCGGAAGCTGAATCTGGTTAAGTATATTTTGGTTAGTATTCATAATATCAAGAATGGAAGTATGAAGTCTCATATTATCATGTATCCAGCAATCCTTCAAAAGATCATTGTGATTTACCTTTAGTCTTTCAAAATCCCATGCAATTTTAAGCCAAGAAATTACCAAGTGATGTTACTGAGCAATGATACATTAAATAAAAATGAAAATTGGCATTAAAAGTCAATCCATAGTTTTCTATGATTTGTCGGAAGCAGAAGTACAAGCTCTTTCTAAGAAATAGTATGTGGTCGAGACATCCGAAAAAGTTGGAAGGAAAAGGAAGGTCAATGAACCAGATGTGAAAGGAAAAAATGCAATGGCTAAGGAAACTTAGTCAGTACCCTCAAAGACAAAGAAACCAAATTGTTATCCTGATGAATTAGTGGAAAAATAGAGAGGATATAAGAAGAATAAGAAAGAAGGTGTGTCTAAGTTTGGCTTAGATCCTGCTGAGGCAAAAGACATGAAGGAAAATATTTTTTAGAATCTTGAGAAGCAAGATAAATAGAAGAATCAGAAGAAGTTGAATGAGGATGAAATTGTACCATCACTTCTCAGAGATGGTGAGAAAGCCTCTGAGAAAATTTCGGTACTAGAATTTATTTAATAGAATCACTCCCAGAGACTCTAGGAAAAAAGTTGGTGATTCTAGAATGAGATCAAGAAGAAGAAATACTGCAAGAAGAAGAAGTGGAAGAAGAAGAAGAAGGCAGTGGTGATACTAAAGATATGATAAATCAAGTAGAATATTTTCATGAGATGGAGAGACCTTCCGAGAATCTCTCAATCCGAACATCTGAAGATGAATCCTCAAAACATGGTACACCCAGAAAATATTAGAAGGATCAGGATGAAGTTAATAAACTATATGAAGAGGAAAGCATCAATCATGATTTTATTCAGCCGGGGGATATTGAGGTAGGATCTGACAAGGAAGAAATAGAAGAAGATAAGATTGTTCGGTTATCAGATAGTGAACATGAATCTCCTAAACCAGAATAAATCATTCTGAGAGAAGATAAGGGAAAACAAGTGGTTGTGGATACACCAAGAAAATATGTGGTGAGGAAGAAATAAGTTGGTGCTTCATCAAAGAGGAAGGTTGTCGAAATAGAAAAAGAATCCTCACAAAAAAAACACTTAAATTCAGAATTGTCCCCTCATGGACATGATTTTGTGGTTCAATATTTAAAGAAGTTGGTTAATATAATTCCTTTAATCCTGAGGGATATTTTTTATTATGAAGATTTTCATATACAAGAAAATATAAAAACTCATTCAGAAAATCAAGAGTATGATACTTAGGATTTCCAAATCCTAAGGGGGATTTATTCATATTCATTATGATCCATATGTAAAGAGAGATACATTTTTATCTACAAGTCCATAAAATATTTATGTCCTTATATTCTTTTTCGTAAGGATGTTTGTGGTTTCTAAAATGGGGAAAATTGTTGAGTAAATAAGGTTTCCTTATTAATATTCCAATCCTTTATGTTTTGAAAATCACAAACACTCTATCTGAAGGTAAATTTCTTTTCCCCTAAGATTTATCTTAATAAGGAAACTTTTCTTTCCCCAAGGAAATTTTTCTACTTGTATTTATTCTCATTATTAATGTTATAGTTTCTCTCAATCAAACTCATTTTATTCCTAAGTGAAAAAATTGGTTTCATATCAAAAATCTCAGAATCCTATAAATACTTAGATATAGAGTATTCTATTTTCAGGTTCTGAATTCAGGTTCTGGATTCTCTGAAATTTAGACTCTGAATTCTGTGAAATTTAGACTCCAAATTCTCTGTAATTAACACTCCGAATTCATTGAAATTCAGACTCTGAATTCTCTGAAATTCAGACTCTAAATTCTCTAAAATTCAGACTTTGAATTCCTCAAAATTCATGTTCCGAATTCCTCAGAATTTTGACTCCGAATTCATTAAAATTCAAACTCTGAATTCTAGGGAATTCAAATTCCTAATTCATTGGAAAATAGAATCCAAATATCCATGTATTTTAGACACAAAATTTTTTTTAGATTAGACTCCGAACTTTATTTTTCTTTAGACTCTAAAAAATATATTTGGTTAAGAAACCATATTTTTCTTACCCTTATTATAATTATAAAACGATGTCTTACTTTCTGTTTCTAACTTTCTGTTTTTTGAGTGACATGTATACAGGTCCCTCCAAAATTCAAGGAAAAATATAACCATTAGAGGAGGAATTCGACCATTGAAAAAGTTCCTATAAATAAGAGCACACTTGAACGAGCTCACAACTTTTGGATGGACACTAAAACTCTAGAGAATACATTCTATTGAAGTGATTTCTAGATAGAGATACTCCCATTCTTATTGTATACTAAACACCTTGATTAGATTGCTTCGTGCAACTCTGATTGTTGTTGTGTACAATCAAGGGATTCGGGGGATATGAAGATATATATGCCGACTACCTTAAAGTTAGAGGACTTCCTTAGGAAGAAGACATAAGTGCCTACTACCTTGAAGTTCGTGGGTTTGCAGGGATAACAAGACAGATTCAGATATTCCTATTGAGGGATCACCCTGGTGTGGGTAAGACATAATTTCTTGAAAGTATAAATCAAAGGTACCTTTAACCAAGGTTTTTGGATACCCAACTATTTGGGTTAAAAGATTTAATACTTGTTACTTTTTTTGTTTCAAGTTTATTTTGCATTGAATTTTTATTAATAATGAAATTATAAATGTCTTATACATTCTTGTATTTTTGTACTCTGATTAGTAAGATTCTATAAGATTTAAGGTACAATATTTTCCTTGTAAACATTTCATAAATTTTATTTCTGGAACCATATTTCCAGAACCTAGAATGTTTGTAGTATTAAAATATCTTGTGAATTTACCTTTTTTAACATTGTTAAAAATAGTTTTCCTCAAGGTTAAAAATAAATGTTGTATACCAACTTTAAAGGTTCCAAAATAATATTTTATGTATACAATTCACCCCCCTATTTTATATTGAGAATATATATTCATTATGTTGGTCAAAAAATTTCCTCATATCTAAAACTCCCCGTAGATATATCCTACTTAAAACCTTTCTTTATAACCTGGGGAATGGAAACATAAGAAAGGTTGAGCTCATATTCTTAGTAATGATTAAAAATGGAGACATGTAAGTATTATCATGAACATAAGGGTATAATAACATGATCATAACATTATAAGATCGTACCGTTCGTATCAAATATCATAATCCTATGTTTTAGAATAAATCATAAAAATTCATAAGACCTAAATTATAAAAGAATAAATTTTAAATAAAACATAGAATTATGGAAAATACATATTCATAGAAAATAATTTCATTACTAGTAAATTATTTCTTCTAATAATATAATAATATAATAGGTTTACTACCCAAACCTTAACAGTAGTCAAAGTTCACTCCAAAGAAAATCATGGTGGATAATGTCTTTTTTTGAACTGGTTACACTTTCAGTTTTGGCCCACCCTGAATGAAGCACAATCCCTATTCTGATCAGTAATATCACATATTATAAAATATAATTTCCCAATTTGTAGAAGATATATATTTTTCTCACTCATTACAAAACTAAAATTATATATATGTGTTCCACAAGAACATAAATAATTTATCATATCATAACCCATGAGAAGAAATTTGTTTCATAAAAACATCATCATAACATTACTCATGTAAAAGAAATAGGTTTCATTAATATGATACCATTATTAACATAAATCATTTAGTGAAGGAATAATAATGGTATACTTGGGTTATGTCCCCAATAAAACATAAGTAACACCAAATAACATTGTCTTAAATAGAAAATTATTTTGAATTATCACTTGAAATAATTCTCGAGGAAAATGACATTTCCATTTTGAAAAGTGATTTTTAATCATAAAATATTTATAAAAACTTCTTCATTTAAAATTATCTTCAAAAAATATAAATTAATCTTTAAAAACTATTTTAAACATCTTTAAAATCCTTTTTTCATTAAAATTCCAAAAGGATCATTTAAAAAAACAAAAAACAATGATTTGGGGGAATACCAGTTTCTAGATGAAGAGAGAATAAAAATAAATTAAACATATAATATCAATAAAATAATTATATTCATGAAAGAACAAGTCAAATGATAGTATACTCACCTCATAAAATAATTTATGTGCACACCATAAAATTTTTCTCAAAGAAGGTAAATTGAGACAAAATTCTCTTACCGATTTGGTAACTTATGAACTGTAAACCTCATAAAATAGATATCATAAAAAAGATATGTAAATACCCATAATATTTTGGATAATACTAAAAAAATAAATTCATGTGAAATATATGCACCACATATAAGAAATAGGTGGTTAATAAGGCTTGTATCTCATAGAAAGTAAAAGAGATATGGTAATCCCTTCCCTTATGTCAAGACTCTCATCATACTCATAAAACCTCCTATATAATAAATATAAGTTTATTATATGTCTATTAAATAACTTTATTCATTTATATCATACCATATATGATTTAATTGTGGCTTTATATTACCCATTTATAAACTATTCCATGTTAACGTTACGTTTCAGGTAATAACAACTTAGTTGTTCGCATGTGTTTTGATTTGTTATATTTTTAGTCATATTAATTATATAATGATTTAATAATATAAATCATTATAAACATAATATAAATTTCATATATACTCTATATATATTCATTTATAATAATAGATAAAATAAAGAAATAGATAATGAAATAAACCTTTCCTAGAGACGGTAGGTCTTAGAGACTCATGAACATTGTTTCTATTTTATTATCATATTGAAAGAAATAAATTAAATTAAATATATAATACCATTAAAATAGTATTATTATGTAATATATATCATATATTTTTACTAAACCCATCCTCAATGCATTCCGTGTAAAGTTTTAATGAATCACAGTGTTTTGATAGGGCGGTAGTCCACACGTCCACAAATGAAGTTATCGTATTTATAAAAAATGGAAAGAATGAAGTAAAGTGTTATATAATAATCCTAGAAGAATAAATAAATAATAAATATAATATATATATTTCATATAAAAACATAATTTATATCATTATTCCCAACCATGAAATGTGGCTATGGAAGAATGAATGAAATCTGATCGCGAGGCGGTAATCCGCCGTACACTTGAACGATGAATGTGTATCCCATTTGTTGGAAGGGTGTGTGAGTGTAGCTCAAATACTCAATATAACAACATATTAGTATATTTAGGAAAATAAGGTTATTATAAAACTTTAAATAAAAATTATTTGATTGGTTTTGTCATGAATTGAATCTGGACGCCACTATTACCAGCACCAAATCCAGCCTGTGGCAAGGACCGAAGGGCGTTCCCTATCCCCACGGGCTGGCACATGTTCACGAGTATCATTTATATTATTTTGGGAATTATTTACCCAAATATGTATACATAAAACATAAAAAACATTTCATAAACTGAATCTAAAAAAATCAAAATAAACAAGGTTTATACAAAAAATACAGAACTGAATACATAAGATAAAATGCACTAAAAATGGTCCAAGACATGAAGAAAAAATAAAAAATAGACCCAAGGACTCCTCATAACCTGGGGTCATCACCCGCAAGTAGTCTCCACAACTCTGCACCAGGGATGGGAACTAACACCTTGAACTGCCATAACCCATAGTCTTCCCTTTACCTGAGTCAAGCATAATAAAGCCTACTTACACCCAAGGGGTGTAAGTAGTGTGTGAGACTAAGCCCAATATAATACCACCCAATTATTCCAAAGATCTTGAAATACAATTTGGAAACACAAGAAGTTTTAATATGCAATGAAAAGAAGTGGTAAATTCCAAGAAATGCAGCTTTCAATTAAAAACAATTTTCAGGATACAATTTTCAGAATGTTCATACATTTAAATAGATATTTTATCTAGTGTAAATTACATCCAAAATCACCATAATACAAGGTAAATACCACAAATAAAATGGAAAAAAATATCGGGAACACCCCTAGGAATAAGACAGTCTCAGGCCCCATGCACCTCGTTCTTCGGTGTAAAGTAACCATAGTAAAATCAGTAATCATGCATGAGCCACTAGTAGGGAATATACCCATAACCTATTGGTCCCCTATAATCATCCATATAGTTTTTTTAGAGTTGTAGTTATCCAAATTCTTGGTGAAACATGGACAAAATCCATCTGGTCCACTAGCCATAGTAGTACACATCGGCCCCACCTCGGTACTTGGGCTTTCCCCTTTGTGATAAAACAATTTCAGCATGCAACACATATCCATTATCATGAAAAACACCACTAATGGTCACATACAACAAGTATAGTAGCTATCACATTTTATAATACTTCAAACACACCACAAACACTTTGATTTTTAATGAAATGATTTCTCAAAATCCCGCATTGTTTTGCACACTAAACCCCTTAAGAACCCAAATTTTACACTATGTGCACACTTTTAAGTTACCAAAACAGTAAAGGCAGTCCAATAAATTTCAATTAAAACAAAAATTAAAATTTATGATAGCCCTATGTTAAACAAGAAGTGATAACTTTGTAAAGCCTCTATTTTCACACAAAAGTGGCACCAAAACTTCACTTTCTTTACAAACACCATTAAAACCCATTTTTGCAGCCACAAAAAGGGGATAAACATTCTAAACGTTATTTTCAGCCCTATTATAGTTCAATAAGAAAACTACGTATTTATACGGTAGCCCCAAATAAACCAATAAAACATTTCTTTGGAAGACCCCCAATTTCACACCAAATTGGCATTTAATATTCAATTTAAATAAAAACACCGCTAAAATAATTTATTCAGAAATCATAAAATGATATAAACATTCAAATATGATAAATACAGCATAATAATACACAAATATTTCATATACATTGGAATCACCTACCAGAAAAAAGGAAACCCTTGAATCACCATATAAAAATCAAGTCGCACCACCGCCACACAAAGAGGGACATAGATGTAACCTAAGAGAAAAATAACTGACCAAGAAAACAAAATAATAAACTCTAGGTTCTAATCCTTAACACTTTTTAATTTTGTACATCAAGGAAATTCAAACAAACTTCATGGAAAGGGGAGGAACAAACAAGGAGAGACACTTACTTGTGATTCTTTGAGGTTCCTCCACCAAATCCCCCTACAGAATGGTGTTCCAAAGATGATTTGAGAGGCTTGGATGGCTTCCAGGGATTTTAGGTTTTAAGGGGATGATTATGTGTCAAATTAGGAGTTGTAATGAAGGAAAACGAGTAATAATTTGAGAGGTTTATGAAGGATTAAATTTTCCTCTTCAAATCTAGACGATTTGAGAAACCCTAAGATGTTCTGCACTAAATCATGATGGATACGAGCTCCAAATAGGGTGGGAAGATACTGGGCGTGCATCTGGGTTACATTTACTTAGTTGAGAGTTTAAATCACCAAAAAAATCATTTAAATTGAATATGTTATTAATTAAACAAATTTCATTTTTAAAACTGGAAATGGGCTTCCGGGTAGGCCCAATCCCTTAACTAATAACCCAAATACACCTTTTTTATTGATTTATAAAGGCTCCA
Organism: Viscum album; assembly: GCA_963277665.1. Taxonomy (NCBI): domain Eukaryota; kingdom Viridiplantae; phylum Streptophyta; class Magnoliopsida; order Santalales; family Viscaceae; genus Viscum; species Viscum album. Next base: position 281,989,340 of record OY728137.1, on the reverse strand, counting down.
ATTTGACATTTTAGTGTTAATAGGTCAGGTTAGGATAGGTAGTAATTTTAATGGATGAAAAATGTTGAAAATTTAAGGTGTTATAAAAGAAGAAAAATTTATTTTTAAATCTAAAATTGGGCTCACGGTTTGGCCCAATTAATCAAAACTCACCCATTCTTCCATAAATGCTTGGGAAACCCCCAAAATAAAGAAATAATGGAAATAAAATTAACAATAGCATTAAAATATGTCATGTATGTGACAATTATCTCCACCATGTGAACTTTCTATCTCGAAAAGTTAACCTGGAGCCTGTTTGGAAAACAGGAACGAATACTCTTCCTCAACCCATGTCTTCTCTCATGTCTCATGTGTATCATTACCATGCTACCAAAGAACCCGGACCAGTGGAATAGACTTCCCATGAATCACATTCTATTGGGAGTCAACTATTTTCACAGGCTAATCAAAAACTGACATGTCAGACTCTATCTTCAGTTCTTCCAAACTCAGCACATGGGACAGATCCGGGTTGTATTTTTTCAACAGAGAGACATGGAAGACGTCATGGATAGACACCAACTAAGAGGGTAAGTCCTACCTGTATGCCACCATACCAATATGCTCGGTGATCTAAAAAGGTCTAACATATTGTGGCATTAGCTTCTCTTGCTTCCCCAATCAACGTTGGCCCAGACAAGTGGCCACTTTCAAGAATACCCTGTCACCCATAGAAAACTCTAGGTCTCGACGCCTCCAGTTAGTATAAAATTTATGACGACTCTAAGCTATCAACAAGCACTTTCTAATCAGTTTGACCTTCTCAGACATCTCCTGCACGAAACTCATCCCCAAAAGTGAGGTCTCACCTACCTCAACCCAACATAGGCGGTACTGACAAGGCTGACCATTGGGTTCCTCAAAAGAATCCATTCAAATTAGGGATTGGTAAATGTTATTATAAGAAAACTCAATTGATCCCAAATGTCTATCCCAAGAACCTCCAATGTCCAGGACTCGTGCACGAAGAATTTCCTCCAATATATGATTCACCTGCTCTATCTAACCATTCTTCTGAGGATGGTATGTCGTGCTCATCTTAATCTGAGACCCCAAGGCCTTCTGAAGGCCTTCCCAGAACCGAGAAGTGAAAATGGGGTCTCTATCTAAGAAAACTATTAATGCCACACCATGGAGCCTCACCACATCCTGAATATACAAACATCCCAACTCATTAACTTTAGTTGTATATCTGATCAGAATGAAGTGGGATGATTTGTTCAAACAATTATTCCCCACCCAAATGGCATTCTTACCCCGAGGTGTATGAGGTAAACCGAAAATGAATTCCATGGTGACCTCGTCCCACTTCCAAGTAGGAATGGGTAATGGATGGAGAAAACCAGAGGGCCTTTTATGCTCTGATTTCACATGATGGATTGTGTAGCATCTCAACACAAAAACCGCTATGTCTGGTCACATACCTGGACACCAGAACTACCGACGGAAATCATAATACATCTTGGTGGAACCCAGATGGGAGGCCCATAGAGACTGGTGGCTATCCTCCATCACCACCTTTCGCATAGATAACAACACTACTGAACGACCCTTGAAGCACAAGATGTCCTCGAGATATGAAGACCAATCAAAGGATGTCTCCCCACCATGAAGAAACTTCTTCGACTATTGAAAAATCTCATCAGTGGGTTTTTCCCCCTAAATCAACTCCAACAGAAAAGGATTCAACTAGATGCTCCCCAAGAATGTACATCCATTATGTTCCCTAGTCTTCACATTCACCTGAGAAAAGATCCCCATCAAAGTCCACTCATCATTGGACTTCCTTAAAGCCTACATTAGAACTCTTCTTCTCAAACCATTGGCCACCACATTACCCTTTCCTGGGGTATATACAATATCAAAGTCGAACCCCTGCAAGTACTCAATCCAGTGATGCTACCTCAAGATGAGATCCTTCTATGAGATGATATAGGCCAAGATTATGTAATCAGAGTAGTCCACAAAATTCTCCCTAAAGAGGTAGTGACACCAATTCATCAAAGCATGAATCAACATTTCCAACTCCAAGTCATTGGTCGGGTAGTTCTTTTTCTGTGGTTGGAGTTGGAAAGATCCATACACCACCACATGATCATCCTTCCTAAGCACACACCCATGACCCATACCTAAAGCATTACAATAGACCACATATCTCTTTCTAGCCTCTAGAAAAATCAGCATGAGGGTGGTAGTAAACCGCCTATTTATCTCCTGGAACGATGTCTGACATTCTGGGACCCATACAAACAATACCCCTTTCTGGATGACTACGGTCATCGATGAAGCAAGCCAAGAGAAATCCCAAATGAATTGCTGGTAATAACCAGCCAGGAAAAGGAAACTCTTGATCTCAAACACATTCTTCGGCTGCTCTCATGACATAGCCACACTAATCTTCTCAGGGTCCACTAAAATCCCCTTATCAGAGATCACAATCCCCAGAAATTTCACCTCCCTGATCCAGAAAGTGCACTTTTACAACTTCGCATTGAGTTAGTGATACTTTAATGTGCACAAAACGATCCTCAAGTGATGTTCGTGTCCCTCCTTAGAGCAAGAGCAAACCAGAATGTCATCCAAAAACACCACAACAAAGGAATTGAGATACTGATGGAACTCCCTATTCATTAGTTCTATAAAGACTTCTAGAACATTGGTCAATCCAAAGGGCATCACCAAATACTCAAAGTGGCCATACCTTCTTCGGATGGCTGTCTTTGGGATATCTGACTCTCTCACCCTAGGTTGATGGTATTCTAAATGCAAGTCTATTTTTGAAAATCACTTTCCCTCCTTCAACTGATCGAACAAATCATATATTCTGGCTAAAGGGTATTTGTTCTTAATTGTTACCATTATTCATCTTCTGGTATTCAATACACAACCGGAGAAATCATCATCCTTTTTCGCGAACAACATAGGAGCAGCCCAAGGAGAGGCACACGGCCGAATAAATCCTTTAGATTATAAATATTCTAGATATATCTTTATTTCCCTCATCTCAGTGGGGGAAATTCAATATGATAGAAGAGATATCGGTTGTGTTCCCAGTGCCAGATCAATCGAAAACTCCACATCCTGCTCTGAGGGAAAACATGAAAAATCATCCATGAATGCCTCTAGAAAATCATTAACTACATGATGTAGTGAACCTTTAGGAGATATACCATCATCCTATAGCACAATTAAAGATAACTGGAAGTTAAGACTTCCAAACTCTGGGATTGGAGGTCCTGCACGACCCAACCGAGGATCCCATTCTCCAAAAAAAACCAGACGACTCCCAGCAGTTATTGTGAAACTCACTCGTTGTCTGTATAAATTGATGTATTCTTGGAAGTGTACTAGGAAATACATCCCATGTATGAAGTACAAAAGGTCCATATCTATGACCAAGAGTCCCCACTCCATCTTGACCCCAAACACGGAAACTTCAAACGATGGGAACCTCCGACCCTGCTCCTTCTTCTTTCCCAGCAGTGTCACCAACTCCATCGCAAAAGACAACAACTCAGTTGGTAAATTCAGAGTGTCCACACAATGGGAATAAATTAATGAACCATATCCACCAGTATCAAAAAATATTAGCATCTGTAGAAGATGAGATCAAAATGATACCTCGAACAGTCGACGATTCTGCCTCTGATCCTGCAGGTCCCTGATCCACCGCATGGAGATGTCTAGTGTCTTCCGGAGTATGACTGATAGTATGTGTCTGAGCATTTCACTGGATCTACCCAAAATATTACATATCCCTACCACCATGGCCTCAAAATCGAGATCCCCCATCCTCGACGGCTTGGACTGTGTTGGCACCGCCCTTGAAGCACTGACCCTGCCCCACTCGGAAGTGGACGTTCCACACCATTGAAGGGCTGCAAATTCCCCATACCTCCACACTGGTAACAAGGATTCAGAGTAAGTGGACATGTTGGTCAAAAGTTCCTAGGCTTCCCACACTAGTGTCACATGACAGATCTCACATTAGAAGTTGCAAACGAAAACTTCCTGGAAGAGTGGCCTGAACTGCCACCTCATTTCTTCACATGATCCTCCCACTTCCTTTCATTATATGAGGAGAATCCACTACCCAATGATGATAATGAACCATAGAAACCATCCCTTACTTTTCTATAAATCTCCACCATGCATTCTCGGTCAATGACCTTAGCATAGGTTGTCAGCTTAAACAAGTACGCCTGAGAGTATATCTCTAGTCGCAAGCCTTTCTCAAACCACTGGGATTTCTCCTTCTCATGGGAGATGATTTCTGGAGCATACCGAACCAACTCATTAAAACGGTTGGAGTACTCCAACACAGATAGATTCCCCTGAACAAGGTCCATTAACTCTATGGACATAACATAACCCAACACCTCGGGATAATACAGTTCATTGAAGACGGCCTTGAAATCTCCCCAACACATCTTCTCATTCTTCCCAGTCTGAATCACTAAATCTCACTACTTACAGCTAGGGACCTACAATAGAAATGAGTCACACTTCACCTTGATCTCATTGGGTGTTTCTAGAAACTCAAACATAAGCTCTATCTTCTCAAGCCATTCCACTGCTTCCTGGGGTCCCGAGCTTCCTTGGAAGGTAGGAGGCTGGTTTCTCAGAAACTCTTGTGATTTATCTTTTCTACGACTCATCTCTTATTCCCTAATAGTAATAGAAGTTGGAGATGGCTTTTGTCCCAAATCTTGGACAGCCCAAACCACAACCTCAACTAGACTCTGATCAATCGGTATGGAAGATCACTGTTTAGCTTCCTCCCGTGGGCGTGTGGCTGCTTTCCAGGGAGGCATGTTGCTACAAAATGAAACAGTCACAAAACAATAATCAATACAATAATTCTGAAAACTTTAGTTAAATAAAACAAATATAAATAAACTAAACATGTTTCAATAATAAATGAAACAACTACACCACCCTCGCCCGGTGTCCACATGTGGTCTGTAGCCCACACGCCTCACCTGGAAGTGAATTCAATCAGACAATTACAAAATCCCTTGGTGAATCAAGGTCTGCCATGAGAGGTACGGGACAAGCACCCTACTTGTGACCAAAACCCTGAACCCTAACAATCCTATCTTGTATCCATCCCGATTCATCCGAAAATAGCAACATAATCCAAAAACATTAACCTCCTCCAATACCATTTTGTCACGAACCAAATCTATTTCCCACTATTAACGGCACCAAACCAGGCCCGTGGAAAGACAAAAATGGTGTTCTCTATCCCCACATGATGTCACAAATTCTCAGGTATCATTTATCTTGGTTTGGAAATGATTTACCGGAATATGTATACATAAAACATAAAAAACATTTGATAAACTAAATCTAAAAAATTCATACTAAAAAAAGTTTATACAAAAAATCCATAACTGAATTCATATGTTAAAATGCACTACAATAGGTCCAAATACACAAATAAACAACCACAAAATAGACCCAGTGACTCCACACAACCTGGGGTCATCACCCACAAGTCGTCTCTACAACTCCGCACAAGGGATGGGAACTAACACCCTGAACCGCCATCACCCATAGAATTCCCTTTACCTGAGTCAAGAATAATAAATTATACAAACACCCAATGGGTGTGAGTAGGGTGTGAGTCTAATCCCAATATTATACCACCAAATGATTCCAAATATCATGCAATACAATGTGAAAACGAATGTAGTTTTAATACGCAAAGAAAAGCAGCGATAAATTCCATGAAATGAAACTTTCAATTGAAAATAGTTTTCAAGATACATTTTTAAGAATGTTAAAACATTTAAATAGAAATGTTATCTACTTCAAATTACTTCCAAAAACACCCCAAATACAAGGAAAAATACCACAAATACAATGACCAACAAAATCGGGAACACCCCTAGGCACTTGATAGTCTCGGGCCCCATGCACCCCGTACCTCAGTGTAAAGTTACCATAGTGAAATCCAATCACATGAACAAGCCACCAGTAGGGAAAACACTCTTAACCTATTGATCCTCAACCATCATCCACATAGTTTAGTTAGATTTTTCATTACCCAAATTTCAGTTGAAACAGGGACAAAACCCATCAAGTCTAGTAGCCATACTAGTACACATCCGCCCACCTAGTTACTCAGGCTTCCCCATTTGTGATCAAACAATTTCAGCATGAAACACATATCCATTTTCATGTAAAACACCACAACTGGTCACATAAACTAATTATAGAAGCTATCGTATTTTATACCACTTAAAACACACAACAAACACTTTGATTTTTAATGAAACAATTTCTCAAAATCCTGTATTATTTTGCACACAAAACCCATTAAGAACCCAAATTTTACACTATGTGAACACTTATAAGATTAAAAAACAGTAAATTTAGCCCAATAAATTTCAATGAAAACAACAAATCAATCTTCGGGCATCCCAATGTTAAACAAGAAGTGATAACTTTGTAAAATCTCCATTTTCGGGAAAAAGTGGTACCAAAACTTTACTTTCTTTACAAAAACCATTAAAACCAATTTTTATAGAAAAAACCAAAGGGGATAAACATTATAAATAGTATTTTTAGACTTATTAATATTCAATAAAAACAGGTAAGTATTTATAAGGAATCTACAAATAAATTAATAAAACATTTCTTTGGAAGACCCCAAATTTCAAACTAAATTGGAAGTTAAAATTAAATTTCAATAAAAACACCACTAAAACTAATTTATTCCACAATCATAAAATGAGATAAACCTTAAAATATTATAAATACAACATAATAATACAAAAATATATCATAAACATTGGAATCACATACCAAAACAAAGGAAACCCTTGAATCACCATGAGAAAATCAAGTCGCACCACCACCGCACAAAGAGGGACTTAGATCGAACACAAAACCACAATAATTGACCAATAAAACCCAATGTTAAACCTTAGGTTCGAATACCTACCCCCTGGTCATTTGTAACTTCAAGTAAATTGAAATAAACTTCATGGAAAGGGGGGGGAACTAAGGAGTAGAGACACTTACTTGAGATTACTTAAAGTTCCTACACCAAATCCCCCTTCAAGTTGGGGTTCCAAAGAGGTTTTGATTGACTTGGAGGGTTTCCATGGATTTTAGGTTCAAAGATGAGGAGGAAGGGATGAATAAGATCTGGAATTGAGGAAAGAGAGTAATAATTGAAATGGTTATGAAGGAATGAATTTACCTCTTCAAATCTGGATGATTTGAGAAACCCTATGATGTTCTGCACTAAATAGTGATATACACGAGATCCCAAGAGGGTGGGAGGATACTGGGTGTGAGGTTGGGTTCAATGGTCTTGGTTGAGACTTTTAATCACTATAATATTATTAAAATTTAATATGTGATTAAATAAACAAATTCCATTTTTAAAACTTGAAATGAGCTTCCGGGCAGGCCCAATCCCTTAAATAAAAACCAAAATACACCTTGGTTATGGATTTATAAAGGCTCAAAATTGACATGGTGGTATTAATATGTCGGGGGAGGAAAACTAGGAATTTTAATTTATGAAAAATGTTGAAAAATGATGGTGTTATTAAAGAAACAAAATTTATTTTCAAATCTGGAATAGGGCTCACGATTTGGCCCAATTCATGAAAACTCGCATATTCCTCCATAAATGCATCAGAAACCCCAGAAACAAAGAAATAATGCAAAAAAAGTAAATAAACCTTTAAAATATTTCATGGATGTGATAGGTTTAAAGAAAAAATTAAACAAAAACATTAATTGATGATCATTGCATCTTGTTTGGGTATATGTAATTGATTAGCACAAAAGGACTTCTTGGGTTGGATTTATGACCAATATAAGGATCCTAGTATTAAGGTAAGAAATTTTTAAGGATATTTAGATAGATTTTGAATGAAAAATAGGTTATTAATTGTGATTAAAAGATAATAAGTTGTGCTCTTTTATAAGAGATAGGAGGGAAAAATTGTGGATTTCTCAAAAGATTAATTTATAATAAGTTAAATATCAATCCAAATTCCTCAAAATCTAATGTTATTATATTATAATATGGTATAGGGTGATACTATAATGAACTGATATATTTTATATAGGTTTTGTTTAATTTTGAAAATTATTTTTTAATTAAACCTTAATCTATTTTATTTATAACTTTGGTGACAATATCTTCAATTTTAAAATGTTGAGAGTTTAAATTATAAGTTTTAAATTAAATAATAAATGGTATATTCATGATACATGGAAACATAATTTATCCCCTTTTTCCTTATTTAGTATTTTTATTATTTTAAATAATTTAATAATATAATATTTTCATAAAATATCATTAGTGTCATACGTTACACTATTAAAAACATCAACTTCAAGAAAATTAATCCAGAAATATAACATCAAAAACATTAATCTAATACACAATTAACATGTCATATTAACCTATAAAATTCTTGTATCAGCTTAATAAATGCTAAAATTGTGGGTTCCCTAGACCCAACTATTCGGTGCTTTTGATTACCATATCATGTATGCAGTTTCCTATACATGATGTCATCTTACCATTATAGTGTAGACTTTTATGTATCCACTATTGGAATGGTAATGTCCAAAGATTAATTGTCATATCGAAAGGTTATAGTAGTTCCCAGGCTATAATGAGAATCTCTAAATACTATGAAATTAATCTTAAATATATGTTCTATAGTCTATATACATCTTACTAATTGGACACAGTAGATGTTTGACTATTAGGTGTTTGGGGTTCATAAGCATTTAGACATCATCTCATGATGTTCTCACTTGGTGATCTCTAGTAGTTAGATTATAAGGGTTGACCTTCCAATTGGAACAACACATGTTTCGGGTGTCATTAGATGTTCTTATCTACGATCATGTGTAATGGTCTCATGACTTGAGATCATTATCAATGTATGTCACCTGATTATGTACATTGATGTAAGATGAAAACCATGGAGATAAAGTCATGGAGAGGTATATTGTGTTGGGTGTGTCATTGGTGGCAGATCATTGGTTGAATGGTCAAGAAAGTATTTTTTGCTTGCGCGATATGGAAGTAATATATCTCAGGCCATGTTGATATGGATGGTAGTACCTTTATAAGATCATGGCCATGGCAGTCAAGGGTAAATCAATTTAGTTACATAAACAAACCATAAAGAAAGAAAAGAGAAATGACATTAGAGTATGTTCTGCTTTATGAGATATTACTGACAAAGAGATTATATTACACATTGTGTGTTCATAGGTTGGTTGGTACTACTGTGACAATTCTTATTTCTTCAGGGTCCATGATGGGTTTCTAGATCTCGCTCTTAGTCTGTGAATACTATTCACTACTGTCGAGATAAGGACCTAGAGGGTCACACAAAATAGCATATTGAAAAATCTTCCCTATTCAGTTGAATAAGAATTTTGGACATGGTAGGCCCCACCACTGGGGTCCGGTATTATTCCAAGGTTAAACAATCACCAATGGAATAAATAAATTCATATTATTAGAGTTTATAATAATGAGTATTGAATTCATTTATTAAATGTATTTGAAAGTTTTAGTAATTACAAGAAAAAAATTAATTGACAAATATTAAATTATTCAATGTTCAATTAATATTTATGGGAGTGACGAGTCGAGTTAATGACTCAATTATTATCATGTAATATATTTTAAGATATTAAAAGTAAATGATAATAATATTTACGACTCATTTTAGTATTCATAAAATTTCGTTGATAGCGTGTTAAGTATTCGGGGCCAGTGAGGCGATACCGGGTATTTTAATTAACCATTATAAATAGAAGAAGATGGGATTTTTCCAAGTATTATTCACTGAGCTTCTCTCTCCTCTCCTCTCTCCCACAATCTAGAGAGAGATTCTCTATATCCAAGGAGCACGAATCAAGTACTCTCTCAGGCAACACAAGTGAAGAAATGTAGTGATTGTTGGAGCGTCGAAGGCGTCATCGCAATTCCGCACTAGCACCCGGATTATGATGAACGTCACTCCCACGGATTACTTGAAGCACGTGTGGGAGATCTAGAGGAATTTGACTTCTGATTCTTCAAGAAGTGATCTCCAATGATGATGCGATGTCTTCTGTGACTTCAAAATTAAAACATGTATTTTTTCAATTTATTTTGTGCTTAAAACCTCTCACACGAGATCATTGGATTTAATCGGGATGCTCTACACTGTCTTCAACAAGTTCTTGTCGATCTTCGGTGGAATTATTTTAAAATCCTACCTATTTGGGGGGTTCCTCTACATGCCCAGTTCCAAAAATAAAGCCATATTTTATTTATTTTAATATTTTTAATATCATATAATTGATCGTTTCATTTATTGAATAATTATTGAACCATTTTTGGGTAATTATTTATGAAATATATTTATTCACTAAAATTAAATAATAAAATACCATGATATATATAAATCACATATATTCCATAATAATATATATAGTTGAGAATATTTTCTATTTAACACCATATTAAAAATATCATACTTATTAAAAGTAAGAGAGTGATATTTTGTCACTCCATTTGATGTTAATAATATCTAAGTAATTTTCAGGAAAAAGTGTCCATTAAATAATTAAATTATGAACATTAGGTGTTAAGGGCCCAATTGAATTCATCCACTAACATTTTTGAAAGTGTTATGGTAGTTTTATAATATTTATAATATCATTTTTACCCTTAACCGTGGTGATTAAAAATACTAAAGTTATTATTCATATTGTACAAAAAAGGGAACCATTCACTATATTTTTAAATTCTGATTCAAAATATGGAATTATTTTTTAAAATTCAAAACACATAAGTGTGTAAAATTAAATTAAAATTAATCTCGTAGAAGGGTTGAAAATGGGTTTTTAAAGAGGAAACGTTCAATATATTGAAATATTTTAATATCAAAATTCAATGTGAAATTGATTCCTGTAACCTAAATTAGATTAAACGGAAAAAAAATATAACTATAATATAAAACCGATAAAATATATAATTTAACACTATAAATTATTTCAAATAAAAATTTGTTTTCAATTAAAATTCAGTTTTTTTCGTTATTCATCAAAACATTAAACTTATCATAAAAATACTAAAAATTCAGCGAAATTAATTTTTGATATTATGATTTCATATAAGAGTATTTTTTTTTGAAATAAAAATTATAAATTTTTTAAAAAATATATTTAAAACAGTTCGTCCGTTAATTTGTATCAAAACTGCCTTTCTATAAAAATACTTCTTTTATTTGTAAAATTGGACTAGTTCTTACATCATGTATATAAAACACATAAGAAGAATTATAAACCTTACATTAAGTATTATATATATATTAATATAATATTAAAAGTGTGATTTGTTTATTTAATTGGTATAAAAGACACATGTGGATATTTAAGTTGTTTTTCAGAAAACAGTTTTCATATTTATTTCAGAAGGGTTTTACATGTGTATATAATACTTTAATAATTTATTTAATATTGTTCATACACCCAATTATAAAAACTAGGTTATAATTTTATTCTTTAAATAATTATAATAATAAAATTATGTTTCATAGATACTATGTGTTGTGTGTAAGTAATGATATGCTCGTGTTGTTTGAAATGCAAGACTTCAAAGAAATAAAATAAAAAAATATATATTTCATCAAAATATTAGGGTGTTACATTAAGAACCCCTTAAAATTAATTTCACCCTCGAAATATTTTGGGTTTATCAAAGATTTAATAACTAAAATTTACTTCCATAGAAACCCAGATCATAAAAATTAATACTAAAACTTCCTTTTAAAAAGGGAGAGTAAGAAACTTAATAGTTATACAATGTAACTAATAACTATGCTTCCATATAGGATAACAAAGTTGGAATGTTAAAACATAGACATAAAAGAGAAATAAAACAATAAAGTTCTGATTTAGGGTAACATAGAACATTGTCATTATAAAGTTAACAATCAAAAACCTAAAATCTATGATGGGTTAAAGGCCATTGATTTCTCAGTAAGAAAAGTAATTGGATGAAATTTTTATTTTATGTTTTTGTTTAAATATTATTTACCTATATTTGAGGAAAAAAATAATGAAACATACTTACATGAAAATTATAGTTTCATCCTTTAATCAGCTTTCACCACAAAGTCATCTTTTTCTTTGCATGATGAGTATTCAAGTGGATTTTTTTTCCCTGAAGCACTATAGTTAACCTCTAATGAATCACATAATCCAAAAAATACTCACTATATAACTCTACTATCTTGAAAGAATAACCAAAACCAAAATGGATGGGACCAGATAAAGTAGTTATCATTTAAATGATAAAAAACAATTTTAATGTCCAAAATTTAGCAGTAATACCCAAAGTACAACATAGACAATTCAACAAATAAAAAACCCTAAAATTACTCAAAAAATATTCTAAGTTAATATTTAAATCCAAAAACAGAAGGATTTAATCACATATTCACCAAAAATAAATTTTATCATTTATCTTGAAATAATATCAGTCACTCTTAATGTATCTATCCAAATAGTAATTTGCCTTATAGTCCTCAGGGTATGTTAACCATTTTCATAAATTTCTATAATCACCATAAATCCAAAATAAAATCAGATATTCTTCAAAAATATTATTCAAACATTATTTCGTAAATAAAATCCAATAGTGTTATATTTACCTAAATCATATTAGGTTCCCAAAATAATGAACTTCTTCTAACATAACTTTAATCACTTAATAGAAAATATATTTCTAATTTCGTGGTCATATAAATTATAAATTAAATTATGTTATAAAAATTAACATGACATTTATGCATCATATTGTTTAACTAAAAATAAAATTAAATACTAACGGGTACTTCAAGTAAGCAAGTGGTAGGTGATACATCCATATCACCCTTCAGTTGTGGGTTCAATCCTTGCAGTCTTTCCAGACATGATGGGTTTCCACCCATCCTGCGGGATGCCCATTTCAAAAAACATTATTAATATAATCCTTAAAAAAATCAAAAAATTGGTTAATATATTAAAAAATAACCTTAACATTTTCAGAATTGAATAAACTTTTTAACCTCAATGGTTATCTCATACCTTTAATCTTGCATCAAAAAATTTATTAACCCATAATTACCACAAGAATAATTTTCTCCAAAAATATCATTAGTGGCCTTAAAATTTTCGTAACTAAAACCTCATTTGGTTTTTCAATGACTCTGAACATATGGTCATAAATACCCATGATGATGCCTATAATCCTTTATTTTACATGTCTTGAAAACATCGAAGTCTCCAAAGTTATCGAAACCCTAGTCTGATACAAAATTCATTATACAAGAATCCACATAACCAGATCCAGTGAAAAAGGCAAAAACTATACAATTATGACCCAATTTTTTTACATCAAAACATAAAACATAAAAAATAAATAATGGATAACTTACATACCCATTTACCTTTAAGGTTTAGAGTTTTATAGAATTAGTACAAACTTTTAAATATCATTTAAACATAAAAAATGGAAAATAAAAGTCTATATAATCTCCAAAAATTTCTTCATGTTCAGTACCATTTGTAGATATATCCTACTCAAAACCTTTCTCCATAACCTAGTGAAAGGAAATATAACAAAGGGTTATCTCAGAAGATTAGTAAGGATAAAAAAGAGGGATAAATAATTATAATAATGAATATAATGGTATAGGAACATGATTATAACATTATAATAGTGTACCTTTCATATCCAAGATCACAAAATTGAGTCATAGAATAAATTATAATAATTAAAAATAATTGAATTTTAAATAAATAAATTTTGAATAAAACATGGAATTTCGGAAAACACATATTCATAGAAAATCCTTTAATTAGTAGTCAAGGATCTTCTTTGAGACTATCTTAGTGGAATGGGTTCACTACCTAAACCATCGTAGTAGTCAATGTTCACTCCCAGGACTATCATCACGGACAATGTCCTTTACTAAACTGATTTCAATTATTATTCCAACAATACACTCTAAACTGAGTTCAATGCCCATTCAAATAAGGTCTATTTCATGAGATATGACATCATTATTGATTTAATTGGAGGGATATATTGGTCCCGCCCACCACATAATGAAAACTATACATATGTTTTCCATAATAACATATATCATTTATCACACCAAAACTTGTGAAAAGAAATTAGTTCCATAAGAATTTCATCATAAAATAAATCATGAAAAAGAAGAAGGTTTCATAAATATAATGTCATCATAAATGTAAAACACTCGGTGAAATAATAAATATGGTATCCTTGTTTCATATCTAAAACAATTTATAAGTAACATCAATAAAATTCATTGATGGAAATTTATTTTGAAAAATCACTTGAAATAATTATTGAGGAAAATATCCTTTCTATTTTAAAAAGAAATTTTTAAATCATAAAACATTAGAAAATATTCTTAATTTAAAATAACCTTGAAAATTTAAAAAATAATCCTTTAAAACTATTTTAAACATCTTTGAAATAGTTTTTTTAATTCCTAAAAGATCATTTAAAACACTTTTAAAACTTTTTTAGAAAACATTGATTTCAGGGAACACCGATTTCCAAGTGAAGAATGAGTAAAAATCTGTGAAGAATATAATATAAATAAAATAAAGAAGATTCATGATACAAAATTTCAAATAGATTTATTAACTCCTCATAAAATAATTTAGGGTCCTAACATAACATGTGTCTCAGAGAATTCAAATTAAGATAAAATCCCATTATCGATTTGTTAACATTTTCATTTTAACCCCCCTAAAAGAGAAATAATCAACTATATTTGTAAATACACATAATATTCAGGATGATACACATAAAATAAATTCTTGGTAAATATATAAACCACATATATAAAATAGTTTGGGAATATTTCTTATATCTCACAAAAATAAAAGAGAGACGAGAATCTCATACCTTATGACATGACCCTCATCGAACTCATGAAAACCTCTTGTAAAATAAATATATGTTTATTAAAAATATATTAAAGAACCATTTTCATTTATATAATACCGTATATGATTTTATTATGTACTTATATTAAACTTTGTTATCAATTCTATGTTTAAGTTATATTTCTGGTAATAACCACTTTGTTTTTCACATTTGTTTTGATTTGTTATGTTTTTATTCCTCTTACTTATATCATGATTTCATAATAAAAAAATGATAACCATGAAATAAATATCATATATATTAATTATGTAAGTATTTATAATAATGTATAAAATATATAAATAGAAAATTAACCACGCCGTTCATGGAGATGGTAGGTTGTACGTCCGCATCAACGTTGTTTCAATATTCTTACCGAAATGAAAGAATGTTATTAAATGAAATGTATAATATCATTACATAAGAATTATTATCTCATATATATAAGATAAGTCCACTAAACCCATCCTTAATACATTACATGTAATGTGTGAACTAATCACATCGTTTTGAGGGGGCGGTAGTCCACATGTCCACAAACGAAGTTATCTTATTTACATAAGACGGAAAGCAATAAGCTTTATGTTATATAATAATTACAAAAGCATAAAAATAATAAATATTATATATATATATATATTATAAACATAAAGTTTATCATTATTCCTGACCATGAATGGTGGCAATGGAAGAATGAACAAGATAGGTTTGTGAGGCGGTAGTCTTCCATACACATGAATAGTGATTGTGTATACCATTTTATGGATGTGTATTTGAGTGTAGTTAGAAACCGTAAAATAAAAATATATCAATATTTTTAGGGTACTTATTTTATTATATAAATATGAAATAAAAATAATTTAATGGGTTTAAGGAAGAAATTAAAAAAAGTTTCTTGATGAGTGTTACCTCATTTATGGGTATCTCCCTTTAATTTTCACAAAAGGACTTGTTGGGGTGGATTTATGCCCAATGTAAGGATTCTATGACTAAGGAATGAAATTTGGGAGTATATTGGGATATATTTTGTCTAAACCAAATAGGTTATGAATTGTAATAAAATGAGAATAAGAGGTTCCCTTTTATAAGAAAGGGAATGAGAACTTTTGGAATTTCAGAAAAGATTAATTTATAATAAATTCAATATCACTAAAAATTCCTAAAAATGTAAAGGTATGAAAATATAATTTCTTAAAGGGTGATAATATAAAAAATAGATTTTATAAAGGTTATGGTTTAATTTTAATCCATATCTTTTTTATTAACCCTTAGTTAACCTATTTTAATTTTAATTATGGAAACAACATTTTTGATATTTAAAGGATACTAGTTTTACTTATAAGGTGTAAATGGAACCATAATTGTTCAATTTATGATATTTTAGAACATATTTTATCCACTTTTTCCTTATTTAGGGTTTTTATTTTTTTTTAATAATTTAATAAAATATTATTTTCATAAAATATCATTAGTGTCAATTTTGACACTATTCATAACATTGACATTAATAAAATTAATAAAGAAAAATAACATCAAATAAATTAAGTTATTAAACCCCTAAAATGTCATATTATCTTGTAAAAGTAATTCATAACCTTAATTAAGTGAAATTATATTTATTTTAATATATATAATATATTTTAATTGATTGTTTCATTAATTGAATATTAATGACATCATCAATGTGTAATTGTTTATGAAAAATATTTCTGCACAAAAAAAATTAAAAATAAAATACATTGATGTATAATAGCCTTTTATTTTTCAAAATAATATATATAGTTAATCATATCTTCTATTTATCCCCATATTAAAAATATTATACTTATTAAAATTAAGTCCCACGTTTATTCACTCCCTTTGATTTTAATAATATCTAAGTCAATTTCATATAAAAGTGACCATTAAATAATTAAATTTATAACATTAGTTTTTAAAGTATCAATTAACTTCAAGAAATTCCATTTGTTCAATTTTCATGGTAGTTTTTTTATATTTATAATATTATTTTTACCCTTAATTAACGAATTTACTCTTAACCGTGGTAATAAAAATTACAAAAGTTACTATTTATATTAACCATAAATAAGTGGGTCATATTTAATTAATTTGGAAACTATGGTTCCAAATATGGAATAAGTGTTTCAAAATTTAAAACCCAGATTTTTATGAAATTAATTTAAAATAAATCTCATATTTGGGGCAAGAAAAAGGGTTATTAAAGTGAAAACATTATAAAGATTGAAAAACAATTATATCGAATTTCTAGGTAAAATTAGATTCAATGAACTCAAATGTATTAAATATTAAAAAATTTACTAAATATACTTTAAACCCAATAAAATATATATTTTAACACTATAAATTATTTTGAATAAAAAGTGATTTTCAACTAAAATTCAATTTTTCACTATTCATAAAAACATTAAACTTATCAAAAAAATACAAAACAATTAAACCAAAGTAAATTTCTATATTCCAATTTAAAATATATTTTTTCAAATATAATTTATAAAAGTGTATAATAACATTATTTAAAACAAGTGTGCCGCCAAAAGGCGACAAAACTGACTTTATAGAAAAATAATTCATTTATGCATAAAATTGGATCTATTCTTATATAATGTTTAGAAAAAACAAAATATGAATGTTAAACATTATATTTAAAATTATATATATCATTTATATAATCCAACAATTGTGGATTGTTTATTTTATTGGTATAAAACACACATGTGCGCATTTAAATGGTTTTTCAAAACAATATTTCCTTTTTATATAAAAATGTTTTGACATGTGAAAATCCTATTTTCATAATTCGGTTAATATTTTTCATATCCACAATTATAAAAGATAAGATATAATTTTCCTATTTAAATAGTTATAATGATAAAATTATGTTTCGTATAAACACGTTGTTGGGTGTAATGCAAGATAAGTCAGTGATGCGTGTAATGGAAGACATCAAATAAATAATATTAAAAATATATATATTTCATAAATACCTCAGGGTGTTACAGTAACCCCATTCATCATCCCATTTTTTCACTCATCAAAACATTTTATATCATATTCTACATTAACCCAGTACCTTCTTGTTCCATCCATTGACTATAAAAAATAATCACTTTTTGAGAAATACTAATCATAGTGGGATATGACATAGTCAAGAAGAATCATCTATATGATATCTAAATCATCACTTTTTTAGAAATATGACACCTTATCCTTAACCTATGTTATTCATGCTCATCATATATACAAATACTTCATGATTTTTCATAGAAAAATGTGAATTAACCAAATCATATCCCCCGAGAGTGTTAGATCAGGTGCATAGTAAGGCCTATTCTGTGTAATTGGGAACACTAAATTTAAGTTCGATGCTGCTTTATTAGATTTATTACCCATAAGTACATTTTTTCCAAAACCACATCCTCTTGTAGTATCCATAAAGGAACATATTTATATGAAAATCCACAAAATATATATCTTACCAAAACATTAGGATGTTCTTATATACTTATCCTCAATGTCTATTATTAGTTTATGTTCTTTAATCTATTATTTCTTAAATCTATCTCCTAAGGTTTCTACAGAAATTCATTTGATACCAATTGTAAATACATTGATTCCAGTATCCCATAGTCAATTGTTACTTTATTACATTATCACTAGTTATAAGGAATCGTGGAATCCAAGGAGAAATGAAACATATGAAAGGAATAAGCTCATATGCTCAGTAAGTTTATAGATACAGTAGAATCTATTATGAATAAATAATCATAAACAATATGTAAATATAAATAACTAAAACACATTTCATTTAATCAATAACATGAGCAAAATATGTATAGAATATATGATGATAAAATCTTCCTTATAAATAATCACATGAGCTCACAACTCATCCATAGACATTCTAACTAATCCAATAATCACAGGAACATCAACAACTCAATTCATAATGATTGAATTCGTAATTATGGACATCTGAAAAACATACCATCAAGGCCTCATCCAAGACATATGAAAATACCATCAATGCCTTATTCCATGACATATAAATAAATGGGTAAGGAATCAGCCAAAATCAAGGTTACTTTGTCTCATGAGACCTATCGAATCATCGGGGGGCTAAATCAAGCCCCGCCCATCTGTTCCCAAGTCCAATGAATTACTAATATGAATAAATAATACAACTAAATCAACATGACTTAACAAAATCAGTAATTGTTTTTGTTGGAAGAAATAGTCCTATAGAATACAAATAAGTTTCCCTATAAAACTAAGGATAAACCATAAAAAAAATATGATGAATGGAATAGTTAGAGTGTATCCTCAAAATAAGATTCAACAAAGGATATTTACATGGATTAATATAATTTAATGATATTACTAGAATATTTCTTGAGGAAAATTCCATTTTACATTGAAAATAATTTTTAAAATCTAAAAATTACAAACATAATAAAAAATCTATTTATTTTAAAAGAACCATGTAAAATTTTAAAGTAAGATTAAAATAATCAAGGTTTAATAATAAATTAATTTTTTTATTCATTGTAAGTTAAAAACATATGTTTAACACTTTTTTAAGATAAGTCAAAAAATACCTCATTCAAAAAATATTAAATTAATTTAAATTATTTATCATGACCAAATGGATCAAAATTGATATAATTAGAATATATGGTGAATATAAGTTTAAAACTTTTCTTAAAATATAATTTATAAAATTTTCAAAAAAAAAATCACCCTTATATTTTTGTTTCAACCCCCCCCCCCTCCATAACCCTTTTGACAATTAATGTACTATTAAAATTTTCTACCCTCTAAGGGTCAATAATGTTAATAAATAATCCCAAAATACCCATAAATGGATAATAGTGGATTTAATTAACCATATCCCATTAAATTTTATGAATTGTAGATTTTTATAAGTTTTATATCATTTACTAAATTATTATTTATTATAATATATCATTTTTTTAATTTTTAGTACTATTTATTTCTTTGGGTATAATAATATCAAGAAAACACTTATAATTCAAAACAATTATTACATCCATAAAATTTCAAGAATATATATAAAATTAATTTATTATATTTTTTGTACCAATTATATTACTTTTGATATTTTAAGTATCGTTTATTTTATTTATTCATTGGATGAATAATTACTACATCAGTGTGTTATAATCATTTAAGAAAATTATTTATTCACTAAAAATAAACAATAAATTAAAATTATGAATCTAAATATATTATCTTTAAATTAATATTTATAGAATAAAATATCCCCTAGATAACCCCATTTTAAAAATATTATAGTTATTAAAAAAATGGGTGATATGTCTGACCTTTCTTGAAATAGAATACTATAAAGGTCATAATCACATCCAAATGGTCAAAAAATGTTATATAACCAAATTTATGATGCTTATGAACTAAATGTACTTGTAAAATATTATTAAGTAAAGTTTCAAGGTCATTTTATAGTCTTTATAATTTTCTTTTTATGTTTAAGTACTCGATTTAAACTTTACTAGGGTAAAAAATTACTGAGGAACTATTCATATTGAAAAAAATATAAGGTAATTTTTTTACTAAATTTGGAACTAATAATTCCAAATATGGGATCAATGTTTAAATATTAAAAACAAATAATTGGATAAATTTAATTTAAAATTAATCAATAAAATTTCAACGAAAAACAAATTTTCAGAAAAATGTCTTTTCTGTATAAAAATATTTTTTTACCAAAATAAACAAATAAATTGATTCTAATGACCCTAATTGGATTATTCATAATATAATATAAATAATTTTACTTTTAAACTATTCTAAAAATAAATTTTAAATATACTAATGGTTGAAAAAAAGTACGAATTTCAATAGAAATATATATTTTCACTATTCATTGGAAAATAAAAATTTCCATATAAATATGAAAAATTAACCCAAAGATAATTTTGAAATGATTTTATTTTTATAAAATAAAATTTATATACATTCCAGAATTTAAATATAATATTTTATCCATAAAAATCCTTTTTTTAAGAAAATGTATTTCATAAGGATAAAATAACTTTACGTAAAATGTAGTAATTATTTAATAAGAATTAATAAAAAATAGTATAACAAATAATATTTTTTAGTATGTATCTTCTTAAATAAATTCAATTTCTTTGATATTTTACATTACACAAATGAACAATGATATATTATAAAATATTAATTTGGCTATTGGAATAGTAATTTGACAATTAGGAATAGTAATGTGGCCCTCATAATAATAACCTCACTTATAAAATTATAAATAATATTCAGGTATCTAATAAAATAAAATATGATATATTTATATCATATAATAAGTAAATAACTGTTTTAGAAATGTTAACTCCGGTGTTGGTATTTTTGTGGAACACAATTTTTTTTTACTATTTTGTAATTAATATAATGATTTAAAAGAAAATTTTGTTTCCATAAAATAGATTAATGAATTATTAATTTTTTATTATAATTATAAGATTATTTAATGATACCATAATTATGTTTTCAATGTGTTATAAAATTAGTTAAAATAATAAAATTGTAATTTTTTGAATGAATGATTACTTTAAATAAAAATTAAATTTCGCAAATTTATAAAATTATTTTGATACAATTGTGGCCATTTTTAAAATCTACTTATCAAAGAATTATTAGTGTTAATTTTTGGGATTTTTATGAAATAGTGGAGTTCTGGTGAATGGTGAAGTATGGTAATTTACGATATTAAACATTTCAATCCAAATACATGAATTTTTGGGTAATGGATAATGTATGAAACCATTAGTTATAACTCACATTCACTAGTTACTGTAATTAGTTACTAGAATCAACACAATTTATAGTCTTGTGTAAGAATAATAGACAAAAGAATAAAATAATAAAAAACACCCTTCTCCCTCCTCTATAAATGCCACCCCTTATCCTCACACCTTCTAGGCCCTGAAGATTTTCTAAATTATACCAAATTCATTTCTCAAGTCTATTTCCAATTTACATGGCCTATTAGTCTTTCCAAAAGGCCAAATCCAACTAACATAATGAGGTCCCCAAGGAGATGATACTCGAGTTGTAAAATCCACCTTTCTATTTTAATTTATTTCCTTTTCTTATCCTCACCTCACCTCACCTAATATAGTGATAAAATTCTTCAAGGAAACGATGAATCATTTTTTGGTTGGTTATGTTCATTGATGAAGAAGGATTCTATGGTGAATTGTCAATTTCTAGAGATATTGTTGAAAACCTATGTTAGGAAAGACCCATGGAAAAGGAATATATGATCTAGATGAGATTAAAAAAGAAAAAATACAAGGTGGCATCATTTTCCAATGTATCAATTTTTTGGGCCTCAAAATTGGAAATTGAGAAATGTGTTTTTGGAAAATTAAGTTGCACACAAGATTTAAGGTGATTTGGAAACATTCATGCAATGCATGTTTTAGGAATAGAGGGGATCTTGTGCGACATGTTGAATCTTCCTCGTAGGGGTCTGTGATGCCTATAAATAATATGTGACCCCTCATTAAAACAAGATGAATACTTACAAGAAATCCGAGCATTGAATCTCATATTAATTTTTAGTAAACAGAGTTTCACGGATGAATTGGAGTTGTGTACAACCTAAGGAAGTTTCACATAATATTTGAGTTGCATGAAAGATTTAAGTTTCATGCAAAAGGTGTTTCCAGACAAAAGTTGAATCTTACATGAAAGGCATTAATGTTGTGCACAAGACATAGTAAGCTTTGCGTGAATGATTTGAATTTTCCTAGTACATTTATGGTAAAGTAGTATTCAATAGTGGATGAAAGTGGGAAATTAATAAATTATACACATATAGTGGTGGATAAATTCATTAGAGATAATGAAGAGACCTAAAAGTCTGTAAACTATAAGTGGATCTTCTGAAGAAGTAGTGAGCATGCATCAATTGAGAGAGTAGTGAGATTTCAAATTTTAATTAGTTATAAACCAGGAGGGACAGTGAGTCTAGTTCGATCCTTGTAATCATCAGTGTGCTTTTAGTGGATTTGGTATATCAGAACATCACTGTTATATGATCCTTGGACATATCCCAGTGAGGGTGAACCAAGTAATCCCATTGTATCCTTTGCATTATTTGATTTTTTTTCATACCTTTCTAAAAGAAAGAGGGAGAATAATGTTTTGTTTAAAAATAAAATAAGATAAAAAGGGGAAGTTGTTTTATTCTTTCATACCCCAATTCACTCCCACCCCCCCCTCTCAGTGTATTTGACCTAGTAGACATAATAATTGGTATCATAGAAAAAGGTTAATATCAATTTCTCTCTCTATGGATTTCATCAATCACAAAGGGATTTCGATCATCGACGGGAATAATTTTCATCCATGGAAGAATAATATGCAACACTACTTATGATCCTTAGGAATAGATGTCTTTATAGCATTGATGCATGGTATTTTAGCCGATATCACTAGTGGGGCTTTATCAGAAGCTGAAATAATGGAATTTTATGCTGACACCAAAGGAATCAAATATTTAGGGAGATCCCTATCCAATGCAATATATAAGAAAGTGATATCATGTAAAAAATCACATACCATGTGGTAAAAGATGTTGAATATATATGAAGGTGATTCAAAGGTTAGAAAGGAAAAGCATCTAGTTCTGTGGAACAAGTATGAAGCTCTGAGAATGAACCCAAATTAGTCTGTTGATTCATTCTTTGATAGGCTAAATGTTCTAGTAGAATACATGTGAGGTATTGGAAAATTTATTAAATATATAATGATTTTGAAGTGTATCTTGAGGAAACTTCCACATTAGTTCGATCCGAAAGTTTCATTATTGTAAGATAAAGATCTAAAAGAGCTAACACTAGATAACTTGCATTGTACGCTTATAGAATATAAAATGAGAAATGATGATAACGATGTTATAGAAATGGTGAAATCTAAAGGGGTAGAATTAAAGGCCATGAAGAATCTCAATAGTGAAGATTCTCAGGAAGACAAAGAGACATATGAGGTGATATCATTCCTTTCTTCAAATCAACAAAGAGGAAAAGAAAATTTCAATAGGAAAATTTAACCTGATTTCTTTAGATGTGGAAAGGTTGGGCATCTTATAGAAAGGGTTCTCAAGAAGCTGTAAGAAGATGACGATGATGGAGTTGAAATTCCAATGAATAATTCTGCAACCTATGTGAAAGGAAAGAAAATTTTTAAGATAAATTTATTCAGGAAAAATAATCTTCTTTCACTAGAATGTGACAGTTCAGATGAATCAGAGGTTGAAAAGGTTGAACATATATATAATTTAAAATATCATGGAGAAAATTATATGGTGGCAGTTGTCATTAGTACTCATAAATGGGAAGACACTAACATTAATGAGGAATAAATTTAAGGAATAATCTATATGGAGGATGAACTAGAATCAACTCTTGAGGAGATAGATGTTTGGAGATCCAAAAATAAGAATTCAAAAAAAGTGGTTTGTGATGTCAAACTCTATATATAGTAGCAGGATGAAGAGAAGTATGAGTTAATGGAAGAAATCGAGAACCTCAAGTCATCATTGCAAGTGGACTCAAAAATATTTAGTGAGAACAAAATCAAGGTTGAAGACTAGAGAAGGGAGATTAATGGTTTGAATAACAAAGTGAAAGATAAAATCAAACACATTGAAGAACATGAATAAGAAGTTGTCGGTCTATAAGGAAAATTTAAGGATCAAGAAAAACTATTGACCCCCAATGTGACATCAAGAAAGCAGGTCATTCCAAATATGGAAAAGCTAAAAGTGGAGCTTAGAGGTCTAGAAGAACCAACGAAATAGTCAAATATAAGTGATAAGGCTAGTATAGGGAATGATAAAAAACATAAATTAGTTTTGGTTGAAGTCAGACCGTGAGAACCCACTCTGATATTTAAAGATTACATGGGTACAAAATGACATCATAAGATTCAGAGAACCCAAGGGACAACTAGCAGTGCAGAAGTAATGCACAGGAATGCACCATACCTCGGGTGTTATTACTGTGGAAAGATGGTACATTCACAAAATATGTGTTCCATATGGAGGATATATCTAAGGCCACAATAACAACATTGGAATGAAAATGGATTTCAACACTCTATAATATTTTTTGAGGGACATGGTTTTTGGTGCAAAGGATTTGAGCACATGGCTGGATACTCTACATCAACCATTCATAGGAATGTACCAAAGTAGAATCAAAGTAGTTGCAAGAAGAAAATCAAAGAATCAATAGGTGATATAAAAATGAAAAATATATTTGCAGCTTTCCAGGATGAAACTATACCATCATATTCTGAATGAGATCAAGGCTTTCAATCTTTAATGAGTATGAATTCAAAAACATGGATCAAGAAGAAGAGACATGAGAAGACACTGGTTATTTTAATTTACCTTAAAGCATCTGATAATTTTGGAGTATGGATCCATGATAGTGGTTTCACATCCCATGTGATAGGGAATAAGGATCATTTTATAGGTATAAAATACGACAAAGAAAGAGTTGTCAAATTTGGAACAATGAAGGTCTAAAAATAATTTGTTCGGATAAGGCCAGGTTTGGTGGTAAATAAATGAGACGTGTTGATATCTTAGTAGCAGAATATCTCATTTAAAACTTACTTATTGTCAGTCAACGATGTTACTTAGATCATTCTATAATATTTACTAAGAATATGTGTATCATCAAAGGAAGATACGGTGTAGTTTTTCTATAGGTAAAAGAACAAAGGGAAATATATACCTTGTAAGTTGGGAATAAGATATGTGCCCTTTATCCCGGGAGGAAGAAAACAAATTGTGGCATAAATTACATGGTCATATATGATAATTATCCCAAGAATATCTAGTAATGTTTTATGAAGCTAGAGACCTCTATAAGATACCACATGATTCTACTCATACGTGCAATGCATGTCAACATGGGAAGATCATCAGAAAAATGTGTAAGGAAAAGGAATAGAAGTTATCAAGAGTACTTGAATTGGTTCATGTTGATGTTTGTGGACCTATATCACCAAGATCCGTTGATGGGAAGAGATATTACATTATTTTCATTAATTATTATAGCATAATTAAATGGGTATTTTCCATTTCCCATAAGTCGGATGTGTTGAGTTTCATAAAAAAGTATCGGAAAGAATCTGAAAGGATTCATAGATAGAAAATTCTGAAGTTTTGTGCTGATAATAGAATAGAATTCAAAAGAAGTATAGTGGAAGAATATCTCGAAAAACATAGGATAAGGCATCAAGTTTCTTCACTGAGAACTCCCAAATAGAATGGTGTGGTTTAGAGGAGAAATTAAATCATCAACAACATGGCTAGAATGATGCTTATTGAAAAAGACCTACCAGCGAAATTTTGGAAATAAGTGGTCTTGAAATCAATCTAAATTTCTAACTAGTCTCTATTGTATCTGATGTAATGAAATACACTATATGAGATGTAGTATAGAAAGAATCCAATTCTAAATTCCATTCAAATATTTGGAAGTAAGTGCTTTATTCTTGATAAATAAAAACATATGAAGTTTGACTCGTGATGAGATGAAGGGATATTCCATGGATACATAGAGGAAAGAAAGTTATATAAATACTTTAATAAAAGTATGGGAAAAATATTAGAAAACAATGATGTAGAAATAGTTGAAAAAGAAGATAATATTCAACAACACATATGAACGTTTCCAGATGAAAGTGATGAGAAGGGAAGCAGTACAGGGGGAGAAAAAGTGGCAGATTCTGATTCATAAAAAGGCCGTAATAATGATAAGGAGGAAGTCATGTCTGTGTATATTCAAAAGAAATATATTCAATCCAAAATTTAAAGAAAAAATATCAATGGTGATCAGACAGTGCCAGATCAAACAAGAAGAATGAATTCATTATAGAATCGATCTTTCCAATCTCAGGTAGAGCCTAAATGTTTTTCTGAATAAGTTGGATATTAAAACTAGTTTCAAGAAATGGATGATGAGCTTGAATAGATTGAGAAGAAACAAACATGGGAGATTGGTTTGAGGACAACAGATAAGAATGTCATTGAGACGAAATGGGTCTTTCACAAAAAGATGAATGAATATGGCACAGTGATTCGAAATAAATCATGACTAGTGTATAAAGGTTACCCCTCGATATAGTGTATTGATGTCCATGAGATATTTTTACCTCTTTCAATGTAGGAGACAATCATATTATTCTTGTCCACTACAGTGAAATGGAAGTTCAAAGTTTCCCAAATGGATTTCAAGCCATCATTTTATAATGGGGTTCTAGAATAAGAACTGTATGTCGAGTAACTAGATGGTTTTCCTATTAATAAAGATGAGAAAATAGTTTTTCAACTGAAGAAGTCCCTATATGTGTTGAAGAAAGCACCAAGAGAATGGTATTAAAGACTAGATTTGTATTTAAAGAAGATTGGTTTTCAGCATGGCTGAGTTGGTTATAAAATCTATGTCAATAATGACACTAATCAAAGGATGATGGTGTCAGTTTATATAGATGAAATAATATTTGGTGGATCAAATAAATCACAATTCAGATAGTTTTCCAAATTCATGGAAACTGAATTTGAAATATCAATGATTGGTGAGCTAATGTTTTTCCTTGTATTACAAGTGAAACAAGGAAAGAAGGGAACATTGATTTCTCAAAATAAACATTCCAACGAGGTTTTGAGAAGATTTTGAATGGTATATTCCAAGGAGATGAAGACTCTGGTGGTTACCCAGATGAAACTATCAAGGAATAATGAAGGTAAAATGGTTAATGTCATATAATACAAGCAGATCATTGGAATCCTATTATACTTAAGAGCCACATGACCAGACATTGTGTTTTCCACATGATAGGCATCGTGGTATCAAATCAATCCTAAGGAAATCCACATGATTACAATGAAAATAATGCTTTAGTATATTAAGGTTACATTGACATAATGAAAGATATATGCAAGAGTTGTAGAGATATACCAATGTAGATTTGGTAGGATCAGCATATGATAGGAAGTCAAGATCATGAGGTTCTTTCTATCTTGTTTGATTGTGTATTTCTTGGAAAATAAATAAATAATATTTAATTTCATTAAGTACCATAGAATTTTAGTATATTGTAGCCACTTAATTATTCATGTAGTAATTTTTGATGAAGTAGTAACTTGATGATATGGGAGTTGATGTGAAGTCTCCAATTGGAATCCATTGTGATAATACAAGTGATATCAATTTTAGAAAAATCTGGTACATTAATAATTGAAAAGGAACATTGAAATCAAATATAATTTTATCAAGGAGAATATATAGAATGGTATTTTGAAGTTGGATTATATACTTAGAGAACTACAGGTTGGATACATTCTGACAAAGTCATTACCCAAAGAAGTGTCTGAGAGGTATCGTCTGGATTTGGGAGTTCAGTCGAATCCCCGCACCTAAGAAAGTGTGGATGTGGGACCCCCTCCTTGTGGTATGGTGTGTTTTCCCTATTGTAATGATCTTTTTTCTTTACGTTTTTTCTTACCACCAATGATTTACCATTGGGTTTATTAAAAAATAGGGAGAAAGTGTTACTATTCAGGGGGTATTCTAATGCGGGGAACAAATCAAGACAATTGGATAAGATGAGAGGGGGAGTATGAGGAAAAAATCAGAGCTCAGCATGGAAAACTTTAAGCATTCCAAAACATTAGAACCCAAGTTGTGATATAATGGGAGTAATAAATTTGATGTTGCTACAAGTGATCAATCCAAGAAGATATATAACAACAACTGAGGTTTGTGATGAAAACCATTTTTTTAAGAATTAGTATTAGGAATAAAGTGCTTCATTGATGAACTTTTCATTATACTCGTGTTCCTCATGATGAGCATTACTCATATGGGATTAGAGTATGTGTTGAGTAAATCTTTGATCTCTATTTGAATCACATGATGCAAATTATGGTATAAGATGGATGAAGTTATAAATAGGTATCATTTTATGAAAAAGTTGTCAACAACCCCAAATGAGGATATTATTAAGAAAAATCCCTCAAGGAAACATTGAATCTTTTTTTGGTTGGTTGTGTTTTTTGATAAAGAATGATTTAATGGTGACCCCCTTCATTCAAAAAAGATCATGCATTAGAATAAATCTGAGCACTGAATCATGTATGAATTTTTCATAAAAGGATTTATATGAAAGAATTGGAGTTGCGTGAAAACTAAGGAAGTTACGTGTAAGAATATAGTTGTATAAAATATATAAGTTGTGAAGAAAACGTGTTTCTAGAAAAAAGGGGAATCTTTTTCACAAGGCATTAAAGTTGTGTACATGACATAGTAAGGGTTACACGAAAGATTGGGAGTTTCCCAATACATGTTTGGTAAAGTTTTATTAATCAGTGGATGAAAGTGGACATCAATAAAGAATCTATATACAGTGGAGGATGCATTCATTATAGATAATGATGGGACATACAAGTCTATAAACTATGAGTGGATCTTCTAAAGAAAAAGTGAGAAAACATTATATGAGAGAGAAGTGAGATTTCAATTAGTGATTGGGTGTAAACCAATAGGGATAGTGAGTCTTCTTCGAACATTGTAAACAATAGCGCACTTTTTTTAGATTTCGTACATCGGTATATCATTGTTGTATTCTCCTTGGATATAGCCCATTCGAGGTGAACCAATTAAAATTGATGTTTTGCGTGCATGATTTAATTTCAATTCATACCTTGCTATGGGAAAGAGGGAGAAAAGAGTTTTTTTATCTATAAAACATGATCAAAATGGGAATCTGTGTTAATCTGTCAAACCCTGATTCACCCCCACCCTCAAGGTATTTGACCAACTTGAACTAACACCTATGTTATACAAAGTATAATGGTAACTATAGTATGATTTATAAAAAATAATTTTATTATGGTAATGGAATATCCATCACCAAGTATCTTCTATTCTAGTTTTATTCAAAAAAATAAAAACATCGTCTATGAGGTGTCGATTCACCACCTTCATGGACAATGAGATTTTTTATTCATTACTGATTTAAATACTAGACATAAAATGATTTTTATTGTAATTTTTTTCATATGTGTATTAATACTTATTTACTTTTTTGGAACTAGTATATAAACATAATATTAAATAAAATGATACTAGTTTGTGATGGTCATAAAAACCACCAAAACAAACTTATCATTTTTCTTTAACATTTTATATAATGGATCAACATCATACCATATAACCAAATTATAAATTAAGACCATTTAAATTAATGGAAGTAAATTAATATTAATCTATTCCACTTCTGGGTTTCTCATTCAATTTTACATGACCTCCCAAAACTATACACATGGGAACCAACTATAAAACCATGAAACAAACGCTCCTAATCAAAGAAACTAAACATTATAAATCATTAGAATAACAATAAATGAACTTAATAAAATTGTAATAAATCAAATATATCTTTATGATGTTCTATATTATGTAATTAATGAGACTAAATTTATTGTCTTGGATATTAAGTCTAAGTTAAGAACACTTCTGTAGATAAGGTAAGGGACTTTATCTCAATTTTCATTTCATTAAGACTTACTTGGTATTGTACACCTAATCATTTTTATATGGTGTATCTACTACCCATTTGAGATCATTTTTCATTTGACATTATATATCTCTTAAATATCCATATATTGTGTATCATTGATATGGTTATTATCTAATTCATATACTATTTTTACATATGGTGTTTACTTTAAATGTTATTTTAATAGAAGAAATGTTGATAAATCTATATCCTCTTCTCAGTAAGGATATTTTGATAAGTCATGTTATTCATACATTAAATATATCACTACTGCAGAAATCGTTTTTTACGTCACCATTTTTTACGTCGGTTATATATAACCGACGTAACAATGCGGCGAGTAGATTTTTCACGTCGGTTATTTTAATAACCGACGTTACAAATCGCGCCTGTTGGGTTTTTACGTCAGTTATTTGATAACCGACGTAACAAATCAATGCGCGGGGGTTTTTGACGTCGGTTATTTTATAACCGACGTAAAAAAACCGCGGTTTTTACGTCGGTTATCAAATAACCGACGTAAAAAACCAAAGCGCGGTATTTTTTAGGTCGGTTATAACATAACCGACGTAACAAACCCCCGGGTACTTTGGTTTTTTACGTCGGTTATTTGGAAACCGACGTAAAAAACCCGATATCTACGTGTTTTTTACGTCGGTTATCAAATAAACGACGTAAAAAACCAAAGCACCCTGGGGTTTATAACGTCGGTTATAAGATAACCGACGTAAAAAAGCTTAAAAATATTTTATAACGTCGGTTATATAATAACCGACGTTATAAAGCATTTATAAAAATTAAAACTCGTGTTCTGCCATTTACGATTTTTTCGATTGACAGTCGCCGGCTCGTCTCTCTCTCGCACGGTAAACTCTAATCGGCTCATCGGTCGCCTTCATTACACTCATTTTGGATTCATTGTTTATATTCTTCACTGCTCTCGGATCTATCATCTCAACTCGCGACATTCAAGTAAGCCTTCCACGAATTTATTTCGTTCGTTTTTGTTTTGATTCTTGATGTGCTTTTCGTTTGTTTTTGAATCTCGTGGAATTTTTTTATTGAAAATGGTTATTATGTTCATTCAACTCGCAAAATTCAACTCGCAAATGATTATTAAAACATTGTGGATTAGCTTCAGCAAAATCTGAAAAATAATGGGTGGTACTGTAACATTCCATTCTTCCAGCAACATTATTATTTTCATTCCCTAAGTTATAAAAATAAGTATTATGTAGGATGATTCAAAAATTTAATCAGTGAGATGAGTTGATTTATGTGTGAAACCCAGGCCAAACACATATGTATTTTTTTATTGGTATTACATATATATAGTTCGACATATACTTTTTTTTACATTACTATGATATTAACATTACTTTTTCTAAAGAAATATTAATGTCCTTAGATTATATATCGGATCAAAAGGATATAATAATTCTAATATATAATCAGAATGATCAGATAATATGACAATATTATTAAACATAAAACAAATGGTCTATATTCATATTTTTAACATGACACTTACGATGTATAGCTATTGGGTGTTGGGTACTTATGAAAACTACTACTACTTTCAAGATTTGTTTTATATTTTAAATTGTTTTACATTCAAATTATGATTTTTTTCATATAAACATGTTTTGTCTTATCTTAAAAATATATATTTTTTGTTGATATTTGTTATAGGTAATAATGAGTCGAAGTTGGATTACGGCACATCGAATGAGCAATGAATTTGAGGAAGGTGTTGATGCCTTTTTGGAATTTGAAAAACGAAATGTTCCAAGTAGTGAAATTTTTTTCTGTCCATGCCTGAAATGTTTGAATATGAAGAAGTTGAAAAGTAGAGAGATAAAAGATCATCTGATATGTCATGGTTTTAATCCGTGTTACAGCCCTTGGATTTGGCATGGTGAAACTGGACGGAATGTCACTGATGATGATGACTCGCAAGATGGTAACTCGGATGGAATTGATGAAATGATTCGCGATATTGTAGCAGAACAAATTGAGATAGAACCGACAGTTGTACGTCTATATGGCGATGCTGAAAAACAATTATATCCCAGTTGTACAGATTTTACGGTTCTGTCGGTGATGTTAAGATTGATTAACCTAAAGGCGAAGCATGGATGGAGTGACAGAAGTTTTACAGAGCTGCTACAATTGATGAAAGACATTCTTCCAAAAGATAACGATCTTCCAGATTCACATTACAAAGACAAGAAAATATTATGCCCGATGGGATTGGGATACAAGAAAATACATGCCTGTCCGAATGACTGCATTATATATAGGAAGGAATATGAATTTATGTCAGAGTGTCCAAAATCTGGGACATCACGGTATAAGGTGAAAGAAAAATCACAGGGTGATATAGATATTACAAAGCTCCCTTCAAAGGTATTTTGGTATCTTCCTATAATTAATCGTTTCAAACGTGTATTTTCTAATTCACATGATGCAAAAAGGTTTAGATGGCATGCTGAAGAGCAGGTATGTGATGGAAAAATACGTCATCCAGCTGATTGACCACAATGGATGAAAATTGATGCGCAGTATTCTACATTTGGAAATGAAATAAGAAATCTCAGACTAGGGTTGTGCACAGATGGAATGAATCCATACCGAACACTCAGTAGCACACATAGTTCATGGCCTGTTTTATTGGTAATTTACAACCTCTCTCCTGAAGTTTGTATGAAGCGCAAATATGTCATTTTGAGTACAATGATCTCTGGTCCAAAGCAACCCGGTAATGATATTGATGTTTACTTGTCACCGTTGATTGATGATTTGAAACTGTTATGTGCTGATGGTATTAGGGTGTATGATTCTTATAAAATGGAATATTTTCAACTGCATGCAGTGCTTCTGTTCACTATAAATGACTTCCCAGCGTATGGAAATTTGTCTGGATATAGTGTCAAAGGGCATAAAGCATGTCCAATTTGCGAACAAAAGACGTCCTATTGTCAATTGCATCATGGGAGGAAAACAGTGTACATGGTTCATCGAAAGTTTTTGCCTATAGAACACCCTTATAGAAGACTAAAAAAGGCATTTAATGGCTCACAAGAATTTGATACTGCTCCAAAACCTTTATCCCATGATCAGTATTTTGAGAGGGTGAAAAACCTTGACGTGACATTGGGAAAGACACAGAAATCTGGTAATGATAGACATATTTGGAAGAAAAGGTCAATATTTTTTGAGCTACCATATCGGAGGTATCATGAAGTTAAACATAATATTGATGTCATGCAGGTGGAGAAGAATATCTGTGATTCTTTGATTGGAACATTGTTAGATATTAAAGGAAAGACTAAAGATGGGTTGAATGCAAGATTAGACTTACTATCAATGGGAATACGTTTGGAGTTATCTCCAACTCCTAAAGGAAGACGAACATTTCTTCCCCCGGCTTGTCATACATTATCGAAGAGGGAGAAAATTAGCTTCTGTCAGTGTCTTCATGATACCAAAGTGCCTCAAGGTTATTCTTCTAATGTAAAATTTTTTTTCTCAATGAAGGACTTGAAGTTGATAGGTATGAAATCACATGATTGTCACGTCATGATGCAACAAATTCTACCAGTTGCATTGCGTGGAATATTGCCCATTCGTGTCAGAAAGACTATAATGAAGTTGTGTTATTTTTTCAATTCAATTTTTAACAAGGCGATCGATGTGAATGCTTTGAACATTTTGGAAAAGGATGCAATTTTAATACTTTGTCAATTGGAAATGTATTTTCATCCAACTTTTTTTGATATAATGGTGCATTTAATGATTCATATGGTTCGAGAAATAAAGCTTTGTGGACCTGTATATCTTCGTTGGAAGTATCCTTTTGAAAGGTATATGAAAATATTAAAGGGGTATGTTAAAAATCTATATTGACCTGAAGCCTCCATTATTGAAAAGTATATTTCTGAGGAGGTAGCAGAGTTTTGTACGAGCTACTTGGCTGCGGCGCAACACATAGGTTTGCCTCCATCTCGCCATGAACGAGTTAATAATGAGGGAAAGGGGATTCGTGGCTTGAAAGTCAAATCATTGTTAGCTGAACAGATGAAGAAGTTAAAATCATACATCTTGAAGAACAAAGATGATGCTCAACCATATATCACATTGCACATTAATGAGTTGAAACAATGTCATCCAAAGAAGAAAGAAATGTGGATTTTCAATGAGCACAACAAAACTTTTTTGTCATGGATTAAAAAGACTTTTCTTGGTAGATCAGATGTATCAGATAAATTAAAATGGATAGTGGGTGGTCCATGTTTAAATGTGATAACGTGGTCTGGTTATGACATTAATGGTTATACATTTCATACAAAAGCTCAGGACAACAGAAGTGCGGTTCAGAATAGTGGTGTATTGGTGTTTGTAGAAGCAATGCATTTTTCGAGTGCCAAGGACAAAAACCCAATTTCTGCATCAAATGCATATTATGGAGTGATTGAAGACATATGGGAGGTTGATTACTTTAAAATTAAAGTTCCCGTTTTTAACTGTAAATGGTTTAACGGTAATAATAGTGTCAGACACGATGAATTTGGAATGACACTTGTTAATCTGAATAGATTTGAAGACACAGCTGATTCTTTTATAATGGAAACACATGCAAAACAAATTTTTTATGTAGTAGATCAATCAGATATGCAGTGGGCTATTGTTTTACAAGGAAAAAACAATATGTTGGTGAGGATGAACTTGATGAATATGCTGATTTATGTGAGATCCCTACTTCAATGGAAATATTAACAGAACATAATGACGATCATGTTGAGGACATAGTTTGTTCCATAAGGAACGATCACGACGAAGGAATTTGGGAAAACAATCCATCTGTACATTCCTAAAATTACAGGTAACATATGTTTATTTCTTGTTTACATTTATTTTTTCCATAAATGTTAGATATTGTATGTTTTTTATTTATTAAAACATGTTTTAAAATAAAATAAGTATATATGACTCTCTGAGTCTACCGGCCAACCGGTGGACTCCCACCGGCCAGCCGGTGGTCCTTGGCAGAAGCATTGCTTTCTGCCAGAGCCACCGGTCAGCCGGTGTTATCGCACCGGCCAGCCGATATGGGCACCGGCCAACCGGTTCTTTCCCACCGGCCAGCCGGAGGGCAAGGCAGTAGGCTTGCCCACTGCCTGGTGACACCGGCCAACCGGTGGTCTCTGGCAGAAGCATTGCTTTCTGCCGGAGCCACCGGTCAGCCGGTGTTAGCGCACCGGCTAGCCGGTATGGGCATCGGCCAGCCGGAGGACCCAGGCCTAGGCTTGCCCACTGCCTGGTGACACCGGCCAACCGGTGGATGACCACCGGTCAGCCGGTGGACCCCAGACAGAAGGAAATGCTCTACGACCCAATAGTTTATAACCATTACATGATTTTTAAAATGATTATTTTTGTTTAATGACAATTACTTAACCATGTTTACAATGTTTACCAGGTTTACCATTTTTTCCATTTTTTACCATCTTGACCATTTTGACCATCTTGACCATCTTTTCCATCTTTACCATTGTTTAACATGCTTACCATATTACCAATGTTTTCTATTATGTAACCCAGTACACTTTTCTATTTTCTGATTACAGTAGTATTAAAATATTTGAATTTGTATATTTGTGAACTGACGTTTGTTTTTTTGATTTGAAGGATAATGACAGATCATTAAGATGATCAACCACATGATTCTGGGGAGGAGCATATTGCTGGTCATACCTTTGGGGATGAACATTCACATGCTCCTATTACGACAAAGAGTTCAATGGTTGGTAAACGTGGTTGCACACGTTTACCAAAATTATCACTTGCCCGTACGCAGGATCAGAGGATAGTAGTTGAGTTTGATGATGATGATATTCCTAGAGGTCCGAATGCCAAAGATTTTAAGAGTTTTGTTGCAACTCAGGCTAAGACCAAAGTAAGCATTCTGTATGATGATTGGAGAGGTGTGGATAAAGAGGTTATCTCTCAGTTGTGGGAGATGATTTTGGTAAGATCTTTTGTCATTGTTTGACCATTCTTTTAATGTTTCTGGTATATATAATATGTTTAACCTCTTCTTTATCAGATGACATTTGATATTCCTGACACTGGAGGAGTCAGGAAGAAATGATTATCGTTGGCTGCTAGGAGATGGAGGGATTTCAAATCAACCCTCACATCTGATTTCATTTATGGCCATAGGAGTCATGACAATCCATGTCGTATATATCCTTTTATAGATGAAGACACATGGAGACAGTTTTTTGAAAGTAGAAAAAAAGAGTCATTTCTGGTAAGGGCAATGTAAACTTTTATATACTTTCTTATATAAATAATTTTATTAATGTTTTGTTAATGATTTCTTATTCTTAAATTATAGAAAACAAGAAAGCTCATCAGGAGATCCAATCTAAAAATGTATACCCTCATAGTTTATCTCGGGGAGGGTATACATTATTGGAAGAAAAAATGATAGCGGAAAAATTTCAACAACTAAGAGCTGAGTCTTCAAGCTCTGGAGAGGTGGCCCCTCCATCCCCTCCATCTATACATGAAAAATGGAAGAGAGCTCGGAAGGGAAAAAAGGGAAATATCTTTCGGAAGAATCGAGAATCGTAGCTGAGAGGATTGTAAGATATCTATTTAATTTATTTAAGTTAACTTTATTCTTCATATAAGTTTAAATCATTACAGGAATGTTCAATTAATTAATACAGGACTCTCTTGAGGAGAAAAGTTCAGAGGGGACATTTACAGCTATTGGGAGGGAAGATATTTTATTTGCATCATTGGGAAGGCCCGAACATCCTGGTCGTGTAAGAGGATATCCGACAGGTGTATCGGTAAGAAAAGTGTTTCCACGTTCTTCAACTTCTAACATTGAGGGGGTTTATAAAAAAAATAGAATCCTTGGAGGCTGAAGTTCAAAATATTAATGCGACGATGGAAGACAAGATTAGAGATTCGGTGCAATCTATGTTTGCAAAAATGAAAAGACAATTTCAGACTGCAGCTCCCACTCCTCCACCTCCCCCTGCAGACCCCATTATTTATCCTCCACCTCCACCAGTAGCTCCCACTCCCCCACCTCATCCTGCGGACCCCATTTTTTATCCTACGCCTCCGTCGTAGCTTCCTACATATTGCGAGTTGTATGTTGATGATTCTCAACATCATATAGTAGCATACGGGTTGGTATATTGTATAGGAGATACAGTTCATCATCAACAATTAGAGGTAGAGGACAAGAGGATCACTGTACAGGATATTATAGATAGATCAGCTAGGGTACCAATACCTACAGATGAGGTGGCGACAGTTGGACAGAGTATCGGCCATTTTTTAGTTTGGCCATCCAGACTTCTTCGACTCA
This sequence comes from Viscum album, assembly GCA_963277665.1. Lineage (NCBI taxonomy): Eukaryota > Viridiplantae > Streptophyta > Magnoliopsida > Santalales > Viscaceae > Viscum > Viscum album. The sequence goes on along the minus strand of OY728137.1, from coordinate 281,951,250 downwards.
TTACCATAGAGGTATGAATGTTATATCTTTTATTTTATTTTTTTATTAAAGTGGTTTTATCATTTGAAAACTACTATAATTCTCAATTTTTTTTTCACAAGAATACTTCAAAGGTAAAGAAATACTGTATAGACAACAACAAAGACAACAGGCTATGACATCAGATACAGATTCCAGTGGTCTTGACAGATTGTCAAGATATTCACATTTTTTGTTGGGTTTTTATGAGTTTCCAATGGAATCTCATGTTTGTGGACGTGAAATAACTGTGGGGATTACAAAATCTGATATCATGGAGCTTGTTACTAGAGATAAGTTGGGCATCAACGTGGTGTAAATTTTTTCCATGTAAGTCTTAACACCTTTTCCCTGCGTTATATTTATTAAAAATGTATACTTATATATATTTTGTATTTGGTATCTTTATAAAATTTGTGAGAGGAATGAACTGACAGAATTATATGGATTCATGGACCCACAATTGATTTCCCCTGAAGCATGTGCATTGACTGAGGAACAAATAATGGTTTATATTGCTGAAAGATTTGAAAAGAATATAATCCAAAAATGTTGGATGATGCCTTTTTGTGAGAGGTATGAAACACATTTCTCTCGAATAGTTAATTATCTTTTAACATAAAAAAACCACTAACATTAAATTTCCTTTTATCAGTAATCATTGGATGTTAGGGATTTTTTTCCCAAGGGAGAAAGCTCTTTATTGGATATGCTCTGTTCATGGTGATATGCGGGCAAGTTTTAAGAATATATTGGAAAAGTAAGTTTCAATTTCTCAATAGTTTTATATATTATAATAAATTTTAAATTTACCCCATTCGTATTATTTTTCTAACAGTGCATGGGCCTACTTTCGAAAAAACACAAAGAAAAGAAATGCAAAGATCAAATATGTAAAGGCCAAGGTAAATTTCCATTTATAATTTGTACTTTTTGATTTATTACATAAAAATAATATATTGAATTTACACTCATTCAAAATAGAATTGTCATGAACAACAAGGCCTCATCGAATGCGGATGTTATATGTTAAGATTTATGTATGAAATAATAACAACTGGGACAGTTGTGAATTTTGACCTGGTACGATTTCCTCTTAAACTTTTCCATCATATTTCAATTTGATTTATTCATTATACACGTAAACTATATTCTTTTTCATTTGTAGCTTTTTGATGACCCTCAACCCTATACTGCTGAAGACATCAAACACGTACAAGTGGAGTGGTCAAATTATTTTACAGGTTTTATTGAATTTTAGTTGTTTGTAATGTAAAATGTAATTTTGAATATTGTCGTTTTAATTGTCTATTTGGTAGTTTTTTAGGTTTGATTTAGTTTTTTTTGATGTTGACAGTGTAAGTTTTGAATGTTATATAAGTGAATGTTTAATTTTTCTCTAATTCTTGTTTTGGTCTACTTTTTATGGTTCTTCTGGTATGGATTTGGGTGTGTGGGGGAGGGGTGGCAGGGATGTCCAGGGGTGTGGGAAGCCGGTGCAGGGGTGTGGGAGTGCTGTCCATGGGTGGGGGGGTTGTCCAGGGGTGTGGTGGGGGATGTCAAGTGGGGTGAGGGGGTGAGGAGGTGCTGTTCAGGCGGGTGGGGGGTTGTCGAGGGGTGTTTGGGGGTGTCCGGGGGTCTGGGGGCAGTCCAGGAGTGTGGTAGGGGCTCCAATGGGGTGGGGGAGGGTTGTCCAAGGGGTATACATGAGGGTGGGAGCTCCAATGGGGTGGGGGAGGGCTGTCCTGGGGGTATACATGAGGGTGAGGGGTCCAACGGGGTGGGGGAGGGCTGTCTAGGGGGTATACATGAGGGTGAGGGCTCCAACGGGGTGGTGGAGGGCTGTCTAGTGGGTATACATGAGGGTGAGGGCTCCAACGGGGTGGGGGAGGGCTGTCCATGGGGTATAAATGAGGGTGGATTCTTTCTAGTGGGAAAGTTTTATATGTTATCTATTTACATGCTTATTTTTGATGTACTTCTGTTTTTGTGGTATGATTTCTTGATTTATTTTCTGGTTGATTCTGGTGGAGAGAAGATCACTGCATTCTGTTTAAAAAAAATTGGGTTTATCACGTCGGTTATTTAATAACCGACGTGATAAAATGCCTGGAAAATAGTTTATCACGTCGGTTATTTCATAACCGACGATATAAAAGGCCTGTAAACTAGTTTATCACGTCGGTTATTTAGTAACCGACGTGATAAAAGGCCTGGAAAATGGTTTATCACGTCGGTTATTGAATAACCGACGTGATAAAGGGCCTATAGAATGGTTTAGCACGTCGGTTATTCAATAACGGACGTACTAAACGTCCTGCACAAGGGTTTATCATGTCGGTTATTGACTAACCGATGTGATAAACCCCCTCCCACCGGTTTATCACGTCGGTTAGTCAATAACCGACATGATAAACCCCCCTCCCCCAGTTTTTCACGTCGGTTTTTTATGAAACGACGTGATAACCCACACTCAGCCCAGTTTATCACGTCGGTTCTTATAGAACGGACGTGATAAACCACCCTAACCCCAGTTTATAACGTCGGTTCTTCGATAACCGACGTGATAAACATCGCGATTTTATGTTTTTTGAGGTCGGTTTTTAAATAACCGACGTCAAAAACCTAATTTATAACGTCCCACGTATTAACGTCGTCTAGAAACCGACGTAAAAAATTAAAAATAACCGACGTAAAAAACATTTTCTTCACTAGTGTATGTATGAATAATGATTTATACTTTCATTGATAGTTGGGGTCCGAAATTATATATCCCCTCGATGCATCGACATGTCTCATGAGACAAAACATTTAGAGAAAACCCTTCATGTTGGTTTCCAGGCCTAATAATATGGGTTTATACCCACAAACGTAAATCATCTTATGAAAGGTCTTGAAAGTAGTGGTTCATATTCTGATACATGATGTCTAATAATTAGGCATTTCCTTCTTTTTTATTTTATTCATTACAATCCATAAAATTTTTACTGTAAAAAAAATATATGGATTCATTTTCATTCTAAGATAATTGATTAGTTGTCATGTGTTCTTCAGTTATTTACCATCCCATTTTTATTATTCAGTATTGATTATGCTTCAATTATTATTTATTCATGTTTCTACTCTATATTACCCTTATCAAGAATTCAATCTCACCCTTTTATTGTTTTCGTTTCCCATGTTATAAAGATTAAATCTTTGAATAAATGTCAAGGAATTATTTTATTTGCCTTTTTTATGTTCTATGTTTAATTAACAATGTAAGAAATAAACCATGTGTATATATATGTTTCCTTAATAATACTAAACTGATGTATCCCTGGTGATGTGATCTCTTGTATATATTCCATTATAATAAAATAACCACTGACTCTGGTCTACTGGAGACGGGGTTGTAATAGTTGGTATCAGAGCATTCTTAGGATTAATTTAGCAAATATGAATTTAAATAAACAATGTCATTATAATAATATCTTAGAGTTAATTTTGGACACTATACCCATTATTATTCTGAGCTAACTTGGTGCATGTGATTTTTTAGTGATGGCACCTAATGGAATAAAGGGAATCAACACTCGCAAACAGTGTAGGGATTGGCCAATTGGGGAAGTCAACACCGTTGGAAATGAAGATAAGAATATCATGACAATATTAGAAAATCTTAGTCATTTTAAGATGAATAACCATATTACACATATATTAGATCTTTTCCTGCATTAGAAGCACCCATATTTTAGTAGGACTACTAATTCAGTGGAATCTGAGGAATGTATCCAAACCCATGAAAAGATATTTATGGCATTCAGATGTAATAAAAGGGAAAATTTAGTGCTAGAAATATATTCCCTCAAGGTAGATGATGATCATTAGTGTTCATTGATCCAATATACAAAGGAGGAATATGAAATATAATACATGGAATTGATAACTTTTTAAGAAACATTCTTAAATAAATATTTCCCTCATGAGGAATGAGATGGAATGAAGAGAAAATTGCTTATCTTAAAGAAACAAAGAAGAAGATAGTGTTGCAGAGTATAAGGATACCTTCACAAGACTATCCAAGTATGTTACAAATTATAGATGTGATTTATAAAACAAGGTTGATCATTTCTAGGAAGGACTTAAGGTAAGCCTCTGACGGTCACTAGATTCTTAAACATTTTCATTATAAAATGAAATAGTATTAAGTGGAATAAAAAAGGGGACAGAATTTTTATATCATATTTGTTCAAGGTAAATCAAGATAAAAAATTTCCTTTGATAAACATGAAAAAGTTAAAGCATCAAATTGTAATATGGGAAAAAAGAAATTCCCATTATGAAAAAATTGTGGAAAGAATCATCCTTGGAAAGGATTAAAAGGCATAGGATTTTGTTATAAGTTATTAGAAAAGGTTCATTGATCTAATTAATGCAATGGTAAGACACAATTAAGTGATTTTAAATTCTTAAATTATAAATAAATCAAGAATTATGCAAACCAATGCCCGAATTTCCATGGGAACTTAAAATAGAAGAGGCCAAGTGGAGATGGCCAATCTTATAAGATCACCACAACTAAAGTATATGTACCCAATTATGTGGTGGATGGTACATTAATTCAATCATAAAATTTAGTTAAATATTTATTTTATTCTAGATCGCCTCATTCTTTTATATCATCCCAGTTTTCCATGAAAATTAGAAATTTCCATTTTTATTTCATTAGGGATTTTTTAATAAAAATTATTAATATAAGTCTAATTGAAACAATGATGTGTCAATTAGTCCTCTTTATGGAATATAAACATGATTTTTTTGCTAAAATTATCATCATTTCTATGTTTTAATTTGATATATTCCCCAATATGGACTGTATTTCCAAATATGATGAGAAAGATTATTGTAAGAAAAATGAAATTACAATTTGCAAGGAATATTTATAATTCTTTAAATTTAGGGAATAAACATCATCATATTAATCATATATAGATCTTCCCAGTTTCTCTAATAAATGAGATTATTTGAGAGGAAATAAAAAAACATATTGGGATTAGAAAAGAAATCTTAAAATTATGGATATACCAATTCTACAAGAATGCATTGATGTGTTTCCTAAGGAATTACCTGGAAACCCCCTGGAGGGTGAATTTGAGATTACCATTGATTTAATCCCAGATGAAAGACCAATATCAAAGTATACTTATAGAATACAAATTGTGGAATAAAATTAGCTAAATAATCAACTAGAGGATTTGAGTAATAAGGTATTTATTCACCCTTGTTTTTCTCCATGGGGATCTCTTGTTCTCTTTGTTAATAAGAGAGATTGATCCATGAGGTTGTGCATTTACTATAGATAAAAAAATGATGTTATAATAAATAAAATTATTCTCCTCCCCACATTTTTGATTTATTTGATCAAATTCAGGGAGATAAATATTTTTCAAACATTGAACTTTGTTCTGGTTATCATCAATTGTTAGTGAGTATGGAATATATTCTGAAGACATCCTATAAAATGACGTATGGACATTATGAGTTTACAGTAATGCCACTTGGATTGACTAATACACCCTTGATTTTTATAGATATTATGAATATAATATTAAATTAATATATTTACTATTTTAGTGGAATTAATTGATGATATTCTCGTATATTATAAAACCTATAAAGGCTATTAGAATCACTTGTTGATCAATCATGAGACTATTAGGAAGAAAGTGGTATATATCTTATTTATAATGTATGAATTATGACTTCAAGAAATTTCTTTTCATGGTTATATTGTCCCTAAGTATGGAATATTAGATGATCGTGTGAAGATAAAGGAATTCCAATAGTAGCCTATGCCAATGAAAATTACCAAGGGATGTATATTTATTTGTTTAAATGGTTACTATCTCCATTGAATTCATAATTTTTCCCGATTGGATAACCTGTTAATGAAGCTCTCACGTAAAGGTGTTAAGTTCATATGGAAAAAATAATGTGGAGAATGTATTTAATAATTTAAGAGAATATTAGTCAATGATATGATTTTTACTCTACCATAAATAAATTTCCATTTGTAATATACAGTGATATATCAATGAAATGAATGGGTTGTGTCCTTATAAAAAATGATAAAGTTAATGAATATGCATCAAGGCAGTTAAAAATTAATGAATGAAATGATCAAACTCAGGATATTGAGTGAGAAACTTTAATGTTTTCTCTAAAGATATGAAGACACTATCTATATAGTGAAAGATATGAGATATATAAAGATTACAAGAGTTTTAAAGACATATTTACATAAAAATAACTCAACATGCAGCAAATTTGTTTGCTTTAGTTACTCAACGATTATGATTTCTAAATACACTACCACCTAGGAAAAGAAAATAAGGTAGAAGATGCATTAATCAGGAAAGATCATTGACTTTTAACCTAAATGAGTATTGAGAAATATATTATGTTCATTGATTTAGTAAATATGGATATGGGATTTCGTAAGGAAGGAGAAACATCACTCCTTTCTCAAATGATTGTTAATCCATCTTTATTGGAGAAGATAAAATGTTATCAATGTGATGATGATAATTTTCAAAGGAAAATTAAAGCTGTTAAGTATGAAAAATAGGAATACTTTGTGTATGGGTGTGGAATTCCGAAATTTGGAAAGAGGTTATGTGTTCCATCTTTACCTCAAATATAAATGAAAAATTTAGATGATTCCCATAGATCAAATTTCTCTATAGACCATGGTACTACCAAGATATATAGAGATCATGAGGATAATTTATTGTGGGATAATATAAAGATGAAATTTTCTAACTATGTGTCAATATTCCATGCTTGTAAATATCTGAATGCTAAGAGAAAACATCCTAGGGGATTCATGAAACCTCTATATATTTTTATGTTGAAGTATTATGATATTACGATGAACTTTTTCAAAGGACTGCCATGGAAAAATAGAAAGAATTATGTGAAAGGGGTTATTATTTAACATGTTCTAAAATTGACACATTTTCCTTCTATAAGAGAATATTTTCCTCCTAAGAGCCTAGAAAGAATCCATATTAATGAATTTTTAATACTTCATGGTGAAACTCTGTCAATTGTATATTATAATGATCCTCATTTTACATCAGATTTTTGGAAGAGTCTTCATAATGATTTAGATACTGAGCTTCATTTGAGTATTTCTTATCACCCTGAAGTAGATGGACAGTCTAAATAGACTATTCAAACTTTGTAAGACATGTTGATATCATTCTCACTTGAATTTCAAGGTATGTGGGATCAGTATTTACCTTTATTGGAGTTTTCCTCTTATAATTGTTTTCATTCATGTATTAAAATGGATATATATAAAGAATTATATGGAAATAGATGTCGTACTCCAACATGTTGGGATGATGTTAGTGAAGGGAAACTTATGGGCCTAGAACTTATAGAAGAAACAAAAAAATGTAAATAGTATTAGTCTCATATTAAATGAGGTCAAAGTAGACAAAAGAGTTATACTGAAAACTGAATAATGGATTTAGAATTTCAAGTGGGAGATCAAGCCTTTATAAAAGTATCTCCATGTAAAGGTGCCATAATCATTGGTAAGAAAGGGAAACTGAGCCCCATATACAATGGGACATTTTAAATTCTATAAAGAATTGAAGTTGTAACTTACTGGTTAGAAATTCTACCAAGTCTCTCCAAATTTAATGATGTGTTCCAAATATCATTGTTAAAGAGGTACATGACATACCCAATGCTTGTAATCACCTATGAAGAAATAAAACTAAAACTAGATTTGTATTACTATGAAGCTCCTATCAAGATTACTGACACTGTAGAAAGTATAGAGAAGATAGATGATTTAACTGGTAAAATTTATTTAGAGAAACCATAAAATGGAATAAAAAACCTAGGTACCAAAGGATGTAACATATAAAAACCACCCTCATCTATTTAGAATTCAATATTCATGAAATGTTTCAAGAATGAAATTTCCAAAGCAGTTAAGAATATAACACACCAAGTTTTATGGTTTTTATCTTTTTAAATAAATTCTATTTTTCTAATAGTTTTCCTTTCACAAACGAACCATGATATAAAATTAAATATTAACATGACCATTGGAATAGTAATATAAAAATTAAGAATAGTAATATGGACACTAAAAAATAAACCCAACTATGAAATTATAAATTTAATTTAGATATCTCTTAAATTAAAATATGATATATTTATATCATTGAATAAGTAAATAAATGTTTTCAAAATGGTAAATTAATTGTTGGTATTTTGGGGGAATATAAATTTTTATTTACAATTATACATTGAAAATAATTATTTAAAAGAGAATTTATTTTCATAAAATATATTCAAGAATTAATATTTTGTTTTTTTATAATTATAAGATAATTTTATGAGACCATAATTAATTTTTCAAAGTGTTATAAAATCAGTTATAATATTAAAATTGGTATTTTTTGAATAAAGGTTGATTTTAATTTTAAATTAAATATTTCATATTTAGAAAATTATTTTAAAAAAATGGAGTCCATTTTTTATATCTACATTTTGAAAAAAAAAATTGGTTAAAAATTTGGTATTTTTTAGAAACAGTTGAATTTTTTGTAAAGATTTGAATATGGTAATTTACAGTAATCAACATTTTAAGCCAAATGCATAAATTATTAAGTAATTGATAAGGAAAAACCATTATTTAAATAAATTCAGTATTTACTCTACATAGTCAAAAGAATCAACACTATTTATTTTTTTATCCAAAATTACAAATAAATGAATAAAATAATCAAATCACCCCTCCCCTCCCTCTATAAATACCACCCCTCCCCACCCCTTGTCCTCACACATTATAATCCTTTAATTTTGACTAATTTCTTCCCAATTACCTTCTAAATCTTATTACTCATTTCCATGACCTTATGGTCTTACCAAAATTACAAATACAAGTGTATTAAAGAGGTCCCCAAGGACACGATATTCAAGAGGTGAAAACCTCATTCTTTCTCTTTTAATTTATTTTATTTTATAATCCTATCATCACCTAACCAATAAAAAGTGGAATGTTAACTCTATTATGATATATATAATTTAATTTTTTTATGTTAATGTGTTATCAATCATCATTTCTCTTTTCTTCTTCATTTTTTCTAAAAATGAAAACATCATCCGTTAATTGTAGATTCACCACCTTTGTGGATGACGCATTATCATTTTTCATTACCTATAACAAGGATGGTAATAAAAATATTTTTATGGTTAAGAAATATTATAATATGTTAATTAAAACTTATTTATTATTATATATTCATTATATAAACATAATATTAAATAAACTTGTACTAGTTTGTGATGGACGTAAAAATCCCCAAAATAAACTTATCATTTTTCATTAAAGTTTTGTCTAATGAATCATCCTAAACCATATAAAAAATCATATATGAGGATAATTAAAACTCATGGAAGTATATTAATATCATTTCATTCCAATTCTGGAGTTTTTATTCCATTTTAATTGAACACCCATAATTATACACATGGGAAACTACCATAAAACCATGAAACGAAAGCTCCTGAAACAATGAAATTAAACATTATAACTCATCAGAATTACCATAAATTATCTTAATAAAATTATAATAAATAAAATATATATTGAATTGTGTATTTATAAAGCAATTAATTAATCTTACCTGACTATATAGGACATTAATTATATGTTCAAAATGTTTTTGGATATAAGGTAAGGGACTTCATCTCAATTTTCATTTCATTGAGACTTACTTGGTATTTTTCACCTAATAATTTTTATTTGGTGTATATATGACCCATTTTGAGAAGACTTTTTTTTTAAATTATATTTAACTTGAATATCCATATTTTTTGTATTATGGATATTATTATTTTCAAATCCACATATGATTTGTATGTACGGTCTTTACTTTGAATGTTTTTTAACTAGGGAAATATTGATAAATCTGTATACTCTACTCGATATTTATATTTTGATAAGTCATATTATTCATGAATTAAAACTCTATATGAATAATTATTTCGGCATGTAGTTATGTGTGGGTCCCAATATAATATATCCCATTAATGCATCTACAAGTCTCATGAGTGAAAATAGTTCACAAAAAACCCTTCCTGTTTGTTTCCAAGGATGATCAAATGGGTTTCTAACCACAGGCTTAAATGGTCTTCTTAAAGGTATTAAGGTAGTTGTTAATGTCTCAGATACATGGCATCTAATAATTAATCATTTCCTTCATTAAGATTTCATTTATCACTATGTATTATATTTTCACTACGAAAAAAATTTATGGATGTATTTTCTTTATAATTTTATAGATTAAATTGAATGAATTTTTAGTTATTTACCTTACCATTTTGATTAAGAAACATTAATTATGCTTCAACTATTATTTATTTGTGTTTCTTATGTATATATCCCTTATGGATAATTTGAGGTCACCCTTTTACTATTTTCCACCACCAAGTTATGAATATCTAATATTTAAATAAGTGTTAAGGAATCAGTTTATTTTCCATTTTAATGTTCTATGTTTAATTAGCACTATAAATATGGAAAGAAGTATCTATCTAGTTCTTCAAGACTACTAAATCGATCGATCCGTGGAGGCTTTATCTATTGTATCTCTTCTATTTTAATAAAATAATAATTTAATTTATTCTATTGGGTTCGGGGTTGTTACATTTTCATTGACTGTGTACTTTATATATATTTCATAATTCTATTAATACTATTCAAACCCACCAATTTAACAGCTAGGTTATAATAGTCATATTTAAATATTTATATTTTGGGATTATTTTTAAGCTCATTGCCCCATGTTTTATATGCTATTGAATATAATGTTATTTTAAAATCTTAGGGTTTTATATTTCCATTACATGGGTGATATAATAATGTCATTTGTGTGTATAGTAGACTATCGTCTCACGAAGTGGCGTGATTCATTATTCACATACGCTTTACTTAGAAGGTAATAATAATAGTTTCAAATAAAAAATGTGATATATATGAAAAAACCGTGATTTTGTAATGGTAATATATTATTTACATTTATTTATTCTAATCTATTAGGAAAGTGGAAATAATGTCCAAACATACGTATAGCCTACCGTCTCCATGAATGGAGTTTTTTATTTTTTAACTCTAACATTAATGGAATACTCTTAATACATATATAATGAAAATATATGAAATTTTTATGATGGTTAATATTTTGTAGATAATGGATCCATTATAAAAATAATATGGCCAAAAATAAAAAAAAATAAAAAAAACATGAAAAACAAAGTGGTTATTGCCTGAAACATGACTTTAACATCGAATTGTTAGTAAATAGGTAATAAAAAGTCATAAATAAATCTATATATTATGATATATATAATTATGGTTATATAATATATGTATAATAAACCTATATTAATTATACATGATTTTTAAATATGTATGATATAATTCAAGACTTAAGGTAAGGGATTTCTAGGATCTCTTTTATTTTTGGAAAACATATTAAAATTCACCACTCATTCATTTTTTTTGGTGTATCTACTACCCCTTTGACATTTCATATCATGAATATACATATTTTAATTATATTTAAAGTTTAATTTTAATTTATTCTTTATTGGGGCTTACTATTCAAAAAATTACTAAAGTTGTAAGGGATTTTAATCTAACTTTTATTTTCTAGGAGAAAAATCCCGTATTCATCATATATTTCTTCTATGTGGTGTACATACTACCCATGAATGTATTCTATAATTCTTCACCTAAAATGTTTTGGGATTTACATATTCATTTTAGGATATTTCTACCATGGGGATTACGAATCATTGTTACCAATGCGGTAATGGTTTTATGATACAATTTCATTGTTTATCATGATTGTTTATGGATATGTTTTGAGTGATAAAATATTATAATCCTCCTATAATGAAACTCATGAATTTTATTATCCTGTAGTTATGTAATTAGAATACATTTTTTTCCTTAATTTTCCCCTCTTTATGTACACCATATTTTAAAATAATGTTTTGAATAAAAACCATCATTATTTTTTAACTTGGTCCAAACCACTATTTCTTCCATACCCATGTTTTATAAGAATGTTTTTAAAAAAATTATCATTACCCAATGTATTTTTTAAATAAGTTTTTACCCTTGTTTTACTTGCACAAAATTTTTCAAAAGGAATCGCCATGTCATTTTCAAAAATAAAGCCTATTTGGTATTCATAAAAAATATTAAAGGAAACCTTGTTTTTAAATTATATGTCATGAAAAATGTTTCTTGTTTTAATTATCACTAAATTATTTCTAGCTACCCTTAAAAATTTTCGTGGTTATTTTCAAATAAAATGGTTTACTTTATATTTGTGTAATTTTTGGATTTTAAATTAATTGTTTCAAATTGAAATATTCTTTTCCTCAAAAAATTTTTTGAATGATTTTGAAAGATTAATTTGTATGTTTTAAAGGATGATTTAAAATAAAATGATTTTTAAAATGTATTAAGTATTAAAAAATTTATTTTAAAAGTGTAATTTCTACCTTCATCAATTAGTGTTCCAAGTGATTTTTCATTTAAAACCATTTTTCATCTAAGATGAAATCCCTTGATGTTACTTATTACTTAATGAGGGTACCATCCAAGGATATCATTCTTATTATTTCAAGGAATTGTTTATGTTTATGATGACAAGTTTTTTAGGAAACCCATTTCTCTACCATTGGTTATACCATGATAATGTTATTATGGAACTCACTTCTTTTCCCATGGGTTATTATTTGATGAAATGCTGAAATAATTATGAAACATGTTTCTATTCCATAAGTTATGTTATGATAAAGTGTTTATGAACCCAATTTATTTTCCTAGATTATTAGGTAATGAATGTTTTATGATCATGTGGAATGGAAATTCATGGATTATGTGAGCATTGGGACCTATATCTCGCTCTAATTCTTTAGTTAATGGTTAATTTTGTATAAGATCAATGGTACACAGACAGGTTATCCCAATCCCAAAAGTGGGTACACAGAAGGTTATCCCTTGCTTCAAATGGGTTACACAGGTGGTTATCCCAAGCCCAAAAGTGGGAAATGGGAGTTTATCCCAATATTGAATTAGGTATACAGGTGGTTATCCCAATCCTAACATGTTATGAATTTCATGGTGGGTATCCTACATGTAAGATATTATATGCATATGTATACTCCACAAATCTATGTATTATGCTAATTTTATTCTCTCAGGGCTCATGTTCATTTATACAATTATGAATCATATCTTATACACTACCAAGATTTATGTCATGACTCGCACTTATGAACTATGACATGCAAGGTATGGTTTTTAAATATTGTTCTCATGTCCATATGCCCATATCGTCATGTTATATTGATATATCTATTATTTACCCTTATTGGGAATATGATTTTACCCTTTCTTATTTTTCCTTCTTGAAAGGTATGAAGAAATGTTTTAAGTATATTTTTTCTATGAATAGTAATAATGGGGGAGATATTTATAGCGTACATTGAACATCATTCATAAAATAAGAATATTGTGAATCTAGTCTCTAAATACACTAAACCAATATGGTCCCTAAGAATTTATTTTTATAATGTAATCAAAATTCATATATTATTATGTGATATATATTTATGATAAATTTGGGGTCTCTTTAGTTATATTCTTGGAATTCCTCTTTGATCTTACTCACCATCGATTCTCTATTGGTAATTCATTTTTTTGGTGATTGATTATTTGAGTGTGTGATAAGAGGTAAGTGTTCGTGTATATATTTTCCATAAAAATTAATCCTTGATTTATTTCTTGATAAGAAATTTATTTTCAGGTAATTTCCATAATCGGATAACATTTGACCCTTGATTTTTAAAAGTCATGGAATTGTGAAATAAAATCCTATTTCAAAGGATTCATAATTATTAAGTAGTTTTTTTGAAAATATTTCTTCAAATGATAATTTATTTAACAAAATGATTTGATGTTTATACTTAGGAAAATTTTCCTTAAATTAATGATGGTATTCAAAGGTATATATTTTATGAAAACCCTTAATTTGGTTTCTAAATTGAAATGGAATTTGGAAACATGAAATTTTGTATTTAAATTTTGAATGATGACTTAATTTGAAATAAATGATTTTCCCATGATTTAATTTTTGAAATCACATGTGTTCCTGAGTAGATAGTGGGCGATTAGGATAATATTGTTAGGTATTTAAATCCCTAGAAATGTATTGATGATTAAAACTATAACTAAACCTATTTCAACGTATTTTTTCACAAATGGGGTATTGATTGATTTTATACTGATGGCCTGATCTTTAGGGTCGTCTGAACACTGATTGAGCAGGGATGATTGAATAAGTTTTGTGAGGATATTATAGAGACAAACTAACAAACATAAGGGAATATTACCATGGTTTTTTTGATTTTATTATTACATTCCAATTATTATAGCACAGTATGATTCATGCCCTTTTTGTTTTATCAAAATGTTTATTTTAACTAGTTTGTAAAATATTATAAATCTACTTGATTTGAAATATTTGTTGGGATAAAACTATTAAAATTATTTTCCATGCATTAAATTTTTATAAATTGAAGTATAAAAGGGTAATTTGTATTATAAGTAATTATATAATTTTTGGGGGAGTCGTACTATGAGGTTTTACTCACACACTACCTTTTCCTTTGGGCGTTTACAGACTATCTTATGCCAGGTCCAGCAAAAGCTAAAACCTCCCTTGTATGTGGTAAGTATTATTGATTAATGGGACCTTGGATTATGGTGGTTACTTATAGATATGTGATCCACTCATTACACACAGATACTAGGTTTTTCATCTAGATAGAATGGATTTCATATTTTAATTGACGTTTTACTTTGGGATATTTATCTTATTGTGGCATCCTTTTCTACTTGATATGCTTTTTGAATAGAATCTATTAATTTTTTTATCTTCTATAGTAATATCTCTTGATTCTTTGTTCTTTGGGAGAAATAATTTCCTTTAACCATTTCTTGATTATCATGCACTAGTCACCAAACTGTAGGGATTGGGAAAAACCTTTTAGCTATTTCAAAACCATGTTGAGAATAGATGTAAAAGCGTATCTGGGTTTGTTTGGGAAAAAATGTTATCATATTAAGGATTATAATATTCCCTTTATATTGGAAAAAAATTTGGGTTTTTTTGGTAGATAGGAGGTAGGATTTTTCGAACTTAAGGGGCAATTCGTGTGAGAGTACATGGAAAACTCTCATCATAGCGAGCATTGAGTCACCATGGATTTTGGGAAAAGAATATTTGAGGAATAAATCTATCTAATTCTAGTATTTTTCTAATTTTATCTGGTCATTTTGAAAACCTATAAATTTTAATTCTATATGATCTAATTGATATCCCTATATCTCACTACTGGAAATCCAGCCTTTCCCAATGGTTTAGAACCGTTGGGAAAGGCTACAGAACCGTTGGTATATGTTATACCAACGGTTCTGCAAACCGTGGGGAAGTAAGCCATTGGGAAAGTCTTTTCCCAACGGTTTACAGAGAACCGTTGGGATAGGTCCGAAAAAATCAACCTATCCTAACGGTTTGGCCCGTTGGGAAATCAACAGACAATTTTCTTTCCCAACGGTTTACAAACCGTTGGGAAAGGTTTTTACCAATGGTTCCATGAACCGTTGGTAAAAACAACCCTGCAACAGGGTATCCCAACGGTTTCAAACCGTTGGGATAGGGTGTTTTTACCAACGGTTCCTTGAACCGTTGGTAAAACAGCTCCATAGAGCCTATGCCAACGGTTTTCAAACCATTGGCATAGGCTTTGTTGTGAAAATTGCACATCAGCCTGCAATTTGCACAGCAGGTCTGGTTTTGGGGCATTTTCATTTCAATTTTCAATCCAATTATGCCCTCGTTTTCAATACATTTTTCAATCCAATTAGTGTACCTGTAACACATATAATTCATACATATAGAGAAAAAACCAACACATACAAATAATGAAAACCAACCAACCAACACATATAATGCATCCTGAAAATATACACATCCATAATTAAAGTATAATTCATAACATAATTATAAATATACATAATTCATTTAGAATTCATTTTAAAATTTAGATGACAATTATATGTGGAATCCGAAATTCAATTCATAATTTGATCGGTTTTTTCTATACCATATATTTTTACCTCAAATGATGTCCATTTTAAACAAAATACATACACCTGAAGTGATACCGGCCACACCGCACCTCATATTGAGGCGGGTTTGACTCGTACATGTCACATTTGACCCATGGATCGTTGTGCTAAAGTATCGACACAATCTGAATACGTTTGGTCGGTTTTCCGTATGCCAGTTGATGTTTTTCACTTAAAATGGCGTTCTTTTGAAACAAAAGACAGACACTATGAGTGGTTCCGACCACACCGCGTCTCCAATTGAGGCGGGGATGATTCGTACACGTCACATATGACCCATGGATCGTTCTCCTAAAGTTTAAATGGAAACCGAATGCGTTTGGTCGGTTTTCCGTATGTACTTAAAATGTTGTCCATTTTAAACAAAAGAGTGACACTTAGACTAATATTGACCACACCGCAACTCAGATTCATCCCGGATTGGCTCGTACATGTCACATATGACCCATGGATCGTTGTGATAAATTATCAAAAGATTACGAATGCGTTTGGTCGGTTTTGCATATGCCAGTTGTTCTTTTCATTTATAATCATGTCCATTTAAAAAAAAAGAGACAGAGTTAGAGCAGTGTCGGCCACACCGCATCTCGGATTAAGACGGGGTTGACTTTTACACGTCACACATGACTCATGGATCGTTGTGCTAAAGTATTGATAGAATCAGAATGCGTTTGGTCGTTCTTCCGTATGTCAGTTGATGCCTTTCACATAAAATGACGTCCTTTTGAAACAAAAGACGAACACTTTGAGTGGTGTCAGCCGCACCGCATGTCGGATTGAAGCGGGGATGATTCGTACACTTCACATAAGACTCATGGATCGTTCTCCTAAAGTTTCAACGGAAACCGAATCTGTTTGGTCGTTTTTCCGTATGTACTTAAAATGGTGTCCATTTTAAACAAAAGAGAGTCACTTAGACTTATCCTGGCCACACCGCGACTCAGATTCATCCCGGGTTGGCTCGTACACGTCACATATGACCCATGGATTGTTGGGATAAATTATCAACAGATTCGGAATGTGTTTGGTCAGTTTTCTATATGTCAGTTGATGTTTGTCCCTTAAAATGATGTCCTTTTGAAACAAAAGACGGACACTTTGAGTGGTGCCAGCCACACCACGTCTCCGGATTGAGCTGAAACCACCGTGAAACATTATAATTATTTTTCGTGACGTGTACGCGCAGACGGCACATCAATTGGACGTGCGGTTTGCGCGGTACGACTCAATATTCGTGTTTTAAGTGATGCGCGCGCTTCGTAAACGCGCATGAGGAGGGTCCAAACTAGCCGAACGAAGTTGGAATGTCCTGAAATCAGACGACAAATACGGGAGAGTGATTTATGAAGTGGTCGAGCAGACGGCACGTCAATCGGACGTGCCGTGTGCCCGCGGTGACCGACAACGTAGTTCTGGTGTCATAAACGGCCAAAACGGGCGTCCAACGGTCAAATTCATAGCGGACGACCTCATATTGAGCTAAAACCACTGTGCAACATTCTAATTATTATTCGTGACGTGTACTCATAGACGGCACGTCAATCGGACGTGCGGTTTGCGCGGTACGGCTCAATATTCGTATTTTAAGTGATGTGTGCGCTTCGTAAACGCGCGTGAGGGGGGTCCAAACGGTTCAAATGAAGTCGTAATGTCCTGAAATCAGACGACAAATACGGGTGAGTGATTTCTGAAGTGGTCGAGTAGACGGAACGTCAATTGGACGTGCCATGTGCCCGCGGTGACCGACAACGCAGTTCTGGTGTCATAAACGGCCAAAACGGGCGTCAAACGGTCAAATTCATAGAATACGACCTCGGATTGAGCTGAAACCACCGTGAAACATTATAATTATTTTTCGTGACGTGTACGCGTAGACGGCACATCAATCGGACGTGCGGTTTGCGCGGTACGGCTCAATATTCGTGTTTTAAGTGATGTGCGCGCTTCGTAAACGCGCGTGAGGGTGGTCCAAACGGGCCGAACGATTTCGGAATGGCATGAAATCAGACGAAAAATTAGGGTGAGTGATTTATGAAGTGGTCGAGCAGACGACACGTTAATCGGAAATGCCGTGTGCCCGCGGTGACCGAAAATGCAGTTCTAGTGTCATAAACGGCCAAAACGGGCGTCAAACGGTCAAATTCATAGCGGACGACCTCGGATTGAGCTGAAACCACCGTGAAACATTTTCATTATTATTCGTGACGTGTACGCGCAGACGGCATGTTAATCCGATGTGCGGTTTGCGCGGTACGGCTCAATATTCGTGTTTTAAGTGATGCGCGCGCTTTGTAAACGCGTGTGAGGGTGGTCCAAACGGGCCGAACGATTTCGGAATGCCCTGAAATCAGACGAAAAATACGGGTGAGTGATTTATGAAGTGGTCGAGTAGACGACACGTCAATCGGACGTGCCGTGGGCCCGCGGTGACCGACAACGCAGTTCTGGTGTCATAAACGGCCAAAACGGTCGTCCAACGGTCAAATTCATAGCGGACGACCTCGGGGGATGTCCGGGGGGGCTATCCGGGGTCCATGGTGGAGGGTTGGGGCTGTACGGGGGGCTGTCTAGGGGGCTGTCTGCGGGGGCTGTCCGGTGGGTGTCCGGGGGGCTGTCCGGGGACCAAGGAGGAGGGTGGGGGGGCTGTGCGGGGTCTGTCCGAGGGGTGTTTGGGGGTTCTTCAGGGGGTTGTCCGGGGATGTTCAAGGGGCTGTCCGGGGGTTGTTCAGGGGGTTTTTCAGGGGTTGTTCAGGGGTTGTTCAGGGGGTTGTCTGGGGTTGTTCAGTGGGCTGTCCGGGGGGTGTTTGGGGGGTTGTCCGGGGACCAAGGGGGGGGGGTGGGGGGTTGTCCGAGGGGCTGTCCGGGGGGCTATCCGGGGTCCAGGGTGGAGGGTTGGGGGATGTACGGGGGGCTGTCCGCGGGGCTGTCCGCGGGGCTTTCCGGGGGGTGTTTGGGGGGTGTTCGGGGTCCAAGGGGGAGGGGGGTTGTCCAGGGTCCAAGAATGGGGGGGGGGGTTGTCCAGGGAGTTCACAAACACACAACCACTAAAAGACAACAACATCCATAAAAACAGACAATATATAAAAATAACTCAACTCCAATACTATATTATGAGTCTAGATAAAACCAACAACTAGAATAGATTAAACATCAAATCTCAGTAATATAAGTCAAAAATGTAACGGATCAATATGTCCCACATCAGCATCACCATCACCATCATCATCATCATCATCACCCTCGTCATCGTCCTCCTCATCATCCTCACCCTCCACAGCGCCTTCCTCCTCGCCTTCGCCCTCCTCCTCGCCCTCCTCATCTCCCTCCTCTTCCGCATCAGACTCCTCGCCATCATCATCTTCAAGCTGGACATCGGCCTGACCACCACTGGAACTGCCACCTGGTGCACCATATATATAATGTATCGACGACATGTATTCATCAATCGCTGGGCTGGCCTCTGCTGGAAGTGTTGGACGTAGAACTTCAATAAATTTCATAAATGCATTGTTTTCCCTAACAGACTGTTCTGCCATCTATGTGGCCCTTTTCTCAGCTTGTTCTGCCTGTGCCCTAACTTGCTGCAGCTCGGTGGCACTACAACTCATACCTGAGGCAGGCCAATACCTCGTCGGGGCTATCCTAGGTCGGCAGCGTACTCTGCCAGAATGATCATCTCCGAACACTTGATGTAAGTGACCAGATGGCCCAAAATTATCTGCTTCTTGGGCATCGAGGTCCTCTAAAGCATCCTGTTACAAATATAAATATATTATTAAGTTACGAAATAGATATTAAATATATAAAATCAATAGATTAAAACTTACAATCTGCTGTTGAGTCGCTTCGTTGACAGCACTTCCATCCTTTTTTCGTCTACTCGAGCAAAACAGTTTTGCTCGAGGCACACGTCCTTCAATATTTTGTACTTGCCTCTACAATGACATTGAAAACAAAAGTTATATAAAAACTTTAGCAAATGATTAAATAATTGAGGAAACAAAAGAAAATGTAAGTCGTAAATAAAACTTATAAACAATTGTCATACCTGCTGCCTCTCATGATCCGGCATCGTCGTGCGTCCTAGTGTATGGTGGTATTTTTTTGCATCAATGTTTTTTTATTTTTTCCAGATGATTCCTAAATAAAATTAGATAATGCAAAGGATAATATTAATGCAAAACTTGAAAGTTATTATTTAAATACCTCAAATGTAATTCATACCTTAAACTGGGTACTCGTCTAATGAGTAATCATCTGACGATACTGATCTAGAGGACAGTCATCCACGACTGGTACCGCCTCTAACTCAGTGCCAACTCTAGCACGCCAGCCAATATACAGCTCATGCTTGTAGGCTCTCCAAAGCTCGCCTAAATCCTTTAGACGTTCCAGTCGTGCACCCTCACCATCAGGAAAATTAAATCGAACCTGAAATCAAAATATTAATTCATATAAATACAAAAATAATTCATGGCATTAAATACAACAGATTTTTTTACCCATATCTCTTCCCAAGCTCTATCTTTGACCTCATGTGGAAAATGTCTCCACGACAGCGGGCTGATGGGAATGATGTCGGAGTATTTGGCAAGCGTCGCCAGAAAACTCCGACATTGCTGCCCTGTTTTCTCAACCATCTGATTGTCTTCATTATATTCCACCATAACCTGTGTGCGACGGTTCCACACCGAACGCATGCGTGTACGGCCCCGCCCCCGCCTCATGTTAGTAGATGTATCTGTCATGAAAGAAAAACAAATATTTTATCAAAACATGTTATAATAAAAATAAATATTGCTATAAAATTTTGTTAGGGTTTTATAAATATACCTGCGCTAGTCTGATCAATGAGTGGCGCCGGATCCACAGAACCTGATGGAACACCCTCTGGTGGAACAGGAGTCGAAGACGATGGAATATAAAAGCTCAGAGAGACAGAAGTAGAAGGAAAAGAAGATGGAACATCTGTAGGACCTGATGCTGACTGGGGAGTGGGAATCATCATGGGATGTGAAAATGATGGGGAAGAAGATGCAGAAGGTTGAGAAAACATGGGAGGCCTAAATACCTCGTGTGTCCCTAATGACACACCGGGATCAGAATGTGGGAATGCTGAAATGTCAGTGGGAGGGGCAGGGTCTAGTCGGGCACGCGCAGCTCTACGTCCACCTCTGGTACGAATCCTCCTCGTACCACCGGCCTGAGTACTAGGACCAGTACTAGGCTCCTCGTCGAATAACTGTCGACGTAATGGTGGATCCTACAAAAAAGTTTACAAAAAAAATTAATCACATGACATTATATATTATGTATATATATATATATATATTTGAAATAAAGTACTCACTGTAGGCACTAATGGTGGAATGCCCATCTCCTCCATCCGACGATTGTTCTCCGCCATTTTTTTTCTCCGTCTCTCTTCAATTGGCTGCATTTACTGCATTTGAAAACAAATATGTAATTAATTTGAAAAAGAAAACTAATGTGTAAACCAAAAAACTAAATATATGAGGGAATGAGGGGATTTATTGGTAATTTAGATATCAATTGTTTTAGAAGAGCTTGAATGAATTTAATAAAACATACAAGTTTTAATTGTTGGGTCGTAGAGGATGGCAAGAGGGGGGTGAATTGCCTTTTCAAAAATAATTAACAATTTAAAACAATTATCAATGCAGTAGAAATAAAAAAAGGCAAGACACAATTTGATAACGAAGTTCGGCTTAATTCCCAAGCCTACGTCTCTGCTCCCAACAAGAACCGTTGAGAGATTAATACGTCAGCTTGCTTTTTAATGGTTGTAGCAAGAAACCCACTAGCCGTTTTAAGGTAGGCTAGAACACCTTCGTACAGCTTGCTTTTTTATTACGGTTGTAGCAAGAAACCCAATTGAAAGAAAGAATGGAAATGATAGGTTTGTTTTAATACAAACCCAATGAAGAACTAAACAAATAAAATAATACAAACACACGGAAGCCTTGAGCGCCAAAAGTGTGAGAGCAGCTGATGGAGAGGGATCTCAAGCTTCAAGGATGGCAATGGATCTCAAGAGGCCTTGGAGATTTGTCGTTAGAGCGTCAAGACATCAAAATATATTTTTTGTTATGTTCCCGGAATCCATGGTTTCTTATTTATAGGAGAAATACCCATAAACACTTCAATATGGCCGTTGGAGGGCTTCCGGAGCCGTTGTGGGTCAAAAGTACAAGTCTGGTCAAAGCCCAACGGCTAGTTTGACGGGGCACACCGGCTGGCCGGTGCTGAGCTCCCGGCTGGCTGGTTGTCCACCGGCTGGCCGGTGCTGAGATCCCGGCTGGCCGGTGGTCCAGACAGAGCAGGCTTTCTGTCTGGGTTACACCGGCTGGCCGGTGCGCTAGCACCGGCTGACCGGATGATCTGGCAGAAAGCAATGCTTCTGCCAGAGACCACCGGCTGGCCGGTGGGAATCCACCGGTTGGCCGGTGGGAATCCACCGGTTGGCCGGTGGACTCAGAGAGTCCACTATCAGCCTTCTTGGGCCAACTCCTGGGCAACCTTTTTCCTAGCATCAAAACACTTGAAAAAAAGTTAGAACACGATGAGAGTGATTGTGATCATTAAAATCCAAGAGAGAGGGGTACAACAGTAATGTTCACCAAGTTAGAAATATTGTTTGATTTGGTTTGAATACAGTTCAATTCCAAATTAGAAAATGCAATTCAAATAAAACAGTAACCAATAAACATTGAAAATTCACATAACGGTCAAGCCAGCTAAAACATATTTGAGATCAATACTAAATAAATATGAATATTACCAACCTTAACAACCCAACTCGAGGTAAACCAAAAGAATTGAGAACATGGATGAATGATTCTATATATTTCCAACCACAACTTCAGGTTCACAATCAACTCTGAAAATTGAGCTATTGGAGTCATCAAAAGAAATAAATGGATTGGTTCCAATGGAAATAGGGACAGTGTCAATTCCATCATCAGCATCATCACAAATATGTCTTGGAATTACTTCAACTATGACACCAAATTCAGGTTGAAGTTGATCTTTGACATAAAAAACTTGTTTAGCCATTGATGCCAACACATATGGTTCTTCGGTTGCAAGAGTGCGGGTCATATTAATTACTCGAAATCCACAATCATCAATAAATGTGCCATGTATCGTCATCGAATCAAACCAATGGCATTTCATCATTGTGACTCGTCCATGAGAGTAATAATACAATATTATTATTTTCTCAACGACTCCATAATAACCCACATTTTCAAGTCGCGGTCTACTATCTGATGCACTGGCATAATAATCTGTTGTGGCAATAACCATAATACCATCATGTTGTGTTCTCATGTTTTTGGCTCGTTCAGTGACAATAAATCTGTACCCATTGATAAAAATTGATTTACAGTCATGAACCACGGTATTAGGACCAAAAGCCAAAGCTCTTATTTCCTCAGAGACAGAGTCAGCAGACAAACTCAATACCTGCAATATAAATGACAGTTAAACTTAAGTAAATATTGAAATAATTAATTTAAACAGTAATATTTTTACCTTCAATTTTAACCAAGCAGAAAACTCTTTGCTATGAAAAGTCTCTCTCCTTCTCAAAGATAAAGAATGATGCTTCCTATTTATCATTGTTTTATGTTCCTTGTAGATAAAAAAATATGAATAGTTTAACAGATATATATGTAAGATATACATATTCAATTTTGTTACCTGATATAGTCATCGAACAAATCACAGTTGAACAAAACTGTGCGATGTGCCATCTCCCGCTCTTCAAGGCTTAATGTCTTCAATGTATATGATCCAGGAATTCCTCTTGTTTGAGGAAGTGATGGAAAACTAGGTTCAATTTTCTCATATTGTTCTTCTTCATTTCTCATTGGTCTGTTCATTCTTGTAGTAAGATCAGACAAATACATTGAACAGAAATCCATACATTCTTGAGCTAAGTAACCGTTCAAGATAGAACCTTCGGGATGATTATTGTTTCGAACATAAGACTTTAATGTGAACATATTTCTTTCAGTTGGATACATCCAATGAAAAGAAACAGGTCCCCCGAGAAGTATTTCAGTTGGAATATGGACAGTCAGATGCAGCATGCATGTGAAAAATGATGGGGGAAATATTTTCTCCAACTCACACAAAATTAATGGGGTATCTGTCAACATTTTTTGCAAGAAAGACATGGACAAATTCTTAGCACAAAGATATCTAAACAAATGGCACAACCGAATAACACCCACCCTTACATTATTGGACAAAAGATGACGGATTGCTATTGGAAGCAACTCATGCAGTAGAACGTGATAATCATGAGTCTTCAAAGATTTTAGCTTCAACTCTCTTCTATTGACCCGTTTAGATATGTTGCTTGAATAGCCATCAGGAACTCTAATAGTCTCTAATACTTCAAAAAATTGTTTTTTTTTTCAGTAGGTGTCATCACATAAGAAGCACATGGAAGTTGCCATTTATTTTCACTGATACGCACAGGATGCAATTCTAGTCTGATTCCCCAATCCACCAAGTCACGTCGAGATCATAAATCATCTTTTTTCTTCCCCTTGACATTTAGAAGAACTGAAAGCAACATTTCACATATATTCTTTTCAATATGCATTACGTCTAAGCAATGACGTAGCAAATTGGTTGACCAATAAGGCAAATCAAAAAAAATACTCCTCTTCCTCCAATTGTAACAGGTTTCTGTGGAAACATTCTTTCTCTTTCCAGATTTCATTTGACCCTTCCCGAACGAAAAACTGAAATCTTTCAATTCATTAAGCACATCAGTTCCAGACATACGCTGAGGTGGATCATCGGTCTCTATTGTATTATCAAATCTTCGACGATTCATTCTATATGGATGATACTTTGGAAAAAATCGTCGATGTCCCATAAAACTAAAACTACAACGATGTTTCAGTCTTCTGGATCATGTATTCTTCATACAAACTGGACATGACAGTTTTCCCTTCGTGCTCCATCCAGACATCATTGCATAAGCTGGAAAATCATTGATCGTCTACATAAGCGCAGCACGCATCTGAAATATGTCTTTCGAACATGCATCGTATGTGCGCACACCCACACCCCAAAGAAGTTTCAAATATTTTATTAAAGGTTGCATGTATACATCAATATCAATGCCGGGATCAGAAAGACCAGATATGAGTATACTCATGAAAGTGAAAGATTTTTTCATACACAACCATGGGGGAAGATTATAAATGTGTATAAAAACTGGCCATGTGCTGTGCGAAGTAAGCATCTGCCCAAACGGATTAAAACTGTCACATGAAAGACCCAGCCTCACATTACGCACGTCAGCTGCAAAATCAGGATGTCGAGCATCAAATCTCTGCCATGAAAATCCATCTGCAGGATGAACCAACTCATCATTAGTCTTCTTTCTCTCCGTATAATGCCATCTCATTTTTATTGATATGTCATCAGACATAAAAATATTCTGGAGTCTGGGGATCAATGGAAAGTGCCACATTACTTTCTGTGGAATGCGGGATGGTGTTCCATCAGATTTTGACTTCCAGTGGGATGTGCCACATTTTATACATTCATTTCGTTCAGCGGTTTCTTCCCAGAATAAACTACAATCTTTCGGGCAAGCATGAATTTTGTTTCTGGAAAATCCAAATTCTTCAACTAACTTCCATGCAATATAGTGGTTTGAGGGAATATCTGCATCATCTGGAAGTAAATCCTTCAAGAGGGTAAGAATGTAATCGATTTCTGTATTAGAAATCCCATACATAGTTTTTCCATGAAACAATCAGATTAAAAATTCCAGCCTTTTCATTTTATCGCATTGTCGATATACTGGAGTCGTGGTAGCATCATTCAATTTTTTCACCCTATCAATATCATCATTTTCACTAGATGCATCAGTTGTCCTCATATCGACGTCTTCTTGAGTCGAAATCCTTTCTTTTTCATGATGATGAATAAAAGGAAACCGATCATCTAACAAATTCTCCATTCTAGTCCTTTCATTTCAATCATCACCAATTTGAGATTTCATTTTCTCCCCATTGTGATACCACACAATGTAGTTCGCTTGAAAACCATTTTTGGTTATGTGATAGCTGACTTCTTCACGACTCAACCAAGGTCTACCAACACAATTGGAACATGGGTAGTGTATGCGACCACTATCTGAAGCATTGTGAAATGAAAAATCTATAAAGCTCTCCAAATTGTTTTGAAAATCGCTTGAGATACGATCGGTTTCATACATCCAACTTCTGTCCATTCTGTAAAAAGAATTCATATAAGTCATTTTTTCATAAACAATTCAATAGGATTGAACTTTAATAGAAAATACATTTAAGTAAACGATAAAGGAATAAAATAATCATGGAATCAACTACACATGTGAAAAAAACATACTAATGTGTTATTGAAAAAATGTAAAACCAACAAGAACGTAATGTGTTATCACATCAGAGCATGCCTCATCCCATAACCATATTAGTAGGGTATCATCATATGCAATTTACCTTTTTGAATTAATATGCACTTCCTCACCAGGTACCTGAGTAGATTTCATAGATATAATCATCTCACATCCTGTAAGGCTTCCATTATGTATGATCTGCAGAATAATTTGAGTGATCATGAATCATGCATGGGATCTTCCCATGATCACTATAGATTACGAGAAGGAATTATGATAGGTCACATGAAGAACATCAAACACATATTTTAGATAATTTGAGACATAATATAATAAAATAATGTATAAATCTATGGAATTTGGGATAAAAGGTGGGTTGTCCACGGGAGTCAATGATGTTCGGACGGGGGGTTCGCGAGAGCACGGCCACCCCCTGTGGCCAGCCCACCCCCCCTGGATAGCCCGTACCCCCCTGGGATAGCCCCGCCCACCCTCCCAAACAGCCCACACCCCCCTCCCCTGCAACCCCACCACCACCACCTAGACATACCAACCCCCCTGGACACCCCACACACCCCTCCCCCACCAGGACACCCCACCCAGACCCCCAAGACAGCCCACACCCCCTGGACAGCCCCGCCCACCCCCGTGGACAGCCTTTCCCACCCCCGTGGACAGCCCCGCCCACCCCCGTGGACAACCCACCCAACCCCGTGGACCCCCCTACTCCCTAGACAGCCCAACCACCCCCGTGGACAGCCCACCCACCCCCCTCGACACCCCTTCTCCTTATGGACAGCCCCCACCCCCTTGGATAGCCCGCCCACCCCCTGGACACCCCTACCCCCCTGTGGCCAGCCCACCCACCCCCCCTGGACAGCCCTCCCATGCCTCCTTGACAGCCCGGCCACCCCCGTGGACAGCCCATCCACCCTTGTGGACAGCCCGCCCACCCCTGTACCTCCCCTAGATAGCCCCGCACACCCTCTCAAATAGCCCACACCCATCTTCCCTGCAACCCCACCACCACCACCTAGACATACCACCCCACCTGGACACCCCACACACCCCTCCACCACCAGGACACCCCACCCAGACCCCCAGGATAGCCCACACCCCCTGGACAGCCCCGCCCACCCCCGTGGACACCCCCTACCCCCTAGACAGCCCAACCACCCCCGTGGATAGCCCACCCACCCCCCTCCACACCCCTTCTCCCTATGGACATCCCACCACCCCCTTGGATAGCCCGCCCACCCCCCTAGACACCCCTATACCCCATGGCCCGCCCACCCACCCCCCCTGGACAGCCCGCCCACCCCTCCTTGACAGCCCGGCCACCCCCGTAGACAGCTCGTCCACCCTTGTGGACAACCCGCCCACCCCCGTACCCCCCTGGACACCCCGTACCCCCCCTGGATAGCCCCGCCCACCCGCCCACCCTCCCAAACAGCCCACACCCCCTCCCCTGCAACCCCACCACCACCACCTAGACATACCACCCCCTGCACACGCCACACACCCCTCCCCCACCAGGACACCCCACCCAGACCCCCAGGACAGCCCACACCCCCTAGACAGCACCACCCACCCCGTGGACAGCCTTTCCCACCCCCGTGGACACCCCCGACCACCCCCGTGGACATCCCACCCACCCCCGTGGACACCCCCTACCCCCACAATCCATTTTCCAAAACATATCAAATTGGTTTGAACACAATCCATAATTCCCACAATCCATTATCCAAAACATGTAAACGTCCCAACTCTGATTTACATGTTTTGAACACTCTCCTTCCAAACATAGAATACAATAACATTAAAGAAGTCTTCACAAACACAAACAATATCCTATTTAGATATTAATTTCAATAGTCAATTAAACCACCAACACCTGGAAAAAATCTATTAATTAAAACAACTACAACAATATGGTTGAGATCAAATTTTACCTATTCGTATTGGGTGTACCTATTGGGATGGGGGGTGCTGGTGTTCGGATTCGCGAGAGCAGTGGAGTCGGATGGGGTTCGCGAGAGCACCTGAGCGAATAGATTAGGGCTCTGTCCGAATGGGGAGAGGAGATCGCGATCTGCAATTTGGGGGAAACCTTTGCCAACAGTTTATAAAAACCGTTGGCAAAGGCACACATTTCCCAACGGTTCACTGGAACCGTTGGGAAATGTGTGAGTTTAGCACCCCTTTCCCAACGGTTCCAGTGAACCGTTGGGAAATGTGTGATTTTAGCACCCTTTCCCAACGGTTCCAGTGAACCGTTGGGAAAGGGTCCACTGAAATTCTCTTTTCCAACGGTTTTCTTAAACCATTGGCAAAGGCTCACTATACCAACGGTTTAAGCAAACCGTTGGTATACTGCCGTTGGGAAAAGACTAAATTCCAGTAGTGTCTCTTGATTTAGTGTTTTATATGAGTATATTTTTTTATCTTCTTGTCTTAACTATTGAAATTTTATAGAATCATACTCCCAATAAGATTTTTGAATAGACATTAGGAATTATATGTTGATAAACCATAGAAAGAAAACCCTTTAGTTGATCAAAAACTCATTGAAATAGTGATGTTAGTGGTCTAAACTCCAGTGTAGGTTTCCACACCCATTCTTGTTTAGGCTCTATTAGGGGAACCTCAAGGGTTAAAACTAGATACTATTATTATGAGTTTCTTCATAAAAACACCATATTTCCATGGGTAAAATGATCCTCAAGAAGAATCTGATTCATTGATGAATATTGGTCTTCTTTTTTAATTCTTGTAAACTCATGAATCAATAAATGTTTATTGTGTTACCATCAATCTTAATGAACGGGAGGTGGTGGTAATCGATAGATACAATAAATAATAATGAATTATTGGAGTGGAAATACATTATGGAATATTTCATGAATTATTTTTATCCATAATTTATGTTTTTAAGAAATTCCCTTAAATTTATTATCCTTCAATAAGACCATATAACCATGAATCAAAATGTGAACCTCTTTTCTAAAATTCTTCATTTTTCTGTTAAGGTAGTGATGAATATGGATCAAAAGGAAAAATAATTTGAGATAGCTAATTGATCATATATTATCTCCAATTTTTTCATGTTTAATATCAATACTTATATAGATATTTTGGATAGGTATCTAATAGATAAGATTCATCTGGATAGTAAGTCAGGGTTGATGGGAGTTCCTCCTACTCCAAGTGGCAGTACTATTGACATCATTAAAAGAAATAGAGAGTTAGATGAGTCTCATGGAAACTCATGATAGTAGGAATCAAACATATCTTTTTATATTTCTATAAAGTACCCATTAACATGCTTCAAATATGTAAATATTGGTCATTTGAATTAGGTGTGTACTAAGGAACCAAATATCTATTGTTTGTGTGGTCACTCGGTCCACCTACTGATGTTTTGTCATGTATTTTCTACCCCGTGCAGTTACATAGGATCATCATCACCTAAGGGTATTGTGTTGCAATTATATCATTCAGTGAATAATGAGTTTCATATATACACATTTTGAAATAATCTTCTTTCAACAATAGATGGGTCTCCAATGGAAGATTATGAGGGTCTAGTGAAAGTTAGAGGCATCATCACTATAGCTTCATCTTTAGTGACTAAATAATTCAATACCTTTGAATCTCATTAATTTATATATAATATTTTGTTTTGAATTTATTAAACCTTACTATGGATATTATTTCTTACTTGATGGATATTTTTATTCCCCTCCAAATGAAGAGAGAGCAGAGTATCTAATTCCCTAGTCTTTCTTTCTCATTATCAAAGACTGATCTCACCAAGACTTTTATGTTTCTCAACTTTAAACCTGTAAATGTCATTTTATAATAGATTGGATTATTTACCATAAATAAAATATTAACAATTACTTTTGTGGGAGATTTTTACTACCCATAATGTGGTGTTTCATTTTTTCAAGTGATAATATAACCAGAGGTCAGGTAGATCTAGACCATATTTTCTAGAGTTTTGTATGATAATATCTATTTTTAATTTTTATAAGGATCAATAATATTTTAGTGGTTATCTTCCTATAGTAATAATTTATTTTCCTAATGTTTTTCTTTCCTAGATTTATAACTTTCCACTAGGGAGGGAGGTAGAGTTTTCTATCTACTTGCAACCTCGTACTCATCCCATCTCTATTCCCTCTTACCAAATGGAACCACCTAAACTAAAATAATTAAAGGATCAATTGGGAGATTTTTTAGAATGGATTTATATACCTAACTGTGTCACCATGCGTGTTTCCTATTCTTTTCAAAAAGAAATATTACGGTGCACTTCCCTATTGTGTTGATTATCAAAAACTCAATCAAGTTACGTTAAATAAAAAATTCTTATTAGCTTGTATTGATGATGTTTTTGAATTTATTAAAGGGGATAATTGGTTATCAATGATTGATCTCTGTTTTGGTTACCACTAGTTGAGAACCATAGAATCTAATATCCCAAAGATCGCCTTCAGGAGTAAGTATGTCTATTATGAGTACCTTGTTATGCCTTTTGGTCTAACCAATTATCCTACAATTTTTATTTCATTTACAATCAGGATATTTCAAGATTAACTTGATTCATTAATGGTAGTATTTATAGATGAAATATTTTTTTACTCAAAAATTAGGGAAAATCATGTATGTCATCTTTAATAGTTATGAAATTTTTTAGAAATATCTAACATTATGCCAAGATATTGAAAAGTAATTTCAAGATTTGGGATGTGAATTTAATGGGAAATGTTTTCTTAGAATATGATATTTAAGTCAATTTTGAGAAGTTAAAGGATAATATAACATGGTGGCAACCATGATATGTGTTGTAGATTCCGATTTTCATGCAATAAGTAGGGTACTACCACAAATTTTTTAAAAATTTCTCGAAGTTGGATTCCTTGAAGACTTCTCTGAATTAGAAATGAGAAAATTTCTAATAGGATTTAAAATTTCAAAATTATTTGGATGATTTTAATAACCATTTCACTTTTATGCCTGTGTTGACTCATCCAATGTCTAGGTAAGTCTATGTGGTCTTTTTTGATGCATAGTGTCTAGGTTTGGGTTGTGTTCTCATGAAGGGTGATCACAAAGTGGTCTACGGTTCCTAAAAACATATGTCACATGAGAATAAATATCCTACCCATGATCTTTAACTTACAGTTGTGATAAATTCTATTAATATTTGGTGGTATTACATTTTTAGAGATGGATTTATCATTTATTATGATCAAAAAATCCAGAGTTATATCACCTTTCAATAATATTTAAATGTTTATCAATGTTAGTGAGCAGAGTTCTATAAATATTTTTATACACCTCCCTTTAAATGGAAAATTGTATCTTGTGCATTGATTATGAAACTTCTGACCCAATCTGTGAAATATTTGTTGGAGGAGTGGAATATGATGGCTCTATTTTCTTTTATGCATTTTGGAATATTGGATAATGAGATTTAAATGTATTTAGAATTCATGTCATTTACATCATATCATATCAAGATTATTACTTAGTAAAATAATATTAATGATGAGTTTCATGGAATATGGGAAACTATTTATAGTGGGGAGGCCATCAATGATTGTTTTTCAACCTATGAGGGTATCTTTAGTTTCTAAAACTGGTATGTTGTGCCTTTAGATGTGAGAAAATTTGTGATGAGATATTTCTAAAATTCGCAGTTGGTTGTTCGCCCTATAAACATGAAGTAATTATATGATATGCTGCAAAAAAATTGACTATCAGTTATGAGATGAGATATCACAATTTTTATTTCTCATTTTTATACCCATTTGTAGGTTAGGGATGAGCACCAAAAACCTTTATGTTTTATTTGGACCTTTCATGTGATAGTTCGTATATTGGATGATATTTTGATGGATTTCATTTTTAGGTAGTCGCAAAAACCTTGAGGGAGGAATATGATATGGGTAGTGATCGATCAACTCACTATATTGGATAATTTTATCCCCATTTTTTATATAACAAAAGTTGAGGTCTTAGGGAGCCTGTATGTATGAGAAATATTTATATTTCAAAGAGTTTCATATACTATAGTCTTATAGGGAATACTCTAGGAGGCATAGGATCCTAGGTTATGTTGAGCATGGAGTATCATCTGAAGATGGATGGACAAAAATAATAAAATCTATAGATCTTGGGCGGCATGTTTAGTGGATGTGTTCTCAACTTTTATAGAGCATTGGATAGACGCCTGAGGCAGGTTTAGAATTCCTATTATAAAATTTACCGGTAATCCATTAGGAAAAGACCATTTTAGTCCTTGTATGTCCATTTATGTAAATAGTTTTTTTGTTGCTCAGAGATTGGTGAACTTTCTTAGTTGGGCCTAGTTTTTTTACAAGAGAAAATATCAAATATTCAGTTGAGTTTTTAGATAATGGTGAGTGCTCAAAGAGGTATAAATCCTATGTTGATCTTCATATATTACCTTTTGAGTCTTTAGTTGATGAAAAATTATTATGAGATATTGAACTTAGTTGGGTCACTGATGGATTAAAGAAATGAGAATCCTACACTGAGATACATGGGACCATTTGAGGTTATTTAATATATTGTAAAGGTGAATTACCATTTTGATTTTCCACCTTGGTTGACATATATTTGTAAAAAAAATTATCACATCTCAAATAGTTTCACTCTGATCCATAAAATGTATTTATTTTGGAAGACCATAATGTGGAACTAAATTTATATATGACTGAGCTACCAATTTGGATTCTTGGTTCTAAGATGGTGTTTCTTCGTGGAAGGTATATACCTCTTCTTCATGTTCTTTGGTATCATGGTTCTGATTATCATGAGACTTGGGAGTGTGAGACACTAATGAGGGAACATTTAACTCTTATCGTTGATATATAGCCTTCTTAACAAGCTTTATGGGTGTAAAAATCATTTACAGTGGGGAGGTTGAAACATCCCATTACTATCTTCTAGGTAATTCTAAACCCTAGTTATTATCATACATTTTTAGGATCATGTAATAGGTTATTTTTTGGGACTAATTGAAAATTTTGGGAGTTTTGGGGTTTTCCATACTTGAAATACAATTAGGAAAAATCATTCGGTTCAGAATAGTAAACTATGTGTTGTGTCTTTTGGAACTGGTGGGCGGTGCATGGTAAGTGAAAATTGTATGGACTCTCTAATAAACCATGGGGATTTGGATATTAGTTATTTTCATAGTTAGTTCATGGTTATTCTAAATATGTGTACAAGCCATTCATCCTTTCAAGAAACCTAGTGAGGGTGCACGGTTCGATGAACAATTAGTGATAACCCCGTGACCAAACCTAGGAAACCATGTGAAGTAGCATTAATCCCCCAAAATTTTTAAATAAAATCTCAAATCCCCTATTATAACATATTAATACCTAATATTTAACACTAATATAATCCTTTTTATTTTAGAGTCTATGAGGAGAAATTTTTTATCCTTCAACCTTTCTTCTTATTAGATTGCAGTTTTGGTGGATGTGACTGTTCGCCCTATGGTACGTGAAACTTATCTCATTTGTAATAACACCTTAATCTTCTCTCACCTTCTAGTAGAGTGATTTATCCACTTGTTTTTAGTAGATATAACCATTTATTTGACTAAATTACATGATATTTACGATTAATAATAAAATCTTTAAATTATATATGATTTTTAATTGCATGAATTCTATGAAAATCCTTGATTATGTTTTGAAATCAAAGTTGAATTTTGAAACATGAAATTTGTAATTTTAACTATTAATAATGAATTGATTCAAAATTAATTATAAATCCATGATTTATTAATTTAATTAACATATGATACTAATTATTTAGTGGGATATTAGAAAAATAACACAATGAATATAACTCTATAGAAATCGATTGACGATGAAAACTATAACTAAACCAAGAATGAAGTTATTTTTTCTGATATGGTGTTAATTGATTCTATCTCAATGGATTGAGTCTTAGGGACTTGTGACACACATTAAGATGAGATGATTGACTATGTATTGGAAGTATCAATTATCCAAGAACTAATGAACCACTATGAATATGACCATGGTGTTTTTTTGATTTGATTATTACATGATAGTGATTAGAGAACTATTTTATTCATTCCTGTTTTATTTCATTGAAATGATTATTTAAGTTACTCTTTTATATATTATCCTTCCATTTTATTTGAAATAATTTTTTTACTGAAACCATGAAAATTATTTTCCATTCCATTCTATTATTTAAATTGAAGCATGCAATTTTTATTTGTTTTTGAATTGATTATAGAAAATCTGGTGGAATCTTACAGGGATATTTTTCTCACAACATACCATTTCCATCATTAATTTATATATTATATTATTCAACATCTAAAAAAATGTAATGTTCTCCATGGAGGTGGTGTGTATGTTCTTTCATGGGAACTAGAGTGATCATGGTCACTAGTGGAGATATGATCCACTCATTACATGAAGATTCTAAGATTTTCGTCTTAATGGATATGGTGTCATGTTTTGGATGATATTTTACTTTGAGATATATATATACTTTTGGTACCATTTTCTATTAGAGGACTATTTTTAATGATGACTACTCTTTATTTTATCTTCCATTGTTATATATCATGATGCGTTTTTTTTCATTGGGGTAAATCATTCCCTTTAACCGTTTGTTGACGCCTAAGCATTAGTCACCAACCTATAGGGATCAGGAATGAACTTTAGGCCATTTTAGCACCAAATCAAAAATCAATGTACAAGGGTATTCAGGTTAGTTCATGATATATTATATACTTTAAAAGTTCAGGATTGGTATATATGTCACACCATTTTTTTAAAGACAATTCCTCGCAATATTTAATAAAAATTTTACTACTTCTAACTCCAAGTCATGGGTACGGTAATTCTTATCATGAACCATTAATTGAAAATATTTATAATGTATCACCACATAATAATATATAATTACACATATTAGTTCCTTCTTATATGTATCACTATTGGTCAGAAAACCCTCTCTATTAAAAGGTAATGTGAGTACGGCTGCAATAAACAACCTTCTATTTATCTCCTTGAAATTTTCTTAACATTCGTTAGTATAAAGTAAATTAACTCATTTAAAATATAAATTGGTAAGTGCATTATATATCGGTGAGAAATAATTTAGAAAGAAACTATAATATCTATCTAATCCAAGAAAACTGTGGATAACTACCATAATGGTTGGCCTAGGATAATGTTCAATGATTTTAATCCTATAAGGATCTACAAATATAACCTATCATGTGATTATGTGTCCTAATAATGATAATTTTTGTAACCATAATTGACACTTACTTAATTTGGTATATTTTTTATGATTTCATAGAGTCTTCATCATAATTATAAATTAATATTCATTCTCTTCCATTCTGTTGGATTCTATAAGAATATTATCTATGAAAACTAATTAAAATTGATTAAGGAAATATAAAAAATTGATCTTAATTAAATACATGAAGATAGAGGGTGAGTTAGTAAGTTCAAATGGAATCACTTTAAATTCATTGTGTTCATACCTTGTATTGAAAGATTTTATAGGTTTGTCTTAATATTTTAACCTCAATTGATAGTATCCAGAATGAATTTCATTCTTTGAGAAGTATTGATCTCGTTAAAATTGGTAAAACAAATGATAAATATAGGAAATATGATTCGTATTCTTGGTAATAATATTTTTATGTTTCTAATAATCCACTCATATTCTCATTATTCCATATAGAATCCTAAAAAAGAATAGGTGAACCCCAAGATGATACAGTTGGAAGATTCAATACCTTGTCAATATTCCATTAGAGTTGCTTCATTAATTTCTATAACTAAATTAGGGTCATTATATATGGGGTATTTGAAGTAGTTATTGAACCAACTATTATATCTATTGAAAAGTAAACTTCAATATTCAGAGGAACACTAGGAATGTATTCCAAAAATACATCAATAAAATCTAATACAACAGGAGTATTTTTATATTCAGTTTCTCCCCAACCATCTAAGATAAATACCCCTTATGAATATCAATCAACTCCCACAAAATGAAATTAATTTCCATTGGATGATTATATTTATCCTTGCATTGATAAATAATCATAGCTCCATTGAGAATATAAAATAAGGATTATCTGTAATGACTCAAATTTTTCAATAGAATATCTTCTTATAATTATTTCATATAATAACTTGGAGTCACAACATAATTAACTACTAAGTACCATGTTACCTTTAAACATATGTTTTTCACTTCTATGTTTTTAATTTTGAAAAATGGTCATCTACAATTGCGATCAGTTAGTGATTTAGAGTATTATACAACAAAAATATTTTTTTATGAATAGTAATAGACCTATATGAACAGTATAATACCTTTATTAATAGTGACGAATAGTAATGAATATAAAATCAGCCAAAAAAAAGAAACTTCACCCATGAATTTACAAATACAATTTTGACATCTTAAAAGTGAAAAAACGATTATAGTATAAAAATTGGTATTTTTGTATCTCAAAAATATTTTACTTGAAATTTTATGTTTAATTTAATAATTTAAAATGGAAATTTATTTTCATAAAATTTAATCATAAATTTTTGCTTTATTTTGTTATGGTTATAAGACAATTTTATGGGACCCTGATTAATTTTTCAAGGTGTTACAAAACGAGGTAGAGTTTTATTGTTGATTTTGTTGAATAAACTATAATTTTATTTAAAAATTAAATTGAAAATATTTAAAAAATTATTTTCATAAAATGGAGTTCATTTTTTAACTCTACAATTTGAATAATTTTTAGGGTGAATATTTGGGATTTTTCTAAAATACTTGAATTTTTCGTGCATAGTAAAAATAAAGTTTTGAGTTTTCTGTATATTTTATGACATCATAATGATGTAATAATTAATAAACATTGATGTTCTACTTGTGTATAGTAAAATATGATATTAGGTGTCCCAAGTGGCTAATACCATGGGCAATCCCATGGTTTTACAAAAACCATTAATGAGGTGTCTTTTTAAATTAATAAAACATTCTCTCTCTTTTAATATAAATACCCCCTCATCCATTCATTTTATTTCATTAAAAATCCCTCCTACTAAAATCTATGGTGTTTCTACCTCCTTAGTATCTCTCCCAAGGTGTCCTCAACCCCCAAGGTCTTAACCATCAAGTTTTAGGAGCTATTCCACAAGGTAAAAGAACCTTTCACCCTCCTCTTTTTTTCAACACTTCTTTTATGTTATCTCCTTAAATTTACATTATAATATATTGGGGTTTGTTATTATGTAACACTATTACTGTCCTTTTGTTTTCCATATTATTAGATACCCTCTTATCTCTCATAAATTTATCTTATGAAATTTTAAGTGGCGTAGTTAGGCTGCCAAATTTTTATAAGGGATCTCTAAACTTTGATTTCATTTTCAAGTTCATCTCTCTTATTTTCCTTTACTCATATCCTTTTGTCCAAATGTTGTGATGAATCCAGTACCTTTCATGTACTGGAATTTTTTAATGATAAATAAATAATTCTTCATCATCTATCCTTTTCATATATATAATGAAATGAAAATACCATCTGAGATGTGCTTATTTACCACATTCATGGATGATGGATTTTCAATTTCTGTTATTGTTCTAAATTCTGGTCATGGAACCATATTCATGGTTTAACCATACCATAATATATGTATTATGTATCATTTATGGTTATTCAATCCTTTTACACATAAGGTTTTGATTTATAAAACAAAACATGTTCTTGGTGGTCAAAAATCGCCAATTAACCCAAATAGTTATCATTAAATAATTTATATAATGTTTCATTTTCATTCCAAGTAACCAAATGGAATTTACAATAATATAACCTCCTTTAATTTCACTAGAAACATATAACCCAAATTCTGTACAATTCATCCCAATAATCAAACCTATTTTATGGAAACATCTCAAATTCTTACCCAATTTCCAGGGCACTCTATCCTATGTTTTAAGCCACAATTGTCTTTATAAAATCATTCCTTTTGTTATGGAAAACTTTTTTGTTATATTGTGGTTTTATATAAAATATTATTCTTTTTTCTATTTTAAAAGATCTACAATTTTTTCCTTAAAACCGCACAAAAATGTTTTAATGCTAATGTTTCTCAAAGAAATTTCTTATATGTTGTCACTTTTGTTTAACATCAATTTCCATATTATATGCCTATTTTACATTATTAAGGTCCATGTATGTTCTAATACATTTCATTCTTGGACACCTTCATGATACGCCCTTTGGTTATTCTTTATGTCATGATTGTGGTACACAATTCTTTCCATGGGTACCCTTTTATTTATGTATGGTTGATTATGTATGATTATTCGTGTGGAAAGTATATATATGAAAACTTTGAGATGGGTGTACCCAAATAGCACTCTAATGCATTGGGTAAAGTTAAGCCTCATAAGATGTGATTTGAAATGGGATTGGCGGTTAGCCTTGACCCGTACTATTATGGGAAAGGAGATTGACAGTACGTTTTGACCTGTACTAAAGACATATTTTATATTTCTGCCACATTTATATCATTCCATGTTTATATGATCCCATGTTTATATGTTATGATTCCATATGTTCCATTTTTTTATATCATTATGTTAAGCCTCAAGATTTGTTCTTATGTTAACTCCCTTATTGAGCTTTTTAGCTCATCCCTTTGTTCATTTTGTACATGAGCCTTATCCCGGTTCGTGAGGACTCTGAAGGTGCATCTAAGAGATCCGAGATCAAATTTGGGTGGAGGAGGATTTCCGGCGTACTATAACAGTATTGTAGCAGTAATGTAGCGGGTACTTTAGCAGGTACCTTTTGGTACTATAGCAACTGGAACTATTCATCCATCTGGGCCTTTGGGCCACCAGTTTGGTCATCAGGTCCTGTAAGGCTTTCGGGCCACCCAAGGCCTTCGGGCCAGTTGATTGTCAAGGCCTTCGGGCTACCTTAAGGCCTTAAGGCAACCCCAAGGCCTTCGGGCCACATGAAATGTAGATGTAGCAGTCAGAATACAAGGGACAAGGCTTCAGCAGAGGATTTTGGGCAGGCACATCCATTAGAGCAGAGCTAACAGGAATTAGAAGAATGAGAGGGTATGACTTTGCCATCGGTATCGGGCTAGTGCAGCTTTTCCTAGGACATCTAGTTGACCATCCCTGCAAAGGTGGAGTGTTATTATCATGACATATTCTGGGGAGGACCAGTTCCAAGTTTTCTTGTCTTGGTGATTCCTTCTAAGACCTACGGTTCTTGTAATTGTCTCTAAGCCTTCAGGCCTTGTAAGGGTTCCACCTCACCCCTTAAAAGGTGTATTATCAAAATAAAAAAATGAAGGCCTACAGGCCATTCCGAACTTTGTTCATTTGTTTCCCCAGGATATCCTATGCAGATGTATGAGCACAATGGAAGTTAAGAGCTCATAATGATGATTAAATAAAGAAGTGTGTTTAGCCCCATGGTTTATGGTTTATGTTCCTAGTTTTCAAAAACACTAGACTTTACGATCTTATGGCATGTCCACTGATGCATTTTTATGCTTAAAATCATGTAATATTATATTTAAAAGGTTAGGGTCTCTATAGTTGGTATCATAGGATGGACTAGTTATTTTTGAAGATTAGAAATAGATAAATTTTGTAGAAACCTTAAGGATGAGACAATGTATAAGAAAACATCCCCAAATTTTGGTAAGTATTGGGGAAGTGGTTTATCAATAAAATACGTCCATTTCCCGATTCAAATAGGTAGATGCGGCTCTAGCACAAATATACCTAGGAGTGAAAACTCCGACAAGGAGTTTCGGGCTTGAACCGGCATATCCTCGTACATGAAAACTGGCCTTGCTTCACTCTTGGTATTGACACTCTCGGGGGATTTTCCTTGGTAATTCATGATTCTGGTACAAACCGTTATTAAGGGAAAATAACCGATAAGAATATAAGATAAGAAATAAATCACGGATAACCTATATTTAAAGATAGGGAATCAAAAGTTAGTATATACTTTTTCTTTAATATATTATCCTTTTATGTTCAAAAGTTTCCTTTTTTATGTTTAATAACTATGTATTCAAGCCCTCTAATTGTATGTTCTTTTTTTAGTTAAGGGATAGAAATAGAAGAACATGTTCCAACAATCAATGTGAAATGGAATGTGAAGAATGTCTAAATGATATGCCTGATATGACATAAATGGGTGCTTAAAACATCATTAAAGTACTTGCTCAACTATCTCAAGTTATGAATATTAACTTGAATCATGTGGAATTCCCTCATCCTCCAACAAGAGAGAAATTTGTCATAGAATACATCATGTGGAAAAGGCCTCTCTTGTTTAGAAAATCTTATAATACCCTCCTTGTGGAAAAGTGCATTAAATCCATTGAAAATATATTCTCTGTCCTCCAGTGCTCGGAAGAAGAGAAAGTTGTAATGGCGGTCTATCGTTTTTATGGGGAAGCTGATCAGTGGTATACACTGATCAAGAATACAATGTACTAATAGTAAATTGATTCCATGGATTGGGAGGAATTCAAGAGGATGGTTTTAAATAAATATCAACCTCAAACCCTCCATCTCAATATGGATAGAGAGTTCCTCAGACTCAAGTAGAAGGAATATGAGTCCATCAGGCGTATGAAGAAAACTTTAAACGGGTTCCAAGGTATGCCTCTAGTATTTTCATGAACATTGAATGAAAGGCGGATCAATTCTTTAGCCAGATAAATCTGAGCCTAGGGAAGGTGTTGGTGATCTGATACATCAACAGTTATGAAGGGATTTTCCATTGTTCCCTCAAGGTTGAAATGGTGTCTGGAGACTTTTAGTGGTCTCATGGGCCTAGTGGAAAGAAGTGAACAATGGAGAAAAACATTTGTGGTTCAGTAGACAAATCCCATAATTGAATGAATCCCGAATTTCCCACTTGTAAAAGTTGTGGGAATAAGCATCCTGGGAATTGTTTAAAGGGAACCAATATTTGCTTCAAATGTGGAATGTTTGGTCATCTGGCCAAAAAATTTCAAAGTGATATGAAAAATACCGCTAATGTGGAAGAATAAAAGGAAGGTTAAAATCAATGCTTAGCCAATGGGGCAGTGTTACAACTACAAGGAGCATGGTAATTATGCAAATGATTTCCCTAAGACAAGGTTATTTGGAAGAAATCAATAACAACCACTAAGGCAACGAATAAGTTCTTATAATATCACTACTACTGAGGTGGAGCCGGACAATGATGTGATGATAGGTACACTAGTTATTTATTCAAGAACAGTGAACGTACTATTTGATTCTAGTTCTATTCATTATTTCATATCTTTCAAGTTTAGTATAACTATTCAACCACCACCTCAAAATTTGTAGGAAAAGTTATCTATGAGAATAGAAAATGGGGAATTATTGCATCTGCTGTTTATAACTCCTCCCCAGTTAATTTTTGTGGACTGAACCTACTAGAAAATCT
The DNA here is from genome assembly GCA_963277665.1 of Viscum album. NCBI lineage: Eukaryota > Viridiplantae > Streptophyta > Magnoliopsida > Santalales > Viscaceae > Viscum > Viscum album. The sequence goes on along the minus strand of OY728137.1, from coordinate 281,908,959 downwards.
CGTCATACTACCTTTAGTAGAGTTCGATGAAATCTTGGTCATGGATTGGATATCTCTACATAAGGTAAACAACAATTGTTGGGAAAGGGGTATCACTCTTCACATCCCAAAGCATCCTCTGATTCTTTACAAATGTAACGAGGAAGATGAATCTCCTTTAGAATCAACGTCTCAAGTGTGGATATCGTTACCTTATGAGCAAGAATTTCTAACTCAAATGATTGATACAAAGGAGACAATCATGATTGAAGACATTACCATCGTGAGGGATTACACCGATGTATTCCATGAAGAGTTTCCTGGTATTCCTACTGACCGGGAGTTTGAGTTATCAATTGAACATATCCCTAGATCTCTGCCTATCTCAACGACCCATAATAGAATGGCCACCGTAGAGCTGGAAGAGCAGAAGAAGAAGTTACAGAAGAATATAGAGTAGGTTTTTATACACCCGAGTGCTTCATTGTGGGGTGCGCCAGTCCTCTTCATCAAGAAGAAGTATGGATCAATGCGTCTCTACATTGATTATCGTGATCTCAATAAAATCCCGATAAAGAAAAAGTATCCCATTCTGCAGATAGATGACTTGACCGATTAGCTTTGTGGATCCAGTTATTTTTCTATGGTGCACATTCAGTCGGGATATCACCAACTAAAGTTGAGGATGGAATACATTTCCAAGACTACATTTTGAACGTGGTATGGACTCTATGAGTTCATATGGATGTACTTCAAACTCACTAATGGCCCATAAATTTCAAGGATTTAACGAATAGAGTCTTTAGATATTACCTCGACAATTGTTTGGTAGTCTTTATTGAAGATACTCTGATATACTCAATGAGCAAGGAGGAACATGAGGTGCATTTGAATAATGTGTTAAAGAATTTGTGAACAGAGATTTTATTTGAAAAGTACAATAAATGTGAGTTCTGGATGGAGGAAGTATCATTCATGGGGTATGTTATCACCAATAAAGGGATATCTGTGGACCCTTCTAAGACAAGGACAACTGAAGAGTGGCATAGGACAACTTATGTATTGAAGATCCGCACTTGTCTGGGTCTATATGAGTATTATCGATGATTTTTGAATAATGTTTCCTGAATTTCAAAACCAATGACCAAGATGAAATAAAAGGGAGTAAAGTTTTTCTGGACTCAAGAATGTGATGAATTTTTCAATGAGTTGAAAAAGAGGCTAATCACTACACCAGTACTCACACTCACAGAAAGTGGATAACTTTTTGTGGTGTATAGTGATACTTTTAAGAAGGTACTAGGATATGAGCTAATGAAGAATGATAAAGTGATACCTACGCCTCAATGCTGCTGAAAAAACATGAGCAAAACTATCCTACGCATGATATGGAGTTGGTGGAGGTGATTTTTATGTTTAAAATCTAGCAGAATTATCTCTATGGGGAGAAGTGTGAGTTATATTCTGGTCACAAGTGTCTCAAATATATATTCACACAAAAATATCCTAATATGCACCAATGAACATGGATAGTTCTCATCTAGGATTATGAATTCTCAATATACTACCATCCTGGTAAGGAAAATAAGGTGGCAGATGATTTAAGTTGAAAGGATCATGCATCATTATCATTGATGAGAATTGAAAAGGATCCTATCTTCTTAGATTTACAGAGGATAAACATGGAAATCATTAAGGGAGGAACATCCTTAATCCTTTTTGAAATGATTTCTCAACCATCTCTCTTGGAGAAAATAAAAAATTCTTAAAGAAAGGATGTGGAACTTCTGAAAAGGGTTAAAGCTATCAAAAGTGGGAAATCCTCTGATTTCAAAATTGATGAGGAAGGAGTTGTATAATTTGGGTCACTATTATGTGTACCATCTGATCTAGAGATAAATAAGGAGATTCTGAATGACGCACATAGATTAACCTTCTCTATCCACCAAGGGATCACAATGATGTATTGAGATCTCCAAGAGAACTTCTGGTGGGACAATATTAAAAGGGAGATTATTGGATATACATCAAAGTTCCTAGTATGTAAATAAGTGAAGGATGAAAGACAGAAGTATAAGGGGATGATGAAACCACTACCCATACCAACATGGAAGTGGGAGAGAATCACCATGAACTTTTTCACTGGAATTCCAAGGACATCCATAAGAAAAAAATACTATATGGGTCGTTGTGGATCATCTTACTAAGAAAACACGCTTTATCGCAATTTGAGAGGACTTCTCATTGGATAAACTTCCACTGATAAATATCAAATAAGTGCTAAAAATGCATGGAGTACCACTATCTATTGTATTTGATCGTGATCTAAGATTCCCCTCGAAGTTCTGGAAAAGTCTTCAACAAGCTCTAAGAACTGAACTGAACTTCAGTACAGCCTATAACTGTAAAACTAATGGAAATTTTGAGTGAACTATTAAAACACTAGAAGAAATGTTGTGAGAATTTTCTATGGACTTCAAAGAAGGATGGGACCAACATCTTATATTGGATGAATTCTCCTACAATAACAGTTTCCACTAGAGTGTCTGAATTGCAGCATATGAATGCCTTTATGGGAAAAGGTGTTGCAATCTGGCGTGTTGGGATGAAGTCAGTGAGCGTAAGATGCTAGGACCTAAAATGGTCGGAGAAATGGTAGAGAAATTGAAAACCATTCAGCAGCACATCAATGCAACCCAATGTCTAAAAAAAGTTATAAAGACAATCATCAATGAGACCTTAAGTTCAAAGTGGGGGACATGGTATTTCAACATATATCTCCATAGAAGAAGGTCATGAGGTTTGGAAATAAAGGGAAGCTAAGTCCCAGGTACATCGACCCCTTCAAGATCCTTGATCGAGTCGGAGCTATGGCCTATTGATTGGAACTTCTACCTACCATGTCCAAAGTACACGATGTCTTTCAGGTACACCTCTTAAAAAAGTACATACCTGACTCTTCACATGTACTCTCTTAAGAAGTGGTGCAGTTCAAGGATGATCTTTCTTATGAGGAGAATCCAGTGAAGATCATGGATCAGAGAGATAAAGTTATATGTAAGAAGTCTACTTACCTTGTCAAGGTACTATGGAAGAACCATAAAAGGAAGAGGCAACATGATAACGGGAGGATGCAATGAAGGAAAAGTACCTCCACCCATTTTTGGACTAGAATTTAAACTGAAATTTCGAGGGTGAAATTTCTTAAGGGGGAAGAATGTCACGACCCAAAGTTTTCAATGGTATCCCTTCTTATAATTATGTCATATAATAACTTGGAGTCACAATATAATGAACTACTAAGTACTATGCGACCTTTAAACATATCTTTTTCACTTGTGAATTTTTTATTTCGAAAAACAGGCATCTACAACTGTGATTAGAAAGTTATTTGGAGTATGAAAAGACAAAATATTTTTTAATGAATAGTAATAGACCCTTATCAATAGTAGCATACCTTTATGAATAGTACTGAATAGAAAATCATCCAAAAAAATAAAAACTTCACCCATGAATGTACAAATACAATTTTGACATCTTAAAATTGAAAAAACAATCATTGTATAAGAATTTGTATTTTTGTATGTCAAAAATATTTTATTTACAATGTTATGTTTAATTTAATAATTTAAAATGAAAATTTATATTCATAAAATTTAACCATAAATTGTGACTTTATTGTCTTATGGTAATAATAAAATTTTATAGGACCATGATAAATTTTTCAAGGGGTTATAAAACGAGTTATAGTTTAAATGTTGATTTTGTTTAATAAATTATTATTTTATTTAAAAATTAAATTAAAAATAATTATGAAATTATTTTCAAAAAATAGAGATAATTTTTGAATTCTACATGTTGAATAATTTTTAAGCTGAATTATTGGTATTTCTCTAAAATACTTAAATTTTTTTTGAATAGTAAAAATACAGTTTTTAGTTTTCAGTATATTTGATGACATCATAATGATGTAATAATTTATAAAAATTGTTGGTAGATTTTTTTACAGAACAATATGATATTCTATTCCCCAGGTGGCTAATACCATTGGAAAAAACCATGGGAAATCCCATGGTTTTATAAAAACCACTAATGGGATGTCTTTTTAAATTAATAAAAAATTCCCTCTCTTTTACTATAAATACCCACTCATCCATTCATTTTATTTCATTCCAAATCCCTCCTCCTCAAAGATCTTGTGTTTTTACCTCCCTATTATCCCTAAAATGTGTACTCAATCCCCCAAGGTCCCAAAATTCTTGTTTTAGGAGCTACTTCACAATGTAAGGGAACCTTTCACCCTCCTCTTTTTATCAACACTTCTTTTATGTTATCTCTTTAAATTTACATTCTCATATGATGGGGTTTGATAATATGTATCACTATTACTATCCTTTTGTTTTCCATATGAAGAGATACCATATTATCTCTCATCAATTCATATTATAAAATTTTATGTGAGGTTGTTAGGCTTCGGTATTTTTATAAGGGATCTCTAAAATGTTTTTCATTTTCAAGTTCATCTCTTTTCTTTTCCTTTCCTCATCTCCTTTTGTCCAAATGTTGTGATGAATCCAAGACCTTTCTTGTACTGGATTGTTTTCATGATAAGGGAATAATTATTCATCATCTATGTAACACCCCAAGATTTCATAGTACATTATCTCTTTAAAGTAATTCAATGGCTTGCGCTACCAGCAACACAGAGTTTGAGCACACCACAACTTACCAAACTAGCCATTCAAAAAGTGGTTATGAATAGTATTAACCACATTTTGAATTATATATATATATCCAATATAATTTTAAATTTTAAATTTTGTGTTTCTTAGACATAATATAAGGTCAAATTTAGTTTTTAGCTAAAATAAGTATTTTTCAAAAAAATGCAGTTTTCCCGCCTTCTAATGGTGAGCCTTTTTTAAATCCAATATTTAACACTTTAATATATTTAATTTAGTTAAATAAAATTATTATATAGAATAGGGACATAAAATTTTAGTTTTGATAAATTTTTGTTACTTTTTTGTTAACTTTCATATTTTGATGAATAGTGAAAAATACTAAATTTTAATTGAAAACAACGTTTTCAATTGATATAATTTATTATGTTAAATTAGTAATTTGTGTGGTTTTAAAGTATAATTAGATTATATTTTTATCATTTAGTATAATATAGGTCATTATAAGTAATTTCAAATTAGAATTGGACATAAACACATGTCAATCTTTTGATAGTTTTTACTTTTTAAAAACCCGCTTTTTGGTTTTGACAATGGGAATTAATTTTAAATTAATTAATGGAAATTATATTTTTTTAATTTGGTAAAATATAAATCAATATTTAATTCATAATATAATGATAATTTTATGGTGAAGTTTTGGTATTTTTCTGATAAATAACAGTTTTTGATGAATTGTGAAAAAACACTACGTTTTTCTTTAAAACCAACTATTTATTTAAATTTATTTTAGGTCAAAATAGATACATAATACCTATATTATTCAAATTTAATTCATTTGTGTCATTTTATAATAATATTGGATATATAAAATTTTATTGAACTTTTTAACGTCTTTTACCAACCTTCTAGGCACATTAACAAATTTGCATAAAACGAAATTTTACCGCTTCTGTGAATTGAATTTTAAAAATCCTAGATACACGGTTGAAATCAATAAGTAAAATTTGGTTCAATAAGATGAATATAATTTTTGGTGAATAGTAACTTTTGAAATTTATTTACTACGGTTAAAAGTTAATAGGGTAATTAAACATAAAAATTATATTATAATTACCCTAACACATGTATTAATTCTATTTGATAAGTGTATTTCGACCTAAATAAACCTTAGTAATAAAATATGATCCTTTTTTATCCACTTTTATTAGATTAGGACATTTATTATTATTTTATTTAAAGAAGAGTTAAATGTGTTAAATTCAAATTTTTATAACTAAAACATTTTTAATATAGGGTAATACATTAGATAAATTAGACTATAAATATTCATTAGAAATATAAGAATATTTCCTACATAATTTTATTTATTTATAATATTTATACATTAAATAATTAAATTTATTTATGACGTAAAAATGATGCAGTAATTACCTTATTAATATAATATTAAAATAATTGATATTATAAATATCCAAATAAATGTAAATTGAGACTTTTGATGATTTAGACTAATTTTCTATGTTAATATGACATCTTATGGTTGGTTAAATGAATTTGATTCTAACAAATAAAGTTGTTAGAACTTTAACAAAAATCAATTACTAAAAATGGGTCAAAATTGATATAAATGAGTTTTTGAAACAAATACTATTTGATTAGATGATATAATACTCATAAAAATATGAGGTTCGGTAAAAGGACTTATATAGTGATAGATATATCATTAATGAACCACTTTAGGTTCTCTAGGTATTTTATAGTTTGTTTATTAACCATATAGGGTAAGAATACAAGAAAACATGGTAAAAGATAAACTATTTAACTAAGAGTTAAATCTAAAAGATAAGGTTAATATGGTGACCTAACCTTGTTTAAAACCTATTGGTTGAGAGACTTTCGGCCCATACCAAACTTATCCTAGAAATAAATCTAATTTTAACCATTATAAACCGAAAATTATTTTTTAATAAAATAATATTTCAAGCTTTTCCTAAAGTGACCCTCACATCTCTCATAAAAGGGTACTTCCCCTTATCTTAAAACAACCCCACCGAAGCCATTTGGATCAAAAAAACACTCACAAAATATCCTCCACACTACTATAACTTCAACATATAGGCCTTAAATTGATCATAAAACCAACCTAAGGAGTCATTTTGATCAAATAAAAAGGAAGTAATCGAAGAAGAGGTAATAATTTAATCACCTCTTTCAATGTTCTTTTCTTCTTCCACTTCTTATTTCATTTTTGTTTCCACACCAAAGTAATAAATCCAGTAACTTCTACATAATTTGATGTTATTATAAATATTGTACAACCATGTTCATTATTCTATCCATCCTATGAATGACATAGTCACCATACGTGCATACGTACGACTTACCGTCTCCACATTTTGGTGTAGTTTGTTATTCAACACTTCATTATTACGATGAGTATAATAATAAGTATAATTAATTTTAATAATAAATATAACATGTTAATGATTCTGTATATATGATATACCATCCAATTACATATGATTTTACCATCAAACGAATGATATTTTCGCTCGTGCGTACATACAGATTACTGTCTCCACGAATGCGATGAGATTCATTCCTCATTGTAACCATTCAAGAAAAAATTTCATTTTATGATTAGAAAATAATTTTTTAGAACTTAATATCATTCTATATATTAATCATATACATCCATTCCATAACAAATATTAATTACATAACAAAACATCTTAAGTAAAATGATTCATTTAACACCCAAAACAATGATACTACTAAAATATCATTAACCAAGCAATATTAGAAGTTCATATATGAAATCATATTTATGTTTGTGGTTATTTAATAATTTAATAACAATTATTTCACCACTATAAAGTAGGTTAACCTACCCTATACTAATAAAAAGTACATGGTAAGGGGTTTTCATCTCACTTTTTATTCGAGTGAGATTCAGGCTATATTGCCATTATTTCCTTTTGTGTGGTGTATGTACTGCCCATAATTGTATTATTTGAATAATATAATTTAATTTATGGATATTTATATCATTATTTTATGATCCTTATTTTAGGGGGTGTTTGTTTCGTATGTTACCAAATTGGTAAGTGATTTTTTTTAATTTCAATTTCCACTCATTGCGTTATACGCAAACATCAATGATTATATTACTCCATTATTATGTGTGATATCACTATTTTTTTACTTATATAGTAATTTACACTTCTCATTATGTGGATATAATTTTGATACACATAATCACTCCATTGATAAATTCTCAAGCCATCGATATGAACTTGATAAGCACAATCTTAACTCAATTTCCATTCATTGACTTAAACATCCAAGTCATTGGTTTTGTTTTTGAAAGAATATGTGTGAATGTCCTATGATTGATTTAAACTGAATATCCAATCATATTGAGTGTATTTATATTTTTCATTCATAATTATGTCATTGATTTATCCTTAACAAATGGATGCGGTCTTTATAATGGATTTCAACTCAATTTACATTCCATTGAGATTTCCTTGTGGTTATGAGCCAATTCACTTTTATATGGTGTATATACTGTACTTTGAAATAGTATATCATGGATCCCATTATTCTCATGATATTATAATGTTTTAATTACCTAAATTATTTGTATTCAATCATCTCTCATTTTCTTATCAACTACAACTAAAATATCATTTTAAATGTTTTAAAGATTTATTCTTCTAAATCATCCTCATTAATATCCATGTTTTAAAAATGGTTTAAGGATTTATTTATATGGATATGAAGGTTTTAAAATTAACATTACTTTTAAAACACTAGTGCATAAAACCATATTTACGTTGGTTATTTTTCATTTTTTACGTCAGTTTTTAGCCGACGTTAATAAAGATGACATTATAAATAATGTTTTTTACGTCAGTTATTTAAAAACCAACGTAAAAAACATAACATTGCAGTGTTTATCGCGTCATTTAATTAATAACAGATGTGAAAAAAAGGGGGGGTTATAATGTCAGTTGTTATATAACTGCCTTGATAAACTTGGGGGGGTTTATCACGTCGGTTATATAATAACCGAGGTTATAACCCATGTGGGGGATGTTTATCACGTCGGTTATTAAATAACTGATGTGATAAACCCCTGGGAAATGGTTTATCACGTTGGTTATATAATAACTGACGTGCTAAACCAGTCCAGGGGTGGTTATCATTTTGGTTAATAAATAACCGACGTGATAAACCATTCCATAGGTGTTTATCACGTCGGTTATTAAAAAAATGATGTGATAAACGCTTCCCGATTTCTTTATCACGTCTTTTATAAAATAAACGACGTGGAAGACAAATGTTTTTTTAAATCGAATGAAGTCCTCTGCTCTCCCCCAGAAACAACCAGAAACCAAATCAAGAATTTGTACCACAAAAACATAAGTAGATCAAAATAAGAACTAAAGCAAAATTAAGCATTTACATTGATAACATATAAAACTGACCGCACTTGATAGCCCCCACCACACCCCTGGACTGCCCCCCGACCCCGTGGACATCCCCAAACACCCCGGGACATCCCCAAACACCCCGGGACACCCCCCCCCCACTAAAATCCCACCACCCCCTGAATAGCACCACCTCACCCCACTTGACAGCCCCCACCACACCCCTGGACTGCCCCCCGACCCCCTGGACATCCCCAAACAGCCCGGGAAAATCCCCCACCCTCCTGAACAGCACCCCCTCACCCCAGTTGACATCCCCCACCACACCCCTGGACTGACCCGACCCCCTGGACAACCCTCCCCCACCCCATTGGAGCCCCCACCACACCCCTGGACTACCCCCCGACCCCCTGGACAGCCCCAAACACCCCTGGACAACCCCCCCCCCCACCCACCCACATGTATACCCCCCCCAACCCCCTGGACAACCCCAAACACCCCGAAACAACCCCCACTCTAATGTATACCCCTTACACCCTGGACAGCCCTCCACCACCCCATTGGAGCCCCCACCACACCCATGGACTTCCCCCGACCCCCTGGACAGCCCCAAACACCCATAGACAACCCCCACCCTCATGTATACCCCCCGACCCACTAGACATCCCCTAACACCCAAGGACAACCCCCCCCCCCCCCCCCACCATCATGTACACCCTCCCACACCCTGGACAGCCCTCTCCCACCCCAATGGGGCCCCCACCACACCCATGGACTGCCCCCGACCCCCTGAACAGCCCCAAACACCCCTGGGCAACCCCCCCCCCCCCCCACCCACCCTCATGTATACCCCCCACCCCCTGGACAGAACTTCCACACCCCTGGATAGCCCTCCAACACCCCTAAAACAGACGAAAAAGTTACCAAAAATAATCTAGAACCCCCTCACCCCACTAGATTGTCCCCGCCACACCCCTGGACACTCCACCCCACACCCCTGGACATCACCACCACCCATTGGACATTCCCCCACCCTCTTGTAGACCCCCCCCCCCCACCCCCTAGAAAGCACTCCCACATCCCTGAACAACCCTCCCACACCCTTGAAACAGACCAAAAATTTATCAAAAACAGACTAGAACCCCCTCAATCCACTAGACAGCTCCCACCACACCCCTGGACTTACCCCCCATCACCATGGAAACCCTGGACCCCCCCCCCCCCCCACTGGATAGCCCCTCCCCCCCACCCTTGGAAACCCCCCTCACCCCACAAGTCACCCCCACACCCCTGGACACCCCCTGGACAGCCTCCCACTCCCCTGGATAGCCCTTCAACCCTCCTAGAAACGCTCCCACCCCCCTAGACTGCCCCCCCCCCCCACTCTCATGGACACCCAAGACCGCCCACCCCACCAGACAGTCCTCCTAGACCCTTGGACCCCCCACCCCACTGAACACCCCCACACCCATGGAACCCCTCCCCCCAGACCAGAATCCATACAAGAAAAACCATCATAAGTTGACCAAAATAAGAAGTAGAGAAAAATTAAACATTCACATATATAACATTGAAAACGTACAATGTCAACTTCTAAAAAACTAAATCAAAACTAAATGACTACCAAATACACAATTACAATGACAATATTCAAAATTAAATTTTACATTACAAACAACTATAATTCAATCAAATCTGTAAAATATTTTGACCACTCCACTTGTAAGTGTTTGATGTCTTCAGCATTATAGGGTTGAGGGTCATCAAAAAGCTAAAAATGAAAAGGATAGTAGTTAATGTGTAAAATGAATAAATCAAATTGAAATATTATGGAAAAGATTAAGAGGAAATCTTACCAGGTCAAAATTCACAACTTTCCCAGTTGTTATTATTTCATACATAAATCTTAACATTTAATATCCGCATTCGATGACCCCTTGTTGTTCCTGAAAATTCTATTTAAATGAATGTAAATTAAATATATTATTTTCATGTAATAAGTCAAAAAGTACAAATTATAAATGGATATTTACCTTCTCATTTACATATTTGATCTTTGCACTACTTTTCTTTGTGTTTTTTCGAAAGTAGGCCCATGCCGTGTTAGAAAATAATACGAATGGGGTAAATTTAAAATTCATTATAATATATAAAACTATTTAGAAATTGAAGCTTACTTTTCCAATATATTCTTAAAACTTTCCCACACATCATCATGGACAGAGAATATCCAATAAAGTGCTTTCTCCCTTGGGAAAAAAACCCCTAACATCCATTGATCATTGATAAAATGAAATTTATGGTTAGTGGTTTTTTTGTTAAAAATAATGAACTCTTTGAGAGAGATGTGATTCATACCTCTCACGAAAAGGAATCATCCAACATTGTGTGACTGTATTCTTTTCAAGTCTTTCAGCCATATAAAGCATTCTTTGTTCCTCATCCAATGCACATGCTTTAGGGGAAATCAATTACGGGTCCATGAATCCATATACATCTGTCAGCTCATTACTCTAACAAATTTTATAAAGATACGTAATACAAAATAGACATAAGTATACATTTTTAATAAATATAACGCAGGGAAAAGGTGTTAAGACTTACATGGAAAAAAATTCACCATGTTGATGCCCAACTTATCTCGAGTAACAAGCTTCGTGATTTCAGTTTTCATAATCCACACACTTATTTCACATCCACAAACATGAGCTTCCATTGGAAACTCATAATGACCTGCCAAAAAATTTGAATATATTGACAATCTGTCAAGACTTCTAGAATATTTATCTGATGTCATAGCCATTTGTCTTTGTTGTTGTCTATACAGTATTTCTTTACCTTTTAAGTATTTTGGTAAAAATAAATAGAAAAATATATTAGTTTTCAAATGATAAAAAAACTTTAATAAAAAATAAAATAAAATATATAACATTCATACCTCTATGGTAATGAGTCTAAGAAGTCTGGTTGGACAAATTAAAAAATGATCGATACTATGTCCAACTGTCATAACATCATCTGTAGGTAATGGTACTCGAGATGATATATCTATAATATCTTCTACAGTGACCCTATAATTCTCTACCTCTAATTGTTGACGATGAACTGTATCTCCAATACAATATACCAACCCATATGAAACTATATGTTGTTGAAGATCATCAACATACAACTCGCAATAAGTAGGAAGTTACGGCGGAGGAGTAGGATAAAAAATGGGGTCTGTAGTCTGGGGTGGGCTAGTGGGAGCTACCAGCGGAGGTGGAGGATAAATAATGGGGTCTGTAGTGGGAGGTGGAAGAGTGGGAGCTACAGTCTGAAATTGTCTTTGCATGTCTGCAAACATAGACTATACTGACATTCTAATCTTTTCCTCCATCGTCGCATTAATATTATGAACTTCATCCTCCAAGGATTCTATTTTTTTATAAACCCCCTCAACGTTAGATGTTGATGAACGTGGAAACACTTTTCTTACTGATACACCTGCCGAATATCCTCTTACACGACCAGGATATTCGGGATTTCTCAATTCTACAGATAAAATATCATGCCTCCCAGTAGCATTAAATGCCCCCTGTGAACTCTGCTCCTCAAGAGAGTCCTATATTAATTAATTGAACATTTCTGTAATGATTGAAATTTTATGAATAAAATAGTTAACTTAAATAAATAAAATAGATATCTTATAATCCTCTCAGCTACGATTCTCGATTCTTCCAAAAGATATTTCCCTTTTTTTCCCTTCTGAGCTCTCTTCCATTTTTCATGTCTAGATGGAGGGGATGGAGGCTCCACCTCTCTAGAGCTTGAAGAATCAGCTCTTAGTTGTTGAACTTTTTTCGCCATCAGTTTTTCTTCCCAAAATGCATACCCTCCCCGAGATAAACTTTGAGGGTATAAATTTTTAGATCGGATATCCTGATGAGATTTCCTTGTTTTTTGTAAATTAAGAATAAGAAATCATTAACAAAACATTAATAAGATCATTTATATAAGAAATATTATAAATGTTTACATTTCCCTTACCAAAAATGACTCTTTTCTTCTACTTTCAAAAAACCTTTTCCATGTGTCTCCATCTATAAACGGATATATACGACATGGATTTTCATGACTCCTATGACCATAAATGGAATCAGATGAGAGGGTTGATTTGAAATCCCTCAATCTCCTAGAAGATAATGATAAGAATTTCTTCCTAACTCCTCCAGTGTCAGGAATATCAAATTTCATCTGATAAAGAAGAGGTTAAACATATTATTTATACTAGAAAAATTTAAAGAATAGTCAACAATAGCAAAATATCTTACCAAAATCATCTCACACAACTGATAGATTATCGCTTTATCCACACTTCTCCAGTCATCATACATAATGCTTACATTGCTCTTAGCATGAGTTGATACAGAACTCTTAAAATCTTTTTCATTTGGACCTATAGGAATATCATCATCATCAAACTCAATGAGTATCCTCTAATCCTGCGTATGGGAAAGTGCTAATTTTGGTAAATGTGTGCACCCAAGTTTACCAACCTTTGAACTCTATGTCGTAATAGGAGCACATGAAACAGATTGGGGAACATAAAGAGGAGCATGTGAATGTTACTCCCCAAAGGTATGACCAATATGCTCATCTCCAGAATCATGTGGTTGATCAACTGAATGATATGTCATTATCCTTCAAATAAAAAAAACAAACATTAGTTCACAAATATACAAATTCAAATATTTTAATACTAATGTAATCATAAAATAGAAAAGTGTACTAAGTTACGTAATAGTAAACATTGGTAATATGGTAATCATGTTAAAAAATGGTAAAGATGGTAAAGATGGTAAACATGGTAAACATGGTAAACATGGTAAACATGGTAAACCTGGTAAAAATGGTAATGTAATTGTCACTGAAAAAATAATAGATATATAATTCATGTAATGGTAATCATGATAAAGTAAACTAAACAAACTTAATACAAACAAAAACTTATACTTATTTTGTTTTAATACATGTTTTAATAAAGAAAAAACTTACAATATCTAACATTTTATGAAATAAATAAATGTAAACTAGAAATAAACTTATGTTACCTATAATTTTAGGAATGTACAAATGTATTTTTTCCCAAATTACTTCGTCATGATCGTTATTTATGGAACAAACCATGTATTCAACGTGATCATCATTATGTTCTGTTAATATTTCCATGAAAGTAGGTATCTCACACAAATCGGCATCTTCATCAAGTTCATCCTCACCAACATATTGTTTTTTACCTTGTAAAACAACAGCCCACTGCATATCTGATTGATCTACTACATAGAAAATTTGTTTTTCATGTGTTTCCATTATAAAAGAATCATTTGTTTCTTCTAATCTATTTAGATTAACAAGTGTCATTCCAAATTCATCGTGTCTGACAATATTGTTACCGATAAACCATTTACAGTTAAAAACATGAACATTAATTTTAATGTAATCAACCTCCCATATGTCTTCAATCACTCCATAATATGAACTTGATGCGGAAATTGGGTTTTTTTCCTTAGCACTCGAAAAATGTATTGCTTCTGCAAACACCAATACACCACTATTCTGAACTGCACTTCTATTGTCCTGAGCTTTCGTATGAAATGTATAGCCATTCATGTCATAACCGGACCGTGTTATCACATTTAAACATGGACCACCCACTATCCATTTTAATGTCTCTAATACATCTGATCTACCAACCAAGGTCTTTTTAAACCATGAAAAAAAAGTTTTTTGTGCTCATTCAAAATCCACATTTCTTTCTTCTTTGGATGAAATTGTTTCAACTCATTAATATGCAATGTGATATATGGTTGAGCATCAGCTATGTTATTCAAGATGTATGATTATAACTTCTTCATCTATTCAGCTGACAATGATTTGACTTTCAAGGCACAAATCCTCTTTCCCTCATTATTAACTCATCCATGGAAAGATGGTGGCAAACCTATTTGTTGTTCCACAACCAAGTAGCTCCTACAAAACTCTACTACCTCCTCAAAAATATAATTTTCAATAATGGAGGCTTCAGGTCGATATGAATTTTTATCATACCCCTTTAATATTTTCATGTACCTTTCAAAAGGTTACATCCAATGAAGATATACAGGACCACTAAGATTTATTTCTCGAACCGTAAGAATCATTAAATGCACCATTATATTAAAAAAAGTTGGAGGAAAATACATTTCCAATTGACAAAGTATAAAAATTGCATCCTTTTCCAAAATGTTCAAAGAATTCACATCAATTGCCTTGTTAAAAATTGAATTGAAAAAATAACACAACATCATTATAGTCTTTCTCACACAGATGGGCAATATTCCATGTAATGAAACTGGTAGAATTTGTTGCATCATGATGTGACAATCATGTGATTTCATACCTACCAACTTCAAGTCCTTCAATGAGACAAAAAACTTTAGATTTGAAGAATAACCTTGAGGCACTTTTATATCATGAAGATGCTAAAAAAACCTAATTTTCTCCATCTTCGATAATGTATGACAAGCCGGGGGAAGAAATGTTCATCTTCCGTTAGGAGCGATTGCTAACTCCAAACTTATTAACATTGATAGTAAGTCTAATCTTGCATTCAACCCATCTTTTTTTCTTTCCTTTAATATCTAACAATGTTCCAATCAAACAATCACAGATATTCTTCTCCACGTGCATGACATCGATATTATGTTTAACTTCATGATACCTCCAATATGGTAACTCAAAAAATATTGACCTTTTTTTCCAAATATGTTTATCATTACCAGATTTATGTGTCTTTCCCAATGTCACATCAAGGTTTTTCACCCTCTCAAAATACAGATCATGGGATAAAGGTTTTGGAGTAGTATCAAATTCTTGTGATCCATTGAATGCCTTTTTTATTCTCCTATTAGGGTGATCCATAGGCAAAAACTTTCGATGTCCCATGTACACTGTTTTCCTCCCATGATGAAATTAACAATATGAAATCTGTTGTTCACATATTGGACATGCTTTATGCCCTTTAACACTGTATCCAGACAAATTTCCATACGCTGGGAAGTCATTTATAGTGAACAAAAGCACTGCATGCAGTTGAAAATATTCCATTTTATAAGAATCATACACCCTAATACCATCAGCCCATAACAGTTTCAAATCATCAATCAACGGTTACGAGTAAACATCAATATCATTGTCGGGTTGCTTTGGACCAGAGATCATTATACTCAACATGACATATTTTCGCTTCATACAAACTTCAGGATAAAGGTTGTAAATTACCAATAAAACAGGTCATGAACTATGTGTTCTACTGAGGGTTCCGTATGGATCCATTTCCTTTGTGAACAACCCTAGTCTGAGATTTCTAATTTCATTTCCAAATGTAGAATACTGGGCATCAATTTTCTTCCATTGTGGACAATCAGCTGGATGACGTATTTTTTCATCACATACCTACTCATCAGGATTCCATATTAACCTTTTTGCATCATGTGACTTAGAAAATAAATGTTTGAAACGATGAATTATAAGAATATACCAAAATAACTTTGAAGGGGTCTTTGTAATATCTACATCAGCCTATGATTTTTCTTTCACATTATACCATGATGTCCCACATTTAGGACACTCTGACAGAAATTCATATTCCTTCCTATATATAATTTAGTCATTCGGGCAGACATGTATTTTCTTATATCCCAATCCCATCAGGAATAATATTTTCTTGGCCTTATAATGTGAATCTGAAAGATCGTCATCTTTTGGAAGAATGTCTTTCATCAATTATAGTAGCTCTATAAAACTTTTCTCACTCCATCCATGTTTATCCTTTATGTTAATCAATCTTAACACCGCCGAAAAAACCATAAAATCTGTACAACTAGGATATAATGGGTTTTCATCATCACCATATAGACGTGAAACTGTCGGTTATATCTCAATTTTTTCTACTACAATATCGCGAATCATTCCTTCAATTCCATCGGAGTTACCATCTTGAGAATCATCATCATCGGTGACATTCCGTCCAGTTTCACCATGCCAAATCCAAGGGATGTAACTCAGATTAAAACCATGAAAAATCAGATGATATTTTATCACTCTACTTTTCAACTTCTTCATATTCAAGCATTTCAGGCGTGGACAGAAAAAAATGTCACTACTTGGAACATTTCTTTTAGCAAATTCCAAAAAGGCATCAACACCTTCCTCATATTCATTGCTCATTCAATGTGCTGTAATCCAACTTCTACTCATTATTACCTATAACAAATATCAAAAATATATATTTTTAAGATAAGACAAATATATATTTATATGAAAAAAATCCAAATTTGAATGTAAAATAATTTTGAAATATAAAACAAATCTATGCGTATTTAAAAAAAATAAGCTTGAGTATTATTTTAAAAACAAAATATAGTTAGATATAACAGTTTTAAATTCCATTTAATCAAATAAAATCATGGGGCCTACAATGGTTGATAGAAAATTGGAGAAAATGGAGTAATCTTGAGAATCAAGTCAAATTTAAAATAAAAATTCAGATGGAGAAAATCAAAATTTAAATCTAATCATCCTGGCACAATCATCATGTCATAATCTCAGAAACTATGATGCAGTAGTCAATCCCAACTGACACTTATCCCCCACCCCCTTTGACACCCCCTGGACACCACCACCTCCTTGTATAGCCCCCCCCCCCCCCTTAGACACCCCATGGACACCACCACACCCTTGGACAACCCCCCCCCCACCCCTCCTGGACACCCCCACCCCATGGACAGCACCCCACCCCTTTAGAAAGCACCCCCACCCCTCCTGGACACCACCCACCACCCCTACCCCCTTGGACACCCCCTCAGACACCTCCCAGCCCTCTGGACACCCCCCCACCCCCTGGACAGACCCCACCCCTCTAGATAGCACCCCCACCCCTCCTGGACACCACCCCCACCCCTACCCCCTTGGACACCCCCTAGACACCCCCAACCCTCTGGACTTCCCCCCACCCCCTGGACAACCCCCACCCCTCTAGACACCACCCCCACCCCTCCTAGACACCACCCCCACCCCCTACCCCCTTTTACACCCCCTTTGACACCCCCAACCCTCTGGATATCCCCCACCCTCCGGAAAAACCCCGAAACCCTCTGGACAAG
This sequence comes from Viscum album, assembly GCA_963277665.1. Classification (NCBI taxonomy): domain Eukaryota; kingdom Viridiplantae; phylum Streptophyta; class Magnoliopsida; order Santalales; family Viscaceae; genus Viscum; species Viscum album. The sequence continues at coordinate 281,890,674 of OY728137.1, read as the reverse complement.
CCCCCACCCCCTTGGACAGCCCCGCACACCCACCCACACCCTTGGACACCCCCCTGAACACCCCTCAGCCCTCTGGGCAGCCCCCCCCCCCCCCCGGACAACCCCCCAAACCCTCTGGACAGGCCCCCACCCCCTTGGACATCCCCCCACCCCCTGGACACCCCCCACCCAGAACCCCCCAACCCTCTGGACAGTCCCCCCCACCCCCTGGACAGCCCTCCAATCCTCTAGACAACACCCCCACCCCTCCTGGACACCACCCCCACCCCCTACCCCATTGGACACACCCCTGGACACCCCCAACCCTCTGGACAACCCCCAACCACCTAGACAGCCCCCACCCCTCTATACAGCACCCCCACCCCTCCTGGACACCACCCCACACCCCTACCCCCTTGGACACCCCCTGGACACCCCTCCCCCCAACCCTCTGGACAGCCACCCACCCCCCCCGGACAACCCCCAAACCCCTCTGGACATGCCCCTCCCCCTTGGACAGCCCCCCACACCCACCCACCCCCATGGACACCCCCCTAGACACCCCCAACCCTCTGGACTGTCCCCCCCCAGACAACCCCCAAACCCTCTGGACAGGCCCCCACCCCTTGGACATCCCCCCCCCCCCACCCACCCAGTTGGACACCCCCTGGACACCCCCCAACCCTCTAGACAACCCCTCCCCCACCCCCTGGACAGCCCCCACCCCTCTAGACAGCACCACCACCCCTCCTGAACACCACCCCCGACCTTCTACCCCCTTGGACACCCCCTGAATAGCCACCAACCCTCTTGAAAGCCCCCCAAAACCATGGGATTTTAACCTCAAGCTACTAGTTTTGGCTTATCTAGAGATTTTAACCTCAAGCTACTAGTTTTGGTATCATGCCATTATTCAAAATGAGAACCATAAATTGTATCTCCTACTAGTCTAAAATTCTCTATTATGCAATGAATCAGTTTTTAATAGCATATGAAGACTTATAATAGTCCATGAAAATAAGCGACGTAAATAGATTATGGAACAACAAAAAGTGATAGCCAAAATAGAAACAACCAAGGATCCAAAAAAAACATTCCACCATGAAAAACCATATATATATATTTATAAAATAGATCACACAGGTACAAGGAATGGTTGTATCACAATGGTTTACATATAAATTGAAGTAATATAGGTGAATGAGATCCTTAGTTGTCAATGACAACAAAAATTACCTTCAATGTCAGGCATTCGTGAAACAAAAACAAACGAAGTAGAAGTAGTTGAGGCTTACATGAATATTGTAAGTTGATCTAATAGATCTAGGGATAATAAATAAAATGATGATGGAAAAACGATGTAAGAGGGTTCAAAGTCGAAGAATCTTACCCAGTTTAAACAAAAAAATCGAAAATTGTTAATATAGACTATCCGGGGAAAAAATGAACAAAATAAAGTCGTGGAAGGCTTACCTGAGTGTTTCAAGTGGAGATGATAGATTCGAGGAGAGTAATGATGATAAAAGATGATGGAAAAACGAGTTTAAAGTAACGAGATCGATGAGTCGATTAGGGTATACTGCGCGAGAGAGATGAGTCGTTGGACTATCGATCGAAAAATAGAAAATGACAATCCACGGGGTGTGTTAATTTTTAAAATATTTTATAATGTCAGTTATTTAATAACCAATGTTATAAACTATTTTTATTGCATTAATAACATCATTTATTATAATAACCGACGTTATAAATATACCAGATACGGCTTCTTTTTACGTCGGTTATTTTATAACCGACATAAAAAAATCAGCGTGTCGGTTTTTTACGTCGGTTATAGAATAACCGACGTAAAAAATACATCATAAATCACAATTTTTTACGTCGGTTATAGAGTAACTGACATAAAAAATTCTGTGGGTTGTTTAGTTATGTCGGTTATCAAATAACCGATGTCAAAAAGGCCTCAAAAGCAACTTTTTTTTACGTCGGTTACTTTATAACCGACGTAAAAAATTCATAGATACCTCGTTTTTTACGTCGGTTATCGAATAACCGATGTAAAAAACACTGTGATTTGGTTTTTTACATCGGTTAATTTATAACTAACATAAAAAACGAACGCGCACATTTTTTAACATCAGTTATTAAAATAACTGACATTAAAAATTTACTCACATCATTTTTTACGTTGGTTATAAAATAACTGACGTAAAAACCCGCATTTCACAGATTATCAAGTCGGTTATATATAATCGACGTAAAAATGGTGTTGTAAATATTGTTTTCTGCACTAGTGAAAGTTTCAAAGTGTTATGGTATACTTTGATTCAAAAATCTATTTTAAAATTCTTCTTGATAAATAGTGAGACTTTTAAATGTTTTCAAGAAAAAGGGGATATTTCTCTCAAATAGTTTTACCGATTATTTTTATCTATGTAAATATCCTTCATTATTCTTGATTGAGGCTGATTTATGATAATACAACCTTCCATATTTTATTGAATGAGTTATGTTTGACAGTGGATGTGTTTTTTTATATTATTCATGGTTTTTGGTTAAAGTATTGAAATTTTGTATGCTAGTTTTAATACGAATGTTTAGGTTATGTTTCACCCTTTTCATATGAGGAATGCACTGGACTTAGTAAGTAATGGGTGGAGACTAATATAGCTCCTCGATGCATCAGTAGGTCTCATGAGACAAACTAGTGTCTTGGTACAAGGCCTTGACAAAATCTTATTTGTATTCTTGGAATGAGGCATTGACTATGTGGTTATGACGTCCGAAATTATGCATTAGATCATTATGAAATTATCTATTGATATTACATGTGATTATTAGAATAGTATAAAATTCATTTGAATAAGTAAATGTAATTATTTTGATTTTATATATGATGTTGGAGTTTAAGTTTAAAAAGGCTTTGTTTTAGTCTTATAAATTGCCTTAAATTTCTTTGCTTATTTATGAAATTTTTTGATATATTTTTATCCTTATTGAGAATTTGATCTCACCCCTTTCTTATGATTTATTTTTTCCAGGATGTGAATAATTATATTATGATTAAACTATAGGGATAGGCCAAATAATATGATTTTCTTCAAAGGGAACACAATATTTTTTTATTTCATGATGTATTGTAAAACTTATATATGTATCTAGTACTTCCTAGGATACTAAACTAATTGGTCTTTTGGAAAAGTATTCCTTGTATCATCCCAATGATATATAATAATGCACCAACTCTGGGTAACTGGGGTTGGGGCGTTATAGTTGGTATAATATGAATTTTAGTACAAACCTTGCAATCTAGATTTAGAAAAACTGTAATTATAAAACACTATCCTAAGATGGACTTTTAGGATTAGTATAGAAGAACATACAAAGATTTTAGTAATGTAAATATTATGTGGGTTTTCCAAGAAATACATCCCTGTCTGGATATGAGCTGGTAGAGGTGGATCTATCACAAATGTACCTAGAAGTAAAACCCAAAAAACACCGCTTTGATCTAGACTCGAACGGGAACTAGTGCACGACAACGGGCCTTGTTTCACGCTTGGTTACGACACACCCTGTGGATGTGATTAGAATAATTCATGTTTTCTTTAAGAACTAATTTGAAGTATTTTAATATAAGATGAGAATAAATAACCTTTGTTAATCATAAGGTTTTTTAGATTGAAAATAAAGTGTCATGATATTATTTAAATGATTTTATAACTATTTTTACTCACACTCTGCTTTCTTGTTTTAGTCAATGGCTAGATTCCAAGGAAGTCATAGTAACATTGAACATGATGTAAAATGTGGGAACGTTGGTGGAAATGAGAAAAAAAATGGAATGTTGATAGGTGTAAAAGATATTGTATTCATGCCGAATCAATTTTCCAAAAATATGATCAACAACATATACATTAACCAACTCTCAAACTCAACAATGAAGGGAAAGGTGGAGAATGATAAGAGCTCCAATAGTGGAGACCATAGAGAAAAGAAATCTCATTTTCCATCATGCAGTAAATGTGGAAGGATACACCCATGAAACGTGTCTTGATGGAACAAAGAAATCCTTTATGTGTGCGAAAGAAGGACATAAAATAAAGAATTGTCAAGGAAAAATTAAGAGTACTATTGAAGAACATAAAAATGATCCTAAGAATCAATTTACAATCATTTTCTATAAATTTAGAGGACCTGGTCATTACCCAAGTCAATGTCATATTCTATAGGACAACCTATAAGTCAAGTAAGAACCTTTATGGAAATAAATAGATAGGGAAAAGTATAAAATTATTAATTCTCTTATTTTATGGGATTACTTTGAAATACTCTTCTCTTGTATGTATAACCCTATAGTTTGTTATGAGAGAATTCTATTTGAGGAATAATTATCTTTTATTTTGTGTATATAGTTATTAAGAACCTTTTGGGTATATATGAACCTTTAATTTGAGTCAATTATATGTTATTAATTTTTGGGAAGAAAATGAAAGGTATGAAATAAAATTTTTGGTTAAAATATGTTATGGTTATTTTTGGGGAATTTTTATCATTATTGGGAATTTTATTAAAATGCATAGTTTTTTAAAAATGACAACAGACAGACCGTGTGTCAACTTGTCGTGTCATGCAAATCTTAGGGAATTGAACCCACAACCAAAGTGCTACTGGGATTTATCGCCTACCTACAGAGTACGTGAAGTCCCTGGTTAGTATGACTAATTATTTTTAATTAAATGATTTTATGGATCAAGAATATCTTTATTTTGGGAACTTATGATTTATCCTTAGTATAGGAAAATGATTTGGTGATTAAGTGATAAATGTTATTTTTGAAGATGTTCTCTCTTTGGAGAACACTCTATGCCTATAGAAAATAGAATAATATGGTATTTCATTTGAGGAGTATTGAATTATAATTTTTTAAGAATGTATGTTTTTATTGTGGACTTATAGTGATTTGGGTTATTTATGGAAATGATTATCCTGTCATAGAGAATATGTCATTAAGTTAATTACTTTTATGTATATGACTTTAAGAGTAGTTGATGTTATTTAGGGATAAATTTTATGATTTATTGTGGAAAACTATGTGATAAAATCCTTATGAATTTTGGTTTTCAAACAAAGTTTGGATTATTTTGAAGAATTTTAAGGACAGTTGGTTTTTTTAATGGTCTTTTTTGAACTTTGGGTATTGTTTTTTAATTTTGGAAATTAAGATTAGAATTTGTTTATATAAAGGATTATCCATTTCGGGGATCATCTAATATTGTACTAAACATTTGGTTTTGATTAATCTATAAATACAAGGGAAATATATAGTTTATCCTTTGTGGAGTATGTGATTCTCTAGATGTTGATTCTAGAGCTTCAGGTGTTACCAAGTCATCTTGAATACTCATCGTTTGGAGAAAAGATGAGCTTTTGGTATAAATTTATTAAATGATGAAACAATACATTAAAAGTTAGTATATCTCCTTATTTTTGTATTTAATCTAAAAAATAAATTCCAAAACATTATTAAAAGGAACTTAAAATAAAAACATTTTCGTTTACTCTTCCTACTGGGTAATCAAAGACCATTTAACCCATCACAAGTTTATAGTTTTCTGGTAGTTAACTTTCTCCTAATCATGATTTCTATCACTCTCCATCAGAACTTAATGGTTTGTTTTCTCTTCCATATCCTTGTTTTCCTACATAGAACCCTAGTATGGGTTATCTTGGGTATCCTTTGTACTTGTCTTTCTTTCTTTTAAAGTGATAATTTTATTGACTCTTTTTCTGATGTGGGTTTTCCACAAAGTTATTTTCAATTTTCAACCTTTTATTTTTGAAGAACAATTTAAAATTACGAGAATTCAATTTATTGAAGGAGGGGAGAATGTAACACCCCCAGATTTCATAGTACGTTGTCTCTTTAATGTAATTCAATAGCTTGCACTACACGCAACACTGAGTTCGAGCACACCACGACTTACCAAACTAGCCATTCAAAAATAGTTATGAATAGTATTAACCACATTTTTAATTTTATATATATGTCCTGCATAATTTTAAAATTTAAATTTGGTGTTTCTATGACATAATATTAGGAAAAATTCAATTTTCATATAAAAGAAGTATTTTCCAAAAAATGCAGTTTTTCCACCTTTTAATGGAGAACCTTTTTAAATCCATTATTTTACAGTTTTATATATTTAATTTAGTGAAATTAAATTCTTATTTATAATCAGGACATAAATATTTAGTTTGGATAAATTTTTGGTACTTTTTTGATAATTTTAATATTTTGATGAATAGTGAAAAATACTAAATTTTAATTGAAAACAACTTTTTAAATTGAAATAATTTATTGTGTTAAATTATCCATTTTATTTTTTTATAAGTATAATTAGATTATATTTCTATCATTTAGTATAATTTAGGTCATTATAAGTAATTTCACATTAAAATTACACATAAACAAATGTCAATCTTCGAACAGTTTTTACTTTTCAAAAACCCGCTTTTTGGTTATGATAGCGGGAATTAATTTTAAATTAATTAATTCAAATTATATGTTTTGAATTTGGTAAAATAAAAATAATTTTTGAGTTAAAAATATCAAAATTAGCTTAGGGTTAATTTTTGGTATTTTTCTGAAAACTTTCAATTTTTGATGAATAGTGAAAAACACTCCATTTTTCTTTAAACCCAACTATTTATTTAAATAATTATTTATTTTATTTAAATTTATTTTAAGTCAAAATAGATACATAATACTTATATTATTCCAATTTAATTTATTTGTGTCATTATATAATAAGATTGGAAATATACAATTTTATTGAATTTTTTAACGTCTTTTACCCACCTTCTAGGCACATTTACAAATTTGCCTAAAACGTAGTTTTACCGCTGCTGTGAATTGAATTTCAAAAATACTATACAAATTTTTGACATCAGTAAGTAAAATTTGGTTCAATAAGATGAAAATAATTTTTGGTGAATAGTAATTTTTGACATTTATTTACCACGGTTAAAAGTAAATAAGGTAATTAAACGTAAATATTATATTATAATTACCAAGTACATGACCTAATTCTATTCTATAATTGTATTTCAACCTAAATAAAACTTAGGAATAAAATATTATCCTTTTTTGATCCACTTGTATTAGATTAGGTCATTTATTATTATTTTATTTAAAGAAGAGTTAAAAGTGATAAATTCAAATTTTCATAACTAAATTTTTTTTAATATTGGGTTATACATTAATTAAATTAGTCTATAAATGTTAATTATAAATATAATAATATTTAATACATAATTTTATTTTATTTATAATTTTTAGACATTAAATAATTAAATTTATTTATGATGCAATGATGATGCAGTAATTACATTAATAATGAAATATTAAAATAATTGATATTAAAAATATCCAAATAAATGTAAATTGAGACTTTTTATGCATTCCATTAATTTTATAGGTTAATATGACATGTTAGGGTTTATTAAATGAATTTTATTCTAAGGAATCAAGTTGTTAGTAATTTAACAAAAATCAATTACTAAATCGTGTCACAATTGACATAGATGATTTTTAAAACAAATACTATTTTATTAAATGATATAATACTCTTAAAAATCAATGGATCAGCCAAAGGACTTATATAGTAATATATATATCATTAATGAATTACTTTAGTTTCTATTGGAAGTTTATATTTTGTTTATTAATCATATGGTGTAAAACTACAAGAAGACATGGTAAAAGATAAACTATTTAACTAAGAGTTAAATCTAAAAGATAAGGTTAATATGGTGACCTAAACTTTTCTAAAACATATTGGTTGAGATAATTTCTTCCCATAACCAGATTATCCTAGAAATAAATCCATTTGTAACCATTATAAACCAAAAGCGATTTTATAAAAAAATATTTCAAGCTTTTCCTAAAGTGAGCCTCAACTCTCTTATAAAAAGGAACTTCCCCTTCTCTTAAAATTACACCCCCAAATCCATTTTTCTCAGCCCAAACCTTCCAAAATATCCTATAAACTTCTATAAATTCAACCTAGTGTCCTTACTTTGATCATAAATCCAACTTAAGGATCCCTTTTGATCAAATCAAAAGGAAGCACCTGCAAACAAGGTAATAATTTCATCACCTCTTTCAAAGTTCTTTTCTTCTTTCACATCCTCTTTCTTTGTTGATTCCATACCAAAGTAATAAATCCAGTACCTTCTACATACTGTGATGTTATTATAAATATGGTACAACCATATTCATTATTCTATCCATCCTATGAATGATAAATTCACCATACGTGCGTACGTACGGCTTACCGTCTCCACGTCGTAGTGTAATTTGTTATTCAACACTTTCTTATTTTGATGAGTATAATAATGAGTATAATTGATGTTAATAATAAATATAAAATTTTAATTACTATTTATATATGATATACCATCCAATAACATATTATTTTACCATCAAAATAATGATATTGTCGCTCGTGCGTACGTACGGATTACCATCTCCACGAACGCGATGAGATTCATTCCCCATCGTAACCATTCAAGAATAAATTTCATTTTATGATTATAAGATAATGTCAAAGAAAATAATATAATTCTTTATATGAATCAAATACATCCTATCCATTAAAAACATGACATACGTAACACAACACATCAAAGAAAACGAACCAGTTAATACCCAAAACAATGATACTACTGAAATATCATTAACAAAGCATTATTAGAATACCATATATGATATCATATTTATGTATGTGGTTGTTTTATAATTTAATATACATAATTTAACCACTATAAAAGATGTTAACCGACACTTAATAAGGATAATTACAAGGTAAATGGCTTTCATATCACTTCTTATTCGCGTGAGATTCTTGCTATAATGCCACTATTTCCTTGTGTGTGGTGTATGTACTGCCCATGACTGTATTCATTGTGTAATATAATTTAATTTATGGGTATTTAAATCGTCATTTTATGATCCTTATTTCATGGGGTGTATGTTTTGTAATTTACCAAATCGGTAAGGGAATTTTCTAATTTCAATTTCCACTCATTGGGTTCTACGCAAACTTCATTGATTATTTTACTCCATGATTATGTGTGAAATAACTGTTTATTTAATTATGTAGTAATTTCCACTCCCATTTGTGTGTATATACTTTTTATACACATAATCACACTATTGATAAATTCTCAAGTCATAGATATGAACTTGATTAGAGCAATCTTAACTCAATTTCCATTCATTGAGTTAAACATCCAAGTCATTGGTGTTGTTTTTACAAGAATATGTGTGAACGTCCTCTGATTTATTTACACATAATATACAATAATATTGATTTTATTTATATTTTTCACACATAATTATTTTATTGATTTATCCTTAACCTAAGGATACGGTCTTTATAAGGGACTTCATCTCAATTTTCATTCCATTAAGACTTCTTTGTTGTTATGCGCCAATTAACTTTTATATGGTGTATATAATGTACTTTGACATAATATATCCTGAATAACTTTATTCTCATGATATTATAATGTTTTTATTACCTCAATTATTTGTATTCAAGAATCTCTTATTTTCTTAGGAACTATAACTAAAATATCATTTTAAACGTTTTAAAGATTTATTTTTCTAAATCATTCTCATTAATGTCCATGTTTTAAAAATGGTTTTAAAGATTTATTTATATGGACATGAATTTTCTAAAATTAAAATTACTTTTAAAATTTTCAAATGGTATGGGACACTTTGATTCAAAAATATATTTTAAAAGGCTTCTTGATAAATAGAGAGACTTTTAAATGTTTTCAATAAAAGGGAATATTCTCTCAAATAATTTACTGATTATTTTCATCTATGTAAACATCCTTTATTATTCTTGGTTGTGGATGATTTATTATAATACAGTCTTCTATATTATATTCAATGAGTTCTGTTTCACTGTGGATGTGTTATTTTTATACTATTCAAGGTTTATGGTTAAAGTATTGACATTTTGTATACTAGTTTTAATAAGAATTTTTAGGTTACGTTTCACCCTTTTCATATGAGGATTACACTGGACTTAGTAAGTGATGGGTGGAGCCCTCTATAGGTCCTCTATTCATCAGTAGGTGTCATGAGAAAAACTAGTGTCTTGGAACAAGGCCTTGACAAAATCTTATTTGTAGTCTTGGCATGAGGCATTGAATCTGTGGTTATGATGTCTAAAATTACGCATTCCATCATTATAAAATTATCTATTGATATTACATGTGATTATTTGAGTAGTAGAATATTCATGTGAATAATAAAATGGAATTATTTTTTATTTTCCATATTATTATGAATTTTATGTTTCAAAATTCTTTTGTTTTAGTCTTATACATTGCCTTATATTTTTATTCTTACTTATAAACGTTTCTTCTATATTGTTATCCTTACTAAGCTTATGAGATCACCCCTTTATTATGATTTGTTTTTCCTAGGATGTGAATAATTATATTATTATTAACCTACATGGATATGATAAATAATATGAGTGTGTTCAAAGGGGACACAATGTTTTTTTATTTTATGATGTAATGTAAAACTTATGTATGTATCTAGTACTAAGAAGGCTACTAAACAGATCCACATTTTGGGAAAATGATTCCTTGTATCATGAAAACGTTATGTTTTACTGGATCTGGGTAACTGTTGTCAGTGAATTGAACTCTATCCATTATTTTTATATGTATATACTGAAATGAAAACACAATCCGAGATGTGCTAATTTACCACATTCATGGACGATGGGTTTTCAATTTCAATTATTATCTTAAATTATGGTAATGAAACCATTTTCATGGTTGAACCAGACTATAATATATGTATTCTATATCATATATGGTTATGGAATATTTTTGTACATAAGGTTTTGATTTATAAAACAAAACTTGTTCCTGGTGGACAAAAACTTCCAATTAACCCAAATAGTTATCATTAAATAATTTATATAATATTTCATCTTCATTCCAAGTAACAAAATGGAATTTACAATAATTTAACCTCCTTGAAATTCAATAAAAACATATAACACCAATTCTGGAAAATTATCCACATTTTACAAGATTCATTGAACATGAATATAAGTGAACCGAGCATTAGAACCAAGGAAACAAACGGACCCGAACAATGAAATTGAACCTCATAACCAATCAAAAGGTTGTGAATGAACTCAAACTTGTTTTACTAAATCATTTTCATATAGAATATATTCTTTAATTATTAATTAATAAACTTAATTTTATTATTTAGTTCATTAATATCAAGTGGAGAACACCATGAGACTTAAGGTAAGGGATTTTACCAGAACCACCTTTATTCCTTCGGGTTGCTCTATATTTATTTATACCCAAAATAAGTTGTCTTTTAATTTTATGAAAAAATTATAAATTGTGTTTATTTTCTCCAAACACATGTTTCAATATATATCCCTCATTCTCTTTCAGGGATATATGTGTTTCTAAGTGATTCCCTCCATAATTCATCCTGATAAGAAAACCTATTTTAAGGGAACATCCCGAATTCTTACCAGATTTCAAGTGCAATATATCCTATGTTTTAATCCACCATTTTCATAATAAAATCATTCCTTTTATTATGAAAAACTTTTTGGTTCAATTATGGTTTTATATAAAAGTTTGTTCTCTTTTCTATTTTAAAATCTTATAGTATTTTCCTTAAAATCGCATAAAAATGTTGTAATGCTAATATTTATCAAAAAAATTTCTTATATGTTGCCACTTATGTTTGACATAACTTACCATGTTATATTACTATTTTAACTTATTATGGTACATGTATATTCTAATCCCTTTATTTCATGGACACTTTCATGATACACCGATTGGTTATGCTTTATGTCATGATTGTGGTACCCAATTCATTCCATGGGTACCCTTATATTTATATATGGATGATTATGTATGATTATTCATGTGTAAAGCTTATATATAAAAATTTTGAGAAGTGTGTGCATATATAGTGATCCAATTAATTGGTTAAGGTTATGTCTCATGAGATGCGATGAAAAACGGGATTGGAGGTTATCTTTGACCTGTACTACTATGGGAAACGAGATTAGTGGTTAGCCTTGACTCGTACTAAAGACATGTTTTATGTTTCTGCCACATTTATATGATTCCATTTTTTATGATCCCATGTTTATATGTTATGGATCCATATGTTCCATGTTTTTTATATCATTATGTCATGCCTCAATCTTACTTCTTATGTTCATTCCCTAACTGAGATTTTAGCTCATCCCTTTGTTCATGTGTTTCCCCAGGATATCATATGAATATGTATGAGCACAATGTAATTTAAGAGATCATTATGAGATTAAATATATAAGTTTTTTAGCTCTATGTTTTATGTTTTATGTAACTAGTTTTCAATGACACTAGGCTTCATGATCCTTGGCATGTACTCTGATGTATTTTTATGATTAAAATCATATAATGTTATATATAAAAGGCTAGGGTCTCTATATTATCCTTATTAGAAAATGATATATGATCTATATAAATAGATCCAATCCATTAACAAAATCAAATTAAATTCAACTATAATGAGAATAACAATATTTTTTGGAAGCACATTCCCATATACTTCAATTATATAGTAGTCATAGAATTGAGATGTGATCATCATACCATTACAAGTTTTAATTTCTAATTTAATATATAATCATTTAGGTGCTAATGTGATGCACTTATAAAATTATTCTTATATTATGGAGTGATTATAACTAGAATAAAATATTAAATTATTGGTTCTTGAGTGGATGAAAAGTATACATTTCAATACTTAATTATTATAACCCACATTGGAAATAGTGATCACATTATATTGTTCTTGGTCTCCACACTTAAGAGGTTACTAATGTCGATCATCATTATTAAGACTCTAATTAGGGAACTAATTATGATAATTACCATAAACCTTTCATTTGAAACATTTTGGTGTGGTTGGTGTATTCTAGGTATATTTCTCCAAATTCATATCAATAGCTAGACTCTTCTAATAAATTTGGAATTTCATTTCCTGGTATCCTATTTTCTACACTTAAATCATTTATTAGTACCCTTAAGACAATTCCCTCTATTCATAATGCTACACTTCTATAATAATGGAAGAATCATATTCTTCCCTACATTGTTTTTATTGTTATAATTTCCTTTGAATTTCATCTTTAATTTCTTATCAAAACCATGAGACAGATGGGTGGATATGATATCTATTTATATTTTCATGTGAAGAATATAAGAAAAGTAGCTATTAAAAAATAACCTCTTAAGTTCATCCCAACCCATAGAGTCAATTTTATCTTATTTACTCATGTTCTTGATAAGATTCCATTATTTATCTATTTTATATTCATAATAATAAATAAGAAAAATAATATTTCATGATCTAAACACTGGAGAATGGAAAATGTATTCTCAATGGTACTGATCCATTGCTCAGTAATTTGTGAATCATTATAAACACAAAAAATGTATATGTTTCTTCATTAAGTAATAAAAGTAATTTATTACCTTATTTTCTCATTTGGAATCTCGACATTATTTATAAATTGAGATATTTTCATCAACAATGAAAAAATATTTTTCATTCCATATCCAATGAAAATTATTTTATTAGGAGTAAAATCAATATATTTTCCATTAAATTAAACATTAAGATGATTCCTCCTGGTTCCATCCATTGAATAAAACCAAAATCTATAGTGTCAACAGTAATAACCATATTAAGATATCATAAAATCATGAGAAATCATTAATAGAATTCCTAAATCATGGAAAATTATTTTCATTCTATGAAACCTTATGTTTAACCCAGGTCACCCATTTTCATTATCTATTCAGATCCTTCATAATATTTTATAAAAAATTATAAATTAACCTAAGAATATCCCATGATAGTATCTAACTAGGTGTGAAGTCTTAATAACACTCATTGTGCATTAATAATGATCAATTTAATGTTATCTAAATTAACCTAAGAATATCCCATTTTCATTATCGATTCAGATCCTTAATAATATTTTAATAATTTTATCTAATATTAATCTCAACAAATAAGTAAACCCACCTTTGATACAAACTGAGGTGATCCAAGCATTGCATACATAAATATTATATCATTTTTGATAAATATTCAATATATTGCAAAATAATACATGCACAAGACCTAAAAAGGTTTATTGTATCTGGAGACTAGATATGTAATCATCTTATTTCATGAATGATCTTCAACATCTCCCATAAATTTTTCACCTAATACAATTTGTAGACATACCCAAATCAAAAAATCTATCCCTAACCTGGGGAAAGGAAATACAAGAATGGTTGATCTTAGATACTCAGTAAGGGTAAACATGGGAGATATTATTCAATGATTATATGTATATATAACATGATAATAATGTTATGATAATATGATCTTTAAATTTGAATATTGTACCCTACAATTCATAGATCGTATTCATGGAATAGGGATTTTGAATTTCATAAGATGCAAATCATAAAATAATCAAAGAAAATTATCCATGAGATCATATAAAAAGTTTCAACACATGTCCTTGAGAGTGTCATGAAATTGTTTTCATAATAATAGTCATATAAATCTTATATCAAGGCTAACCACTACGAAATTCATCACATGTTAGGATTGGGATAACCAATAGTGTGACTACTTTGAACATTGCCTAACCACCAGTATACCCTCTTTTGGTTTTGGGCTAACCATCCATGTACCTTTTTAGTACATAAAATATTTACCATTTCCCAACTTACTAGATGGATTTAACAAACCCATGCATCACATAATCATTATCAATTCACAAATATGCCACAATATCATGAAAATAGTTATCATTTCATCATAGCTGAGAATATGGAAAATAAAAAGGATTTCAACAATAATTTATGATAATAATAAAAACCCATACATAGAATTATTAAATATAATATTATTGTAAAAAATACCTAGATAATCATAAGTAATATCAATGTATGTTGTCATATATGAAAATATTTTTAAAATATCAATGAAACATTTTTTTGAGGAAACTACCCTTTCTATTTTG
This sequence comes from Viscum album, assembly GCA_963277665.1. Classification (NCBI taxonomy): domain Eukaryota; kingdom Viridiplantae; phylum Streptophyta; class Magnoliopsida; order Santalales; family Viscaceae; genus Viscum; species Viscum album. The sequence continues at coordinate 281,875,537 of OY728137.1, read as the reverse complement.
AAATAAATTATTTGAAATAAAACAATTTAGGAAATATTATTGATTTTTTCAATTAATTATGGTGACTTTTAAATGAATATTTAAGGTAAAAAATAGTCATGGTGGGTTGATAATTCAATCATGTAGTAAATTTTAAAAAAATATTTCTTTCACAGAGTTGGTAAAAAGTACCTTATTCAAAAATAGATAAGAAGAATAAATTTAAATATTATTATAGAAACTAAAACAAGGGTAAAAATTAATTTAATCAATCATTTAAGAATGGTAAAAAAATATTTAAAACATTTTAATGAAAATATGGACATTGAAGAAATGTATTCCTGACCGAAGGTAGAAATAAAATCTTCTTTCCGTAAAAATATTTTTTCTTTATTTTAAGTGATTAGAGAGAGTTAAATGAAATAAAAAATAGTAATTTTCATAAACATAAAAAGAATAATATCATTAAAAAAAATTTTGAGATATATATAATATAATTTATTCATCATAAATTTAAGCAAAAACTATCCATGTAAAAATGTAGATTGTAACATAAAACCATCACCTTAGGTCTGACATAGTTTGTAATTAATTTTAACCACCTATATGATAAATTTAAGATTACTATACTTATATAAAATAATCATATTAATACCTATAATACCATATATGTTCTAATGATAACATATAGTCATCCATTCATTAATAATATTTTATTATCGTAATTATTTCAGGTGTCAACTACCTTCATTTTCATATATGTTTTGATTTAGAAGTCATGTTTCTTGAATATTGATCATGGTTTCATCATAAATATAACATTAATAATTATATAACTATCAAATATATTCATTATTTACAAATTTATTACCTTCCATAAAATAAACATAGATAAAAAATAATTCCACCATTCATGGAGATAATTTTCCTTACATACGCATGAACGTTGTTTTCATTTTCTAATGAAAAGAAGGAAATATTGATAAATAATATTTAATCATTATATAATATTAATTATTTCATAAATATCAACTATATATATATATTAAATCAATTATTATATCAATGAATGTCAGATAGTGATGGATACTGAATCATATCGTTGTGTAGAAGCGGCCATGTACATGTATGCATAAGTAACACTATCGTTTCCCACTTTATTGAAAAGAAATGGAAAATGGTTATCCCACAATCATAATAAGATGTCATTATTTTTTTTTACTATATTAATTATTTATAGGGTTAATAAAATATATTTATAGGATGTCTAAAAATAAATAAGATTTGAAAGAGTTGAGTTAGACAATAACCTAAGAGACCTCTATTGGTTCACACTTTAAGACTTCTTAAGATGATATTAGCATTAGACTATAATCTAAAGAATAAAGGGAAGTAATATAGGGAGTTTTTTAGGTTTGTATTGTTCAATCGTTAGTGTTCAATATCTTTTAATATGGGTAGATAAAATTTTCTCTTTTCTAAGTTAGGGGAGGGACAAATAATGAATTACTTATAAGATTTAAATAATATAAAGTCATTTTCTTTGAAATCTAAACCAAATGGACAAGAATTAAAATTTATGATAATATATATTATAAATTAAATCAAATAATAATATCTATACAATTTTAAGTTTCATTTTTACCCTTATCTCTTAGTTTACCCCCCCCCCATTAAACCCTTTTAACCTTAATTGTGGTAAAAAATAATATTTTTATTATTAATTATGAATAAAAATCAAAAGTATGCCCACTAAAAAATTTAAAAATTATGAATTTAAATATAGAATAAATTTTAACAAATTCAATTTCTTTAGTAGAAAAATTAATTTTTTAATAAACGTGTAAAATGAAATAAAAATCATTTTAAAAAAAGACATTTTAAGCATAAAACTAAGATTAATTTCATTATTGTGTAGTAAAAACTATTAAATAAATGTAAAAATATTTAATTGAGTAATTATTCTATAATATTCATTAACATCATTAATAAATAGTGATTTATTTAATTTATTAAGATAAAAATACCCATTGTGCACATAAGAAGACTTCAAAAAAAACTCTATTTACCTTAAAATGATTTTATCTTCATTCCTAACCATTAACTAACAAAATTATGAATGGATTTATTTGAAAAATAAATATTTTATTCATGAAATTTTTTTATTAAAAAAAGTAATTATTATTTCTTCAGAATTAATCAACACATTTTAATTAAGAAAAATATTTCTATATATATCATAATTTAGTTAATCCAATTCAAAAAAAGTAAATCCAATGGCTATATTATAACTATTATGATATATATTGGTTAATTTAGACTGAGGGTTTCATGTAATGTAATATATTGAATACATTCAATTCTTTTAAAATGAATACAAAAGAAATATTTGGGTGTTCTAAAACCACCTCAAGAAGACAATAAGATACATAAGAGACCAAAATAAATATTAAAGAAAAATATTCCACATAAAAAAAATTGATTAAAAATAAAACCTATGATTTCATTAACCTTCTGGGGTAAAATAAAGACAGTAAAAATAAAGACAGGGGAGGGGATGGTATTTAGTCAATCTCAATTATTGAAATGAGCCTTAAATCTTAAGTGAATTCTTGGATAAGAGTGGGAGAGTTTACAAGGGAGGTAGGGATCAAATTTGAGGAGAATAAGAGATATATGGGTAAAGTTTGAAGGATAAAAAATAGTTAAATTCATATTTTTAATGAATTAGGGAAAGTTTCATTGTTTATATTTCTATTTTACTAAACCATGCACCAACAATGTGGATGGAAATAGATTCGCCTAGAGGATATTCATGGTTAGTGTGCATCGTTATCAGAAACTATGTGTTATACATGCTCCTAATATAATAAATTCAATTCCTATACATGGGAAGGCATCACGGTTTTCACTAACCATGAACAACCCATGATATATGATTTTAACCCCTATTTTATCCAAATATAAAATACATTTGATTTGACACTCAAGGAAAATAGTGAAAAATAATAAATAAATAAAATAATATAGAAAAGAATGGTTGGGTGTGAAAATACTTTTGTTCTTGGATAAGGTACATGTGATGTGTTGATGTACTAGATGAATGACATTTGATTTATTCATCAAATTGGTCGGCATATCTTCGAAGAGTGGAAAATGTTTTATGGGCCTATATGGGATCCAAAAACACTATTTCCCATGGTCACTCAATGTCTTGGACGAAGGGACCTTATAAAAATATATTTTAGAATGTGTTAGAGATCATAGAAATTGGTACAGAGATGTATTCACTTACTGGGGATCACATAAAGTACCTTTATAGATTGAGTATCATTAATGCTTCACTAAATTCCACACATTTCTTAATTTTATTCTTTTAGTAATTTATATTAATTTTCAACGCTATAAATATTATGGTATCACACTTTATGGTGAAAAAATTTGGATTGAAATTGCATTATATAGATGTTGTGAGATTGTACCATAGATTTATACAAAAGTAGTTTTTGATGGATATATTCACAAGGTATTTTAAATTATATGTTGTATGTCGATGTTAATGATAGCTTTCCAAAATATTTTTAGAAGATATCTATAAGAGTTTTGGATTTTATTTACCAATATATTATATATTATATGATATAAGGTGAAATGGCATGAAATAATTTTAAGCTTTAGTATAAGTTTTATATTAAATAGAATATCCCTTAATGACCTTTCATATGATATAGTTGGATAGGGTTTGTCATCGAGTAAGAAAAACATATAGAAAAGTTTTTATTTAGTATTCTAATAATATGGTACTTTTAATTATAGTGATATTGTATGTTGGTTATATTATCATATTGTATTATATGATTTGATTGAGTTATAGTTTAATGTATAAAATGGTTCAACACTTTTAGCACTATTATGACTTACTAATCCAAACATAAATTAAAGAATTAATATTCAAATATCCTATAACTTTTCTGTCATTAAGAACCTAGATGAACTGGGTGGAAGAGTTTTAATAGTTGAGAGTAAAAAGAGATGTGACCATAGGTATTATTCGTATATTTATAAAATTTATAAGTGAAATCATGCCTTGGGGAGCATCTTTATACCCTATATAATAAAGGTCAAGTTATAATCTTAATGTTTGTGTGAATAAAAGATATATAATAGATGAAACTATCCCCTCTCAAAGCTCTCTTATTCTTTCTTTGTTTTCTTTTGAGATACTAGAATATAATGAAGGTGACCGAGATCCTACCCAAAAGTTTTTAGTTCATTTATAATTATCCATGGATACCACTTGGAGAGAATAACATTTTAGTTGTTCATAAATTTTATTGGGTTTCATGGTTTCTATATATTTATATGCCTTTGATTAATGTTTAATAATTTTTTAAGAAAATATCTATAATTGACTTCCTAGTTTGATGATAAAGGTCTTAGAAAGTTCCTCTTTAGAATGAATTTGATGAGAAGTATTTTGAGTGTATTTAATTTTATTGTCTTAGATATTGATTGACTGAATAAATAAACTGGAGGTTGAATTGAGTTCTTAAAAATTTATCGAATATTTAGTCACCCTCCTCATGGTATATAAGTTAAATTATTTCCTTCTTAGTACATGTAGAAGATATGTAAAAACATGTATAAATAAAAATTAAAATAGAGATTTATTGAAGTTCTGAGAATGAAAATCTCTTAGTCCACTCCACCAATGCTCTACTCTATGATCATGATGATCTTAACTATAAAAACCCTTTTATTAGGGGATCTCAAGTGAGGACAAGTAGTTTTCACTTAATACAAAAGGTCCAAGAACTTACAACAAGGCTCTCGCATTACAAGACTTATTAATGGTCTTAACCACACTCTTTAAATGAGTTAAAACATGATGAAATATATAAATATTTTGATATGTATATTTGAAGAACACAATTATAAGTAATAAAAAATTGTAGATGAAGATTCATCTTGAGAAAATGATAGACATAAAATTGATGTTTGGGGTGATCTTTATAGAAATTTATAGAGATTATAACCAAAACATGAACAATTATATTTCTTAACTGTGTATAGGTCTTCATCGTTTTTCCTTATGGTGTTATAAAGTAATCAGTTATCATTATTCTTATCTTCCTTTTTTTACTTGATCTAACTGATCCTTATATATTATTGTTTGAACTTGAGTATAGGAAAAAACCAACGTTTGAGCAACATAGATAGTGATCTTGATATGACTTGATATTAAAAACATGTATCTAAACATTCCAAATATATTAATTTATTTTGTAGTAGAAATACACTTGTTCTTCATATTGTCTTATTCAGGAAATTCTTATACAAACCAAGGTTTCCTTAAATAGATAATCTATTTTTGAAGTAATCTAAAGGTATGAAGTGGATTTTCAAGATATTATCAAATTAATAGTGATGTTCTATAGTACTATATATTCATAATATATTTACTAAAGGCATTATTAATCATAAGAAAACATCCACAAGAAAAAGAGGCTTTTCCTCGTATGATAAACTAACCTCAATGTAGTGTAAGACCATTCTCCAGTGTAAGATAAAGTGTTTATTTAACATTTTTCTTCCTCAACATCCTATGTCTTTGGTAATTATTTTCAAGAGATAAATTCTTTTTATAATATCATTCTAACTTGAGCATATTTCTTGAGAAACTTATTCAAAAAATTTATGATAATGTCTTATGTGATGCCTTTTGATTCTTAGAAACTGAATTATTCAATTCTTATAAGATAAAGTAATTTTGTATCATAAAATAAATACTTGGATACTTAGATTAATATAATAATAATCTAAAACACTTTAGAATAAACTTTTAGAATAAAATTAGATATTTTTTGAAACAAAAAAAACACTTAAAATGATGACATATTGTAGAAACTTATTCTTTCCAGAAATCTACCCCTTTTTGATGATCACAAAACCCATCTAATGGAAAAATAAAAATTTCACACACTAAACTCTAAGCATTGAGGAAAAAAAATTCTTCATTAATTTTCATTTTATTCACCCTTTTTTGAAAAAAAAAACAAATCTTTTTATTTTCCATTTATTATCTCAATTTTTGTGATATAAAAAGATGTATAATAAGGAATATAGTTCATACTATACACAAAAAGTATTAATATGTTAATGTAATTTCTTGATAAGCAAGACTTGGAAATAAGTAAAAGTTGTAAAGATATATTAAAAAAGTGTAGTATAAAGAAATGATAGCAAAAAATAAAGGAATCATAACATAAGACTATAAAGTAAATCATAATGATCAATATAGAAAAAAATTACAATATAAAGCATAAATATCATTAAGAAAATATTAATGAAAGTATATTAAAAAGTTAAAATTCCATAAATAGTGGCATAATTCAAATGTTTTGAGACTGACCCAACATTGGGAAACAATTTACTAAACTTAAAAGGATGATTGTATCAACTACTTAACATGAACACCTTTTTATTAGTGGCTTCTTGAAGGAAAGGGGTTTATCATAAGGTAAATTAGATGAAGTCAGAGGAGCATCAGCTATTGAGGAAACAACATCACCAAACGTTAGTAGGGATTCAACAAGGTCGGCACAATATCTATGAGAAAACATAAATGGTTTCTACTGGATGTTGCAAGAATATTATTGCGTCCTTACCATATCAATGTTATTTACACAAGTAAAAAAGTAATTTAAAGGATATTTCAGGTATGGATAAAGACATTTATTTAAAAAACATTAAATTTTCTCATTGATAAACCTCTAAAGGATCAAATATTACTTAAAGGAACCTAGAGGTGGATGGGTGGCTGTCTATAATCTGTATTCTAGGATGCCTTATTCCATGAATTTGAAAGATAGTGTTCTTACAAGAATCATTTATTTTTACCATATGATTCTTGAAATAATCCATCATACTTGTGAAATAATTCCAAACACACAAATAGAAATTTCCAATGAAGTTATGAAGGTATTGTTTCTTTACAAAATTCTAAATAAAATTCCCTAACACTTCAAACTATTTTTCAATCATACCTATGATAGAAGATTTTTTTTGAAAGATAGAGTAAGTATGATGATTCTTTAAAGGCATCAGCCTCTACATTATCAGCATATAAGAAATTTTTTATAAGACTTTTTACCACTACTTCATGTAACCCATCAACATTAATTTTATTTCCCCATAGTAATTTGAAAATGAACTGTCCAGCCTTTATAGAGTTTTAATGATAAATTCAGTGTACATATTTACATGAAGTTAATTTTCCTGATATTTTGGTAGTTTTTGATTGATCATAGAACTTATTTCTTTTTTTTGATCAATCAATATAATTAACAAATTCTTTTGGTGATACTGGTATCCTAATGATTTCATCTATGATAGTTCTTTGAAGATTTTGACACATGTCCCTTGTGATTTCTTCACACTAAAGTGATTCGATAGTTGTAGTTACTATATAAAAATATTTGGATAACTCCATTATTTTCAACTGAACATTTTAACCAAGCATAGATTCAGTAGTGGGTTGTTCAGAACACTTCTCTAGAATATACTGAACCAATAGTCTTACATCCTAAATATCGACTTTTAAGTCCATTTGATCTTATATAATTCTCACATATCAATTTTGTTCAACAATTTTAGAATTTAGTGTTTCAACGGTAGATACTAAAATTTAATTGATCATTGAGCTCATTTAGAAACACTTTTATCAACTTTTTATTCTTATTAGTTTCCATATTTTTGAGGAATAGGGTAGAACCTTTCTTTATGATCATCCACACTTTCTTCTTCAACTAACTATTTCTCTACAACATTAGGCTCTTCATCCCTCTAACATGATTCTCTCAATTTGATCCTTCTAACTCTTCTTCCAGTATATCTCTCCAACTCTTGAGAGTGCGAATCAATTGAGTTAGGATACACTCTACATATTTTAGATATGTTATTTTCTTGATGGAAAGAATATATTTGACTGATAGTAGAGGTTATCCTTTCTTTTTAAACTTAATGAGACATAGAGGCAAGAACAGGAGGATTCCTATCCTAGTATCTAGTTTTTGGGTTTGGCGAAATTCCAATCTATTATCTTCATATTAGAGTAATATTTTCTTCATACTAATTATATTCCCTCATATCAGTATCATGATATGATATTGAAGAACCCAATACGAACTAGAATGCTCCCCTAGGTCATATCTAATGTAAACTATAATGCTCCCCTAAGTCATAGTAGGGTCTATTCTTAGAATCGAGAAAAGGGGAATAAATTTGTTTTAAAAAATCAAAATTAAAATCACTCTTCCTTAGTAAAATTGAATTTATGTTAGTCAACCCATGGTTATCATCCATAACAAATTCAACACTCTAAGAAACTAGGGTTAATATTCATCCATAAGAAAGGAAGTCCAAAGATTTGTTTTGAAGACGGAACATATATCATATATTATATCATACCATATTTATATGTTTTTCTAACACAAACAAATAAAGAAATAAAATATATTGAAAAATAATTTTTTCGAACTCACCATATCATTGAGAAATCCCCAAATGAATGAATTTTGTTAGAACATTTCTCTTAGCTTCCAAATTTTCACTTTCATTTTCACAATACCAGTAGTTCCAAACAACGACTTCATGACCACCGGTTTGGTTAAACCATACATTATAGGTAAATAGGTGTAGAAGAATGGGTGTCCTTTGTGAGTAAATTTCAACACTTCAGCTATCTTAACTAATGTTAGAGACAAAATTTTCTGGTAAACTTTTATAGTGACCAATTATTCTTCATTATTAAAATGAAAAATGGCTAACTCATAAAATTCATATACTTCTTTCTTGAAAAATAATGAGAATCTTGACTCATAAAAAATATATTCCCATCCCTTAATATTGAATACTTTCTTCAACATCATATATGTTTTTTCAATCCATCAAAAATTGATATCTCATCCACTTAGTACAGTAATTTCCTAAAATTTCTGCATAATTTTATTTTTAAATTGTATGAAATTATTTCGAGACCACACACTTTGATGACATGTGATTCCAAGTCCCGGTAAGCCCGGAATGGAATTTTGAACTTTTTTTATGTTCACTTAAGTAAACATGAGAGAAGGTATTTCTAACTTTTGAACCGCTGCTTGGATCGAAAATATAAGGGCACCGTTGAAATCAGAATACCTTGATTCACATAGAATGGACATTACTTCCAATGGGGTTTTCAATGGATGGCTTTACAGATTTCCTTTGTGAACTTTCCTATTTTCCAGTTAGTCTTTTCTTGGGTTTGTATTCTGACCCGTTTAAAATTCAGTTGTACTTATACTCATGGTTGTTTAGTGACACGCTTGTTTAATTTTCCAGCTTTGGGACACAGTTGTGTGTGTGTGTGTGTGCATACAAGTACCCCGGAAAATTCCTCCCACTTGCAGGATGATGCCATTGGTGCTAGTCGACCACCCATGCCCTTCGGTAGGCAGGTTTGGGGTATGTCACAGCATGGGACCCGGGGGATGGTTCGTGACAAAGTGGTATTATAGGTGTTTGGTTCTACCTCAAAGACCAAGAGTCTGCTGTTTTGTTTTGGGGAAACAATATTTAATGTTTCAAGTTTGACTTTCATATTTTGGGAGTCCAGTGTTGGTGTAGCGACTGACGTATCCATACATTGTGACCTTGAATTATGCTTTTCGACTCTATGCATGAAAACAATGGTTGTATAAGTGTATTATTATGATCTTCTAGAATAAGAGTCATATCACCAGGTATAATCATCTGACTGTGGTACATCTTAACCTATTTTAGGATTCCTCTATGAAGATGACCATACAGGATTCTAATACATGATCATGTGGAAAGCTCTCCTAGTGATGAGGCATTGGCTCAGGGACCAGTCCTAAAGATGGCCCTTCCGGGTGGTGCACTGGTGTTTCCATCACCTGTTGATCAACAGTTACTTATGGAATTACCGGTAGAGGACGTACTTTGACTCAGTTCCTTGCATGAGTTTCAGAGACAGAGACCTCCCATGTTTAGGGGAGAGACAGATCATTAGGTCGTTGAGGAATGGATGGAGGCAGTGATGTGGGTATTCTGCTTGGTGAGGATATTTCTTGACCTGATGGAAATCTAAGATGTGAGCCTATTTTAGGGATTGATAGGGAGATGATGGGGTCTAAAGATTCAGAATCATGATGAGCCGACCCTCTCTTCGGTTGACTTCGAGTGACTTTTCTTGGAAGATTTTTCCCTAAACCTTACCATATATGCACATATAGGATCTGCTTCACCTACAGCAGGGTATCATGTCAGTGGCTGAGTACTCTTCATGTTTTACAGACCTCTCATTCTACTCCACAAACATGGTGTGATACACATCCTTCAGGGCTCGAACCTTTTATCAGGGACTCGAATGGGAGATCTGGTAGTCCACGGTGTCTCTCAACATCCCCATTCAGGCCAGAGTGCTGATGAAATCCTTTCTTGTGGAGAGGTTCCTAGCAGAGCTATCACCAATAGTTGGAGCCATCAGTAGACATCAGGTGGAAGATTCTTCGGTAGTGAGTAGCAAGAAACAATCACAAGGGCCCAATTGGGTATGTGTAACACCCCGATATTTTATGAGAAATAATTTTTTTTGATTTCTTGTGTTATACGCTACACCAAGATTAGTTTGTGTTATACACTACACCATATTAGCTTGTAGTATATGCAAACACTATTCTTGGCTTCTGTTGCACTCAAGAGAGACCTTCCTCGATAGAGTGTGTTTTACGCAATACCGAGTTTCACTAAACAATGATATATTATTATACTATTATAAACTAGCTGTTATGAATAGTATTAGCTGAATTTTTAATTTTATAACATTATAATTCATCTTACACATTTTTTAGAATGATATATGAAAACAAAATAAATTTTTCAATAAAAGAAGTATTTTTCAAAAAATGCAGTTTTACCGCCTTTTGATGGCGCACCCATTTTGAATATAATTTTTTACAAGTTTATAAGTTCAATTTTACAGAATGAACTTCTTATTTTGAATCAAGATATTAAAATTTACATTGGATAAATTTTTGATACTTTTCTGATAACATTCATATTTTAATGAATAGTAAAAATACGCTAAATTTTAATTAAAAAGAAATTTTTTCTTCAAGATAATTTATATGGTTAAATTATAAAATTGAATGGTTTTAAAGTATAAATAAAATATATTTTTACCATTTAATAAAATTAAAGTCTTTTTAATTAATTTTACATTGAATTCATAGGTAAAAACATTTCAATCTTTGACAATGTTTTAACGTTTAAAAACCTGTTTTCTTAACAATGGGATTAATTTTAATTTAATTATTGCAATTTCTGTGTTTTTAATTTTGAAAAATGGATTCCATATTTGGATTCATTGTGTAAAAGTTATGTAAATATATTACTTATATTTTTTTGACATTATGAATAGTAACAACGGTAATTTTTATTTACTATATTTAAAGGTAAATCGTGTAATTACGGGTAAACATAAGATTATAAAATTACACTAACACCTAAAACAATTATATTGGATGAATAAAAGTCGACCCGTATCACTTAAGGGTTGGAATAGTTTCATTTCAGGGACTTTTGACCATGAAAATGATATAATTATTATTAAAAACAAAGAAAGTGACAACAAGTCACTCTCTTATATCTTATTAGTGTAATAATTTTATTTTAGTGATTAACCTCATAAAACTTAGAATATAAATTGTCTCCATAAATATAATAAAATTATCGACATATTCATAATTTTTTTAGAATTTTTAGGTATTAAATAATTATCATTAATGATGACACCATAGTGATGTAGATAATATTTTATTAATTGAAATATCAAATAAATTGTTTTAAAAATATTAAAATAAATATTATATGAACTAATTAATGTTATACACAAATTTTATATGTGAATATTATATGTTAGGAATCTATTAAATATTTTTTTTCAAATATATGCTCGGTGTGGATTTTATTTAAATTCAAATAAATGAATAGTGTCAAAGTTGACACCATTGTTATTTTATAAAAATAATATATTATAAAATGATTTAAAAATCACCAAAATATTTAAAAATTATAAATTGAAATTTATATGGTCTAAAATGTCATAAAATATCCAATTATGGATGATTCACGACACATCAATAATTATTTATAACAATTTAAAATTTAGAATATTATTTCCACAAATAAAATTAAATAGATTAAATAAGGATTAATAAAGTTGATAAGGTTTTAAATAAATTACCAAAATGTATAAATTTTATTTATTTATAATATTAAAACCATATATCATCTCATATTATAATTGAGTCATTTTTGGAGGTTTTTAAGTGGGGTTTGAATTTATTATAAATTAATATTTCTTATGTTTCTAAAGGTGTCCCTCTCCTCCCTCATAAAAGGGAACCTCCTCCCTCTCCTCCTCACACTACATTGAGCCTTCAAGATCGACCAACCCCTACCCATTTTTCTTCTAAACTTCCCTATAAATATACTAGAGGTAATGTTATTCTTCAAATACTAACTTTAGTGCCCTAAGAGGAGGTTTAGAAGAGGCGCATCGAAGAAGAGGTAATATCCTTTACCGATTCTTTCAAATTTATTTCTTCTTCTACTTCCTATTCTTTATTTGTTTCATTATAAAGTAATAAAAACTATATCAATAATATAATGATATGTTATTATAAATATGAAACAGCCCTATTTCACCCTCTATCCATCCTACGGAAAACAAAATCACCGCGCGTGCGTAGGTACGGAATACCCTCTCCATGTCGTGGTTTAATCTGTTTTTCCAAAACAACCTTACTTGGATGGGTATAATGGTGGAAATAATAACTATATATGAATATTATAACATCATACTAATTCTGAGATATTATATCATCCACTCTAATTCCATTCAATAATTATGTGGACCATATCATCGCTCGTACGTACATACGGATTACCGTCTCCACGACGTGATGAGATTCATTCTCCATGAATAACCATTCTAGTGTGATTATAAAGTATATATAATAAATAATCATAAAATATATGACATAATAATGATCTTGGATTTATGTACATATATTTTTCATTTACTTAATTCCATTCAATTCAATATGGAAAGAAAACAGTGTTCATGTGTACGTACGACCTACCGTCTCCATAAACGGTGTATTTCATTTCATTTTTTGATCTATCATATATATTTATATATATGATGAATATATACTATATATAAATAATGTTTTACATTATTTAATTTTATAAATCAGGTTATAATTAATAATATCATGAACAACAAGTGGAAACACGTACGATAAATGAAACGATTTTACTGAAAACGCTGCTTTAACAAAGAATTGAAAAAAGAACAGGTAATATAAAGTCATTAGTGAATCATATATGATATCATAAATATTATTATTTTTCTTTTACCAGTTAATAATATGTTTAAAACCACTATACCATATTTTCAGACACGTATGGAAGAAATTGTACATAAGGTAAGGGATAATTTTGCAATCTTATTTTTATCCAGGATTGCTAATACGTAAGTATTTACTAGGGTTGTATTTTTCATCCATGTCCACAAAAATGTTTTCATAAAGTGTTTAATATTCTTCCATGTATGTTTAATTTCATTTTACCCCTTTTTTACTTCTACTTTATGTTATGGAAGGAATCTTTATTTTGTTTACCATTCGAAGTACTTTTTGACTTTTTTGGTAAAAGTACGAGGAGACTGTTTTTTTAACTTATATGGAATGAATGGATTTTTATGGTTTAATAATGCCTTATTTTCATGAATCTTACTCTCCAATATTTAATGATTATTTTCACCAAAATCCTTTTCTTTTAAAATTTCATGGAATTTTTGGAAAAGAAAATGATTTTGAAGAAGAAAGTATATTTTCCTCAAGAACTAAGTTAAAGTGTTTTATCAAAATTATTTTCTATCCAAGATGATATAGGGTTATGTTTCTATCACTTTTATTACATTAATTTTATTATGTTTGGATGGAATTATTTTTTTATGAATTCCTTTTATCTTATATGGATTATGTTATGATGGCATGATTTTAAGAATCCATTCTATTACATGGGGTTTTCTATGATGTATGATTTATGATTTTGTGGCACACAAAAGAATGATTTCATTATGAGATGGGTGGGACCTATATATCTCTCCAATGCATTGGGTAAAGATTTTTATCTCATGAGATAGACATGGATAGAACGAAAAGTGAATCTGGTTCAGTAATACCGGGCTGGAACGACAAGTAAGTTCAGTTCAGTAATGGAATTTGTCCACTTTGACAGTCTTGGAATCAATTACATAGATACTATGGAAATAATAACATGTTATTGATGGTTTCTACAATTACATGTTTTATTCCCATGCTATTTTATAATGGTTAATGTTCCTTTATGATCTATTCCTTATTCACTTCCAAGATTTATGTAATTAGTCATGATCTTGATGTTTTATGTTCATGTTCTTACGTTCAAATGTTTAGAGATTGTTTTATATTCTCCATGTTTACCCTTACTGAGCATTTGAGCTCACCATTTTTATGTTTTCTTTTCCCCAGGCTATAAAGAAAGGTTTTAGGTAAGAAACCCAAAGGGGAAGATCTTTATGGGAGATTTTGAAGATCTTTCACCATGATTAGAAGATTATGTTCTGAGTTTCCAAAGACACTAAACTAATACGGTCTTTTGGCATCTATTTTTGTCATGTATTAAGTATTCCGCAAAATTAATGTAATTTCTATCTACGTCTAGCTTTGGGTCTCTACATTTTGTATCAGAGCAAAGGTTTAGTTAACCTTTGAAAACTAGGATGCGAAAACTTTAGTGAGATCCCTAGAGATATTTCTAAGGTATGTCTTGGGATGTCCCTAATGTTAAGTATAAGTATTGGTTATAGACTTAGAATTATGGTAAAGATCTTAGAATTAAACCCAAGATTTTATATATGGAGGTACTCCCCCTTTATTATGTTGTTTTCCTAGCATGATTTTTGCCTCTCACACTATTATTTTTGGGTTTTAGACAACGGATGGAACCCGAAGGAACTGTGTTGATAAATGTAATGGAAAATGCAATGATTGTTCTTCTGAACAAACCAATGTTATGGTAGATGGACTGAAAATATTATATCTATACTTACACAAGCTATGAATCATTCTGGACTACCAAATGAACAGATAAAGTAACAATATTCTATTTAGTCCTTCATGAGGCAACATCCACCTACTTTGAGTGGGTCTTCTAATCCACATGTTTCTGAACAATGGATCAGTTCCATTGAAAATATATTTTCCATACATCACTATTCAGAACACGAAAAATTCATTTTGGCTGTTTACTATTTAGAAGGTGAAGCAGACCAGTAGTGGACTCTAATCAAGAATACAAGGCCCCAAGATGAAATTGAATCCATGGAATGAGATGAGTTCAAGAACCTGTTTTTCAATAAGTACTTCCCCCGTATTCTTCGAACAAATATGGAAAAGGAGTTCCTTGAGATTAAGCAAAAGGATGATGAATTTGTTGGTATATACAAAGCGAATTTTACAAGGCTTTCAAGGTATGCATCTGGCATTATCATCCATCCTAAAAGTAAATTTGATCGATTCTTCAGTGGATTAAAACCATGTCTTCGAAGGGAATTAGCTATAAGAGACTTCAGTAGCTATGAAGAAATTGTGCATTGTGCTATCAAGGTAGAACTGGAAGTTGGTGTTACATATCCATCTCATGGTTTTGACAAGAAACGAAAGATGAAGTTCAAGGAAAAATATTAGAACAATGGTGAAAAGAAGATGAATGTTTCTTTATTCTCAAAGTGTGGAAAGAAACATGGTGGAGACTGTCTAAAAGGTACTAGAAAATGTTTCAAGTGTGGAAAATAAGGTCATAGATCATCTGAGTGCCAAAGTAATGGGAAAAAGTTTTCTAATTACGTGAATAGAGAAAAGACTACAGAGAATTCACCACCAACACTTCAATGCTACAAGTTCAAGTAAATGGGGCATTATGCAAATCAATGCCCTAATCCAAGGGTTAATGATGATCGATGTGAGAAACCTCTTTAGGAAAAGGACAAAGGAATGTCACATGCGATCACTATTTGTGATGTTGAGTATGAAAATGATGTTGTGGAATGATTAAATGTTTATGTAATGGGATTTTAAAATAGTATCATGGAATCTCATTTATAGTATTATAGAATATTGGAATATCTATGTGTTGGTTAATAATGGTTTTCAATAATTATATGGTACCGGTAACCATGAAAAGTGATTGAAATATTTTTGGAAAGCAGATGATATGTGAAAAATAAAGGGATAAAGAGAAAATAATATGTTTGATAGTATTCATAATCTCATGACTAATATAAGGACAACGTGATATCATTGTTTGAGTATATAGAAATTTTGGGATTTTGGTTAACTTTTGATAGCATCATGTTTTCACTATTGTTCTATGGTAATTCATGTTTCAAGAGAATACAGTATTAAGTTATTCACATGTTTGGAATGAGATCAACAAGATATATCTTGTGATATATGGGGGATAAATTATGGTATTGAAATTCTTGTTATATGACCTTTCTAGAAATTGATTTCAATACACTATGATATTGGATAGAAGTATTTTGGATAAGCCTAAAATTTTAAATGGATTAAGTTATAAATAAGATAGTATTTTTTAAGGCTAGAACTTTTTTTTATTATTTCTGAAATTTTATAATAGTTTAGTTTTAGAAAAAGGACAACCTATAGGATGGGAGAGAACCTATTGCGTCAGACAAGGTTGTAGTAATCGAACCCACAACCGCAGTGTGACATGCATTTATCGCCTACCACGTCCCTACATGAAGTCCCTGATTAGTAGAAATTAGTTTTATTTTATTATGTGGTATGATATTTGGAGTCTAAGTCCATTTTTGGAATCATATATGATTAACCTCACCATAGATGGACTTATGTATATTTGATAACTTTTGTTAACCTTTTGTTTGAGACAGATGGAATGACCCATCATTCTATCACATGATCTGTAAACACTTCACAAATGAAAATTCAACATCATTTATTTAAGATATGATTTGGAAATTGTTCATGGAATGACCAACGATGAGATTGTACCAAAATCAAGCATGTATTTCTTCTAATTCAAAATTTTCAACTTTAGGGAAATGATATTGAAAACCAAAAATGTTGTTCTAGTACCCTCATATCCGATGAATCAGATAGTACCTTAGATCATCACAAATTTATTGATTTGTGATTGTTTGATTTTTTATAGCCATGTTCTCTACCACTCTTCATCAGAACATGATGGTTAGATTTCCTTTCCATATCCATGTTTTCACATATTTTTTTCTATGTGGAAACCCATCGATGAGTTACTTTGGGTATCCATTATGTTTCTATCATTACTTTTTAAAATAAAGTTTTAGTATTTTTTTACAATGTGGGTTTCTATTAAAGAAACTTTCACGTAGTAAATGATTTATAACCCTGAACAATTTCAGAGGTGAATTTAATTTTAAGTGGGGTAGAATGTAACAGCCCGAGATTTTATGAGAAATAATTTTTTTTTCATTGATGTCTTGTGTTGTACGCTACACCAAGATTATCTTGTGTTATATGCAACACTGTATTATCCTGTAGTGTACGCAAACACTGTTCTTGGCTTGTGTTGCACGCAAGAGCGGCCTTCCTCGATAGAGTGTGTTGTACGCAATACCGAGTTTCACTAAACAATGATATATTATTATAATATTATGAACTAGCCGTAATGAATAGTAATAACTGAATTTTTAATTTTATAACAATATAATTCATCTTACACATTTTCTATAATGATAGATGAAAACAAAATCAATTTTTCGATAAAAGAAGTATTTTTCAAAAAGTGCAGTTTAACCTCCTTTTGATGGCACACCCATTTTGAATATAAATTTTGACAAGTTTATAAGTTCAATATTACAATATAAACTTATTCTTTTGAATCAAGATATAAAAATTTATATTGGATAATTTTTTTATACTTTTATGATAACTTTAATATTTTGATGAATAGTAAAAATATGCTAAATTTTAATTAAAAACAACATTTTTTATCAAGATAATTTCTATGGTTAAATAATAATATTGAATGGTTTTAAAATATAAATAGAATATATTTTTACCATTTAATATAATTCAAGTCATTATCATTAATTTTACATTGAATTCATAGGTAAAAACACTTCAATCTTTGACAATGTTTTAACTATTAAAAACATGTTTTCTTAACAACGAGATTAATTTTAAATTAATTACTGTAACTTCTGTGTTTTGAATTTTGAAAAATGGATTCCATATTTGGATTCAGTGGGTCAAAATTATGTATATAGGTTACTTTTAGTTTTTTGACATGATGAATAGTAACTACGGTAATTTTTATTTACTACAGTTAAAGGTAAATCAGGTAATTAAGGGTAAAAATAAGATCATAAAATTACACTAACACCTGCCAAAATTCTATTGGATGAATAAAAGTCAACCCATATCACTTAAGGGTCGGAATATATTCATTTCATGGACTTTTGACCATGAAAATGATATAATTAATATTAAAACCAAAGAAAGTGACAACATGTCACTCTCTTATATATAATAAGTGTAATAATTTTAATTTAGTGATAAACCTCATTAAACTTCAAATATAATTAATCTGAAGAAATAAAATAAAATTATATACATCCTTATAATTTATTTATAATTTTTAGAGATTAAATAATTATCATAAATGATGACACAATAGTGATGTTGAAATTGTTTTGTTGATTGAAATATCAAATAAAATGGTTTTAAAAATATTAAAATAAATATTATATAAACTAATTAATGTTATCCACAAATTTTATAGATTATTATGACATTTTAGGAATCTATTAAAAATTTTGTTTCAAATATATCCTCTGTGTGGATTTTATTTAAATTAAAATAATTGAATATTGTCAAAATTAACAATATTATTATTTTATAAAAATAACATATTATAAAACGGTTTAAAAATCACAAAAAATATTTAAAAATTATAAATTGAAATTTATATAGTCTATAATTTCATAAAGTATCCAATTATGAAAAATTCATAACACATAGATAAATATTTATAACAAATTAAAATTTAGAATATTATTTCCACAAATAAAATTGAATAGTTTAAATAAGGATAAATCAAGTTGATAAGGTTTAAAATAAATTAACAACATGTATAAATTTTATTTTATGATGATTTGACAACCATATCTCATCTCATATTAGAATTGAGTCATTTTTTGAGGTTATTAAGTGGGTTTTTAATTTATTATAAATTGATATTTCTTATGTTTCAAAAGGTGCCCCTCTCCTCCCTTATAAAAGGGTACCTCCTCCCTCTCCTCCTCACACCACTTTGAGTCTTCAAGCTCGACCAAACCCTACCCATTTCTCTTATAATCTTACCTATAAACATACTATAGGTCCTGGTCTTCTTCAAATGCCATCATTAGTGCCCTAAGAGGAGGTTTAGAAGAGGCGCATCGAAGAAGAGGTAATATCCTTTACCGATTCTTTAAAATTTATTTCTTCTTATACTTCCTCTCCTTTATTTGCTTCATTATAAATTAATAAAATCAGTATCAATAATATAATTACATGTTATTATAAATATTAAATATCCCCATTTCACCTTCTATCTATCCAATGGAAAACAAAATCACCATGCATGCGTACGTACGTAAAACCGTCTCCACGTCTTGGTGTAATCTCTTTCCAACACCACCTTACTTGGATTGGTATAATGGTGGAAATAAAAAATATATATTATTATTATAACATGATACTAATTCTGAGATATTATATCATCCACTCTAATTCCATTCAATAATTATGGGAACGATATCATCGCTCGTGCGTACGTACGGATTACCGTCTCCACGACGCGATGAGATTCATTCTCCATGATTAACCATTAAAGTATGATTATAAAGTATATATAATAAATAATAATAAAATATATGACATTATAATGATACTGGATTTATCTACATATATGTTTCATTTACTTAATTCCATTCAATTCAATATGGAAACGAAAACAGCGTTCATGCGTACGTACGGCCTACCGTCTACATAAATGGTGTATTTCATTTAAATTATTGATCTATCATGCATATTTCTATATATTCTGAATATATATTATATATAAATCATGTTTTACATTCTAGAATTATTTAAATCAGGATATAAGTAATAATATCATGAATAAATAGTTAAAACACGTAAGATAAATGAAACGATTTTAACCAAAACGATGCTTTAACATGGAATTGACAAAATAACGGGTAATATAAAGTCTTAAGTGAATCATATATGATATCATAAATATTATTATTTTTCTGTTACCAGTTAATATTATTTTTAAACTCACTATAAAGGATTTTCAGACATGTATGGAAGAAATTGGACCTATGTTAAGGGATAATTTTGCAATCTCATTTTTATTTAGGATTCCTTATACGTAAGTATTTACTGGGGTTATATTTTTCATCCATGTCCAAAAAAATGTTTTCATAAAGTGTTTAATATCCTTACATGTATGTTTAAAGTCATTTTTACCCCTTTTTGACTTTTACTTTGTGTTATGGAAGGAATCTTTCTTTTTTTTACCATACGAAATAATTTTTGAATTTTTCGATAAAAGTACGAGGAGAATGTTTTTTTAACTTATACGACATGAATGGATTTTTACAGTGTAATAACGTCTTATTTTAATGAAGCTTCCTCTACAAGATTTCATGATTACTTTCAAAAAAATACTTTTATTTTTAAATTTCAAGGATTTTTTGAAAAGAAAATGATTTTGAACAAGAAAGGATATTTTTCTCAAGAACTAAGTTCAAGTGTTTTATGAGAATTATTTTCCATATAAGATGATATAGGGTTATGTTTCTGTCCCTATTATTACATTTATTTGATTATGTTATGATTGAATTATTTTTTTATGAAGTAATTTTATCTTATATGGATTAGGTTATGATGGCATGATGCTTAAGAATCCATTCTATTACATGGGTTATACTATGATGTATGATTTATGATTTTGTGGAAAACAAAAGAATTATTTCATTATGATATTGGTGGGATATATATATCCTTCCAATGCTTTGGGTAATGATTTATATCTCATGAGATAGACATGGATGGAACGATAAGTGAATCTGGTTCAGTAATACAGGGCTGGAAGGGAATGTAAAATCAGTTCAGTAATGGACTTTGTCCACTATGATGGTCTTGGCAGTAATGCCTTGGATACTATGGAAATCATAACATGTGTTTAATGGTTGCCACAATTACATGTTTTATTCCCATGTTCTTTACCATGGTTAATGTTCTTTTATGATCTATTCTTTATGTACTACCAAGATTTATGTCATTACTCATGATTTTGATGTTTTATGTTCACGTTATTATGTTCAAATGTTAAGGGATTGTTTTATGTTCTCCATGTATACCCTTACTGATCATTTTATCTCACCCTTTTTATGTTTTCTATTCCCCGGGATATAAAGAGATTTTTTAGGTAATAAAACCAAAGGGGAAGATCTTTATGGGAGATGTTGAAGATCTTTCACCATGATTAGAAGATTATGTTCTTAGTTTCCAAAGACACTAAACTAATACGGTCTTTGGGTGTCTGTTTTTGTCATGTATTAAGTATTCCCCAAAAGTATTGTAATTTCTATGTACGTCTATCTTTGGGTATCTACAGTAAGGTCTTTCAGGGGGTGACCCTAGGACTCAGGTTCATAGTACGAGGCTCCTAGAGTAACATCCTAGGTAAATAAAGAATAAGACATATTTAATATTTATTAAAAATAGTGAATTAAAAATTATTTTTATATTAAAGTGGTTTCTATGTTCGATAGCATACTCAATACGCAACAACGTGTTTCTTTGAAATCTTACATTGCACACTAATAATATAATATTTTTATTTTAAATGGTAGTTAACTCCTAGCCGTTTTATTGGCAGGAATGACTAAAACTAACTACAATATGATTATACATGTTTGTTAAATGTATTTACATTTATCCAATAAAATCTAGAGGCTTAAAATTTGAATGAATCTAATTTTAAGCATAATTTACATTAAAAGGCTGATTTACCGCCTTTTAATGGATAACCATATTTAAATCTCGTTTTGTCCACTTTAATAAATTTTATTTTACCTAATAAAATCCTTATTTAGAATGGAGACATAAAAATTTACTTTGGGTAAATTTTTGGAATTTTTCCGATAAAGTTCATTTTTTAAGGAATAGTGAAAAATATTGTATTTTAATTCAAAACTATGTTTCAACCTAATTTATTTATTTGGTTATATTATATTTTTAATTGGTTTTAAAGTGTAATTAGAATATATTTTTACATTTTAATCCAATATTGGTTATTGTAATTAATTTCACTTTGAAATTGGAAATAATCAAGTGTCAATATTTTGATAGTTATTGTTTCTTAAAAACACGCTATTTGTTTTAACAAAAGAAATTAATTTTAAATTAATTAATGCCAATTATATTCTTTGAATTTGAAAAAATAGACATCATTTTTCAATTCAGAATATCAAATAAAGCATCGACTGATTTTTTTTGGTATTTTTCTGAAAAACTTCAATTTTTGATTAATAGTGAAACCACTTGGTAGTATTTAAAAAACTGACTTTTTCATTTAAATGAAAATTTACCACTTCGTTGAATTGAATATTGAAAACAAGTCATACATGGTTGTTATTAGTATGTAAAAAGTGGTTCAATAAGATGAAAAAAAAATTTGTGAATAGTAACTTTTGACTTTTTTACCACGGTTAAAGGTAAATAGGGTAATTCAAGGTAAAAAGAATATTATAATAATTCAAAATTATCTTAACATTTGTCCAAACCTTATTGGTTGAGTCATTTAAGATCATGTTCATCTTTGGGTCGATTTTGGGACCTCATTGAGCCACCTGGGATTGGTAATGACACTTTAGATTAATTAACATAAAGTAAATGCAAAAATGACAAAAACAAATATCTTTTAGTAAATTAATTTTTACAAGGGGTTATATAAATTATCTTTTAGACTAAAAATATTAATTGGAAATATAAAAATATTTACTAAATCATGGTATTTTTTTATAATTTTTAGAAATCAAATAAATTAAATTATTTATGACACTAATGATGCAGTATTTACCTCATTAATAAAAAATTTAAATAAATAAGATTATAAATATTAAAAAAATATCCAAAATCTATCCAATTATTATTGGATGATTTTATTTCGACCATGAGCCGTCCTATATTATAATTTAATTAGTTTTGGTCCTTTAGAAATTGAATATAATTATATAATAAAATAATATTATCACACTTTCCAAAAGAGCCCCTCCTCCCACTTATAAAAAGCCCTCACTTCTAACCAATTACTCACACCTATCAAGCCTTTTGGATCATCCAAACTCTTACCAATTAATCTCCCTATATCCCTCTCCTCTTACTAGAAGCCTTAACTTAGGCATAAGGCACTTCAATAAGTCCTTTTGGTTCAAACCAAAGAATGTTACCCAAATTAAAGGTAATGGTTTCTCTTAACTTCTTTTATTTTATTTTACTTCTCCAACCCCTAAAATCTTTTTATTGATTTATTTTATAACAAAACCATTATCCTAAATTTACTAGGATTTTTTTATGATAAGGATTCTAACTACACATAAACACACCTCCATCTAATGGGTAAAGAACATTTTGTTTCTGTGGATGGAAAACTAATGCCTCACGAGATGAGGATTGTTTGATTATATACTACCACCTATCATGGTGTCCATTAATATGAAACTATATTTATATATAATATATATTATTTTTATGTTTTCTTTATGCTTCTATATTTTTCTTTTATAGTATACCATTATGGTTTCCATTATGGGTAAACGTAATAATTTCATTTGAGCAAGTGCGGACTACCACCCCCTCAAAGTGGTATGACATGTTAATGCCATATGTGGGACGTATAAAGAATAGAGTTATTTATATTATATATGATATTATAATGGAATTATAATATACCTATGTATAATTATGTTTTAATTCTATTAAAATAAGAAATAATAATGAAAGAAGCATTCATGCATACGTACGACTTACCATCTCCAGGAACGGTGCATTTCATTTCTTACCTCCAAATGATATGAACTATTATAAATATATATATATATATACTGGATATATATGATATATATGATATATGTGATATCTAAATAATTAATATCATTCTGGATATAAGGGATTATTGACCACATGGAAAGCTTGTAAATATAAGGTGTTTATTTTTGACTCAAGTACCAAATATCGACAAAACAAACGTTAAAAACTTAGATGATTACATAATGTTTATAACATGGTAATAAGTGATATAAAGGTAATAATAAACTTGAAAAAGGTTCTTAAGCAATTATAAATTAACTTTAGTTTATTATTCATGATATTAAAGAGCGATCAAGTCAAGTCGGACACAAGGTAAAGAACATCGTCTCAATCTCCTTTCATTGAGGCATATTTTGTTTTAATACACAATTTTCTTTTATAAGATATATAAACAACTATGAATTTTCATTTCATTCAAAGGGAATCTTTTTCTACAAGGTGTTTTACTAAACAAAAAATAATAATGTTTCTTTTTTATGTAAGCGGCGACAATGACCTTTCCACCACTGCGAGTATTATTTGATCTTTGGCTTCCTTAACAAGTTGTAATATTTTTAAAAGGAAAATAAATACCATATACTCTTTTAGGTATTTTGTTGTTGAAAATGGTTTCGATAATGGATTTTTTATGTCAATATATTTAAATGATATATGGTGATTGTAATGTGGAAATGTTATCTTTCTTTTATGTTTGTTTTATGTGTTATGAACATGTTATAGTTCTTGGGAATTATTTACGTATACTGGTGATTCCGTGATAAACCTAGGGCGGGTGAGCTCGAGATAGATCTCCAATGCATTGGGTAATGTTATAGAGGTAAACGTGGATGTTTCTCCTAAGGTATTTATGGAATATACTATAATGGGTATTCCAAAGTAACTCCCTTTGTAGCTATGATAGCTAAAATGTAACTATGTTATGGATGCCACAAGTTACATTTATGATTTATGATTTTTATGTGTTATTCATAAATCAAATGATTTCATGAGATAAGTAAAAGAGTTTATGTTCTGTATGTATTTATAAACTAATGTTTTCTTTCTTTGTTTTATAACCCTTACTGATATTTTGATGCTCATCCCAAGTTTTGAAATGTTCTTCACAGGACATAAAGATGAATATGGTCAAGGATGAGATGAAGGAAAAGTCATGCTGTCTAAAACATGGAACTGGACATAACTCTTTTTTTCAAGAGTTTTTATTTTATGAAAAAATGGAAACTGAGTAGAAGTGTCTACTTTGTAATCTTTTGAGATGTTGTAGTTATGTCCTAATTCTCTAAAACTCTAAACCTGAGAAGATCCTCAATGTGAATAAATCGTTTAATTCAATATTATGTAATGTTTTAAGGTTGGGTCCTTATAGTTGGTATTAGTTGTCATTTTAGATGAATTTAGGAATTAGGGAATTGTTAAATTAATATCCATAAAGTAATTTATGTTAATATTGAAATCATATATCATTTACAGATTACCATGTTGCTTCTCCTAAGATATTTTTTGTGTTCAGAATGGTTTTCAATAGAGGAAATAGGGCAGCTATGTTGGGACGACATCAGGAGAAAGAAAACCTTCTAAATCAGCAACCTGATGTGGTCGAAATCGGAACTGAACAGTTTGTTGTAGTGGTGGAACTGTTGAATTAGACTATAAATGGTGGTGGTATCTATTTACGAGATCATTCAGATCAACCACATAGGAACATGACAGTAGTGGAGCATTTCATGAGGCAACATCCCCTATCATTATGATGATCATCTGACCCGGTGCTAGCATAAGGTTGGATTAAAGCATTGGAAAATATTTTTGATGTCATGGGTTGTTCATAACATCAAAAGGTTAGTCTCGTTGTTTATTGTTTTGATGTTGAAGCTGATCAGTTTTGTTCAATGGTGAAAAATATCATGGATAGTGAGGAGATTGATTCTCTCGATTGGGATGAATTCAAAGGTTTGTTTCTTTGAGAAATATTTTCTTAAGTTGGTTCGTCTTAGAATGGAAAAACAATTCCTAGAATTGAGGCAGGAGGATGACTCGGTGGCTGCTTATGAAGAAAAATTCACTCAACTGGAAAGGTATGCTAAAAATTTCATACGAGATATTGATAGTAAAATCAAAAAATATTACTCGGGATTAAATCCAAAGTATCGAAGGGATATAGATTCTCATGAGTTAAAAAGTTATGAAAAACTATTTCATTGTGCGGAGAAGGTGGAAATCGAATTTTCGGATGATCAGGTGTTCTTTGAAAAATAACATAATACGATGTCTAGGTGGCATTATAAAGGGAAGAAATATTCAAAAAACATTGATGGTAAGAAACATAAGTTTACAGTTTGTGAAAATTGTGGTAAAAAGCATGCTGGGGAATGCCTTTTGAATTTTGGTAAGTGCTACTGATGTGGTAAAATGGGACATAAGGCTCGTAATTGTACGGAAAAATATCAGTGTAATGGTAAGACAAAATCTGATTTACAGTTAGTAGGATGTTTTAAGTGCAATGAAATGGGTTATTATGCAAATGAGTGTCCAATAAAGAACTCAACTGAGGGAAAGCAACCATACTACAAGCAGAAAGGGGTGGTTAAATCCATTTCAACTACTTCAGTAGATGTTGGGCCTTCATATGAAGTAGTATCAGGTACACTGTATGTTTTTTCATATTATGCCAATGTGTTTTTTGATTCAGGGTCTACACACTCTTTCATTTTGTAGATGTTTTCTAGTAAATTGGGAATTCCATCTCAAGATATGAATAAAAAACTTATGGTAAAAACACCTGTAGGAAATGTTGAGACAAAAAGAAAACATAAGAACATTCTTTTCCTTGTGTGCAGAAATAATCTACATGAAAATCTTATGTTTTTTCCTCTAGTAGAGTATGATGTTATTTTGGGTATGGATTAGATTTCTGTTTATCATGCTAATATTGGTTGTAGAGCTAAAGAGGTTTCTTTTCAAAATGATTTTCAGTTTTTGTACAAGAATGAACAGTTGATTTTGATAACATATTGGGAAGCTGAGAAACTAGTAAAAGATGGAAATGAATGATACCTTACTTATATTTTTGAAAATAAAGGAAGTGTTGAAATTAATGATGTCCCAATAGTAAATGAGTACCTTGATGTTTTTTCCTAATGAGTTTCCTGGTATTATACCTTATCGGGAAGTTGAATTTATTGTTGACTTAGTTCCTAATTCTAAGCCAATTTTAAAACCCCCTTATCAAATGGATCAAATTGAACTTTTAGAGTTAGATAAGAAACTGTAGGAGTTATTAGATAAAGGTTTCATTCGACCTAGCACATCACCATGGGGTGATCCTATCTTGTTTGTTAAAAAGAAAGATGGTTCAATGAGAATTTTCATTGATTATAGAGCATGGAATAACACCACTATTCAGAACATGTATCATTTACCTCAAATCGATGATTTTTTTGATCAGCTCCAGGGACCTCAGTATTTTTCAAATATTTATTTGAGGTTGGGGTACCATCAGTTGAAAGTAAAGGAAGTCGACATTTATAAGACGACATTTTGTACTAGATATGGACATTATTAATTTGTAGTTATGCCTTTTGGTTTACCCAATGAACCTCGTGTATTCATGGATCTTATGAATATAATTTTATGTGAGTTCTTGGATAAGTTTGTAGTTGTTTTCATTGACGATATTTTGGTTTATTCCAAAAGTAAAGAGGAACCTGAAATTCATTTAAAGGTTTTCTTTCAAACCATAAAAGAAAATAAACTGTATGGGAAATTTAGCAAAGTCTGAGTTTTGGTTGCAAAAAATTTCTTTTCTTGGTCACATTGTTTCAAAATATGGCATAACTGTTGAACCTACTAAAACAAAAGTTTTTGAAAAATGGCCAAGGCCTACAAATATAACTGAGATTTTTAGTTTTCTTGGTTTGGAAGGTTATTACTGGAGGTTTGTTGAAAAGTTTTCACGGTTATCTAGTCCAATGACTAATTGAACTCGAAAAGGTGTTAAGTTCATCTGGACAAAAGAATGTGATAATTGTTTTCGGAAATTGAAAAGAAGACTGGTGAATGCTCCAGTTTTAGCACTACCATCCAGAAATGGTGAGTTTTTTTTATCTATATTGATGCTTCATTGAAAGGACTTGGTAGTTTCCTAATGTAGAATGATCAGGTAATTGCATATGCTTCACATCAGTTGATACCACATGAGTTAAATTACCCTACACATGATTTGGAATTAGCTACGGTTATTTTTGCTTTAAAAATTTGGAGGCATCATTTTTATGGAGTAAAATGTGAAATATATACTGATCAAAAAAGTTTAAAGTACATATTCAGTAAAAAATAATTGAACATGAGACAGAGGAGATTTTTGGAATTAATCAAGGATTATGATTCCACAATCCATTACCATTCGGGAAAAGAAAATAAAGTGGCTAATGCTTTGAGTCGAAAAATTATTGCTTCATTAACTATGTTACGTTTGGAACAAGATCCTTTGGTTTTTGATTTTATATACTTTGTCATATAATTTTTTGGTGTAGAAAATTCTTCCGTTTTGTATCAGGTGTTAGTGATATCATCTCTATCAGACAGAATTAAGCAAGCATTAGTGAGTTATAGAAAAAGTTAGAGTTGGTTTATAAGGGTATGTTTCCTGAATTTAACATTGATAATGATTGTGTTTTGAGATTCGGAATGATATTAAGTGTTCCTTGTGATTCATATTTGAAGAATGAGTTGTTATGCGAAGGTCATAGTTCCCCGTTTTTAGTTCATCCTGACAGTACTAAGATGTACAGAGATCATTGGGAGTATTACTGGTGGGATGGAATGAAAAGAGATATTGTTGATTTTATTGTGAAGTGTTTGACTTGTCAGCGGGTTAAAGCAGATTGGTAGTTACCGAAAGGGATGCTTCATCCTTTACCGGTTCCAGAGTGGAAATGCGAAAATATATCCATGGACTTTGTTGTGGGATTACTGAAGAAATCTTGAGGTAATAATGAAATATGGGTTATTGTTGATGGTTTGACTAAATCTTCTCATTTCATACCTATTAAAGATACTTTGTCTCTAGATCAACTTTCTCGGTTGTATGTTAAAGAGATATTTAGGTTTCAGGGAGTTCCCCTCTCTATTGTATCTGATCATGATCCCCGGTTTACTTCTAAATTTTGGAAAGGCCTTCAGAAGTCGTTGGGTACTGAATTTAATTTTAGTACAACTTTTCATCCTCAATTAGATAGGAAATCATAACGAACAATTCATAAATTAGAGGATATGTTACGCACTTGCTCGATGGATTATAAGGGAAGTTGGGACCAACGTATTTCTTTGGTTGAATTTTCATATAATAACAGTTTTCATTCCAGTATACAGATGGCTACATTTGAGGCAATATATGGAAAGCTTTTTTGAACTCCAGCTTTTTGGGATGAAGTAGGTGAAAGGAAGTTGATGGGACCAGAATTGGTAGAAGATATGGAAGATAAAGTTCAGTTTATTCAGAAGCACATGAGAATAGCTCAGAGTAGATAGAAAAGTTATACATATAACCGAAGGAAGGATCTTTCTTTTTAGGTAGGTGATCATGTCTTTCTCAAAGTTTCTCCATGGAAAAGTGTGATGTGTTTTGGTAAGAAAGGAAAGTTGAGTTCGAGGTTTATTGGACCTTATGAAATCCTGGAGAAAGTTGGACCAGTTGCGTACAGTGTGTCTTTACCTCCAAGTTTATCCCAAGTACACAATGTTTTTCATGTTTTGATATTGACAAAGTATATGCTAGATCGATCTCATGTTTTGAGCTCAAAGGTAGTTCAGTTGGAATAGAATCTCTCTTATGAGGAACAACCAGTCCAGATTCTTGATCGAAGAGAGCAAGTGTTTCAGAATAAGGTAATTCTCCAGGTAAAGGTTTTATGGAAAAACCATATGGTTGAAGAGGCAATGTGGGAATTTGAAAATGCTATGAGGTATAAATACCCCCACTTATTTTGAGAAGTAAAATTGTGAGGATGCAATTCCAAAAAGGGGGGAAGGATGTAACATCCCATGTAAATAAAAAATAAGACATATTTTCTATTTATTAAAAAATTTGAATTAAACAATAATTTTACTTTAAAGGGGTTGATATGTTCGACAGCGTACCCGATACGCAACAACGAGTTTCTTTGAAATCATATGTTGCACACTAATAATATAATATTATTATTTTAAATGGTAGTTAACTCCTAGTTGTTGTATTGGCATGAATGAAAAAAACTAACTTCAATATTATTATACATGTTTGTTAAATATATTTACATTTATCCAATAAAAAGTTAGAGGCTTAAAATGTGAATGAATCTAATTTTAAGCATAATTTACATTAAAAGGAATTTTTACCGCTTTTTAGTGGAAAACCACATTAAGTCTAGTTTTGGTTACTTTAATACATTCTATTTGACCGAATAAAATCCTTCTTTAGAATGGGGACATCAAAATTTACTTTGTGTAAATTTTTGGAATTTTCCCGATAAAGTTCAATTTTTAATAAATAGTGAAAAATATTACATTTTAATTCAAAACTGTGTTTTATTCTAATTTATTTATATGTTTAGATTAACTTTTTAATTTGTTTTAAAGTTTAATTAAAATATATTTTTACCATTTTATCCAATGTTGGTCATTAAAATTATTTTCACTTTGAAATTGGACATAAACAAGTGTCAATATTTTGAAAGTTATTGTTTCTTAAAAACACGGTATTTGTTTTAATAGAAGGAATTAATTTTAAATTAATTAATATCACTTCTATGTTTTGAATTTGAAAAAATAGGCATCATTTTTTAATTTTAAATATCAAATAATTCTTAGGAAGATTTTTTGTTATTTTTCTGAAAAACTTCAATTTTTGATGAATAGTGAAACCACTTAGTAGTAGTTAAAAAAATAACATTTTCATTTAAATGAAAATTTACCACATCTATGAATTGAATTTTGAAAATCCAACATACATGATTGTTATTAGTAAGTAAAATGTTGTTCAATAAAATGAAAATAATTTTTTATGAATAGAAACTTTTGTCTTTTTTACCACGGTTAAAGGTAAATAGGTTAATTCAATGTAAAAAGAATATTATAATAATTCACAATTTGCTTAACACTTTTCCAAACCTTATTTTTGAGTCATTTACGACCATGAGCATCTTTGGGTCGATTTTGGGACCCCATTGAGCCACTTGGGAGTGATAATGACACTTTAGATTAATTAACTTAAAGGCAAAAATGACAAAAACAAATATCTTTTTGTAAATTAATTTTTTCAAGGGGTTATATAAATTATAATTTATAACTTAAATATTCATTGGAAAGATAAAATTATTTAGTACATCATGGTATTTTTTTATAATTTTTATAAATAAAATAAATGAAATTATTTATGATACAATAATGATGAAGTATTTACCTCATTAGTAAAAGATTTAAATAAATAAGATTATAAATATTAAAACAATATCCAAAACTTGTCCAAATTTTATTGGATGATTTTATTTCGACCATGAATCATCCTATCTTCAACTTTAATTAGTTTTGGACCTTTAGAAACCGAATATCATTATATAATAAAATAATGTTATCACACTTTTCTAAAGAGCCCCTCCTCCCCCTTATAATAAGCCCTCACTTATAACTAGTTACTCACACCTATCAAGACTTTTGGCTCGTCCATCCTCTACCCAATTAATCTCCCTATATACCCATCCTCTTCCTAGAAGCCTTAACTTAGGTAGAAGTCACTTCAATAAGTCCTTTTGGTTCAAACCGAAGGAATTTACCCAAATTATAGGTAACAGTTTCTCTTAACTTCTTTTCTTTTATTTTACTTCTACAACCCCAAAACACTATTTATTAATTTATTTTATAACAACACCAGTATCATAAATATACTAATAGGTTGTTATGATAAATATTCTAACTACACTTACAAACACCTAAATCTAATGGGTGAAGAACATACTATTTCTGTGGATGGAAAACTAACGCCTCATGAGACGATGATTGTTCGATTATCTCCTACCGCCTATCATGGTGGACATTAAGATTAAAATATATTTATATATGATATATGTTATGTTTATTTCTTTTTTATGCTTCTTTATTTTTCTTTTATATCGTTCCGTTATGGTTTTCATTATGTGTAAACGTGATAATTTCATTTGAGGAAGTGTGGACTACCACACCCTCAAAGTGATATGACTTGTTAATGCCATATATGGGATGTATAAAGGATAGAGTTAATGATATTATAAATGATATTATACTGTAATTATAATATACCTATGTATAATCATTTTTTAATTCCTTTAAATTATAAATAGAAATGAAAGTAGCGTTCATGCATACATACGGCTTACCGTCTCCATGAACGGTAAATTTCATTTCTTACCTCCAAATGATATGAACTGTTATAAATATATATATATATATATATACTGGATATATATGATATATATGATATATATGATATATATGATAACTAAATAATAAATATCATTCTGGTTATAAGGGACTATTGACCACATGGATAACTTGTAAATATATGGTGATCATTTTTGACTCAAGTACCAAATATCGACAAAACGAATGTTATTAACTTAAATGATTACATAATGTATAACATGGTAATAAGTTATATAAAGGGAATAATAAACTTGAAAAAGTTTCTTAAGCAAGTAGAAATTAACTTTAGTTTATTATTCAGCAGATTAAGGAGTGATCGAGTCAAGTCGGACATGAAGTAAGGGACTTCATTGCAATCTCCTTTTATGGAGGCATATTTTGTTTTAATGCATGATTTTCTTTTATACACTATATAAACACCTTTGAATTTTCTTTTCATTCAATTGGAATATTTTCCTATGAGGTGTTTTACTAAATGACAAAAAAGAATGTTTCTTTTTAACGTAAGCGACTACAACGACATTTCCACTGTTGTGAGTATTATTTGATCTTTGGCTTCCTTAATAAGAAATAATATTTTTAAAAGGAAAATAAATACCATATACTCTTTTATGTATTTTGGTATTGAAAATGGTTTTGAAAATGGATTTTTTATATCAATATATTTAAATGATATATGGTGATTGAAATGTGGAAATGTTATCTTTATTTTATATTTGTTTTATGTGTTACGAACATCTTATGGTTCTTGGGAATTGTTTAAATATATGGGTGGTTCCATGATAAACCCATCGTGGGTGAGCCCAATATAGATCTCCAATTAATTGGGTAACGTGACAGAGGTAAACGTGGTTGTTTCTCCTAAGAGATTTAGGGATTCTATAATGTGATGGGTATTCCAAAGTAACTCCCTATATAGCTGTGATAGCTACATTGTAAGTATTTTATGGATGCCACAAGTTACCTTTATGATTTATGATTTCTATGTTTTATTAATAAATCTTATGATTTCATGATGTAAGTAAAATAGTTTTTGTTCTGTATATATTTATGAACTAATGTTTTCTTTCTTCGTTTTATAACCCTTATTGTGGTTTTTATGCTCATCCCAAGTTTTGAAATGTTTTTCGGAGGACATAAAGATGAATAGGGTCAAGGATGGGATCAAGGAAAAGCCATGTTGTCTAAAACATGGAACTAGACCTGACTCTTTTTTTCAAGAGTTTTTATTTTATGAAAAAATGGAAACTGAGTAGAAGTGTCTACTTTGTAATCTTTTGAGATGTAATAGTTATGTCATGATTCTCTAAAACTCTAAACCTGAAATGATCCTCAATGTTAATCATTCTTTTAATTCAATATTATGTAATGTTTTAAGGATGGGTCCTTATAACTAGAGTAGAGGGAGTAAGTAGGGACCCTGGATGTGCTTCACCTGTGGTGGGTTGGGACACATGGCTCATGATTTCCCAACCTTCCACAAAGATGATCAGATGATGGATGAGGGACTGCCAAGTCATAGGTAGAGGTTTGAGTGAGGAGGTCTATAGGGTAACTAATGTGGCAGGGGAGCAGGACGAGCACCAGGCAGTGGACACTGGTTCGAGGTGCTACCACCAATACCCCTAGGTGGTCCACCACAGGTTCAGGGAGTCGGTGGATAGGGAAAAGGCCATCTTCAGGTGATGGATTCATGTGACCACGGTTCTCTAGAGGTGATTATAGGTACGATCTATGTCTTTTCCACCTTAGATGTTCTTTTTATAGAAATAGGTTCCCGTCAGACTTTCCTTTCCATTGACCACGTTCGAGGTTTTGAGATTCTGATGGAGCTGTTGGATCGTTACTTACAATTACAGACTCTTATGGGAGTGGATTTGATTATTAAACACTAGTTCCAGTAGTGTGAGATTACTCTAGGAGGTGATATCTTCAAATGGGATCTTTTAGTAGCAGTATTGAGGCCTTACGACATCATCTTGGGTATGGAATTGTTATCCACTGTCTATTCTCATATTGACTTTTTTAGGCACCAAGTGCAGAGTGTCTACGAGGATGGGAGCAGTTTTTTCCTTCACCAGTGAGAAGGGAACCTTTTCCAAAAAGGATGGACTTTCTCAGAGGTGGGTGTAGCCAATCACTCACCATTTTTCTGGAATCACCCTTAGTGCGGTGGATGATTGGATTATGAGATTTCCTATAGTGGAGGACGAGTATGAGAATGTCTTTCCTGAGGATGTTTTGGAACTACCTCCTCATAGAGAGGTATACTTATGCATTGACTTGTACCTTGAGAAGACGCCTATATCCATAGTGTCATATCAGATGGATCCCGTAGATATCCTTGAATTGAGGGTAAAACTGGAGGACTATCAGGATAAGGTCTTCGTGAGACCCAGTGTTCCGCCATGGGAAGCTTCAGTGTTGTTTTCCTAGAAGGCGGATGGGAGCTTGAGGCTATGGGTGGACTTCTGGTTCCTAAACTTAGAGATTGTGAATATCAAGTATCCACTTTAGAGGATCAACGACTTCTTCGACCAGCTAAAGGGAGCGAGGTGGTTCTCAAAGATTGACCTCAGATCGGGTTATTGATCATACCACGATTCACTATTTTATTTCCCCCTTATGACGATGTATTAAACTGGTTTTGTATTGAAAATTACAAGTATAATAAAAAAGTTTAATCCGTGTTTGATTCAATTATTTTGTGTTTAAAATTGTTAAAAAAGGAAAAGGATGATTTTTTTGATAATTATATTGTTGGTGGAGGTGATTTGAGGACTGATGATGAAGTATAAGAAAAATGGGCCAATCTTCAAATGATCCAAGCACAACAGTGGACTCAAATTCAATATTATACTAAATCATTCATTAAAATGGGATTAAACTTTGTGGTACAGTCATAAATATAAGGTTTCATTTCATTTTAAGGAACTAAAGCCCAATTCGTCCATTAAGAGGCCCATTCAAATTGATCTGTCCAATAAAGTGAATCTACATAGGGTCAAAACCTTTTCTCTGTATTTTAAAAATATCTTTCATTATATTACATATCTTGCTGGAAATTTTTACATTGAGGTAGAAAAGGTTTTTTCCAAGAACTCTATAGTTTTGTCTAAAGTGATTTAAGACTTTTTGACTAGCCAAAACAATGGACCAAGAGGATTCTTGAAATCAGGGTGACCAAAACCACTTCCCACTTTGCCTATAAATTGGCACATTAGGCAGCCCATTTTGGAGTTCATCTAGGAGGCAAGGTGCTACCATTTTGGAGTTCAAAAGGTGTATCCCCAGCATTCCTAGAAGTTCTGGAGGCTATGGGAATTTCTACTTCAACATCTTCTTCTTCCTCCCTTCCCATGGGTTTCTAAACCCCTTGTGATCACCTTGGGAGGAACGTGATGTAATCCCGAGCATCATATTTGAATTATTTTGAATGATCTTTTTAACTCAAGGTTGTATGTTGTTTTTATAAATCCTATATTTTTATTCAATTGAGTTATATTCTGGTATGTTATTCTCAAACTCAATTGATCTTGTTTGGGGGTACCCTTTCATGTGATGTTTCACACACCGTTCATCCCTTTTACCTCCCTCATTAAATTGAGGTATTTTTGTCGATTATATTGGTAAATTGAACACAAATAAGCACTATAAAGGACATATAAATTTATTTCATGGTATCATAACGAAATTAAATACAAACTTGGATAGCATATCGAGTTTTCTGTGTGTTTCCTTGGTGAGTTTAAGTTATGAAGTTGAACACAAATCACCCAATCATTGGCAGTGTCTGGTGAATAATTGTGTTTTTTTGACTGAACCCTAGGAGGTATACTAGTATAAACTCAGTAAAATTATGGTAATAGGTGTTAAAAACTAGGTATTAAAATATCTTTACCCTTTATCTTGAATTGTTGAAGGATGAGCATCACGATACTCCCCTTGGTTGATCACGTTTAATTAATCTTGTTCATTTCAACTTTGTTTTATCACTATAGTTTTTCTATTGTAATCTTTAATCATAAAACCCAAAGTTTTATTAAATCCCATTAACCTTCTATTTTCATAAAAACCACTCTTTTTCAATTAATTAACTAAGGCTCCATTGAGAGACGACCTAGGGTTTCTTGTATACTTTAGAAATTCTTGTTAAAACTAAACAATAAATTTGACGCGCTCGATAATGTAATCAAATTTTGGTGTCGTTTCCATGGAAATGAGATCATTTCATTCCTTTATTTACTTTTATTTATTTATTTTACTTCTTAATTAGTACTCATTTCAGTACCCAACCCCCATTTGATTGTTTTTTTAGTTTTCTGTTTCTATTTTTGGTTGTTTTGTGTGTTCTTTATTTCTCTCTATCAATATTGTTCTTCTTCATATATATTTATATAATTATATATCATAACATTATATTATAATTTCAACCTTGTTAAGTGATTTTATCCATATTCAATCATATAAAAACAAACATCACAACTTATTTTCATGACTCGATCACAAAAAGAAAAAATGCTTGAATTTGACCCTGAAATTGAAGACACTTCACAAAAAAGTCAAGGAATATAGAGAAAGTCAATGAAGTAACACTGAGGAACCCCTTTTGATAATTCATGTGGCCATAAACCAATCAAAAATTAAACCCAATAAACCCCATGAAAATATAGCTTCAAATAATCGAACCTTAAAAGAACTGACCACCCCTGATGTGGAGTACCAACCTGCGCACATCCAATATCCTGAGGAAGCATCCAACATTGACCTAAGATCATGACTCATCCACCTTCTCCCTAAAATCCATGTTCTTCTTGGTGAGGAACCTCATAAACACCTTAAATATTTTTACATAGTGTGATCCACCATGAAACCCCAAAATTCATATGAGGACGTAATTAAGTTTAGGGCATTCCTTTCTCCATTGATGGTGTAGCCAAAGACTGGATATACTATCTGCCTACCACAATTGGGGGTTGGAATGACCTAAAGATACTCTTTTTAGATAATTTCTTCCCTTCCTCCTAAACTGCATCAATTAGGAAATAAATTTGTGGCATTATGCAGTCACAAGGAGAGACCCTTCATGAATACTGAGAGGGATTCAAAATACTTTTCTCAAGATGACCCCTCCACCAGATTAGTGAAAAACTATTAATCCAATAATTCTATCAGGGACTTATCCCCA
This sequence comes from Viscum album, assembly GCA_963277665.1. Classification (NCBI taxonomy): domain Eukaryota; kingdom Viridiplantae; phylum Streptophyta; class Magnoliopsida; order Santalales; family Viscaceae; genus Viscum; species Viscum album. The sequence goes on along the minus strand of OY728137.1, from coordinate 281,837,590 downwards.
TGAATCATGGAATTATTGATGTTGCAGCTGGTGGTGCCCTAGTTGATAAAACTCTTTCCACCGCTCATTACTTAATATCCAACATGGCTCAAAATGCACAACAATTTGGTACACGAGAAATTGCACCAACCTGAGGAGTTCATGAGTTAGTTATTCTTCCCTAGAACAAATTGTATATAATAAACATGATGAGATTCATACCTTTTTAAGGCAATTGTCTGAAGAACAAGGTAACTCTCACTCTTCTTCAGTTCCATTACATTATGGTATTTTCTCTGACAATACTCATTTTTCTGACCAGTTCCCACAACTTCAAGATTCACCTGAGTCTTGTGCAGTCATGTTCCTAGGGTTTCCATACCAACAATCACCTCCCTTCAAGAAAGATCCATTCAGGCCCAATCCAAACCTCAGGTGGCAATCACAACACTAGTACCAACAAGGTGGAAACTCAAGCTACCCCAAGAAGAATTGGTATCAACATGTCCAAGGTATGAAACCTTCATATCATTCAACTTCTCAAAACAGAACTCCACCTCCTCCCAAATATGAACCAAGACTCAAGGATATGGTGAAGAAAATGGTAACCTAGAACCTACAATTCCAACAAACTTCACTATCATCTATTCAAGACCTACAAACTCAAGTGGGAAAATTGGTGAACACCATCGGTGAGCTTAAGATGCAAGGAGCTGGACAACTACCATCCCAACCCATTTACAATCTAAAGGATAAATGTAATATATGTAAAATTACACATCGTAGTGGTAAATAAGTTTCACCTTCTACTGATTATACTCAACAGGTATGTCCCCCTCTTGAAAACACTCTTTCCTAACCCTCAAAGATTTCAAGTAATGAAAAAAATACAAAAAGGTTAATCAAATTATCATTGATTATTCAAATGAACAATACATTCCTATTCCTTTCCCCCAAAGACTCTCTAAATCTAAGAAGATTTTTGATAATGATATTGATAAATAAATAATGGATACATTTAAAAAGGTACAAGTTAAAATTCCTTTATTGGATGTAGGTAAACAAATTACTCAATATGCCAAATTTCTTAAAGAGATTTTTACACATAGAAAGATACTGAAGGGGAATGAGATATTCAATTTGGGAAGGAATTTCTTATCCTTGATTCAACCATCAATTCCAACCAAATGCAAAGATCTAGGAACATTCATGATACATTGTACCATAGTGGAAACCTTTTTTCTGATGATATGCTAGATTTAGGTACTTCTAATAATGTAATGCCTCACTCTATGTATACTTCTCTACAGGATGGAGAGAATAAACCAATAGGCATTGTCATTAACCTTTCTAACCGGAGTACAACACGTCCAATATGAGTGATAGAGGATTTCCTTGTCAGAGTGAAGAATCTCTTCTTCCCCGTTGATTTCTACATTCTTGAGATGGAATATACCCAAACCCAAGGACATGCCCCTCTCATAATTGAGAGGACATTCCTCAAAATAGCATGGGTGATCATCAATGTTCACAATGGTATGTTGTCTATGGAGTTTGGTGGAGAAAATGTTGGTTTTAATATCCTTGAGTCTATGAAACACCCCATTGAAGAGCACTCCACTCTTCCTTTCTATTCTATGGAACTCCTCTCAAATGATGCAAACACACACAATTCTGTCCTCAACCCATACTCTGATTCATTTTCCACTTATTCACCCTTGGATTATTTGATTTTTGAGTCATGTTTTGAGTGTTCTATGGGTTTTGAAAAGTGTAAATGTTGTTATTTAATTTTTGAGTGTGTTCATTCTGAGGTACCCATAACCGTCAATGATTTTGAAAATCTCATTTCAATAGATTCACTATCTTTAGAGAATGAACATGAGAAGATAGATAGTTTAAAGGACCTCACTCCTCATAAACCACATCCTTCAATCCAGAAACCCAAGACGTTGAAATTAAAACAACTTCCATCTAATTTAGAATATTCTTATCTTGAGGGTATTGGTCATTTCCCCATCATTATTGCAAATAACCTCTCTCTACAACAGGAATCAAAACTATTCAACCTTTTAATAGAGTGTAAAAAGGAAATAGGATGGACATTGTCTAATATTACTGAGATTATCCCATCAATTTTTATGTACCATATACTTTTGGATGATGAGGCTAAGCCAGTGAGACTATCTTAATGTTGGTTAAATCCCACTCTCCTTGAAGTGGTAAAATTGGAAGTCAGTAAATTATTTACTGTTGGGATCAGTTATCATATATCTGATATTAAATGGGTTAGACCAACACAAATTGTGCTAAAAAAATAGGAATAACAATTTTTTCAAATGAATGGAATGAATTGGTTTCAACATGTGTTCAAAACAGTTAACAAACTTTTATTGACTGTCATCAACTGAATCAAGACATACGGAAGGACCACATTCATCAACCATTCATTGACCAAATGATATAATGATTGGATGGTAATTCCCATTATTTTTTCCATGAAGGATATTCATGTTATTTCCAAATCCATATATCCCCTGAGGATCAAGAAAATACAACATTTACCTATCCATTCGGCACATTTGCATACAGAAGGATTCCATTTAGTCTATGTAATGTTCCTAGTACTTTTCAGCGATATATGTTGACTGTTTTTTGAGTACATTGAGAGTTTTATGTAATTCTTTATGGATGATTTCACAGTATATGGTTCTTCTTATGATGATTTTTTGGAACACCTAGGTTCTATCCTTCGTCGCTGCATTCAAATAGATCGTGTTTTAAATTATGAGAAATGTCATTTCATGGTTGAGCGAGGGATAGTTCTTAGGAATATCATTTCAAATAAATGAATTCAAGTTGATAAATATAAAATTTAATTAATTACATCCCTTCCATATCCAAAATGTGTTTTTGTGGTGCGATATTTCTTGGCTGATGCTGGTTTTTACTATCAATTCATTAAACACTTTAGTAAGATTGGACTTCTCTTGTCCTGATTATTACAAAAGGATTCTGAGTTTGTGATTGATAAAAAATTTGAGGATACATTAAATTCACTAAAAAGGAGTCTTACGTCACCTCTCATCATTCTAACCACCAAGGTGTTATATCCCCTTTGATCTTATGTGTGATGCTTCTAACTTTGCGGTTGGGGAAGTATTATCACAAAGGGTTGAGAAGGCTCCTCGTGTCATTGTGTATGCCTCACGTACCCTTGAAACAACCTAAGAAAACTACACAACCACTAAATATTAACTTCTTTATATTTTTTTTCCTTGGAAAAATTTTGTTCATGTCTTATCGAGTTAAAAATCATTGTCTTTTCTGATCATGTTTCCCTTCGTTTTCTCCTAAAGAAACCTAAAGATAAACTCCATCTCATTCAGTGGATGCTCCTCATATAGATGTTTGACCTTGATATTAGAGAGAATATAAGAGTGTAAAATGTGGTAGATGACCACATTACTAGGATTTCCCCACTATTGGACCACCATGTTGACTCCCCCTCCCCATTAAATAATTCTTCCCTCATGAGAACCTTTGTGATGTTGTCAGCCTTACCCCTTGCTATGTGGGAATTGTGAATTTTCAAGAAACATATAAGGTCTTCACTAATTTCAGCACTTCACAATCCTAGAGTCTTAAGCATGATTCTCGATGGTAAATTTGGGATGACCCATATTTGTGGAGAATTTTTGGTGACCAAGTAGTTTTTCGGTGTGTCCCTGACCATGAGTTCATCCCTGTTTTGACCTTCTGCCACAGTTTGGCCTATGGGGGCCACTTTGGCTCTCAACATCAAGCTCGAAAGTTCCTTGACTCAAGAATTTATTGGCCAACATTTTATAGGTATTCCCATAGATTTTTCAAGTCATGTAGTCATTTTCAATTCACAGGGAATATATCTAAGAGGAATGAAATTCCCCAACATCCCATGTTATTCTGTGAAATTTTTGATGCATGGGGCATTGACTTCATGGGGAATTTTCCAAATTCATTTTGCTTTTTTAATATATTATTGGATGTTAACTATGTATCTAAATGGATGGAAGAAAAGGCCACTAGGACCGATGACACTCGATTGGTTGTGGATTTTGTGAGGTCCCAAATTTTCAGAAGTTTTGGTTTACCTAGATTCATCAATAGTGATCAGGGTTCACATTTTTTGTAATCACATCATAAAAAACGTGATTTGTATGTATGTGGTTGTTCATAAACTATCTACAACAGATCACCCCCAAGCTAATAGAAAAGAAAAAAAATCTAAAATCATGAAGTTAAGGGAATCTTGGAAAAAAATGGTACAACCCAACAAGAAAGATTAAAGTTTGTTCATGGATTATGCAATTTGGGCATACCATACATCTTTTAAAACCCCAATAAGAATGTCATCAAATAGAATTGTGTTTGTGAAGGCTTTTAACCTAGTGAAGGTAGAACACCATCCATATTTTCATGTTAAACAATGTAATATGAATCTTTCAGATGAAGTTGAGCATAGGAAGCTATAGATTCAAGAGTTGGAAGAAATTTGACGTGATGACTATGATAAATCCTAAATCTATAAAGAGAAGACAAAGTCTATCCATGATAGCATGATTCATCTATGGAAGTTTCATATTGTTGAGATGGTTCTCATGTACAGTTCTAGGCTAAATCTCTACCCAGGTAAGTTTCGTTTTCGATGGCTTGGTCCTTATACTGTTACTGTTGTTTACCCTTTTGGTGGCATACAAGTTTTGCATGATAAGTGTGAAAAAAGGATTACTCTCAATGGGAAAGGCTCATACACTTCTATGAGAATTCTCCAAAGCATCTCGTGGTGGAAATCCAACTGATAGATTCCACATATGACACCACTTAGCAGGTTCTACATTCTACCTACCTTTTTTACTTGTCTATTTATTTAAAATATTTTCATTGGGGAAAATGTAACTTTTAGGTGTGGGGGAGGGTTACATGTCATAGTTATGATTAAAAAAATCAAAAAAAAAACAAAAAAATGTGTTTAAATTTTTTATTTCCTTTTCCTTATTTTGGGTTTTTAGATAAAATTAGATCTTAAAAAGAATAACCAAAATCATTTCTCATGCTTGAGTCGGTTGTGTGGAAAATTCCATTTTTTTGGAAAAATGTTTTTCAAATGAATGTTGATATGAAATAATTTTCTATAATTTGTATTTTCAAATCATTCTATGGTGTTTAAGGGATATTTGAATCTCATGACTTATTATCACTATCCAATATTTTAAACCCTTGACTGAGATAAATTCTAATTCTTTTATTGAATATTCTTCCTTTTAATCACTTTCATGAGAGTCTTGGGTCATCTAGAGAATCTATAACCTGACTTGATTCTGTTTGAAGCCATAAGATTCTAGTATGCCACATTCATGATAGAGGAAATTGTTCTTTGAAAATCACTTTGTACAACTATCCTCTACTTTCAGACACATTTACATTTTATCCTTCCTAAGACTTAGAGACCATGAAATACCTGTTAGGTATCCACATTACAAGATAATTTATCCCTACCTACCCATATCTTGTGTATATTCTTGTTTATTTTCAGCAAGTGTGGGTTTGAGGGTGTTTCCATGGGAATTCTGGGGAGAGAATCATTATTATGGGTTGATATAAAGGGTGCCTACATTTTCCTTGGGCAATGAGTTCACAAGATATATTACATAATTGTTGTACAAATTTTTCAATCTTTATCTACAAAAAATATATACACATAAAAATAGTTTTTTACATTGAAAAAAAAACAAAATAAATAACTGGAGAAAAGAGGATGTTTACTCATTATTATTCACTACATGGTTGTGACCCACAAATATGGAATGTGGGGAGAGTGAGTTGGAAGTGATATAATTTGTGAGGTGTTGAGTGTGTACATTCCCTGTGAAAACTTGTTGAATTTTGACTTGTTTTATACATAATAGAATAAACACTCCTTTTCAGCCTCATATTTTTAAACATTAAATCCTACCTACCCTTGAACCTCAGAACAACCTGTTGGAAGTACTCTTGAGTAGCACACTAGTTTCTACCGGAAGAGAACATAGAATATTGGAAAGAATATTGTAAGATCACATGAACAATGAGAAAAGATCCTAACCCCACTTTCATATGTTCCTTGATTTAAGAGGGTAAATTTTTAGGTGATGTAGTTTGCGAAATATTTCATGGGTGAATAAATGATGTTCAAAAAATTTGAATGTGAGAAAAGTAAAATGATAGGAAAATTGATTCAATAAATGAGACATGATGAATTACATTTCAAAAGAATATTATGTGTTTTCACACCTTTGATTTAGGAATGGGAAATGATTAGTATATTATACTTTTCCCATGAGTTAAAATGTTTAGGTGTGGGGGTGTGATCGTACCATGATTCACTATTTTATTTCACCCTTATACCAATGTATTAAACTGGTTTTGTATTAAAAATTACAAGTATAACAACAAATTTGACTCCATGTAAGATTCAATTATTTTATTTTTAACACTATTAAAGGAGTTCATGTAACTTTTTTTGATAATTATATTGTAGTTGGAGGTGATTTGGAGGACTCATGATGAAGTCCAAGAAAAATGGGCCAATCTGAACATGATCCAAGCACACTAGTGGACTAAAACGAATGCTACTACAAAAATGTACATTCAAATGGGATCCAACGTTTTGGTCTGGTCCTAAATTTAATTATCTCTATTCCATCCGAAGGAATCTAATCCCAATTCGTCCATTTAGAGGTCCATTCAAACTGATCAATCTAATAAAGTGGATCTACACGACGTCAAAACTTTGCCTCTGTATTTTGGAAATATCTCTTACTATATTCCATATCTAGCCTAAAAATTTTACATGGAGGTATAAAATGTGTCATAAAAAATCTATAGATTTTTCTAAAGTGATTTATGATTGTATAACCAGCCAAAACCATGGAACAATAGGATTCTTGAAATCAAGGTGCCCAAAACCACTTCCCACTTTTCCTATAAATTGGAACCTTGGGCACCCCATTTTGAATTTAGACCTCGAGGCAAGTTGATGCCATTTTAGAGTCCCAAAGGTGTCTCCAAATAATTTATAGAAGTTCTTGAGGATATGGGAAGTGCTACTTCAGAATCTTATTCTTCCTCCACTCCCATGGGGTTATAAACCCCTTATGATCACCTGGGGAGGAACATGATGTAATACCAAGATTCATACTTGTATTATTTGGAATGAAATTTTTAATTCCAGGTTGTATGATGTTTTTATTCATCCTATATTTTTATTTAATTGAGTTATATACATTTATGATATACTCATACTCAAATGATCATGTTTGGGGGTACCCTTTCTTGTGATGTTTCACACACTGTTCATCCCTTTTTCCTCCCTCATTCAATTGCGGTATTTGTGTGGTTCATATTGGTTAATTTAACTTGTATAATAAATTTAAAGTCCATGTACATTTATTTCATTATATCAAAAATAAGTAACATACAAACCTAAAAAACACATCAAGTTCTTTGTGTGTTTCCTTGGTGAGTTTCAGTTATGAAGTTGAACAAAAATCACCCAATCATCGGCGGTGTTCGGAGAATCATTGGGTGTTTTTGACTGAACCCTAGAAGGTATCCTAGTATAAACTCAGTAAAATTATGGTAATAGGTGTTAAAAATCTGGTATTAAAATATCTATACCCTTTCTCTTGAAGAGATGAAGGATGAGAATCACGATGCTCCCCTGGGTTGATCACGTTTAATTAATCTTGTTCATTTTAACATTGTTTTATCGCTTTAGTTTTTCTATTGTAATATTTAATCATAAAACCCCATGTTTTATTAAATCCCATTCCCCCTCTATTTTCATAACCAAAACCATATTTTTAAATTAATGATCTAAGGATCCGTTGAGAGATGACCTAGGGTTGCTACTATACTGCAGAAATTCTAGTTAATACTAAACAACTAATTTAACACACTCGACAACACGATCAACTATCATCAGCTTTGGGTATGGGATGAAGACGTACCGAAGATAGACTTCAGATCTTGGTATGGCTACTATGTGTTTTTTATGCCTTTGGTCATGACCAAATCCCCAATAGTGTTTATGCGACTCATGAATAGGATCTTCTAACCTTACATCGATCGTTTTTTGGTGGTCTTCATTGAAGACATCTTGGTGTATTCGGCATCGGAGAAGGAGCATGATACACACCTACGGATAGTCTTGGATACACTCTAATAGAACCAGCTTTATGGTAAGATCTCTAAGTTTATGTTCTGAATTCGATAGGTCCACTTTTTAGGACACGTCGTCTCAAAGGCTAGAGTTTTAGTGGATCTGAAAAAGATAGAGGCAATGCTTTTCTGAGTGCCACCTAGGATCATGACTGAGGTACGGAGTTTCATGGGCTTGGATGGATACTACTGAAATTTTGTACCAAAAAATTTTCAGAGTAGCAGCACCTTTATCAACCTTAACACATAAGGGAAAAACCTTAGTGTGGATGAATAAGTACTAGAAGAGTTTCTAGGAGCTGAGGTGGATACTAAAGAGTTCCCATATCTTGAGACTACTAGAAGAGTGATTTGGATATGTAGTTTTCTACGATGAATCTAGGACTGGAATGTGTAGTTTACTAATGTATGAGTGAGTTATGATCACCTATAGCTCATGGTAGTTGATACATCATGATCAAAACTACATGACCCGTGAACAAGAGTTAGTAGCAGTGGTCTTTACCTTGAAGATATGGTGGAAATACTTTATAAGTGAACAGTTTACCATCTACTCCCACCACAAGAGTCTCAAGTATATATTCTCACAGAAGGACATGAACATGACATAGTGGTGATGAATATAGTTCCTCCAAGACTATGACTTTGATATAGTATATCCTCTTGGGAAGGGTAACTTAGTGGCATACGGTCTCAACTAGAGGTCTGGCTTACAGCTGCTGAGTGAGGCGACGAAGCAGCTAGCTGCGATGCATATATCCTTCATGAATGATGATGGAGCTGCTTACCTTCAAAAAGAATATTTCACTCCTCCACTCTTAAAACATGTTAGGGAGGCACAACTTGTGGATGTTGACTGCAAGAACCTACATGCTTAGTTATCCTCAGGACAAACTTCAGATGGATTTTAGATAGGTTGGGAGAAAGTCATTCCTATTAGATGATGAAATGCAGTACTAGTGATGTTTCTAGATTAATTGTTGAGGGAGTTCCATACATCCCCTTTGTTGGTACATCCTAGTGTGGAAACGATGTATGAAGACCATTGATGTCAGTAATAGTGTCCAGGGATAAAGAAAGCAGTAGTAGTGTTCATTTCACGACGCCTCACATGTCAGCAAGTGAAGGCCAAGCTTCAGGTCCCAAAAGACTTGGCATAGCCACTTGATGTACCAGAATGGAAGTGGGATGGTATCTCCATCGACGTCATTACAGGTTTACCATGCACATATAGGGTCCATGATTCTATCTGGGTGATTATTGACTCACCCACCCAGTCGGCTCACTTCCTACCCATCTAGGAGCATGAATCGGTAGACGGATTGAGACGCCTCTACATCTAGGAGATAGCATGGCTTCACAGGGTGCCTTCGATGATCGTATCAGACCATGATGCGTGATTTACATCCCGGTTGTGGAAGAGATTGTAGGAGGTGTTTGAGTCTCAACTGCGCTTGAGCAAAACTTTTCATCCTCAAACGGATGGTCAGATAGAGTGTACCATACAGAACTTGGAGGACATGCTTCATGCTTTATTCCTTGATTTTGGTTGTATTTGGTAGGACCAAGTAACACTGGTGGAGTTTTCATACACAAACATCTATCACTACACCATTGGAATGAAACTGTTTGAGGCCTTGTATGAGTGGCCACACAAATCACCTCTATATAGGATAGACCTAGGGGAGTCATCACTCATTGGTCCAGAGTTCGTACGGGCTAACACTGAGAAGTTTCGTATCATCCAAGAGCATATGAATACTACATAGAGAAGGCATAAATATTATACTGATAAGATATGGAGACACATGGAGTTCGGGGTGGGAGACCATGTTTTCCTTTGGGTCTCACCCCAATGAGGATTGTAGAGATTTGGCTGGGGTGGCAAGTTATCTCTGAGGTTCATCGAACCTTTAGAGATCCTCAATAGAGTTGGTGAGGCGGAATAACACCTAGATATTCCTCTAGAGATGCACCAAGTTCACAATATTTTTCACATGTTGTAGCTAAGGAGGATTGTGAAAGATCAATCGCACATCATCGACTAGGGCGAGATGGAAATTGAATATGGAGCGATGTTTGCAGAGTTCTCGGTGAGATAGAGTATCGAAAGGAGTGGTTCCTTCGTGGATGGTTGATTCCACTAGTGCATGTTGGGTGCAAGAATGAGAATATCCAAGAGAGCACATGGGAGTGGTAGGCTTTGATTAGTTCTCAGTACCCCCGTTTGTTTTATTAGACTTTTTTGGGTCTTTTAGGGACATAAAGCACTAAGGTTGGGAGAATGTAATGTCCCAAAATTTCTGTATATTTTTTTTTAAAATTTTTATGGAATTATTTTGAAACCAAACTCTTTAATGAAACTTTATTTTGAGGCTCGGTGATCCCGGAATGTAATTTTGATTTTTTTTTTAAGTTCACTTAAGTAAAAGTGCAAGTGGGTTTTCCTAACTTCTGAACTGGTGCTCAGATAAAAAATCTAAGGGCACCGTTTGAACATAAAATTCTAGTATTCTCCTAGAAAATATGTAACTTCAATCAGAAAGGGTTGGTTTGAAAAGTTAATTTTTTTACTTTTTGAAAAATAATAAAAGAAATAAAAAAAGTTATTCTATTTTCTTTTGCACTGTTGAGCGGTGGATAGCAGCACTGCGGTGCAGCAAAGAGGCAACAATGAGGTTCATTAAAGGAAGCCCCTTAATGAATTATTAAGGTACTATATAAAAATTCTTTAATTGAAGTGTAAAGTCTACATTGATTCATAAAAGAAATAGTGTAACGTTGCAATGCCACAATGTAATAGAAATGTTGTGACGTTTTTAATTTTATGGAATAAAGTGTTGGCGAATTGAGGGTTAAATGGTGGATAATTATCTGATGAACCACCAGCGATTTTTCTCTCCAAAGAAGAACGAATAATGCCAACGGAACATTAACAACTTTGATGCACCTCTAAGAATTGATTCGAGAATCAATGAATTCCTTCATCATCTTGAACCTTTGTGGGATGACTACTTCAACGTCAAAATGCTTCATGGTAGGGGGTTTATTTGTTTTTTTCCCCATTCTTCTATTTAAACGACAAATGTGGATCAACCCATGAACAGGTTGATCCATAGATCGTCCATTCTTGTGGGAGGGTGATGGTACTTGGGTTTTCAATTCTAGATTGAATTTTTGTTGATAGAACATCCTTCCCAAGCCTCCCATGATTTAAACTACTAACACAGAGGGTGAAGGATGACATGAACAAGGCCTGACCCCCCTCCGCCTTGTGCGTTCTTGGTGGAAGAATTTTTGAAATGGAGGGAAGGTAAGTTCGAGGCCTTCTTAGGGAAGGAGATGCCCCACAGAGGATGTAGGCATAGTTGGTGCGAAGAACGGACCACCGGTCTGGACCTGGTGGCCCGTAGTGGCATCCGCAAGTGGGTGGAAGCACACCACGATGGCGTGTCAGAGGAGGATATCACAGCCAAATCGAGCCGTAGCGAATCATGAAGATCTTCCAGCAAGGTCAGAGGCTAGCGACAAAGATGAGGCCCCTCGGTCGCGTCGGTGGAGTGGCCCGCAATAGTGGGCCACGCTCTTAGGGGGCACGCGGTCTCCCGACCGCGACCGGGAATCCGGGACGGCCGCGTCACAGCCGGGTCGTGGTCACTTGACCGTAGTATAGGAAACATCCTTATGTTGACCACGAGGAGAGTAGGGAGCTGGACACAACTTCCAACTATATCTCAACCAACAAACTGGTCCACCTTCACTGGGTCGGACCCGCCCTTGTGGGCCAAACCCACCCCATTGAGCTGAAACCGCCCTTATAGGCCAGACCCATGACCTAATGGACCAGACCTAGGTTGGTCCAGTTCTGGTTTCAGTCAAGTCTATGGGCCTAGGTTGGGTTGGTGGGATTAGGTCAGGTCGGCTGACTCAGGCCAAGTCGGGTTGGACCAGACCCACACCCCACCGACCCCTTTTTAGAAAAACATTAATATCTTGAAAATCGGGCACCCGATTGACGATCCATTTGCAGCGTTGGAACACCCACGACAAGGAGGATCTTTTTTAATAACCTATGGATGATTTTATGGATGTTTAAATTCGATGAATGGATTGAATATTGGTTCTTCAGAGATCAAGAATTCTACGTGCCGAAACCCTATGGCTATCTAAGACCTAAAGACTACTGACGAGCGACCCTATGTGGATCGAATACTGTTACCCATTAGAAATAGACTTCTATTTGGCCTAGAAATCCCATGGTGGGGAGCAGCTTCTGTGTGACCCGGCAAACCCACAGTACTCAACAGGAGGAGTACCTCAGTATGACCATAAGTGGGAAGCAGCTGATGTGTGACCGGGCATGCCCATAGTGGTGAGTGGATTTTGTGTGACCCAGCATACCCATGGTACTCATCAGGGATGAGTACCAAAATAGTCCTAAGGTTAGTGGGAAGAAGATTCTGTGTTACCTGGCAGGCCCCTGTACTCATTGAGGAGGAGTTCTCCCACAGCCCATGGTGTTTGATGATGTGACTAATGGTCTTAATTTCCTACTCTATAAAATACCTGGTGTGAGATATCTTCCTTCGTGATCATTCGTGGTGATCATACTGTGTGGTTATTTTGTGCATATCTTTGTGGTATTTCCTTTTTGGGGTCCTCGTTGAGTATATTATTACTCACCCCTACACAAGCTTCGCCCGCACGTGTTGTGTCTAGTGTAGACGACTGCTTCCTTGAAGGAGGACTTGGTGGCCTAGGATTTGGTGGTTCCCAATGAGACCTGGTGGGTGGGGTGTACTTCTACGGCTTCCAGTAGTTACACTATACTTACCCATCATGTGGGGTTTTCATCAGATGGCTATCAAGAGTTCTTTTTTTAATTTCTTTTTTTCCAGTTATTCTTTTGTTGGGTTTGTATTTTGACCCATTTGACTTTCAGTTGTACTTGTACTTAGGGGTTGTTTAGTGGCAAGCTTATTTACATTTCCTTCTTTGGGACGTCTTTGTGTGTGCCAACATACAAGTACTCAGGAAAATGCCTCCCACTTACAGGTTGACGCCTTCGATGCTAGTCGCCAACCCCAGGCCTTCAGGAGGCGGGCTTGGGGTATGTCACGAAATGGGCCCCAGGGGACGGGTTGTGAAAAGTAATTTTCTTCCAATCATTTGAAACTTCATTATTCTAGACAAAGCATCACCACTTATTTTTGTTTTTTCCATTTTTTAGGGTCTTTAAGGATTTGATTATACGTTAATGAGTGTTTGAATGAAGGGAAATGAAGGGTTAAAGGGTTTGTTAGTCAATTTACATGTAGAGATGATATACAATTTAATTTGTTTATGAAAATTGAGGTGTCACACAGTAATGTTCATGGTTATTATTTCTAAGAGTAGGTTATGTGTTCTATTGGATGTGATAATTACTCAAAATGGAGGCATAACAAAAAAATTTAAATAAAAAAATAACATGTTTACTTTATGTACAAGAGATATAGTATAAAATATTATTTTGTTAAATTTAACTTTCCTAATTCTGAATTAATAAAATTAAATTTTTCTTTAGAAAAAAGTTTTATAAAAATATATTCTAATTGTTTTTATGTGCACAAAAATTCTAAATAGATATCCTTTTTTGGGCATGATATCTCAATCAATGATTTCTTAAATCAATGTGCTATGTTCTTAAATGGTTTAATGGATTCATTGAAATGATGATAGCACTAGTGTTATTACAAATTATTGGAACTTGATTAAAGTTAAATCCAAAAAATCAATTATGGTGTGTTTTATCCACAACACAAGTACACAAAAACATTCTGCAGAAATATATTCAGATTTAATAGTTGATAGTTCTATATAATGTTGCTTCTTACTTGACCAAGACACCAGGGATTTAACCAGAAAATGATAGGTTCCTAAGGATTTTTTCATATCTAATATAAATCTAGAAAAATAAACATATGAATATGAAATTAAGTTTAAATATGTGGTTTCAAAAAAATAAGAGATAGAGTTATGGTTCATTTTAGATATCTTAAAATTATTTTTGCGTCAACAAAATGTGATTATTTTGGATTAGATTGAAATATTTAAAAATGGCATACTGAAAACATAATATTTGGTCTACTTATAGTAAGTTAAAACAAACCTCCAATGATTCCTCTATACAACTTGTTATCAATTGGTTTTCCAGTTTCATCCAAGTCATGTTTGATATTGGAAATCATAGGAGATGAGTAGTTATTAATTTTTTGAAGTCAAAACATCATAAGTATGTCAATTATGTATATTATATCATTTAAAATATTTCCAAAATATTTTTGATAAACATGAAATCCTATAAAATAGTTTAGTTCTCCCATCATACTCATTTCAAATTATTTTTTCATATGTTTTGAAAATTTATTGCACAATTTTTGATTTTTTGATTAAAAAATAACATCATATACATATATTTTTAAAAGAAAATATCCAATAAAATTTTTTATTAAATAAAATAGGATTTATTATTACTATTCTAACACCTTTTGATAAAAGAAAATAACTTAATCTTTCATACCATGCCCTTGAATCTTTTTTATGTACAAATAGAGATTTTGTAAGTTTAAACTTATAATTTTAAAAATGTGGATCTCCAAAACCATAATGTTTTTTAAACTAAACATACTCTATTAAAAATAAGTTTTAAAAGGAAGACTTAACTTTAATATGATATCAAGTAAAATTAATACAGGATGCATATTCTAGAAGGATTCTAATATATTCTAATATTGTTATGGGAGGAAAGGTCTCTTCATAATCTATTCCTTCTTCTTGATTATATTATTTGGAAACAAATATACATTAATTTCTAGTTATTATACTATGGTCATCTTGTTTATTTTTTAAACAGATTTTGTTCCAATTATAGGATAGTTCAAGGGTATTTCAACTGGGTACCATACCTTCTTTCATTTTAATTGGTTAGGATATTCTATCGTTGTTAAGAACCAACTATAATCAGATAGGTAATCTTCTACAGATTTATATTCTTATTGACATAAAAATGCATATAATTACAATAAATCTCCAAATTTTCTTTTATGTCTTACTCCTCCATCAAGATTTCTTATAACTTTTTATAAAGGATGGACTTTAAGTTTTATATGTTCTCTAGGAAACGAACTTTCCATTTCACTAGTGTCTATACTTATTGAGTATTATTTAAAGTAATAAATTTCCAATTCATCATCATTTTTTAATTAAGGTGAGGTTAATATCTTATGGTTTTTACTGAATCACTTATATCATTAATTTGAATCATTTTGGGATCTAAAAGATCACATTCATCAAATTTTACATGAGTTGATTCTTGAATAATCCTTGAACTTTTACTAATAACCCTATAATATTTGTAAGTAATAGAATATCCTAGAAAGATAACTTCATTATACTTTGGATAAAATTTTCCAAGGTTATCTTTGGTGTTAATGATGTAAACCATACATCCAAATATATTGAAGTATCCTACCTTGGAATTTCCATTATTCCACAACTAATATAGTGTTTCCTTTAAGATATGCCTTATTAGTACTCTATTAAGTATATAACTTGTTGTGTTAATTTACTCATCTCATAAATGAGTGGGCATGTTATATTCACAAAACATCTTAATAATCATCATTTCAAAAATACCATTCTATTGAGGTGCCTTGGGGGGTAGAGAATTTCTGTTTAATTCCTTGATTAGAGAAAAAAGAATTTAATTCATGATTTGGAACTCACATCCATGATCACTTTTCAAAGACACAATTCAAACGTCTTTTTCATTTTTCAAAAGTTTATAGAAATTATTAAACAAATTATAAGCTTCATTTTTATGTCTTAAAATTTAAACCCATGTAACGCTTGAAAAATTGTCAACTAACTTGTGAAAAATGACATACGAGAAAGACTTATAGTTCTAGTTGGTTTGAATAAATCCATATAGATAAGCTCAAAAGTTCTAGAAGTTGAATCTTTTTTAATTGGTTTGAAATATAATTTATGTTTCTTTCCAATTTGGCATGCATCACATAGTTTTTTATATCCAATTTGTGATTTGGAAAGTCAGAAATATAATTTATTTTAGACAAGTTTCTCAAAGAATGAACATTTTAATTTCCAGGACTTCTATACCAAATCCATGATTCATCAATTTTAAAATATAAAAAGGTTACATTTTTTCTACACAAGGAATTAATATTTAGTGAGTATTCATTTTCTATTCTATGAGATTAAAACTTGAAACATTATCTTTAAAACTATGCAAGAATTGATAGAATAATCAATAGAATAATCATCATCGCAAATTTTAGAAATACTTATCATGTTTTTCTTCAAGTGTTAAATGTAATAAAATTTATTGATGATAATAAACAGAGGATTTCAAAATTATCTAATACAAACTGTATTTCCTTTTATTTTTTCACCAAAAATGACATATCCTCAATCTAATTTGGATAGAGAATGGAAGTTGTAGCAGCATTCACTCATATGTCGTGAGTAACCACTATCAATAAACCATTTTTTATTAATTTTCATGCGGTCAGTTCCCTATAATGAAAAATCAGTTAACAAAATCTTTGGTACTTAAATAATTTTAGGTCTATGAATATCAGCTATAATAGATCTAGGTATTGAGACGTACTTTTTTTTTTAAAAAATGTGTAGTTTGAATAGAAAAATATTTTGAATGAAAAATAAATTAAAAACACAAAATTGAGGATTTATTTAAATAAAAAAATTTGTAAAATATTCCTATTTCACCAAAATAAAAAAAATTATCCTTTAGAAGATATTTAATTTAATATTAGGGAACAAAATATTTTCTATAAATATTAAACCTTTCACATTGGCTTCCAATTCCATTTTTTCTAGGTTGATTTTGACTAATAGTTTTGTTCAAATAATATTCTCCATTTTTAAAGAAACTGGAAGCATCTTTAATGTTCTGGAATTCCATTGGTAGGTTTTCAATCGTTTTGACATGTTCAGTATTCACAAAAGTAGATTTTCACATTATATTTTTCAAGTCTCAAATCTGATTTTTCAGATTCCCTTTGTCACTAATAATTTCATTATAATAATTTTGAAGGGATTAATTTTTATTTTTTAGGAATTTATACTTGATTTCTCATATGGTGTATTACTCATTTAATTCCTTATGTAAGGAATTTTTATTTTTTGATTCACAGACTTGCTAATAAGAATAATATGAGTGTACCTAATCTGATTTTGTTATAAAGCATACGTCGGACTTTTTATTTTTAGATTTGGATTAAAATTATAATGTTTTTAGTTTTTTAGAATCTTCAGAAGAACTCGATGATTCCTTTAAATACTTTTTGGAATTCTTGTATTTGTTTTTCAAGGAATATTTATTTTATATCTTATTATCTTCTATATGTTTTGGAAAATCATGCTTGATGTGTCCCAAAATTATCCATTCATAGCATCTCAACTCTTTAGAGTTGTCAACATTATTTCTGTTCTTATTTAAGATCTTCTGAAACATATCCTCTTGTTATAAAACATATTGACCTTTTGATAAAATTGATCAATATCATCATTTGATTAATATTTTCAAGAGAATACTTCTCCTTAATATGATTTCGATATGTATATGCCATTTATTTTTCTATCATATTTATATGAAGATACTTTCAAGGAAGAATTTTCCTTCTTGATAATTTTATGTTCTTCAGTTCCCGATTATACTTCAGCTATATACATCATAAGAGTCCAGATGAGATCTTTTATCCTGAAATTTTTAAATTATATAGATTTTTTAGTAGCTGATATTCTACTCCACATATGGGTAATACTATGAATACATTCAATTCCTATTCCGGCTCGGTGATATGCTTTTCTAGAGTAGTAGTGATTTCCAAAATCTCAATTAGTATTCAATTTAGTTGATTAATTATCTCTCCTTATGCCATTTTAAATGTGTCGAACTTAATCACAGATATATCATATCTAAGAGATTTAACATTATTAGTGACCTCATATTATACTACTAAATTATTCTATATTTCATGTGTAGTATGACATTGAGAGGTCCGGTAGAACTCATATAGTCTTAACCCACAGATGATAGAATTCATATCTTTAGAGATCAAATCATAATTTTCTTCAGATACAACATCCCATGTTTTAGGTTCTATCTTAGGAATTTCTTTAAGACTAATTGGTTGGAGATATAATTTTGGGTCATGTAATCTCCTAAGCCTATGGGCCATGTAATCTCTGAGCCTACAGGCCCTGTAAGGTTTCCCCCTTATCCATTTAAAGGGGGTCATAAAAAATCAATAAAAATGAAGGCCTTCAGGACATTCAAAAGTTATGGAGATTTGTTTATTAATATAAATTATCGGTTATCTTCTGTAGAATATATTTGAAGATAGTTCATTGTACCTCAACCTTTGATTTTTGTGAACATGATATTCATTTGAAAGATACCAATTTTTTTCCAACAAAATGACCGACAGAATAACTCAAGAGAGGAGTGTATTGATTTCTTAAAAATTTCTTGAATATTAGACCACCTTCTTAAAAGTCTATAAGTTCAATTCTTTCCTACTAAGTATTTGTAGTGGAAATGTAAAAACATGAAAAAATAAAATTGAAAAAAATATTTATAGTGGTTAGGGGAATATAAATCTCCCATTCCACTCCATAAATTCTCTGATCTACGAGCTGGGTTGTTTTCAATATAATATCCCTTTTACTAGGGGCTCCCAAAGGAGTACAATAAGTCTTTAGTTAGTACAAAATTCCCAAGATCTTTTAACCAAGATCTCCCTTTACAAGACTTATCCACGGTCTTAACCACACTCTTTCACCAAGTTAAAAAATGATAAAATATATTTAAATTTTTATATGTACGTTTAGAACACACACTTTCAATCAGCAACTCACAGTAGATGAAGATTCATCTTGAGAAAATGATATACTTTAAAGGGTTTCTTGGGATGTTCTTCATTGAAACGATATAATTGATAAGAAAAACACAAAAAAATTTCTCCCTTAATTATGTACAACAATTTACCTTTTTTCCTTATGGTGCTATAATGTAATCAGTTATCATTCTTCTTCTCTTCCTTTGTTATCTGATTAGTAGCTAACTGATCCTTTTATATTATTTTTTAAACATGATTTCATGAAACATCCAATGGTAGAGTGACATAAATATTGATATTGCCACAACCTACTATTAGGGACATGTAGCCAAACATTCCATTTATAGGAATTGATTTTTTAGGAGAAATATTCTCCATATTAGGATTGTCCTATTCGAGAAATTATTGTTCATACCATACATTCCTTAAATAGATAACCTCATTCTCATGTACTCTAAAGGTATGAAGTGGCTTATTGAGATATTTTAAAATTAATCATAACATTCTGTAGAACTAGATATTCATAAGATATCGACTGATGTCACTATTCATCATAAGCTAACATTTATAAGATAAATTAGCTTCTCCTCATAATATAAATTTACCTCAATGCAGCGTAAGATAATTATCTATCATAAGATAAATTGTTAATGAAAAGTTTTTCTTCCACAACTTCCTATGCATATGGATATTATTTTCAAGATATAAAGTCCTTTTATAATCTCATCCCGACTAGAGAACCTATCTTGAGAAACATAGACAAACTTTGTAATTTAAAGTATTATGTGATACTTTATTATTATTATCAACCAAAATATTTAATTCCCATAAGATAAGTTACTTTCATATCAAAAAATAAATACATGGATACGTAGTGTAAGATAAGAATAATATTAAACACTTAAGAATAAATTTTTTAGAATAAAAGTATGAATTTATTGAATCATAAAAACACATAACATGAAGACATATTAGAGAAACATATTATATCTAACATATTTTACTTTATTATCTCATTTTATTCCATTTATATATGTATGATTCTAATGATTTATTTTTGGAATCAGTATTTCATCCCAAAAATTAATATGTTTAAAACATAAAAATTTATAAATCTTTACGCATCCCATAGTTTTTATTACTCACCGAAAAAATAAAATTTAAATATATTCCAGTATGTCTAAATTCATCCTATGAAAAAGTTATATTAACATTTTAATGTAATGGTAAAGAATTATATGAAATTATTAATAAGATAAAAAAATTATATGTTTGAATAAAAAATTTAATAACCTTAAAATAAATGGATAATTCACATATTTAAACATGAGATAAAAATTTATGGACAATTCATAAATGAAGCTAAAAATAAAAACATTATGATTTATCAAACCTTTTGTACATTCACTAAATTTGAATATATATTGTTTATTTCCTAATATGAATTCTTTCATATTATTAATTATATTTCATTTACTTTAAATATATGATATATAATGAAATTTATTTGTATAATATTTCAATTTTCAATTAAGTAAACTATTCATATAATAAAATACTCATATATTTATTATTATTAAAACATTTCATCATGTCGTTTATCAAATAACATTTTAATATGGTCAAATAATTTCCAAATAAGGCATTATTAATTTTAACTATTCAAAAAAAAGTTGAAGAATTCATAAATAAATATAATTTTTTTATATTTATTGTTATTTTTTAATTTTTAAACCCTTTATAAATGACCCTTTTAATTTATATATTAACATTTTAAATTTAAATTATTGTTAAATTTATTATAATTTAAAAATTATTTTAATATTTATACTTATTATTATTGAATATTTATTACTAAATGTTTCATACACATTAAATTGGTTAATTTGAAAATAATGTAATTAATTAATCTATAATAAATTTATAGATTAATAAATATCCAAAAATACCTTTTAGTAAAAATTTATAAATTATATAATTCAATTCATAATTAATTATTTTGAAGACATTTTTCTTTCAAAATCATTATAATGATATATGATGAATCGTAGAATATGATAGTTTGGTTGTAGTGATAAAACCACTTATGTTCTATCAGTCATAATTCATAATTATAAACACATCCATCGCTTATGAAAAGCGGAATTCACAACCCTTACATGTCGTTTTATATTTCCTGGAAAATAGAGGAAAGCATACTTATAGGGTAACTCATAGTTAAGAGTAAATTTCATGAAAAGTAAATGTTCGTTACATATGGAGGTTGACACTTAAGTATAGTTTCGTCATATCTCATGGTATATGTTATATTATAAACCATATATCACCCACATTTACCTATATCTAATTTTTTTTGGTTTTCATTCATGTCGCATAAGGAGACACACTGATTTGTTTTCAAACCTCTATTTTCAAAATAATTTTACAAATAATAAAGCATGGTAAGGATCTAATACCGCAAAAAAGTTAATAAGTATTTATTAATGATTAATTAAAGTATTATAAATGATTATAAACCTTTACACCAAATAACATTATTCGATTGAAACTAAAATAATGTAAATTGTAAATGAAAAATGAATACCTTGAATTTAATTACACTACAGTTATAGTCTTCAATTTGTGCTTGGTGAAGATAAATGAGAAACAACTAAACAGATCTCTAATATGAGATGTATCTAGGGTTGTACCAAATCCCCCAAATTCATTAGAAAGTATCTATCAACCCCCACAATATTATATTATCTTGGGGGAAAAAGGAAGAATAATGACATATTTGATGAGAGTAGTAGCTAGAGATTACATGAGGAGAGTGAACAAACAAATAAATACCGTACTCATTACATGGAATCTATTATATAGACTATGGGGATACTCCCTAAAATAATACTTTTCTTGTACATTTAACATATGTGTAAGAAATTACTTCAACTAAATCTCATGTAACCCTCATACAATTACTCCCACATATTTTATAGTTGATTGAAAATGTGTTAGGGAGATTATAATGTTAAGTAGTTGAAATTTTTGATTTCTAAGTGATTCATGGTAGTGTTAAATGAATCAATCCATTTTATTCATGTTACTATGAATTTACCATGTCATAAAATATAATGTGATCATGTATCCTTCAATTTCTATCCATGTATCATAAAATTTTACGAATGAAAAACTTACATATAAGTTTTTTCTATATGTATGTTATACCCAGAACACACCATATCATAATATACACAATGATATGTCTTTATGGTATATCCCTTTCAATTATAACATGTGTGTTCAAGGGTGATATCATAAAATTTCTTGATGATAAGATAATTTATCCGATTTTAGATACTTATTCGGTGAGTCCAATACATATAATGCCAAAGAAGGGTGGTATGACTACTATAACTAGTGAGATCAATGATCAAATTTCAACAAGGGCTATGATAGGTTGAAGAGCTTTGGTATACTTTATAAAATTGAAAATTTCATAAAGGAAATATTTTTATCAATATTATTCATTGACTATATATTTGAAAGGCTCTAGGGTAATATCAATTATTCATTTTGGATGGGTATTCTGAATAAAATCACATGCTTATTGATTATACTGACTTTGATAATACCACATTCAAATGTATATTTTAATAACTTTATTACATAAGAATTTCATTTTGGGTTGTTTGGTGAACCTATAACTTTTCATGCATCTAAAATGCTCATATCATCAAACATGGTTGAAAATATAACTAAGGTACTCTTGGATGACTTTTATATCATTTTCAAAACATTTGAAGAGTTATTTATAAATCTATCAAATGTGATAAATAAATATGATGAATAAAATTTATATCTCAATTGGTAAATATGTTAATTCATGGTAATATAAGTAATTTTTATAAGAAACAAAATATTGTTAAATGGAATATAAGTGGAGAAGGCCTAAAAGGAAGTGATATTTTCACTTCCTCCACCAACATTAGTTAAGTAAGTGTGTATATTCATTAAGAATTATATGTTTCACATAATATTTTTTATGTATTTCTCAAGGATTTATAGACTATTATACTCACTACTTGAAAATGGATCAAGGTTTTAATCCTATGAAAAAGGTTTAAAGCTTCAAATAGATTAAATAAAGAGTTAATCACTACACCTTTTATTACATTAACTGACTGGAGTCAACCATTTCAAATATTGTGTTGTTCTAGTGAACATTCCATGGGAGATGTTTTTTGGAAAAAAAGATAAAAGAAACAATATTTAATCAACTATACATTAAAACTATTGGATGGAGAAAATATCAATTAGTCCATAATTGAAAATAAAATTCTTTAAATGGTGTATTTTGTAGATAAATACATACCCAATCTATAATATCTGAAGTGCCCAGATCAGTGTGAATCAATGAGAGGGGGAGGGGGTGAATCAGTGATCCCTTAAAACTTTTTACTAATTGATTCTTTATCAATTAAACCTCTATGGCTGGTTAAAGCCTCGATCCACTCTTCTTGTATCTCTCACCTTTCCACGAATGATGCAGTAAATGTAAAGGCACTGGACACAAGGATTTACAAGGTTCGGCACCAAAGGCCTACATCCTTGCCATGCTCTCCAAGCATGGATTCTCCCATTATAATCTGTTAGTATTACAATGGTTGATACAGCTTCCCACCGTATCTCTCCTGAGTCCCACAGGAGGGTCTTTATACTGCGTCCCACAGTGTTACCAGAGTCCCACTGGCCTGCTCCAGAATCCCACTGAAGACTTCTTCTCCCTGAGTCCCACAGGGTCTTCTCCTGGCTCCTCGAGTCACACGAGTAGCTCTTCTTCACTTTAAGTTCTTCAAGTAACTTCAGCAGCCTGGGATAAAGGCTGCTGGCCTTGCTCTTCTCTTCTGATCACTTGTGGTTGATCAGGGCTTCTCGTCTAGCTCAGGCTTCATCTCCTTCTTCTGGAAGACCTGGCTTCTCTCTTCAACTACTGAATGCTCAGACAACTGATATCTCTAACTTCAGTCTGGTCCAGTCTCACATCAACTTCACTTCATGCACTGAGCGCATGGCCTTCTCAAATTCTTCAAGATCCTCTGGTCTTGGTCAACTCAAATGCACACAACCAGATTTGGATTTATTCACGTGTGCATGTGCATGCATGCATGCATGCACTCCTCCTTTCCTCTTCTTGGTGCAGTAGACCCACAAAGGGTGTAATCAATTATAGCACACACCTTCTCCACAATCTTCACACACTATATTCAAATTGTTCACACACTAAAAGTGTGTTATACTTTAGTGTGGGTCAACTCCTTCTTCTTCTTGTAATGTGTATACACTTTTAGTGCACACATTAGGTTCGGACACTTCTTTAATTTGCACACACAAATTCTTCACTTTGCACACACTTTAGACTTGGCCTATTCTCCTCTTCTTGTTGCACACACTCACTTTAGTGTTCTTTTAGTTTGTTCTTCAAGGTATGCACACACAAGGTCACAGCCCTCGGCCTCTTTAAAGTGTGTTCTTATTGTTTTTGCACACACTTAACTCATAGGTGGTTCTTCAATTTAGCACACACACACTAAGGTGTGGTCTCCACTTCACCCACACAAGGCTACGACCTTTCACTTCCTTGGCACACACAATTTGTTCTTTCTCTTTTAATCTTCAAGTGTGCATACCCAACATAAGCTACGGCCTCCTTCTTCAAATTTCACACAAAGTGCCTCGGGTACTTCTTCTCCACTTAGCACACACACTTGGCCCGTAGGTATTCTTGTCCACTTTGCACACACACAAATAGTGTGGTCTTCACTTGTTGCACACACATGAGGGATGTGGTAGCCTTCCTTCTTTACTATGCACACACAAGAGGCAAGGCCTCGGCCTTCTTTGGCACACACACAAAGTGTGGTCTTCCACTTCAATTGGCACACAAGGCACTAAGGCTCGGCCTTCTCTTCCCTTCTTGCACACACACCCGAACACCTACTGCCCTTCTTTGCACTTAGCACACACATGATGTGTTCTTCAATATGGGCACACACACAAGGGCTACGGCCACTTGTTTTCTTTTTTCACACACCAATGTTTAGGGCCTCCTTCTCCTTTTGCACACCCCAAAGGCTACGGCCTCTTCTTCAAATGCACACACAAGACCTCGGGTTACTCCACCTTCAAAGTAGGCGCGCAAGTGCTTGATGAGCCGCGGCCTCCTCTTCTTCAACAAAGCACAAGGCACACTTGGTGCACAAGGCAGCGTGCAAGTGCACAAGGCCTCTAGGGCGCGCAAGCCTCGGGTGCAAGGCACCGAGAGCGCGCAAGTGCTACCGCGCAGAGGGCACGGTGCACAGAGGGGGCGCACAACTTTGTGATGCGCAAACTCCTTCCTGTCGCGCAAAGGATAGCGCACAGGGGACTCCTTCTCCTCCTTCTTCTTGTCGCGCAAAGATATTGCGCGCAAGGAACTCAGCCACGCAAGTTTACTTGCGCGGGGCTTCAACTTCGCGAGGCAGAGGCTTCGCGGGACACAAATCTTCAACAAGAACTTCAGCAAGCATTACCGTGCTTCGGGTTCTCTTTTTATAGGCAGAGGAGAGGCGGTTCAATCCGCGTGATAAATCTCAAAATCCCGAGATCTTCGGATCTTTAAAAACTTTCCAAATCTTTATTTTCTTTCCTCTGTTTCACGAGGAATCTTCTTCTTTAATTTCCTCTACGTGCATGCGACTTAGAACGCATGCACGGCCTTCTTCTGATCCATAACATGCACGCATAAACACCCCACGGCCTTCGGCAGCTTTGCTTGCCTCAGCCTCGACCGAAATTCCTCATTTCTTGCATGCAAGGCAATTTTAAGGCATGGATGTATTCAGTGTGGCCAGACGATCTCAATGGACGTTTTACTTCCTTCAGAGGTGGCCGGGAACTCGAAATCCATCTTCGAGAAGCCTCTGGTTCGAAGGAGGTACGCGGGAGGCTTCGGTCGAGCTCGAGGGAGGAGACGATGCGGCAGCCGTCGGATCAGGTGATCGAAAGACATCGGACGGCTGGATCGATCGCGGCGCGCGGCAGATTAGATGAGCGGTTCAGATCGAGCACGCGATTGCTCGGATGGCGGAGATTTGCTCCCGGTGAAAAATACGCATCCCACATCGAAACGGCGCGGGATTTTGCCGCGGCTTATAACCCTGGCACTCACCGCTACTCGCCAGTTGAATCCTCTCCCTCCACGGTGCCGCCCCGCACCGTGTTCTCCCTGCGGGCGCGCTCTGCGCCCACTCTCTGCTCCTGCGGGCGCGCTCCTAGCGCCGACTATGCTCCTCCGGCGCGCGGGTTTCACCACCGCGTGCCCTCGGGGGCTTATACACGGCCCCCTGCGCTCCTCCGGGCGTGCCCCAGCGCCTCTGTGGTGTCTGCGGGTGCGCCCCTGCCGCCCTGAGCTCGCCCCACGGGTTCCCCCTTGGGCGTGGCGCCTTAGGCCCACATGAGCCTTGGGGTTGAACCCACAAGGTGCTCATGGGCAGGCCAATTTTTTTGGCTAAGTCTTGAATAAGACTTTGTAAAAACAAAGTCCTCCATTTAAAATATGCCAAGTGCCACTTTCCAAGCCTCTTCTAAGCCATTCTTCTCCTTCATCTTCTTCTTGAGAATTCAAACATTAATCTTCTTGATAAGAAACAACTCCTCAATTTATAATTCTTCTTCATCATTTGATTTTCTACTTAGGAGAGAATTCTCAAGGATCTCCATCAACCGAGCTCCTGAATCACATAACTTCTTCAATTTTCTTTGTTGATCTAATCAGAGATCAAATTGGGACTTCTTCAGATTCACATGCACTAAGTGTTAGTGCATGGACTTCTTCAGCTCACTTCATCCACTTAGGAGGTGTGGATGGATCTCCTCTCATCTCCAACTCCTCATGCATTATCACTACAATGCATGGTCTTCTAATCATGTTGTGACTTTGTATCATCTTGATACAAGTTCTTGGAACTCTAAGAACAGCTCAACAATCGTCAGATTTTACTAGAGAATGTTTCAACCACATCTCCTATGCCACTTAGTGAATCTCCTAAGTGACATGCCTCTTAGTACCATGGCCATTCTCCTTCACCACCAACACCATCACAACCTTTGTCATTCACATCTTGACATTCCCTGACTTCCATTCATTCCAAGACAACTTCATGTCTCATTGACAACAAATGCAACACAGTGCACTTCAATCTCCCCCTTTGTATTTGTTGTCAATACACTCCTTCAGCACATATGAATGGGTCAATATGTGTGCCAATATTTCTTGCATGCAAGGAAATTTTAAGGCATGGATGTATTCAGTGTGGCCAGACGATCTCAATGGACGTTTTACTTCCTTCAGAGGTGGCCGGGAACTCGAAATCCATCTTTGGGAAGCCTCTGGTTCAAAGGAGGTATGCGGGAGGCTTCGGTCAAGCTCGAGGGAGGAGACGATGCGGCAGCCGTCGGATCAGGTGATCGAAAGACATCGGACGGCTGGATCGATCGCGGTGCGCGGCAGATTAGATGAGCGGTCCAGATCGAGCACGCGATTGCTCGGACGGCGGAGATTTTCTCCCGGTGAAAAATACGCGTCCCACATCGAAACGGCGCGGGATTTTGCCGCGGCTTATAACCCTGGCACTCACCGCTACTCGCCAGTTGAATCCTCTCCCTCCACGGTGCCGCCCCGCACCGTGTTCTCCCTGCGGGCGCGCTCTACGCCCACTCTCTGCTCCTGCGGGAGCGCTCCTAGCGCCCACTATGCTCCTCCGGCGTGCGGGTTTCACCACCGCGTGCCCTCGGGGGCTTATACACGGCCCCCTGCGCTCTTCCGGGCGTGCCCCAGCGCCTCTGTGGTGTCTGCGGGTGCGCCCCTGCCGCCCTGAGCTCGCCCCATGGGTTCCCCCTTGGGCGTGGCGCCTTAGGCCCACATGAGCCTTGGGGTTGAACCCACAAGGTGCTCATGGGCAGGCCAATTTTTTTGGCTAAGTCTTGAATAAGACTTTGTAAAAACAAAGTCCTCCATTTAAAATATGCCAAGTGCCACTTTCCAAGCCACTTCTAAGCCATTCTTCTCCTTCATCTTCTTCTTGAGAATTCAAACATTAATCTTCTTGATAAGAAACAACTCCTCAATTTATAATTCTTCTTCATCATTTGATTTTCTACTTAGGAGAGAATTCTCAAGGATCTCCATCAACCGAGCTCCTGAATCACATAACTTCTTCAATTTTCTTTGTTGATCTAATCAGAGATCAAATTGGGACTTCTTCAGATTCACATGCACTAAGTGTTAGTGCATGGACTTCTTCATCTCACTTCATCCACTTAGGAGGTGTGGATGGATCTCCTCTCATCTCCAACTCCTCATGCATTGTCACTACAATTCATGGTCTTCTAATCATGTTGTGACTTTGTATCATCTTGATACAAGTTCTTGGAACTCTAAGAACAGCTCAACAATCGTCAGATTTTACTAGAGAAGGTTTCAACCACATCTCCTATGCCACTTAGTGAATCTCCTAAGTGACATGCCTCTTAGTACCATGGCCATTCTCCTTCACCACCAACACCATCACAACCTTTGTCATTCACATCTTGACATTCCCTGACTTCCATTCATTCCAAGACAACTTCATGTCTCATTGACAACAAATGCAACACAGTGCACTTCAATCTCCCCCTTTGTATTTGTTGTCAATACACTCCTTCAGCACATATGAATGGGTCAATATGTGTGCCAATATTTTCTCCCCCTTATTGGAAATCAAATGCAAAGGTGTGGTGTGGTTCACTTTCAAAAATCTCTTCCTCCCTTATAAATAGTATTCTCTTGAAAAACACTGAGAGAGGGATGATGTCACATGTTCTTCTTTAGCAAAGAACCTTTAGTAGATCAACTCTAAGTCTACTTGGGCTAACCCGGTGTAGAAAACAAGAGTGATGTAACCAAGGTACTCAATGCTGTCCAAAATTCACTGTACATGTGAGATCATGCTTAGGGTTTTGAAAATTTTCAGATATACCAATGAATTGCTAAATCCTGCACATACTTCACAAAACTCATTAGAAAGTTCAGTGCAAAGATAAAGCTCCCCCTTTCAATCATTTGTCTTCAATCCATACTCCCCCTTAATTGACAAGATAAACTCAATTAAGAAACAAGGGATGAAAGCATGATTGGAATACCTTCACTTTCTCAAGATGATATTAATTTTAGAACATCATCTTCTCCAGATTGGCTCCCCCTCAAGGGGTGCACTCCATTCCTTCCAAACCATCCTCCAGCTGAGAATGATCATCATCTTCAATTCCCTGCAATGTTAGCACATGTATATACCAAGAGTATAAGGGAATAAGATGGAACCTCCTTGGTTCATCAATGTGAACAACAAGGTTGAGAAGATTCTCTCAACCGAGAAGTCCCATTTTCATCAGTCTTCACACTTGCACATTTGATCTTCATTGATGATTGTGCTGGTGTGGTTCTCAAAACATCTTCATGTGAAACCTTCTTCTTCCCTTTTGCTTTAGCAATTGCCATAACTTCATCTTCAGCTCTTTGTAGATCTTTGGCAAGTTGCAACTGATTTGGCCATATGACTAACAAGTCATTTGGAAGTGTGGCCTCAGTTCTGGAAGTTCCACATGGTTCTTTTGATGCTGTCAAGCTACCTCTCTTAGGCAACTTGTTTTCAATCAATCCCTTCGGCTTCTTTTGGATTGATTGTCTGTTTGAGTTCAGTTGGCTTCTATTGATTTCCATGGCTTCTTTACAAAGATCCATGGTATGACCATTCCTTCCACAGTAGAAGCACTTCTTCTTGGTGGTCCTTCTGGATGACTCACCCTTCTTGGATTTAGATTCCATGGACTTCTCTTCATTTTTCAAACTCTTCTTGGGAGCATCTCCCACTTTCTTCTTGCTTCCCAAGGAATATCTCTTAGCCAGGTTCTGTGATCTTTTCTTCTTTTGAGCTCTGGATACAGTTGGATATTGACATGTATCTTTTTGTTGACCACTTTTGCAATCATCCCAGATGTTGTCAAGTAATCCAAATCTATTTGTAGTAAACAGATGTCTCTAGACCTGTGGATGTTGCTTCTTTCCTTCTGGCTTGCTCCCCCTAGGCATGGGCTTCCTCTGTGCTTTGGCATTCAGTGGATTGTACCAACAATCCTTTACACAATGCCCATACTTGTTACAACACCAACATTGACCCACAAATCTTGACCTCTTGATTCCTTCTGATTGTAGGGTACCTGTCTTGAATTGTTGTGCTGCTTCAGGAGAGCTTTCTTTCTTCATTGTCTTCATCCATACTTGTTTGGAATTATTTTTCCATCCTGCACTTTTTGTGGAAACACAATAAGAAGCATCAGTACAAGATGGTATGGATGGTACCTTCTTTCTAGAAGTTGTTGCACTTTCACTAGAGGATGTCTTGCTTTTAGAATCATCCTTCTCAAAGCATACTTGTGTAGCAACATTTCTTCTATCAGCTGACTGGGAGGATTCAGCTTTAGGTGATTGCAGATTTTTCAATATCACCTCCAGTTCTAAACACTTCATGTTGAGGGAGTTCTTCTCATCCTCAATTGTTCTTAGCCTTCCTTCCCATTTCTCTTCTAGCTGTTTCATCTGGTCTTCATGCACTTGCTTCATTTCAAGCAATGAGTTGTCAAGCTCCTTCACCCTTTTGACTTTGTCTTCATATCTTTCATTGCAAAGAGATATTGTTTCATCTTTAGCCTTCACCAGCTTTCTGAGAGTGTTGGTTATTCCAACCCTTTTTGCCAATTGATCTTCCATTGCATTGGCTTCTTCTTCTAACTGTGATTTTTCTTCTTGAAGATCATGGATGCCTATAGATATACACTTTTCCACTTCCATGGGAACTGTCTTCTGAAGATATTTGAGTGCACTCTGAAGATCATTCATTGTTTCAACTTCATCACAGCTAGGACAGGCTTTCTTCATCTTCTTGGCCTGTTTCTTCTTTCTATTTTTCTGAGTCTTGGCAGATATCTCCATTTGAGGCTGGTCGCTCGTTTCCTCAAATCTGCACTTCATGTAGACTCCCTTGGATCTTTTAGAGGAAACCTCGCTCTGATACCAATTGAAGTGCCCAGATCAGTGTGAATCAATGAGAGGGGGAGGGGGTGAATCAGTGATCCCTTAAAACTTTTTACTAATTGATTCTTTATCAATTAAACCTCTATGGCTGGTTAAAGCCTCGATCCACTCTTCTTGTATCTCTCACCTTTCCACGAATGATGCAGTAAATGTAAAGGCACTGGACACAAGGATTTACAAGGTTCGGCACCAAAGGCCTACATCCTTTCCATGCTCTCCAAGCATGGATTCTCCCATTATAATCTGTTAGTATTACAATGGTCGATACAGCTTCCCACCGTATCTCTCCTGAGTCCCACAGGAGGGTCTTTATACTGCGTCCCACAGTGTTACCAGAGTCCCACTGGCCTGCTCCAGAATCCCACTGAAGACTTCTTCTCCCTGAGTCCCACAGGGTCTTCTCCTGGCTCCTCGAGTCACACGAGTAGCTCTTCTTCACTTTAAGTTCTTCAAGTAACTTCAGCAGCCTGGGATAAAGGCTGCTGGCCTTGCTCTTCTCTTCTGATCACTTGTGGTTGATCAGGGCTTCTCGTCTAGCTCAGGCTTCATCTCCTTCTTCTGGATGACCTGGCTTCTCTCTTCAACTACTGAATGCTCAGACAACTGATATCTCTAACTTCAGTCTGGTCCAGTCTCACATCAACTTCACTTCATGCACTGAGCGCATGGCCTTCTCAAATTCTTCAAGATCCTCTGGTCTTGGTCAACTCAAATGCACACAACCAGATTTGGCTTTGTTCACGTGTGCATGTGCATGCATGCATGCATGCACTCCTCCTTTCCTCTTCTTGGTGCAGTAGACCCACAAAGGGTGTAATCAATTATAGCACACACCTTCTCCACAATCTTCACACACTATATTCAAATTGTTCACACACTAAAAGTGTGTTATACTTTAGTGTGGGTCAACTCCTTCTTCTTCTTGTAATGTGTATACACTTTTAGTGCACACATTAGGTTCGGCCACTTCTTTAATTTGCACACACAAATTCTTCACTTTGCACACACTTTAGACTTGGCCTATTCTCCTCTTCTTGTTGCACACACTCACTTTAGTGTTCTTTTAGTTTGTTCTTCAAGGTATGAACACACAAGGTCACAGCCCTCGGCCTCTTTAAAGTGTGTTCTTATTGTTGTTGCACACACTTAACTCATAGGTGGTTCTTCAATTTAGCACACACACACTAAGGTGTGGTCTCCACTTCACCCACACAAGGCTACGGCCTTTCACTTCCTTTTCACACACAATTTGTTCTTTCTCTTTTAATCTTCAAGTGTGCATACCCAACAAGAGCTACGGCCTCCTTCTTCAAATTGCACACAAAGTGCCTCGGGTACTTCTTCTCCACTTAGCACACACACTTGGCCCGTAGGTATTCTTGTCCACTTTGCACACACACAAATAGTGTGGTATTCACTTGTTGCACACACATGAGGGATGTGGTAGCCTTCCTTCTTTACTATGCACACACAAGAGGCAAGGCCGCGACCTTCATTGGCACACACACAAAGTGTGGTCTTCCACTTCACTTGGCACACAAGGCACTAAGGCTCGGCCTTCTCTTCCCTTCTTGCACACACACCCGAACACCTACTGCCCTTCTTTGCACTTAGCACACACACGATGTGTTCTTCAATATGGGAACACACACAAGGGCTACGGCCACTTGTTTTCTTTTTGCACACACCAATGTTTAGGGCCTCCTTCTCATTTTGCACACCCCAAAGGCTACGACCTCTTCTTCAAATGCACACACAAGACCTCGGGTTACTCCACCTTCAAAGTAGGCGCGCAAGTGCTTGATGAGCCGCGACCTCCTCTTCTTCAACAAAGCACAAGGCACACTTGGTGCACAAGGCAGCGTGCAAGTGCACAAGGCCTCTAGGGCGCGCAAGCCTCGGGTGCAAGGCACCGCGAGCGCGCAAGTGCTACCACGCAGAGGGCACGGTGCACAGTGGGGGCGCACAACTTTGTGCTGCCCAAACTCCTTCCTGTCGCGCAAAGGATAGCGCACAGGGGACTCCTCCTCCTCCTTCTTCTTGTCGCGCAAAGATGTTGCGCGCAAGGAACTCAGCCACGCAAGTTTACTTGCGCGGGGCTTCAACTTCGCGAGGCAGAGGCTTCGCGGGACACAAATCTTCAACAAGAACTTCAGAAAGCATTACCGTGCTTCGGGTTCTCTTTTTATAGGCAGAGGAGAGGCGGTTCAATCCGCGTGATAAATCTCAAAATCCCGAGATCTTCGGATCTTTAAAAACTTTCCAAATCTTTATTTTCTTTCCTCTGTTTCACGAGGAATCTTCTTCTTTAATTTCCTCTACGTGCATGCGACTTAGAACGCATGCACGGCCTTCTTCTGATCCATAACATGCACGCATAAACACCCCACGGCCTTCGGCAGCTTTGCTTGCCTCGGCCTCGACCGAAATTCCTCATTTCTTGCATGCAAGGCAATTTTAAGGCATGGATGTATTCAGTGTGGCCAGACGATCTCAATGGACGTTTTACTTCCTTCAGAGGTGGCCGGGAACTCGAAATCCATCTTCGGGAAGCCTCTGGTTCGAAGGAGGTACGCGGGAGGCTTCGGTCGAGCTCGAGGGAGGAGACGATGCGGCAGCCGTCGGATCAGGTGATCGAAAGACATCGGACGGCTGGATCGATCGCGGCGCGCGGCAGATTAGATGAGCGGTCCAGATCGAGCACGCGATTGCTCGGACGGCGGATATTTGCTCCCGGTGAAAAATACGCGTCCCACATCGAAACGGCGCGGGATTTTTCCGCGGCTTATAACCCTGGCACTCACCGCTACTCGCCAGTTGAATCCTCTCCCTCCACGGTGCCGCCCCGCACCGTGTTCTCCCTGCGGGCACGCTCTGCGCCCACTCTCTGCTCCTGCGGGCGCGCTCCTAGCGCCCACTATGCTCCTCCGGCGCGCGGGTTTCACCACCGCGTGCCCTCGGGGGCTTATACACGGCCCCCTGCGCTCCTCCGGGCGTGCCCCAGCGCCTCTGTGGTGTCTGCGGGTGCGCCCCTGCCGCCCTGAGCTCGCCCCACGGGTTCCCCCTTGGGCGTGGCGCCTTAGGCCCACATGAGCC
This sequence comes from Viscum album, assembly GCA_963277665.1. Classification (NCBI taxonomy): domain Eukaryota; kingdom Viridiplantae; phylum Streptophyta; class Magnoliopsida; order Santalales; family Viscaceae; genus Viscum; species Viscum album. The sequence continues at coordinate 281,803,201 of OY728137.1, read as the reverse complement.
TTGGGGTTGAACCCACAAGGTGCTCATGGGCAGGCCAATTTTTTTGGCTAAGTCTTGAATAAGACTTTGTAAAAACAAAGTCCTCCATTTAAAATATGCCAAGTGCCACTTTCCAAGCCACTTCTAAGCCATTCTTCTCCTTCATCTTCTTCTTGAGAATTCAAACATTAATCTTCTTGATAAGAAACAACTCCTCAATTTATAATTCTTCTTCATCATTTGATTTTCTACTTAGGAGAGAATTCTCAAGGATCTCCATCAACCGAGCTCCTGAATCACATAACTTCTTCAATTTTCTTTGTTGATCTAATCAGAGATCAAATTGGGACTTCTTCAGATTCACATGCACTAAGTGTTAGTGCATGGACTTCTTCAGCTCACTTCATCCACTTAGGAGGTGTGGATGGATCTCCTCTCATCTCCAACTCCTCATGCATTGTCACTACAATGCATGGTCTTCTAATCATGTTGTGACTTTGTATCATCTTGATACAAGTTCTTGGAACTCTAAGAACAGCTCAACAATCGTCAGATTTTACTAGAGAATGTTTCAACCACATCTCCTATGCCACTTAGTGAATCTCCTAAGTGACATGCCTCTTAGTACCATGGCCATTCTCCTTCACCACTAACACCATCACAACCTTTGTCATTCACATCTTGACATTCCCTGACTTCCATTCATTCCAAGACAACTTCATGTCTCATTGACAACAAATGCAACACAGTGCACTTCAATCTCCCCCTTTGTATTTGTTGTCAATACACTCCTTCAGCACATATGAATGGGTCAATATGTGTGCCAATATTTCTTGCATGCAAGGCAATTTTAAGGCATGGATGTATTCAGTGTGGCCAGACGATCTCAATGGACGTTTTACTTCCTTCAGAGGTGGCCGGGAACTCGAAATCCATCTTCGGGAAGCCTCTGGTTCAAAGGAGGTACGCGGGAGGCTTCGGTCGAGCTCGAGGGAGGAGACGATGCGGCAGCCGTCGGATCAGGTGATCGAAAGACATCGGACGGCTGGATCGATCGCGACGCGCGGCAGATTAGATGAGCGGTCCAGATCGAGCACGCGATTGCTCGGACGGCGGAGATTTGCTCCCGGTGAAAAATACGCGTCCCACATCGAAACGGCGCGGGATTTTGCCGCGGCTTATAACCCTGGAACTCACCGCTACTCGCCAGTTGAATCCTCTCCCTCCACGGTGCCACCCCGCACCGTGTTCTCCCTGCGGGCGCGCTCTGCGCCCACTCTCTGCTCCTGCGGGCGCGCTCCTAGCGCCCACTATGCTCCTCCGGCGTGCGGGTTTCACCACCGCGTGCCCTCGGGGGCTTATACACGGCCCCCTGCGCTCCTCCGGGCGTGCCCCAGCGCCTCTGTGGTGTCTGCGGGTGCGCCCCTTCCGCCCTGAGCTCGCCCCACGGGTTCCCCCTTGGGCGTGGTGCCTTAGGCCCACATGAGCCTTGGGGTTGAACCCACAAGGTGCTCATGGGCAGGCCAATTTTTTTGGCTAAGTCTTGAATAAGACTTTGTAAAAACAAAGTCCTCCATTTAAAATATGCCAAGTGCCACTTTCCAAGCCACTTATAAGCCATTCTTCTCCTTCATCTTCTTCTTGAGAATTCAAACATTAATCTTCTTGATAAGAAACAACTCCTCAATTTATAATTCTTCTTCATCATTTGATTTTCTACTTAGGAGAGAATTCTAAAGGATCTCCATCAACTGAGCTCCTTAATCACATAACTTCTTCAATTTTCTTTGTTGATCTAATCAGAGATCAAATTGGGACTTCTTCAGATTCACATGCACTAAGTGTTAGTGCATGGACTTCTTCAGCTCACTTCATCCACTTAGGAGGTGTGGATGGATCTCCTCTCATCTCCAACTCCTCATGCATTGTCACTACAATGCATGGTCTTCTAATCATGTTGTGACTTTGTATCATCTTGATACAAGTTCTTGGAACTCTAAGAACAGCTCAACAATCGTCGGATTTTACTAGAGAATGTTTCAACCACATCTCCTATGCCACTTAGTGAATCTCCTAAGTGACATGCCTCTTAGTACCATGGCCATTCTCCTTCACCACCAACACCATCACAACCTTTGTCATTCACATCTTGACATTCCGTGACTTCCATTCATTCCAAGAAAACTTCATGTCTCATTGACAACAAATGCAACACAGTGCACTTCAATCTCCCCCTTTGTATTTGTTGTCAATACACTCCTTCAGCACATATGAATGGGTCAATATGTGTGCCAATATTTTCTCCCCCTTATTGGCAATCAAATGCAAAGGTGTGGTGTGGTTCACTTCCAAAAATCTCTTCCTCCCTTATAAATAGTATTCTCTTGAAAAAAACTGAGAGAGGGATGATGTCACATGTTCTTCTTTAGCAAAGAACCTTTAGTAGATCAACTCTAAGTCTACTTGGGCTAACCCGGTGTAGAAAACAAGAGTGATGTAACCAAGGTACTCAATGCTGTCCAAAATTCACTATACATGTGAGATCATGCTTAGGGGTTTGAAATTTTTCAGATATACCAATGAATTGCTAAATCCTGCACATACTTCACAAAACTCATTAGAAAGTTCAGTGCAAAGATAAAGCTCCCCCTTTCAATCATTTGTCTTCAATCCATACTCCCCCTTAATTGACAAGATAAACTCAATTAAGAAACAAGGGATGAAAGCATGATTGGAATACCTTCACTTTCTCAAGATGATATTAATTTTAGAACATCATCTTCTCCAGATTGGCTCCCCCTCAAGGGGTGCACTCCATTCCTTCCAAACCATCCTCCAGCTGAGAATGATCATCATCTTCAATTCCCTGCAATGTTAGCACATGTATATACCAAGAGTATAAGGGAATAAGATGGAACCTCCTTGGTTCATCAATGTGAACAACAAGGTTGAGAAGATTCTCTCAACCGAGAAGTCCCATTTTCATCATTCTTCACACTTGCACATTTGATCTTCATTGATGATTGTGCTGGTGTGGTTATCAAAACATCTTCATGTGAAACCTTCTTCTTCCCTTTTGCTTTAGCAATTGCCAGAACTTCATCTTCAGCTCTTTGTAGATCTTTGGCAAGTTGCAACTGATTTGGCCATATGACTAACAAGTCATTTGGAAGTGTGGCCTCAGTTCTGGAAGTTCCACATGGTTCTTTTGATGTTGTCAAGCTACCTCTCTTAGGCAACTTGTTTTCAATCAATCCCTTCGGCTTCTTTTGGATTGATTGTCTGTTTGAGTTCAGTTGGCTTCTATTGATTTCCATGGCTTCTTTACAAAGATCCATGGTATGACCATTCCTTCCACAGTAGAAGCACTTCTTCTTGGTGGTCCTTCTGGATGACTCACCCTTCTTGGATTTAGATTCCAAGGACTTCTCTTCATTTTTCAAACTCTTCTTGGGAGCATCTTCCACTTTCTTCTTGCTTCCCAAGGAATCTCTCTTAGCCAGGTTCTGTGATCTTTTCTTCTTTTGAGCTCTGGATACAGTTGGAGATTGACATGTATCTTTTTGTTGACCACTTTTGCAATCATCCCAGATGTTGTCAAGTAATCCAAATCTATTTGCAGTAAACAGATGTCTCTGGACCTGTGGATGTTGCTTCTTTCCTTCTGGCTTGCTCCCCCTAGGCATGGGCTTCCTCTGTGCTTTGGCATTCAGTGGATTGTACCAACAATCCTTTGCACAATGCCCATACTTGTTACAACACCAACATTGACCCACAAATCTTGACCTCTTGATTCCTTCTGATTGTAGGGTACCTGTCTTGAATTGTTGTGCTGCTTCAGGAGAGCTTTATTTCTTCATTGTCTTCATCCATACTTGTTTGGAATTATTTTTCCATCCTGCAATTTTTGTGGAAACACAATAAGAAGCATCAGTACAAGATGGTATGGATGGTACCTTCTTTCTAGAAGTTGTTGCACTTTCACTAGAGGATGTCTTTCTTTTAGAATCATCCTTCTCAAAGCATACTTGTGTAGCAACATTTCTTCTATCAGCTGACTGGGAGGATTCAGCTTTAGGTGATTGCAGATTTTTCAATATCACCTCCAGTTCTAAACACTTCATGTTGAGGGAGTTCTTCTCATCCTCAACTGTTCTTAGCCTTCCTTCCCATTTCTCTTCCAGCTGTTTCATCTGGTCTTCATGCACTTGCTTCATTTCAAGCAATGAGTTGTCAAGCTCCTTCACCCTTTTGACTTTGTGTTCATATCTTTCATTGCAAAGAGATATTGTTTCATCTTTAGCCTTCACCAGCTTTCTGAGAGTGTTGGTTATTCCAACCCTTTTTGCCAATTGATCTTCCATTGCATTGGCTTCTTCTTCTAACTGTGATTTTTCTTCTTGAAGATCATGGATGCCTGTAGATATACACTTTGCCACTTCCATGGGAACTGTCTTCTGAAGATATTTGAGTGCACTCTGAAGATCATTCATTGTTTCAACTTCATCACGGCTAGGACAGGCTTTCTTCATCTTCTTGGCCTGTTTCTTCTTTCTATTTTTCTGAGTCTTGGCAGATATCTCCATTTGAGGCTGGTCGCTCGTTTCCTCAAATCTGCACTTCATGTAGACTCCCTTGGATCTTTTAGAGGAAACCTCGCTCTGATACCAATTGAAGTTCCCAGATCAGTGTGAATCACTGAGAGGGGGAGGGGGTGAATCAGTGATCCCTTAAAACTTTTTACTAATTGATTCTTTATCAATTAAACCTCTATGGCTGGTTAAAGCCTCGATCCACTCTTCTTGTATCTCTCACCTTTCCACGAATGATGCAGTAAATGTAAAGGCACTGGACACAAGGATTTACAAGGTTCGGCACCAAAGGCCTACATCCTTGCCATGCTCTCCAAGCATGGATTCTCCCATTATAATCTGTTAGTATTACAATGGTCGATACAGCTTCCCACCGTATCTCTCCTGAGTCCCACAGGAGGGTCTTTATACTGCGTCCCACAGTGTTACCAGAGTCCCACTGGCCTGCTCCAGAATCCCACTGAAGACTTCTTCTCCCTGAGTCCCACAGGGTCTTCTCCTGGCTCCTCGAGTCACACAAGTAGCTCTTCTTCACTTTAAGTTCTTCAAGTAACTTCAGCAGCCTGGGATAAAGGCTGCTGGCCTTGCTCTTCTCTTCTGATCACTTGTGGTTGATCAGGGCTTCTCGTCTAGCTCAGGCTTCATCTCCTTCTTCTGGATGACCTGGCTTCTCTCTTCAACTACTGAATGCTCAGACAACTGATATCTCTAACTTCAGTCTGGTCCAGTCTCACATCAACTTCACTTCATGCACTGAGCGCATGGCCTTCTCAAATTCTTCAAGATCCTCTGGTCTTGGTCAACTCAAATGCACACAACCAGATTTGGCTTTGTTCACGTGTGCATGTGCATGCATGCATGCATGCACTCCTCCTTTCCTCTTCTTGGTGCAGTAGACCCACAAAGGGTGTAATCAATTATAGCACACACCTTCTCCACAATCTTCACACACTATATTCAAATTGTTCACACACTAAAAGTGTGTTATACTTTAGTGTGGGTCAACTCCTTCTTCTTCTTATAATGTGTATACACTTTTAGTGCACACATTAGGTTCGGCCACTTCTTTAATTTGCACACACAAATTCTTCACTTTGCACACACTTTAGACTTGGCCTATTCTCCTCTTCTTGTTGCACACACTCACTTTAGTGTTCTTTTAGTTTGTTCTTCAAGGTATGCACACACAAGGTCACAGCCCTCGGCCTCTTTAAAGTGTGTTCTTATTGTTGTTGCACACACTTAACTCATAGGTGGTTCTTCAATTTAGCACACACACACTAAGGTGTGGTCTCCACTTCACCCACACAAGGCTACGGCCTTTCACTTCCTTTGCACACACAATTTGTTCTTTCTCTTTTAATCTTCAAGTGTGCATACCCAACAAGAGCTACGACCTCCTTCTTCAAATTGCACACAAAGTGCCTCGGGTACTTCTTCTCCACTTAGCACACACACTTGGCCCGTAGGTATTCTTGTCCACTTTGCACACACACAAATAGTGTGGTCTTCACTTGTTGCACACACATGAGGGATGTGGTAGCCTTCCTTCTTTACTATGCACACACAAGAGGCAAGGCCTCGGCCTTCTTTGGCACACACACAAAGTGTGGTCTTCCACTTCACTTGGCACACAAGGCACTAAGGCTCGGCCTTCTCTTCCCTTCTTGCACACACACCCGAACACCTACTGCCCTTCTTTGCACTTAGCACACACACGATGTGTTCTTCAATATGGGCACACACACAAGGGCTACGACCACTTGTTTTCTTTTTGCACACACCAATGTTTAGGGCCTCCTTCTCCTTTTGCACACCCCAAAGGCTACGGCCTCTTCTTCAAATGCACACACAAGACCTCGGGTTACTCCACCTTCAAAGTAGGCGCGCAAGTGCTTGATGAGCCGCGGCCTCCTCTTCTTCAACAAAGCACAAGGCACACTTGGTGCACAAGGCAGCGTGCAAGTGCACAAGGCCTCTAGGGCGCGCAAGCCTCGGGTGCAAGGCACCGCGAGCGCGCAAGTGCTACCGCGCAGAGGGCACGGTGCACAGAGGGGGCGCACAACTTTGTGCTGCCCAAACTCCTTCCTGTCGCGCAAAGGATAGCGCACAGGGGACTCCTCCTCCTCCTTCTTCTTGTCGCGCAAAGATGTTGCGCGCAAGGAACTCAGCCACGCAAGTTTACTTGCGCGGGGCTTCAACTTCGCGAGGCAGAGGCTTCGCGGGACACAAATCTTCAACAAGAACTTCAGCAAGCATTACCGTGCTTCGGGTTCTCTTTTTATAGGCAGAGGAGAGGCGGTTCAATCCGCGTGATAAATCTCAAAATCCCGAGATCTTCGGATCTTTAAAAACTTTCCAAATCTTTATTTTCTTTCCTCTGTTTCACGAGGAATTTTCTTCTTTAATTTCCTCTACGTGCATGCGACTTAGAACGCATGCACGGCCTTCTTCTGATTTATAACATGCACGCATAAACACCCCACGGCCTTCGGCAGCTTTGCTTGCCTCGGCCTCGACCGAAATTCCTCATTTCTTGCATGCAAGGCAATTTTAAGGCATGGATGTATTCAGTGTGGCCAGACGATCTCAATGGACGTTTTACTTCCTTCAGAGGTGGCCGGGAACTCGAAATCCATCTTCGGGAAGCCTCTGGTTCGAAGGAGGTACGCAGGAGGCTTCGGTCGAGCTCGAGGGAGGAGACGATGCGGCAGCCGTCGGATCAGGTGATCGAAAGACATCGGACGGCTGGATCGATCGCGGCGCGCGGCAGATTAGATGAGCGGTCCAGATCGAGCACGTGATTGCTCGGACGGCGGATATTTGCTCCCGGTGAAAAATACGCGTCCCACATCGAAACGGCGCGGGATTTTGCCGCGGCTTATAACCCTGGCACTCACCGCTACTCGCCAGTTGAATCCTCTCCCTCCACGGTGCCGCCCCGCACCGTGTTCTCCCTGCGGGCGCGCTCTGCGCCCACTCTCTGCTCCTGCGGGCGCGCTCCTAGCGCCCACTATGCTCCTCCGGCGCGCGGGTTTCACCACCGCGTGCCCTCGGGGGCTTATACACGGCCCCCTGCGCTCCTCCGGGCGTGCCCCAGCGCCTCTGTGGTGTCTGCGGGTGCGCCCCTGCCGCCCTGAGCTCGCCCCACGGGTTCCCCCTTGGGCGTGGCGCCTTAGGCCCACATGAGCCTTGGGGTTGAACCCACAAGGTGCTCATGGGCAGGCCAATTTTTTTGGCTAAGTCTTGAATAAGACTTTGTAAAAACAAAGTCCTCCATTTAAAATATGCCAAGTGCCACTTTCCAAGCCACTTCTAAGCCATTATTCTCCTTCATCTTCTTCTTGAGAATTCAAACATTAATCTTCTTGATAAGAAACAACTCCTCAATTTATAATTCTTCTTCATCATTTGATTTTCTACTTAGGAGAGAATTCTCAAGGATCTCCATCAACCGAGCTCCTGAATCACATAACTTCTTCAATTTTCTTTGTTGATCTAATCAGAGATCAAATTGGGACTTCTTCAAATTCACATGCACTATGTGTTAGTGCATGGACTTCTTCAGCTCACTTCATCCACTTAGGAGGTGTGGATGGATCTCCTCTCATCTCCAACTCCTCATGCATTGTCACTACAATGCATGGTCTTCTAATCATGTTGTGACTTTGTATCATCTTGATACAAGTTCTTGGAACTCTAAGAACAGCTCAACAATCGTCAGATTTTACTAGAGAATGTTTCAACCACATCTCCTATGCCACTTAGTGAATCTCCTAAGTGACATGCCTCTTAGTACCATGGCCATTCTCCTTCACCACCAACACCATCACAACCTTTGTCATTCACATCTTGACATTCCCTGACTTCCATTCATTCCAAGACAACTTCATGTCTCATTGACAACAAATGCAACACAGTGCACTTCAATCCCCCTCCTTCGATAATTTACTTGGGAAGATGTGGAGGTACCACTAACCTTAGGTGACATAACCAAGACATAAAAGGATGGAAATAAATGTCAAGGGATTAGAAAAATGTGGGTGGATTATTTTCCCTCATGAACCTACATAACCAAATGATAAAACATAAAAACAACCAAACCAACCATATGATCCATGAGTAATAAAAATAAAACCCAAAGGAAACTAAATAAACAGAAACATAATAGTAGTAGAGAAAATGTAACCAAGATTATATAAGAGACTAAAATACAATTTAACTCAATAACACTAAAGTGGCATTACTCCCATGACACCAAGAGGTATCTCCAAGATTCGAACGCCAATAGAGGAGGAAAGCACCAAGATACACCACTAGAGAAATAAAACACCTCTCCATTACCTATATACTGATATGAGATATCTGTATAGAACCAAAGTTCCCTAGAGGGGGTGAGAATAAACTCTCTAGGAATTCCCCAAAGGTTTCCCAACACATTCCACTTGGAAAAGAATATGTTATCACATTTTATATAAAACAATTTAAAAGTATAAAAATAGTTTATAAAAATATATACATGAAATACATGAGAGTAAACAACGATAAACTTATTATAATCTATTAAAACTTGTTATATCCATTTATTTTCACTTACCCAAACATATCAACACAATATTTGTGTCACTAATTGATAGTGGTACTCCAAAACCATGCTCTATCCCACTTTGATGTAGGTATTACATGACCATGATCCATCCTCAATAACACACTCTAACCCAATAATGTCAAATACCATGTCATTTCATTTTAATTAAACCAAATCTTCCTTTGAAAACATTTTATCATTCTTTTTTATTGCATCATAACTATACCCAATTATAAAACAATCCTTTTAAAATAATAAGAAGAAGAGGTTTTCCAAAATCCATCTGATTTCCTATAATTCCAAAACTGAAACTAAAATTGTTTCCTTATAAAATGATTCCATATAAAATCAAATAAAAATATATAAATATAACCAAGACTTCATGTTCTATAATAGGTGGGGATGAAAGATAATCCACCTACCACTAAATGGATGAAGAAAATGAACAACAACACTAATAACTTCAATATTTGGGCCCAAAACACCTTCCCTTCAATAGATCCTACAATATATCATCAATATTCACATCATAATTCATAGATTTATCTATAAAATATTTGATATATATCACAGAGAGAGAGTATAAGAGTAATTCTATAGAGAATAAGGACGAACGAGGACTTACCATTGATTTCCAATATTCTACACACATTGGTTTATCAAAACCACCTTCTTTATCAAATCGAATCACCAAGAAAATCTAGGGATGTTGAGGAATCTATGATACTAAGAGAATGGGAGAAAAATGGAACTTTTGGGGAATTAATCAGACATGAAGTCAAATTTTTTTATAATTAAATTCTTATCGCATGGTTAGGCCACACAAATTTTTAAACTATTCACCAACCGTGCACATGATATTGAACATCACCCAAGTTGCCACATGGTTGCGCCTCATAGATTTTAAAACTATGTGCCAATCATGAAATGTTATCATCTCAAGGTCATATCCTCACACGGTTGGCTCGTGTGATTTAACAAACTATACTCTAACCATTTTTCTCAATGGTTTCCATTTTCATGTATTATCCAATAAAATTTCACTGTTTGTCCAATTTGATAAAATTTATAGTAACCACTAGAATCACACTACATTGTTTCTTGGAAATCGTGTGTGGTTTCTACTAATCATGGTCAAACCATATGATTCTATAAACACTTCTAAATCACTCTGGAACATTTAAGAAAATTTTGAAACTTAACCCAATAATAATATAACTTGAAAATAAATAATGCAAGGGTAAATTGCATAAAACCAAGGGTATTAAATTCTAACAACTATTTTTCTTTCCATATTTAGAAAGTCGGTGATTGGTGTTTTTTAGGAAGAACTCATCCCACTTCTCCAACATTTACATTTCAAATTCTCGTGTCTCTTCTTAAATTTGAACATGCTAATATAACACCAATACCAAATTGATGTTTTTTCCACAAAATAGATTCTCATTCCATTATAAAATCCACATAATCAAATCAATCAACATATAATCCGATTCAAGATCAACGTGGTCCCATAAAATTACATGGTCAGGATTAGGTTGATAATTCTTCAATTTAGATACAAGAAACACATCGTACATAGAACTGAACCTCGGTAGTAAATCCAACTAATATAACACATTGTCTTATCATTAATGTATCTCATAAGGTACAATGTACATAGTGGAAAAATCTCATCTTTCAACAAAATGGTGACTCGTTAGTCATAGAGATATTCTCAAGAAAACATGATTTATCACGTCAAATGACAATAGTCATTAATAATGATTTTTATAAGATTTATGATGCCTCTATGTTTTCGTAATCCTTTTTCTGATCATATGAATCATATTTGTAGTTTATTTCACAAGGATAGGTCTATAAAGTGAAGTCTCGCCTATTTTCCACCCAACAAAGTGGATAACAGTATGGGAATTCATACAACTCTTCAAAAGTATACATATGTATAGAATCCGGATTACTATTTTCGTATGAGAACTGCACTAATAATATATGATACTCTCATGGGCCTCCAAAATATACCACATAATCTCTAATAATTTCTTCCAACATTTTTATTATCCATTCAGACTATCCATATATTTGACGATGAGAAGTTTTGTTCATGGTCAACTCAGTTCCAATGGCATATTGTAAGAAATTTCAAAACCAAGATGTAAACCAAGGGTCCTGATTTGAAAAAATTGAAACTGGAATTTCATTTATGTTAAAAAATTTCTGAATTCCTATTTTTAAAAATTATTCCACTATATTTGATTCAGGAATAGGGATGAACAAAGCCAACTACATGAGCCAGTCCATAATCACCCATAAAAAATTGTGTTTCTTAACTAGTTTTTGAAGAACTGTGAGAAAATCCATAGTTATTTTCTCTCATTTATAAATGGGAATAAGAAAGTATTGCAACATACCATCTGGTTGTTGTTTTTCCCACCTTAATATTCTAACAGCTGAGGCATCTCAAGACAAACATTTCCACTTACCTCTTCACGACATCCCACCAAAACTGTTCTCTCAGTGCTTTATGCATATTTTAGATTCCTAGAGGAAAATATCATCTTTATTGGTAGAAAGAAAAAATATATTATTATTGATAAGTTGGAAGAACAAAAATCTAATATCTAAAACATAGAAAAGATCTCCCAGATAGTGTATATCCCTCAATGGTATCCCCAACATTGATTGTTGACCCATGTTAAACATTCAAGATCAGAAGTCAGAGCATCTTTAACCTACTAAAGAAAATTTGGAACAAGAGAAATATGAAATAAAACTACAACATCGCCTTGATTATAATAATATATTAATTTAATATTTGACTGGAATTAACGACCATTTATCCAAAGCCTCTTTATCTAACTAATTAAATGACTTCCTACCAAATGCATCAGTTGTGAAATTCCTTTTACCCAATGTATACATCAATTTAAATTCAAACATCTATAAATATTCTATCCATCTATGTTTCCTTATATTCAAAAAAAATTAAATTTCTTTCAAGCTCTTAAGAACAATTAAGTCTATAAATTTCCCACCAAAATCATAATCACGCCAACTTTTCGAGGCATGGACTACAACAGCTAATTCCAAATCTTATATTGGTGATCACAATTTATTTTATGAAAAAAAGTATCATTTTACTAATGAATTATAATATTTTGAAAAATTTTCCCAATGTGAATAATTTATTTATTAAAATTTGGGTGATATTCGTTTTAATAATTAATTTGGAGAAAAGAGTGAAAAAACAGAATTTGTAAGTTTTATAAAATTTTGGTGAATTTATATTTACCTTTACACATGGCCTAACGGATGTATAAGGGTAAAATTATTTAAAATATATATATGTCTATTTCAAAGGTTGTGTAAGGGTAAGGTTTCTAATGTGTAATGGTACCCATGGATTTTGAGCACTGTATAATGGAAGAGAAGGTTGTGTAAACATGTCCAGGTGATACGTAAGGGTAAATCAAGAATCGTAAAAAGATTAGTAAAGGTAAGGTTAAAGCTATATAGAGGTATTACAAGACTTTATGTGGGTAATAACACCTCTATTAAATGGTAACAATTGTTTTATTAAGTACATGTAAGGGTAAATATTCACCACGTAAATCTAACCCAAGGGTTTCAAATTACATGTAAAGGTAACATTGTTCTTCTGAAGGTTGTGTAAGGGTGAATAAAGACTATGTAATGGTCATCAGACCAAAAATTATGTTTCATTTCTACCAATTATATATTTTAGAGACACCATGGAGGAACAATGTATAGATCTATAATATTGTATAATTCACACCCATTACACAACAGGCTTGTCCCATGCATTGTAGAAACCCGGAACCATTAGCCAAAGATGGAGGCTGGGCAGTGGGTTGAGATACATCACTGTGGACCCAGTTTAAGGAAGGATGATACACTATATAGTTCTTATTATGTCATTAAGGTCTCAAATTTGTACGTAGTGAGTTTTCCATGAAAGAAGAACATGTGTTCATAGGGGACATGACTATGACGTAGCGATGTAGAGTCCATGAAAAGGATAAATGGATTCACCATAGTAGTTCTCTCTTGGAAGTAGGGTTTACTATTATATAATATTAAAATCCAAATATCCTCATAAATCTACGAAAAGAAAAAAAGAGAGATATATATACTCAAAGGATAACAATCTAATGTTGATTGCTATGTAAAATGAGGAGATACAAATTAGAAGATAAAAATAAGGAAAAATTGATAGAAAAGAAGATGGAGGATTTATAAGGGGATTCAACCACTATAAAGAGGAGGGGAAAGCTACTGTGAAGAGTGGAGATGTCACATAGAGATGGAGATCATAGAATACTTGGGTTGATTCCCAACATTACTATTGTTTCATATAACTTCATCCTTCATTAATTTTTTATCTACACAAAAAATACATTTTTTCTTATTTAATAGAGTGGTTGAAACATAAATTGATTGGGGATGTAGAGGGATGCGTTTTTTATGGTTGAGTCTAGGAGACCAATTTAAATACATTTATCAATTTAATTTTCAATGGTTTTCAATTTTTTATTTAAAAATATAATTTGAATGAGATTTTTTTTGATTAATTATGGTTATTAATTATTACCCTAATTAATGAATGTTCATTTCCCTCAAATTAGGGTTTTATAATATCAAATGATTAGTCAAATACTAGGAAGAGTGTATTTATATATTTATAATAATTTAAAGAAATGGTTATGATCAAACATGGTTGCTTGATAATAGTAATAATTGATCACGTATTTCTAATGTTAACCAAGGATGATTCAAAGAGACATTCATAGATAAGAAGGAAAGCTATCCAAATCAATGAAATTTTTTGGACTATTTTCACTATTATCAAACTTAATCAAGGGTGAAAAGGATAAGTTATTGTAAAACTATTCATTAAATCAATTGACAAGGTAAATATATTTATTTTTAAATGTTATGATATCATTTCAAATAGGTATCTAATCCTAACATAATAACTACTCTCTTATATTTGGTTTATTAAGTTTTGTTTCACTATTATTTGGTATTAAATATATTAATATACTTAATTTTGTTTTCACCTGTGAAAGATAGATTAGAGAACTAATACATGGATATGATTGAGGTCATTACTACGAACACATCCATTTGGGGAATAATTTTAATTTTTCTACACCCCATGACAAGTATGCATCAAAACATGGCACTGATTTCTGGGATTGAGTGTAAATATAATTTATATTATTCATAACTAGGACCTCTAAAAAAGAATAATTTTTTTTATCCTTATTTAGAAACAAATATTCTTAATATACATAAGAACAAAAATAATTTTCAATAAATTAATATGGAGGACTCGAGTGATACATCTAGTTTTCACTCTGATCCACTAAATATATAAATAAACTAGAACTATAATCTAAGGGAAATGTCTTCCCCATAATTTTCCAATAAATATAATCAATTATCTATGATTTCTTTGAAAAAATTTCTTTGAATTATGAGTTAATAAGATTCCATCACTACCTAAATTCCATGGTCATACAGGTGATTATCCAAATTGTTATATTCAAGAATTCATCTTTATTTGTTTACGTTTTAGGCCTAGAGGAGTGGTAGGATATCAATTCAAGTGTAGTGAATTCCCCGTTTTACTTAAAGTTGATTGAATGGACTGGCATTATACCCTAAAAATAAGAGAGATCCAAGATTGGGAATACCTTCAAGGTTATTTAATATTTTAATTCTTCCTAGCATCCTAGAGCACAATAATAAGTAAGGATCTATATGCCATCATAAAAGAAAATAGATACTCTCTATAAGTATAAGGAATGATTCATTATTTTTTCTGAAATTTTCTATTATCATGATTCAAAGGAACATATATTCATAGTGTTTTTATATTAATTACTATTTGAAAATAATAGGATCCTCTTTGATTCATCATCATGAGTAAAATTTATTTATAAGTCACCAATAGAAGCTAAGAGTCTCATAAACAATATAGCACAAAATACCAAAAAATAAAAATAAGAGGTATTAGAATTGGTGAAATTTATAATGTAATAAATCTCATTCATAAAATTTTTTAACACCCCAAGATTTTTTGATATTCCTATTTTTAATTTCAATATCTTTTATAGATTACATTACACCATACACTAAGCTTAAGCAAATGATTATATATTATAATTCAACTATGATAGTTTTCAACTAGACATTGGAATGGTGGAAATGAATGAAATTAACTAAATTATGAATATATTTTTTAAACATTTTTAATAAATTAATTCAATGGTTAAAAATTAATTTTTAATGAAAATATAATTCAATTGAACATAAATGATGTGCTTTTATAAAAAAAATATTTTTTTCCCAAAATTGAATTTAATGTTAATAAATTGAATTAAACATTATTAGTGAAAACTATTAATAAAATTTATATGTTATATATTAAATAATATTTTTTAACTTAACCTAATATGTTTTATAGGATTAAGATAAGTAAACCCCCAATTTTAAGCATAAAACACTATATATTTCTAATGGCAGTTTTTTGGCCTTTTGATGGCGCACCTTCTTTAAATATAAATTTTTACACTTATATAAGATTCAATTGAAAAATAATAAATTTAAATTTTTTAATAGTAATATCAAAATTTCCTTACGGTAAAATGTTGTATTTTTTCGTAAAATTTTCATTTTTTGATGAATAGTGAAAAATATTGAATTTTAATTTAAAACTGTTTTTTCATCCAATTTATTTTTATATTTAAATTATATTTTAAATTATTTTAAAATTAAAATAAGTTCAATTATACATAATTTAATCCAATTTATTTAATTGTAATAATTTTCACATTTAAATTGGATTTTAAAACTTTTTTAACTTTTGAGCTGTTCACTTGAAAATCCCTCCTTTTCATTACGTCTATAGGATTAGTTTTAAATAAACTTTTAAAAATTATCTGAATTTAATTTGATAAAATTTATTCTTTATTTTTAATTAGAATTTAAAAATTAGTTTTTATGGTCATTTTCATTTTAGGTATAAAATAGTTACCGTGGTGAAAGATATATTTACCGTAGTAAAGGTAAAATAGTGGCAAAGGTTAAAGTTAAAAGGTAAAAGCTTAACATAGCTAAACATAACAACATTTAATGGTTTTATGAGGTGTGTATTGACCATTTACAGAATTTAAAATATTAATTTTCATCCAATTTAGTGGAATTAAATTCTTCTTCAATGTGTTTGGCTTTAAATATAACATATTGATTATTTTAATCACTTAAACTCACCTCTCCTCAAGTAGAAATACCACCCCACCACCTCATTTTGACCCAAAAGCCTTTTATCTCACAGAATATATCATTAAACCTATCATACCCACTCTCCCTATGTCCAATTGATTATTTTATCACTAAAATACAAAATTTATGGTCCTCAAGTGTCTCTCAAGGAGGTGATATTCAAGTGGTAATTTTTTCAAAACACCTCTCTTATTTTCTTTTCTTCTTCTAATTTCTTATCGTATCTTTAATATATAAAGAAATAATAATTAAATAAAAATTTAGATACTATTATTTTATTTTTTTGAAGTGAATATATTATTTCCACCTCTTTTATTACCTCTTCTTATTCAGTGAAATGAAACTATTGTCTATGTTAGGTTGGTTAATCTCCTCGGTGAATATTGTTTTTTTGGTTTTTTATAAACTCCTTCATGGATGGTAATAAAAAAATTATTATGGGTAAATAATATTTTCATAATTGTATTATATCCTATTTAATGTTATGGAATTAATATATTACCATAATAGTAAATAAAATGAAACTAGTTCGTGGTGTTCAGAAAAATTTCCAAAATTTAATAAACAATTATCATTAACACATTATAAAATGAATCATCCACATGTAAGAAATAAAAATGATATATGGGTAAATTTATAATTATTGATGTAAATTAATACTATTTCATTCCACTTCTGTAGTTTTAATCTCATTTTAAATTAAAACCCATAATTTTACATAAATGAAATGTTCATGAAACTGTGAAACAAACGCACCTGAAACACTAAAAATAAGGAGATATTATCAATAAATGGCTCATAATATGTTATAAAATCATCTCATAAGGTATTATAAATATTAATATAGTTCTATAATTATTTAATAACATTCATTAAACCATTATAAAAGAGGTTAAATAACTCTACACTAAATTCAAGAGTGAGGTAAGGGTTTTCACGTCGCAATTTTTAATTCGTTGAGATATACGCCTTATTCACCACATAATCCTTATGTATAGTGAATGTAATGAACATTGATATACCATATCATGAATCCCATTATTTTCATGGTATCATATTTATCATTTTTTAATTAATACTTTTATGGGTCATACAATTCGACATATTACAAGTGGTAAGAGGTTTCTTAACTCAATTTTCATTCATTGGGTTAAACTTATATTTCATCGAATATGACATGATAAGTCTATTTTTGATATTAATTTTGATTATCTTATGTTTTATTTCTTATTTTTTATTTGTATTAATATATAATACACATAATTAATCCATTTTATTTACAAAATGATCTTTGTAAGGGACTTCGTCTTGGTATCCTTTCACTGACACATATTTTGATGTTATAAACCCACCTTATTTTTTGATTTGTATATAAAACCCCTTTGACATATCATAGTATGAATTTATTTTTCTCATGTTATTAAATTTTTTTCTAAATTCTTTTCCTTCATGGGTATTATAATTCAAATGTTCCAAAGTGGCATTGGGCACTTTGGAATGTTTAAAGATTATTTTCCTCAAGAAATTTTCAATAATATCATTTAAAGTGTTTTCATCTATGTCAATATTATTTATTGAATCATGTACTTCATTGAGGTATATGTAATATGATTCCATATTACATACTTTAATAAATATATTATGATAATTAAAATGTTTCAAATTGGTATGGGGTAATTTTATTTATAAATATCTTTTAAAATAGTTTATTTGAAATATGGGGAATGTTTTGGACTATAAGACATGGATGGGGCCCAGTTATAGATATCCCTGTGATGCATCAGTAGTCTCATGGGATGAATTAATTAATATTTCACAAAATGGGTTATTACATGTAGATTAAACCATCTTATTAAAGGTATTTATGGTAGTGGTTCATGTACTAGACACATGACATCTAATAATTATGAATTTCCTGCATTCAGAATTCAATAATTATTATCCAGAGGATTTTCACTATGAAAAAATATATGGATGAATTTATTTCTCATTTTATTGATTAAATTTCATGTTTTATCAGTTATTTACCTTTACATATTGATTAAACTTATTTATTTATTATCGATTTTGATGTACTCATACCATACTGAGAATTTGATTGCACACCTTTCTTATAATTTATTTTCCTTAGGTTTCCAATAAGTCTATTATGATTGATATGAAGGGTTATGATAGGGGCTATAATGTTTTTCTCAATGAAAAATATTTTTTGAATATTATTTTGAAAATGTAATTTGAAATTCAAATATGTTCGTATTCTACTAAAACTATGAAACAATTTGGTCCTTTGATATTTGAAACTTGTATCTTTGTCAATGAAATAAAGAAAGGATATATTTTTTGGATTATGGGGTTAGGTCGGTACACCTTTACTTGTATCCACACATAGATAAAAAATATTTTTAGTGGAAAAAATGGTTATGAATCAATTTATTTTGAAAAACTCATGACATCATGTATGGGGATTGTGTTCACTACCCAACCACTTTAGCTATCAATGTGGTAAGATATAAGGAATGGAGATTTGTTCAGAAGTGTTCCAACCAATATAATTCCAATAGAATCAACTATTTATGTAAAACCCATAATCCAAACCATGATTTGTAACCCAAAAAATTTAACATATACCTTTTTAATTAAAACAATTCCCATCTCATTTCCCATACCAATAACAGTTATCGAACTCATCACATTTCCACTAACCTTACAAGAAACCATACAATAAAAAAACCTAACCAAAATTTCCATTCGAAAAGAAACCTTATAAGAATCCTTGAACATGTTTTGAAACTCATGAAAAACACCAAAAAGGAGAATGTATTTAATATTTTATAAGAATGGTAAGAAAACATTCAAGTAAGATGAAAAGTTTCATGGACATACTATCCAAAATCCTTGTCAAAATTCAAGCTCAAACTGTCATGAATCCAAAAGAGATTTTAATTGTGATTAAAATAAAAATTGGCAAGGAGATTAAGCCCCCTGAACCCATGGATGTTCAAGATGACCCTAATGAAATATAGGATGTGCATCTAAAACATAATCTTGATGATCAACCCATCCAACCAAGAGAATAAGTCAAGAAGAAAGAATAATTGAGTATATAGTCTATGAAAGAAATACCTAAGACACCCTTGAAAATAAAATGAATAGAAAACAAGTACAATTCCCCACCATTACCTTCTAGGTTTACTGAGTCAATGAAGCTCAATTAAGAACACATTCAAATATAAATTCAAGAAAATTTTCAAAATGGTTAAATAAATAGCCCTTTTTAGAATCCCTCCAAAAAAACCCAAAACTATACCAATTTTATCAAGGAACATTAAACCAAAAGGAATAGACATTATGGGAATGATATAATCATGCTAAGGATGAGATTATTTTCTCTTATCATACCATAATTACCAAGAAATCAAGATACAAAAAAATTATTCCACGAACTATTAGTTTGTTAAATTTTTCTGATGCTTCATGTGTTCCTGGTGATTCTATAAATGTAATTCCTTGATCTGTGTTTTAAAATTTTAAAATAAAATTTTTTAATCCCATAATTTTAGTGGTCCAATCATAGAATAGATCCACTATTTTTCTAGTTTGAGTCTTTCAAGATATGATACTTGGTGCTAAAGGATTGATATTTATAACCAAATTCAATGTGTATAACATGAAAGAAGAAAAATCACTTGTCCATTCACCAATTATTCTTGGAATACCATTCCTAAAAATAGAAAATGCAATCATTAATGTGTGTGGAGGGACCCTAAGAATGTAGCTTAGAGACTGTATGGTGCAGAACAACATTCTTGACTCCATGAAACACCCTTCAAGTAATAATTCACACTTTTCAATTTCTCATTTAGAATGAATTAAACCTATTGAAGATTCAGGTATTCTCCATTAATTCATGGTCTTAAAATATAGGATTTCTATTACAAATACCAGAGAATAGGTGAGTAACCAATAATATAGAAATTTTGAATTCAAGTTGGAAGAAGAGATAAAATCATATTTATTTGATGATTTATTAAATTATGAATAATATAATATGATTACTTTTATATATGAGATTCAATATTTGGATGTGGGGAACCTAAATTCAATTTCAACTCTCGGAAATCCCATTTATTTGGAATTAAAATCTCTCCCATATGATTTTACGTATTTGTATCTCACAGAATGAGAACAATTAATAAGTAATAAATGTTAATAACCTATAAAAAAACCGTAATTTCTTTCTAAAAAGAATATATGATCCATATAGTGGATATTAGTATACATCTATATAATTTACCCTAAGATCTCCTCATAGAGAATATTATTGGAGGGGGGATCCATAGCTTCTAGAAATACCCAAATGAGGCTAGACCCCAATATCATGGAGGTATTAAAGGAGATAGGACTTTTTTTAGTAGTTGATATCATATAACCAATTTATAATTCACAATGGGTCAGCCCTATCTATATAGTCCATAAGAAAAATAGTCTGACCATTTTAAATAATGGGAATAATGAATTGATTCCCATGAGAATTCAAAATCGTTGCAGAGTGTGTGCAGATTATAAGAATTAGAAATCATTTCACTAAAAAATACCACTTTATCATTCCATTAATTGACCAAATGATAGATATGTTACTAGGAAGAATGCATTATTGTTTTTTAGACGAATTTTCAAAATATTTTCAAGTAATAATTTCTCTTGAGGATCAGGAGAATATAACCTTCACAAGTCCTTATAGAACATATTCTTATAAATGGATTCCTTTTAGGTCATGAAATGCCCTGATTACATTTTAAAGGTACATGGTATATATATTTTCAGCTCACATTGAGTATTTCTTGGAGGTATTTCTCAATGAATTTAATAATTTTTTTAATTCCATTTATTATTACGTGGGAAACCTAGAAAAAGTATTAAAATTTCACATTGAAAAAAAATATTATTTTTATTTCTAAAAAGTTACTTTCATGGCTAAATAATGGATAGTATTAGGACACATAATTTCAAAAAGGTAATTTAGGTAGATAAATCCAAGTTTTAAGTGATAAATTATTTTCCATATCAAACTTTTGTGGAGAATATTATTTATATTTTTTTTTGGATTCTATAGAATAGTTTTCATGAATTTTCCTAATATTTATATTCCACTTTCTATGTTACTTTTAAAATAATCAAAATTTTATTTTAATGATGACTTTTGGAAATCATTTATGAGCTGAATAAATAATTTCAAAACATGACCCACTAAATGATCACATGTCATGATAATAACATTACATTATGCCAGGTTAAGTACCATGGTATGATGACATAGTGAATTATCTTGTCATATATTAGGTTCCATCTCATAATAAGTATCATAAAAATCACAAACTCAAATATGATTCCTAGTTTTAAATTTTGAAGGAATCATTCCCTTCAAAAATATAAAATGATCAAGTGATAATAATATATTTTCCCTCATGTGAAATTGAGTCCCTTTTTGTATTTTTTTTACACATTCTTGTGGAGTCCACTTTGGACCTCAAATAACTATGAGAAAATTCTTGGAATCTAGTATTTATTGTAAAAAGTGTTCAAATATTCTCATTAATTTTTCAAGAACTATGAAAAATGTAAATTCTATAGAAATATTTCAAAAAAAAATTCCACAATAACCTATTAGATTCTATGAAAATTTTAAATTATGGGTATTTGACTTTATGGGACAATTTACCATATAATTTTTAAATTTTATATTGTTCTTTTTGTTGATTATGTCACAAAATGTATAAATTCCTAGGCCTCTAAAAATGATGATTCAAAAGGTGTGTGATATTTTTTTAGGTCAAAGAAATTTGTAGGTTTGATGTGTCAAGAGACATTATCAGCAACCAAGGGACCTAGTTTTTTAATGAAATAATTGATACTATTCTTACAATGTATGGGGTGAAACACAATACATCTACACCCAACCATTCCCATAATAAATGGTCAGGTTAAGGTGTCTAACAAGTAAATTGATGGTATTTTGGAGAAAACAATTAAACCCAATTGTAAGGATTGGCCCCAAAGGATTGAAGAAATAATTTGGGTATACCTAATATTCTATAACACACACATATATATGATACCCTATTGATTTATTTAAGGAATCAATTTCATCTATCAGTGGAGGTAGATCACCAACCATATTTGGTTGTAAAGAAGATAAATTTCGATTTGGAGAGTGATGTAAAAATGTAGTAACTTCAATTACATGATTTGGAAGAAATTATAAGTGAATCTTATGAAAATTATCGAATTTAAATATACATAACCTAATTGGATCATGAAAATACGATACAACAAAAAAATTCCCACCTAGAGACTAAGTGTTGTTCTACAATTCCAAACTGAAGATAATGATGGGTAATATTTTTTCTAGGTGGGAAAGACCTTTTATTATCACTTGTGTCAATCATTTTTCTAACATTTAGATCATGAAAAAAGAATAAAGAAAACAGTTCACTATCAATGATAAAAGTATGAAAAGTACATATACCCCCAGAACTAGCGAAGGAGCTGAAACTTCTCTAAACTATCTATTTATCATTTCTAATTAGTTTAGGTCAAGAAAATGAGGTTAAAAAATAACTTTCAGGAAGAAACCCAAGTTTTAATGTTTTTTTAGAATTTAAGAGTTTAGTATGTATTCACATACCCTCTTTACCCCTTTTAAAATATATGAAATGGTACTTACACTTTTATGAACAGTTTTCTTTTATAGGGCTAATATGGGAGAAAGAATCAGGCTAGCTAGAAACGTCAAAAATAGGAGGAGAATATAGAAAGTGATTCAATATAAAATTGAGTAGACTTATATACTTAATATATTTTACTTACCTAAAAATATTATTTTAGTTTTAAACTATATTTTTCATGCCCACACTTAGACTTTCCTCTTTATATAACCGAATAAGGATACATGGGTTTCTTAGGAATCCCATTACTCTATGTTTTAAATTTCTAAGAAACCACGATTGAATGAGTAAGATTAAAAATTGAATAATTATAGTAAAGATTAGTTATTGTTTTTATGAATAAAGTTTTTATAAATTAATTTATTCAAGTATATGAAATTTCTCAACCATTTCTCATATTTTTAATTTCTAACATTTAAATAAATTGATTTGTTATTATTACTATTTTCAATGAGTGATTTTCAAAAAATTTATTTTCCATTCCTAATAGGATTTAGAGAACTTATACTTTCAATTCTATCTTTATCATATTTTTTGAGTGACCTTGGGAAATGCCACCTACTAGAAATTTCATTTTAACTTATTGATGTTATGACTATAACAATTCCCAGTTAATATGATTAAGTGATTTTTATTTGTTTATCATAAGTACTTAAGACTACCTATTACATTAATTATTATATATACCATATAATACATGATTCATTTTGTTAGGAATAATCCACATTACAAGCCAATATTATCCATGCCTACCAATATCTTGGTGTTTTTCATATAATTTTAAAGTTGAAGTACGAGGTTGAGGGAAGTCATGTTAGAAGGGATATAATATATTTTGTGAAAAAATAAAGGGGTGATCTATTGGTAATTGGGAAAGGTTCATGATTCATTCATTTTACTTATACTATTTTACCTTTTTTAGAAACAAATCTCAAAAAAACAAAATGAAAAAAGTAAGCAGAATAATGGGTTGTGACTTGGGAGAATAAAATATCCCCATTATAAGAATGATGATTTTATAAAATGGGGTTAAGTTGTGGATGTGAGATTCATTGTAGCATCACATTACTGTTTTATCATGTATTCCCTTACACTCGTTGTGGTTTTATCCCTCCTTTGAGATTGGGAGGATACCTATAATGATGAAGTTAGAGATTTGTTGGAATTTCACAAAAAACTGTTTCTTTCTATAGGTTGTAGAGAAATTACACATAGTGTAACTATGTTACATGCTATTTAATGGTTTCTGGATGTAAGCTATGAAAGGGGATTCATGTTGTGAATGTTACATGTCATGAAAGGGTGTTTGACATCGTGACTGATTTAAATAACTAATATTAAATCTGTGTCGATTGATTTTTTTATTGTACTTGTACCCCAAGGATTTCACAGCTTGTAACTATATTATAAGTCATGAAATGGTCTGTATCTAGATTTTAAAGTGGGTGAGTGATTTTTTTGTCATGTATATTTCTTTGGAACTCTTAGATCTCTAAATGAGGAACTTCATAGGTGATTTTTAGAGACACCACTCCTTCTAGATTGATCTGTTTAGCTTTGGATCTCTAATATGGTTGTAATGCATCTCTTTGGGTAAGTGAAATTTAATCATTTATTTACATTCATCATAGTATCGTCATTGGGTGGTGTATTTGGATCTATTGGTTTAAGGTTGGTGATTCTCCTTGGTTTCCTCAAGATTTTTAGTGTGATATCCTTATGGAGTCCTTTTCTTCTGTTTTTTGTAGTGTGGAGGGTGTTTGTCTTTGAGGTATATAGGTTTCCTCTCTTCTAATGATCCTTTGTCTTCTAAATTGAATCAATGATGATGTTTATTTGATTCTAGGGCCTTCATTGATGTTGTTTCATTTCATTGATTTTGGATTTCCATTATAGGAATTTGCGGCCGGACTTTTGAGGTAGGTGGTTTCATCTCTAGCCTATATTGAGGAACCTAATTGTATTTATTTTTAAACTATTTTTTATATTCAAATTGGCATGATTGTTTTTTGTGTGATGAGAAGGGTTTTTATTGAAAAATGGTTTTTCCTGGGTTATTGATAAATGAAGAGAAAATTGGTATTTTCAAAGCATTGAAATGAAAATTTTGAAATGGTTTTGAAATGGTTCTCAAATCATTTAATTGAATTGTGAAAAAGAGCACATGGGTTTTCTTGGGTACTTAGGCGTAAGGTTTAGTATGGGTTCATAGTCTATTGTTTTGTGATTATCAAGGAGTTTTGACTTGGGGCTTTCCTCTATTTCCAATGCATGTTGTTCTAGGAGAAAGATATTCAAATTTTGGGGGGTTTACTCATGGGGTATTCCTCTACTTCCAAGGCCCATTGTTATAGGATCAGAATATGTGCACTTTATTGATTTTGGAATGAGTAGTCTATGACCTGGACCTATAGTATTCCTTGGTGTTTTGATATATGTTCTTCTATTTTTTATTTCTATACATTCTGAGTTAGCCATGATATTCATGTTTATGACTGTTGTAAATGATATGGGAAATGTGTTGGAAATTGATATACCTACTTTTGTTTTAGAAATGTTAAAAAGGAGAATTTCTACCATGTTTTGTATAAAACTACTTTACCACTTATCATTACATGTTTTATTTAAAATTATAATATTGAGATTTTTATACAAAGACTTGATGTGGAACACTGGGGTAGGATCCGACTGTTCCTGTTAGCTCACACCCTGCACACCTCTTTCGTGGGGTGTAGACCTTTATTTGTCGTCTAATGTAGGGAAAAAAGGAATTGGAGTGAGGTAGCGAGGTTCATTTCATCTAGTTGGGTAGCTGGTGGTGAGATTTTGGGAGTCCATACCTACCATCGTTTGTAGTAGATTTTAGTTTTTTTAGTTTTTTTAGTTGGACTTGTCTTGGAGTTTTTAGCTACTTCTACAGTTGTCTGTTTCCACTATTTTCTTAAAATTATGTCATATATATCTTCTTCTTCTTATTACACTATTTATTATTTATATATATGTATATATTCCATGTGGTTGTTCATGTTGGTGCAAATTGTTCCCTATATTGTGTTGTTCGATGACCGGGTTCGTGTCGCTATCTCGTGGGGATTGGGAACAGCCTTCGGGTATGTGATGGATCTAGTCAGGTGACAGGTTTAAGGGTTACCTGGGTCAGTTTGTTATAATTTGGTATCAGAGGAGGTATGTCCTTCTGCATCCTTACCTTGGGATGTGAGAACCCGAAACTTTATTTTAAGTATAGATATTGATTTTGGTTGTTTTGGAGAAAAAGGGGAATTTTTTGAATTTTTAGAAGTACACATCATGTACTTGGGAGTACACGCTGTATACCAGGTTGTTGCGGGTAGCCATGTACTAGACATGTAATGGCCAAGACCTATCCATGTGAGGTGACCAGAATCCCACCTAAAGTGGGTATCGGTTGAGGTATGTATACGGTGTGTATATTAAATGAACATGCCATTTACTTTTTCTTTTATTTAATTAAACAAACCGGGGGTTCATTTAATCCCCAGAAACATCCTCTTCTAACACCATCTCATCCAATAGTGGCTGAGAATGATGATTCTTCTCTGAGCCACTGATCTGTCATCCGTTCTCTGAATCAAACTCTGGCATGTGCGTTGGAATCCCACTTCTGAGTTATTCATTCTTCATGGACCTCACCTCCTGATTTCTCCTCTCTTTTGAGATATTGAAGGTTAAATTTTTTTTGAAGTTTTTGTAGATATAAAACATTCTAGGTTGATTAAAAGGTTGAGTTTTAACTATATCAATCATGCAACATTGATGTAGGTGTTTTTTCCTTTCATTGTTTGTCTTTGATTTTTCTATGACAAAGTGTCGATTACCCATGTTTCGGGTATTTCAGGTTAAGAAAATTGAATCCTGTTTTATCTACCTTATATCGATTATAGGATTAAGGGTTTTTAGATATGATATTACGTGGAATTGAAAGTTAAGGAACACCCTATGAGTGTGTTTCCTTGTTTGTATGTTTAGGGTCGTTTGGTCTAGGTTTCCAATGAGGTAAACCTTATTTTCCTTGCCTTGCTTGAAAGGATGGAACTGTTGCCTTTTTATAATTGTTAAATTCTTGTGATATGAAATGGAATTTTTTATCCATGTAGTAGTTGAGATTACTTTAGGCTCCTTGATATCGTTTATGCGTGATTGAATTGGACATGGATGTGAGAACCTAGGGCAGTTAAACCACATGGAGAATTGAAGTTGAGTTCTTCGTCGGAGTTTCTATTATATTTCATGCTATGAGACCACATGGGGGTTTATAGTGATTTCTCCCTTAAAGGGTATATATTTTACATTACGAGACCACATAGGGAATTTACATTTTTTGGTTCCCCAGATATTCTATAGTTATTCATGAATGACCAAAAGGGGAATTGACGGTGAGTGCTTCCCCAGAGTGTCTTTTCCATTTTATTGAATTACTTGTCTAGAGGGGTTAGAATTTGTGAGCTAACCAGAGGGTTAACATGAATATTTAATGTTTTTGATGCGTTATCCAATCCAAATAACAAACTTGGATTTTTCCCTCTTAGGTTTTCTTCTAAGATACTTTTTGCGAGACCTACTTGATTAAAATATGAACATTAAATGATAAGGAATGTAAATGGAAACTGTAGGATTGTTTAATTTTGTATACTCCTAGTTTCTTTTTTAAATTTCCATTATCACCTTCTATATATACTAACTAATAGTTAGGCATAGATTTGGTGGTGGTTTCCTACTAGGATTCATCTCACACCCTGTTTGGGTCATGCTTTTGGACCCAAGCAGATTATATAGCTGCAGGTGTAGATAAGGGAAATCACACATCCTCCTCAGGTACTTGATTGTTGTGGAGCTCGAGAGCATGGGACCAAGATAGGGATTGTGATGCTGTTGGTGTTTTTTTTCTTTTGTACATTGTTTTAGAACTTAATTACAACATTGTGTCTTGTTTGGATGTTTTCCTATAAATATGTGACATGTATCATTTATATATGTTCTCCAGTTGTTGATTTACTTTCAGTCTTCCACAGCTTACTCATTGTATAGTTTTATTGCTTCTAATACTATTTATTATTGGTATTTTACTGTTCATACTCTGTCAATGAGGGTATAGTTCATCACTATCACACGCAATTCCCTCACTGCTAGTCAGAAGCCTCTGGCATTCAGGGAAATGATCTTGAGGCCATGTGACCAACCGGGTATGGGTCACCTTTAAGTGGAACCTGGAACCAAGATGTTAAAAAGTGGTATCATAGGTAGGTTATTATCTTATTGTCTTACTATTTGGAGCATATAGATAGAGATAATAAAGGGTATGTAGTTGGTAATAAGTTGTTCCCAGGAGTAGCTAACTCGTGTACAGCAAAAATCCTATTTACCTCGATTATTTCAATTTTTCTAGTTTTTCAATTGTTATAGTTGATTTTATTTCACCATTGGGTGATTCACAAGATTTGGGCTATTATGATTTATAATATTAAGGTTATATTTATATTGAAACCCTATGATATTGGGGTTTTCCATCTCATGCATCATATAGTCACTTTCTAGAGATCGCATGTCATTCATTTTATCAGGCCATTTAGGATGAATTTTTTATTTCATATTGTTGTGATGAATGTTGTGACAGATATTCATGATATTGTGATATATGTAATGATATAATACATGCTATTTTGATAGGGTATTATAAAATTTAATGTTTAATTTGAATGAGCGCCAAATTTTCGTCCCTAAGGTGTTATGGGCCCTTATGGATCAGAATTTGGTATATCATATGATTGATTTCACTTTTATACTTTGTGATATACATGAATATGATGCCATTCATTGATTAGTGGGGAGTATGGGCCCCCACAGATCAGACTTTGGAACTGTAATGCTTATTTCAGTGTTTTATGGGGTTCCATAGAAGTTTCTAATGCTTATTTTCTAGAAAAAACCTAGAATACATGGTGTGTGGTGATGAATACATGCCATGTATCCTTCTATATAAGAATAAATTTTTTTTCTTAAGTAAACGTTTTGTACTGTATATACACTCCTTGTAGTATTTAACAATGTGACTAACTATGTGGGAAGAGACATAGGGTTGGAAAATGTTTTGTGGAACACACTGTGTAATGGGAGTACATGTCGTACCATTGAGTCCATGTATCCGGTCGTGTGACTAACAACACGGGTGGATGAATTTCCGGTAGTACACACC
This sequence comes from Viscum album, assembly GCA_963277665.1. Classification (NCBI taxonomy): domain Eukaryota; kingdom Viridiplantae; phylum Streptophyta; class Magnoliopsida; order Santalales; family Viscaceae; genus Viscum; species Viscum album. Next base: position 281,773,774 of record OY728137.1, on the reverse strand, counting down.
GTGTTAAGTTTGAACATGCTGTGTAGAGTTGATCGTGTCACCAACTGTGTAACTAATGACATGGATGGTTATAACTTAAGGGGTACACGCCATGTTCTGGGATCACACACCATCTAGTGTTACCCTAGGAGGAACCGTGTGTTTAGCTACGTAAAGGAACTTTGGAAGGAGAATGATCCAAGTACACTTGCTCTCTCAAAGAGAACACGCTGTGTGTGGGTGTGTTACATGACCAGGTTTGTAATAAGTACAAGACCATGTTGAAACCTAAGGCAACACACCGTGTGGAGGGTAGACATTCCATGTAACCCTTTTTTGAAAATCTAGATTGTTTTATTCACATGTTCCCTTCTTCAAATTCTATTATTTAGTCCTTGATAATCTTTTACTAAGGCATGCACTTGACCTTGCATAGTAATGCCACAGACACGACCTCTGGTTGTATGCTTGATGCAGGGAAATGATCAGACACCAGAAATGGTAGATCATGTACTACCACTGGACCCTCCAATCATGCATGGCTTAGCACCAGCTATTATAATAGACACGGGTGCTGATGAAAAGTTCCAAGAAGGATTCATGAGGATGATTTAGACTTTACAGGGAGCACCATATCCTACCCCATCTATGGCAGAGTTGAAGTGGGGTTTTAAGCAGCATCATCATCCCACCTTCTCTGGGGATGGAGGACCTTAGGTTGTAGATTCAGGGTTAGAAGCCATGTTGTCTAACATCGAGCATCTCGAGACTCCTCCAGAGAGGATGGTGAATCTCTCTAAATACATGCTACGTGATTCCGCTAAGAGATGGTGGGATGTGATATCACAAGCGGGATGCCAGTAGGTTATGTCATGGGATTAGTTTCAGTGTACCTTCTATTATTACTTATACCCTGAGAAATTGAGGTCTGACTGAGTCCAATAGTTCCTGAGTTTGGAGTAGGGTACTCTCTCAGTAATGGAGTATTATTCTCACTTTACAGAGCTATAGCACCTCACACCCATTCTGGGAGGTGATTAGTTATTTCTGGCTAGGATGATTGAGGGTGGTCTCAGGACTGACATCTGATCTCAGGTGAACATATTTAGGTTGACTTCCATATCTTCTATAGTTAACCAATGTTGATCACTGAGTGAAACTTGAGGTATTATGAAGTTGTGGGATAGGGTGGTTCAACATCCATATTTGGTACCTTTCAGACTTATAGAAGAAAGCACCACAGAGAGTCTAAATGTGGAGATCAGAGTAGGCAATATTTTCCTTCAGGTATCAAGGTGGTGTGATACTACTATGGGAAGGGTGGACATAGTAAACCTCAGTTACCTAGAGACCTAGTTGAGTGTAAATATTGTGGAAACATGGTACATCTTTAGAGTATCTACAACACACTCCCTTTAGCAGCTAGTGAGGGGGATCTATTTCGAATCCTCATACCGGAGCTGGACCACCAGTCCCACATCATATGGGGGTTGGATTTCTTCAGGTCATTCAGGGCACGGTGGTGGTCATGGAAATAGTGGTTAGACAAAAGGATTTCAATAGTTGCAGGGTGGATATACTCAAGGATCTCAGACAGCTTCACAAGGCCATAGCACAGGCCATGATTTTGCACTAAAGCATTCCCAACAAGAGAAAGATCTCATACCCTCTATGGTTAGAGGTACAATTCTAGTTGCCTCAGTTTTAGGTTCTTCTCTTTTTGATACAGGGGATTCCTATAGTTTCTTATTTTTCATCATTGTGAAGAGCCTTGGGCTATATATCTTTACTTTTGTTGTTATCAAGACACTTGACACTCCGTTGGGGACTATAATAGCTAGTGTACATCAGTGCAAGGAGTGACCTCTTGAGATTGGTGGGTTTCACTTATTATGGTACCTTTATGTCTTAGATATGATAGGATATGATGTCAATCTCAGAATGGACTAGTTAGTTTCCTTTCAGGATGTTTTCTATTTCTATCGTCATAGGGTGAGTTCCACATCATGAGAGGGAAGATTGTTTCTATATAAGGGATAATGTTATGTCCATGCAAGTAGAGCTAGGCATGAGCATCATAGGTTGAGAGGTGTTACAACCAAAATTTTTATTCCATATGTGGATGACCATGGGACTTCACCGAAGTACTTTCCTCCAGTGGTCGATCACTTTAGGGATTCCTTTCCAGATAAATTTTCATATTTTCCTCCTGATATAGGGGTAGAAGTTTCTATTGAGTATTTTCCATGGGAAGAAAAGGTGTCCATTATTCCTTATAGGGTGGCTACACTAGAGTTTTAGGAGCTTAAGAAGCATTTGAAGGAGATACAGGTAGAGGTTTTCATCCAACCCAGTACTTCTCCTTGGGGTTCGCTTGTCATGTTAGTGAATAAGGAAGACGATACCCTCGGAATTTGTATAGATTATTGGGAGCTAAACAAGTTGACTATTAAGAAATGATATCCCTTACCGAGGATTTATGACCTCTTTGATCGTATTCGAGGATCCTAAGTGTTCTAAAATATTTACTTGAGATCCAGTTATCATCAGTTGCGTGTTAGACCATCAGATATACATCTTACAGCCTTTCAGAACAAGTATAGTCTATACGAGTATGTGGTTATGTCATTCGGTCTCACAAACATGCATGTAGTTTTTATGGCACTAATGAGAAATGTTTTCCATCCTTAATTGGATTCTTTTTTGGTAGTCTTCACGGAAGATATCTTATTGTACTCTCACACTCGACACAGCCATGAAATCCATCTTGAGATCATTTCAAGTACACTGAGAGAGAATCAGTTATATTCTAAGCTCTCAAAATGACACTTCTGGATGGACTAGATTCACTTCTTAGGTCACGTTATATCAGAGACAAGAGTATCAGTAGACCCAGAGAAAGTTAGAGCATTTATTTCATGGGAGAATCTGAAAAAAAAACTTTGAGGTATGGAGTTTCTTGGGGTTTTCTAGTTACTACATACAATTTATACAAGACTTTTCATGCTTAGCAGTGCCACAAACGAGCCTGACTAAGAAGGGTCCAAATTACTGGTGTTCAGATTCTTGTGAGTCATAATTTAAAGAGTTGAAGGAAAGGTTGAATTTAGTACAGATACTTATTTTATTATATAAGGGAAAGAGTTACATCATTTACTGAGATGCATCGGGTATTGGGTTGGGATTAGTGATTATGTAGGGGGTGATTTATTGCATATGGGTCTTGGAAATTGAGGCCACATGAGAGGAATTACCCAACAAACAATCTCTATTTGGCTATAGTTGTTCATGATTTAAACTATTAGTGACATTATCTTTTGGGAATGATTTTTTGGTGTTCACTGACCAAAAATTTCTCAAGTACATCTTTACTCAGTGTGACCTGAATTTGAGACATCAAGGGGTTGGTTGAGTACCTTAAGTCTTTTGACTTTAAGTTTGCCTATATGTGTAACGACCCAAAGTATTTCAATGGAAAATTCCCTTCTTGTATCTATGTCATAAAAACACAAAATAATGAACTACTAAGTGATGAGTGACCTTTAAACATAAATTTGTCACCCCTATGTTTGGAATTTTAAAAATCCGACATACACGGTTGTGTTCAAGATAGTTTTTGGAGTCTAATGAAACAAAAATAATTTTTGGAGAATAGTAACCTACCCTTATGAATAGTTACCTATCCTTATGAATAGTATTATGACCCTTATGAATAGTAAATATGAGTAACATTACCTATGAATAATAAAATAAAATTTGGACATCATAGATAGTGATAATTTGACCTTAGTAAACATTTTTGGTATTTTATAAGTCATAAATAATTAATAATAATTAATTAATTAATTTAAAAGAATATTTATTCCCCTGGAATGTATTCATATAGTATTGAATCAATGTCTAATAGTTTTTAGATAATTTTATAAGACCCTACGCAATTTTTGAAAGAACTATAAAATCGGTTTTAATCTTAAAAACTGTTTTTTTATGTAAATTATGATTTTAATTAAATATTAAATTAATAATATTTAGAAAATTATTTTTGAAAAATGGACTTCATTTTTGGATTCTACCCGTCGAAAAATGGTTGGGGTAAAATTTTGGGATTTTTCTGAGATACTTGAATTTTTGATGAATAGTAGAATACATTAATTTATCATATATATACATTTTAATTAAAACCCACTATTCCTGACCTCACAAGTGATGTAAGCACCCAAATACCGAATTCACAAGTCAAATTTACTATTCTTAGTCATCCAAGACTCACTATTCCTGGTCTTAGGTGAAATTAATAAACTAATCAATTTTATATTAAGGAAACCCCTCTCCCCTCCACTATAAAAGCCACCCTTCACTGCCTCTTTTCCTCACACCTCTCAAGCTCCAAGAGTTCTCTAAATTCTACCCAAAAACCTTACCTAGCTCATCCCCCACGTCCAAAAGCTTCTGGTCTCATCAAAACACCAAGCCTAGCTTCCTTAAAGAGGATCTCAAGAGAAGGATTCTAAAGGTAATTTCTCTCTCTCTTCTCCTTTAATTTCCTTTCAAGTTGAAGTTCCTTTATTGATCTCTCCCTACCTATCTTCATCCAAATTGTTCTGTAAATCCATTATTATATATATAATGTAATATTATGATTCTAATGTTATATTATATCTCCCCACACCCTTTCCCCCTTCCATTTATTTTATTAAAGAGAACGTTGTTCATGTGGTGATAATTTATCACCTTCAAAAACAACATGCTCTCTTCTTCCATTTATACCTTCAATCTGGTCATGAAACCATTTTTATGGTTGAACCAGAATTTTTTATATTTATTATGTTCTATTTTAAGTTCTAGAAATAACCTATGGCCATACTACTAAGTGAAAAACTAAAATGAGTTGGTTGTGATCTAAAAACCGCTTAAATTGGCCCAAATAATCTTCATTTAATTCTTATCTAATGATTCGGCCACATGGATATAATATAACTCATTATAAAATCATTCAAGCTTCTGTAATATCATTAATTACATGTAATATCAGTTCTGGATGTTTACCCATGATCTACCCAAACATCAAATTAAGAATACAAGTGGACCGCTCAAGAAAACCATGAAAACGAACATCCCCGATCAATGTTTTTAAACTCTATAAGTCATCCAAAGGAACATAATATGAAATAATGAAACCAGAATTAACCCTATTAATGTATAAAAGGTTCTGAAATTTTCTAATTAATGAATATAATGTCATTATACAGGACATTAAAGAGAAGGAGGCATTCGAGTACAAGGTAAGGGGAAATCTCAAACCCAATTTTCTTCCTTCGGGCTCTCCCTCTTTCACTCCATTTTTGATATGGTTACTCCTAAAAGGTCTTTTGTTCATCATTTCCTTTACTTTTATGGGATATACATGTTTGTCACTAGTTTTTATGTCCATCAAAATGTTTTCCAAAAGAACTCTTCTTTCAAGATCTCACCTTTTGCCTCTCATTCAAGGTTGATGGTTCTTATATCAAGTATGTTGTTCCCTCTTTCTTTTGGGAACCCAAAGATTATGAATGTGTTATTATGAGATGAAACCCATTCATTTCCATGGGTTATTTATGTACATGTTTGATATGTGTTCTATGTGGAAAGCATGATAATGATAATGTTATGATGTGACGGGTGCGCCCGGAATTATATAGCGCAATATGAATGTTTAAATGTGACGGGTGCGCCCGTAATTATATAGCACTCCAATGCATTGGGTAAAGTGATGAATCTCATGATTAAATGTGAAATGATGCGTGAACATGATGCTAGCTTTCTTCACAAGTATGTGTGGTAGTTAACCACTAATACATGATGTTTCATTTTTATGCTTTGCCACATTTCAAGTTTATTGTTTATGCTCTTCTCATGTTCACGATCTTCTTCCTATGTCATGATTATGCTCACTCCATGCTATATTGTTCTTATCTATCCTCTTACTGGGCTTTTAGCTCACCCCTTTTGATGTATATCCTCAGGTGGCTACATGTACTAAGGAGAGGACAAGTTCTACTAAGAAGCTATAGAAGAAGAGATTAAACGAATTTTTATGCTTGATGTTGTACTTGTTATGTGTTGTCCTAGTTTTCCCAAGACACTAAACCTCTGGATCCTCCATGTATAACACTATTATGTTTTTTATCCTTGAAATGATGTAATAGTAATGAAAGAAAAGGCCGGGTCTCTATAGTTGGTATCAGAGGAAAGGTTTAGTTAATTTGGGAATTAGGATTAGTGAACCCTAAAGAAAACCTCTAGCACGAGACTAAGTAAAAATATGCACACAAGGATATTTACCTAGGGATCCCATATGTTATGTTTTTGGTATAATTGTTTAAATGGATAAGTTATTCATTAATTGTATAGTTATGTTTTGTTCTATCCTTTTCTATTTTAGAAAATGGTGGGAACCAGGAGAAATCAGGCCAACAACTCTTGCGAAGGCCAATGCAACGATTTCCCGAACGACATCCCCAATGATTTTGGAGGTGGAGTTCAAAACTTCATGGTGATGCTTACCCAATTATCCCGGGTTATGAATAATAACCATAATAATGGGGAACGTCCTACTTCACCAAAGAGGGAGCAGCTAGCTATCAAATGTTTTATACGGCAACGACCACCGACATTTTGTGGATCTTCCAATCCACTAGTTGCGGAATAGTGGGTCAACTCCATGGACAAGATCTTTTCTGTTCTTCACTGTTCCGAGACAGAGAAGGTGACTCTAGACGTTTATCGTCTATATGGAGAAGCTGATCAATGGTGGGCTTTGATTAAGAAAACCAAGCCAAGGGAAGAAATTGAAGAGATGGAATGGGAAGACTTTAAGATAATGTTTCTTAATAAGTACTTCCCAAGAACTCTTCGCACGAAGATGGAGAGAGAATTCATAGAGCTCAAGCAAAAAGAAGGAGAATCTGTCACAATCTATGAAGAAAATTTCACAAGGCTCGCAAGGTATGATTCGGGTTTTGTTATCAACAATGATAGCAAAATTGATAGATTCTTTAGTGGATTAAAACCACATCTTCGAAAAGCTCTTGCAATTAGAGACTTTAGGAGTTATGAAGAAGTTTTTCGGTGTGCTCTCAAAGTGGAGATGGAGTTTGGAGAATGGTCCCATGGCTATGGTGATAAGAAAAGAAAGATAGAGTTTCAAGCTGGTGGATCTAGTGATAAAGATGGGAAGAAAACACAATGACCCACCTTCCAAAGATGTGGGAAGTTGCACAATGGGAACTGCCTCAAAGGGACAGGGAAATTCTTCAAGTGTGGGAAAGAAGAACACCTAGCTCACGAGTGTCGAAGAGACATGAAAAGGAAGGATAATGTAGCCGATGAAAGGAGAGAACCACTCGTGGTTCAATGCTACAACTGTAAGGAGCTAGGGCACTATTCAAACTAGTGCACTAAACCTCGAGCTTTCGAGGGTAATCAGCGCCAACAACCACCAAAGCAAAAGGAACAAGGAAAGTCTTATTCCATCACTACTGCGGATGTGGAACATGATAATGAAGTCGTACAAGGTACACTTCCTATTCACTCAAGAATGGCAAAATTATTATTTGATTCTGGTTCTACGCATTCCTTTATATCTTGCAAGTTTTCTAGAACTATAGAATTGTAGCCCCGAAACCTTGAAGTAGAGATATCTGTAAAAACACCAAGTGGTGTAATCATTGCAACCCAAGTGTTTGATTCTTCTCCTGTTTACGTATGTGGGAAGATTCTTCCGGCAAATCTCGTAATACTTCCCTTGGTGGAATTCGACGCTATAATGGAATGGATTGGCTCTCGTTATATAGAGCACATATCAACTGTCGGGAAAAGGAAATATATTTTCATATTCCGAACCATCCCATGCTCCTCTACAAATTCAAGGAATATCCTGAATCTCCTTTGAGAAATCCTTCAATGGTGTGGGTGATGATTCCCTATGAAGAAGCATACCTCGCCCAAATGTTTGAGTCAAAGGAAAGTTCCAACCTTGAGTAAATGCCCATCGTAAGGGAATATGACGATGTATTTCCTAAAGAGTTACCCGGAATTCCCTCGGATCGTGAGGTAGTGTTCTCAATTGAACTCATACCCGGAGCTACTCCTATCTCGAAGTGCCCATATAGGATGGCTCCTATCGAACTGGAGGAGTTAAAGAAGAAGATGCAAGAGCATCTGGACAAAGGGTTCATACGCCCTAGTGCATCACCTTGGGGTGCGCCAATGCTCTTTGTAAAGAAGAAGGATGGAACCATGCGGTTGTGTATCGATTATCGGAAACTCAACAAGATCACCATAAAGAACAAGTATCCTCTCCCAAGGATTGATGACTTGTTCGATCAGTTAAGAGGAGCTCAATACTTCTCAAAGGTGGATCTTCATTCTGGATATCATCAAGTAAAGGTGAAGAAGGAAGATATTCAGAAGACTGCCTTCCATACAAGGTATGGGCACTATGAGTTTTTGGTGATGTCCTTCAGATATACTGATGCCCCTGCAATCTTCATGGATTTGATGAATATAGTCTTTAGACATTACCTCAACAAATTTGTGGTAGTGTTTATAGATGATATTCTCATATACTCCAAGAGAAAGGAGGAACATGAAGAACATCTAAGACTTGTGTTGGCGACATTGATAAAGGAGAAGTTGTACGCCAAGTTCAGCAAGTGTGATTTTTGGATAAATCAAGTCACGTTCTTGGGACATGTGGTCACAAGTGAGGGAATTTCTACGGACCCTTCAAAGACAAAGGCGATTGAAGAATGGACCAGGCCCTCTAGTGTCACAGAAATCCGTAGTTTTCTTGGATTAGCTGGGTACTATCGACGTTTTGTGAGAAACTTCTCACGATTGTCAAGCCCGCTAACTAAGTTAACAAGGAAAGGGGTAAAGTATGTCTGGATGGAAGAATGTGAGGAAAGCTTCAAGGAGCTAAAGAGAAGGCTGATCAATGCACCTGTACTCACACTACCGAAAAGTGGAGAAAGTTTTGTCATATACAGTGATGCTTCAATGAAAGGCTTGGGTTGTGTACTCATGCAAAATGACAATGTGATAGCCTACGACTCACGATAGTTGAAGATCCATGAGCAGAACTACCTGACACATGATCTAGAGCTGGCAGCCGTGATTTTTGCCCTGAAAATCTGGCGGCACTACCTTTATGGTGAGAAGTGTGACATATACACCAACCACAAGAGCCTAAAGTATATATTAACACAAAAGGAGCTCAACATGCGTCAAAGGAGATGGTTAGAGCTAATCAAGGATTATGATTGCTCTATTCACTATCATCCTGGAAAGGCGAACAAGGTAGCTGATGCTTTAAGCAGGAAAGAACCTGCTACTCTATCCATGTTGAGGATTGAGAAAGACCCTATCTTCTTGGATATGCAAAGGATGGATTTGGGAATCATAAGGGCAGGGGATACATCCTACCTTGCCCAAATGATTGCGCAATCATCCATCCAACAGAAGATTAAGGAAGCACAAAGGGATGATGTAGAGATACAAAAGAGGGTGAATGCAGTAAAGGAAGGGAAGCTGCAAGAGTTCCATATCGACAATGATGGTGTGATTCGGTTTGGAACGCGGCTTTGTGTGCCTTCATCACCCGGAATAAAGAAGGAGCTATTGGATAATGCATATAGCTCAACTTTCTCTATTCATCCTGGAAGTACCAAGATGTATCGTGATCTCCGAGAACACTTCTGGTGGGATAACATGAAGAAAGAGATTGCGGAATATATATCAAGGTGCTTGGTGTGTCAGCAAGTTAAAGCTGAGAGGCAAAAGTCCAAAGGTATGATGCATCCATTGCCTATACCCATATGGAAATGGGAAAATGTCACTATGGACTTTGTCATGGGTCTCCCGAAAATGTCAAGAGGAAATAATGCGATATGGTTTGTGGTTGATTGACTCACCAAGACTTCCCATTTTATCGCTATTCGGGAAGACCTCTCACTTGAACAACTTGCAAGGATATATGTGAAGGAAGTAGTGAGATTTCATGGTGTTCCACTCTCGAGTGTCTCTAATCGTGATCCAAGGTTCACTTCTAAATTCTGGAGGAGCCTTCAACAAGCTTTGAGTACTGAATTAAATTTCAGCACGGCCTATCACCCCCAAACTGATGGCCAGTCTAAAAGGAATATTTAGACACTTGAAGATATGCTAAGATCCTGCTCTCTTGAATTCAAAGGTGGTTGGGATCAGCATCTCTCATTGGTTGAGTTCTCATACAACAATAGCTTCCACTCGAGTATTCAGATGGCTCTGTATAAAGCTCTTTATGGGAAGCGATGTAGAACTCCAACCTGTTGGGATGAAGTTGGAGAACGAAAACTACTGGGTCCCGATCTTGTTCAAGAGATGACAGAGAAGGTTCAAGTCATCCAGAACCATATCAAAGCTGCTCAAAGTCGACAAAAGAGCTATGCTGACAATCGTCGAAGGGACTTGGAGTTCGACGTTGGAGATAAAGTCTTCCTTCGAATATCTCCATGGAAGAGAGTCATGCGATTCAGAAAGAAAGGGAAGCTAAGCCCAAGGTACATTGGCCCCTTTGAGATCCTTGATCGTAAAGGAGCCGTGGCCTATCGTATGGCACTTCCATCGAATATGGATCAAGTTCATGACGTGTTTCACGTATCACTACTGAGGAAGTACATTCCAGACCCCTCACATGTACTAAACTCAGAGGTGGTACAACTGGAAGATGATCTCTCCTATGAGGAGTAGCCGGTAAAAATTTTGGACCGAAGTGAAAAGGTTCTACGCAACAAGACAACCCGCCTTGTCAAAGTGTTGTGGAGGAACCAAAAGTTTGAGGAAGCAACATGGGAACCGGAAGAGGCAATGAAGGAGAAGTACCCTCACCTGTTTGTGTAAAGTAAAATTTCGGGGGCGAAATTTCTTAAGGGGGGAAGAATGTAACGACCCAATGTATTTCAATGGAAAATTCCCTTCTTATATCTATGTCATAAAAAAACAAAATAATGAACTACTAAGTGATGAGTGACCTTTAAACATAAATTTGTCACCCCTATGTTTGGAATTTTAAAAATCCGGCATACACGGTTGTGTTCAAGATAGTTTTTGGAGTCTAATGAAACAAAAATAATTTTTGGTGAATAGTAACCTACCCTTATGAATAGTAACCCACCCTTATGAATAGTAATATGACCCTTATGAATATTAAATATGAGTAACATTACCTATGAATAATAAAATAAAATTTGGACATCATAGAAAGTGATAATTTTACCTTAGTAAACATTTTTGGTATTTTATAAGTCAAAAATAATTAATTATAATTAATTAATTAATTTAAAAGAATATTTATTCCCATGGAATGTATTCATATAGTATTGAATCAATTTCTAATAGTTTTTAGATAATTTTATAAGACCCTACGTAATTTTTGAAAGAACTATAAAATCGGTTTTAATCTTAAAAACTGTTTTTTTATGTAAATTATGATTTTAATTAAATATTAAATTAATAATATTTAGAAAATTATTTTTAAAAAATGGACTTCATTTTTGGATTCTACACGTCGAAAAATGGTTGTGGTAAAATTTTGGGATTTTTCTGAGATACTTGAATTTTTGATGAATAGTAGAATACATTAATTTATCATATATATACATTTTAATTAAAACCCACTATTCCTGACATCACAAGTGATGTAAGCACCCAAATCCCGAATCCACAAGTCAAATTTACTATTATTAGTCATCCAAGACTAACTATTCCTTGTCTTAGGGAAAATTAATAAACTAATCAATTTTATATTAAGGAAACCCCTCTCCCCTCCACTATAAAAGCCACCCTTCACTCCTTCTTTTCCTCACACCTCTCAAGCTCCAAGCCTTCTATAAAATCTGCCCAAACACCTTCCCTAGCTCATCCCCCACGTCCAAAAGCCTCTGGTATCATCAAAAGACCAAGCCTAGCATCCTTAAAGAGGATCTCAAGAGGAGGATTCTAAAGGTAATTTCTCTCTCTCTCTTCTCCTTTAATTTCCTTTCAAGTTCAAGTTCTTTTCTTGATCTCTCCCAACCTATCTTCATCCAAATTGTTCTGTAAATCCAGTATTATATATATACTTTAATATTATGATTCTAATGTTATGTTATATCTCCCCACACCCTTTCCCCCTTCCTTTTATTTTATTTAAGAGAACGTTATTCGTGTGGTGATAATTTATCACCTTCAAAAACAACATGATCTCTTCTTCCATTTATACCTTCAATCTGGCCATGAAACCATTTTTATGGTTGAAACAGAATGTTTTATATGTATTATGTTCTATTTTATGTTCTGGAAATAACCTATGGCCATACTACTAAGTGAAAAACTAAAATGAGTTGGTTGTGATCCAAAAACCGCTTAAATTGGCCCAAATAATCATCATTTAATTCTTATCTAATGATTCAGACACATGGATCTAATATAACTCATTATAAAATCATTCAAGATTCTGTAATATCATTAATTACATGTAATATCAGTTCTGGATGTTTACCCATGATCTATCCAAACAGCAAATTAAGAATACAAGTGGACCGCTCAAGAAAACCATGAAAACGAACATCCCCGATCAATGTTTTTAAATTCTATAAGTCATCCAAAGGAACATAATATGAAATAATGAAACCAGAATGAACCCTATTAATGTATAAAAGGTTCTGGAATTTTCTAATTAATGAATATAATGGCATTATACAGGACATTAAAGAGAAGGAGGCATTCAAGTACAAGGTAAGGGGAAATCTCAAACCCAATTTTCTTCCTTCGGGTTCTCCCTCTTTCACTCCATTTTTGATATAGTTACTCCTCAGAGGTCTTTTGTTCATCATTTCCTTTAATTTTCTGGGATATATATGTTTTTCACTGGTTTTTATGTCCATCAAAATGTTTTCCAAAAGAACACTTCTTTCAAGATCTCACCTTTTGCCTCTCATTCAATTTGATGGTTCTTATATCAAGTATGTTGTTCCCTCTTTCTTTTGGGAACCCAAAGATTATGAATGTGTTATTATGAGATGAAACCCATTCCTTTACATGGGTTATTTATGTACATGTTTGATATGTGTTCTATGTGGCAAGCATGATAATGATAATGTTATGATGTGATGGGTGCGCCCGGAATTATATAGCGCAATATGAATGTTTAAATGTGACGGGTGCGCCCGGAATTATATAGCGCTCCAATGCATTGGGTAAAGTGATGAATCTCATGAGTAAATGTGAAATGATGCGTGAACATGATTCTAGATTTGTTCACAAGTATGTGTGGTGGTTAACCACTAAGACATGATGTTTCATTTTTATGCTTTTCCACATTTCAAGTTTATTGTTTATGCTCTTCTCATGTTCAAGATCTTCTTCCCATGTCATGATTATGCTCACTCCATGCTATATTGTTCTTATCTATCCTCTTAATGGGCTTTTAGCTCACCCCTTTTGATGTATATCCTCATGTGGCTACATGTACTAAGGAGAGGACAAGTGCTACTAACAAGATATAGAAGAAGAGATTAAATGAATTTTGATGCTTGATGTTGTACTTGTTATGTGTTGTCTTAGTTTTCCCAAGACACTAAACCTATAGATCCTCCATGTATAATACTATTATGTTGTTTATCTTTGAAATTATGTAATAGTAATGTAAGAAATGGCCGGGTCGCTATAATATGTATGGGAAGTGAAATGAAGTGGCTAATGTGTTGAGCAGGAGGACTCAGATACAGACAGTTCAAGAGGCTAGTAGTGAGTGGAATCTTATGGCTCTATCCTCTGAGATGCATTTTTAGATACACGATAGACATGGACATACATTTAATTCCTCTATAGGTGTTACCTCTACTCTACTTGATCGTGTGTAAATGAGGCATCTATCAGATTCCGAAGTCCTAGTCCTATAGGAGAGTGTGTTATGAGAGGAGCCTACTACTGGGTGGACCATAGGTGAGGATTATGTATTTTTATTTCATGGATACATATGGGTGTTAGAAGACATACGTGAGGAGTTGATGCATGATTTTCATTCCCTAGTTTGGGCAGTTCATCCTGGTGTTTCCAAGATGTACTAAGATTTACCCCATCAGTATTGGTTTCCAGGTATAAAGAGGGATTTTTATGGTTTCTTTATGATATGTTCTACCCGTCAGTAGGGGAAGGAGGAGCATTAGTGATCATTGGGCCTTTTACAACAATTACCCATTCTTTAGTGGAAGTTGAATGATGTCGTGATGGATTTCGTGATAGGGTTACAGATATCACCTCAAGGGAATGATACGGTTTGGGTTGTTATTAACAGGATCATGAAGGTGGAACACTTATTACAAACCAAGGAGATCGTCAGTGTTGATGAGCTTGGAAGTTTGTACATCTGAGATATTGTACAGTTGCATGGGGTTCCGCACTCCATCATTTCAAACAGAGATTCCCACTTTACATCTTGTGTATGGAAGGGACAACAGAGGGCTTTGGGTACACATGTACGTTTGAGTACAACTTGCCATCCTGAGACAGAAGGGAAGTCCGAGCACCCAATTCAGATGTTGGAGGACATTCTTTGGGAATGTATCCAAGATTTTTGAGGCTCTTGGGAGAATCACATACCTCTGGTGAAGTTTTCCTATAATAATATTTTTCAGTAAACTATTAAGATGGCACCTTATATGGCTTTGTACGATAGGTCATGCCGATCACCCCTATGTTGGTTGATGGCAGGAGAGGTAGCTATGTTGGGACTTCTTCTTGTATATGAGACCACAGAGAAGGGGGAGTTGATTCATGAGAGGATGGATACTACACAGTCACAACAGAAGTCTTATGAAAATTGACGGAGACAACCTCTGGAGTTTGAGGTCAGAAATTAGGTTTTCCTATGTGTCACATTGAGGTTGTGATATAGGATAATTAGTAGATAGGGGAAGATTTAACCGTGATATGTTAGGCTATTTTAGGTTTCCAAAATAGTCAGTTCGGTTGCCTATCAATTTTAGTTACCTCAGAGGTATCGGGTTATGCACGACGTCTTCAGCATTTCTCAGCTACGATGTTACTTCTTAGACAATTCTCATGTTTTTCAATCTGAGGAGGTTGAGTTGGAGGTGGATGAATCATTCAAGGAGCATCCTATCTGAATTATTGATCAAATTATGAAAGTTCTCTATGGTTGGTGCTTTCCTCTGGTATGGGTGATATGATAGAATGGGCGAGTACAAGACGATACATGGGAGAGGGAGGCCGATGTGCGATTGTAGTGGCCAGAACTATTTTATGATTCTTCTTCACCGACCTATTAGATAAATTTAGGGATGAATTTATTTAAGGGGGACGTTTTTAGGAACCCAGATCTTCATTTCTTGTATGGATCTTGATTTTGGGTTTTTTTTGGGAAAAAGGGGAGTTTTTTGAATTTTTAGAAGTATATGCCACATACGTGGGAGTACATGTGATGTACCAGGTTACCACGGGTAGCCATGTACTGGCCATGTAATGGCTGAGACATGGTCGTGTGAGGGTACTTGGAGACTATTTAAAGTAAGGGTCGGTTGAGGAATGTACATGACATGCACATTAAATAAACATGCCATGTAATTTTTCTTTTATTTGATTAAATTGGCCTTGGTTGCATATAATCCCCCGAAACATCTTCTTCTAACCCTGTCTCATCTAGGAGGGGTTGAGAGCGACGATTATTCTCCGAGACACCGATCTTTCAT
The DNA here is from genome assembly GCA_963277665.1 of Viscum album. NCBI lineage: Eukaryota > Viridiplantae > Streptophyta > Magnoliopsida > Santalales > Viscaceae > Viscum > Viscum album. Next base: position 281,758,022 of record OY728137.1, on the reverse strand, counting down.
TCGTTATCTGAATCAAACTCTGAAGGGTGCATTGGAAGCCCACTAGTGAATATTGCATTTTTGTGATGCATCTACCAAGCCAAAGAACAAGCTTGGATTTTGTCCTATTGGGTAGTCTTCCAAGATGCCAATTTCGATACCTACTTGATTAAAATTTGAACATTAAATGCTAATGAATTTAAATGGAAATTTTAGGATTGTTTAAATTTGTGTACTCCTAGTTTCTTTGATTCATTTCCATTATCACCTACTATATATACTCAATGACAGTTCGGCAATGATATTATGGTGGTTTCCTACTAGGATTAGTCTCACACCCTATTTGGGTCATGCCTTTTGTAAAGACCCGTAAAATTCAAGGGAATTTTTTTTTTAATTTTTTTTTGGGATTTTACAAGAACGCAATTTCTGACTGAACCTGATTCTGAGGCCCGGTGTGCCCAGAATCATTTTCTGAAGTTTAGCTCGGGTAAGTTCAGTGAACAAACGAGCGGGTTTTTCTAACTTTTGAACCGGTGCTCGTAATTGAAATCTGAGGGCATCGATGAACTCGCAACGCCAGTAAATTCTTAAGAAGACTCCTTTCTGGAGTTGCGTTTTCTCGGGTTGAGTTGTTTAAATAAAGTGTGGGATAATAATATAATTTTTTTACAATTATATTTTTCTTTTCTTGTTAAGTGGATTAAGTGTTGTGCCACAACAATTTTCCTCTCTCTTATGTTGTTATAACCTATGTAAGGGAGTTAGGGGTGGGACCCACTGGTTGATAACTACCTTTGAGAGGATTAAGATGGGGGTGGGGCCCACACGAGCCCCACCGTTTCTTTTCTTCTAAGTAACGTACCTGCACCCCCTATTAATGAAGTCAACCGTGCGTTTATTCTGGTTAAGAAAAGCCTCATTAATTCGGGCGGTTAAATTGTTACAATTAATTCATTGAATTGATTGTTTCTTTTTGAATTTCAAAGGTTGACTTGTGCGTTAATAAAATAAGACTATTATTTTTTTCAGTTATAACTTGTTGCGTGGAGAGGATTTGGAGTAAAGTGTTCTTCTTCGATGAAAAACATGAAGAACGCACCGATCTCCGATGAAGAATGCCAAATCCTCGAAAATCAACGACGCTCCTTCCGCGACGCTCCTTCCGCGATGATCCTTCTCTTCCGCGACGATCCTCTTCTTCCACGACGGTTAATTCCGCGACGAACTCTCGTTCGACGACAACATTGGGGTAGGGAATTATTTTGAGAACGATTTTATTCCCTTGTTTCTTTCATTCTAAAGATAACAAAGAACGCATATCAACTTATTATCTAGTTGATCCGCGATCGTTTTCCTTGCGGGTTGGGAATAATTTGTTGTGGGATGTTGTGGGGGTTTATTTTATTGTTGATCGTTATCTCAACTGTCTCCTTTCTTAGTTTCAATTGGGTTTCCTGTTATCATACTAACGGGAGGCGGTCGGACCGCACGAACACGACCGACCCTCCCCCCCTTGTTTGTTTGAATTTGTTGTGGCACGTGAAAGGCAGCGCGGTGTCGTTGCACCGTGAAGAAACGATAAAGAACATGGCGAAGAAGTGCGGCGCCGTCGCGGCGAAGAAGCACGGTGCCGTCGCGCCGTGCCATTGAGGCCGAACGAAACCGCGGGCAGATTTTGGGCCGCGGAGGTGATTTGAAGACCCCGTAGTTTTTTGTCGAAGTTCGGATTGACGGACGATGGTGAGGCAGGCCGCGAAGGCGTTTTGAAGCCGCCGTAGTAAAGGTCGGTTCCCGGGAGGACCGTTGGAGAAAGCGGCGAGCAAAACGGACCACCGGAGCACGTTCGGTGGTCCACGGAAGACTGCACCGGTGGCCGGAGGTGGCGGCCAGCACTGGCCGGCTGCCAGGAGGCAGCGGGCCCCAGTGCGCCACTGGGGAGGGGCCACCGCGGCTGGTCTCGTGGCTGCGCGGGACTAGAGGGACTCGGCATCGCGCCGCGTCCATTGACAGGGAGCGGCCCCCGCGAGGGGGCCGCGGTTTCGTCCAGGGGGCGGTCCCCCCTTGCGCGGCCGCTTGGCCAGCACCAGCGAGCGAACGCGCCGGGCTGAGCCGCACGGCCGGACCGCCAGGCCGGGTCGCGCCAGCCGGGCCGGGTCGGTCCGGGCCCAGACCCCACGTTTTCAGACCTCTTCGGTCATTTTACCATAACATGGGCTACGGACCTCCGATCGACGCACCGTCAGTTGCGATGCGATCCTTGGATCGAGGCGGTCGTTTTGGTATATTACACTCAAGGTTTTAGAGAAGTTTGGGTCCGGCCGGGTTGGTTCGGATACAAAACTGACTGGGCCCTCGGTGCGGAAACGCTTATATCTTGAGTTCCGGGCGTCCGATTGACGCGCCGTCTGTCTCGTTGAATTCCTCTTGATGAGACAGAACTTTTGGCTTACTCCGCTCAATGTTTGGTCGTCGTCGGAGTGCGGTCGGGTTGGTTCTCTCACGAAACCAACCGGGCCCCTGGAACGAAAAAGCCAATAACTCACAGAACGGGCGTCTAATTGACGCGCCGTCTGTCTCGTTGAATTCCTCACGATGAGACGGAACTTTTGGCTTACTCCTCTTGAGGTTTGGACATCGTCGGAGTGCGGTCGGGTTGGTTCGCTCACGAAACCAACCGGGCCCCTGAAACGGAAAAGCCAATAACTCATAGACCGGGTGTATGATTGACGCGCCGTCTGTCTCGTTGATTTCCTCTTTATGAGACGGAACTTTTGGCATACTTCGCTTGAGTTTTGGATGTAGTTGGATAGTGGCCGGGTTGGATTGCACCCGAAATCCAACCGGCCCCCTCGAACGGAAAAGTTGATAACTTTCAAACTAGACGTCCGTTTGATGAACCGTCAGTGGCATTGGTGAACACCTAGAGAAACGGTCCCTATGAGTATAACCTATGAGAATTAGGGGTAAAGTTGAGATACGGCCGGGTTGGTTCACACACGAAACCAACCGGGCCCCGGGGACGAAAAGGCTAGTAACTAACAGACCGGGCGTCCGATTGACGCGCCATCTGTTGCGTTGAGACCCCTGTGACGAGGCTGTCCTTTGAAATACTTCTTCGTGGGACTTTGAGATACTGGGAGTATCGACTTGTAGCTCGTGGAGCGGACCCTCCTAGAGACGAGCGTGCGGAGTACAGAGACCATGTAGCCGACTGAGACCTGACGACTGCTTGACCGACTCAACTTGGAGTGAGTTGACTAGCCCAATGGATGGAGAAATACTTTGTTTTGGTACAGACCCATGGCAGATGAAGCCCTACCTATGTGATAATGCAGACACACGTTACTCGTCCGGAGAGTACCTCTGCATGCTACTAGGGGGTGTGCACTACTGTGTTTGGGTGGCATACCTCGGTGGGAAGCACTACTGTGTTTGGGAGGCTGGCCCGCGGTACTCGACAGGAGGAGTATCTCAGCAGTCTTAAGTTAGTGAACAGTACCTCAGAGTCGTGACAAGACCACTGTACACTCTAGAGACGGGGCTCTTCAGCAGTTACGGTTTCGATAATAAAAATCCTGGTTTGAGCTGAGTCTATGACCTTTGTGTTTACCTCTTGATTGAGATGGGTCACATGATAACTTATGTATATGTATGGGAATATACCTGGGTAGTGGTTATCCGTTGATTCCATAATATTGTGTTTCCTCATGATTGAGATGGGTTACTTGATAACTTAGGTATATGTATGGGCATATACTGAGTATCGTTATACTCACCCAACCACAGGCTATGCCCGCACCTCGTTGTGTTGGTTGTAGATAACGGGCAGTGCTGACGGAGGCCGAGTGTTCGAGGACTGGACGGTACCCGGAGGTGGACCACCAGACGAGTCAGTATCCGGAGGTGGATTTCACGGCGAGATGACACTCGGAGAGGGTTTACGGGCGAGAGCATTGAGGAGTTGCGCTATCTGTACCTACCCTTCAGGTAGGATCTGAGGAGGACGACCCAGGAGCTTATTCCTTTCTTCCAGTTGTTTGTCTTTTTCTGTTGTAATTTTGTTCAGTTGTAGCTGTATTTCCAGTTGGGTTTGTATTCTGGCCCATTTACTTTTCAGGACATTCTTGTACTTAGTGTTTTACTTCTACTTGTACTTGGTGGTGTTTTGTTACTTTTATAAAGGCAATGTCTTCCCAGTTATCGGGATATACGCCTTTGGTGCTAGTCACCAGCCCCTGGCCTATAGAAGGCGGGCTTGGGATAGTCACGGCACGGGCCCCGAGGATGGGTCGTGACAGATTGGTATCAGTGGAGTCGGTTCTACTGCCAAACATATAACTCTGGTATTTTCTTTCTTTGAAGCAATAGTGTTAAGGGTACCAATTGTGGTCTTCAATTCAGGGAGTCCAGTATTGGTGAGGGTGGCCGACATATCCATACACCAGGACCCTGACAACTGATTTTCGACTTTGTGCATGAAAACACTGATTGCATGTGTGTTTCCAGAAGTTTTATTTAAATATCAGCTCAAACCAGGTCATCTCACTAGGTATAATCATTTGACCATGTCACATTGTTTCTTTCTGGATGCCTTTTCACGGACGACCAACTAGAGCCCAGAGGGATGTGCGTACTAACAGCCTTTCGAGCGACGAGGATTAGGTACAGGGCCCTCTTACAGTTGAGGCACCAGCGGAGGCACCTGGGGTACTACCATACGTTGGGCCACCGATGCCACCAACCCCAACAGTAGGCGATTCAAGCCACATGAGCGTGCTGCACGAGTTCCAGTGCCAGAGGCCACCTAGGTTCCGGGGAGAGACGGACTCGCAGGCGGCTGAGTATTGGCTGGAGGCTATGGTGAGAGTCTTCAGGCTAGTGGGGATGCCTGCAGACTTCATGGTGATCTTTGCTTCCAGCCTTCATCAGGCAGCAGCAGGCAGGTGGTGGAGCCAATTGTTTCAGTTTTGCGACAGGATGACCTTCACATGGGAAGACTTCGAGACCTTCTTCACGGTGGAGTTTGTGCCAGCAGCTCTACACCCCGAGCGTGTACATGAGATGATTCCTTTGCCGCATGATTTTAGATCAGTAGACGAGTCATCTGTTGGAAGTAAACAGATGATGCAGAGGTCCAAGAGATCCAGAGCCAGCCGTACGAGGAGCATAAAGTGTTATGAATGTGGCAGGAAGGGTCACCTAGCACGTGACTATCCGACTCCTCACACAGTTGATCTGCAGGCTTTGGAGGAGCCACCGAGGGAGAAGCAGCAGCGGGTGCTTGAGCAACAGCCGAGCAGTGGACAAGTCAGTAAAGCTCCGGGAGCAGGTGGACAGGGGAGGAACTATTGGATACGTCCCTTATACTTATAGTTCCATATTGTTGTTGTATTTGTGTCTTTTTACTATGAGCTACAATAATAAAAAGACACTTATCTTTGTGATGTTTTCTTTCCTATCCTTTTGTTTGGTTAATACTGAATGGTCCCGGTTAAGACTATTGACTTGACCCTCACTTTCGAGATTTCTACAGGAGGAGACCCAGTGACCTCACACTGATGCCGACAGTGTGACTCGACCCTTGGAGGCGAGAGTGATAGTTGGATCTCTTGGTAGTTATGTCGATGCCTTACGATGTCATCCATGGCATGAATGCATCATTCATGTCATTATTGACTGTATTAGGCAATGGGTGTGGTTCATCCAGGGGATGAGACCGAGTTTCTCTTTTCGGCAAAGGAGAAGTTTTAGCAGCTCTTTCAGATCATAGGCAAAGAAGGTGCAGATCATCCAGGAGCGGATGAAGACTGCACAGTGCACTAAGAAATAGGAAACCGGTGCCAGTCTTAGAGACTCGGGCGTGTTAAATGTTTCAAGAAGAGGAAGCTTTAATGAGAGATGAGTCTTCGAAGCAGTAGATGTGGAGGCAGAGCTAGGAGAGCAGCATGAGGTGGTGTACCTTTTAACATGCTACAACCACCCGCCTTAGTTGTCCCTGCCAGGCTCAGGGAGCTGGAGGTCGGAGGAAGAGTGTGGCTGCATGCGGTCAAGGAGTGTGACCCAATGGCTTTAAAAATGATTCAAGGGACAGTCTGTATCCAATACTAGCTACCGTAGTAATAGACGTAGATATGAATCATTCCTTCCACGAATCTTGTCCCAGACCTAGAGTTTCCAGTAAGCAGTAGACTTGACCCTCACGTCTGGAGATACCTTGGGAGAAGAGTCGATAATCACACTTACGCCGACAGTGTGGTCAGACCCTCGAGGCGAGAGTTTCGGTTGGAATCTCTTGGTGTCAGCGTTGAGGCCTTACGACGTTGGTTTGAGTATTGACTGGGAAATCATAGTTCATACACAAATTGAAGGTATTAGGAAAAAAGGTTGTGGTTTAACTACAACATCGTGATGGTTTTTCCTTGGTTGGCGAAAAGGAAACCCCAGGAAGAACAGGAGGGTGCGACCGATCACTCTTGAGTCGGTCAACCTTACCCTCATGGAAGAAGTCATTTTGGGTTTTAGTTCTAATAGGAATTGGAGGCCTCTTGAGTTCGAGGATGACGATCTCGTCCTTATATGGGTCTCACCTCTACGAGGTTTATAGAGATGTGGCCAAGGTGGAAAGTTATCTCCGAGGTTCACCGGACCTTCTTAGGTCCTCAGCTGGGAAGCCGAGGTGGTTTACCGCTTGAACCATCCACCTCAGTTGCACCGGGTAAACGACGACTTCCAAGTATCTCAACAGAGGAGATACGTGCTTGATCCTTCACACATAATTGACCATGAGGAGCTGGACTTTGGTGATGGGGTGACATTCACAGAGGTTCCAGTGGGGATCGACGATAGACAGGAGCGGATCCTGCGAGGACGGTCGATTTTTCCTGTGCACGTTCTTTGGCTGTATGGGAACCTCCAGGTCAGTACATGGGAGCGGAAGGCTCAGATTCGTGCTCAGTACCTCTTTTGTAACCCTAATTTTTGTTAAATATTTATGAGGACGCAAATCCCTGAGGTGGGAGTAATGTAAAGAACCGTAAAATTCAAGGGATTTTTTTTTTAATTTTCTTTGAGATTTTACAAGAACGCAGTTTTTGATGGAACCTGATTCCGAGGCCTGGTGTGCCCAGAATCATTTTCTGAAGATTAGGTTGGGTACGTTCAGTGAATGAACGAGCGGATTTTCCTAAATTTTGAACCGGTACTCGGAATTGAAATCTGAGGGCACGGATGAACTCACAGCGCCGTTAAATGCTTAAGAAGACTCCTTTCTGGAGTTGCGTTTTCTCGGGTTGAGTTGTTTAAATAAAGTGTGGGATAATAATATAATTGTTTTAAAATTATATTTTTCTTTTCTTGTTATGTAGATTAGGTGTTGTACCACAACACTTTTCCTCTCTCTTATGTGGTTATAACCTATGTAAGGGAGTTAGGGGTGGGACCCACTTGTTGATAATTACCTTTGAGGGGATTAATGTGGGGTGGGGCTCACACGAGCCCCACCATTTCTTTTCTTCTAAGTAACGCACCTGCACCCCCTATTAATGAAGTCAACCATGCATTTATTCTGGTTAAGAAACGCCTCATTAATTCGGGCGGTTAAATCATTACAACAAATTTATTGAATTGATTGTTTCCTTTTAAATTTCAAAGGTTGACTTGTGTGTTTATAAAATAAGACTGTTCTTTTTTTCGGTTAGAACTTGTTGCGTGGAGAGGATTTGGAGGAAAGCATTATTCTTCGACGAAGAACGTGAAGAACGCACCGATCTCCGACGAAGAACGCCAAATCCTCAGAAATCAACGACGCTCCTTCCGTGACGCTCCTTCCGCGATGATCCTTCTCTTCTGCGATGATCCTCTTCTTCTGCAACGGTTAATTCTGCGACGAACTCTCGTTCGACGACAACGTGGAGGTAGGGAATTATTTTGAGAACGATTTTATTCCCTTGTTTCTTTCATTCTAAAGAAAACAAAGAACACGGATCAACTTATTATCGAGTTGATCCGCGATAGTTTTCCTTACAGGTTGGGAATAATTTGTTGCGGGAAGTTGTGGGGGTTTATTTTATTGTTGATCATGATCTCATCTGTCTCCTTTCTTGGTTTCAATTGGGCCGCTTGTTATCATACTAACGGGAGGGGTTCGGACTACACGAACACGCCCGACCCTCCTCCCCCCTTGTTTGTTTGAGTTTGTTGCGGCACGTGAAAGGCAGCGCGGGGACGTTACACCGCACGGAAATGATAAAGAACGCGGTGAAGAAGCGCGACACCGTTGCGCCGCACCGTTGAGGCCGAACGAAACCGCGGGCGGAGTCGGGGACGCGGAGGCGATTCGAAGACCCCGAAGTTTTTTGTCGAAGTGCAGATCGACGGACGATGGTGAGGCAGGCCGCGAAGTCGGTTTGAAGCCTCCACAGTAAAGGTCGGGTACCGGGAGGACCTTTGGCCAAAGCGGCGAGCAAAATGGACCACCGGAGCACGTCCGGTGGTCCGCGGAAGACTTCGTCGGCACGGCGGCGCTGGCGGCCGGAGGCGGCGGCACCCGGCGCGCCGCCGAAGAGGGGCCACCGCGGCTGAAGCCGCGGCGGCAGGCGGCTAGTCCCGCAGTCGCGCGGGACCAGACGGACGTGGCATCACGCCGCGTCCGTTGACAGAGAGCGGCCCCCGCGTGGGGGTCGCGGTTTCGTCCAGGGGGGGGGGGGGGCGGTCCCCCCTTGCGCGGCTGCTTGGCCAACGCCGGTGAGCCAGCGTGCCAGTCCGAGCCGCACAGCCGGACTGCCAGGCTGGGCCGCGCCGGCCGGCCCGGGCCACGCCCAGCTGGGTCGGTCAGGGCCCAGACCCCCCGTTTTCGGGCCTCTTCAGTCTTTTGCCCATAACTTGTTCAACAGACCTCTGATCGACACACCATCAGTTGCAATGCGGTCCTTGGATCGAGGTAGTCATTTCGGTATATTACACTCATGGTTTCTGAGAACTTTGGGTTCGGCCGAGTTGGTTCGGATACGAAACCAACCGGGCCCTCGGAGCGGAAACACTTATATCTTGAGTTCCGGGCGTCCGATTGATGCGCCGTCTGTCTCGTTGAATTCCTATTGATGAGACGGAACTTTTGGCTTACTCTGCTCGAGGTTTGGACGCCGTTGGAGTGCGGTCGGGTTGGCTCTCTCACGAAACCAACCGGGCCCCTGGAACGAAAAATCCAGTAACTCACAGACCGGGCGTCCGATTGACGCGTCGTCTGTCTCATTGAATTCCTCGTGATGAGATGAAACTTTTGGTTTACTCCGCTCGAGGTTTGGACGTCGTTGGAGTGCGGCTTGGTTGGTTCGCTCACGAAACTAACCGGGCCCTTGAAACTAAAAAGCCAATAACTCACAGACCGGGCGTCTGATTGACACGCCGTCTGTCTCATTGATTTTCTCTTTATGAGACGGAACTTTTGGCATACTTCGCTTGAGTTTTGGATGCAGTTTGATAGTGGCCCGGTTGGATTGCACCTGAAATCCAATCGGGCCCCCGGAATGGAAAACCTGATAACTTTCAGACTGGACGTCCGTTTGACGAACCGTCAGCGGCGTTGGTGAACACGTGGACAAATGGTCCCTATGAGTATACCCTATGAGAGTTCAGGGTACAGTTGAGATACAGCCGGGTTGGTTCACACATGAAACCAATCGGGCCCCGGGGACGAAAAGGCTAGTAACTCACAGACCGGGCGTCTGATTGACGCGCCGTCTGTTGCGTTGAGACCCATGTGATGAGGCTGTCCTTTGAGATACTTCTTCATGGGACATTGAGATACTTGGAGTATCGACATGTAGCTCGTGGAGTGGACCCTCCCAGAGATGAGCGTGCGGAGTACGGAGTCCGTGTAGCCGACTGAGACCTGACGACTGCTTGACCGACTCGACTTGGAGTGAGTCGACTAGCCCAGTGGATAGAGCACTACTTTGTTTGGGTACAGACCCATAGCGGATGAAGAACTACTTGTGTGATAGTGCAGACCCACGGTACTCGTCCGGAGAGTACGTCTGCAGGCTACTAGGGGGTGTGCACTACTGTTTTTGGGTGGCATACCCCAGCAGGAAGCACTAATGTGTTTGGGTGGATGGACCACAGTACTCGACAGGAGGAGTACCTCAGCAGTATTAGGTTAGTGAGCAGTACCTCAGAGTCGTGACAAGACCACTGTACACTCCAGAGATGGGGCTCTTCAGCAATTACGGTTTCGATAATAAAAATCCGGGTTTGAGCTGAGTCTATGAACTTTGTGTTTACCTCTTGACTAAGATGGGTCACTTGATAACTTATGTATATGTATGGGCATATACCTTGGTAGTGTTTATCCGTTTATTCCATAATCTTGTGTTTCCTCATGATTGAGATGGATTACTTGATAACTTAGGTATATGTATCGGCATATAACTAAGTAGAGGTTATCTGTTGAGATCTTATTTGTGGTTATCCTTGTTGGTTTTAGTGAGACCTTGAGGGTCTCAGGGTCCCTACTGAGTATCATTATACTCACCCCTGAACGGTCTATGCCCACACCTCATTGTGTTGGTTGTAGATAATGGGGAGTGCTGACGGAGGTCGAGTGTTCGAGGACTGGATGGTACCCGGAGGTGGACCACCCGAAGAGTCAGTATCCAAAGGTGGATTTCACGACGAGACGAAACTCGGAGGGGGTTGACGGGAGAGAGCATTGAGGAGCCGTGCTATCTATACCTACCCTTTAGGTAGGATCCGAGGAGGACGACCCAGGAGCTACTTCCTTTCTTCCAGTTGTTTTTCTTTTTCTATTGTACTTTTGTTCAGTTGTAGCTGTATTTCCAGTTGGGTTTGTATTCTGGCCCATTGACTTTTCAGCACTTTCTTGTAGTTATTGTTTTACTTCCTCTTGTACTCTGTGGTGTTTTGTTACTTTTATAATGGAAATGACTTCCCTATTATCGGGATTTACGCCTTTGGTGCTAGTCGCCAGCCCCTGGCCTATGGAAGGCGGGCTTGGGGTAGTCACGGCACGGGCCCCGAGGACGAGTCGTGACACTTTTGGACCCAAAAAGATTATATGGTTGCAGGTGTAGATAAGGGATATCACCATTCGTCTTCAAGTACTTTATTGTTGTGGAGCTGGAGAGCATGGGACCAAGCTGAGGCTTGCGATGTTGTTAGAGTTTATTTGTTTTCTTTTGTACTTTGGTTTAGAACTGCATTACAGAAATGTGAAGTGTTCAGCTATTTTCCGAGACTTATGTGACATTCATCATTTATATATGTGCTATAGTTTTTGATTTACATTCATCCTTCCGCTACTTACTTGTAGTATGGTTTTATTGCTTCAACTACTATTTATTATTGTTATTCTGCTATGTATAGTATTCAAGTGGGGGAATAGATTCCCCACTATCACACCCACGACCCTCAATTCTAGCCAGAAGCCTCTGTTGTTTTGGGAAATGTGCTTGAGGTCATGTGACCAACCAGGTATGGGGCACCTTTGGGTGTCACCCAGAACCGAGACATTTCAAGGGATATCTATTATACTGGAGATAGGATTTTCAGAACTTGAGAGGTATGTTGTAATAAGTGTCTAGACAACTCTAGTCGTAACATGACTCAAGTTTCCATGGGACATTGGGATGTGTGTCTATAGTATAGATTTTTGTTTTAAAAATATGAGTTTTTTCTCATGTATTTTCTAGTTTGAATTGAGATTTTTTCTGTTGTCTATTCATTCTTATTTTTTGGTGTGCAGCAGTATGCCTCCGAGATGTCATCCATGAGTTCCTCGGGAAGGTGAAACTAATGCAACTTAAGGGAATCCACCTATAGATAAGAATATCATTGATATATCATAGGGGAAATTCATGTTGTCAATCGGGATGTACTATAAGTTCAGAATTATGATTTTGAGGTATAACCAATAGCTAGAGGGGAGAGAGATCGATCTTGGGAATTATTTCATGAGAATAAATCATCCTTTAAAGGGACGACTGAACCTAGAGAGGCGGAGGATTGGATGGATAAGATCAATAAAATCTTCGACTTTCTAGAGAAACTTGAGAACATAAACGTCAATTGCACAACATTTAGACTTGAGGGGTCTAGAACATGATTGTGTTATTATATAGTCCAATAAAATAGACATGTGGACTTGGATTGGAAGGGTTTCAAAACCCCGTGGTTTTGAAGATTTTTCTAGAGTCATAAATAATGGAAAAGTATCTGGAGTTCATGTATTTATAACGGGGATAGCATTTAGTGTTTTCATACACCAATCATTTTTCTGAGCATGTCTATTTTTTCCCAGGCATGGTGAAGAATGACCAGTGGAAGGCTCAGAAGTACCAATAGGCTTTGTGAGCAGATATCAAATCGTAGGTGTTTATGATGAAGCTTTTAATCAATGCAAAGATGGTAGATAGATCTATGATGGAAAAAATGAATATGAAATTCAAGGTCAGATATTTCACCCCTCCTCTTCCATCGGGTGGTAGCTTTAGTGGTGCACATGGGAAGAAGATTAAGTGGAGAGATCATCACAGAAGTAGTGGAGGTGGGTCTTAGTAGTGATCCTTTTATGCACCTTCTGTTAAAATAGGTAATGTGCCTCCAACTTACTATTAGTGTGGCAAGGGAGTACTTACCAGACGTTCATTTCCTATTCTCGTGAAGATGTACAATAGCTGTGACACATTGGTCACTTACAACACTTTTTCCAGGCTATGACTATGACTCATTATAGTCAAGGTTCATTAGCTCCAAAGGTTGTTGCGGTGTAGTAAGAATCTTTAAATATTGCAGGGCTCTAGCCACATGCCTCAAGAGTGAAGCATTTTTACATAGTAGATGTGTATCCAACGAATGTTGATGCAATTTTGATAATAGTGATACCTACTATCCTTATTTAATCTTCAATATAAATTACATTATTTGATACTCATTCCTCCCACTCATTTATATCTTCAATTTTTGTTGATGTTCTTAAAATTCCAACAAAAATTATTTCCTTCAAAATGGAGTTATAAATTCATCTTGGTAAGAGGAAAGAGAAGGGATACATGTGTCCTACCTATTCGTCAATGATAGTTGATATGGAGTTAGTATGGGATTTTATTGTTCTTAATATATATCTATTTGACATCATCATTAGTATGGATTTTCTTTTCACTCATTGTGCGGAATTTGATTATTATCGTCGGCATGTTTTGTTTATTATTGCCTATAGGGGATCTTGTGTGTTTCAGGGGGATTGGGGCTTGATTTTAGGTCGTGGTAGACCTTCCCACCTAGAGATCAAGAGTTTTTTGGTTGTTGTTACTTTCGATCCTAATGTTGTTTCTTCTATTGAGGATATTATCATTTTTTTTTAGAATTACCTGACGTTTTCCCAGACAATTTATCTGATCTTCTTCAAGATAGAGAGGTAGGGTTTATGATTGGTCTGGTTCTAGGGATTCAACCAATATAAATACCTTTTTATTTTGTGTCACCAGTAGAGCTGAAAGAGATCAAGACTCAGTTGGATGATTGGTGAGAAAATGTTTTCCTCACCCTAGTGTTTCACCTTGGGCATCCCCAATTCTCTTGTTTAAGAAAGAAGATGTTTTACTTCATTTGTGTGTGGACTAATGGAATTTGAACTAGGTAACGGTTAATAAAAAATATACTTTTCCCTGTTTAAATGATTTTTTTGATCATTTAAGTGGGGGAAAGTTGTTTTCAAAGATCGATCTTTGGTCAGGTTATCATCAACTTGGATTTCGGTATTCCGATAGACTGAAGACAACTTTTGGGAGAAGGTATGGACAATATGACTATCTTTTGATTCATTTTTGTGTTACTAAACCTGCTTCAGTTTTTATGGATTTGATGAATTGGATATTCCATCAATATCTTGACACTTTTGTGGTAGTGTTCATGGATGATATTCTGGTTTATTCAAAATATGAGTGTGAGAATGAGCACTATCTGAGTTTGGTTCTAGAAATTTTGAGCAGTCACCATTTGTATAGAAATATTTCAAAGTATAGTTTCTAGATTCAAGAAGTGATGTTCTTGGGGAATAGTATTTTTGACCATGAATTATTATTTGATCCAGAGAAGGTAAAGACTTTTTTCTCAATGTAGGAACCATGGAATGTCTTAGAGAATCAAAGATTCCTTGGTCTTGCTGGATACTATAGACTATTTTTCAAGGGCTTCTCTAAGTTGGAATCAACTTTGACTGCTCTTACCAGGAATGTTGTGAAATTTTCCTAGGATTTAAAGTGCTTGGATTCAATCAATGAACTGAAAATTCATCTAACATCAGCTCATATTCTGATCTTATCTAAGCCTAATAAGGGGTCTGTGGTGTTTTGTAATGTTTTAGGTTTTGGTTTGGGATGAATTCTTATGCAGGATGACCATGTGTAGCTTATGGATCTCATCATATTCAAATGCATTAAAAGAATTAACCACGCACGAATTATAGATTATCGTAGTAATTCATTTACTAAAATGTTGGCGGCACTATCTCTTTGGGGATAAGTTCATGGTTTTCTATGTTTATAAGAGTCTGAGTTATATCTTTTCTCAGAATAAATTGAATCTCAGATAGCAACGATGGGTAGAATACCTTTATAAATTTGACTTCAATATCACCTACACCCTGAGAAATGGTAATTTTGTTGTGGAAGATCTTATTAGGTAATTACTATCACATGATGTTCTAAAATTGAAGGAAGATCGGAAACTTATGGGTATTTTCAATCACTTTAACTTAGACCCTTATGAAGATGTTTTAGGTATGGTTCTAACCAGTGTTCAGTTATCATCATCTCGCCTGGAATCTATTTAACAGAGTTAGTAGTAGGATTATGAGTATAGTAAAGTTTGTGAAATCCTTTATGGTAGGGATAATGTTTCTGGATGGTCTCTTTATTCAGATAGTATGCTTCACATTAGGAAAAGGATTGTCATCTGAGCATATGTGAAGAATTTATTCTTGTTCGATTGTCACAACTCTTCAGGGTTTAAACATCTAGGAACTATGAAGATGTATTATGACATGAGGCAGTGATTCCTGTGGCAGGGTATAAATCATGACATCGTAGAGTTTGTGTCTCATTATTACACATGACAATAGATAAAGGCATAGAACTTGAAACATTATGGTTTGATTCAGCCTCTTTTGATGAAAATTTGGGAATGGGATGATATATCCATGGATTATTTTGTTGGATTACCATGGAATCCCTGAGGTAGGAATGATATCTTGGCGGTTTTTGATCAGTTAACAAAGTCTTCTCATTTAATTCAAATTTTATACACCATTAAGGTTAAATATATGGGTAAGATGTATGCGCAGGATATTGTGAAGTTACATGGGAGTCCTTCTTCCATTGTTTTAGATATGGATCCTAGGTTTACCTCAAGATTCCAGATGAGTCTCCAAGAGGAGATGGGAACAATGTCAAGTTGAGCAGAACTTACCATCCACAAGAAGATGGTCAAACAGAGCGATTAAGTCAGATTCTAGAGGATATGATCTGCTCTTCTGTCTTAGATTTCATAGGATCATGGGATATCCATCTGAGGATGGTTGATTTTTTTATGACAAAAATTATCAATTGTCAGAAAGAATGGATCCTTTTGAGGTATCGTATGGCCACCTATGTAGATAACCTATTTATTGAACTGACATCAGTGAAGTAAATTTAGTTCAACCAAGTTTGGTTTCTAAAACATCTATGAAGATTTCGGATGTACATCAACCTTTGGTTGCGACATAGAGTCACTATAAATCAGAGGTGGATCGGCGTCATCGACCTTTGGAGTTACCCTTAGGTGACTGTGTTTTATTTAAAGTTTCTACTCGTTTGGGTCACCTTCTTCTTATAAAATAAGGGATGTTGGATCCAAGATATGTTGGACCACTTGAGTTCATTGAGAAGCTCGGACAAGTTTCTTATTGATTAGCATTGTCAGTTTAGTTTACAGGTATTCATGATGTTTTCCATATATTTCAGCTTAAGAAATATCACCCTGACCCTACTCACATAATGAGTTGGGAGGGAATTGAGCTAGAACCGTATGTTTCTATTCTAGTGAAACTGGTTGAGATCATTGAATATCAAGAGAAATACTTGCATGGGAAGTTGATTTTGTTGGTCAAATTTCTATGGAAATAAGGATCATATTCTCATGGGACTTGGAAATGAGAATCTTTGATGAGGGAATAGTTTCCACATCTATTTCAGAGGATTACATCTTCCACCTAACATCCCAGGGATGGAAATTATTTATAGTGGGGAGTTTGTAGCATCCCATTACCATTTTATCAGGTATGCCTTAAACCTTGTCATGGTTTTCCCCTCCTTTGAGATTGGGATGATACCTATAATGGTGTAGTCATAGAATTTTTGGACTTTCACTAATAATCGTTTGTTTTTGTAGGATGAAGAGCTGTTACACACCCTATAATTATGTTACGTGCCATGTAATGGTTGGTTGATGTAATCCATGAAAGTGAAATGTTTTTTTCAAAGTTACTCATCATTAAAGGTGGTTTCACATCCTGACTTATTTAAATAACAAATTTTAAATTCTAGGTGATTTATTTTTCAGTATACCTAAAAACTGTGTATTTCATGGAGTGTAACTATATTACATGTTGTGAAATGTTATGTGTCTAGATTTTAAAGTGGGAGAGTTGTTGTTTTGTTGTGTTTCTTTCTCTGGACCTCTTGCATCTTAAACCAAAGATCTTACTATGAAATTTTCAGAGACACCACTCCTCCTAGATCGGTCCAGTCAACGTTAGATCTTCGTTGCGGCTATGGTGCATCTCTCTAGGTAAGATACCTTTTCATTTCATCATTGAATTTTATTACAGTATCATCGTTTTGTGGAATTTTTAGATCCGTTGGTCCAAGGTTGGTTATTCCTCTTAGTATCTTCCGATCTATTGTGTGTTCTCGTTCTAGAGGCCTTTTCTTTTGTTATTCGAAGTGAGGTGGGAATTATCCTTTGAGGTATGTAGGTTTCCTCTCTTCCACCAACCCATTTCCTTAAAAATGAAATCAATATTGATGTGGATTTGATTCTAGGTCCTTCATTTATGTTTTTGGGTTTTTTTGATTTGGGATTTCTATTGCGAGAATGTGCGATATGACTTTAGAGGTAAGTGGTTTCGTCTCTTTCCTATGTTGATGAACCTGATTGTTTTGATTTATAAATTATTTTGTATATTGAAATTGGCATGATTATTTTGTGTGTGTTGAAAAGGATTTTTAGTGAAAAATGATTTCTCCTTGTTTATTGATAATTGAAGAGAAAATTGATATTTTCAAAGCACTAAAATGGAAATTGTGAAATGATTTGGAAATATTTTTCAAAGCATTGAAATGAATTGTGAAAAAGAGCACATGGGTTACCTTGGGTACTAAGGTGCAAGGTTTAGCTTAGGGCTATCATCCATTGTTTTTAATTATAAAGGATGTTTTTCTTGGGGTTTTCATCTATATTTTATACCTATTGTTCTAGGATACCGATACTGACATTTTTGGGAGTTTACTCAAGGGGTATTCCTCTACTTCCTCATCCCTTTAGTCAAGGATCATAATTTGAGCACTTGATTGATTGTGGTATGATTATTCTGCAACCTAGACCTATAGTATTCCATGGTGTTGTTATACTTGGGATTCCGTTTCGTATTGTTGTGATTTTCGAGTTCCCCTTGATATACATGTTTATGATGGTGGAAAATGCTATGGGAAATTTGTTGTAAATTGAGATACCATATTTCTTTTGAGAGCTTCTAAAAAGGTGAATGTTTACCATTTTTTAATAAAACTAATTTACCATTTATCATGACATGTTTTATTTTAAAATGATCATACAAGGATTTATATACATAGAATTGATATGGAACACCTATGTGGGATCCTACTAAGTCTGTTATCTCACACCTTGTGAACCTCTTCGGTGGTGTGTAGACATTTATTTATCATATAGTGTAGGTAAGGGAAAGGAACCATAGTGAGGTGGTGAGGTTCATGTCATATGGTTAGATAAATGGGGGTGAGATGGTGGGATTCCATCACAACCATCATTTGGAGTAGATTTTTGGTTTTTTCATCCTTTGTAGTGGGACTTGTCTTGGATTTTTCAGCTATATTTATAGTGGTCTGTTTTCACTATTTTCTTACAGTTATGGAATATATATATTCTTAATATTTTGTTTTTTATTCTTATTATATATATATATATTCCATGTCGTTGTTCAGGTTGGGTGAAATCATTTCTTATGGTGTGTTGTTCGATTCCCTGGTACTTATTAACATCTCGTGGGGATTGGGAACACCCTTTGGGTATGTGACAGATCAGGTTGTGTGCCAGGTTTGATGGTATCCTGGGTCATTTCGTTACATTCATCCCAAGAATAACTTTTGAAAAGTAAAAAAAATATTAAAGTTAGTTTGAAAAATAAAAAAAATAAAAGGAAATATATAAAATTCAAGAGGGTATACATAATTAATTGGTGTTTAATTGTTCATGACCATTAATTTGATATTTGGGAAGTAAGAAATTTCATATTGAGAAGGGGAAATTTCCATTGAGATTTTAATTTTGATATCATGCATTATGATTTTAAATTAAGCTCATATTTGAACCTCAATGTTTTGAATATCAATTCCTGTAAACCATAAACTTCAAATTCCTCACCACCTTACAAGAAAATTCCTCATCATTTCATGGGCTTTTTATATTTACAAATTAGATCAGGAAGATCCTTTGTAAACTTATGGATAAGATCATTTTATCATGTTATAAAAATAACTTTACTTGAATATATACCATGAGTTATGAGAGAAGAAAACAATTAATTGGGAGATAAATCACAACTTGGCAGGTATAATAATAATAAATTGATAAACATGAATGGAATGATAGAGAATACCCACCATTTTCCTAATGAGAAAAACTAATATAACTGGGTTGATTTTTTATTTGAGAAATATGAAGTTAAATTAATATTTTATGTGGGAATTTAAAATTTAGTTTACCATTAATTTTTTTGATTTAATTTCTTTTATAGCATGGGTACCCTCTGAGATTATTTTTTGTGATTCAATTCTTCAGAACAAGCATTGTTCAAGTGTGTGTGCATTTGATGCCAATATTTTTCATAAAAATTTGTCACATTTTAATATTTAATTTTATTTTTAATAATAATTTTTCTCCATGTAATTAATTGATTCATGAAAATGTGGGTTATTTTCATTTGAATAATTAATTTTGAGAAAAGTAGTTGAAAATAATGAATTTTGAAGTTTTATGAACTTTTTCTAAAGTTTTTTTACCCATACACAAGGCCTAAGGGTTGTGTAAGATTGAAATTGTTCTACATATATGTAGGTGTATTTTGACGGGATTTTAAGGGTAAGATTGTCATTATATAAGGGTAACCACATACTTCAAGAATTGTGTAAAGGTAAAGTAAGTTGTGTAAAGGTAGACAAGTGTTGTGTAAGGGTAACTTGGGAATCTAAAAGTCTATGCAAAGGTAAGGTTGGAGTTATATAATGGTATTAGAAGGCTATGTTGGGGTAAGAACATTGTTTTGTAAAGGTAACCTCAGTTTTCTTAAGGATATCTAAGGGTAAACCTTTCCCAAATAATGTAAACTCATGGTTTTCAAATTCTACATAATGGTAAAATTGTTCTTATAAAGGTTACATAAGGGTGAACCAAGGATGTAAAAGGATAATTGGACCACCAATACTATGTCATTTTCACCATATATACACTTTATGGATACTGTGGAGGAATAAAGGGGAGTGGGGTAGTTCAGGATAATTCACACTCACTATATTGTAGTCTTCACCCTTGCATCATAGCGACCCTAGAGTTTGAACATGAGATGGAGGCTATGTTGTGGGTCGAGCTGCTACATTGTGGACTAAGTTGAATTAAATAAGTTATATCATAGGGTTTTTATAACAATATGGAGGCTTAAAATATAGAAGTAATGAGTTTTTGAAGAAAGAAGAAGTTATAGAGTTGGGGGACATGACTACCTTGTAACCATGTAGGGTTCATGTAATAGAGGAATGGATACAATTTAGGATTTATCTCCATGTATTAGGGTTTTATACACTATAATATTAAAAGGATGATATCCTTAGATACTCCACAAGATGAAATAATGAAATTTATTCAAAGGATAATAATCAAACAAGGATTCATGCATAAAATGGGGAGATCCAAACAAGAAGATAAAAAATAAGAACCTTGTCTAAATAGATGTTAAAGGAATAATAATGGATTTATACCTCTATAAATAAGAGGATAATGTGACTGTAAAAAATGGGTGACGACATAAAGAGAGGAGGATCATAAAATTCTCATCGTTATTCTCTATATTGGAATTATTTATTTTCTACATTATTTTGTTTTAATATGTCATCTACCCAAAAAAACTCTATTTTTTCTTATTTAATAGAGGATTAGAAACTTAAAGTTATTAGGTAAGTGGATGAGAAACATTTTCAATGCTTGAGTCTATGAGATAAAATTAAATACATTGATCCATTTCGTTGTGGATTGTTTTCAATTTTGGATTCTGTAAATTAATTTTAATAGAATTTTATTTTTTCGGTTAATTATGGAAATTAATTTTTTAGTTGATTAATGAATGTTCATCTCTATCAAATTAGTTTTAGAAAATATAAATTGATTGGACTAAGACATAGTAGAGAGTTCTTAGTGATTACTAAATAAGTGAGATTTATGTAGTGATAAAACCTTGTGGTTGGGAATATAAATAATTGATTGGGTATTTCCTATGTTAAACATTGATGATTCACTGTAACATTCACACATAGTAAGGAGAGTATTCCAATGAAATGAAATTATTAGAACTATTTTAACACTTATTATGGTTAATAAAGGGTGAAATGGGGATGAGATTGTTAAACCTTTCATTAAATGAATTAATAAGGGAAATATATTTATTTTAAATGACTATGATATCATTAAAAATTGTGAACCAACCCTATCCTGGTCACTCATCTCTCATCTTTGGTTTATTAAACTTTTGTTCACTATTATCTGATCTTAGAAATTTTAATCTACTTAATTACTTTTTCACTAGTGAAAACTAGATTAGAGAACTACTCATTAGAGAAGAAATGTATTAATATGACTACTACATCCGTTAGAAGAATAATAAAAATTTTAAACACCTATAACATCCATATATTTTAAAAATAAAATTATATTTAATAGTGTATGCAATATGAAATACTTAGCTTAAAGAAACCATGAAATATTATATTTTAAATATGACCATTATAACCTAGTAATTAAATTAGTGGGTATAAATAGGAATAACCACATTATTAAATACATATAATGTTACTACTCAATAAAAATTTATTAATTAATTATTAGGAAGTAGGGACTCGATTTCTCAGTAAAGTCATTTTATGCTTCAAAAGTATGTTTTCTTCAAAAATAGTTTTTATTTATTTTTGTGATCGAATGTTATAATTATTTTTTTAAAAATTTATGAATTTTATTTGATTAAAATAATATAATTTTTTAAATCATAAAATAAAAATTACCTTAGGGTGAAATTTAGGGATTATTCTAAAAAGTTTTATTTTCATTGAATAGTGAAGATTCTTGTTTTTTGTAAAACTGTAATTTATTTTCATTGAAAAAAACCCATTTTTATTTTATTTTTATCAAGAAGTAACATAATTATTTTTTATTTATATATTATCTAATTAATTACATTTTAATTATCATTATACCAGATTTAGGTATAAGTTCATTTTTGGGCTTAAAAACACATTTTTCCAAAATCAATTTTTAATTGTGTTTTACACAATTAAAAATAGATGAAATTTATGTAACTTATTGGAATTAAATTTTATTAAATAAATATATTTTTGTTTAATGAATTTAAATTTATCCTATGTTTAGTTTTTGATGTTTTTCTAAATAAATTTATATTATTGATGAATAATAACAAATACTATTTTTTATGAAATACTATATCATTTATGATATTGAAATGACATAAATATGATATAAAAATTATTAATATTATTAAAATAAAATTTTATGATAATATAATAAAAATATAATTCAAAAAATACAAAGCATTAAAATTAGAATTTATTTCATGAAAAATAAGAACATCATTTTGAATGTCGTGGTAGTAAGTGTGAAACATGGGAAAAGTCAAATTTGGCTCCCTAAAGATAATAATTGAGAATGGAGAAGTATTTTTTCACATATTTTGATAAATATTTTGTATTAATTATGATATTTATGTATAAATTCAACTTTTAGAGTTATATAATAGGGTATTTATCCAAATACTTGTGCAATGCTTACACAATGCTAAAAAAGTTAAGATAAAATATTAAATAAGTTTTCATGACATAGATGTGATTAAATATAAATATTAAATAATTATAATGTCTTATCAAGAAATTAATTTATTTATTTACTTTATGTAATTTTTTAATTTTTTAGCAATTAAATTATTACCTTAAATGTTTGTTCCACGCTGAAACATTTTTTGTGCAAGTAGAACGAAAATCATGTAAATGATTATAAAAACAATAAAAGTAAGGTCATTTGACTAATATAAAGTTTCCTATGAATTTTTAAGATACATATTACATATTATAAATTTTTTTAAGGTTTATATTTTAATTAAATTTTTTAAAAGTTGTCTACAATGTCAATTTTTTTGAATAGTTCTTAAAATAACGTTAATAGTATTTTATGTTAAATATATTTTATTAAATTATTTAAAAATATTAAAAATAGTAAAATATGATAAATAATAATATAAAGGGTCTAAAGTTTCATCCCTTTTCCATTTATGTGCCATTTTTTACCTTAAAAGTAAAATTATAACCATTTAATATTTAAAAAGTCATTCTCATGGTTAAGGTTAACATTGGTACACCAAGGGGTTAAACCAAACGATAAGGTTTAAAATGATATATAAACCCATAAAAATTTGATTAGATGATTACATTAAGGCAATATATTCCCATTATTATAATACATGTTATCTTTTAACCATTTTACATGAGTCAGACACATATTATATTAAAATGTTCCAAGTATTTACGAAAATGACATTAATGATATTTTATAACTGAAAATATTTTATTAAATTATTTAAAATTTAATAAAATACAATATTTGGCCAAGGAAATTAGATATTATTTAAAATATAATCCAGGTTCCATTTCTATCTAATTTTTGCTTTTATATTAACTTTTTTTACGCCTAATGAGTAAAACTTTCAATTATCTATACTAAAGTTGGGTGACTTCTTCATATGTGTCGCCCATACATGAATCCACATCTCTCTGAAATAATTATTCCTTTATCCAAACACAAAATCCCTCTCTCCTTATCCCACATATTCTCTCCACCCCTCCAAACTAGGGTCCCCACTATGATTTCACATTCCATCATGGTTCTATTCCCGAAAACAAGCATTGACATTCTCTTCGCCATTTCAATTCTCCACTATATTGGTATATTCTCTAAAATTGACTCATATCATCATGTGATTACCACATTAGAAGGTCAGTGTTGTTCTCCCACTGTCTACTATGAAGGATTCTATTAAGCATCCCTCCATTTCCAACGAAATCAATCCATCCCTTTAAAACACCTTTGGCTCTTGAGTTTTATCATATATATCTATGGTAATCCTCAATTTACACTATTGTAACCTCGACACATAGCAAAACCACCTCCATCTTGTGATATTAGTTCGATCTAGCTATAGTAACCCCTAAATTTTTATTGTTGTTACCCCCAATCCTAGTAATTGGTAAATGAGTTTTTTCACCCACAACCTACTACCGCATCTATATTAGTTGTCAATTTCTGGTAAATATTATTTACACTGACGTGATGATCACCCAGTTATAATTTCTAGAAGGTCTTCTACACCTATGGATGATTCACTTTTATTTTCACTTATATTTTTCTATTCCTTCAACTATATTGCACAGGTAGATCAATATCTTGTAATTCATTCCTTTTCACTTCCCTATTCTTTTAATTGTATGAAATTTATAAAATTATGTCCAATAATTGTTATTCCCTATTTACTATGAATTTTCTTAAAATTTATACTACATACCCCATTTTTGATACAGTAGAAACATCTATACTGATTTTATTTAGTTTGAATATCTTTATCTCTACCAGCATTTTTGTCTGTCTGTTCCACCACATCATATAGTATATCACTAGTAAGGGTAATTTCTTTTATTCAATACCAAACTATCTATGTTACCATCATAAATGATTTATCTTATGGTCATTATAATTAAAAAATGTCTAATTACATGGTTATTCAATTTTCATTATTTCTTAACTATAATATATTTTATTCACTATACTAACACATATAAATAGTATGATTTTCTAGAAAACCATGACAATTCAATAAAAAGAAAACCAATATGAACATTTAGTCACCGTCAACATCTAGAGACGACATTTTTCCGAGGAGGCTATTAATGAAAGAATAAAAAAATAGTTATATATTATGTTTACATTAAATTAATTTATTATTTATCATTATTTCAATAAATATTTTTTCTATATTACCACAATAAAAGTTTCTATATCTATAATATATTCTCCTATGGACTATACTCACTTGTCTTCTACTACAATATGTGAACCACTACCAACACATGGCGTCAACAAAAGAGAAACACACATACCATTTTCACATTTATTTATCAACTCTTCCTTCGATATAAATTTTCCAATACATTTAATTATATTTCATAATACACATAGAACTACAAAAAATTAATTAATTTTATCTTTTATTTAATTGATAGTGCCTCTGGAATGTGCTACTTTTTAAACTATATCTGTTAGATCAAAAAAGAGAAGAAAAAGTTCAGGAACCATGGAACAAAATGTTAGTGAAATTTTTTAAGGATGATGGCAATGTAATCTTAAGAATGACTTATTAGTTTTATATCCCTTATATTTGAAAAAAAATCTCTTTGCTAATTACTTTTTCTTGCTTTGATGAATGAAGATAATTATCTTACTGACTCATCCCTTTCCTTGTCGTCATAGTAAGTATGAATCATATATTTAAAAAAAAATCCATATTAATTCAATGTCAATTATTAAGCATTTCCATTCTAATAGACACTCTTTAGCTACTACAATTTCTGGAAACCATAATTTTTTTTCTTGAGCAGGTATGTTATAAAATTAACCTGCACATAATACTTTATTTGTATATAAATTCAACTATCTATATTCCCTAAAATATTGATCAATAATATATACTTCTTGTTTTTGATATTAATAACTAAATTTGGTGAAACTTCTATCCAACTGCCAGATATTTCAAGTATAATGACTTATACATTGGAAAAAAACACATTCAAGAAGGCATGTTATAAGAAATCCTATTGTATGTTTTTAGGTATGAATATGCACACTTTTAAATTTAGAATTTTAAAAATATTTTTCATCTATTATTACAAGAAATTTGAGTAAAAATTGTTGCTACATGAAATGAAAAACTATTCAAAAAAAATAGATTATTGGTTAGTTTAGTTACTTAAACTATAATTTTACTAAAATAAAATTCACAATGAATTTCTGATATTGTTGATACGTTTTTAGTTACAATTTTTATTAAATTATGTGGATTATATAACATATTTTAATATTGAATATTCTTTTACCGTCTGTCATTATTGTGGTTCACTTTTCTAGTTTTATAGGAGAAATAAAAAATGCAGAAATAAATAAAAACCTCTATTTTCTCTATGTTGTTCACTGGAAAAATTACTGTGGAATTACTTCTAACATATCCTCAATAGTTTATAACATTGGTCTTCAATCATAATTATTCTAAGGAAACAACATTCCAAGAACACTTGCGTATTTACAATTCTATGATTACATTCACTTCAATGGGTGGGAAGGTTGATAGGTTGGTCAAAAATGGTCGAGCTCCAAACATATTCAGATTAAATGGGCAAAACTACCATTACATAGGAATTTTGTGTACTCCTGAGGGATAACCACCAAATATTTTACAATTATGCATGTATGAAACTGCTAATGAGTCATATAATAGGGTATGAACCATCAGGTAATAGATAAATTCATAAGTAACCGTATCCGTGACAAAATAATACTAATTTGATATTAACATTCATTTATCATGCAACTATGATGTTACAAATCAGAACTCAGCTATCGATTTTAATATTGTTGAGAACATACAACATATGATTCATGAAAATAACACTTTATCTTGTCATTTTAGAATTGAAAGGGATGTTATTTATCATCATGAAATTCCACATATAATGCTATATCTTCTTAAAATAACAAAAATTGATGCAATGATATACAACTTACCAACTACTTATGAAATTTCAAGGCTTATTGCTGGTGAAATTAATGATCTCAAATAAGAAAGGTATATAATCATTTAAAGAAACATTGGTGATTTACAACACATCGATGAGAATCACCCATTGTATCATCCATTAAAATATCCATTAATATTCATAGGTGGACAATATGGATTTGTTGACAAAAAAATTCATCATCCTACATCTTTCAAAACAAATACAGAGCTCAGAAAGGTAATAATGTGAGAATAATTCTCATATCACTTGTAGTTTTTTTTGAATGATGCATCAACATTATTTCATTCTATAAGGTTATAGAAATATTTTATTGTCAATACATTATATAATGATTGAGTCAGAAAGAATTTATTTTATTCTCTTCAATCAAAAACGCTTGAGGGCTGAGCTATACAATGGGTTTCAAGATGAATTCCTTTGATGTGACTGTGATGGGTCTTCATGTGGGATGTATTTTATTTTACCTTTAAATTTTACTAGTGTTCCAAGGTATATGATTCATAATTAACAAGATTCTATATCAATTTTTAATTTACCAGGCTATCCATATTTTTTTAATGTTTACATGAAAAACATGGCTTGAAATTACAATATTTTTTAAACATAACAATATCCATCTATAAGACTTCCTTCAGATAATATCAATATATTTCCATATTAAGTTTGAAAATCTAATGAAATATTTATTATTTGTATATTTATTTGGAAATTCACAAGAAAGTAACTAACTTCGTAGCTTCTACACTTCAGGTTTAACATATTCTACGTTACAGTATCATGTTATCTTCTATTTCATTAATCCAACTCTTTTCCATGTAGTTGTTCGTACTATGGTGTTTCAAAAATTTGGATTCCCTCATGTGAAATTTTTTTTATTCCTTTATCGATAAAAAAATCAATACTCTAGCATTCATTAATAGATTCATTAGTGATGGAATTCTAAATAATGGTACATTCCCAAAACATCGTGAAGCTTTTGAGAACTTCTAGATCTATGGCCCTTTTGGTGATTTTAATCATTGATCACCATGTATGAGAAATGGAAAATATACTAAATTTTATCCAATTTTTTTTCACATGAAATAGTTAATGATGATGGTCATATTGTATATCGAAGATAGAATAATGGAATCACAATCCTCAAAAATTGTGTTCCTTTGGATAATCAGTTTATTGTACCATATAAACCTATTTTCTATTAAAGTATCAAACTCATATCAATATTGAAGTTTAAAATCAATAAACTTATATCAAATACCTCTTTAATTATATTAGAAATGGTCATGATCGCCTTTCAATAGCACTCTGTGAGACCGATAGCTGATAGTTGTCAGACCAAAATATAGATGAGATTAAGATGTATTATGATTGCTAATATATCTACCCTATTGAGGCTTCCTAGACGATATATTCTTATGATGTCCATTAAAGACATCCTCCAGTCGAGATTTTTCATTTCATTTTACCTAGAAAAGTTAGTGTTACCTACAAGGACAATGATTATATTTATGATATTTGGAGTAAGAGAAACATTTTCGTAACAATGCTTATTTCATAGTTATAAGCTAATGTAACTTACCTGGAAGTCATAAGTCTATCATATGTATAATTCCCAGTGATATTTTTATTCCACTCACAAGATAAAAAATGGTTTACCAAGAAGCATGGATTCTATATTGGTAGACTATACTATGTACTTCCAACAACTGGAAAACAATATTACTCGCAGATATTGCTTACAAATATCACATATGAAACTACATATGTGGATATTAAAACTATGAAAAACATTACTTGTGGAACTTTCATAGAGGCCTCTTATGCTTTGGGACTACTTTCTAATGATAGAAAATTTATTGAATCTATAAAAGATTTGTATGCTTGGGCTATGGGATAGTCTCAAGATAGACTATTTACCATCATGTTATTCTCATACAACATATCTCAACTAGATGTTGTCTAGAATAAGACTAGCGACATCATGACTGAAGAAATTTTATATGTTCAATAATAGAGGATACAAATACAAGGTATCAGATTTACAGTATTTAGGATTTTATAGAGAAAATACCTTAGTACACATAAATATAACTCTCCAGTATATTTTTTAAATTTTTTACATCATCTTTTATAAATTTACGTATACTAATTTTATTAAATCTCATGGAAGCTCACATTTCTATTGAACAACATTACTGAATGAAACAAATAAAAATAATTATGGACAAATTGAATCCAGTTTCGGTAATACAAAAACATTTTTGTTATACCATATTAGAATATTAAATTTATTATTATTTTTAAAAATATAAAATGATAAATGTAAAACATTAAACATATAATATTATTACTATAGTGGAATAGGTTCTATGGGGATGGGTAAACATATCTTTGACAACACTACTATATTGAGTTAATTCTTCTGCATGAAATCTAAGATTTTTTCAGTTTTTATGTATAGAAATTACTGACCCTATTAACTCATAGTTTTCTTAGTTATACTAGAAATTATTCAAAAATGCTACTTATGATGGTAACATGTGTTTTTTCCTACATACATCATTAATTAAACTAATATAAAATACATATGAGTTTTTCTTATATCGGTATAGGTTGTTTTGAAACATGTGATATGTATACTTATTATACCTTCAATACCTTTTTCTTTAAAAAACTTTTTTTACTATACTATGTTTTTATGTTTTATTTAGAATAGTTCCATGTTAAAATATTCGAGATTATTTCATCCCACTGTACTAAAGGGTTCTCAAAAACATTTTATGCGGGATATATAATATTTTTTCAATTGTTATGTATAGATATTTTTTATTCTATTAAATCTTTATTTCTAATGTTATCCTGTAAATTATTCATAAATTCAACTTGTGATGGTAACATGTGTTTTTTCATGCACTAATCATTTATTTAACTCTTATAAAATATATATTATTTTGTTCTTATATTGGTATAGGCTATTTTAGACAATTTACTATGCATATTTATTATAAATTCACTTCATTTTCTTTAATTAGTAGTTTTTACTATAATCTATATTTTTATTTTATTTAGAATATCCTTATGATAAAATAATGGAGATGGTTATAGCCCATAGTACTAAAGGGTTCTTAAAAAAAATTATCACTATGGTACACTACATTCATTTATACATATATATTATTACTATTCACAATAAATATTACTCTTTTAATCTTAAATTATAACATTTTATGATATTAACTCACTTTTATTATATTACACATTCATTGATTAATTCTGTTTTCTTTACAATCCTAAGTCTGTCAAGTTATTCAAGCTATTTTGACCTATTGTAGTACTAAATGATTACAAGACTCTATCTAATGTGTTAATTTTGAATCTTCATACCTATCAATTATTTATTATTCATAATGGTAATAACTATAGTAAAATATTATAATAGTACTCTAACATTATTTATCAATTTTATAGATTTGACATTCTCTAATAACCAAAGATAAATGTATGCATTTCTGGAAATAGAAAAAATTATATGGAACAATGGTAGCTATCTTCATTTTTATCCTCCAATTTCAATTACAGATTTTGTAATTGATACTCAAAAAAATCATTTACTTTCAAAAAAACTAAATTTTAATAGGTAAAGCCTTCATAAATAGTGTATAACTATATAAAGTAGGATTACAATTGGGAAAAAAAGAGGTTATGAGTGTCATTATATATTTATTATCTTTGGTGGTTGGGGATTTATTTTCCTTGCATGAATATAGAGGTATAGGTAATAAAATTATTTAGATAGTACAAACTTATCTATTATATTTAGAAGGTAATATTATTCTTGAAGTTTCTTCTAGTGGAATAGAATCATTAATCCTTCTTAGTGTGAGTACAACACATTCTAAATTTGGTATTCCTGTCTTTGTTTCTAAGAAATCAGTTTTCAATAATTAGTAAGGGAGTGATCTCATAAAAATTCTTCAATTAACAAATCAAATTATTTGGGATGAGGCACCTGTAATTCATAAATATTTTTTTTGAGGCACTTGATCATAATTTGAGAGATATAATGTCAATAAAAAGTGAAAATTATTTCAATTTATCATTCAATGGTCAAACAGTTCTATTGGGTGGGGATTTAAGGAAAATACTACCTATAATATCAAGTGGTAATACAAATTATATTGTGTTTGAAACTATAGTTTCAAAAAACTTGTGGAAACATTGTCAGTTTTTAACATTAAAAAATAAAAAGATATTTCATTCCACTTATTCCAATGCTAACTCATATGAAATACATTAATTTTAAAAATAGACATTGGATACTGGTGAATCTCACATTACAGAGCCTAATGAAAGTGAATCAATCATTCAAATTCATTCTGTATATATCTTCTTACCTCCACTAAAAACCCAATGTATAAATTTTTTTAATATACATCCCCTAATTTCGTGGATAACTATGGTGATTTCAGTTATCTGAAAGACCGTACAATCTTATCTCCACCCATGATATTGTTCAAAAGAAAATGAGTATATGTTTTCTCTCACATGTTCTGAAAGAATAGATTACTTCATCTCTGATTCAGTCTGTAATGAATGTTTTGATACAAATAGTCTAAATAACATTTACACAACTGATAAGTTAAATGGTATCAATGTATATGGGTTGTCTTACCACAAAATTTCACTAAAGATTGGGGTACCCATTATGTTACTTCAGTATATTGATCAATATGTTCAATTATATAATGTTAATCATCTGATTGTTACACACATGGGTGATTATGTCATTAGAGCACAAATTTTAAGTGGATTTAATTCTGGATATCTTGCATTCATTACAATATTGAATATGACACACTTTGATGGTATATGTCCTTCCAAATTACAAAGAAGACAATGTCCTTTGATTGTTTAGTATTTTATGACTATTAAAACAATTCATGTCCAATCAATATTTTTTGTTGGGTTATATCTTCGAAATCATGTATTTTTTCATGGTTGACTATATGTTGTTATATCTAGGGTCATATCACCAAAATTTTTGAAAATATTAGTGGATGATAATAATACCACGGTCTGTGATTCCACATAAAATATTGTCTATAAGGAAATATTTCATAACTTTTGTTAGGTATATTTTTAAATTAAAATGTTGAAATTTCAATGTTTATTAACATTTTAGATATGTGAGCTTTCATGATTTTTATTTTTTCTTAACATGTTTTATTTGTAAACAAATTCAAACAGTACATATTTTCAAAAATTTCCTAATAAATTACCCCATTGAATGAGATTACCCTTGAGGCTGATGAAATGATAAATATACAATTTTGTGTTTTCAATTTTTGGTGCAATTAATCATCCAAGTAATCCAATGATGTTGTCGCTATTGATCTCATTCTTAGAGATGATCATGTGAGTTAACATTAGAAAATTATATCTGTTTTTTTATATTGTAGTATTATCATGTTTATATATTTCATTGTAGTATTCTGTAAAATTTTCATTTGACATATTTTTTTTATTTTACTCAGTATTTAACAATTTGTTCTGTAAGAGAAAAAGATTCAATGTACAATTATTAAACGAGAAATTATCTCTAAGTATATATATCTGTTTCATGAAGGATTGTGCTATTTTTTACCAAATTTCCAAATACCTACAAATAAAGGCATCTATCTAGAAACTATACATGTCTATCGAAGACTATTTACATCTACAATGCATGTTTAGCAATGTGATGCAAAACTGCCACTATTCAGTTTTGATTTTAATTATTTTGATGACATTATTCAAAGAAAGGTTCTATAAGAACATTTAATAGGTACATTTAATTAGTATTTTAATTACTGTATTTTTCTATATTTTCAATAAACATTTACAAAATATAAATACAAATTCAATTTTCTAGGGAATATGCATTCAATTAATGCAGTTCACTATTACATTTATATTTACCAAACTTTTTTAAATGATGAATGAAAGTTTATTTGAAATAATTATAACTTTCATTAAATACTGTTTTGTTCATTATCCACTCTTTTAGAAATGGTTGGACATCTATGTTACTCATGTCCTCTTCGACATATGGGTAATTCAAACATGAAGATACAGATTGTTTTAGAGGTTGAAAGGTCTGTAATTAAGTCATCTTAATTTATGTGATCAAAAATTTACATTTAACAATAGTGTTTTTTCATTTTTCTTCAGAGGGTTCTAGGTTAACTACAGATTATGGGGTGACTATATTAATAAAATGTTACATTTCATGGAAACAAATAACGAGTCACCAACTATTTTCATATAATAACTTATCAAGGTGAATAAATTGAATAGTATTCATTCTATCTATGTTGTACCTTTTTTCCCTGTCTATCTCCCTTTAGTTTTGTAAGTTACTTCAACACTAATTTCTCTAATTTTGTTTTCAAACTACTTCTGACCTCTTTTGTTGTCACAAATACCATTAATGTAATAAAAATTATTTTCAACCTAGATATTGTAGTGGTAGAAAACATTAGATACATGTTCCATATTACATAAAATTACTTGGGAATTTTTAATATTCAATTCACTCCACACCTGATATACAGTTTACACAATCTGTTCCTTATATAGTCTTGTCTTCTACAATTACCAAGTGTTGGTTGATAATGCCATCACAATTTCATAGTCCACCACCAATATCTCCTCATTAGTTCATCTATATCATTGGTCTATTGGAATAATAATAAAACATTTCTGATGTGAAAAATTGTCAAAAGGTTTGTAATATATCATTAAATTAGAAATTTCATTATACAGTGTTATGTAATGTAGACACCTAACCTACTCTATTCAAAATATTATTATATTATCAATATGTTGTAGACTACATGATGCTTAATTGAAGCCATGATACAAAAAAATCAAATCACCCACAAATGGTTCTATGAATCATGAAACTCTTGAATGAATAAAGTGCACACATTAGATGGAAAATTTGGGGATAGAATTATAAAATTTCTCCTAATAGAACTACTCTGAGGTTCTCATCTATTATTTTTATTAATTTCTAATTGTTACATCACTATTTTGATAGTATTAATGTATATTATTTTATATGAAACATAGTGTAATCAAAATTTAAAATAAAATAGATTCAGAGTGTAGTTGATGGTGACTGATGGAATTGACTCACTTTTTTATGTTCAATTTGACATAGAAGTAATGAAATTTGTACGTAAAACAAGTGGATAGTTTTAGGATGGTTTGATACAGGTGTAACTATACACCTATTTCTATTATGAAAATATATATTCGGTTTATTTAAACTAATATTCCTATTCATTTTCTAATTATAATGATGATGAGTATGGGTTTCCTATATATTTAAATATATTCAAATAAAAAAAGTTAAGTTATCACTTGACTTATCAAATTACAATATTCAAAAGCATCATTATTCATCATAAAAAACCCACACAAAGAAAAATTTTATCAGTGAAAATGAAAATTACATTATAAATTTTAAAGACAGTTTTACATAAAATTATGTAATAATTATATGACATTCTAAAATTCCATTAAAATCATAAACTAAAAAGAATTACTATTTTTATACTTCTTGTAAAGGATCATCATAGCAGTGGGTATTCACAAGTAAGTAGTGGGATCGAACAAAGTCAGGTAAATTTATTTTCATTTTCTCCAATTTTTTGTTAGCATGTAAATATCACCTTATTGAAATTTTTCTTTTGTCCTTCCATCATAGGATCAGAAGAGTGAGGGATCTTCTCGACTCATTTAAAACATTGGCACATGATTTATTAAATCAGTTGCGTATAATTCAACAACTCAAGTATATAACTGTTATCATGAATAA
Organism: Viscum album; assembly: GCA_963277665.1. Classification (NCBI taxonomy): domain Eukaryota; kingdom Viridiplantae; phylum Streptophyta; class Magnoliopsida; order Santalales; family Viscaceae; genus Viscum; species Viscum album. The sequence goes on along the minus strand of OY728137.1, from coordinate 281,723,708 downwards.
ATTTTATTTTCATGACATCATTATAACAAAAACAAAATACATTTTTTTCATGTGTTTCAATTTTTATATATTTAAAATGTATTTTTCATTTCAATCCCCCCAAATATTTATTTCTAACATTATGATTTTGTATTCTATGATTAAAATTGTCACCAATATTTACTACTGAATCTTTTAAGTACATTATCTAGACAAAAAATCCTATTCTTTGATTTTGATAATGATGATGGGATACAAAATTATCATCCAGTATCTTCGGATATAATGGATGAAACAATCCATACTATAGATCTTGACACCTAAACAAAGGAAATTTTAAGAAACAAAAGAGAAAAAATGACTGAATTTTTTAGCTGCAATTACAAGGTGATACTTCATTTTGATTCTTTCTTATATCTATAATTTTTTTCTCTGAATTAATATTTATTATAAGATGTTTATTAGTTTATGTAGTTTATATAAGGGTTATTTGAATTTTTTTACCCTTTTTTTATGGATCCTCTATCATGGAATTTGAAAAACAAATGTTCTATGTACTCCATTTTAGGTTCTGTAGAAATATGTTTTCAATAGTTATATGTCTTGAATCCATCATCTATGAAAACTTTTGTATGGTCCCTGATATATTCAATGTATTACTTTCCATGTTTATATGTTTTTTGTATTCCATAAATTTTTTAAGACTTTGACTTCATATATAAACTTGTTTAAAATAATTAGAAATAGAAAATAACACTCGTTAAAGCAACAAATTAAATCATTACTGCTCAAAAAACTGAACATATCAATGCATAGTTAATGACTAAACACATTCTGAAGCCTACCTTTAATGGAATATTTGATTATATTAGATGCGTAGAATGGGGAATGGTAAGGGGAAATATAGGATATGTTGATTTTTAATAAGATATTTTGAACTTCAATTTTTCGGAACCATTATTAAGGAAAATGGAATGAAAATCCACCTTGGAACTTGATTAGCTTCCATATTATTCAACAACTATGGATCCAAATCTCTCAAACACTGATATCACATTGGAATACTTCCAAGAATCCAAATGCATTAACACTGGTATTATTAGTGTAGCTAGATTGATTACTTAAATTTGAACATGTTTCATCCCAAAAAGTTTTGGTCATAATGTAATATATGTTATATTCTCATTAACCTACAGATGAATCCTATCATGGATATTTTATTTTGGGAGGATTTAATGTTTCACCTCCTTTTTAGGTAAAAACATATATAGTATTCATACTAGGAGGTTGTAATGATCATACTAGAAATGTGTCAGTCATGATAAAGGAGAGTTCATATTTTGGAGCATCATATAAGATCGTCTGGGGGACTGTACCAGGAATTGTATTTCTCTATTGACTAATGAACTAGTTATCGATGACCATAGTCTGAATAATGCCTTCAATGGAAAATTTTGAGTCTATAAACTGAGAGTATAAATGAATGCATAACACAAAACGTGAATTCAATACAAAACATGCATTCAATAATATTTATTCTTATTACTAATGTGGTACTCCAACTTTAAATTCTAAAATATTGATAATCATTACTATTTATTAAACTTTTTAAACATTATTGTACATAAATTTTAGAATGTATATAAATTGTACATAACAATTAAAAAAATCTCGAATGGCCTCTATAAATTGTTATTATCATATTTTATTAGTATTTATTCTAATTTTTATACATTATATTTCTAATTTTTTTCAATTTTTATCTCCATATATTGTTCAATTTGTAGAGGGACCTTGAAGTTGAAGATAAATTAGAAAGGTTAAATGGGGTTATACTTTATGTTTTATACTATTTTAACTATCTCAATATTTAATCTTATTTTATTGTAATATTTTGTACCACTAATTTATGCTTTCAATATATTCAATATTAATACAGGATTTAGATCCGGTATACAAGGTGATAGGGTGGAGTAACACTAGATTTTGGAGAAATACACCATTATGGAAGAGTGTAGAAAGTGAATATTCTATATCAGTGGCTCATTTTATTTTGTTTCAGTTAATAGATTATTTTACTTGTACTAAATATAACTTCTGATCCATTTTTAGAGAACTGAATCATGTAATCTCTTTGATTAGTGGATCATGTATTTAATTTGACCAATATAATTTTTTGGAGCATTAGAACATGTATTTTTTTTATCATTAGGTCATGAAATTTTACTGATAAATAGATCTTTTTTAGAGTATTGGATCATGTCACTTTGTGAATGCATGGGTGGGTACTAGTTTATATCATTGTAATTGTCAAAAGGATTAATTGAGAATTTAGAAAAGAAAGATAATGGTAAAAACATAAAATAAAATTATAAAAATATTATTTGATGAGATTATCTAGATCCATCCTTATTGTATTTTCTAATCATATCAATTTTTATCCACTAAAACATTAAAATTAATATATATTGATTTAATACTTTAAGAAATTCTAGGAATACCCCTCCACAAACTTATAAAAGGACACCCTTCTACCCTTATCTCTACACTCCAAGAGCCATTTTTTATAAAATACCTACAGAAATTCTTCTTTGACATCCCTAACCATTTTCTAAATGTCTTATTTTGATATAATATCAGCCTTACTAGGATTAAAGTGTAAACTAAGGGAAGATTTTTGGAGAAGAGGTATAGATTTTAACCGAATGTTTAAATTTCATTTCTTCTTCTTCCACCATAATATATTCTACAAAAATGATGAAAAAATAACATAGGTATATTCCATATATTGATATTTTTTAATATTAATTGAACAACCTATATCTTTCTCCTCTTCCATTAATTGGAAAATGAAACCATCATTCGTGTGAATAGAAAACTACCGCCTCCCTAACTGATGTAATTAATTTTCCATTACAACCACTCATGAATGGTTATAATGGTGGATTTAAAGTATAAATATGATATTAAAGAAAAAAAATAAAATTATATAAATATAATATATCATATATTTTATTACCATTCTATCCATTGAAAAATTATAACTTCATTCGTGCGTATGGGTGGATTACCACCTCCATGAAGTGATGTGATTCATTTTTCATGGTTAGGTCACATGGATTATATATATAAGTTTAATTTAATAAATAAAATGATATTTATGATATGATTATAATTCTATAATTTTACATAATACTCACTTTATATACATAATGTTCCTTTAAAAATTAAAATGTTACTCATGCATATGTATGGATTATCGTTTCCATAATTTTAACATCATTCATTTTGTAATAACAATAGTTCATGGTTGGTTTTAAAAGGTATAATTAATTTATCAAAATTAAAATTATTACATGATAATTATTTTTTATATGATGTAATGATGACTGTTGACCTCACCTATTTTGATAATCTCAATCATGTATTCATATGTGTTGAAAATCCCAATTATGTTTTCATTCTCTATGATATCTTTAAGTATCATTCATCTATACTTTAATTCTTTCAAATCTATGATCAAACAAACAATAATTTTTAAAATAGTCTTTGGAATATGTTAATCCTCATTTATCCATGTTCATACAAGTTATAAATTGATTCTAACACAATCGGATGTGTTCTGCATAAAACAGATAAGTAATCTGTCTATAGCTACTGATAAAGAGCTACCGGTAACCAGTCTACCGATAGACTTAGTCTACCGACAGACAGCTACCGATAGATTTAACACACAGCTACCGATGTGCTTATAAATGTAAGATACTGTCTTACAGACAGCTACCGATACAAACATAGAGCTACCGGTGTAAGTATAAGTAGCTACCGATGGAATAAGAGTCACCGATGGACGAAGCTACTGACAGACTCACAGCTACCGATGCATGTACCTACTGATGCATGTACCTACCGATGCATGTACCTACCGATGCATGGAGCTACCGATAAACAAAGTCACCGATACAAGCATGTACCAACCGACGCATAGAGCCACCGATAGATTCAAAGCAACTAATGACATTTAGCTACCGATGTTCAAGCTACCGATTCTGATTACCTACCGATCACTCGACGCACTGTTTGAATTTCATTATTTCCTATATTTAATCTATCCAACGGTCATATCATGTACATTTTAATGATTTGTCAAATATCTGATAAAGGTTGTCGGATGTCAGGAACCCGTACCTCGTACCTGCAGAAAGGAAATCTCTTCTGTCTCCTGTTGCACGTGACATAAATACAAGAAGACTCTGCTGAAGAGATGAGTGAGAAAACACACACAGAGACAAGGAATACATACGACATACTCAAGAAAAGCTATGTGCATACAAGAAGAACAAAGCAAGACAGAATCACATATACAATCAAGGCTACTCAAGAAGAGTTCTGTGTACTCAAAAGAATATCGAAGAGCTTCATCGACTACATCTCACTAACTACGAACCTGGAGCATACGACACTCTGTTTCTCAAACAAAAACGAGAAGAGGAATCAAACTCACTTCTAGTCAAATCCAAAGGAGTCCAGAGCTACACTGAAATCACCAGAACCACTTCTAAACTCTACATCTCTTGTTCTGTGATTTATTATTACTCTTTTCGAGCAGTGTGTGTTATCTGCTGAATCTAACACATACACTGTCTCCTGTACTCAAACTGAAGGATTTGTAAATCCTTACCAAACTCTTTCATTCTTTCTTTCCCACGAATAACAGTGGTAGAGGTCGTGTGTGACCTGGACAGCTGGTTGCTGTTGTACTGTTTCCCACGAAGAACAGTGGTAGAGGTCTTGGACCTGGACAGTTGTAAACTGTTGAACCCCGATCCAGGGTGTGGATCATTTTTATATAAACTTTTGAGAGGACTAAGTCTCGGCTTGAGACTGAACCTCTTGGTTACATTGTTGTGCCATCTCTTTCAAAGTTTTATTCCGCTGCTGATCACTTTAAAACCAATACTGTTTTAAAGTTACTTTGATAATTAAATTAGCAAGTGTTTATGTTAAGTGTAGATTAGTAAGTTAGTTTCAAAAGATAATCACACACTCCTGTGTTTATTAACTGGGAATTAATCAATCCCTTGAGAATCTGACAGAACCTCTACTTTAATATAAATTCACTATAGTTTAATTTATTATTTTATTTGGGGGTCTTTAAGACACTGTTTTTTAAATACAGAAATTTTAATTGGTACTCAATTCACCCCCCCTCTTGAGTAAACCACCCCAACCAACACTTGGTATCAGAGGATTGAAAATAATTTCTAAAATTACTCTTCTTTTGAACTGTGATTTTAGTTGTATTTTAAAGATCTTAAAATTTCTGTTATATCTAAATTTTTATCTCTTTAAAATTTTCTCATCATGGACAATAGACTTGAGGGTGCTGCTACTAACCGGCCACATTTCTTCAATGGAACTAATTATGATTAGTGGAAACTGAAAATGAAAATTCATCTAGAAAGCATAGGTTTTGATATTTGGACTGCTATTGAATCAGAATACAAAATGCCTACAACTGCTAGATCTACTTGGGATGAACCTACAAAGACTGCTTACAATAACAATTGTAAAGCTATGAATGCCTTGTACTGTGCTCTAGGAGATGAAGAGTTTAATAGAATTTCTGCTTGTAAAACTTCTTATGAAATTTGGGATACCTTAGCTTTTTCTCATGAAGGAACAACTAATGTTAAAGAAATGAGATTGAACACTTATACTATCAAGTATGATAATTTTAAAATGAAGCCTGACGAACCCATTTTTGACATGTATCTCAGGTTCAATGAAATTGTCAATACAATGATCTCGTTGGGAAAGGATGTCTCATCGAAGGAACAAATTATGAGAATTTTGAGATGTCTACCTGATAGATGGAGAGGCACATCTGTATCAATCAGAGAATCATGTGACATTGGTGCTCTACCTATCAAGGAACTAATTGGAAAGCTGATGATGTATGAAGAAGAGCTTAAAGTGAACAAAGAAGAAGAAAATGAACCTGCAAGAAAGTCTGTCGCTTTCAAATCCTCAACTTCAAAGAATAAGGACAAAGAAAAGCTTCAAGCTGTAGTTGAAAGTTCAAGCTATGAAGACAGTGGAAGTGATTCTGACAGTGATGCTGAGATGGCTCACATTGCTAGAAGATTTAAGAAATTTTATAGGAAAAAGAAGTTATTCAGAAAAACAAATTATAAGGTTAAGTATGATCACCAAGGTAAATGGAAAAAGGATTGGAAGAAGAATGAAAAATCAGATGATGTTGTCTGCTATGAGTGCAAGAGAAAAGGACACATTAAAGCTGACTGTCCAAAGCTGAAGTATAAAAAGAAATATGAATATAAGGACAATAAGTTTAAGAAAGCCATGAAGGCTACTTGGAGTGCTTCAGAAGACAGCACAAGTGAAGCTGAATCTTCAGACTCTGAAAGGAATCGATCCAACATGTGCTTTATGACAAACACTTCTCAGGTAACTGCTGAAACTCCTGCTTTAAATTATTACTCTGGAGATAATGCAGAATCTGACTCTGACTCTGGAAAAATGTCTAAAAATGAATTGTTTGAGTACTGTGATATGCTGGAAGAGACATGTAATGAACTTAAGGATAAATACAAGTCATTAAAGAAACAGCATGCTCTCACCACTACAGTTAAAACCGAACTCACTATTGAAAAAGAGAAAAATGCTCAGTTTCTTAAAGAAAATACTGAACTAAAATTGTCTAATGAACAACTCATAAAAGACTTAGAGAAGTTCACAAATGGAAAGAATACTCTAACACAGATGATAGGAAAGCAAGTAGCACCTAAATATACTACTGGTATAGGATACCAACCTGGACAAAGGAAAATTGCCAAAACTAGATTCATTTCTAAATCTCGACAGAATGAAGGTAATTCTGGAACCTCTTATGCTTCAACCAGTTATATACATAGCTATGGATCTAATAAAGTTTATCTTTCAAAGCATGTCAATTCTACAAATTATTTGAGACCCATTAGACAAATATGGGTACCTAAAGTGTTATTGGCTAACCTGTCTGGACCCAAGAAAATCTGGGTACCAAAATCATCTCCCATCTAAATCTGTTTTGTAGGGAACTTGCTTGAAGAGCTCTTGTAAAGAGACCTGGTATTTGGACAGTGGATGTTCAAGACATTTGTCAGGAGACTTCTCTTGTTTCAAAAGTTTAATAAAAGTTGATGGAGGCTTTGTCACCTTTGGTGATAATTCAAAAGGGAAGATCATCGGCCTAGGCCAGATTGGTAACAATGATTCAATTTTGATCTCTAAAGTTTTATTTGTTGATGGCCTTAAATATAATTTATTAAGTATTTCTCAATTATGTAATGATGGTTTTCATGTTAAATTTGAAAATGATTCTTGCAAAGTTTTTAATTCTAATAATGTTTTGGTATTTTCTGCCTTAAGAAATGAGAATGTTTATGCTGTTAATCTGAATTTTTTAGCTAAGAAGAATATTACTTGTTTGAATGCTTTTCATAAAGAATCTTGGCTATGGCACAGAAGATTAGGACATTGCAACATTCACTCACTTAGAAAACTTTCTAGGAAAAACCTAGTTAGAGACCTACCTAAATTAGAATTCCCAAATGATAGAGTGTGTAACCCCTGTCAAAAGGGAAAACAACACAAAGTTTCTTTTAAATCAAAGAAAGAAGTTTTGACTTCTCAACCACTTGAATTGGTTCACATGGACTTGTTTGGACCATCAAGAGTTTCTAGTTTAAATGGGAAGCACTATGTTTATGTTCTTGTAGATGACTTTTCTAGATATACTTGGGTATATTTTCTAGCTCACAAAAGTGAAGCTTGTTCTTACTTTGTTAAATACTCTAAATATGTAGAGAACCTTAGTGGACTTAAGATTAAAACTTTGAGAAGTGATCATGGTCGTCAGTTTGAAAATCAAGATTTTGAATCTTATTGCTCACACAATGGCTATACTCATAACTTTTCTGCTCCTAGAACACCCCAACAGAATGGTGTAGTAGAAAGAAGAAACCGAACCCTTCAAGAAATTGCTAGAACCATGCTCAATGAATATGACCTGCCTATTTATTTTTGGGCTGAAGCTGTAAATACAGCTTGCTATGTCATTAATAGAGTCTTAATTAGACCTGTTCTTAAGAAAACCCATTATGAATTGTGGAACAATAGAAATCCTAAGGTTAATTACTTTAAAGTTTTTTGTTGCAAAGTATTTATTCTGAATACTAAAGATAATCTGGATAAGTTTTCTTCCAAAAGTGATGAAGGAATTTTTCTGGGTTACTCTATTTCAAGTAAAGCCTATAGAGTATTCAATAAGAAAACCAAATGTGTGGAAGAATCTGTTCACAAAAAGTTTGATGAAACTGATCCACATGAGCCTAAAACCTCTCTTGAGAATATTGAAGAAGATTTGTCTATTCTGGACCTTAATGATAAATATAAAGAACCTGTTATAAAAGCATCCAGTTCTGGACTTTTTCAAGAATCTGCTTCTGTTGAACCCGAACCTATAGATGAACCTGAAATTTCTAGTCCAACCTTTACCAGATCAACAAGGATTCTAAAGAATCATCCTTTAGAAGCTGTTGTTGGTAATCTTGATAGAGGAACACAAACTAGAGGTTCTCTAAGAAACCAGGTTGAACATCAAGCCTTTCTTTCACAGCTAGAACCCAAAAATATCAATGATGCTATCAATGATGAATTCTGGGTAATGGCTATGCAAGAAGAATTAAATCAGTTTGAAAGAAACAAAGTCTGGGAATTAGTTGACAGACCTAAGGACACTTTGACAATAGGCACAAAATGGGTTTTTAGAAATAAAGTAGATGAATCTGGAAATATAGTTAGAAACAAAGCTATACTAGTTGCACAAGGATATAGTCAGGAAGAAGGTATAGACTATGAGGAAACTTTTTCACCTGTAGCTAGACTAGAAGCCATTAGGATCTTACTTGCATATGCTGCACATCTGGATTTCAAGTTATATCAAATGGATGTGAAAAGTGCATTTCTAAATGGTTTTATAATTGAAGATGTTTTTGTAGAACAACCACCTGGATTTAATAACCCCCATTTTCCAAATCAAGTTTTTAAACTTTATAAAGCTTTGCATGGTTTAAAACAAGCTCTAAGAGCTTGGTATGATAGACTTAGCAATTTCGTTATTTCAAAAGGTTTTACTAAAGGGATTGCTGATCCAACTCTTTTCATTAAAAGAATTTCTAAAGATGTTTTAGTTGTACAAATATATGTTGATGATATTATTTTTGGATCTTCTAAACACTCCTTATGTACTGATTTTTCAAAAAGTATGCAAAATGAATTTGAAATGAGCTTAATGGGAGAGCTTAAGTACTTTCTTGGATTTCAAGTATTTTAAAATGAAAATGGTATTATTTTGAATCAAAGTAAATATACAAAGGATCTTTTAAAACGTTTTGGTCTGGATAGTATCAAGGGAAGTGAAACTCCTATGAGTACTACCTGTAAATTGGATGCAGATGAAACTGGGAAACCAGTTGATCAAACAAATTACAGAGGTATGATTGGTAGTTTACTTTATCTTACTTCTAGTCGACCTGATATTATGTTTAGTGTGTGTATGTGTGACATATTTCAAGCTAATCCAAAAGAATCTCATTTTCTTGCTGTTAAAAGAATTTTTAAATATCTCAACCACACGGTTAACTTAGGTTTGTTTTACCCAAAAGGACAATCCTTTGAGTTAATGAGTTATTCAGATGCTGACTTTTCTGGTTGTAAGTTAGATAGAAAAATCACATCAAGAACATGTCATTTGCTTGGAAAATCCTTAGTTTCTTGGTGTAGTAAGAAACAGAACTCAGTTGCATTATCTACTGCCGAAGCAGAATATATAGCTGCTGGTAGTTGCTGTGCACAAATTCTGTGGATGAAACACACTCTTTTGGACTATGGATATGTTTTTAAACATGTTTCAATAAAGTGTGATAACAACAGTGCAATAAACATCTCTAAGAATCCTGTATCTCACTCTAGAACCAAACACATAGATGTAAGACACCATTTCCTAAGAGATCACTATCAAAAAGGTGATATTTCTCTTGAATTTATTGGCACCGAACATCAATTGGCTGATATTTTCACTAAACCTTTAAGTTCGGATAGGCTAAGTTATATAAGACACGAATTGGGAATGTTTAATCACAACCGATGTGAAAATCCTCACTGATGTGAAAATTCTCACCGGTTTTTTTTTCTCACCGATGATTAACTCACACCGATGCAAGGTTTTAAAACTTCAGTCTACCACCAAGAATACGAATCGTTTTATATTATTTTTATTACTCTATTTTAGTCGTTTATTTGGAATTCCTAAATGATAAAACTAAGTCTAAGCCACTTCTTACCTCATCGAGCTCAAAATCCCTCACCTTCGAACCTTAGCTCTCAAATCGGCCAAGAACCCTAAACCCGCGATGGCAAAAACCAAGCTTCCTATCGTCAGAGATGAAAGTCAAGAACCAAACGCTAAGAAGCAGAAGACTCAGCATAATACCAGTGTTAGTGAAGTTAGAACTAGATCGGGAGGGCGACTAGTGAATCCTCACTTGCAGAATAGAGACATAGTAATCGAAAAGGAACTGTGCGTGGAATGGCTACTGCCTAGAAAATCCTTAGTACTCGAGATTCTGGAAGACCAGAAATGGGTGGATTGTTTCTCGAATAACAATGACCCATACTACCCGAAGTTGGTAAAACAGTTCTATGAGTTTATAACCTTCGAGAAGTCTGAGAATGAGAATCGGGTAAGCTCTTTTGTAAATGGAAAACAGATGTCTTTTTCTTCAGTAGAGTGGGCTGGGAGTTTAAAAGTACCACATGAAGGTGTCTATGGGTATGTATCAAGATCAATGCCACCTAGAAGTGACATCTTTGATTATGAAACCGCCTTAAAAGAGCTGACTGGTAATGGAAATCAAAGTCAAGTGGTTGCTGCTGAAATGGATGGAGAGAATCGACTGCTTTTCAAGTTTGTTCAGCATGTGTTGATACCGAGGCGAGGAGATTTTGCAAATCTGAGATATCAAGATATCTATCTTCTTCATTTTATAAGACATGGTGTGAAGATCAATCTGTGTAGACTGTTAATTATTCAAATGGAAGACATGATTAGACCAAAGTCAAAGACTAATGCTTTGTTCTTTGCCAAGCTGATTTCAGTAATGATAAAAGTGAAAGGAATAGCTGAGTCTCAAGATGAGACGGTTTTAGTCAAGAACAATTTCTGCATCACCTCGACTGTGTGTAAGTACATGAAAATTAACTGGAACCCATGGAAGGGAGAATGGGTCAGTGATGATCAGAAGGTATATGATAGGTTTAATCCTGTGGATCATCCCTCAAGACCAAAGGATATGAGAGATCCGAGTCTGGGACCTGATGAAGAGGAACCTGTTTATAGTGATGAAACAGAAGAAGAAGAAGAAGAAACGCCTATGGATGTTGGAGGAGATCCAGACTTTCCCCCAAGTCCTGTTGCAGAATTGGTTTATTCTAGGAAAGGAAAGGTAGAGGAAATTGTATCTACTCATGAGGAAGACCAGTCTGTACCTCACCAAGAAGAAGAGGAAAAGGAAAATGTATCTGAATTGTCTGCTTCTGGTAGTTTAAGTATGAGCCCTTTGATTGGAAGCTCAGCTATGCCTGCTGCTGAAGTAGAAAAAGATACAGAAGAAACTGTACCTGTTTCAGAAAACCTCCTTACTGCTGCTGAGATGGAAGTTGTTGTGGAAGATTCTGATGAATAAAGGCCAGTAGAAAATGCTGTTGTGATACATGAGAATGCACCCATTGAGGGGGAGCATCAGTCTGTGCTTGGAAAAGTTACAGTAGTTGTTGAGCATGGAGACTGGGTAGAAGACCCAGGGTTTATAGTCTGTGGATTGGATTATCCGGATTCAGATAATGAGGTGTCTGTGAATAGACCGAAGACCAATTATGATCTTGCTTCTGAGATGTTGCCAGATGATGTGGTCAGATTTCATGATTTGAATAAGCTGAAAGAGGACCTCAAAACCAGTTTTGTTGAAGAAGTGAAGTTAATGGAAACCTCTCTTGCTTCCTCAATTAATTCAATAATGACTGCTTCTGTAGTTAGTTTGACCTCAGCAAGGGGATCTGCTGCAGTTGTCCCAAATGATTTTGTCTCTAAATCTGATCTTGAATCCATGAAGAATGAGCTGAAAGAATCATTCAGTGTATCAGTTGCTGAGATGAAGCAAAACTTTTATGAAGAAATGAAAATGTTAGAGAGATATTTCGAGCTATCTTTGGCTTGTAATTTATCTTCTTTTATGTCTGAGCTTATGGAAGAAGTGAAAGAGTGCCAGATTCAGTCTTCAAGAATCGAATCAGATCTGGAAGCTCTCAAGACATCAGTTGCTGCTTTGGATTCTTATATGAGCTCCAAGTCTCAAGCTGACAAGGACCTAGCTTATGTGAAGAGTGTAGTAAGCCAGTTTGTCTCAGTGTTTGAAAGTTTCAAAACCTCAGTGAAGGATCATGTTCAATTACAAGACTCTCAAGTTCAAAGCCTAATCAGTGGTTTGTCTAAGAGTTTCAAAGAAACTGTTTCCTTCTCTCTTGGCCCTCTCACATCCAAACTTTCAGTTGATCTGAATCAAGTTCGAGCAATGTTGAAGGAGGATATTGGCTCTATTTCAACCAGTGGCTCTGTGGACTCATCAGAGTTGACCCGAGTGGTGCTTTCTACAAGAGATTCTGCCAGAGAAATAATGAAGATTGTTCAATACTATATGAGAGAATCCTCTGCCTCTCAAGAAGCCATAAAGAGCAAAGTGGACTACTACTTCACCAAAATTTTCACCAAGCATCAACTCGAACACCACTTCAAGCTGATGTTGGAAAACATGAAGCTACCACCAGTCACTCAAGCGTTCAGAGAACAAGTGAGCAAGCTAAGAGAACTGACTCCTGCCTTAGAGAAATTCATGGAGAACAAAGATGATTTCATCTCTGCCATGGAAAGAGGAGGAGGAATTATTATGGATTTTAGAAATCTGCTGCTGCCCTTCTTGCATGTTGATGCCAGACCAGTCATCATCCCTCCTGCTTTGCCTGCTTCTGCCTCAGCTGCTTCCACAGTCCAGCTGACTCCTGCTCAAGCTATTCACAGCCTCACACCAATGATCACCCAGAGATCTTCAACCTACAGGCGTGACTCTGTGTCAGTGGCCCAGCCTCCTTTGATCTTTTCTGGCATTCCATAACCTTCACCTGTATCTTCACCACCCGGGCCTTCTTCTGATCCCAAAGGCAAATCTCACGTGGAAGAGGTGGAATGATCCAGTGGCTAGGATTTTTGATAGGAATTCCTTTGTATTCTGTTTCTGTACTTTTTGACTACTCTAATACAGAAGAACTCCTTTTACTTCTCATGTTTTATTTTTCTCCTATATATATATGCTTTCCCACTTTTTGATTATCACAAAGGGGGATAATAATAAGGAGAATAATAAGGAGAATAAGGGGGAGAACAAAATGAGAGAATGAGGGGGAGAACAAAGAGAATGAAAAATATTTTCAATGGAGAAAAATAAGGAATAAGGGGAGACACTTTACCCTTCTTTTCATTTATTTTTTTTCTTTTCCCTATGATACTCTATGTCTATTTAGTACCTTATGATTGTTACCTCTGATAACTTATGTCTATATCATACTATTTCTATTATCTCTGATGATATTTTCAATAAGAAAATTGAATTCAATATTATACTCTTTACCATTATATTTTCACTATGTTAAATGCCCATATCATAAATTGTGATTATCAAAAAGGGGGAGATTGTTGACCTCACCGGTTTTGATAATCTCAATCATGTATTCATATGTGTTGAAAATCCCAATTATGTTTTCATTCTTTATGATATCTTTAAGTATCATTGATCTATACTTTAATTCTATCAAATCTATGATCAAACCAGTAATAATTTTTAAAATATTCTTTGGAATATGTTAATCCTCATTTATCCATGTTCATACAAGTTATAAATTGATTCTAACACAATCGGATGTGTTATGCATAAAACAGATAAGTAATCTGTCTATAGCTACTGATAAAGAGCTACCGGTAACCAGTCTACCGATAGACTTAGTCTACCGACAGACAGCTACCGATAGATTTAACACACAGCTACCGATGTGCTTATAAATGTAAGCTACTGTCTTACAGACAGCTACCGATACAAACATAGAGCTACCGGTGTAAGTATAAGTAGCTATCGATGGAATAAGAGTCACCGATGGATGAAGCTACTGACAGACTCACAGCTACCGATGCATGTACCTACCGATGCATGTACCTACCGATGCATGGAGCTACCGATAAACAAAGTCACCGATACAAGCATGTACCAACCGACGCATAGAGCCACCGATAGAGTCAAAGCAACTAATGACATTGAGCTACCGATGTTCAAGATACCGATGCTGATTACCTACCGATCACTCGACGCACTGTTTGAATTTCTTTATTTCCTATATTTAATTATCCAACGGTCATATCATGTACATTTTAATGATTTGTCAAATATCTGATAATGGTTGTCGGATGTCAGGAACCCGTACCTCGTACCTGCAGAAAGTAAATCTCTTCTGTCTCCTGTTGCACGTGACATAAATACAAGAAGACTCTGCTGAAGAGATGAGTGAGACAACACACACAGAGACAAGGAATACATACGACATACTCAAGAAAAGCTATGTGCATACAAGAAGAACAAAGCAAGACAGAATCACATATACAATCAAGGCTACTCAAGAAGAGTTCTGTGTACTCAAAAGAATATCGAAGAGCTTCATTGACTACATCTCACTACCTACGAACCTGGAGCATACGACACTCTGTTTCTCAAACAGAAACGAGAAGAGGACTCAAACTCACTTCTAGTCAAATCCAAAGGAGTCCAGAGCTGCACTGAAATCACCAGAACCACTTCTAAACTCTACATCTCTTGTTCTGTGATTTATTATTACTCTTTTCGAGAAGTGTGTGTTATCTGCTGAATCTAACACATACACTGTCTCCTGTACTCAAACTGAAGGATTTGTAAATCCTTACCAAACTCTTTCATTCTTTATTTCCCACGAATAACAGTGGTGGAGGTCGTGTGTGACCTGGACAGCTGGTTGCTGTTGTACTTTTTCCCATGAAGAACAGTGGTAGAGGTCTTGGACTTGGACAGTTGTAAACTGTTGAACCCCGATCCAGGGTGTGGATCATTTTTATATAATCTTTTGAGAGGACTAAGTCTCGGCTTGAGACTGAACCTCTTGGTTACATTGTTGTGCCATCTCTTTAAAAGTTTTATTCTGCTGATGATCACTTTAAAACCAATACTGTTTTTAAAGTTACTTTGATAATTAAATTAGCAAGTGTTTATGTTAAGTGTAGATTAGTAAGTTAGTTTCAAAAGATAATCACACACTCCTGTGTTGATTAACTGGGAATTAATCAATCCCTTGAGAATCTGACAGAACCTCTACTTTAATATAAATTCACTACAGTTTAATTTATTATTTTATTTGGGGGTCTTTAAGACACTGTTTTTTAAATACAGAAATTTTAATTGGTACTCAATTCACCCCCCCTCTTGAGTAAACCACTCCGACCAACAATGACCAATTTTACTATATTAAATTTACCAAATTTATCTTAGACATATGTGTCGAATATCATCAAAATAACCATCAATAACGTAATTGATTAAGTAATTGTATATAACATGGTGATAAATAAAATAAAAGTAATAATAAACTTGAAAAATATTTGTAAGAAAGTAAATAACTATAGTATTTTTTTATTTAGGATGATAAAGATCTTATGTGATGATTCCAACTCGATGTAAGGGGAAATTTACATTAAAACATCATTTTAAATGATTTAAAGTTTTATTGTCTAAATATTTTTATTCCATGTTAATAATTTTAATATAATTTTATTAAGTTTTTAAATTGGAAATGAATTAATTATAAAAGGACTATTTTTACTTACTAGATTTTTTTCAAAAGGAGCCTTTCTAATAAAATTTCTGACTTTATTTACAAATGATAAGAGGAATGATCTATTTTAGCATATATCATATCAATAGATTTTACCAAATACGTAACTATTATTTATTGTTTTAATTAAATTAAAATATTCCATGATTTATTGAAATAGAAATCCTCCTTCCTTTTTTTCACTATATTTTTGGTTTTATAAAAGGTTTTTTAAGGAAAGGGAATTTCAATATCTAAAAGTGTTTTTACATATGGGTTTAAAAGATATTTTCAAGGGATTTATAATGAAAAGGTGAAAGACTAAATTTTTTTATTAATTATATGGTCCTTTTAAATTGTTTATTAATATGGGGGATCCAGATATAGCTCATTATGATAGCGGAACCTGATATTTCTCATGATGATGGGTGAGCCTGATAGAGCTCTCCAATGCATTTGGTAATGATTATGTTTTCCAAAGAGCAATATTGGAAGTTCACCATATTAGTTATTCAACTTTTAGGGTTCTTGTAAGGGTTATAAGAAGATAATTTACTAAGGAACCTACATGGCATTTCTATTAATTATAATTAATTTACATTTAAATCATTTTATTTTAAAACGTTAAACTAAAGATTTTTTGTCTTAAATGAAGGATTATACCCTTTTACAGAATAAATGTATTTTTTAAGAAAACAATTTCATGGATTCTCATATTTTCTAATAAAACCTCATGATTATGGTTTTATTTTTTCTATATGTTTTTTTATGAAAAAATTTTGGTAGTAAAGTTGATTTCATGTGTAGGTCAATGATTATTTGAGCTAAAAGTTTATTATGTTAAAGGAAAACTTCCTTTTATGATCCCATTTCTTTAAAATGGAAAAATAGGTTTCTTTATTCTTTTAAATGGTCCTTAGTTATATTTTTTCTTCTCTTATATTTTAAAATAATTTTTATATGGTTAAAGTATTATTGGAAAAAATTATGAAGACTTAATTCATAAAAGAAAAGTTGGGAATTGTTGGAATTGTGATCACTTAAAAACATAGGTATTGTTATATAATAATTTTTTCCAATTCCCTAAAACTATAAACCTAAAAGGTATTTGGGTATGTAAGTGATCCAATATTTAATTTTTGTTTTTTATGTTTTGGATAGTTTAAATTGGGTAACATTTATTTGTATCAAATCCCAAGATTTAAGGTTAGGTATTTTGTACTGAATATGGGAGTATTGGTTTGGGGTTGTCACAACACCCAATGACTGGTGTGCTCTAGTCAGGAAATTATTTTCATATAACCATATCAATATTTATCTATATTCTATAATATTATCTACCTACATGATAAAATATCCCAACCTAGATTCTAATGCATCACAATAAACTACATATCCCTAACCTAACTCTGGAAATGTTGGATAGGTGTTGATGTAATCTGAATCATAAGTTATTGAAATTATTCATAGCACTCGTAACTCAATTATAAAGGAAAAATATTTCCTTATAAAATCTATCATTGGTTAGGAAATTCATGAAAAATCAGGAATAGTTCATCGGTAATATCATGTTAATCTAAGAAAACTGCATATCTCAAAAACACTCTTTGATGACTTCCAAGAAATAAAAGCTTCCACCTTTTCAGGATCTGTATAAATTGTTCTTTCAAAGATGATGTGTCCAACTAAATGTACTTATTGTAACCATAAATCACTCTTTTAAATATTTTCATAAATACATTGTTCCCACAAGATACCCAACACAATGACTAAGTGTTGTTCATGATCAACCTTAGTCCTAGAATACACCAAGATATCGTTGAAATCCACAACCACAAATGAGTGAAGATACCTATGAAATATAAAATTCATCAATTCCAAAAAAAATTATGAAATATTCAAAATACCAAAGGTAATATTCACATATTCATAATGTTCATAAATATTCAGGAATGTTCTTTCAAAATATCTATAAGGCCCCAGCCTTAAACCTTACTTAATCTTGAGTTAATACAAGATTACACATTGAGGATCTTTTCAGGTTTAGAGTTTTAGAGAATTAGATCATAAACATCCATTACATTCCAAATTTAAACAAAGTGGTTACATAAAAGATAGTATTCATTTTTTCCCATCAATGGAAACATATTTAAAAAAACATGGATTCTTTCTTGACACTTCCTTGACAATATCATCATATCATGTACCTTTCCCTTGACCTATGAAAAACATTTCAAAAACATGGGATGAGCATAAAAAGCTCAGTATGGGATATAAAAATATGGAGAGGAAACATGAGTACATGTACACATAAGAATCAATGAAATCATACTTTACTCATAAAACATAGGCACTTTAACATAACTCATCAAATCATGAATAAATCATAGAAATCATAAGACATATAGGTAACTTGAGGCATTCATAACATTCTTACGTAGGGAGTAACCCTCTTGGTTACGTTTGGAATACCCACCACAGTATATTCCCTAAATCTCTTCAGAGAAACCTTAACATTTCACTCCTTCACATTACCCAATGCATTGGAGAGCTATATCGGTCTCACCCACCCTTAGTTTATCACGGAACCACCCGTCTTCATAACAATTCCCAAGAACCATAACATAATCTTATCACATAAAACATGCATAAAAGAAACATAACATTTCCACCTTTCAATAATAAGACATCAATACAACACATTGATATAAAAACACTATGAAAACCATTTTCAATACCAAAATAAAAGAAAAGTAAAACATGGTATTTATTTTTCTTTTAAAAAGAAGGTATGGCTTGTAGAGGAAGCCGAAACTCAAATAATGGTCACAGCGGTGGAGAAGTCGTTGTCGCCACATATGTATGACAAAAACATTCCCTTTTGTCGTTTAGTAAACACTCCTTATAAAAATTATTCATTTTGAATAAACATAAAAGTCATAGGGGTTTATACACTGTATAAAAGAAAGTTGTGTATAAAACAAAATATGCCTCAATGAAAGGAGATTGAGATGACGTCCCATACAAAGACGGTATCCTTGGATTAAGGATAAATCAATTACATAATTATGTGTGAAAAATGAATACACGAAATATAGGTGGATATTAAGTGTAATACAATCAGAGGTTATTCACACATATTCATTGAACGACGTATTCAAGTAGTATAAGTTTATCCCAAAGAATCAAATTTGGGTTAAGAAGTTCCCTTGCAAAAATTTGACTGCCTAACGGCGTCACTACAAAATTCAGAAAATGAGTTGATGAGAGATAAAAAGGGTATCTCATCATATGGACATAAAATTTAAATCAATAAGGATATAGAATAACATATCCCAACATAATAGTATGTGAATTAAAAGACATAACAAAATAAGTCTTTTAAAAAGAGGAGGGTGAAAGGTTCCCTTACCGACATGGGTATCTTTCGAAACATACACCCCGTGAAAGAGGGAAAATACAACATTGAGGTAAATACTCATAAATGAAATTATATTACACAATGAGTAAAATAATGGGAATTACATACACCACTCAAAGGAAATTTTGGCAAATGTAGCATAAATCTCACGGGAATAAAAGTGAGATGAAAAAAATCCCTTACGAAAACTCGGCAGCCTAATGACGCCACTTAAAACTTACAAAAATGGATTGATGAGATCAAATAGGGTCTCTCATCATATTAACATAAATTTTATGGAAATAGTAATATAAAATAACATCCCCCAACATAACAAATATGAGCTTAAAATAAGTGACATAAAGGAGAGTACTTAAAAAAAAAGAGAGAGGTTAGATCTCTTACGAAAATTCGATAGCCCAACGACGCCACTCAAAACTTCCAAAATGGATTAATGAGAGAGAATAGGGTATCTCATCATATGAACATAAAACTTACAGTAAGAGTAATATAAAAGAATATTCCAATAACAAGAAAGTTGATCTTTAAAATGAATTACATAAAAGAGTGTACTTAAAAAGAAAGAGGGGAGTAGGATCCCTTACCTCAAGTCCGACTTGTCTTGTTCATTTCATTATATTCCTGAATAATAAACTTTGTTAAATTTATAATTTTCTAAGGACCTCCTTTAGATATTATTATTCAGTTCATATCACATATTATAATGTTATAATAATTGTTTAATAATGTTAGTTTATATCAGGCGTTTTTGCCGATGTTTGGTACATGAGTCAAAAATGAACTTGTTTGAAAAATGATTTCCCGTGTAGTTATAAGTAAATAATTTACAGAATAGTATTAATGATTAAAATATCATATATATCCAGTAAATATTCATTTTATACTATTCCATATCATTTGGAGATAAAAAACGAAAAGCACCGTTCATGGAGACGGTAGGTCGTACATACGCATGAATGTTACTTTCATTTTTTCTTTTTCATATTAATGGAATTAAAAATAAATGATATATATATATATATTATAATTCCAGTATAATATATATTTTATATAGGTCACATATGTTCATTAATTTCATTCTTTATACATTCTATGTATTGCATGTACGAGTCACATCACTTGAGGGGCGGTAGTCCACACATCCTCATATGAAATTATCGCATTTACACAACATGAAAATAATAAAAGTATGGTTTAAATATAAAATAAAGAAGCATATAGTAAACATAAATACCATATATATCATATATAAAATACAGTGAGATCATAATGGCCACCTTTAAAGGTGTTAAAAGAATATTGAACAATCATCGTTTCGTGAGGCAGAAAATTGCCAACCACAGAAACAGTATGTTCTTTAACCATTAGATGAAGGTGTGTGTAAGTGTATCTAGAATAATTCTTATAAAAAAATCCTAGTATATTTAAGATACTGGAGTTGATAAAAAAGAAATTAATAAAAATATTTTAGGGGGTTGGAGAAGCAAAATAAAACAAAAGGACACAAGTGAAGACATTACCTTAAAATCGGGTAACTCCCTTTGGATTGAGCTCAAAGGGTTCCTTGGGAAGACTTATTCCCAAAGTGAGGCTTCAAGGAGTTATATAGGGATGTGGAGAGACAAAATAGGAAGGGTTTGGCCGAGACAAAGGCTTTGGAAGTGTGGGTAAGGAGGTAGAGGTGGGGGCCATTTATAAGAGGAGAGGAGGGGCACTCTTGGAAAGTAAAGAAATGTTACTTTATTTTAGAATGAGATTCAGATTTTAATGGCCCCACATTGATTTGTTTCGAGTATAAGGTGATAAGGGTTCTAAATCCACCCATCCAATAGGTTTTGGAGATGTGTAGGTCTTATATTTTACATTATCCTTCCATTTTATTTAAACCGTTAAATAATGAGGTCATCGCTGCATCATCATGATTTCATAAATACTTTAATTTATTTAATGTTTAAAAATTATAAAAAAAATACTATGATAAATAGTTGTATCTTTCCAATGACTATTTATAGTAAAAAATATGACTTGTATAACCCCATGTAAATTTTTTTTTAGTAAAACATCTCGTGTTTGTGTCATTTTTACTTTAACATTAATTAAAAAGGTATTTATGTCATTTTCCAACCAAAGTGGCTACATGGGGTCCCCAAGTTGACGAATGGATTGTATTGGTAGGCCATGACTCATCCAATGAGGGTAGGAAATGTTTCTAGGACATTTCATATTATTAAAACATTATTCTTACCTTAAACTACACTAATTACCTCTAATCGCGATTAAAAACTTAATAAGTTACTATTTTCCAAAAAAATTATTCTAATCCCATTGAACCACATTTTACTTCTTAATGAAAACCATTTATGTCAGATTTTTTAAATTCAAAACACAAAGATGGAAAATTTTCATTTAAACGGAAAATCAGTTTTTATAAGTACCACATAGTGGTTTCACAATTCATCAAAAATTAATGTTTTTCAGAAAATTACCAAAAATTCACCCTAAGCTATATTTGATATTCCAAATTCAAAAATGATGTCTATTTTAAAAAATTCAAAACATATAAGTTGTATTAATTAATTTAGTAATTAATTTTCACTGTCAAAACAAATAGCGTGTTTTTATGAAACAAAATGTATCAAAAGATTGACACTAGTTTAAGTCTGATTTCAAAGTGAAATTAATTCCAACGACCACTATTGGATTAAATGGTAAAAATATATTCTAATTTCACTTTAAACCCAATTAAAAAGATAATATAATCATATAAATAAATTATATTAAAAAGATGTTTTGGATTAAAATACAACATTTTTCACTATTCATTAAAAATTGAACTTTTTCGGAAAAATACCAAAACTTTACACAAAGTAAATTTTGATGTCCCGATTCTAAATAAGAATTTTATTTTGTCAAATATAACACATACAATTGTCAAAAAGTGGATTTAAAAGAGGTTCACCATCAAAAGGTGGTTAATCGACCTTTTAAAGAATATTTGAATGTTCACGCTTAAAATTGGATTCATTCGCATTTTTAATCCTCTAACATTTATTGTTAAAAGTAAAAATATTTTAAAAACATATATAATCATTTCGTAGTTAGTTCTGTTCATTCCCGCCATTACAACGGCTAGGCGTTAACTACTATTTAAAATAATATTATTTTATTATTAGAGTGCAACGTAAGATTCCCAAGAAACTCGTTGTGGCGTGTTGGGTACGCCATCGAGCATAGAATCCCCTTTAAAGTTATATTAATATTTTATTCAAAAATATGGATAAATTTGAAAATTTTATACTCTTTGTTTACCTGGGGTGTTACATCCTTCCCCCTTTTGGGAATTGCGTCCCCGCAATTTTAAAATTGAGCTTGGAAACATCCTTTAAAGTCCCACATCGGAACAAGAGTCGGTAAAACAATCACTTTACAATAAAGGAAGATAAGTACAGAGGTCACCTGAGTTAACCCATACTAGGATTCCATGTAGGAAAACATGGAAATGGAGGAGAAAACATAGGGTCATGTTCTGATGGAGAGTGATAGAAAACATGTTTAGGAGAAAGTTAACCACAAGAAAATCACAAACTTGTGATGGGTTAAATGGTATTCGATTCCCCAGTAGTACAAGTTAATAGACAACATTTTTGTTTTAAGTTACTTTTTATTGAGGAATTTATTCATAAGGAAACATAATCACTTTTCATGTTGACTTTCAACTTTTATTAGATTCCTTACACAAACTCATATTTTCTCCAAAAGAAGAGTATTTAGGAAGACTTGTTCACATTAAGAGTACTATAATCAAATTCTAGAGAATCACCTAATCCAAAAAAGAGAACTATATACTTCCCATGTCTTTAGACTTTAACCACAACCAAAACCAAAAAGGTTAGTACAAGATCTGATAATCCAGAAAAGGATAACCCTTTATAAAAAGAAAATCTATTCTTAATCTCCAAAATTTGTCCAACAAAACCCAAAGTTCAATGAGGACCATTCGATAAACAATTTGTCCATAAAATTCATAAAAGTAAACCAAAATAAGATTGAAACCCAAATATTTGAAGGATTTAGTCACATAGTCTTCCAAGTTAAATCGTAACATTTTTCTCCAAACAACATCAGTTGCTCTTAATGTCTCATGTTGAAATGTAATTAACCTAATCACATATCCTCCATGACAGGTTAATAAATTTCCATAGATAACCCAAAATCAACTTACTCTTAATTCATAAAATCATCTAACTAAAAACAATCAGTCAAACTAACTAGGGACTTCACGTAGTCCAGTGGTAGGTGATAAATACCAGTCGCACTTTGGTTGTGGGTTCGATTCCCATAGCTTTGTCCAACGCGACGGGTTGTCACACGGTCTGCGTGTTGTCCTTTTTCCAAAACAATATAATTCTTAATACATTCCCCAAAACGAGATAAAATCATCAAAAATAATCATAACATATTTTAAACTAAAGTTTATCTCATGCCTTTCATTTTCCATCATAACATATAATAACCCAAAATTACCTCAAAAGTAAGGATCATATAAACTATAATGGTTACCTTTATAATTATTACCTGAACTTCCACATCGATTGGTTATCTCGTACATGATGCATTACAGAACATACCAAGGTTCAAGTGGTTGATCATGAATCCTTGATAGTTGGTTTAGAACAACCATGAGTTTCCTCATTGAATCCCCCATTTTATCTAGTATCCTAATCAGAGAACCACCACAGTTTCCTTCAAACCTGTTGTCTCTTTGGTGCCTACTAGATCCATCCATTCACTAAAAACAGAATTGTCAGTGTGAGTATATCAACAAAACAATCATGTACTAATGAGGAAGGTAAACACTAAGATATACTTACTCATTCACATTATCTAAAACTAGGAATCTTTCTGAAATCCTATCCATTATGGTACTGTCACTTATGCTTAGAGAATACCCTTACCTATAAAGTTATCTAAACCGACCTTTGATACCAACTATATGGCCCTAGCCTTAAACCTTACTTAATCTTGAGTTAATACAAGATTACACATTGAGGATATTTTCAAGTTTAGAGGTGTAGAGAATTAGATCATAAACTTGCATTACATTCCACATTTAAACAAAGTGGTTACAATAAAAGTTAGTATTCATTTTTTCCCATCAACGGAAACATATTTAAAAAAACATGGATTCTTTCTTGACACTTCCTTGACACTATCATCATATCACGTACCTTTCCCTTGACCTGTGAAAAACATTTCCAAAACTTGGGATGAGCATAAAAAGCTCAGTAAGGGATATAAAAATATGGAGAGGAAACATGAGTACATGTACACATAAGAATCAATGAAATCATACTCTACACATAAAACATAGGCACTTTAACATACCTCATCAAATCATGAATAAATCATAGAAATCATAAGACATAAAGGTAACTTGAGGCATTCATAACATTCTTACGTAGGGAGTAACCCTCTTGGTTACGTTTGGAATACACACCACAGTATATTCCCTAAATCTCTTTGGAGAAACCTTAACGTTTCACTCCTTCGCGTTACCTAATGTATTGGAGAGATATATCGGGCTCACCCGCCCTTAGTTTATCACGGAACCACCCATCTTCATAATAATGCCTAAGAACCATAACATAATCTTATCACATAAAACATGCATAAAGGAAACATAACATTTCCACCTTTCAATAATAAGATATCAATACAACACATTTATATAAAAACACTATGAAAACCATTTTCAATACAAAAATAAAAGAAAAGTAAAACATGGTATGTATTTTTCTTTTAAAAAGATGGTATGGCTTGTAGAGGAAGTCAAAACTCAAATAATGGTCATGGCGGCGGAGAAGTCACTGTCACTGCATACGTATGACAAAAACATTCCCTTTTTTCGTTTAGTAAACACTTCGTATAAAAAAGATTCCTTTTGAATAAACGTAAAACTCAAAGGGGTTTTTACACCGTATAAAATAAAGTTGTGTATAAAACAAAATATGCCTCAATGAAATGAGATTGAGACGAAGTCCCATACAAAGACGGTATCCTTGGATTAAGGATAAATCAATTACATAATTATGTGTGACAAATGAATACATGAAATATATATGGATATTAAGTGTAAAAAAATCAGAGGTTATTCACACATATTCATAGAACGACATATTCAAGGAGTACAAGGTTATCCCAAATAATCAAATTTGGGTTAAGAAGTTCCCTTGCAAAAATTTGACAGCCTAACGGCGTCACTACAAAATTCAGAAAATGAGTTGATGAGAGATAAAAAGGGTATCTCATCACATGAGAATAAAATTTAAATCAATAAGGATATAGAAGAACATATCCCAAAATAATAGTATGTGAATTAAAAGACATAACAAAAGTAGTCTTTTAAAAAGAGGAGGGTGAAAGGTTCCCTTACCGACATGGGTATCTTTTGAAACATACACCCCGTGAAAGAGGGACAATACAACATTGAGGTAAATACTCATAAATGAAAGTATATTACACAATGAGTAAAATAATGGGCCGTACATACACCACTCAAAATTTTGTTGTCAAATGTATCATAAATCTCACGGGAATAAAAGTGAGATGAAAAAAATACCTTATGAAAACTCGGCAGCCTAACAGCGCCAATTAAATCTTACAAAAATGGGTTGATGAGATCAAATAGGGTCCCCATCATATTAACATAAAGTTTATAGAAATAGGAATATAAAAGAACATCCCCCAACATAACAAATAAGAGCTTAAAAGAAGTGACATAAAGGAGAGTACTTAAAAAGAAAGAGAGAGGTTAGATCTCTTACGAAAATTCCGCAGCCTAACGGCGCCACTCAAAACTTCCAAAATGGATTGATGAGAGAGAATAGGGTCTATCATCATATGAACATAAAAATTAAATTAAGAGTAATATAAAAGAACATCCCAATAACAAGAAATATGAACTTTAAAAGGAATGACATAAAAGAGCGTACTTAAAAAGAAAGAGGGGAGTAGGATCCCTTACCTCAAGTCCGACTTGTCTTGTTCGTTTCTTTATATTCCTGAATAATAAACTTTTTTCAATTTATAATTGCCTAAGTAACTACTTTAGATATTATTATTCATTTCATATCACATATTATAATGTTATAATAATTGTTTAATAATGTTAGTTTATATCAGACGTTTTCGTTGATGTTTGGTACAAGAGTCAAAAATGAACTTGTTTGAAAAATGATTGCCCATGTAGTTATAAGTAAATAATTTCCATAATATTATTAATGATTAAAATATCATATATATCCAGTAAATATTCATTTTATACTATTCCATATCATTTGGATATAAAAAATGAAAAGCACAGTTCATGGAGATGGTAGGTCATACATACGCATGAACGCTACTTTAATTTTTTCTTTGTCGTATTAATGGAATTAAAAATAAAAAATATATATATATATATATATATTATAATTACATTATAATATATATGTTATATATGTCACATATGTTCATTAATTTCATTCTTTATACATTCCCTGTATTGCGTGTACGAGTCACATCACTTGAGGGGGCGGTAGTCCACACTTCCTCATATGAAATTATCGCATTTACACAACATGAAAAGAATAATGGTATGGTTTAAATATAAAATACATAAGAATATAGTAAACATAAATACCATATATATAATATATAAAATATAGTTACATCATAATGGCCACCTTTAAAGGTGTTAAAATAATATTGAACAATCATCGTTTCGTGAGGCAGAAAATCACCAACCACAGAAACAGTATGTTCTTTAACCATTAGACAAAGGTGTGTGCAAGTTTAGCTATAATACTTCTTCTAAAAACATCATAGTATATTTAAGATACTTTAGTTGTTAAAAAATAAATTAATAAAAAGAGTTTAGGGGGTTGGAGAAGCAAAATAAAACAAAAGGACACAAGTGAATACATTACCTTAAAATAGGGTAACTCCCTTTCGTTTGAGTTCAATGACTTCCTTGGGAAGACTTATGCCCAAAGTGAGGCTTCAAGGAGTTAGAGAGGGATGTGGAGAGAAAACATGGGAACGTTTTGGCCGAGCCAAAGGCTTTGGAAGTGTGGTTAAGGAGGTATAGGTGGGGGCCTTTTATAAGACTAGAGGAGGGGCACTCTTGGAAAGTAAAGAAATGTTACTTTATTTTTGATTGAGTTTCGGATTTTAATGGTCCCAAATTGATGTGTGTTGAGGATAAGGTGATAAGGGTTCTAAATCCACCCATCCAATAGGTTTTGGACATGTTTAGGTCATAGATTTTACATTATCCTTCCATTTTATTTAAATCGTTAAATAATGAGGTCATCGCTCCATCATCATGATGTCATAAATAATTTAATTTATTTAATTTCTAAAAATTATAAAATAAATACTATTATGTAGGAAATATTTTTAGATTTAAAATTACTATTTATAGTCAAAAATCTGACTTGTATAACCCCATGTAAAAATTGTTTTAGTAAAACATCTCATGTTTGTGTCATTTTTACTTTAACATTAAATAAAAAGGTATTTATGTCATTTTCCAACCAAAGTGGCTCCATGGGGTCCCCAAGTTGACCCATGGATTTTCTTGGTCTTCCATGACTCATCCAATGAGGGTAGGACATGTTTCTAGGTCATTTCATATTATTAAAACATTATTCTTACCTTAAACTACACTAATTACCTCTAATCGCGATTAAAAACTTAATAAGTTACTATTCACCAAAAAATTATTCTAATCCCATTAAACAAAATTTTACTTCTTAATGAAAACCATGTATGTAGGATTTTTGAAATTACAAACAAAAATATGGAAAATTTTCATTTAAACGGAAAATCACTTTTTATAAGTACCACTTAGTGGTCTCACTATTCATCAAAAATTGAAGTTTTTCAGAAAATTACCAAAAATTCACCCTAATCTATATTTGATATTCCGAATTCAAAAATGATTTCTATTTTAAAATTTTTAAAACATATAAGTTGCATTATTTAATTTAATAATTAATTCTCGCTGTCAAAACAAATAGCGTGTTTTTATGAAACAAAATGTATCAAAAGATTGACACTAGTTTAAGTCTGATTTCAAAGTGAAATTAATTCCAACGACCACAATTGGATTAAATGGTAAAAATATATTCTAATTTCACTTTAAAACCAATTCAAAATATTATCTAATCATATAAATAAATTAGATTAAAACGAGGTTTTGAATTAAAATACAACATTTTTCACTATTCATTAAAAATTGAACTTTTTTGGAAAAATACCAAAAATTTACACAAAGTAAATTTTGATGTCCCGATTTTAAAGAATAATTTTATTTTGTCAAATATAACACATAAAATTGTCAAAAAGTGGATTTAAAAGAGGTTCGCCATCAAAAGGCAGTTAATCGACCTTTTAAAGAATATTAGAATGTTTACGCTTAAAATTGGATTCATTCACATTTTTAATCCTCTAACATTTATTGTAAAAAGTAAAAATATTTGAAAAAAATATATAATCATTTTGTAGTTAGTTATGTTCATTCCCTCCATTACAACGACTAGGCGTTAACTACTATTTAAAATAATATTTTTTTATTATTAGAGTGCAACGTAAGTTTCCCAAGAAACTCGTTGTTGCGTGTTGGGTATGCCATCGAGCATAGTGTCCCATTTAAAGTTATGTTAATATTTTATTCACAAATATGGATAAATGTGAAAATTTCATACTCTTTATTTACCTGGGGTGTTACAATATCCTCCTTCCAAACTCAAAGTTGGTGATACCCTAATCATAAATAAATCTTATAGAGACATCTGGATACCCACAATTTATCAAATGGATTATCATTTTTTGGAACATGATACTAATTCTTTATTCTATCCTGGTTTATTTTATGATAATCCACAAAAACCTAATTTTATATCCGCCTTATTTACAAAAAAATAACTAGTGATTACCATAGAGATGTGATCAGTCAAATGAAAAATTTGATTTCAAACTATTTGGTTAAAAATATAATTATATTTATTCCATTGATTTCATCCTATAAAATGAATGTGAAATAGGATTGGCCCTTATTAGTAGATAAATCATAAATTCAAATTCTCTTTCAGGTGAAAATCCAATAAATTTTTAGGAAAGTAATCAGGAAAATTTTCAATGATGGTTGGAAAATACCTATATCTAATTTCATAAACAGAAACCAAAGTAGTTACTACCAATTTATAAGAGATATTACCTACCAATTGTACCATAGTTCCTTCTATTATTTCATTCAAATTCCAATATCCTTTAAACATATAGTTAATTTCATCAAAATATGTGATAAAAACATACAGAGGATAACAGTCTATAGGGGACATGATGTATGTCAACCAAACCATTAGATAAATCAGGCCATATATATCCATTTTAATAATAGATAAATCCCAAAATAATTTATCCATATTGATATTTATAAAACACAATACACACTTAAAGGTTCAAAGATAGCATTAGATGAGAGGTGTTTGAAGTTTCAAGAGAGAATACATCATTTTAACATACAAGTCCATATGATCTATAACATGAGTAAAAGTAAAATATTAGGATACTATAATATCAAAAAAAATATTTTAGGAGATTAGTATTCAAAAGAATTGTACCTTTAACCATCGATGGACCAGAATAGACCTCCATAATCATATTCTTATTACCATAAATCTACTTACTAGTTCCTCCCAAATTACTTATTCCTTGCAAGGATTATACAACCCAAGTAGTCGTGGTGTTTCTAGAATCACCTTATCTTGGTTGATTTTAAAATAAGAGTTATTCTCATGAGATTTCCCCATAAAAGTATAGGATATCTAAGAAACGTGATACATATTACCATGTACTGACATAGTTTCACTATGAAAATAATTCTAGAGATGTGTCATCTCTTTAAATTTGTGAAATTAACTAGTTAGTATTGTAAAAACAATTCCTACAATGATAAAGTAAATCATACTAAAAACACTAAATATTATTGTTGGGTCATGGATGAAATTTAACTGATCTTGTATTATGATTTTGATATGATCCACCCCCATGAAAGTAGTTTAACCTCATCTTTTTAATCCCATCATTTGTGTTCCCACCTATTTCATAGAGATATAATTACCCCCTACAACTAGATTTATAGAGATATACCTTTTTTACACCATCTATCTATTAACTATGTTTTTATAATCTGTAATACATAGGATATTTATCTTAGAGTGAATCTATATATACAAACACAACTAAAAGTTTTGTTCCTTAAAGGATGAACTAGTATCTACCTATGGAGAAAAAAAGTTCATAAAATTAGTCTTATACTCCATTACATATATATTCTCTTTCTTTAAGTTGAAGAAATAAATTTTTCTTGTGATCTTAAATTTTTGAGAATATAATTTATTTTTGAATAGTTTTTCAAATTCCTCCCAAGTAATGACTTGGATGAATTTATCCTGGACAGCTAAATCCCACCATATGTATTCAATATCATCTATTATATAAGTTTTTATGTTAAATTTTAGCTAAAATGGTGTAATAAGGAATTCAAATATTTGATTCTTTCT
The DNA here is from genome assembly GCA_963277665.1 of Viscum album. NCBI lineage: Eukaryota > Viridiplantae > Streptophyta > Magnoliopsida > Santalales > Viscaceae > Viscum > Viscum album. The sequence continues at coordinate 281,692,637 of OY728137.1, read as the reverse complement.
ACTCATCCACACCTCCTATTTTCAGTCCCACAATTCCAATGAATGATGGTTTGATTATATTTCAAAAACTATACATAGTGATCCACTTATCAGAGTTCATCATCCTAATACCCTCTATTAATGGATTCAAAATCCTGAACATTTCTTTGGACAAGTTTTTGTTTCACATATGTCTTAGGTATAACAACATTTTCTATAGCCACTTTTTTATTTATATAAATTCTACCCATTCCTATTTTAATAACAAAAATATAACACCATTTAATCATTAATCTCTAGGAATTTAAGGATTGGAAAATTACAAATCACCATAAGAAACAAGAATTTAAACCATTCATTCCAAAATCCAACCATTATAACTATTTTCCATAAATCATCAGACACAAAATGAAAATTAATTCCTACTAGGAAGTCTCACTAACAATGCATGATATAAAACACTAATCAGTTAAACCCACAATAATGATATGACAACACACCCTGAAGTGTCTTAGAACAATTTTCATACCCAAAATACTATGATAACCAGATGTTCATCATAAATAGGTTATATATATTTAAGCTATACATTTTATGTTATGATATTCCTATCTCCTTGTTACAATCCCAAGTGACAGACAGAACAACCAAGAGTGACACTATTTATAACATCCCACCACAACTCAGAATATTGGGAAGAGGTAGAGGTACCCCTGACCATAGGGGACATCTCAAATACAATAGAGGCTATAAATAAAATCAATGTTCTTATAAAAGAGTCGGGGTATGACTTTACTTGAAGAAAAAAACATAACCAAATGAGAAAAAATACAAACAATGAAACCAAACATATGATGCATGAGTAATAAAAATACAACCCAATGGAGTCCAAGTAAATAAAAAACATAATAGTAGTAGTAAAAAAGTAACAAGGATGATACAAGAGACCAAAATACATCCAAGTTAAGTAAGACCAATGTTTAATTACTCCCATGATAGAAAGAGAGATCTCCAAGCTTCGAACACCAACCATGGAGGAAAGCATCAAGGTGCACCACCAAAGAAATGTGACACCTTATCTTTACTTATATCCCAATATATGATATCTTAAAATGTAATAATGTTACCTAGTATGGTGTGATTTTAAACTCCGAAGGTATAACCAATTACTTTCCAACACAATATATGAGTACAAGAACAAGTTACCATATTTTATATAAAATAGTTGAAAATAAGATAAAACTTTTATTAAAATCTATAAGTTAAATCCAAGACATAAAATAAAAAACTTATTATCAAATCTTATTACATAGAATAACCATTCATGTTCACTAACACACACACATACACACAATATTGGTGACACACTTTGACGGTCAATCTTTGTGACCACGATTTATCCCCCTTTGATGGTGGTACTTAATCACCATGATTCATGTGTTGGAACAAATTCCAACTAAATTATACCAAATTCCATTCCAATTTATTATATACAAAACATATTTTCATTTTAAAAAATTTTATCAAACGTTCTTGAATCAAAACCATATAATTATTTTAAAACCATCATTTTAAATATATAAGAAAATTTGTTTTCTAAAATACACTTAATTTCCCATATTTTCAAAGAAATAAACCAAAATGGATTCCTCTAAACAAAAATACATAGAAAATCCAAGAATTTTTTTTAAATTAAATAAAGCCTTCAAGTTATAGAACAAAGGAAGATGAGATAGAATATTCCTACCTCTAAATGGATGATGAAAATGAACAATGACATTAAAACATATAAATCTAATCTCACAACACATTACCTTCAATAGATCCAGCAAGATATCATAAAGACTCACATAATTTCATATATATCTATTAATAATAGATTAGATACATGGATCTCAGAGATAAGATAAGAGTGGGTATTGAGAGAAAAATGAAGAATGAGGATATACAATTGAATTTTGAGATCCTATACACTTTTATTCCATAAAACCACCTCCAAGATCAAAGCTAATGTCAATGGGAGTCTATGAAAGCATATGAGTCTAAGAACCTAATAGAATAAAACAAAAGTTAATCTTTGGGGACTTAATCTGACTTAAACTCTAATTTTTGTAGATTTTCATTCCTATCACATGGTTATTCAACACCATTTATCAGAAAAATGACCCAAAACTATGCATGCTAGTAGACATCATCCAGGTAGCCACATTTTTATGCTATATGGTTTAGAAAATCGTATAACAACTATATGGTGATACTGTCTCAATGCCATCCCATTTCTTGGTTTTATTACACAATTTTCAAATAATGCGCTATCCATATTTCCACCACTTTTTCCAATGCATGGTTTCTCTTAGGAACTTTCATGGTTTAAAGAAATTGTTTAATTTCACAATTATTCTCCGCATTACCTTGCACAGTTTCCTAGATATTGTTCCTGATTTATAATAATAGTTATCGAATCATGTACATCAAGAAACACCTTTTAAACACTCCCAAACATTATAGAAACTACCAAATCTTAACTCAAGAATTATTAGATTTGAAAATACAAAATACAAGTGTAAATTACATAAAATTAGGGGTGGTGCACTATCTAATTAGGAATATGGTAATTGTTTTTATCAATAACTTAGAATTTAAGTTTTTTTCTATTAAAATGGAAGATAATATAAAGTTAATTATATAAAAGTTTATCTTACAATAAGTTGATATAGACCTTAAATATAGAATATTTTAAGATAATGAAATGGATGATCAAATATCCTGACTTAAATAAATAAGGGAAGATCAAATTAATATTACCAAGGGATAATTTCTTGATGAGAGACTATTTTCAATAACAAATAAGGGGTTTATTATGTATTTTGTATTTTTAATTACATTTATATAGGGAAAAAGACATCTGGGGTCATTGGAGTTAAAAGAAGAGGTTGGAGATAAATTTTAAGTACTACCTATTTGAAGATCTATATATTTAAAAAAATAAGCTGATGGGATTCTTTGAATTTGTGTTCTAGAAAAGTACGTCTTATAAATTCTAACACCCTTCCAAACTATTCTATGTGGTGTAAAGTATTGAAATCATAAAATTGTAGCAAAGTTAATTCAATGTGGTTTCTAGTATCCTATAATTTCCAAATATTCTAAACTTTTTTTAAGAAATTGTTAAACTTTCCAAGTATAGGAATTATTGGGATAATGAAAGAGATTAACCAAACTAGTAAACAAGAAGATATAATTTTTTATGTATGTGGTTTAGAATTTAGGGGAACATTCCCAAAATTTCATGGTAGTGCACATATTTTATTTTTATTAGACTATGTTTAAAAATTGGTTGAGGTCAATAATTTACCAAACTAATTGGGGTATTATATCGTTAAATTTTTGAAGAAAAATAAATATTATATATTGCACATTGTCATTGATAATGGAGTAAAATTTTAGAATCATCAATTCAAAATTATTATAGAGAAGTTTGGATGCAAGAACAAAATTGGCACTCTGTATCATCCACAAAAAGTTTCATGTATATATGACCAATGAGACATCATAAAACGTTCTAGAAAATTTATTGAATTTCTCAATAAACTATTTTACCTACATGATTGAGTTTTCCATTATATTATATATAATTTAGTTTAAATCTATAATTATTGTGTCTCTATATATACCTATTTTTAGTTAAACACGAAACCTTCCTATAGAGATAAAATGACAGGTGTTATAGGTAATATAGGAAGTTAAAATGGATTATATGAGTGATTTATAGAATAAGAGATTTTATTTTAATGGGATATAATATTTAACAATGGAATCCTATTAGAATGATATGGTAATGAAAAAAATGAAAAACAATTTCGTGATAAAATGGTTCAAATAAAGAAATTCAAAGAGGGAAAACCATTCCTAATATTTAATTAAAAAATGAATCCATTTATATGTAGGATTAATTATTTATATTCAAGATCAATAAAACTTGTGGATTTGAATAATAATGGAACTATAGAGATGTAAGTAGTATAAGGAGGAGAGACAGTCATAGTGAATAAAAATGGGCTTAAAATATACTTTAAATTGGATAAGGTGGAGAAATCAAACATTTTTAGTGATTCCTTTGGGCCTAGGGATCATTTCCATTATTTATTTCTATGGGACTAAATATTATCTCATCACTAAAGAAAATCCCCTATGATATGGGTTAGAAATGTGCAAAAGGGACAGCATTGATCTATCTTTGGTGGAAACTGACTCTACAATCATTTTGAACTCCCTATAAGGTCATATCAAGGGGCCTTGGTCTATTACATACCTTATTCATCATTTTATTATTTTTCTCCATACTACCTTACTACACATAGGGCATGAAGGGAACCCAGGCACTGACTTTTTGGCATCATGAGTTCACCATGATAATCCATGTATTTATTACTCTAGTCTTGACTCTCTTCTCCCATTTTGTGGGTATATAATTAGGGGTGATTCTCTTGGTATCCACCATTTTATACACCTTAATATTGTTTTAGTGTTTCTTGTTTTATTAATTAATGAATATTATGATTTACTTTTATAAAATAAATAAATAACTCCAGGGTTTCATCCCATGTTCTTTACGTTTCTTTGTTGGTTTTTAAATAGGAAAAATTATACAACTAATTTTGTTACTTATATTTTTTAGAATAGACTTGAGGAATATATATTGATTAATAAAGAATATCATTCACCACACATAAAGATCCTAGAAATAAGGGGAGTATTCTATCTACATTTATTCTTTCATTGATCATATTTTTTATCAGTATTTAAATCTATTAAAAATTTATATATTGAGTATTATGTGAAAACAAAGTATGGAGGAGTCTGGTGTGTGAAATGATATTGAATAACACATTATATTTATTTCCACGACTTCTCATATATATATATATATATATATATATATATATATATATTAATAAAAAAATGAGTACCTTAACTGTGGACTTAAATAGTTTAGTATAAAAGAAAAATCTATAGGGGTTATAATCTAATTTTCATATGTTTGAATTTGAACTTAAATTTTGAATCATATTTCACTATAATGAAATAAAAACATATAGATAATACCTAAACTAAAATTATATATGTCTATTTAAATTATAGAATTTTTTTTTAATTGAGATACCACTTAGAATTTCTAAGATGATTAGGAACTTCTTGTGTGAGTGAAAATGAAAATCCATAAATGTGTGAAATGAAATTTTGTGAGTTTTATACCCTTATACTATATAAATGTCCTTAATATTTCAATTAATCATGGGGGTTTTAGATATATGAGGTTTTTAAGTTCCAAAATATTCACACATAGTCAATAAGTTCATGGAACAAGTAATGGATCAAAATTTTCAAAAATAACGGGAATGCCTAGTTATAAAAATTGTGAACTTTTAGGGGAATATTGAACCCAAATGAAGAAGTAGGTAATTAATTTGTCATATAATTATTTAATATTTATCAAGTGAGATACCAGGATGAATAAGATAAACATAAAGTAAAGGGACCTATGAATATGTTCTATGTTGGATAAATGGTTTTACTAAAATATAATTACTTAATCTTCAATGGTAAAGTGAATAAAATTGAGATTATTTAGTCCTATGTGAAAAAAAACTAAGAGAAATTACTTGAGGAAAATTTATTAATAAGTTTAAGGGAATGTGAATTCCAAAAAAACACTATTTTTTACTTCTTTCTCTATTGTCTTTTGTGTTTTTTTCTTTAAATTTTTAGATATTAAATTATTTTTTGTAAAAAAAATTTCTCTAGAAATAATATCTCAAATTTATACATCCATGTATGGATTTTTATTCATTTAACTATAAAAATAATCCATATGTTTTTATGTTTAATCGTTAAATATTTATGTTCTCTTTATGTGTGGAAATGAGTTGTTTAAGATATATGTGAAAAAGAAGGTTTTATATAAGAATACACTTTAGGGTTAATCCTCTCATTGAAGGGAAACATAATATGTCATTATAACCATAATATAGATCATTGTTCCAATTTAGTCTCAAGTATTTTATTGAGAAGGAATTATCATGCTAGCTTAGCATTATAGAGTACTACAATCATATGTCAGTGATAACACAATATCGGTTTTGGGCTTGAGAGTAATATGGAAATAGAATATAATATCATGGGAATTTTCATGATGATATAAACACTCATTGATATAAATTGTATCAATTTACAATGACAATTACATCTTCAAAAAAATTTGAGGAAAGAACTTGTGATATCATCATTGAAAACACTATCTCAAGGAAGCTAATGTATAATCCATCTGATATCCAACATTTCATGGAGAGAAAAAATGTGGAATAAACTTAATAAAACAATATAGAAATTATAATACATTATTTTATAGGATCCAAAATTTTTTGAGGTTGATATTTCTAGGTAAATCCAATGTAATACATCATTAATACCCATGACTATTCCAACCCCAATGTGAACCACATTGATTCTTCTTAATAAATCAGAGATCCAGTGCAATGTGATGTCACAATACATGTTATTTCAATATTATAATAGATCAAAGAGGATAAAAATATTATAATTATTTATAGATCCACGTATTTTTAGTCCCTAATTTAGGCAAACTGGCTCTACAAACTCTGAGGTATCTAATTTCAAAATTGCTAGAAGTTTGTCAGAGAAGTATAAGGAGTTTACCTAAATTGTTCGTGCGGCTCTAAATCAGTGTAAAGTCTCCAAAAAAAATTTTAAAAATATATTTATGGGAGATAAATATATAAAAAAATACCTTTTACACACTTTATTTAATTATTTTTAATATAAGTATCCTTTTAATACAAGCCATGAATTGAAACGTCTGGTGTCTTTGGAAGACAAGGTACATTAAATAATAATATGAAAATAAAAATTCTTATTTTAATTTCTATAATGAGATCACAAATCCCTTTGAGATTCAATAACATCAGTTGATAATCTGTGGAATACATGAAATAATTTGGTAATCTAAGAATCTAAGTAAAGGAATAAACATTATGGGGAAGCATAATATATCAATCAAAAGGCATAACATGATATCATAAAGAAGAAAGGATCATGAATAATCATGTAGAAGAATAATATAAAGATAATTGATTAATAATATCATGAAAACATAAAAAAAAATTAACCAACCTAAATCATGATATAATCATAATACAAGACTAAATTCTAAGAGAACATCAAATGGCAGACAGATTCCCATCATGGATTTTGTTCACTCCCTAATCCCATACGCATTGTTTAAGGAGATAAAAACATCACACAATGCATTATAATGATATTTGGGAACAACCATTATAACATTCACATACCTATTTCTTAAAAAATGTAAATCAATCATGACTCAAAAATAAAATAACTACTCGAGGAAAGAAATGGGTTCCATAATCTTGCCTCATATCATAATCAAAGAAGATTTCATAAAGAAGGTATTTGAGAAATGAACTTAAGGCATGTATTTCCCCATTATAATAAGGGAGACTAATATAGGTATATTTATATATTATATACATGTGTATATAATTTATAATCATTAAATAAAATTAAAGTGACATAGAAATTGAGTTAGTGAGAGAATGTTCATAACCCTAAGAAAAAGGATGGTTCGAAGAGATCCCCTACTTTATGTTCCAAAATCATTCTACACATGAATTTAATGTCTGGAATTATAAAATTTGATTAATTAATTAATTAATTAAGAAACTTTTCAATATATATATATTATTTATTATAGTTTTATTATAGTTTTTAATACCAATTTCAATGAAATGGAAAGTTTAATTTTTTTATCTGAGGGCGTTTGTTTCATGGTTTCAAGGTCGGATAACATATAGATAATTATTGAAGTTATTTACTAAGGGGACTACCAATACATATGTCAAATGAAATGTTATTAATATAATTATATAAATTTAAATATTCACAAATATCATTTTTTCCAATATAGGGACGATTCTTTTATTAAAAATTATAACATTATTCGGTTAGTTTATTTTTGGAAGATTTATAAACTATCACAAAATAAGTTAATTTAATTTAATTAAATGATCATTAAATAAATACATAACTTTAAATAATTTATATTATACTTATTATAATCTAATTTAATTATAATAGTGTTTTTATTTCCAACCTTTATGGTGGTAGAGAATAATGAAGTGTGTTGTCCATAAAGGCGACGAACCAACCCAATTTTAAACAACATTTACGTTTTAGAATCTAAAGAAGGAGGGTTATAAGATTGATCTCCCATTAAAAAAAATATAATTACAGTATATTCATTATAATAGAGGCATCATTTCATGTTGGTTGTGGGTGGTGAGGAGATGATATATGAAGAAATGAATTTAAAAGTTGTTAGTTGAGAATATTAACTCTTAAATGTCAAATGCTTGAAATACTCTTTATAGAACCTTGAAATGGTCTTTGGATGAGACCAGAAGAAATAGGATGTGAGGTATAGTATATTTAAGGGTAATGGTTAGAAATTTTGCAAGCTACAAGTCTTGGAATGTGTGATGAGAAAGGGTGGAGAGGGGCGGTATTTATAAGGGGATGAGGGGGTGTTTTTAAATATTATATTCATTAGTTTATTAACGTGAGTCAATAATATCAATATTATTGATTGTTGTGACTATATATTGTAAATTTTTCATGTGAGTTCTAAATAATGTATTATCACATAATCCATGACTCAAACATTCATATAGTTATCTTATAATGTTAAATATTGTATTTTATCGTATTTGGTTATTCGCAAAAAATTCAACTACTTTAGAAAAATACCAAAAACATATAAGCATATTTTAATGTGTATATTAAGAAAAAGAAATTAATTTAATAAAAATATTTTTATAAATATGAATAAATTAATTTCCAAATGTAATTTCTTATTTATTTGAAAAATACCAATTTTAATATTATGATATATTTTGTGACACTTTTAAAAATAACTTATTTCTTCATAAAACTATTTTAAAATTATTAAAAAAAATAATATTTATTTATAAATCCGTTTTATAAAAAATCATTTTATTTTAAATAATTATATTTTTTATAAAATATTAATTTAAAAACATTATGTTTTCTAATAATACAAACACTTAATTTATCATTTTTTAAAAAATTTACATGTACCATGATATAAATTTATCATATTTTCATTTTATAAAATACTTAAACATAATTTTAGAAAACAATAGTTGAGGATAATTATCTAATTTCTAGGTTACAATTCCAATGGTTATATTACTATTCCAATGGTCAGATTTGTAATGGTTATATGGGTTCCCTACATCTGAAAAATACCTCATATTTTAGTCATCATTCCTTCATTTCTATATTTTTCTTATGGTTTTATATATTATAATTTCCAAAATTCATATTGGATTACTAAAATTATACTCCAATTCAAGATTGTTGGTAATGAGTGTGTTTATTCTAGGGGATCGAGTATATCCAAATTTTCCTATTATTATTATCTTATTTTATACTTGTTGTCCTCGTGAAATACTTTCAGTTCTTATGGTCATTTTTATTCTATAAATGAAATGTTAAACTTAAAATATAATCTTATTGGTTTTATTATGTGGACCAAGTGAATTATATAATAACATATTACTAAATATTACACAATTATATATTCATAAGGAAATTTCAATTGATAAAATCTAGGGTTATTACATTCTTAACCCCTTAATAAATATCATCTTCAAAACATCATTTTACATACTATGGTGATAAACTGAGGGTACTTATACTTTATGGATTCCTCCAGTTCCCATGTCACCTCCTAATACTTATGGTTATTCCATAGTACATTGACTAGGTGAGGTGTCTTTTTTGAATAGAAATTTTTATCTACAATCTGAGATCTTCACTGGTTTCTCCTCCAAAGAGAGATCATTTTTCATCTATACCACCTCTAAATTCAGTACATGTGATGGATATAGCACATACTTTCTCAAGAGGGGTATTTGAAACACATCATGTACTTAATAAAGGGTTGTTGGGACTATTAGTTGATAGGTCACAACTTAGATGCAATAGTATATATCAAAGGGTCCCATGTACCAGGGACTTAACATTCCCTTTCTCCCAAATCTCATGACTCTCTTATAAGGAGATATGCATAGGAATATTTTATCTCAAACCTCAACTCTACGTCTCATAGATGATTATCAACATAGATCTTCTATCTACTCTGAGAAGTCATGACATTATTCTAAATGGTCTTTACCATTTCTACCATCTCCACAACCATTTCAGGTCATACAAGTTTGAGTTCACCAACTTCATCCCAACCTGAAGTTGTTTTAGATGTCTTCCCATAAAGGGATTCCTATGGATCCATTTTTATTTTTTAGTGAATATATTTATTATATGTCATCTTGACCAAAGGAAGATTTTGATCTCATCCTTTTTTTAATTCTATCGAGCGTGATCTCAACATGTCTACTTGATTATTGATTTTCCACGAATATTATACATCAGTTTGGGGATGATAATTCATACTGAAGTTTAACTTAGTATTTATATCTTGTTCGATACTCTTCCAGAACATGGAGTTAAATCTTATATCTTAATCCGATACAATTGATAATTGTGTTCTATATGGCCCCACTACGTGTCTGATTTATATCCTTGAAAGTTTATCAAGTGATAAGTCCTCTTGAATTGCAATGAAACGGGAAGTATTTATAAAATTATCCTCCAAAACCCATATAGAATCATTTCTTATTGATTTATTTGGAAGACTAGGGACAAAGTCCAAGGTCATTTTTTCCCATTTCTATGTAGGTATGGGTAATGGTTACATCATCCTCTTAGAATTTTTCTTTTCAACCATCACTTGTTGACATACTTGGAATTATGATGTATATTGTACAATATACTTCTTCATATTATCCCACTAATAGTGCTATCAGATATCTTGATACATCTTCATTCTCCTAGGGTAGATGGAGAAGGTTGATATATGTGTATCATTCAACAAATCTTTTATCTTGATATTTAATGGTACACATAGTAATGACCAAAATCTTACAACTCAATAATCAATTTTTAATTATAAGGATTTCCCTTTTCTTATAGATTCCACATTCTTCTGTATTCCCACATAATCTATTTGATCATCATTTTACTTATCGAAAAGGGATGTGTCAAAAATCATTTGAGAAAGGAATGTTTATGTTCATTCATTTATTATTTACATGTCCATACTTTTCAATTATAAGAATATTATATCCCTAAAAATTCCAAAAATTGATAATATTTTTGGATCCTTTCTACTTAGAGAATCTTTAAAATTATTTTATTTCCTATGATAGTAGTAGATTGAGTAGTAAAAATCCTCAATAGTCTCTAACCATATTCATTAGTGCATATTAAGATCCTTTTGAGTGAATATATATTATATTCTCCTATGATCCATATATACTTCAAGATTTATCACATAGCGATAATGCTTCTTGGATTTTAATTCAAAGATTACAACATCCAAATCTAGATCAATAATTGGATAGTTATTCTCCAGAACTTTCAACTACCTTGAAGAGTATGCTTTCACTATTTCATTTTGCATCAATACACAACCTAAGGACTTCTTTGATGCATTAGTGTGTGCCAAGAAACGTTTCCCTCTTGAGGGAAGCATGAGAACTAGTGCATTTAATCGTTTTTTTCAATTCCTTGAAATTTTCCTCACATTCAACAGTCTATACCAACTTTACCACCTTCTACATCATCATGGTTTTTAAGTTTGATAATCATGATATGTTTGTAAACAATCTTTGGTAAAACCTATCTAGTCCAATTAAACTATATATCTCTATTACATTAAATGTTATCTCTATTATCTATGTATGTCTCTATCTAGTCCTATCTTTTTTAGGTCACATATCATTTAAATGTATCTTAAAAGAGTCCATATATATCCCTTTTCAAGTGATAACATTCCACAAGATTGATAATTCCTCCATATATAACTTACATTTACTGTAATTTTCATATAACTTCTCCTTTCACAAATTCATTATCATAGTATTGAAATACTCCTTGTGAACCAACTTTCTTTTAGAGTATATGATGATATCATCTATAAAGACTAAAATAAATTGTTTTAGGTAATATATTAATACTCTATTCATTATATCCATAAATATTATTTTAGAATTAGTGAGTATGAGGGGAATAACTATGAACTCATAGTGTCCATGTCTTATTCAAAAGGTAGACTGGGGAATATCATCCACTTTCACATTTAATTGGTGATATCTTGACCAAAGGCCCACTTTAGAGAAATATTGGGCCCACAATTGTTTATTGAACAAGTCATCCATCTATAACAAGGTATACATGTTATTTATTATGACTTTTGAAGATGATGATATCCAATACAGAGTTATGTTGACCAATCCTTCTTCTTGATAAAGAGGACCAATGCACCTCATGGTGAAGCACGCAGGTATATAAAATGATCTCCTAGATTCTTTTGAAACATGTTCTTTAGTTCTTAAAACTTAATGTTGATCATTTTATGAATAAACTTTTATATGGGAAGAGATAAATGTATACGTCCAATTGATAACTCAACCTCCCAATCAAGAGTAAGATGAGTAAATTATTTAAGGAATACATCAGTATAATTCTTAACAATAGGATTTTCATCAAGAATTATTCTCTCCATATTCTCAATAATTTGAGCTACATATAAATTCCCATAATTAAATAATATCCAAACATGAGCATAATATTCCAAGGTAGATTCAACCTCCTCATTACACTTATATAGAATCATAGGATGACTTGGGATGTGAAGTGTGATCTCCCACTCCTAACAGTTAATGTTGGATTTAAATAAGGATATCCAATTAATGTCTAATATAGTATAAAACTTCAATAAATGAATTAAAATAATATTTTCTAAGATGTTTAATCCATAAAATTTACCAGGTAGGAGTAATACAATTGGGATACAATAATTTCTCTGTTCACAATTCTCAAAGATAGATCAACCCCCATTTTTTAATGTAGAGTCTGCATTGTTATAATAAAATTTATATATATAAAAGAATTTTCAGAACCATAATCAAATAGTATACTCTATATTATTTAATGAATATCCAATGTACCTATCACCACACCTTTTTTATAATCCACCTCATTAGTAGTAATATCATATGCCCTTACTTTCTCTCTAGGCCTTAGAGGTTTTTGTTGTTGATTAAATCTAGAAACCCTTGTATTACGAGATTGGTTGAAAAAATATATGTGTTCCTTATAATTGAAATACTATATCATAGGCTAATTATTGATTTGAGCCTTCTTTTATTCCATTTCATTATTGGGTTTATTTATCTCTCCTCTACATTGATTAGATTTATACTCCTCATTTTCCAGATTTAAAGCATCTTCTAGTTCCCTTGAGATAGTTTTTGGTATGTTTCATCCCACATTTTTGTCATGTGGGACATTAGGTTTTCTTTTATCCATTATATTTATCTATTGGTCCTCATAAAATAGACCCTATTTTATGATTTTTATCTCTAGGTCCACGAGAACACTAAGAGTATCCGATATCCATTTTAACCTTGAGGGCATAAAATAAAATCTACTCATAGTTTTCAATGTCTTGAATCACTAATGATTTTTGTAGAATCAATTTTATCCCACTAAATAAATGGTTCAATTTACTTTTGGTGTTGATGAAAAATTCAAAGGCATAACATGAAAGCCCTGTAAAGTTTTCTCGGACTCCATGATAGTCCCATCTTACTTTTTCTTTTGTATGAGAAACGACCTATCCATTTTAAGATACAGAGTTCAAGGAAAATATTTATAGAAAAATATTTTCATTAATCCTTCCCATTCCATTGAATCAATGTATTCTATTTATTTTGTGTTCTTGATCAGTTTCCACTATTGATATGTTTCCCCCTCTATGCGATAAGATGGCCAGTACAACCTTCTCTTATTACAAGCATTATAGGATAGAGAATATCTTCTTAATGAATTTATTTTATTTTCCATGATGAGGGGATCAGATAATCCACTAAATGTATGAGGCCTTTGGCACATAAATGACTCAACCATAACAATATCTTTCAAAAAATACTGAGGGTATTTCATATGATTCATGTTATTATTCATAGCATGATTCATTTGGGCTAGTACTACAATGAATGTATCATCTCTAGCTACCATAATGTTAGGTATATAATTTGGTAAACCATAAAATTTTATACCATGTCGGTTGTTGGAATGGTTCCTCCTATTTCCCACCATCAACTAAAATAAAAAGACAAATTTGATGAGAATAAATTAACTAATAAAAATATAAAAAGAGAAACTATAATCTTAAAAGGAATCACATATAAATGAATAGTACTTCCAAAATTTTAAGTCTTTAGGTTTTAATCTAGGTTATCCATTGTAATGTTTCATATTAGTTTTTCTAACTTATAATATCTATTCAAATCCTTTATAATGGTTCGTAAATATTTTTCCGATTTTCCAAATCATATCCCTCAAGAGTGTCAAACCAGGTGTGCATCAAGGCATTTTCGTCATGCACTAGGTGATTATCTATTTAAATCCCGATTCACCCTTCTCATGGTTATTTTAAATAGGTAAAACTTTTTCAGATCCATATCTACTTGTAGTGTCTATATAGATATGTAATTTCTTAGTAATCACTCCTTCTATGCCTCCCCAAAATTCTAGGATATTCTAGTGTACAAAAAAGTATTCCAAGAGTTGTCACTAAATTATTCTATTCATAATCCCCAAAAGTAAATAAACCTTTCTCTAATACCAACTATAGTGACCCATTCCTTTTAATCACTTTATTTAATAATTTTTTACATTAATATTCATTTAATATAAGCAAATGATCAAAAGGCCTAGTGCATTTGGAAGACAAGGTACATAAAAAATAACATGAAAATAAAGATTCTTTATTTTAATCTCTATAATGGTATCCTAAATCTTTTTTATCTCTTAAAACTATATAAGATAACCTAGAGAATTCCTAAAAGTAAGGGGTGAGATATAAAGCCCTGTAGGGGAATAATCATCATGGAGAAGCATAACAAATTAATCAAAATTCATAACATGATATCATAAAGAAGAAAAAATCATGAATAATCATATGGAATAATAACATATGGACTATGGAATCATAAGATTATGGCATCATAAAAATATGGTGACAACATAAATAATGACATACGAATAATTTAAGGATAACCACCGAGACAACATCACATGGTAGACATAGTCCTTTCATATATTAGGTTCACTCCCTAATCCAATACATACAATATAATGAGAAAAAAATATTACTCAATGCATTAGAGTGCTATCTGGGTGAACCCATCATAACATGTACATGCTTATGTGTTGCAAAAAAATTAAATCATACATTAGTCATAAATATAATAATTACTCATGGACCGAAATTGGATACATAATCTTTCCTCATATCATAATCAAATAAGATTACATAAAGAATGAATTTTAGAAAAAAACTTAATGATTTTATTTCCCCATAAAATGTATGGAAAATAAGCTAGGTATATGTGAGATACATATATATATAATTTTAAATCACTACATAACATTAAATAAAGGGAAATTAAGGTAGAATGAGAATGGTCATAACCTTAAGAAAAGGGTGGTTCCAAGAGATCTCTTGACTTATGTTCCAAATTCATTCAGTGATTTCACTTAATTTATTGAATAATAAAATTATATAAATTAATTAATTAATCTATAACACATTTAAATCTATATTTATTTTATTATAATTTTATTGTGTTTATTTATAATAATTCAATGTGATATAAATTTAAATTTCTTGGTTCTGAGAGTGTTTATTTCATGGTTTCAAAGTCGGATCACGTGTGGATAATTCGTTAAGTTATTTAAATATGGGATTTAAAATATATAAGTAAAATATGTTAGGTTTAGGATAGATGATGGAAATAGACAATAGGGGGGTGAATTTTCTTTCTTTAACAACTAATCAGATTATAAACAAATTGAGTGGGAAATGTTTAGTTTAAATAATAATAAAAAATTGACCACATTGATATAATATATGAGCTAAGAAGGGAAATTAAAAAAATAAAGGATGAAAGATATATATTTTTATAGTATTCTGGATATAAATGGTCCTACATCTAATCTACACACACCAACCTGGTGTATGGAACCCACTATAGTATATCACTTTTGAAGGAGAGTGAAAACTCTTTACATCCTCGTTTTTCACAACTAGAGGCTCAACCCAGTTCCCTTATCTTTTAGAGGGTTAGACAACAACCCATCCCTTTATAGGAAAAGAACCAAACTAGCCTTTTATAGGCTCATTCCTAACCTCTTTATTTTTTAGGATTAGAAAAAACTAGTACTTTTACGAAGGAAAACCTATCCCGGTATTTTATATGTGCAGACACAACCAATACTTTTATAGGATTATTTCAAACCTCTTCTATGTTACGTGTCAATAAGAACCCTATCCTCTAATGGGATAGACTAAATCTAGAACCTTACAGGATCAGTCCTTTCCTTTACTATTTTTCGGGTTAAGAAAACCCAAATCTTCTAAGGGGACAGTCTAAAACGAGTCTTCTAATGTGATAGACCAAACCCATTTGTACCTTTTTATAGGGTAGTATAACCATATTCAAGACACACTAAGTGAGAAAATATGGCATAGAAATTTATATATAGTGAAAGAATAAATCACATTAACCTAGTTAAATATTCTTTGTGAAGATTAGGGGGAATGAATTAGGTTGAGCATAGCCCCTTCAGGATGTTGAAATATTGAAGCTTAGGCATCCAGTAGTTTACTTATGTATGCATATGAACAATGAAGCTTTGGGACTAAGTTGTGAACTATACAGCATGAAATATTAAAAGTAGATTCATATATATCTCTATTTACATCATGCCTGAGTTTTTTTATCCACTAAAGTAGTAACAGTTATTTTTTCCACTAAAAATTTCATGAATCTCATTCATAAAATCCAATGATCAAATATTCATTTGGAGGTATCTTTTAATTAATTCTCATGAAATTCATACTCACTTAGGTCACATAAATAATCTCTAAGAATAAATTTATGATATACAGTGATAATAAGTTAGTATAATTAATACAGTTCTAAATAATAATAATAATTAATATTAATTCCCCTTGAAAATATCTCATAAACAATTTGATACAACCTATTCAAATTCCTGCAACATTTAATATGGAACTCAAATTTTCCCATGAAATCGACATCAAACATAAACCCATGTGATAATAATTTAATAAAACAATTTTAAATTTATTATAATGGATTATAAATAATTAATAATTAATTGTGGAACAAATAAAACATTAATTATATCCATAAGAAACATGCAGCAAATGGAAAAGTTATTTGTTACATAAAACTGAGAATATTTCTAGATTTTATAATATCATGTAGAATATCAAAAATCCACATATCTAAATCCAAATATAGTTTTCAAGAAGTCTATTTATGTAGGTTATTCATATAGATGAATCTACATAGAATAATCTTCATAAGGAAATTCACGTACCTAATTTTATGAAGGTGGTTCTAAAAATTTTTAGACAACTTAACTTCTAAAGATTCAATCATAAAAAATAACTTCATGAAAGAGGAATCAACTTTTACTCTAGTTAAATTATATATATATATATATATATAATTTCATTATATTTACATAGAATAAATAATCACCATAATCAAACCTCTATTTCTCAAGTTATTATCCAAATAATTTAAAAAATTTATTCTAGAAAATCGTTGAATTCTAATGGAAAATGTGCAGTAACTTAAAATTAATTTCTGTATTTATAGAGATTTATTCATTATTTTATTTCTTCAATTGAAATTTCTATAAATTTTAGTTTTTAAAAATCAACAAGAATAACTTAATTATGAGTTTTTAGCCCATGTTATAGTCAAAATATAAAGGATAAATTTAATGTCAGTAGGTTGACATAGTTAGGTTTTATAGTCAGGTGAGTCCCATAAGGTAGGTATATTTTATACATTTGGTAGACTTACATAGTTAGGTGACATGACAATTGACACCCACATCATAGGTACATTTTTTCACGTGGTTAGGAAACATGGTGAATTAACTCCCATATGGTAAGAAAATTTTGTTCATATGGTTAGGTGACTCGGTGAGGTGACATGATCAGTTGACTCCGACATTGTAGGTATATATTTTTCATGTGTTATATTGAAACGGTTAGTCAACCCACATATGGCACGTTACATACCTTTCCATGTTTTCAATTTCTATATTTTTAAATTTTAAGTTCCATAATAAGTAAAATCAAAATTTTAGGCCCCAAATGACTTATTTTTTCTAGTATCACTTCATGATACTTAAATAACATGTTATAAACTATAAAAACATTGAAAAAAACTAAATTATAAGTAAATAAAAATTAATATACAATCAGGATTATCCATAAATTACTAAATTCACAATATTTATAATTTTAAAGAAAAATAAATAAATATTTGTAATTATAAAAAAATGTGGTTCAAAGATCTACTAAACATTATCCCACTTTCCAATAATTACAAAAAAAGTAAAATTTCAAAAACAAACTTTTCCCATTTTTTTAAATTATCACACAGATAAAGTTGTATTAGAATAATTGTATCTTTAAATGTTAAATTTAAAATATTAATTCCCTTTAAATAAAAACATAATTTGAAGATCATAGTGTATTAAATAACTTTCTTATATACTCATATTTTAAAAAAATTATCAAGAAGCCACAAAAGATATTTCCCTATTGAAAATAAGTATCAAGAAGCTTCTTATTCAATGGGATAAAAAAATTA
Source organism: Viscum album (assembly GCA_963277665.1). Classification (NCBI taxonomy): domain Eukaryota; kingdom Viridiplantae; phylum Streptophyta; class Magnoliopsida; order Santalales; family Viscaceae; genus Viscum; species Viscum album. Next base: position 281,673,708 of record OY728137.1, on the reverse strand, counting down.
AATTATTTTTTAAAAATTAATGAGACACACTTCATAAAATAGTATTTTCTATAAACTAGATATTTACATAGTAAGTTAACAATAACTAGTATGTTTGAGAAGTATCAAAATACAATAAAAAATTATGCATAGAAATTAAACAAAGTTATATTGAAAAAATGATTCAAGGTTTAATGATTTCATTATAAAAATAAGAATTTCATCTTATAAACTTACTAAAACTCCCACTGAATTAAATAATAAATATTAATCCCCATAAGTATAACTGAATGAAAAATGTAACTAAATAATAAAATAATGTTTTTTGTCATACACAATATGTATAGACTGATAATAGCTAATCTAGACTAACTTTCAAGGGAAAATCTCAGAATTGAAATAAGTTTATCTCCCCCTAATTAATGGATTATATAAATATATCAGTTAAGAGAGTTTTAATTTATAATTAAAATCTATTAATTAATTATAGCTTTCTTATCATGAATAAAGTGACTAAAATAAACATATTTTAATTTGGAAAAAAATTTATACAGTTAAAAATATTTCAAAAGTAAACTGAATAGATTTATAAAATGATTTATTAATAAATTTATAAGTAGGAAATTTATTTTAAAATAAGAAAAAAATAATTTATTAATCTTTAAATTTTAGATTCCTTATTTCTATAAAAAAAATCCCAGTTCAATCATATTTTAAAAATTCAATAAAATATATAAATTTAATGTTTCGAGACCTATACATATAAAACGTTTTCATAATAGGTTTCAACAACTAAAATGTCTATGATGAACTCAAAATTACGAATAAGAGTAACTACCCCTAAATTGAGTCTACCCTTTGAAAATAACAATATCTAAATTGTTTTAGAATAATATTAATTCCACAAGTGAACACTTCTCCACATATATACATTAATGTCACAGGGAACCATGAAACATATTAAATGGTAATTAAAGAATTTTGAAAGTAACTGAAGGATAATATCATATGAATAAATCAAAATAACATATTTACTGGAAATTTAATGATATTACAAAAATTAAGTTTAATCCATCTAATAAACATAATAATACCCATGTTCGATAACAAAAATCAAAGATAATTATTGAAGTACATGTTATCATCCCAAAATGATACAAGGTATTCAAGATTATCCAACATAAAATACAAAATCATATAATTCTCATGTCAACTTGGAAAAACTGTAGTGATAATAATGTTGAACATAAGAATCGAAAATTAAGTTTTACCTAGGTATAAAGAATGGATTTATCTTACATGAATTCGGCATGAAGAATGAATTAATATCATAAGAATTATAATATATACCTTTAGGTACCCAAGAAATAGATTGTTTGGATAGTTTGGCATTAAAATTATATTTAGAAATAAAAGTACTTTTATGACAAAAATTTTGAGTGAGTATAAAAGGATAATCACAATAATATTGACCTTAAGATCCACATTTAAAGAAATTAACAGAGGAAATTCCTGTAGAATTTTGTTTAATAATGTTATTTCTAAACATAGTGGGAACAAAATAATCACATTCAAGATGTTTAGATTTTTCCTTACATTTATTGAAATGAGAAGTCTTTTAAAAATTAAAATTTGAAGAAAATTTATTATAAATTTTCCTTTTCAAGAAAACCATTTAATTTATAAATTTATATAATTCATTCTTTAGCCTTTAATTTTTTTTTTGAACAAATTCCAAATCATCACATACCTTTTCATATGAGTAATAAGCTATGTTTATAATATTTTAATTTACCTTTTTAGGATTCTTATAATGATCCCCATATTTTCTCATATAATCCAATAATAAAGTAAACCTTATTTCTTGATCATTTTTATTTTTTAAAATCAATTCGTTAATCCTATCATTTTCATCTTTATGATTCAATATTTTAGAATAAATATTATTTAATTTTAAGTGATAAATTATTTTTCTTTTTTAGGAACCCTTCTATATTTTTATTTGAGTGATACATGTATATATGTCATTTATTTTATTTGATCTACATATATATCACACATTTTCTTTACCTATTAAATACTAGGCCCATATTTTATAAAATTGATAAAAGAATGATAATTAGAACAATAATTACTATGTTTAGTTATACATTTCACACATATATTTCTATCTTTTCCAGAATATAAACAATGATAACTTGAAACAGAATGTGGAGGTGAAAATGTTTCCTTAGAATATTTGGAAAGAAATAAAACATTACCAACTTCTTATAGACTTTCAGCATTGTTTAATGAACTTTTAGAATAACTACAAGTAGTTTCATATTTATTTTCTTTATTCTTGACCTTCCTTGGATTTTTCAGCTTTATAAAATTGGGTTCAATATGTCCTCTCTTTATATAGACATAAAAAATAGTATTTGAATAATCTAAATTCAAATGTGAATTACCATTACTGATATCTCATTTATGAAAACAATGTTTTTCCATTTTCATGTGTCCAATAACTGGAACAAAAATATTTCATGGAATCTTCCTCTTTAAATATAATTGTTTCAATATTTTTTAAAATCTCATAAGTAGTGTTGAGACTATAAATTTTGATCAAAAATATTTCAAGAAAAATAAAAATATAGAATATTCATGAACTTATAATTGAGATCTTATTTAATAGCATTTTATCCTCTCAAATTAACCTGATTATTTTTAGGTAGATCATAAGATTTAATAACAATATCCTAAAATAGAATATCAATACTCTTTAGATTGGATCCCATCTGGATCTTCCACTGAGTATACTTACCACCATTGAAATTGGTAGAGCTATCGAATTCGAACAACTTTTATTCCTCAATTCATCTATCACTTAAAATTATCTTTCCCATAGTCTTGTTAAGGGATAAGATTAAAAGTTATCACAATTAATGTACACAATCAAATGAAGCAGAATATATCTTAAATGAGCCTATCTATGATACCGATTATGGGGTATCAAACAAAGTGACAAACTGAATTATCTTTAAAGTTTCATTCTATAATACCAGTTGTTATATATTAGAAAAATAAGTTAATTAAGCTTATCCTTATAAGATCCTACTTTGATACCAATTGTTAGGTCTAGGAGAGGTAATGGTAATGGACAAGAGGGGGTGTATTGTATTTCTTTAAAATTTATTTAGAGTATACACTTAATGAGTGGAAAGTTTTTAGTTCAAATGATAAATAATTCATCCACATCGATATAATAAGTGGGAGAGAAAGGAAAATTAAAAAATTAAAATCTTAACACAAGATATTTTTATAGTAGTTCAAATATAAATGATCTTACATCTATAGTTCACACACTAACCTAGTGTATGGAACCCACTATGGTATTTTACTTTTAAAGGATAGTGAAAACTATTTCTATATAACTTTTTCAAACCTAGAAACTCTACCCAATTCCTACTTATTTTATAGGATCATAAAATAACCCAGCCTTTTATAGAAGAATAAACAACATTGACTCTTACAGGCTCAATCCTGACATCTTTAATTTTCGAGTTTAGATGGAACCTAATATTTTATAGCGAAAACCTAACCCAATAATTTATAGGTACATACCCAAACTAGACGTTCACAAGCTCAATCCTAACCTCTTATATGTTAAGAGTTAGCAGAAACCCAATCTTTTAAGGGGATAGACTAAACCAAAACTCTTACAAGAGTGCTCATTTCATATTTTATTTTACAAGTTAAGTGAAACGCAGCCTTATAAGGGGATAGACTAAACCCATGTTTCAAAGAGGAAAGACCAAACCCCGATATACCTTCCTTTACGATAGTATAACCCTATTCAAGTTGCACATAGTGATATAATATATCCCAAACAATTATGGTATAATAAAAGAATAAAAAAACATTAACTTAGTTAATTATTGTGGATGATGATTCTAGGGAATTAATTAGGTAGAACTTAGTCCATTAAATTTTTTTAAAAAGTCAATCTTGAGAATCCAATAGCTTAATTTAGCATTCAGATGAACAATGAAGTTACATGACTCAATTGCGAACTATACAGTACAAAAGATTAATAGAAGATCCTTGTTTATCTCTCATTGTAGCATGCATTGGTACTTTTAACCACCAAAATAGCAATAGAAATTTTCTCTAGTAAAAATTATATTAATCCCCTTCATAAAATTCATTAATCCAAACTTCATGTGGAGGGATGTTTTAATGAATGTGCATACAATGCATACTCACATGGGTCACATCAATAATCTATAAAATTATTGTCATATTTTACAGTGATAAAATCTCAGTATAATTAATAAACTGCTAATGAATAATTATAATCAATTTTAATTCCCCTTTGAAATTTACCATAAAGAATGTGATTCAAACTGTTCACATTCCAACAACATTTAATGTGAATCAACATTAAAATTCAACCCATGTCATAATAATTTTAGAAAACAATTTAAAATATATTATAATGGGTTATAAATAATTAATCGGTAATTCTGGACCAAACAAAACATAAATTATAACCATAACAAACATACAGAAAATGGAAAAGTGAATTTTTACGTTAAACATAGGATATTTCATGATTTTACAATATCCTATAGAAAATCACAAATCCTCATAGTCAAATACTCATATATGTTTCAATTGGGATATTTTTGTAGGTATTCACAAAGGTGAGTATATAAAAAAGAGTTTATTTAAGGAAATTCACGAACCTGATTTCACATAAGTAATTCTTGAAATATTTTGACAACTTAACATATAATGTTTCACAATTAAATCACACATTCAAGAAAGAAAAAATATCTTTAACTCTAGTTGAGTAATATTTTTATAATTTCAGCATATTTCCATGTAATCAATAATCAACATAATTGGACTTCAACATCTTGTGTTATCAAAAAAATAATGTAAAAAGTTATTCGGAAACAAATACATAATTCTAATTGAAAACATGAAGTGACTTCAAAAAAATTCTATATTTAAAATGATCGATTCAGTATTTTATTTACCCTAATTAAATTTAGATAATTTTTTGTCTATCCAACTCAACAATAATAAATTAATTCGTAGTTTCTTATCCAAAGTTATAGTCAAACTAAATAGGATAAATTTACTCATAGTATGTAGCAAGGTAGGTTGACACAGTCATGTTACACAGTTAGGTGGCACGGTCAGGTTACTCCTATATAGTAGGTAATTTTTTTTCATGTTGTAGGTTGACACATTTAGTTGAATCCCACAATATAGGTACATTTTGTTCTTGCGGTCAGGTGACATGGTCAGCTGACTCTCATGCGGTATGAACATTTTGTTCGTGTGGTCAGGTGAAATGGTTAGTTGAATCCCACATGGTTTGTAAATTTTATTCATGTGGTAGGCTGACATGGTTATTTGACTCCCATATGTTTGGTTCTATACTTTTCCAAATTTTCAATTTTTATAATTTTCATATTTTAATTCCAAAATAAATAAAATGATATTATAAGGTCTCAAATGATATATTTTTCTTAGGATCACTTCAATAAACTAGTAGAACGTGTTAAGAATGATCAAAACCTAAAAAATAAAGACATTTTAATTAAGTAAACATCAATTTATAATCATTATTAATTAAACTTTACTTAATTCAACATAATTATGATTTTAAAGAATAAATAAATAATGCTTTGTAACTATCAAAACATAAAGTGGTTCAAGGTTCCACTCAACAAAATGAAATGGAATTAAAAAAATTATATAAATTTAAATTCTCCAAAATATCTTTTTTTGTTCCAACAGAGGGACTATTTTTTTAGTAAAATGTTAATGTTATTATATTAGATCATTTAGGAGGATTTCCTGACCATCACAAAAAAATCATTTTATTAAATTAAATGATCAATAAACCATTAATATAATTTAAATAAGTTATATTATACTTACTATAATATTATTTAACCATAGTAATAGCTTTATGACCATCTATGAAGGTGGTGAAGAAAAATAAAGGGTCTTTTCCATGGAGGTAGTGAACCAACAATATTGTAATCAAAATTTTCATTTTAGAATATAAGGAAGAGAGAGTATAATATAGACAAACCATTAACAAAATATAATTATAAATATTATATTAATCATTTCAAGTTGAATGAAAGAGGTGTGGAAAATGTAGAATAAAAAATTAATTTAAAAGTGGTATGTCGATAACATTACCTCTTAAATGTTTTATCCTTGAAATACTTTTTAAGGCACCTTGAAATGGTATTTGGATCACAGCAGAATCCATAGGATGTGTGAGAAAGTATTGGGAAGGATTGATTTTTTAAATTTCTCAAGATATAAGGCTTGGAAGGTGTGAGAAGGAGGTGTGGAGAGGGTGATATTTATAAGGGAAGGATAAGGGGGTTTTTGAATATTATAATCACTAGTTAATTATTTTTTCCCAATAAAAATATATTATTGATTCATATGAATATATATTGTAATTGGATGATGTGAATTATAACTATTTGGTTCTTACATCATCCATGACTCAAGAAATCATGTATTTATGTTATAATTTTAAAAAAATATTTAATATATTTCATTATTCAATGAAAATTCAACTATTTTAGAAAAATAATAATGATTCAACAAAACCATTTTTTAATTTTTAGATTTAAAAAATTAAATAAATTTAAAAAAAATCGAAATAGGAGAAATTAAATTTTTATATAAAATTCAGTATTTAATATAAAAAATTGATTTTAATGTTTCAAGTAATTTTATGAACCTTTAAAAAATTACATATTTTCTCCTTAAATTATCTTAACATTATTATAGAAATTAATATTAATTTATAAATCCATTTTATGAAATTTAATTTTCTTTCAAATAATTATATTTATTATAAAATTACAATTAAAATATTTATGTTTTACAAAAATAAAAACACTTAATTTATCATTTTTTAAAGAATTTATTTACCAATACCATGATATAAATATATCATATTTTTATTTTATAAGATAACTTAATATTATTTTAGACTACCATAGGTAAGGATACTATTCTAACACTCATTTTACTATTATAATGGTAATATAACTATTCTAGAAATCATGTCAATAATGGTCATATGGGTTTCATTATTCCTTTAAATAACTCATATTTCATTTATCCTTCCTTAAATTATATTTTTTTTCTCAAGGTTATATATATTTTTATTTTCAAAATTCATATTGGATTACAAAAAATCTTTTTCATTTCTATAGTATTTTTCTTGAGTGTAATTATTCCGGGGGATCAGGCATATTAAAATTTCCCTATCATTATTATCTTATATTCCATTTTTGTCCCCTTGTATAGCTATCAATTCTTACGAACTTTTTTATTCTCTAAATGTAAGGTTAAAATAAAAATAAAATATTTATTATTTTATCATGTAGTGATTTTGGATTATATACTATTATATTACTTAATATTTCACAATTATAAATTCATAATAGAATTCCCATCGATAAAATTATGGGTCATTGCAATCGAGGCTTGGGTTCTATCGATCAAATAGATATTCTATGTGGATAACTTGAATAAAACTTTGGGAAAAATATATTCAAAAAACCTTCTTTACTAATTAAATAAAGAAGTTAATTAACAACTTGGAAACATGATAGTTGATCGAAGGGAGAGAGAAAATGACTTTCATGGGAAAGGGGAGTGAAACTTCACTAAGAGAAATACAAGTTGTGTGCCATGTTTACTAATATCATCACTCACTATCTATATGGAATAATCATTAAAGTATATATAAAATATAAAATGGATATTATATGTAAGGAATGGGGGTAAATTCATAAAAAATTTATAACTAGAATCATATTAAGGATATAGGAGTCTCGAGAGTTAGATATCTCATCCATTTGAGGAAGCCACACAATTGACCAATAGAGAAGATTATTCTTTTCAATTATGTTTTTTAATATTTTATCATGGTTATGAGTGGATAATAACTTAAATGTGTAGGGTGTGGTGTAGTTTTTGGTTTTCTATATTTCATGGATGAGTCAAATTCTACTTATCTTTTACTTATGTTATTAATACTTTACTAGTATAATCATTTGGTAGATGAACATAGGGTAGATAGTGAAGGAATGATGGTATAAATCCAATCCCATGAACATAGAGTATGGAATTATTTATTTTATGCATTAAAGATTCATTGTAGGGTAGGTCATGCATATGAAATATTGATGGATATTAATGACCTTGGGGTAGTTTTCACAAGAAACCTCATGGGGACCTAAGATATAAACTAGAATCTAAAATCTGACTTTTAGTGAAGATAAACCCTTAAATTCTTATATATATTTAATATATATTTTTCACATAACATATGAGATGACTTGATATATTTTATGTTATAATATCCTTACATGCAACATGTTGTATTGGTATATCATTCCATATGATAAATATATATCATAAAGTTCCACTACTTTGTATATATCATAGAGTATAATCTATGGTTGACGGGTTGTAGAATGTTAAGTGATATCATTCAAGAATATTCCTATGTTGTATATCATTAATAAATCATTTCATAATATGAAGTTCATTGGATAAATTAATCAATTGAGAGGTTATAATTTTTATAATCATAATTAATTAACTTATACATAATGGATGAATTACTTAACGCATGAATGATAGTTTAGGGATATATAAAGGGAAAGGCACCTTTAATATGGATTGTGTTCACTCTTTCTTATCCTCTACTAATTATCTCTCTCCCTAAATATATTTTTCTTTGTTATTTACAATTAGATAAACTAGCATTTCATATAGTAAGGGAGATTCCCTCCCATGTGATGTGTGATTCAAATAATCTAATGGATATACCATAATGAAGGGTGTCTGATGGAATCCTATAAGGGAAATCTATAAAGAATGTTGGAAGAAGATATTGATAGTGGAGTTAATCTATGAAAGGTATACTTTTATTTTCTTTATTCTATTTATTGATGTGGATTTATTTATATAGATGTTTGACACATAATTTTAATTGAAGTATTATTTTTTATACTTAAATTCTTTTTTATTATTGAATTTATTTTTATAAATAATTTTATTTCCTTTTAAATTTTTATCAAAATTTTGATTTTATTATTTATGTTTTCATTTTTCTTATTAATGGTAAATAATCTTTTTATTTGTTCTTAAATGTAAAAAACTCCATTAATTTAATCATAAATATATTTTTGGGAACCATTTTTTATGTTTTTAAATGTGTTTAATTTGATTTTAATAATGATGATTTGTTTTGGAGATGATTTATTGGGTTTGAAAGCCTTTTTGAGTTTGTAGTTTTTATTACATAGTTTTTTATTTTTATCTTATGTTTCTAATATCTAACATTATGTGAATGATATATTTTCAAATGGTTTTTGTGTTTAAGAGTATCAAAAAAGATATATTTTCTTTACATAAGATGTTATATAAGATATTTTTTTTTGAAATGATATGTAATGTTTTATGGGAATTAAAATGTGATGAAATATTCTTCACTTTGTGAAATTTGGTATAGTTCCAAACCTCACATTTGATTAAATTGGGAATAAAAGGGATCACATATGAATTATTTTAAAATTTTAAGGCTTGTGTAAGAAATTAGAGCCACATCTCCCACATAAGATATTAGATCTGCTACTCTCACATAATATTAAAAATATTTCATGTAAAATATTCCAAATAATTATTGAAATACCAAGTAATATATTGGTGAAGGTATTATGTGATATTAATTCCTTACTTAAGTGGATCATGTGGAGTTTAATTACTTGGATTTGTAGCCAATTGTGAATCTATGTGGTACTAACCATCTTCTCATGTGAGATTAAAATTTTCTCATGTTATATTAAACTATGGTGGTGATTATCTATGTGATATTAACTTCAACAATCATGTAAAATTAAAACATGAGGGAATGGAGCTGTATGAGATTAAGTGGTAATCATGATTAAGTGAGGATTGTGGAAAGGGAATGATCCATATTATATTAAACATATTTTTGATTCAATCGTTTCAATGTAACCAATTAGAAATATGGTATAATTTTACATAGATGTGAATGCATTAAAAATTTTCATTTTTATGAAATTACTTGAATTAATAATCTTCTGGGAGAATAGAATTCAATTTAAAGGGATGAAGATTATCAAATTCGAAGGAGGTTAGGGATACCTAGATATAATGTACCAAAATAGTTAGTGATATTTTCTTATTTAGTTGAACCTCAACATGTTATGTCTATACTGAATAACAATCTTGAGAGAGATTATAGAATATTAAATGGGGAAAAGGGACTTCATGGGATTATGGGAGATATGGATATAATAATTCGATAGTGGATTAGAGATTATAGAGGGGAATTATGGTGTTAGATATCCACTTGATAAAGAAAATTTATATCATCCTTCCTTATTTACTTATTCTTTGATTTTGTTATGGATTCCTTGTATCTTCTTTGTGTTTTTTGTGAAAATTTACTGGTCTTGTTAAATTTTTAATATAAAGATATTTATAAATGGATTGAAATAATTAACTATTATTTTATATATTATTTATGTTCATTTTTTATTATCTTTTACCCATATATAACCAATTATTATCTATTATTTATCATTAATTGATGAATCCATAGGTGAATATAGATGACAATTATTCCTTTTATAAGAATATAATTCATTCAACATTTACATATCAATTGATTTTGATGACGATTTATAAAGTGAATAGAAATATGAATTATTATTACACTTTTATAACTTTTTTAATTCTTCATGAGCACATATTTTTACACATATTAAAGAAACAATGGGTGAAGATAGGTGGAAATTAACCTAAAAAATTATAACTAGATTATTTATGCCACATCTCTACCCATAATACTTATCCAACTAGGCTCCTTATCATAATGTGGAAAGTCCTTAAGGGTGTTCGAGATCCCCACAAGTTGGGAACTAGCACTCGGGCATCGAGCAATAAATATATGGAATTATTTAACCCAACCAAAAAAAGATACATGGAATATACATGCATGATAAATAAAACCATAAAATACATATTCCTTAAATAAAGAAAAACAAGGTACTTATACAACTCAAAATCCATAAAACCCTAAGGTAACATGTCTCATAACCAAAAAGGGACAACGAAAACTAGAAAAGACACTCTGTGTGAAATATGGTAAATATCCCACCATCCCACAACTAGTTACCTATAACCAGCTGAAAAAACACTCTCCATATAATTGCATCACATTTCCTTTTCCTATATTAAAATACAATTCAAGGTCTATAGTGTGTGAGCTAAAAATGATCAGTTGGATCCCACCCATCTGTTTCATATAAATTCCCTTTATAAAAATGTCAATATATCAATTTTAACAAAACATATGATGATAAGTATTTAACAAAATTTACATCAAAATCATGGTAAAACATTTCCCATTTTTCTATCGTTAAAAAAATCTTGGAGAAATAGTTTTAAATCATATTTCAAGTCAAACATTTATATTTCCTCAAATCATGTATATCAAATCCAAAAGAGTATAAATCCAACACTTAATGGTTAATATTCATAGGATCACAACATGTCAGGATATATATACTACAAGTACTATCAACAAGACTAGTGCACACTCGAGTCTTTAAGACATAGGGCATCGGGAACAGAGGAACACCCCATGAGTGAACCCCCAACAATTTCAATATCAAGTCCCTAAAACCTAGTTTCCTGATAAGAGAGGATAATAACACCCTAGAAAGTAAACATTCTAACAATACCAATAGAATATTCATAGTACCAAACCTTCCACCTAAGTATCATAGGCCTCTCATGTGCTATATTTAACAATTTATTTCAAATGAATTATCATATTTCACAATACATTTTTAAGTAAAAAAAATTCTTCAAAAAATTCTTTAATGATACTTTTCACAATCCATTTAACAATTCTTTGAAAGAAATTTTTTTTTTACTAACATGAAGGGAATATCATCTTTTCATAAAAGGCCATTTACACACACAAATCAACTAACAAATTGTTCATTCCAATTCATTTATAAAACAATATATAAAACTAAGTGAAATTATAGTTTGAATTTCATATTCTAGAGAAAAAAACACCTATCTTAAAATTGAGTCTCACACCACCTGTAACGGGATCCACACAAAAAATACAAAAGAAAAGGAACCCATAATATCCAAAGGAATATCTGTCAATGATTCTCATACCATATAATCAAATTCCATAACAAAAAGGGACATTGGGGAGGTTATATCAACACTTACCTCAATAATTCCACACGTCACATCATAAGAAACACCAAAACCTCCCTCAAGAAGAAAAACACATGAAGGAATCTAAAAACCATTCATAAAAATCAAAAATAAATCCATAGACTCTAAAAATGGATACCAACACTACTTCCAATACTTGAATAAATAAAGAGAGAACCAAAAACTCACTAAAGTATAATCAACCCACCACACCAGAGATCAAGGAACTAAACAGAGCAATCCATGAGAATCAAAATCACCCAATGTATGTGGAGAAGATAGGGTTTGAGAGAGAGACAGATAGAGATGCAGGTTGAATGATAGAAGGGTTAGGTGGGAAACATCCTCAAAATAATTTGGAATAACATATTCGCATCAAGAATCTTTGATTCACATCATGAATCATAGATTAATCATTAATCCCTTGGGATGAAAGTATAATGAAAAATGTGTCACCTCGGTTAATGAAATCCCAAGTGACTAATTCCTGATTTTAATGGAATTCACATCCAAAATCAATTTAAAATCATGAACTTGATTCATGTATTCTTTCCAGTAATATATTCAGTTCCTGAATCATCCATTCTTTATGTGATTTTTTTTGTATTCAGTATCCAACCAAGATTCCTTTAGAAAACCCCCAATTATCTTTGAATCTCTCTAAACCTATCGCATAACCCATTAAAACATAAGAAGAGAGTGTACCATTATCCAGTATGTTCCAATCTCTCCACCATTGAAATTTTCATCCCTAGAATGTTACACTATGAAAGGGTGCTCTGGAATTAGGTGAGGCCACTACTCCCTCACGGACAATTCATGCTCCAAAGTCTCATGAGAATTTACAATATATCACCACAAAAAATTGACCAATGGAATAGAATTACAACACAAGAATTTTTTTATAGAATCAATGATCTCAATTGGTTTATGCTTAACAAAATCATCTTTCTCTGAATCAATCTAATCCAAACTAAAAACATCACAGGGATAAGGGTGGTATTTTCAAAGCATCAATATATGGAAAACATCATGCATACCTATAAAATAATATGGTAATTACAACCAATAAGAAACTAGATCAATACACTCAATGATGTAAAATGGTCTAACATATCTTAGATCCAACTTCCACAATTTTGAAAGTCAAGGATGACCCAACCAAGGAGAAACTCTTAAGAAAACTTGATCACTAATAGAAAACTCTAAAGGATAGAATCAATGATTTACATACAATTTTCACAACTCTAATCTATAACCAATGTTCAATATATATCATGAATCTTTATTGATGTCACTTGAACAAGAATTTGTCTCAAGAAAGAGTCCTCACACACCTATTTCAAAAAAAGAGGTGACTGGCATGGGAAACCATGTAAGGCCTTTAAGGGATCCATTATGATCAATGAATGGTAAATATTATTATAAGAAAACTTGACCATTACCATATGGATATTACATTATCCACTGAAATCCAAGACAGAGGATAAAAACATTTACTATATGATATTAATAGCATGCTCAGTCTTTTCATCCATCTGTGGATAGTATGTTATACTCAATCTAGCCCAAGTCTCCATCGCCTCTTGTAAACTCATATAGAATCTAGAAGTAAATATGGTATCTTGTTCTGAAATAATGGAAGAGGGAATCCCATGTGACATCATAATCCTCTGTAAGTACAACTTACCGAAATATTCAACCTTAGCGGTTTTCCTGATTGAAAATAAATGAGTAGAATTCGTCAACTGATCAATCACCACCTAGATTCCATTATTTCCCCAAGTATACTATGATGATCCAAAACAAAATGTCCATAGATACCTCATCACATTTCCAAACTAGAATAATATGATATTGAATTAACTAAATTGATTCATGTGCTCTACCTTTATCTGTTGGCTGGTGTAACAGTGGGACACAAAATCTGCAATGTCATGCTTCATACCCACACATCATTAATGTCTTCTCATATCATAATACATATTTGTAAAACCCAAATTAACATCCCATGAAGAATTATAGAAGTCATGAAACACTAAAATCACAACCAAAGGGAATATGAAAACCCAATTTCTTTAGTGGAGAATACTATCAAAATGGAAAGATCAACCAGGAACGGTCTTCCCGCTATAAAAGGATTCTCTGATTCCTATAAACTCATCATCCTACTACAGGCCCTAAAAAATAGACTCAAGTAGAGATGATGATAACTAAATTATGGTCAGGACCATACATAAATTATCCCCCTATGAATCTAGATATAACTAATCAAAGAGCACCGTCAGGTTCCACTCTTTCTTTAATTCAAATATAGTCTATGGTAAAAATTTTCTACTAAGATTATCTTTGACAAAATTCCCATACCCTGAGACCGATCTGATGTCTAAGTAAACTATATGAAGGTATTTCACGTAGCACCTCTACCTAATATTCAAGAAATTATAACAAAATATATATCTTGAATTCTTATGGTTATAAAATACCATGAATATTTCCCTCAAAAGATAGTTTCACCAACACATAAGAGAATGCATAACATCGAAAATCTCTAAACAATGAGTGGGTCAATTATTTTCTTGTACGTGAAGATTTTGAGAGACGTTGGAAACAACATGATCATCCTAAATAATAATACATCCCAATAAAGATTCAGAAGCATCATAGAGCACCACATACCCATTCCAATACTCAGGAAAGATCAAAATATGATCTAATGTAATAAGATACTTCAACTTAGAAAAATAAGCCTGGTATTTAATATCACATATGAACTTCACCCATTTCATGGTGTGAGTATTCAAAGATGATTACAACTTTGAGAAATCATTCACTAATAATATCTAGAAAGAACTATTAAGCTTTTAATCTCAAAGATGTTTTGTGGAATCTCTTATGAAAAGATAACCTTCACCTTCTTAGGATCGACTGAAAATACATGTTTTGAAATATTGTGCCCCCAAAAAGCACTTCTCGGATCAAAAAATATCATTTTTGAAGATTACCATAAGGTGGAGGCCCCTTAGAATCTCTAGAAACATTTTCAAATAGTGCTCATTCTCATTCTTGGATCTTGAATAAACCATGTTATTTTCCACAAACACAATGAAAAATGTTTCGAGATACTGATAAAACATATAATTCCTCAAAGCCATAAAACTGAAGGAGAATTAGTTAGACAAAAACTCATCACAATATACACAAAATATCTATACCTACTCTTAAACGTGTTCCTTTAAATATCATTGTACTAAAAATTGAGTTGATGATAACTTGGATGAAGATCCATTTTTAAACACCACTTCACCCCCCCCCCCTCTAACTGATCAAACAAGTTATACATATAGAAAAAGGGGTATGTATTTTTAATAGTTACCTAGTTCAACTTCCAATATTACATGAAAAACTGAAGAGAAAAACAATCCTTATATTAAAAGAGAATGGGTATTCCCACTGTGAAGTACTAGGGAATATAAAAAAATTCTCTATAAGATCATCCAATAGGGTTTTGATCTATTTTGACTCAACTAGTTACATGCATTATGTGGTAATAGAGATCAGTTGTGTGCCAAACACCAAATTTATCATAAACTCTACCTCCTTCTCTAGAGGGATACCAAATAATTCATCTAGGAATATATCAAGGAAGTACCTAAAAAACAAGGTAATATCTCAAATAGAATAAATGAAATCAAGTTCAATAAAAATGGAAGATAGAAAACTCATCATCCTAATAATGGAAGATCATATACGTCCAGACCAAGGATCCCACTCAACCTAAAACACCTGAGATCTCCCATCGATAGTAATGAATGAAACATGTCAATGACAATAATCAATCTCATCATGATGAGATACAATTTGATCTATCCCACTAATAACTTCAAATAAATTCATTTCAAGAACCCAAAAATATCCTACTCAATCCACATAATCTATCAATAGATAACACAAAGAATATTGAAACTGTTTCTCCTTTCACTTTCCAAGGGGAGTTACCAGCTTCATAAAAAATTACATGAGCTACATTGTAAGCTTCAACACATCAACAAGATATCCGATATAAAAAAGTTTGAGGTACCTATATAAAACACAGTTTTTTCTATAGAATATACAACACATATGGTATCTCTCACAATCACTAGGCCCATTTCAACATCAATAGAAAACTAATCCACTGTGTAAAGGTGATTCAATCCTAAGTCCTATGGATGGATCCCTATAGACCATAAATATTATAACTAAGATACAAAATCCCTTGGATCCAGAGAACTATGACTATAACAGGGTATAGATATATCCTATCAGAACCTCTAAATATGGACTTGTTGTCTACAAGGATTACATATCTTTCTGGGCTTTGTACTTGTAAATTGAGTGTGACTAACCTTTCCCCACAGGAATTAAGTTAGGGGAAAACTGATGGATTATGTGAATGGTGTACATGGGATCAACTAATGAGAACCACCTCCACCACCCCTAAAATTATCATGCCACTTCCTATTCCTTCTTTTTGTGATACTGAAGCTACCAATGTGTGGAAGTTAAGGGGAAAAGTTTCCAATATTTTCCATAATACCCATTTCTACTATTGTATATTTATTAACCTTTTCTACATAGGTGGCTAGATTCATTTTATACACTTATGATCAGATTTCTAGTTTTTAGACATATAATTATTTTTGAGCTCTCATTTGGTTATTCATTACCACCGATGTTGTAAAATCAACCAACACTACAAAACAATTGGTTTACAGTGACACTGAATGTTCTCCCTATAATAAAGAAAGGAACTCTAGAGACATTTCCTTCATCAGATATGTTGGAAATAACTACTGAAGTAAGAGAGTCTTGAAACCCTACTGATATAATCCCACATGTCATTCCACCTATATCCTAGAATCCCACCACCGTATTCTAGGACCCTCAAGTCTAATTGTAGATAACGTCACCTTGACAAGATCATGTGTATCCAAAAAGTCAAAAATTTGATCGATCTTGTCCAGCCAGTCCTATGCCTCTTGGGGTTCATCAATACCTCTAAATAATCGAGGTTTATCATGTATAAAATCTTGAGATGTATACCATTCTCTTTCAGATTCTAGATGTGACTCAATATCTTGATCATAATATTGTGGTATGTTCTCGTCCACATCACAAACTGGTCCTATGATAGGCTCTATAATATTATGATCCAAATGAGTGTTTCATTTAGGAACATCTATCATTGAAATGTATATTATAACCCATAAAAGAGATCTCAACGTAATATTAAAACACTCCATAAATAGAAGAATACAATTATAAAATAGGATTATATTACTTTAAACAATAAAATTAGAAAAAAAAACTGAGATCAAGGTCAAAACCCGACACAAGATACACACATCCTAACATTACATTAAAACTTGAGTCTTGTCATAGAAATATATTTATAGTAACTCATCGAAACCTACCTCTCATATCTTGAAAATACTATCTTATATTTATCAACTTCGAAATAATGAGCATAACCATGAACTAATACTTAGTTTTCACATATCTTCCCAAAAAATAATCCAATTAGGCTCTGAACTAGAATGCAGCAAGACCCAAAGGGCATTCCTGATCCTCATGGGCTAGGGACTAGGAACTAATCAATGAGAAACAACCAAATATACCAATTTTTTACAACCTATTACATGACATGTGGAATATACATACAAGTGGAAAAATAATTAGAAAATACATTTTCACAAACAAAGAAATGGAAGGTAGTAAACAACTCAAAATCCATAAAAACACAAGGTAACATGTCCCATAATCAAAAAGGGAAAAGAAAATTAGATATAGTTACTCCATTTGATATGTGACAAATCTCACACTATCCATCCACCATATACCCATTCGCAACTAGAAAAACCCGTATCCCATTAGTGTGGTGCTTTTCCTTTTCCTGCACCAAAAGATAATACAAGTTTTACAAATTCCCAAGGAAATGTGTAGGATATGAACTAAATAGGATCATTAGAATTTTCCAAGGTTTTTTATATTAACAATTTTTATATAAACCTCAATATTCTCAATTTAAATAAAACATGGTTTGATAAGCAGTTAAACAGTTTTACATCAAAATCATAGTAAAACGTTTTCCCTTTCTTCACATTTCAAAATGATTCAGAAAAAAATGTTTCAAATCATATTGTAAAACAAAAATTTACATTCCTCAAAGAATTTATATCAAATAAAAAATAATATAAATACAAAAAACAATTTGAAACATGCACATGATCATAATAGGTCAGGTAAGCTAGACTACTTGTACCATCAACAAGACTAGTGCACACTCAAGTCATTTGGTTATACAGAATAAGATACTGAGGAACACCCTCGAAGAGAACCCCATATAAGGTCAAAATAAATTCCCTAAGACCTATGAATTGGGCCAACAGAGGAGAGGAACGCCCTAAACAGTGAACTAATCAATAATAACCATAAAAAAGGCCCATTACCACACCTTCCATAGAAGTACCCCAAGGCTAACAATTTTCTGCATTTATTAAATCATTTTATAGGGTTTATCACATTTTCCAATACAGATCCAGAAAACCATTTTCATTAAATACATTCTTTGAAAACTAATTCTCATAATACATTTCACAATGTAATGAAAAATATATTTCTTTTACAAAAATGAGCGTAAAGCCATCTTTTCACAAAAACCCATTTACACACACAAATCAATAAAAAAGGAATCTTTCTAATTAAGTTATAAAACATTTTATGAAATTAAGAAAAAATATGGTTGAATTTTATAGGATATATATGGAACTAAAAAACTAAAAATTGGGTCTCACTAAACCCACAACTAGATACACACAACAATAATGGAATGAATGGAACGAAGAATAACTAAAAAATATCTATAATCAATTCTCACACCTTAAAATCATATTTCATAGGAAAAGGGTCAGGGGATAGGTTATATCAACACATACCTTGAGAAAACAATGCACCAAAACATAACCAACACCAAAAATGGCCTCTCGGAGATAAACTACATGAATTAATCTACAAATCATCAGTGGAAATCCCAAATCGATCTATACACTCCACAACTGCAACCCAATTCCACTTCCAAATCTCTAAGAAGTTAATAGAGAACCAAACACTCATCGAAGTAGAAGAAATATAACAAGCTAGAGATCAAGGTGCCCAATTGAGTGATATGAGTAGAGAAAATCCACCCGAAATTACAGGGGTTTCATAGGGTTAGAGATAGATATAATTACACATTGAATGAAATAATTGTTGGTCGTGCAGTATGATAAAATCCAATAGACATAAAAATTCACATCATGAATCATATATTCAAAACAATAATGAAAAAGGATTCTCATATGGGGATATTACATATTTTTTTATGAATAATCATTAAATTACAACAGAAAATTCTTGAGGACCATTATAGTTTAGTTTCTTTAGAAACATGGAACCCAATCTTCTTAATTCAATGAAAATATTCATTGTCTCCCACAAAGATATTCCCCATTAGTACTCTTCACAAACATACTCTACTTGAAACAATTTTTCAGGACCCGATGAAAGGAAAAATAATAAAGGTTGATCTCATATGCTTATTAGTTGTTAAAAATGTATATAAATAAGAATAACATTTGAATAATTGTTTGAGAGCCTGAGAAAAATACTTTAAAATTGTACCCTGCATATCAAAAATCATAATCTTGATTCATGGCATAAATATTGGTTTTTCATAAGACATAAATCATAATGGAATCAAATAACATGATCCATTAGAGAATAAAACTATTATAAGACATATTTTTTGGCACATACAAAATTATATAAAATATTATTTCAATGCTACCCACCAGGACACTCATAACATCTTGGGTTTGGGTTATCCACCTCTGTACTTTCTTTGGTCTTGGGATAACAACCCATGTACCTTACTTTTTTGGATTGGGATAACCACCCATGTACCCAATCATATCATACAACGTTAATCATTACCAAATGCATTGGATTCATATATATATACTACCTGTTATATTATTAAAATCATACACATGTGTGTCATAAGATCATAAAACACTTATCATATCAAAATCTACGAAATGAAATATGTTTCATATAAATTACATCATAGCATAACCCATGTAAAAGTAAACATTTTCATAATCATTTTATAATTTCATCATGGAATAACTTTTGGAATAAATAATTGGGTTTTATGTGAATATTTACCATGGAATAACCTATTTAATAGAAATAGTTTTCATAAAAACCACGTTATCATAAACCATTAAGATAAATAATAAGAATAGTATCATTGGTTCATATCCCCATTTAATCGTAAGTAACATCATAGGATGTTATCTTATAGGAAAAAATATATTCAAAGATCATTTTTTACATTTCACTGAGAGAAAAATAACTTTTCATTGAAAATAACTTTTAAATAGATAAAACCTTTTGGGAAACCTTTTCTTTGAAAATAAACATGAAAATTATAAAGAAAGATTTAAAAATAATTTAAAAAATATATCTTGAAGAAAATATAATTTCTTCTTTGAAAAATCATTTTAAAACATAAATCATTTTTAAAAAATTATTAGAAAATATGGATTTTGAATAAAAAGGGTTTTTGGCCAAAAAGAATAATTTTTATAAAAAAAATATTTTTTAACTCTTGATTACATAAAGGGAAATGAAGGGAAAAATGTATTATCATGTAATAGACAAAGTAGAATAAAATACATGAGTTGTTTTAGATATATATCATAGGATTTCATCATTGGAAGCATAATCATGAGCAATCCTTATAAATTATAAGATTGTTACATAAACCCATTACCAATTTGGAATCTTTTAATCGTAAGCCACATGAAAGGAATAAATTAAATAAAAATTAAAATATCATGATAATAAAAAAAATTCATGATATTACATGTCCAATTGTATTTTTATACATTTCATTAAATAATATACCTTCATAATATGACAAAAGTCTCAAAGAAAGAAAATTGATACAAAAATCTCTTACCGCTTTAGTAATTTTTTGAATCGTAATCCCAAATAAGTAAAAACATAAAATGAAATTTTAAATATTAAAAAAATAATAAGACATATGATATAAATTTTCAAAGGGTAATTATATAAATCAAAAAATTAGTGGTCAATTTTTATATCTATCCCCAAAATAAAAAAAAACTAGAGATCTCTTATCTTAAGTCTTTACTTATGTCACACACATTAAAAACTCCTATATAATAAATTTAATCTTATTATAAATATATTAGAGGAACATTTATATATATATCATGCCATATATTATTTCCATGTGAACCATTTGTTACCCCTTTATTAACCATTTGTTGTTAATGTTACGTTTTGAGTAATAACTGCTTTGTCTTTCATATATGTTATTATTTTTTAATTTTGGTCCTCTAAATTTGATCATTATTTAGTTATATACATAATTTTAAACATGATATAAATATATTATATATTCAGTATATATTTATATATATATATATATCTATATAATTTTTTGATATAAAATAAAATACACTGTTCATGAAAACGGTAGGTCGTACGTACGCATGAACATTATTTTCATTTATTTATTGGGTTAAAAAAGGAAATTTAAATGATATATTATAAAAAAAACGTTTTATGTCATATATATCACATATTTTCATTAAATCCATCTTTATTACCTTCCATATAAATTGTGGATAAATATCGTCGCTTCATGAGGTGGCAGTCCGTCGTACAAACGAGTGATGTTTTCGTATTAAAAAAATGGATACTATGAAGGTATGTGTGATATAATAATTACATTATTATTATATCTCACAAATATATTATATAAATAATAAATAAATCATAATTTTCATCCTTTATATGTTTCATTGGAAAAATTAATGACATAGGTTCTTGAGGCGGTAGTCCTCTGTACACACGAATGATGATTTCATACCCCATTTGATGAAAGTGGAGATTGTTTTCGGTCCATTACTTAAAATAAAAACACTCTGTGTATATTTTTGATATTGATGTTATTATATCATCATTTAATAAAAATAATTTAAGGATTTGGGGGAAGAAATAAAACAAAAATATGAGTTGATTAATGTTACATCTTCTTTTGGTATGGACCTTAGGTTTGTACCAAAAGACTTCCTAGGTTGGGTTTATTTCAAAAATAAGAATTTTAGGAGGATATAATTGGATTTTGTAAGGTATTTGTGTAGGTATCTTCTGATTCAAAAGTTTTAATGGTTTTAATAGGACAGAATAAGGGGTGGCTTTTTATAAGTGAGGTGAGTGGCCCACTTGTAATTTTTTGAAAGAAATTACTCCACCCATGTTTTTTCATGTCATAAGGATCCAACAAGGGACCATTCTTGATAATAGAAGTAATAAGGTAAAAATATGTCTAAAAATTGAGTTATGGGAAAAAATTAGTTATTTTTAACAGTTTTCTTTTTATTTTTACCTTCGTACCCCTAGTAAACCCATTTTTACCTTAACCACAGTAAATACTTTTTACAGTGTTTACTATCCATTTTGAATAAAAAATAATTTAAAATTATTATAAAATCTAAAATATTTTTATTCAAAATACAGAATCCATTTTTCTAAATTTCAGTTACATAATTTTTAAAATTTTATTTAAAATTAATCTCGTATATGTTACAAGAAAGCAGGTTTTCAAAGAGAAAATGTTCAAAAGTTTGAAACATCTTACATAAATTTTAAATTTGAAAAAGATTCCAATAACATAAGTTGGATAAATATATATATTTAATTTAACAAAATTTAACTTAAAACCAAAATAAAATATAATTTAACTTTATAAATAATTTGAACAAATAGGTAGTTTTCAATTAAAGTTCGGTATTTTTCACTATTCATCAAAAAAATTTAATCATTTTAGAAAATGACAAAAACATCACCCTAATATAATTTTGATGTTATGATATAAAAAAGGATGTTTATTTTTCTAAATAAATTTTCTAAAAGTTTTAAAAATTATTTTCAAAATAAGTTCACCAAAAAAGGCGACCAAACTATTTTTTAGAAAAATATAGTTTTTAAGTGTATAATTGAATTTATTATTATCTTTTGTATATAAAACACATAATATGAATGTTAAAGAATTTATTTAATATATATACACTATAAATTTCATTAAAATATTTCACGAAAATTGGTTTTTTTTTAATTTATTTAAGTAAAACGTTTTTGTTTACATAAAAATAGATTTTTCGAAAAAGATTTATATTATTTTCAAATAGTTTTTACTTTTATTTTTAATTACATTTTCACCAAATAATTCATTATATATACATGTGTAAACCATATATTTTCATAATTTAGTTGATCCTATTCAAACTCCCAATTCCAATGGCTCAGTGATAATTATCATATTAAATAAATATATTTTAATTGTATGACACATTTCGTTTAACCTTAGTGTTGTGTGTAATGCAAGATAGAATTTTTGTTTCATGTAAGGAAATCTAAACTCATTGTTTCCTATATGTAAAATATAAAATTAATTATATTAATTAGGAAAATATATATATTTCATAAAATATCAGGGTGTTACATTCTACCCCCCCCCCCCACCCCCACCCCTTCAAATGAATTTATCCATATAAATTCATCTCAGTCATCAATGGTTTAACATTTAAAAATTCATTCATAGAATCCTACATTATAAAAAAAGGTTTAAGAAAACATCCCATTGAAAAAGATAAAGGGATTTGAAAAAGTTATCTGGAATAACACATACTTTGTTTCCAAATAAGAATACATAGTTTTGAAGAGAAAACATGGGAATGAAAGAGTAAAATAACACCCAAACATTGATAGAGAGTTATAGAGAACATGGTCCGTAAAAAGGTAATGACCACAAAGCCATAAACCAAATAGGTTTAAAAAGGTTATTGATATCATCCTATATAATGATAATAGGAAATATTTTTATTTCAATATAATTTTTAAAATGTTGTGAAATTTTAATGATAAGATATACTAACTTGATTTCATTTCATTTTAAAAGAACAATTTCACCCTTTGGTTGTTCCTTGATCAATTTCCACTTAATATCTTACTCCAAGAAATGAAGGTGAATTTCTTATGCCTGAATCTATAATAAATCATAAGATTCATAATATAATGATAATTCATTTTGTCTATCCCTATTTATCATCACAATAAAATGTTTATCACAATTAATTCATAAATATTTATATGGGGAAATTATAAATTAATCTCTAAAACCTCATCCAAAATGGAACATAAACAATTACAAAAATATTTAACCTTATAACATTTCAAAAATTAAAAATTTATAAATAATGTTACTATATATATATAAATTAACTTAACATTGATCCCCTAAATATCAAAACATTATTTTCTCACACCAAATATTTAAATACCTTAGTCATATATTTTCATTAATCATGGTATAAAAAAATAACATAAAACCTTAATGAAAACATACATTCTTCCTCATTCCTTCAATAAAACAAAATATTGTTCAATATATTTCATAAATCCAATAATTTCATAAACTGAATCAATGAAAACATAAACCAACTTGTCCACAAATCATTAATCAGTTCTAAGGTCATCAGTACTATCCAATTTACATTATCCATATCAATTATATCTTTATCCAAACATCATTATCTCAACATCAAGAACATATTAACGGTTATCTTCCCTTAACCATGTGTTTTTAATAAAATATCACTTTTCCATTAAATCAATATTTCATCATAACCATTCAACATATACATGGAAATATGTAATGAAAAACTTCTACTAAAAATACTTATATATTTCATGATTAATTTATTGATTTCTAATACCTAAAAAATTAAATAAACCCACTTCCTTCTCAAACCATTAACTAAGATTCATCATATTATTCCTTAATACTAATTTTATTTTATATGTCATTCACAAGATCTTCATAATAATAAATATAACCATTACTCATACAGCCTTGCTGATTCAATTAAAGATATTTCCCCTTAGTACATCAATTTGAATAATTCACATACTCTTCACATTTAAAACACTCCACTTTTGATGATAAAATTGGGAGACCAATATTCCCATATATTTCATTAAATGAAATTTTCATTTTTATTTTGTATTTAATTGATTGGTTTCCTTAGTTTTTATGCCCAAAACATCTTCTCATCCCTTTGAGACATTCCCTTGAGTTCTTATTTCAACATTCTTAAAATATTGGAACTTGAATCTTCTTTCATCTACGATCTTAACTACATGAACTCTCAGTGAAATATTTCATTATCTTCATTAGTGAGTCTAAGAGTTAGTTAATAATTTTTTTTAATCATGTTTTGTGAAAAATTATTAATCATAATCATAATATTCTTTACTCCAGTCATTATCACATTTGGATTCTCATCAAAAAATTGTTCATCACATTCAATGACAACCTAGATCCTTTGGGTTCCAAACATTATAAAAAACCAAAAAGAATAATACAATAAACAAAAATCATAACAGGAAACTAAATAATCAAAAAATAACTTATAGGTTGTGTAAATCATGACACCTTATTATTAATATTTTACACCATCAGTTTATCCTAGGTCATTCATAATCATCATCAATTTAAATCATTCATGATGGTTCATAACAAAATTGTGAATTTTAAAAGCATGTTCTCTATAAATGTAAAACCAATTGGGAAGAAAATAATATTTTAATGCACCAGGTGCTGATCGAGTCCAACTCAATGGATCATTTTTAGTTTTATTATCCATAGGTACCTCGATGCCAAATTTACATCCACTTTTAGTATCTAGACAAGGGTGTAATTTATTAGAAACCAGTCACTCTATCCTTTACCAAAATTCTATGACATTTTCCTATAATTTTATTCATCATTAGACTTAGAGGAATCCCTAAACATATCCTTATAAATATCCCAAGTGATCTCACTAATTTTTTCTCATTCTAGATTCTAAAGGTTAACTAAACCTTTTCTCTGATACCAACTATAGAAACCCAGAATTCACATGTATGGAGAGTACATATTTTTAAATGAAAATTAATTTCATTTTAAAAACACACTCCTAATAACCATAATAGTTTACATCCTTTAGAAAATTGTAAAATGATATTATTAATTCATGAAATTCATTCAATGTCTCTCATAAATATATTTTCCTTTAATACTCTTCAGCAAAATAAGATACTTAAAACCTTTATTCATAACCTGGGGAAAGAAAACATAAGAAAGGTTCAGATGAGAAGCTCATTATGGGTAAACAAGATATATTCATAATAATTTCATGAGAATAACAGTATGAGAACATGAGAATAACATTTGAAAACCATACCCCGAATATCAAAGATCATAATTTGGAGTCATGGAATAATGATTGTTAGTTCACAGGACTTGAATAATAAAGGAAAAAAATAACATGATCTGCGAGAGTATAACATTGGCATAAGGCATAGATTTTTGGTATACACATAATAATATAAACTATTATATCTTGGAAACCCACCAATACATTCATAACATGTTTTTATTGGGATAACCACCCATGTACATACTTCAGGATTCGACTAACCACTCGTGTACCAAACTTTTTTGGGTATATAATAACTATACATATCCATTTGAGATCATGGAATATTTATCATTAACCAATTCAAAAGAGAGGGACATAGGCCCTACCCATCACATGATGAAAATCATACACATGTGTGACACAAAATTATAAAACATTCATTATATCCAAACACATGAAATAAAATGGGATTCATAAGAATTTCATTATATCATAACCCTAGGAAAATAGAAATGTTTTATAATCATTTCGTTATTTCATCAGGGAATAACTTCTGGAAAAAGAAGGGGGTTTAATAATAATTTTTATCAGAATATAACCCATAGAAAAGGAATGGTTTTCATACACATATTTTCATCACAAACCATTCATAGAAAATTTCTCTGAGTAAAAATAACTTTTATTTTAAAAAAAAATAATTTAAAACATAAAACCTTTTGGAAATAATTTTCACTAAAAATAAACATGAAAAATTATAAAGGAATAATTAAAATAATTTAAAACATATCTGGAGGAAAATAATCTTTACACTATGAAAATACTTTTAAAACATAAAATATTTTCATAACATTTGTAGAAAACATGGTTTTGGAAGAAAAATGATTTTCAACCGAAATTTTGATTTTTACTAAATTGTTTTTTGAAATATTGAGTACATAAAAAGAGTAAAATGAAGGGAAACATGTTTCATCAGGGAATAAAAATATAACATAAAAATTCATGATTCTATTGAGATATGTATCATAGGATTTCATCATTTGGAGAATTATCATAACAAATTCTGATAAACAGTGGGATTGTTACATAAAACCCTTACTACTTTGGTAAATTTGAATCATAATCCCCATGAAAGAAATAAACTAATTTAAAATTCAAATAAAATAAGAATAAATAAATTAATAATATTACTTTTCAATGGATCTATATATAATCCTCATTAAATAATATTGGTTTTTAACATGACATAATTCTAAAATATGAAATTGAAAAAAAAAATCTATTACCGCTTTAGTACTCTTTTGAATCATAATCCCCAAAAAAGAATAGCAAAAAATTAAAAGTTAAATATTATGAAAATAATATGATTCATGATATAACATTTTAAAAGGGTAGTATATATACCACAAAAAAGAATTGAGGGGTGAATTTGTATATGTCTCTCAGAAATAAAAGAGAGACAAGAAATACATTGCCTTAAGTCCTAAATTTCATCATACAAGTTCAAAACTCCTGTATAATAAATAAAATATTTTTATAAATCTATTACAGAAAAAAAAATTATATCAATATAATACCTTTAATTATTTTCTTATGAACCTTTTATTACCCTTAAATTAACAATTACTTGTTAAAGTTATGTTTTGGGTAATAATTTCTTTGTTTTATTGTATATGTTTTGTTTTTTTATATCTAGTCCTCTTACTTTGATAAAGATTTAATCATATCCAAAATGTTAACCATGATATAAATATCATATATATTCATTAGATATATATTTAGTGTAATCCATAAAATTTAGTTATAGATAATAAAATATGTCGTTCATAGAGACGGTAAGTCGTGCGTACGTATGAATGTTTTTTTGTTGTCTTCTCACATTAAAATAAACAAAGTTAAATGATATATTATCTTTACAGAATAATTATTATGTCATATATATCACATATTTTCATTAAATCCATCTTTATTACATTCTATTTAAACTGTGAATGAATCACATCACTTCACGAGTCGGTAGTCCACCGTACACAGAAGAGAAGTTATAATATTCCTAAAAAATGGTGAGTCTGAAGGTAGGTGTGATATAATAATTCAAAAATTATAATAATATCATAAATATAATATATAAATATATAAATAATATATCCATCATAATTTTTATCCTTTTGAGTTTTAAATGGTAAAATTATTAACATTGGTTCGTGAGGCAGTAGTCCGCCGTACAAACGAACGATGATTTCGTAACCCATTTGATGGAAGTGGATAGGGTTTTAGATTATGAACTTTAAAGAAAAAAACATTATTATATAAAATATATGGAGGATATTATATCATCACCGTATAATAATAATTTATTTAGGTGTATGAAGAAATAAAATAAAAATTCTTGTTGATGAATGTTACCCCTTCGTCGGGTATACTCTTTAGGTTTGCACCAAAAATCCTTCATAGTTTTGATTTTTGTGAAAAAAATAAGGATTATAGAAGGAGATAAGGGAATTATTAAAGTTATATGGGTGGTTATTTGTTGAAGTAAAAGGTTTTTAATGTGTGAAGTGGATCGTAGAATGGCTGGCCTTTTATATATCAGGTGAGTGGCACACTTATAATTTTTTGAAACAAAGAATTCCACCCACATTTTTTCCAGGTCACAAGGATCCAATAATGGGCCATTATAAATAATAGAATATATAAGTTCTAAATATGGCTATAAAATTGTATTTGAAAAATTCTTTATTTATTTTTAACTGTGGTATTTTTAATTTAGCACCCCCCCCGGTAAACCCATTTTAACCTTAATCACTGTAAATAAATTTTACTGTTTTTAAAACTCATTTTCCTAAAAATATAATTTTAACATATTATATAATATAAATTATTCCAATTAAAAATATGTAATCCGTTTTTCCTAATTTCATTCACAAAAGTGGAAAAAATTAATTTATAATTAATCTAGAAAATGCAATTAGAAAGCTGGTTTTCAAAGAGAAAATGTTCAAAAGTTTGAAATGTTATTATATAGACATTAAATATAAAAAAATTAAGATAAAATAAATTATATTAAAAGATTTATTTTTTAACTAAATTTTATTTAAATCCAATATAAAATTTAATTTAAGTTATAAATAAATTAAATGAAAAGGGAGCTATGAATTAAAATTCAATATTTTCACTATTCATCCAAAATTTAATCCTTTCGAAAAATTAAATAAAAATTAATCCTGATCTAATTAAGATATAATGATTTAAAAAATGAATTTTAATTTTCAAAGATATTTTTAAAAAGTTTCATAAATTAATTTTGAAATATGCATGCCCAAATATGTGACAAACTATTTTTTAGAAAAATATAGTTTTTTAGTGTAAAATTTGATTTATTCTTATATATTCTATAGAAAAAAACATAATATAAATGTTAAATTATTTAATGAATATATATATATACTATATTAATTTCATTAAAATAATTCAACAAAACGTTTTTGTTTAATTTATTAAAGTAAAACGTGTTTGTTTACATAAAAATAGTTTCTCAAAAAAATTACTTTATTTTAAAATTGTTTTTATTTTAATTTTTAATTAATTGATCACAAAATAATTCATTATATATACATTAATAATCAACATATTTTTATAATTTAGTTAATCATATTCATACACGCCATTCCAATAGCTAGGTGATAACTATAATATTAAATAATAATATTTTAATTTTTTTTCATATATCATTTAAACTCAGTATTTTGTATAACACAAGATAAAATTAGAGCATAATGTAACAAAAGATAATCTCAATGTTTTGTGTACCTAAAATATCAAAAATATTAAGTGAATTTTAAAAAACAAATTATTTCATAAAATCTCAGGCTATTACAATGTGAATCCCCCAAGTTGCATGTATGCTGAAAATGGTGTCACTATAGCTAATAAAATATTAAGTGAACAATTCATGATGTGGGTGGAATTAATTTAATGAATATATTTCTGGTCATAAACTCAATTTATGGATTCTTTCAAGCAAGTTGTTCATGTCATGAATCATCCATTCAGCGTGAGAATTTTTTATGTAGCCAGTACCTAGCCTAGATTCTTTTTAAAAACTCCCAATTACATCTAATAACTTATAAACTTGATGTATATCACCTTTAAAATTTAAAAGAGAGAAAAACTCTAACTAGGGTGTTATAATTTCATCTATAAACGGTTGAATCTTATCCTCTCAAAGATAACATCAACCATTTCCTAAATTTTGGATGAAAATTTTTAATTCCTTATAAGATGATAATGTAATCATTGGTTAGAGAGATGATAATGAGGTTAAATAATTGAAATTTAATCACTAATTTTTCATAGTTATGTCAAAATATTATTTAATAACCTAAATTCATTCATTATTCAGGTTCAATCTGGTCTCCCCGAACATATTTCACCTTCCCTTTGAATAATGCCATCTATTTTTTTATTTTTATAATTTTTTCTAAATCTTAAAACTTACCTCCTTCATCAAGGGATTTTACTATGCTTCCATGATTATCGTTTAAGTGTATTTTAAAGATTTTTGTTCATCCAATGACTAATAAAATTATTGTCTCTATTCTCAGGGGAGGTACGGTGCATTAGGATCTTAAAAATCATTAAAATTGCTGACTAAATTATAAAAAACCAAAATTTCAAAAAAATTAGCTACTCAAAAGTGTACTAAAAACACTTAAAATATTCTTTTTTTAAGTTTGGATATTGATTTCTTTGTGATAATTTTAGAAACAAATCTTCATGGTATTTATTTATTTTCATGTAATTTTATTGATGTTTTTGTCATTTTTCTATTCTTTCTCTACTACATTGGTATTGTTTTTAGAATTCTTTATTTTTATATGATGAGCATTAGACTATTTCCATTAAACTTTCTGAACACTAGGTGAACACCCATTATAAAGTTCAAACCTTTAATACCTGAAATTTAGAAATATTGAAATTAACCTAGTAAATAAAAGAGAAAAAATATGTAGTGTATTAGTAATGAGAGTTTTGTGAATGGAAATGAAACTAATATTCATACTCAACCTAAGAATAATGTTTTTGAGATATATTAACTTAGAGAGTTCCAACTTTCAGCTATTTTAAGTAAAATATATTCTATTCATTTCATTCTAATGTCTATAAACTATGATATATAATAATATTTTCTCTAAATGTTTTTATCCTATAATATTCTAGCTAATGAGAAATATTTTGACTTCATTAGAGACTCTTATAGTTTTGTTTAACAGATCCCATTTCCTGGGCTAACTCTTGAGGAGATGAAATTTATGATTTTTCTTTTTTCCCATAAAATAAATTTCTATGAGTTTGTTTTAATTTATATATGAGAAGATTTTTTATAATTGGGGTCAAATTATTAATTTGTTTTCCCTGAAATTCTACCACATAATTTTAACAACATTAGTTAGACATAAAATTATTGATTTTACTCAAGATGAGGGTGATATTTTTCTGGGGGCTTCAGATATATTTAGGGATCATCTTAGGATGTTTCATAATAAAGAACTTCCTTACCATTTCATGATGGACACATACAATATAGTTTCTCTAAATTTCTAGAATTTCAATAATAAATTTTATAGATGTAATTTTTCTATAAAATAGATTATTATTTAAAAGTAATTTTCAATACACTATCCAAAAATTCAAAATATAAATTTTCTAGGATAAATGATATCCAAATTAGGGAAACAAGCTCTGGTTTTCTCAAGAAAGACATGATAGAATTATAAGAATTTATAATAAAATTCATATAATTTCACTTATAAGTTAATGTGAACAATTTGTGATGTGTTGGAATTCAAGGGTGTGTTATAAAAAATTTTATAATCCTATATAGTATGATAAGATAGATTTGATTTTTGTAAATAGGGATAGGAAATTGTGTGATAATAAAATATGTTTAAAAAATTATAGATATGGGTATAAAAACCATAAAAAACTATCTTGGAGAAGAAATTTAGTTACCAATCAACCCACAAGACCTTGATATTTCGAACAACTAATACAATAATTTCAAAATGATTCTAAATAATCTAATTCAAATAGAAATTTAGAGTGTTTGATGTATTAAATATTGAATAATCCAAACTCATAAGATGAAAGACACAAGAATGAAATGTAATCTCAAAAATATAATTTTGAATCTAAAATATATTTTTTTAAGTCGAGTAAAATTGAAATAGATTTAGGTGGGAAAGAGAAGGGTAAATTGCCTAACACCACTTAGGTAAACCTAATATAAAATTTCATGGTTTTCACTATAATAGATGATTTAAAAACATAAGAGAAAGGTATTTAATAGCCTAGTAAAGATAAAACTAATGTTTTAAGTGAATCTAAAATTGGAAATATGGGGAAAAATAATCTATAATAGTATAAATAAAGGTCCAAAAATATATCAAATCTATTTCTTAATATAAGAGACCTAAATCAAAAAAATGTAATTAGTCAGGAAGATAAATAGAGTTGGGATGAGATAAACTAGATGAACCCACCTATTTATCATCAAATTCTACCACCCATTACACTTCTTAAAAAATGTTAAGAAAAAAATTATGTGTTGGTTTATCTCAAATTCCTTTATATGTTTAGGTATTTTATTGGAAACATCGATTTTATAGAGAAATTAAATAAATTTCCATTGTATGTGATATTTCTCAAGATATTATTTCCCAATAAGAGTAACATGGAGGATCTTCCAAAAATTATTTTTATGTATGAATATAGTTCCATTTTGAAAAAGAAAATACTGGCACGATTTCATGACCCTGAGATCATTATCTTACCATGAAAAATATGAGCAAGTGAGGAGAAAATTTTCTTATGTGACCTAACATCAATTTTCAACAACATTCCTTGCACTTTATTCTAAAAATTGGGACTTGGATAATTGAAGTACACCATATTTTCACTTTAATTGTTATATAGGTCTATTAATCAATAAATTGGGAGTGAGGGTGATTTTTTAGTTAATTTAGGGAATCTAACTTTACCAACTTAATTATAATTTTCCGAATTGAGTGTGATAAAATGTTCCCAAAAGTTTTATTTAGACCTTTTCTACCACTAGAGGAGTAGTTATAGATATTGAAAAAAATCAATATTTCGGTTGGTGATGAATAAAATCTAACACCCTGAGATTTTATGAAATGTTTTTTCTAAATATATTAAATTTAATTAATATATTGTGCTACATGTAACATCGAGTTTAGATGAACTGAAATATAGTATTCATATATTATTATTTAAAGTGATAGTTATCATCTAGCTATTATATCGGTGTGTATAAATATTACTAAGAAATTATGAAAAATATAAGTATACATATGTATAAAATTAATTTATTTTTCATAAATTTATTATAAAAGTACAATTAAATAAGTCGTTTGAACAAAAAAAGAAATATTTTTTTAAAAATCTATTTTTTACGCATAATGTATTTTTATTTTAATAAATTAAATTAATCACTGTATATAAATTATTTGAATGAAATTTATACCTTATATATTCAATCAAATTTTTTAATATTCATTTACTATTTTTTCATAATCATGGGACAAGAATAAACTATGTTTTATGCTTAAAATATATATTTTTCTAAAAAATTATTTTCTCCTCATATTTCTCACTTATTTGAAAATTGATTTATTCTCATTTTAGGAATTGAATTTGATAATGTTGATTCTTTATTTTTAATTAGGAGGTTCATATTTGGTAAATAATTCCTTTTTATATTTTTTATCAAAATTAATAATAACCATAGTAAAATTTATCACCTTGGTAAAGAGTAAATTGGGTTAATCTATGTTAATGATATGTGATAAGGCCATAATTTTTCATCCTATTTGTTATTGTATGGGGTTAATTTGACCCTTATCACCATAGTTTTTAAATTTATTTGTTTAATTGACACTTTTCCATGAAAATAACATATATAATATTTTAAACAAATAATGTTACAAATTTTCACTCTCTTAGTTTTAGATATATTTTATATATTCAAATAGGGTGAAAAACTAGAAATGAATTAATCTTGATAGACGTTTAGAGATAAATAAAGAAAATTTAATATATAAATTTATTTATATTTTTTAGTCGTAATGCCCCGACCCGATAACCAATAAACCTGTGCTCTGAGCTGATTATCCACCAGACCTCAAGTGTGCCTCCTTGTATTCCAGAGGCTGCCAACTAGATACAGGTGTCTAAAGTGGATCTATCAGGAGACTATACACCATATTAGAGTGCAAAACTATAAGTAAATAACCAAACCTCATACACAACAAATAAATAAGAAGAATAAATAAATTAAAACTAATACTTTTTTAATAAAGTAAAATGCAGTAAAGTCCCGAACAGCCATGTCATATATACAACTATGATCACCCACTGGGTCGATCAAATATATAAAATAAATAACTAACAATTAAATAAAATAGGCCATGCTGCCAACTCTGACTGCAACACCTACCCAGTCTCCAATACTTTTCCAAGATGCTCCAGCCCAACCATTCAACTTCACATGAGCATCCCACTCAACCATGAAACCTTAAGTCTCCACCTGGTCCATCATCCATCCACTCTCAACTGTAAAGAATGAATAAGGTCTATATGCACAATGAGGTTCATGTATAGGGGGTGACAACTAAATATCAATAGGACATCCCCAAGGGTGAACCTATAAACTACTGCCATAAGTTCATTCTCATGTAATATGATCAACCTAGATGATACAAAACTGAAAAACAAATACAAATAAAACAACCATCGATCCATAGGTCCGAGACATTGATCAACCATATTTACATTGGCCAATGAAAGAATATCTCTCAGCACATCTCAAGGACCATGCCTCTCAAACAACCTATGGGCTCCATACCCATGGCATCAACAACCAAACCTAAAAAACCATGGACCCATCCTATGATAGTCTGATCATTTTGGGTATTAATCTAACTTGTCCCATATCATGTCCTCATGACCCAAAATTTATATCATACTTGGAACCTTGACATGCCTGTACTGAAATACCACATAAAGGTACTACAAATCCTAGACTATTTATCTTTCATCACCCTCATGTATCAAAACAATAATACCTATTGCCTTAGTCTAAAACCTTTATCATATATCAAATAAATCATTATTGGAGAATTTTTTTGGAATCTAAACAATGGATGTGGAGCATCGGTACCCTATCTATCCTAGCTGGTATATTGTCAATTCCCAAAGCCTTAGTCTGGAGCACTATCCATGAAGTATAGTATTAGTGTTTAGAGTCTCATTCTGACACCATCTAAGTAGTATACTTTCTGTAACTAGAACCTTAGTCCAGCGACCATCCATATATATAACATTGGTGGAGCCTATAGCAACAGCCTAGCCCAAACCCAAGGAAAAGGATCATCAGACCAACATCTTTTTCCAGATGGCATGGCATCATTTCCCCATGCCTCAATCTGGTGCACTATCTATAAAGTATATTATTAGTATCTAGAGCCTTACTTTGAGACCTTCTAAGTGGTATAATTCCTATTTTTGGGAACTCAGTCTAGCACCCAACCACTTACTTGTGATGTCACATCATTATAATCATCAACATCAAACAATGTTTCTATATCCTTAATCCTACACTCAGACCATAAACAAACTATTAATACCGATATAGAGCCTTAGTCCAACAATATCAATCACGGATATCCATAACCAATCATGTGGATCATCTGTCCATCTCTCATAACAATCACAACCCTTATTAGTAATGGGGTTCCAAAATGTGTCAACCCAACCATATCAGACCCACCCCACTGGCATAATCCAAGTCTCAAACTCAAAAACTACATATAATAAGGGATGGATAAACGTACATCTCAACTATGAACATCTCATCCCCATCGACTCATATATCAACCCGAGTCCCAAGGGAACGCCCATAACCAAACTAATAAATCACACACACCCACTTAGGGGTGTCCTATCAATTGGGCATGCACTTATCTCTCTCATTACAAACATAAACATAGTCATCCCTCCCTAGATCCTCAAAACTATCACTCAATAAGATGCATCCCTTCCCAGAATCTGTTAATAATGAAACATTCCGGCCAAAATCCATCACAATAAACATCCTTATGTGGAACTCAATGGCCTCAACTGATACTCGATCAAAAAAAATCCAATAAGGAAATTCAAAAGCACTCATTCCTCGTGGGAATTATCAATATCAAACCATTTAGTCTAATGACCACTTGATCAGAAACCATCCCACTAAGGAATCCTCAAGATCCACTCAAACACAACTCAAGACTAAAACGACACTCTTCCATAACCTTTATCCTACGATTTCAACCAATACTAAGATCTCCAACCATACATATCCTCAAACATAGGGTCTAAACATCAAATGCTCTTACCTCGAGTAAAATATATCGATACATACGGAAAACCCAATATCTCCCAATATATACAGCTTTATACCGCCTTCTAAGATCCATCCAAGGAGCCTCAACCAACTCACTGTGACACACTCAGGCTATACCGAATATCGAGCTCACAAATCAACCCACTAGATGATTATCAACCCAGATCCCAAGGAAATACTATTGATAAACTATTATGGTTTAAAAATACATCAATATGACCTTTATATGCTAAAATGATCCCACCATTATGATCTACGTGAAAAAACACACAAAATTGACTACTCGCAAGCCTGTCTCTGATTTACAAGGCACAAAACCCCCAAAACATCCAAGCTGGAAAAAGTACATATTGTGTAATTTTGAGTACAGGGAATTTATTATCAACTCTCCACCTAGCCATTTACTTTAACATGTCCATATGAACATGGGTGATGCGTGTGTACTACTACATGACGTGTACCGATAGTACATGGCGTGTACTTTGCAAACATCATCCGCCTGTGAATCTTTTCACATGGCCAGGAACATGGACATTTAATACTACATGGAATGTAATTAATGTACCTGGAATGTGATTCTGAAATATAGGAACCAGATTTTTTAAAAAGGAAAACATTATTCGATAGCATGTGTGATGTGCAACACCAAACCCAAACAAACAATGATTATTTATATATGAATCATGTAATATTTATATTAAATTAATTGATATTAGTAGGATTAAAAAAATTATCAAATATATATATATATATATGAATTAAATATATAGACAAAATATTTTAAAATAATCAATCATTTTTTTGCAATGTATTGTTGTAAGTTTTCTTCAAAAATGAATTTTATTTCTTTTTAGGAAAAATATATTATAATTATTTTATATAACATTTAGAGAATTTATTTGATAAAATTTACTCAATTTTTGATATCATTATATCATAATCATCTATTGGTAAATTTTTTGATTATTTTGAAAAATGTTGGTTTTTTTACTGAGTAGTGAAAAATATAGTTTTTATGTGACATTGTCTTTTATATTGATAAATTAATTAATTTAAGAGTATAATTGTAATTTTAATTTTATTTCAAGGTAAAATAATTATTCTATAATTTTATTCAATTAATTAAATTTTAAATCCTCTTTAAATCTGATTTTAGTAAAAAAAATTAAGCATCAAATGCAATTGTTTTGAAAACTGTTTAAAAATGAGAAATGTCTTATGATTATTATAAATTAAAATAACCCCTAATGATAAGTAATTTAAATTAAAATTTTAAATTAAATTTAATATTTATGAATTTAAATCCCTATAATTAATATTACTAGTTACATAGTTAAAGAGAAATCATCTTTTCCTTGAAAAATGGATTTTTCAGAAAACTACTTTCCATCGTACCTGTGGGTTTTATTTTAAATTAAATTATTCCACATATATAAATTTATTTTAATAAAATGGATTCCATATTTTAAATAATCTTAATTAATATTAGGTAATAAATTCAATTTAATTTTTCAACAATATGAATAGTGATTATAGTAAATTTTATTTACCATGCTAAAAGGAAAATAGGTCAATTAAGGTTTAAAATAATTTTAAAAAGACTAGAAATAAAGTAACAATAATAGTATGAATATTTATATTTCCATTTCATTAAAATTATTATTATATTTATTCCTTATTGGTTTTATTTTATAAATTATTTTGTAACAAGTTTGTAAAAAAATTAGACGATAAAACACAAATAATATTTTTTTAAGTAATATGGAATTTCAATTAAGAAATTTTTTTATGAATTAATTTATTTTTGAAATAAATTATATTTTAATAAAATATTATTATAAAATAATATTTATTAAATATAAAT
This sequence comes from Viscum album, assembly GCA_963277665.1. Taxonomy (NCBI): domain Eukaryota; kingdom Viridiplantae; phylum Streptophyta; class Magnoliopsida; order Santalales; family Viscaceae; genus Viscum; species Viscum album. The sequence goes on along the minus strand of OY728137.1, from coordinate 281,634,725 downwards.
TATCATATAATTTTTATGAATTCAAATGCAATTTTTATAAGGGTTCGAAAACAGTTTTTGTCAAAAAAAAACACAATATTTCTCAATAAATATCAATTTTATTTTAAAAATAAAAATTCTAATATTTAGAAAATTATTTAGATAAAAAAGATATTATTTTTTTAATCATAAAATCTAAATTATCTAATGGTGAATTTTTCATAATTATCTGATACAGTTGAATTTTCGGGTAAGAAATTAAATACCATATAAATATACTTTGTGTATTATGACATCATAAAGACCCAAATGTGATATAATAAATACTATAAAGGCTTAAAATGACCAAATATATGTTTTAAAATTAATTTAACTTTTTTTTGTTTTTATTTAGTTAATTTTAAAAATTCCACTATGAATCCTCTAAAACATGTAATATATTTTATTGTTTTAAAATCATTTCCTTAAGAGTGTGACTCATCTCCACCTAATAAAGGGTATTATTTTATTAACGTTGGACCTTATAATTATAAAATAATTATAAACACTCCCATTTTACTAAATCAATGGGAAAACCCATGGTATGGATTGTGTTTTTGGACATTTTTTTATGTAGAGTAAAAAACCTAAATATAAAAGAAATCCCCTTATTTTCCTTTTTAAACCCACCCGAGCTCCAATTTATCTCAACTAAAACTTCTTTTAGCATTTCCATACTCTCCAATACCATATCTCAAGCCCTCAAAGTGTTACCTCAAACTCTCATGAATCCTACCGTGTGCATTTTTAGTCACACACTCATGTAAGGGAATCTTACACTCTCCTCTTTTTACCAAGCACTTCTTTTTGTTATGACTCTAGATTTCCTTTTGATTGTGCTGGTATATTTTCATAAATATTAAAAAATATATAAATTAAATTTATAAATAATGGGATATTAATTTCAATATTAAGCCTCCCACAAACCATTATGTACATTCATTACTATGCCAAAAAAATTAAAGGGATCTTCCTCTCTCCTTTTTATTCAAGCACCTATTTTAGGTTATGCATTTTAATTTTGAATTTTTCATGTTGGGATATGTTCTTACATATTCTCCTTAATTTCCATTTTATTTATAAATGATTATATTCTCATTTTACTCTCATTGTTCTCTCCCATGAACCATTACGTACACATGTTACCATGCCAAAATTTCATAAGGGATTTATATCTTCTCATTTCCATTCAAGCACTTATTTTATGTTATGTCTCTTAAATTTAATTTGATTATTCTTGGATCAGTGCTTCCATATTATTCTTTCTATCCAATTAATTTATAAATTATTATATCTCCCTTTCACTCTCATTAAGCCTCCCATTATTTTTTATGTACACACATTACCATACCTAAATATTGTTAGGATTCTTTTCATTATTCAAGTTTCTTCATTAACTTATGCCTTCAATTTAAAATTTAAAATTTTTTATATGATTTGAAATGTCCCTATTACTTCTCATTTAATTTATATGTGATTATAGACCCATTTAACTCTCATAAAACCACTTTTACGAATCTTTAAGTGGCGTCGTCATGCTTCTAAAATTTCACCACAATTTTCCCTGCCAAAACTATTGTGTAGTGAATACCATACAAATTTAGTCTCAAGGGTGTTAAAATTTATGCACATATATTTTTTTATTAGGTACTTAAATATGTTAATTCTACACTACTTTATCATGGAATAAATTACGATGATGAATGAATTCATGTTGTATGATCGATATGGCACACTTAAGCATGATAATGAAATGAATATGTAAGGTGCATCGAGATATCACTCCAATGAATGAGGTAATGTTTAGTATCATGAAAAATCATGTTGGAACAGGGATCAAACCTAACTACATTATGTTAATTTTTACACCATGATTTCTTGAAGGTTTATCCTTGACCAATGTTTATGATGTTAAGATTTCAGTTGTTACCTCTTTTCCCATGTTGAATTTATGATTATTATAATATATCATGTTCTATTATCCATTTCATGATCCTAATATTTCAATTCCCCATTGATATGTCTATTGTTTAACATTTATCTCTTTATGCAATGTTTATTCCCTTACTCATATTTATAACTCGCCACTTTCTTATGTTTTTCTATAGGTTATCCAGTGCAGTTTCAATAATGTTGTTGTATCCCATATTCAAAATGCTATTCCATGTACATAATTCTCAAATACACTAGAATTATCAATATTTTGGGTTTTATTAAGTATTATATTATGTAATAAATCATGTATTAATGTGAAATAAATATTAGGGTTGTTATAGTTGTTATTAGAGAGTAATTTTAGTTATTTTGGTATTCGTATTAGAAAAGTATAGAAAAAACCATAGGTATAAGACTAAGTATAAGAAATAATTCCTAAATTTTGGAAATTAAAAAGTAATTAGTTTATCAAGAAAATACATACCTACCTAGATACTACAAGTGTATATGGTTTCATCACAGATGTACATAGGGGTAACAACCCTAACAAGGTGGTTCATGCTTTACTCTGTGTAAACTGGTACACAAAATGGGTATTACTACATTCCTGGTTTGAAACTCTTGGGGTATATAATTTGGTAAATTCACAAGATCATTATGAACCAATATTAAAGGATAAAAAATGACTATAAGTGTAAATTTTAGAAAATAGATCATGGATAACATATATTGAAGACTATAAATTCATAAGTTAATGAAATATATTTTATTTATAAGTTATCACTTTAATGTCATTTCATTCCCTTCTATGTGTTTAAAAATACTAATCTTTCATTTTTTCCCTTTATTCCATAAAATGGGATAAAATAGAAATAACCAAATAAAAAATCCATTTGAAGTAAAATGTCATGATTTACAAAACGATATTCCCAATCAGATGGGAGCTCAAGTGGAACATATTTGATTATGTCCAACCAGCTATCAAAAATAATAATTAACAATCAGAAAAAAACTTGAATTCCCAAAGAATTCAATAAAGAGGGAGATGACATGTCAAGGAAGTTCATCTGATAAAGGTAAAAAGGGAAATATGACCAAAATTTCTTTTTGAAAAAATTGTGAAGAGGAACCAAGGGAAATGTTATTAAGGGACTGGTAGTTTTTTTAAGTGTAGGAATATGTGGCATAAGCTATCCAATTTCCCTAGAAAATGAATAATATGATGGATGGAAATAAAAATAAATCTAAAGTTCATTATACAATTCTATTTCATAAATGTGGAAAATTTGGGCATTATATATGCAAATTCTCTATTTAAAAGGATGGGAAACATGATGATCATCAAAAATACTCATAAACAAGGGAACAAGGAAATTAAAATGCTATGGTGGATCGTGATGATTGATGTAAATGTAACCTTTACTCTGGAGTAGTGTATTTCATGTTGTATTGCAATTCATTCCCTATAATAATTATTGTATTTTTTTTATAATATTGAGTTACCATCAGAAATAAATTGACATCATTAAAAAAAATTATGTATACCATCTTGATGTTAGTGGTAATGTTCTTCTTGGGAATATTATCAGTTATCCTTTAGTATAATTTGGTGTTATCCTACTTATGTTAATATTTTCCTCTAAAAAATCCAATATAAATTACTAGGATAATGAATTCAAAAACTGTACCATGAATCACCCATAGATTCTATAAAATTACAAGGAGGAGGATGAATATTATATAGTATAGATAATATTTCACTACAAGCAAGCGTATCTTTCTCAAATTTTTGGGACTAAATAAGGGCCCATATTATGTAAATTATTGTATTTTAAATATTAATGTGTTTATGTATCGGTGTTTTAGATTTATTTTTTAAAATTATTATATAAATTATATTCTAGATATATGAATCAGGAAACATCTAAGGATTTTTCTACAATGGTTTTTCTATAAGGACTTGAAACTTATTTTGAATTGTACTAATAACTTATAAAAGTAACTTAGTTCTAATATAATATTTAATAAAACACATGATAGAGGTATTGAGGATCCTTGTTAAGTGATTTATGATGGAAAAAACCTAAAAATTATTAGAATGGTATTTTTAAGTATAAACTTGTGTTAAAAAACATTGACAAAATTTTTGAATATTTCAGTTATCGAAGTTTAGTATGATATTTTCGGAAACATATTACTAGAACAAATCGTCTTATTTTGATTGGATTAAACATATTTTTAGAGATTTTGTATTTGGGTTAAGAAATATATACCCATTAGGATTATCTGATATGAATAATCATACATTTTTTTAGGTGTAAGAAGACCGGAATGAAACATTATTTTATGTTAAAACACTCTTTAATAGTGTTATATATAAGTATTTACTTAAGGAATTGTCTATATTAATCGTTTGGGTTTTTTGTATAATTTTAGAGACTAATGTGATAAGGTATTATCTCACCTTATTCTAAACATTTTGGATTTATTAAAGATATAAGGGATAGTTTGTTATTCTTCGGTGTATTATGTTATCTTTTATATGTTTATTCCACAACTTTAGGTATAAAAATCATATTGAGTTATCATAATTTAGAGAAAAATAAGTGATTTTAGTGGAAATTAATTATACTTTTCAAGAAGTAATATTTCACTATGTTCTTATTTTATATGATAAAGGAATTCCTAAATTCTAGAGAAATATTATTTAATAAAAAATCATATTATGATGAATTAATTATCATTTTACGCATGAAAAATTTATGGTTTTGTAGTCATTGACTTTATATTGGACATGTTATCTATCACACTCAACTAGTTCTTTGGTTTTATCTTTTAATTCCATGTCTATGTTTTCAATTCCCACTAATGTTCTCCTACTTGGAAACCAATTTATGTAATTACCTATGCACTTGACTTTCTTTTCAAGAGGATGTTTTATTAACCTATTTCTATGATGTGGGTGTCAATAAAGATATTTACAAGTTTCAAAACATTTCTTACCGGTTTCAAATTTAAATTTCAAGGATGCAGTTTATATTAAGTTTATGGATATAATTATGATTAAATAGTTTATTAAATTTATTTATTTACTAAATATATTGTAAAATATTTAGAAAATAATCAATCTATTTTTTGGTGATGACTTTTTGTATGTTTTCCTCAAAAATGATTTTTATTTCATTTTATGAAAAATATATTATAATTATTTTGAATAAAAATTAGAATTTTTTTTGATAAAATTAACTCCATTTTTATATAATCATATCAAAATTAACTTAGGGTAAAAATTTGTAATTTTCTGAAAAAATATAGATTTTTCAGTAAATAGTGAAAAATATAGTTTTAATGTAAAATTGTCTTTTGTATTGATTAATTAATACATTTAAGAGAATAATTATCCTTTTAATTTAATTTTCGGGTTACATAATTATTGTAAAATTTTATTCAAGTAAATAAATTTTAAATCATTTATAAACCAGATTTTCATGTAAGTTTATTTTGAGCTTCAAATGCATTTGTTTTGAAACCTGTTTTAGAATGAAAAATGTATCTCCATTATTATTAATTAAAATCACCCCTTATAAGAAATTATTTAAATCAAAATTTAATATTAAATATCTTTATTTACTAATTTAAATCCAGATAATGGCTATTATTAGTTATATAGTTAAAGAGAAATCATCTTTTCTTTGAAAAAACGATTTTTCAAAAAACTGATTTCCATCGTGCCTGTAGGTTTTGCTTTAAATTAAATTATTTAACCTATTTAAATTCATTTTCATAAAATTTATTTTGTATTTTGAATCATATTAATTAATATTAGTTAATAAGGTTAACTTAATTTTTGAACAATATGAATAGTAATTGTACTAAATATTAATTACCACATTAAAAGGAAAATATGTTAATTAAGGATAAAAATAATTTAAAAATACTAGAAACAAAGTAAATATTATAGTTTAAATATTTATATTTCAGTTTCATTAAAATTATTATTATATTTATTCCTTATTATTTTTACATTATAAATTCTTTTGTAACATGTTTGACAAAAAAAATATATGATAAAACACAAATTGTATTTTAAAGTAATATTAAATTTAAATTAAGAAATTTTGGTTGATAAATTAATTTATTTTTAAAAGAAAAAATATTTTAAATAATTATTATTACAAAATAATATTTATTAAATATAAATTATAATATAATTTTTATGAAGTCAAATGTAATTTTTATAAGGGTTTGAAAACTATTATTATCCAAAAATGCAACATTTCTCAATAAATGATAATTTTATTTTAAAATTAAACATTCTTGTATTTAAAAATTATTTAGATAAAATTAATATTATTTTTGGAATAATAATTTCAAAATTATCCAATGGTGGATTTTCCATAATTTTCTGAGACAGTCGAATTTTCATGAAAAAAACTAAATACCATATAAATATACTTTGTGTATTATGACATCATAATGACCCAAAAGTGATGTAATAAATAATATAATGGGTATCCATGAAAAAAATATATGTTTCCAATTTAAAATAATTTTACTTTATGTTTATTTGGTTAATTTTATAAATTCCATTATGAATCCTCCAAAACAAGTAATATATTTTAAGGTTTTAAGATCGTTTTCTTAAGAATATGAATCACCTCCACATAATAAAGGATATTATTTTATTAATATTGGATCTTGAAATTATAAAATAATGATAACCACTCCCATTTGGTAGAAAAAATGGTAAAAAACTTTGGGATGGCTTTTGGTTTTGGATATTTTATTATGTAGAATCCAAAACTAAAATAATAAAAAAATCCCCCTTTTTCCTATATAAACTCACCCAAGATCTCATTTCCCTCCACTAAAACTCCTTGTGGAATGTAAATCCTCTGATTTCTCCTATCTATAGTCCTCCCAAGGTTCCCCCAAGCTCTAAAGATACCCTTACCAGGCATTTGGGGTCACACACTAATGTAAGGGAATCTTCCACTTCTATTTTTATCAAGCACAACTTTTTTTTATGTATCTAAATTTCATTTTTCTTATTTTGGGATATGTTAATAAATATTAACCTTAATATCCATTTTATATATAAATAATTATATCTACCTTTTTCTCTCATTTATCCTCCCATGAAACAATATATAAACTCATTACTATGCCGAAATTGTGTGAGGGATCTCCCTCTCTCCCCTTTATTCAAGAACCTCATTTAGGTTATGCCTTTTAATTAAAAATTTTCATGTTGTAATGTGTTATTCTTTATTCCCCTTATTATTAATTTTATTTATAAATTATTCGAGTCCCCTTTCACTCTAATTAATCCTCCAGATGAATCTTTATATACACCCATTACCATGCCGATATTTTATAATGGATTTCTCTCTTCTCATTTCCATTCAAGCGCTTGTTTTATGTTATGTATCTTAAATTCCATTAGATTATGTTGGTATATGTTCTTCCATATTCCCCATACTTTCCAATTAATGTATAAAATATTATATCCCCCTTTCGCTCTCATTAATCCTCCCATTATACTTTATGTACACCAATTACCATGTCAAAATATAATTAGGATTCTTTTCCTGATTCAAGTTTCTTAATTAACTTATTCCTTCAATTTCCAATTTATAATTTTGGGATACGTATTTCTATGTACCTATTACTTCACATTTGATTTATATGTGATGATATACCCTTTTCTCTCTCATCAAATGATTTTGATGAATCTTAAAGTGACATCGTCAAACTTCTGAAATTTCACCACAATTTCCCATGCCAAAACAATTGGGTAGTGAATACCATACCCATTTCCTATCAAGGTTGTTCACATTTATGCACATGTAAATTTTGATTGTGGGATTAAATATTTATAATCCATATTCATTTATCTTGGAATATATTATGATGATGGATTAATCCATGTTTTATCAACTGTGCGGAACACTTAAGCATGAGGATGAAATGAATATGATGGGTGAGCCCGATAGGGCTCCAATACATTGGGTAATATTTATTATCATCATACATCATTCTAGGATATAGAGTGAACCGTATTCCTTTATAGGGATTTATAAATAATTATTTCTTGTAATTTTAGCCTTGACCTATGTTTATCATGTAATTTTCTAAGTTGTTTCCATATTTCCTATGTTTCCTTTATGATTATCATGTTATATCATGTCTCATTGTTCGTGTTCTTGATACCTACTATTTTTATACCACATTGATATACCTGTTTTCTAACATATATATCTTTATTCTATGTTTATTCCCCTACTAGGATTTATATCTCACTCAATTCTTAGGTTCCTCCCCAAGATATCTCATTCATTTTTAAAATCCATGGAATTTTATAAGAATGTTAAGGAAGTTTTTCCAAAAAAAATTGTATCCCATGTTCAAGATGTTATTCTATTTCCCTAATTACTAAATACATTATAATTATTGATATTTTGGGTTTTATAAAGTGTAATTTTATGTAATAAATCATGTATTAATGTGAAATAAAGTTTGGGGTTGTTATATGAAAATTCCATCTTCCCAAATGAGAAGAACACAGAGTGTGTGTTCTTATAACCACACACCGTGTAGTCTGGGCTTCCAAATGGGAAACCCATGAAAACATATTGAAACCCCAGTTTTCCCAAAATAATCCTAGATCAACCCCCATAGGATCCCTATATACCATTATAAATATATAAAACATAAAAAAAGTAATATAAGGGTATTGGGGAATAAAACACAAAAACTATCCTACCTGGTAGCGTAAACACCAAAGCATCGAGTCCAAATACACTCTTGGAAGCTGTTGCATCTCGATCTGGTCCTCGTATATACCAAATATAAAGTCTTGTGGCATATTCATCTTCTCCAACTCTTTTTCAATCGTCTCATATAAGTTAGGTACCCTACCCTCTCATATCGTGCATAGGAACCCCAAATTGGGGGGAGATTCAATTAATTATTTTAATTAATAAGTTAATTAATTAATTAATTTCTTATTTAATACTTGTCCCATATCCTGAATCATAAATTGGGATTATACATTTACTAAGAAAACCCCCACATTCTGGACTGAACCATAGAGTTGTAATCTCAATATGATGCTCCTTTCAAAATATACATTCACCAGAAACTGCCCAACCAATTTAATATTTAATTAAATAAATATTAAATATTCTACTAAAACTCCAACTGTTTGGAACTCCACCAAAGGTCCTTCCTAGGGTAAAATCCCTATTGGGGACAAATTGAGTGTTCATAAAAATTATCTAAGATCATATTTCTGGTAAAATGACCATTTTACCTATCATGGGTAGCTGAGAACAAAAATCTTAATTTCTACTCAAATTTCAAAATATCGAAAACTCAAGTCTCTAGTTCTTTAAATATATAATGACCCTGAATTATTTTTCTACACCAATGCTTTATTTCTCTAATTAATAAAAATATATAATAAAAGATTTTAAAAATTTTAAAAATATTATAATTTAGTTGGTTTAATGGGATTCAAAAAAAATTAGATGGATATTACAAATTAATTTTATGTTAAGTAATTATATTTTAATTTCCAATTTTTATTTATTCCTTTTACGTTAAATTAAATGAATTGTGTAAAAATTTACATTAATGATATTTTATCAAAATAATATTTTATTAAATTTTTTAAAAATCATAAATATCTTAAAATAAGAAAAAGGGGATAATAAATGGTCTAATATTTAATCAAATATCCATTTATAGGCAATTTTTTACGATTTTTTATGATAATTACATTATTGTAATTTAATCTTTTAATAAATTCCAAGTGTGTCATCTCCCTCCCTTATAAAAGGAAACCCCTTATTTCTATTGTTCACCCTACTTTGATGAATCTCTATCTACAATCCCGAGGAAAATTTTATTCTAAAAAAATTAAACAAGTTATGTAGGTAAAAATATCCCCAAAAGACCTACTGTATGTTCCTTTATAAATAATCTAAAGAAAAAACCCCAAAAAAGAGGTGATTTTGTACCCAAACCTTTAAATTTATTTATTATTATAATTCCAATAAATTTTTTATGTGCCATCAAATAATAAACTCATTACCATAAATATTATAAAATTTTATAATTATTATAAAACAACAATTATCCATACACTTTCTACTAAATGAGAAGTGAAAGTATCGCTTATGCTTACGTGCAACTTAACGTCTCCACGTGGTGATCCAAATAATTTTTCATATCCAACTTTCATGAATGGTTATTATGATGTTTATAAATATTATATATTATATTTATGAAAAAATTATTCTTCTTGAATGAAAATATCATATATAACTTCTTACTTTATAGACCTATGTAAAACGATAATGTTGCTCATACATAAGTGTGTACTACCACCTCCATAAAGCAATGTGATTCATTTTTTTATTTATATTTTAATTGGAAGGTAAAAAGGATATATGTAATTAATATATTTGATTAATATTATATAATAATTATTCTATAAATTATTATTATCATTTACCTTTTTTCTATTCAATTTTTCATAAAATAACAACATTGTTTGTGTGTGTGTGTATGCCCAACCATCTCCATGAATGGTGTAATTCATTTTCTTTCTCTACCATTTTGGATAAAAATAAATATGTTTATATAATTAATATATATGATATAATAAACTTTTATATTACTAGTTTGTATAATTATAGTAAATTTAAATTTATTCTATAGGTGGTTAGAATTATTTCGATGAATGTGGAACTCAAGGTAAGGGATTTTTTTCCTCACATTTATTTCTGTGGGAAAAATTCCTTTATACCACTTGTTTATTTTGTGTGTTGTATATAATTTGTGTGAATATATTCTATGATTTTGTAATGAAAATTATTGGATTACATATACTTATGAGGTTATTTTATTTATGGGGATTATGATTCAAATGATACCAAATCTGTAAGGTTTTTATGTTACAATCCCATTATTTATCAAGATTTTTTATGATTAAGTTTATTATGATTAAAACATATGATACACCTTTCAATAAAAACATATTTTTTCTTCTGGTATATCTATTTCCCAAAAATAAATTTTTTTTCTTCCATTTTTCTCACCTTAAGTACTCAAGGGACCAAAAATAATTTTTTAAGGAAAATCGAATTCATTACTTTCAATAGTAAAAAATCCTCTTTCTTCCATATCCATGTTTTCTACAAAAATTAAAAAGGAATTTATTATTCTCCTGTTGTTTTTGAAATTAATTTTTACCCATGATTCAGTTTTCAAAAAAAAAATTAATATTCCTATCATTTTCTAAGTGAGATACTTTTTAACTTTTCTAAAAAAATATGAAAGGGTTGTTTTTTAACTTATATGGAATGAATAAAATTTCATGTTTTCTTGAACACTTGATTATTTGACGATTTATTTACAAGTTTTAAAGTTTATTTTAAAAGAAAATTTTTTCTATAATATTTATGAAATTTTAATATTTTTAAGAACTGATTTCAAAATGGAAAGCTTATTTTATCTCAAGAATGTTTTAATGACATTTTGATTCATCAATGACAATAAACTTCAATTTTTCTTGTGATTTACTAAGAGTATGATCCAATTATACCATACGTATTCTTCCTATGTGTGGTTTATAATGACATAGTGTTTACGAAACCCATTCCTTTTCCATGGGTTATGCTATGATAAAATACTTATAAAACTCATTTCAATTCATGGGTTATGATATGATGGATGTTTTATGATCTTTTGGAACATATATATATTATTTTCACAATGTGATGTGTGGGAACTATATATATGTCCAATTAATTGGTAAATTATTAATGTTATATTGGATCAAAGGGTATATGGGAGGTTATCGAAAACCAAACAGAGGGTACATAAGTGTCTATCCAAATCCTAAAGTTGGTAAACTATTGTTTAGCCGAAGACTAACATTTTATGATTGTATTGGTGGGTATCCTTGAAATAGGGTCATCTATAATAATTTTTAATTCAAAATCCATGTCATATTCCATTGTTATTCCCTCACGGTTCATATTATTAGATTCCTTTATGATTCATGTCTTATGAACTACTTAGTTTTATTCCATGACTCAAGATTGTGATCTATGATATACAGGGTATGGTTTTCAAATGTTATGATAATGTTATCATACCCTTATTATCATTTTTTATGTGGTCATAGATGTATCCCTTATTTACCCTTGTAGGGAATTAGATTTCACCATTTCTTATGTTTTCTTCGCTCGGGTTATCAAGAAAGTTATTATGTATAATATGACTAAGAAGGGTGCTAGTTATGGAGAACTAAATGGGAGATGATGTAGTTCATTTATAAACCAGTTGATTATGTATCCATGTTTCCAATGGCATAAGCCATATATGATCTTGGTGTGGATATCATTGTTATGTAAATAATATTCATCTAAGAAGAAGTAATATTTATATATGGAAATTATAATTTTCTATATAAAGGGAGTTTAAATTTTTTATGAAATCCACTCTAGATGTGAGTTGTATGATAATTTTTATGGATAAATAAGTGTTTTAATAGGATATTATGAGGTATAATCATCATCATTTTGAAAAAATAATATAAAAAATAGTTGTTGAATATTTTGGGGTTAACATTATTGAATTTGAAAATGATAAATAACATGAAAGGATATAGAGGGTTGATTTTTGAATTTGTAAACTAATTACTAGAAATAAACAAGTTTCTTGATAAGAAAAAACAATTCTATTAAAAGTGTTTCTCAAGATATTTATCATCACTCAAAACCCATAGTTTCTGATAGAATCTTTTCCCTTAATCCAACATGGATTCAATATTATATAAATTTTATCATGATTTTTATGAACCTATTATAGTAGGTTTCTTAGTTGAAATTGACAATTTTCAAGCCTCAAAGGAGGAGAAAAATGTTAGGATAATTTATCATCATTTTGAAGTTTAAAACAAGATTTCATCGCATTTATAATGTGTCAAAAGTGGAAATATGGGAACAAATTTAAATATTTTAAGCAATTTTGTTTATACAATCAAGAGATCATTAGAAGAAGTTTTTTCAGTTGTTGAGTTTATGGAGTTCTTGTTATATCTTCATAGAGTATCTTCAATTACTATAAAAAATATGAAGTTTTATTCTCAATATACATTGGTGTCTTTTTCTAGAGACTGTAAGAATATGTCAAATTTGTTTCCCACCTTTTTATATATGTTTAGAGGCCACTAAGGTGGTAGAATTCTATAAGGATCATTTTACTCCATTTAGATTCTTTTATAGGTTATTTTCACTTATTTAGAGTAAATTGTGTGATGATATAATCATGGAAATAGAGGTGGATAGTGAAGAAAATTCTGATATTGGAGATAATATCCGTTATATTTTGTTAGAAGTTGGTTTTGGGAAATATTTAAAAATTATAATGAAATAAAACCCCAAATGGGGAAAAATTCTCATAGAGATTATGGTTATACTTTGGGGGAAGAAGTCCAACCATAGAAATTAAACCTAGCACTAAATGAGGGAAACCAATCGATCAATAAATTAGTGTTCATTTTAATTTTAAATAAAAATTCCTCACCACTTTACTTTTTACATACATACATTCTAGATATGGAATGAATTCACTCACTAATTATATCTTCCCAATATTAAATAAAGAATCATTGTTCTAACCAAACACTGTTTCACACTCTTTCTTCAGTGTTTGGAAAATTGTGTTCCACACCCCATGAAGTTAAACATAGATTAAATTTTTTTATTATAAATGATTGTATTTAATTAATAAATTTATATTCCACTATATGTTATTCAATGAGATAATCCAATTGTATATTAAAATTATTCAAAGTAGTAAGATTTATGAATAAACTAAATCTCAATAACTATAATAACCTCGAATTTTATAAATAAAATTATCTTTATAATTTAATTAAATTTACTATTATGTACTATGGTTATACAAGGAGAGTCCAAGTCTAACTAAAGTTAATCCTAAAAATTATTATAAGAAAATTCATAGATGGAGAAAATTTGAAAATGGGATTTCATAAATGAGATTAAGTCACTCCCTTCATTTCTAAATCAACAAAATTTGTACAATATTGAGGGGGCCAACATCACCAAAAGTTTCTCATCTCCATGATTTACCTCTTTGGAAATGCATCTTCAACTTGATTTACCTCTCTATAAACATACAATACCACGACATGAAGTTGGTTCATCTATTTTAGCCATTGAATTCAAAAATGCATTACTCTCTAAAGAACATATCTAGTCCTTGTTTTGAGGGATTGAAAAATGATTTTTGAATCTGATTAAATCCATAGTGGATTCTAGTTTCTATGGATAGAATGTTTGATGGCATAGATGATGGACAAAATTTAAAACTCATTATCAGATCCAATACCAATGAAATGGAAAAACATCCCTTGAAAAAACCATGATGTGTACGGAATACACCTACATATCCTGAGGCTCCTAGAATGCCTGAAGTTTCCCCATCAACATTAACTTTTATATTATTAATATATATATAGGGATATGATAAATCTAATTGACACAGACCAAATAAATAGTAACCTCAACCTACTAGATCATACCCTAGGAAGCCAATTTATCGGAGATTACATGGAAGATTGAATCACAAGGATTTTCCACTGACTAATACCAATAAAATATCCAACCACTAAATTAAGAGCTAAAATATTATGGGAGAATTTCGAGATCATCATGATCATGGAAAAAATCATGTATGTCAAACCACCACATGAAAATCTCACCATTTTCCACCTTACCCTTAGGTATTTTGTTAGAGTAATAATTTTTTATGTATCAATAAACTAATAATATGAATATGTATATGATATTTTCAATATAATAATGGATATATTTACTTCTTATTTTTAAAATTTAAAAATTATTTTTATTTTGATACAATAAAACACAAATTTTATTTGTGTGTAATAGGAAATTTCAATTAATACATTTCATTTTTAATGAATTTAAAATTTTAAAAAATAAATCACATGTTAAAAAATAATTCAATTAAATAATATTTATTAAATATAAATGATAATATAATTTTTATTCAAATGTAATTTTTATAAGGGTTTGAAAGATGTTTTTGTAAAAAAATCACTATTTCTTAATAAATATCAATTATTACCTTAAAAGTTAAAATTCACATATTTATAAAATTATTCTTAAAAGATAAATATTATATTTTTTTAAACTATAATTTTAAAATCATCCAATAATTAATTATTCATGATTTTCCAAGACATTTTAATTTTTGGACAAAAAATTAAATATGTTATAAACATATGATGTGTATTAAGACATAATAATTACCCAAAAGTGATAAAAATGGTATAAATGGTATCCATGGACAAATATGTATTTTCCCTTTAAGATAAGGTGAATATCAGTTTATTTAATTATTTTTTAAAAACCTTTTTGAATCCTCTAAAACCTATATTTTATTTTAAGGTTTTGAGATTAATTCTTTATAAACATGACTCACTTATACATCACCAAGAGAAATATTTTATTTATTTTATCCCTTGTCCTTATAAAATAATGAAAACTACTCCTATTTTTTAGAAACTGTGGGAAGGTTTTTAGTTTTTATTACTTTATTATATATTGTCCAAAACATATGTTTGGAAAATAATAAATAAATCCCCTCTCATTTCATATATAAACCCACACAAGCTCCCATTCCCATTCACACAAAAACCATGGAGCATATCCTTAATTTTCCCTCCACTCTCTGTAGTCCACCAAAGGTTCCCCAATCTCTCAATAATCTCCTTCCAATATTTTAGTATTACCCTATCAATGTAAGGGAATTTTCTCTCATCTTCTCAATTCAAGCACCTTCTTTTTATTTAGAATTTTGAATCTCAATTGTATGTTTTGTCATGAATTAATAAAAATCACTTTGTTATCCTATAGATATAATAATAATTATATATCATTCACACCCTCTCATTATATAATTTACCTAAGTCACTACAATGCCGAAATTTAGTAAGGGATCCTCTCCTTCTCCTATTTAATTCAAGCATTGTCTCTATTTTATGCCTTTTGATTTCCAATTCATAGTGTTCAGATATATTTTTTCAAAATCCATCTTACATCTCTTTTGAAAAAAAATTTGAGATGCCCCTTTATTAATCATTAAACTATTTTATTAATCTTTAAGTACTATCGTTATGTTACCGATATTCACTGTGATTTTTCATGGCAAATTATTTTGTCATGAATATCAACCCCCATTTCCACTCAAGGTTATTCAACTAAATATACTTATGGTTCATTTATTAAATAATTTCATGTATTTAAACCACACTCTTTGATATTGGGGATTAAATTGATGAAATAAATTCTTATGTTGTGTAATCTATGTTGCATACTTATGCATGTACATGATACGAAAGTAATGGGTGTGATTGGAATTATATAACTCTCCAAGAAATTGGATAATTTTTTGTCTCATGATGAAAAATATATGGAATTTCAGAGTAAACATAATTACTTATGGATATTTTTTCACCATTTTATGATTTATTTTCAGTTATCTTTGACCTACTTTTTATGATGTCATGTTTAATGTTATTTCTACAATCTCTTGTTGCCTTTATGTTATCATGTTATATCATGCCTCATTGTTCATGTTTATTATTCTCACCCCTTTTATGTACCATTTATATTCATATTATCTAATATGTAATACTTTCTTCATGTTATGATTTATTTATTCCCTTACTGGGTGTTATATCTTACCCCAATCTTATATATTTCCATAGGTTATACCATGTAGTTTTTATAATGATTTAAAATTATGAGTTTGTTAGGGAATTTTTCAAAACTGTTGATGTACCCCCCCTATTTTAAGTTGTTATTTAATGTACCTAATTACCCAAATACACTATACTTATCGATATTATGGGTTTTAATATGTGTATTATTAGGTAATAAATCATTAATTAATGTAAAATAAATAAAAGGGTTGTCATATTTTGTATGAGAGGAAACTTTAGTTGTTTTTGGTCTTACAATTAGAAAATTCTAGAGAAATCATTAGGGATAAAACTAAATGTAATATAACATCACTAAATTTTTCTAAACTATAGAGTAAGTGGTTTCCAAGAAAATTCATCCTTGTCTAGATACTATAAGTAGATGCGGATCTAGAAAAAAAGTACATAGGCAAAACACCCAAAATCATAGTATTGTGATAAACTCAATTGAGAATCAGTGAATGATATTAGGCCTTGATTCACACCTAGTTTAACACTCTCGGGAGATATGATTTGGTAAATTGACAAGATAATTTTAAATAATTATTAAGGGAAAAAAATTTCCCATTAGATTCTATATTAGGAAATAGATCATGGATGTCAAATATTGAAGCCTATAAATTTATAAGTTAAGTAATAAATGTAATTTATAAATTATTCCTTTATTGTTTTTGGATTCCCATTTGTCTGTTTAATAGTTTAAAAGTAATTATCCATAAGTTTCCCTTTATTCTAGTTAATGGCTGGTAATATGAGGAACCGAGTGAATAAATAATGTGATGGTAAATGTGTTGACAACCCAAACAAGATACCCAACCCAAAGGTAATAGTAATCCTGAAATTTGTGACGATACATTAAAATTTGAATCATGTTCTTAATAGAAACCTGAATTATGAGGAATTCCCAAATCAACCTATGAAAAAACAAGTTATAATTGAGACCATTATGAGACAAAGTCCTATGAAATTCAATGAATCATCCAATCCCTTAATAATGGAACAATTTATCAACTCAATTGAGAATATCTTCTCCATACTTCAATGTTCTAATACAAATGAGTTCATAATGGCTATTTATTATATGGAGGGATAAACTGAAAAATGGTGGACATTGATCAAAAATATGAATCTTGAGGAAGAGATTAAGGTGAGGGGGTAGAATGGATTCTGGAAAATGTTTTTTGATAAATATTTCTCTCACACTCTCTTATTTAAAATTAATGGGTATTTCTATACTCTTAAAAAAAGATAATGAATCCATCAGTGCATGCATGAAATACTTTACAAGACTTGCATGATATGAATCTGGTTTTATCATTTCCCCAAATGTAAAGTTGATCTCTTATTTTGGGGGATAAAAACAATTTTACAAAAATCCCTGGTGATCCAGGACTTTGATATCTCGGAGTAAATAGTCCAATATTCCCTCAAAGTTCAAATGAATATTATATAATATCAGGGGTATCATGGGAATAATAAGTAGAAGGTCGAGTTTAATTATAGCGGTGTCATGGAGAAATATAATGGTGGTAAGAAATTTCAACAACCCACTTATCAAAAGTGTGAGAAGAGGAACCCAATAAATTGTCTGAATAAAATGAAGAAATTATTTAGGTATGGGAAGGAAGGTCTTCTAGCTATAAATTATCGATGGGAGAAACCAACCAATGTAATGGATGAGATGAATTCTCCAGTGAAACCTTATCCTATTTTCCAATGTTTCAAATATAAGATACAACATCACTTTACAAAACAATTCACTAATTCATGGGTGGTCGGAGATAATAAAATCCAACAACCTCTAATGTAGTAAGGGTGATCATATTATATCACAACTGCTATGGTGGATCCTGACAATGAAGTGGTTCTAGGTATGCTCAGTATTCATTCAATAAAAAAAATACTTCTAAATTCTAGTTCTACTCATTCCATCGCATCACACAAGTTTATTATATCTATTAAAACACTACTATAGAGTAAGGCAGTAGAACTATAGGTGAAAATAGAAAATGGGGAAATTATTGCATCCCAAGAATATAACTCAACCCCCATAAAAATTTATTGTATGAACTTTCAAAAAAAACTTATACTACTACTTTTAGTGGAATTTGATTCAATTATGAGTATGTATTATATTTACTTACATATATTCAACATAACTTTACATGATAATAAAATCACTCTCAATATCACAAATCATCATCTGATTTTGTAGAAGTAAAAAAGAGAACGGTGAATCTTCTTTAGCACCAACATCACAAGAATGGGTATTATTTCCTTACGGTCAAGTGTATCTAGATGAAATTATTGATTATAAGGAAAATATCAGCCTTGAAGACATTCCCATTATGAGGGAATACACTGATGTGTTTCCCAAATAATTATGCAATCTTACTCCTTGCTAATAGGTTGAATTTTCAATCAATATTATACCTTGATATTTTTCAATATCCAAGACTCCATAAATAATGATTGTTATGCAACTTGAGGATCTGAAGAATAAACAATAGGATAATATAGATAATGTGCTCTTACACCCAAGTGCTTCACCTTAGGGCACACTAGTCCTCGTTGTCAAGAAGAAGGATGGGTTGATGCATCTTTTCATTGATTATCATGATCTCAACATGATCAAGATAAAGAAAAAATAACCCCCTACCATATATTGATGTCTTTTTAGATCATCTATGTGGGGACCAATAATTCTCCAATATGGATCTTTAGTCGGGGTATTATCATGTAAGGGTAAAGAAGGATGATATCCTTGATACTGGTTTTCCTATAAGGTATGGGCATTATGAGTTCATAATAATTCCATTCAGACTCACTAATTCTCTATAAATCTTCATTGACATGATGAATAGAGTCCTTAGATATTACCACAACAAATTTATGGTAGTATTTATATATGATATTCTAATATACTTTAAAATAAAGGAGGATCATTATAAGCATATGATTATTGTGTTAAAGACCTTATGAAAGGTGAAACTTTATAAAATGTATAGAAAATGTGATTTATAGTTAAAGTAAGTATCATTATTGATACATGTTATCACTAGCAAAGGTATACTTATAGAACCTTCAAAAAATGAAATTGAAGGATGGCCAAGAGCATACACTGTAAAAAAAATCTTAAGTTTCCTTGGATTAGATTGGAACTATCATCGAATTGTGATAAATTTCTTCATTATTTTCAAACCCTCCAACCAATCTAACTCATAAGGGATTAATTTTGTTTTGGAAAAATTAATCTGAATATATCTTAAAGGATTTTAAAATGAGTCTTATCAGTACACATGTACTTATACTACCCAAAATTAGAGAGCTTTTCATGGTATATAATGATGACTAAAAGAAGTTCTTGGGATGTGCAGTAATGTAGAATAAAAAAGTGGTATCCTATGCCTTAAGGAAAATAAAATTTCACAAACATAACTACCCAACACATGATATTGAGCTGACTAAAGTAATATTTTCATTGAAAATAAGTCATCATTATCTCTTTTGGGGAGAAGTGTGAAATATATATGCATCATAAAAGCCTCAAGTATATATTCACAAAAAAAGAGATGAAAATGTGCCAGTGAAGATGGAATGTAGATTAAGAAATATTAATTATCAATCCACCACCATCTTGGGAAAAAAATAAAGTGGAAAATTCTCTAAGTATAATGGATGAGGAAATTTTTATCATTGATGATAATTGAGAAGGATATGATCTTCATAGACTTGAGAAAGATGGACATGGGAATCATAAAGGAACACCATCAATCTATTCACACATTATTACTCAACCAACCCTTATGGATATGGTAAAAGATGATAAAAGAGACTATATGGAAATTAGGAAGAAGGTAGAATATATAAAAAAAGGTAAATCCTAAAAGTTAAAAATTAATGAAGAAGGGGTTGTAAAATTTGGGCCATGACTATGTGTTCCATGAAATCCTGAGTTAAACAAGGATTTGTTGGATGATGCACATATCTAGACCTTCTCTATCCATCTAGGGATCACATAGATCTATCGAGATCTCCAATAGAACTATTGGTGGGATGATATGAATAAGGGGATCACTAATATACATTAAGGTGTCTTGTATGTCAACAGGTGAAGGATAAAATGAAACAAATATAAGGTGATGGTGCAACCATTACCCATACCTACATGGAAATGGGAAAATATAACCATTAAATTTTTAACCGGTCTTCCAAATACATCAATAAGAAATAATGATATATAGGTTATGGTGGATTATCTTGAAAATAGTTTATAATTCATTTCAATCCAAGTGGACTTATCGCTCAATAAACTTTCAAGAATATACATTATAGAAGTGGTGAGGCTACATGTAACACTGATATCAATTGTATATGATGGAGAAGAAAGATTTACCTTTTTATTTTGGAAGAGTGTCCAACATGGTCTAAATACTGAGTTAAAATTCATCATGGATTATCACCCTCAAAATAATATTCATTATGAGTGGAATATACAGATATATGAGGACGTGTTCAGAGCATGCTTAATGAAAATTCAAAAGAGTATGGGATCAACATCTTTCTCTAGTCGAGTTATCATATAATAATAGTTTCCACCAAATAATCCAAATGGATCCCTATGAATGCCTTTATGGTAAGAGGTGTAGAACACCTTTATACTATGATGATTTTGGTGAAAAGAAATTTTTGGGTCCTGAAATGATTGAGGAAATGGTGTAAATGGTCAACACCATTGAGTAGCACATAAGGGATTCTAAAATTCCACAAAAGATCTATAATGACAATCATCGATGAGACCTAGATTTTGAGGTTGGAGATAAGGTATTAATCTATATATCTCCATGAAAAAAATCCTGATATTTGGGAATAAGGTAATGTTTATTCCAATATGCATTAGTCTCTTTGATATCCTTGATCACATTATAGTGGTGGCCTATCTACTATCACTCCCACCTAATATATCTCAAGTACATTATGTATTTTATGTATCCCTATTGAGAAAGTACATTCCAAACCCATTATATTTTCTAAATCTGATGGTGGTACTATTTTATAAATGATATTTCATTTGAAGATCATAAGGTAATGATCTTAGATCTTAGATGAAAAGTCCAGTGAAATTACACAATGCACCTGGTCAAAGTGATAAGAAGAAACCACTTCTTTGAAGAACCGACATGGGAACTAGAGGAGGTGATGAAACAAACGTACTCTCATCTATTATAGGGTATGAAATGAAAATTTTGAGGGTAAAATTTCTAATGGTGGAATATTTTAACAACCCAATCATTAATAAATAAAATTTCCTTTTTGTTTGAATTAAATTCCCAATTAGGTATTATGGTTATTGAAAACACATGCACTTATTTGGTTTTATTAAATCCTATTGAATTTAAAATAATTTTAAGAATAAGATTTTTTGTTAAAATAGTCATTGAATAGTGATCATATTATTAATATAAATATAGGTTTATGAAAAATTTAATTGACAGAGAAAAAGAAAAAATAGCCTCAACCAATAGGATCATACCCTATGAAACCCACTTATCATAGCTTCTGAGAGAGATAGAATCAATAGTATTTTCCCTTGACCAATCACAAGATTATATCCAAAAACTAAATCATAAGAGAAACCATTTATGTTACCATTTCAAGCTCATTGAGATCATGATCCAAATCATGTACGTCAAACCACCCCATGGAAATCTCACCATCGCGCACCTTACCAATAGAGATTTTGATGAAATATTAAAGGTATATTCATAAAAACCCTACAAGTATGAATATATGTTTTATTTTCAACATGATAATAGTTATATGTACCTCTTATTGTTTTTACTTTGTAAATTGTTTTTATACGATAAAACATAAATTCTATTTTCATTTAATATGAAATTTTAATCAAGAAATTACTTTTTGATGAATTTATAAATTTTTAAAAATAAATTATATATTAATAAAATAATAAATTTATATAATATTTTTTAAATATAAATGATAATATAATTTTTATAAAGTCAAATGAAATTGTTTTAAGGGTCTGAAAATTGTTACTGTTGAAAAATCCATCATTTCTCAATAAATGTTGATTATTATTTGAAAAGTAAAAATTCGCATATTTAGAAAATTATTTTTATAAAATAAATATTATTTTTGTAATCATAACATCTAAATTATCTGAAAATAAATTTTTCATAATTTTCTGATATAGTCAACTTTTTGTGTAAAAATTAAATATGGTATAAATATAAGATGTGTATTATCACATCATAATGACCCAAAAATGATTTAATAAATGATATAAATGGTATACAAGACCAAATATATGTTTCTCGTTAAATTTGTTTTGATTTATTATTATTTAATTAATTTTATAAATCTATTATGAATCCTCCAAAACCTATATTGTATTATAATGTTTTAAAATCAATTCTTTATAAACAGGATTGGCTTCCACATCACTATGGATAATATTTTATTTAGTTTATCCCTTTGATTATAAAATAATTAAAAACATTTCTATTTTTTAGAAACCATGTTCAAAAACCATGGTATGTTTTTCGGTTTGGAATACTTCAACATATAGAGTCCAAAACCTATGTTTGGGAGATAACAAAAAAATCCCCTCTCTTTTCCTTTATAAACCCACCCAATATCACATTACTATTCACATAAAAAAAATTTATCATGTACTTAATCATCCCTCCTTTCTATAGAGTCGTCCCAATGTTCCCTAAGCTCTCAAGAAGCTCCTTCCAAGTTTTTAGTATCACCCTCTCATGGTAAGGGGCTTTTCTCTCTTCTATTAAATTTAAGAACCTTATTTGTATTTAGACTTGTTAATTTCAATTTTATGTGTTTTAATGACTTTACAAGTTTCTCTATATTACGTATTTATTTCTTAAAAATGATATATCATTTATCCCCTCTCATTTCAGCATTTACCTAAGTTGTTACTCTTCCAATATTTAGTAAGGGGTAATCTCCTTCTCTTTTATTCAGGCATTTTTCTATTTTATGCATTATTATTTTAAATTAATAATGGTGGTATATGTTTTTAAAAATTCCTATTACTTAAATTTTTATATCCGAATTATTATATACCAATTTCACTCTTAGTAAACGATTATATGAATCTTTAAGTACTATCGTCATGTTACTAAATTCTCACTGCAATTTTTCATGTCATATGATTGTGTCATGAATATCCACCCCCATTTCAACTCAAGGTTATTCACCTAGATGTACATGCACATATTTTATTGGGTACTTCCATGTATTTTACCCAAAACACTTTATTGTGGGTTTAAAATTGATTAAAGACATCCTTATGTTTCATGATCTATGTGGCACACTTATGCATGAACATGATTTTAAAGTGATGGTTGCAACAAGAATTTATAGTGCTCTAATACATTTTTTAATGTTTTAGTCACATAATATGTCATGTATGTTTTTAGGTAGTAAATATAATCCATTATAGTACTTTTTACACCATATTATAATGTCTTGGAAATTAGGCTTGACCTTTGTTTATGATGTCATGTTTAATTTTGTTTTTCACATAACCATATTACTTTTATGTTATCTTGTTATGTCATTCCATGTTTTCCATGTTTATGATTATCACCATTTTTATGTCTCATTCAAATTCTTGTTGCCTAACATGTAACACTTTCTTTATGTTATTCTTTTTTTATTCCCTTACCGTGCTTTATTGCTCATTCATTTCTTATGTATGTTCCCAATCTATCCCATATAGTTTTAATAATGACATAAATTTATAATAATATTAAGGAAGTTTTTAATAAATCCAATATACGCACTCTTTTAATTTGTTATGTAATGTACCTAATTTCCCAAAGACACTAGACTTCTCGGGCTTCTAGTTTGTCATATGTGTATTCTTATGTAATAAATCATGAATGAATATGGAATAATGATAAGGATGCCATATGAACTTAATTCTTATGCATGGATAGGGTACTCAGTTCAATCATCTCTCTTATAATTATTTTCCTTGGTTGTAAAATTATTTTCACTCAAAAATTTGTTCTTATTGTGAAATTTTGATTCTCATATAGTTGTTTAAATATTAAAAATTAATATGGGTTATCATGGAAAATGGAGAATGAACCACCGGATGATAATTAATAGAACAATATAAATTTTTAGGGGAACTATCTTTTTTATTATGTTCTGAAATTCTAATTATTGAACTTGTTATATTCTACCCAATATTTTTGTGGGAAATTTTAATGAAATGTTTGTTTAAATATGGTTTAATTTTTTTTATTTTCAAAATAATTTCCTTAAATTATATTTTTTGATAAAATGAATTATTTTTTAAACCATTACTATTTAGGAGGATGTGAAAAATAAAATTTTGTTTTAGAATGTTGCTAGAATTGTGGAAATCCTGAAAATTTTGAACTTTATTATGACCGTTTTTTATTCTTTAAACTGCTAAATTGAAAATATTTTTGGTCTTAAACTAGTAAATGTATCTTCTACAATAGATTTCAACATTGAGGAAAATTTTATGTTTTGTGTGTGATGTTGGGTCTTTATCTGTGATAAAAAGTATTTTATAGAGTACATATAAAATTTCTTTACAAATTTTAAAATTTAACATTCTTGAGAAATTTCTTACATACTCGAAGAGTGAAAAAAAATATTATGAAGATTGAATGCTATTTTGATACTTATAGGTGGTTAATCATTTAGGTTTGAGAAAAGTGAAACCATTTTTGGATATCTTGAGTAGGAATACTCAACCGAAGGGGGGAAATCCTCAAACCCACCATCAAATGAATTGTGCATTCCTAGATCTGAATAAATGTATGGACTTATATAGATTTTATCTAATTAAAAGTATTATCCTTGTAAAAACCTCTCAATCTAAAGAATTTTATGTTGAAGCTTAATAAAATTTGTTCTTTAAATAATTAGAGAATTATACCCATTGGTAAGGGATACTACCACCAAGTCTTTTAATCAGAAGCTTAGTGATCCTTGGCCTGGGAATCTTACTATTATAGCCTAAATCTTGGCATAGTAAGAATCTCATAATAGAGGATGAATTTTAATCCTCATCATCAGAATCCACCAATTATAAAATTTGGGTAAGGATTCATGAAATTATATAGGTTTTAGGGAACCCTCAAATACAAAAGGACATAGTATCCTACATTAGAACCCCTCTCAAATTGGAAGAAAACACTATTCATGGCGGGATGGGATACTATGGAAGGATTCTTATAGATGTAGATCACCTCAATCCTCTTCCAAAAATATGTTCCCTAATTAAAAATTGTGATAAAATTTGTGATTTATTTTTAATATGAGAAAAATATAGCTTTATTTTATCATAGTAAATTTTTGGGATTTTTTTTAGATTGTAATCCAAAAAACTAGATGCTCACAAAAATAATTCCTAAGAAGTATATCACGAAGGATAATGGAAGAACATCCAAAAAATAAAATAAGATTTCATCTAATTATAAATTGGGAACCTATAGTGATAAGGGAAATGGTTTATAATATGGTGATTAAGGAATGGTTCTCCTAGTGTATTCAGATGAGGTGGCTCGGAAATCCATATTTAATATTGGACCTTCTATAGATAAAGGAATGTCTATTGATAAATAATATCACCTGGATGTTGGGGGATCAAATATGGGAACTCCTAAATATAATCTTTATATAATGGATACTTTTATATCTAGAGAGAATTTGTGTATCTTAGATGAGGAGGAAGAGGAGATTCTACATAACCAAGGGGCTATAAGAAATAAAGGGAAACCTCTATATAATACAACTCTAATTCAGGGAGGACCGAGTATTTCTTCTTTTATAGAACCTACAAATTATATTATAATCCATTCATGTCGTAGGACTTCTTCCTTGGATACATCCCTAGATAATCAACAATAGCCTAAGTAAATAAGTCCCCAAAAGAAACAAGATGCTAAAAAAGGTAAATCGAAAAGATATTATACCTACAGGAATCCATCTCGGGATGGAAGAAAATAAAAAACCAAGAATGGTAATCAATGAATATTCATTTTTGGAATTTAATGGGTATGACAAACATAGATACCTCTTACACTCTTAATAGTTTCATTACTAACCATTATCCTTTGATAATTTCACATTTTGAACTCAAATCTTGTTTGAACCAGTTCAAAAGAATTTGTTTTAGCTTTTAGGGTTATGAGGTTTTTAGGACAATCCAATATTCATTTGCTATGGAAACCATCCAGGTATTAGTTTTTATAAAGGTTTCTAGGTTCAAACGTTTTACAAGAGTCAACAAATTCTTATTATTGGGATGATTATTGATGTAATTAACCACTTTTTCTCTAAAATTTATTCCCTTAGTAACTATCATGGTAGAATGGTCTTCTAGGAGAATATTTGTAATATCAAACAAATCATCCAAGAGCCTTGAATATTAACAGGTTATTTCATTGTAATTTTTTGATTTCATGAAATAAGTGGGGGAATAATTTCTCTATTTGATAGTAGGGAATTGAATGAATGAATGGATTTAAATAACATGGTGCAAATTAAATTTCATGAGGATGAATTTACTTGGTATAGGTGTTATCTCAATAGGATTGTGTCTATCAATCTATAAATAGGATTTGTTAATTACAATTCCTATGACAAACAGTAGGAGATGCACTCTAGGACTCTTATAAAGATCAATTATCATCACCATCCCATCCTGAAAAATATAACGACCCACACTTTACATACATTGTTAATACTTCAAAATTGAAGCACACTTATTACAACATATGACAAAACCACAAAGGACCGTATAGGTATAGTGTCTTTAGAAACTGGGAAACATAAACAACTGGTTCATAAATCTTCTATAGTGTCTCCCATTTATTTCATCATATCTAGGGTCCCTTTTAGCATATTCTACTTAATATCCATCTTCCTGACCTGGGGAAAAGAAAACATAAAAGGGTGAGCTCAAATGCTCAGCAAGGGAAAATAAAGGAAATAAAAATCATATCATATCTTTATGAAAATCAAAACCTGCAAAAGAGATCATAATATCTTAACATGGAATAAATAATAGAAGTGAAAATGAGATCCCCATAATCATAACATAAAACTTGAAACTTTGTGGCATGAACACATAATCATGGAAAATCATTTCTTGTTAGTCATGACTCATTGCCAAGACTATCTTAGTGGACAAAGTCCCTTTCTGAACCGAGTTCACTCCTCGTTTCAGTCCTGTATCACTGAACCGAAATAGCCTTCCGTTACAGCCATGTCTATCTCATGAGATATAAAATCATTACCCAATGCATTGGAGGGAGATATAGGTCCCACCCATCTTATAATGAATCCTTTCTTATGTGTGCCACATAATCATAAAACATACATCATCGCATAACAAATGTAACAAAAATGGGATTCTTGAAACATCATGACATCATAAATCAATTCATATAAGATAAAGGAATTCATAAACATAATTCCATCACAACATAGTCAAATCAATGTAAAAATATGGATAGAAACAGAACTCTTTATTATCTTAGATGGAAAATAATTTTGATAAAACACTTGAATTGAATTCTTGAGGAAAATATCCTTTCTTCTTCAAAATCAATTTCTTTTCACAAAACATCATGCAATTTTAAAAGAAAGAGATTTTATTGAAAATAGTCATGAAATCTTTTAGAGGAAGCTTCATGAAAATAAGGCTTTATAAAACAGTAGAAATCCGTTCGTGCCGTATAAGTTAAAAAAAACATTCTTCGTACTTTTGTCGGAAAAGTCAAAAAAAACCTCGTACGAAAAACGTCAAAATATTCCTTTCATACGTATTACTAAAAACTCACCGAAGGGT
Source organism: Viscum album (assembly GCA_963277665.1). Classification (NCBI taxonomy): domain Eukaryota; kingdom Viridiplantae; phylum Streptophyta; class Magnoliopsida; order Santalales; family Viscaceae; genus Viscum; species Viscum album. The sequence goes on along the minus strand of OY728137.1, from coordinate 281,606,061 downwards.
AAAAATGGATTTAAACAATTTTAGGTGGATGGAAATAATATTACATATTGATAAAACATGGATGTGGATGATAAAATACACCCCAATAAATACTTACGAATAAACAATCTCGGATAAAAATGAGATTGTGATATTTCCTTTACCTTAGGTCCGATTTGCTTTGTTTGTGTCCGAATCTCCTGTATAATGGTTTAAATAATGTTATTGACTTATTCCAGAATCATACATATTGATATGAGATCATATATGGTCATATTATTAGCTTCTTGTTAGTAATATTTCATTGTTACTTGTTACTCGGGTCTTTATAACTTTTTGTTCTTATGCGTGTTTTGTCGAATAAATTCTTATTCTTATCTTTAGGTTATAGATAATTCATTTCCAGAATGGTATTAGTGTAGTATATACCATATTCAATCATTCAATTCATTTATATAATCATTATGAAATGAAGATCATGTAGAACGAGTCGCATCACATCGTGGAGACGGTATTCCGTATGTACGCACGAGTGATGATATCGTTCCTATGATCGTGGAATTGTATTGGAGTATATATATATATTATTTCAGTATCAATATTACTTAATAATAATCATATATAGTTACTCATTACACCATTATACCCATCCTTGTAAGGTGATGGTGGAAAATAGATTACACCACGGCGTGGAGACGGTATTCCGTACGTACGCACGCGCGGTGATTTCATTTTTCCGTAGGATGGATAGAAGGTGAATTAGGGTTGTTTCATATTTATAATAACATATCAGTATGTAAGTAATACTGATGTTATTACTTTATCATGAAACAACTAAAGAAAAAGAAGTTGAAGAAGAAAGAAATTGAAAAGATCGGTAATGGATATTACCTCTTCTTTGGAACGCCTCTTTGAATCCTCCACTTAAGGAACTAAGATTGGTCTTTGGAGAAGACCAGGACCTCTAGGATTATTCTAGGGAAGTGGAGAGGAGAAAATGGCAGGGGTTTTCCGAGCTTGAGTGCTCAAATTGGTGTGAGGAGGAGGGGGAGGAGGTGCCCTTTTATAAGGGAGGAGAGGGGCACCTTAGGAATATCTCAAAATATTATTTTATATTAAAGTCAAAATCGGTTTATAATGGTTCCAAAGGGTCTTATTTCGAAGCTAAAGTTGGGATGGGTCGAAATCCTATCAACCAATAGGATTTAGACAAGTTTAGGGTATTATTTTAACCTTATCAATTAGATTTAACTCTAAGTTAATTAATTTAACTTTTACCGTGTCTTTTTGTTTTCTTTCACTATATGGTTAATACACTTACTATAACATGCCAAACGAACCCCAAATTGTTTATTATTAATATATATATCCTTATCTAAGTCATTTGGCCGAACCTTAGATTTTTAGGAATAAAATGACAATTAATAATATAATATTTGATTTAAAAACTATTTTGTGTCAATTTTGAAACTATTTGATATATGATTTTTTTGAAAGTCATAACAGAATTATATGTTCGAAAAAAGTTGATTAAATCAATACTAATATATCATAGTAACCTAGAAAATTAGTGTAATTCATAAAAAGTCTCAAATTACATTTATTTTGGTATTTATATTATCAATTTTGTCAATATTTCATTTATAAGATAATTACTGCATCATCTTTGTGTCATAAATAAATTAAATTATTTTATGTCTAAAAATTACAAATAAAATACCATCATGTAGGAAATCTTTTTATCTTTCTAATGAATATTTAAAATCGAATTTATCTTATGTATAACCCTATATTAAAAATGATTTACTTATTAAACTTTGATTTTAACTATTTTAACCCTTCTTTAAATAAATTAATAATAAATGTCCTAATCTAATCCAAGTGGGCCTAAATGGTCATATTTTATTCCTAAGTTTGTTTTTGGTCGAATTACACTTGTCCAATAGAATTAGGACATGTGTTAGGGTAATATTAATATCATATTTACCCTTAGTTACCCTATTTACTATTAACCGCGGTAAAAATAGTAAAAAGTTACTATTCACCAAAAAATTATTTTCATCTCGTTGAACCACATTTTAGTCCTTGATATTAACCGTGTCTCTCGGATTTTTGAAATTCCATTCACAGAAGCGGTAAAATTAAGTTTTATGCAAAATTCAGTTTTTAACCTACCACTTAGTGGTTTCACTATTCATCAAAAATTGAAAGTTTTCAGAAAAATACCAAAATTTCACCCTAGGTAATTTCGATATTCTGTGTCCAAAAATGAAGTCCATTTTGAAAAATAAAATTTATAAAATTTCAAAAAGTGGTTATTACTATTCATAACGACTAGTTTTAATAGCATATTGTTGTTTAGTGAAACTCGGTATTGCGTACGACGCAAGCTATCGAGGAAGGTCGCGATTGCGTGTAAAGCAAGCCAAGCAAGTTTTGTGTAGAAAAAGATTCCTTTGATGATTTATATAACATAAAAGTCTCGGGTGTTACATTCTACCCCCCTTAAAAAGAATTTCGCCCTCGAAATTTGTCACTTTGCAACAAACAAATGAGGATACTTCTCCCTCATCATATCCTCAAGCTCCCATGTAGCTTCTTCAAGTTGGTGGTTTTTCCATAAAACTTTCACCAAGCGAGTGGTCTCGTTTCGTAGGACTTTTTCGCTACGATCCAGAATCTCTATCGGCTGTTCTTCATAAGAAAGATCTTGCTCCAGTGGTACAACTTCTGAGCTGAGTACATGTGAAGGATCTGGTATGTACTTTCTCAGGAGAGATACATGGAACACATCGTGAAATTGAGAGAGATTCGGTGGAAGCGCCAATCGGTAAGCTACCTTCCCAACATGATCCAGTATTTCAAAAGGACCGATATATCTAGGGCTCAACTTCCCCTTCTTTCCAAATCTCATAACCCTCTTCCAGGGAGATATTCGTAAGAACACTTTATCACCCACTTCAAACTCTAGGTCTTTTCTTCGGTTGTCGGCATAACTTTTCTGTCGACTCTGAGCTGCTCTTATGTGTTGTTGAATAGATCTGACCTTTTCTGCCATTTCATCAACGAGATCAGGTCCTAATAGCTTTCTTTCCCCAACTTCATCCCAGCAAGTTGGAGTCCTGCATTTCTTTCCATAGAGAGCTTCATAAGGAGCCATCTGAATACTGGAATGAAAGCTATTATTATAAGAAAATTCCACCAAAGGTAGGTGTTGATCCCAACCTCCTTTGAAATCCATAGAGCAAGCTCTCAACATATCTTCTAGGGTTTGAATTGTTCTCTCAGACTGACCGTATGTCTGGGGATGATAAGAAGTGCTGAAACTCAACTCTGTATCCAGAGTATGCTGAAGACTTCACCAGAACTTCGAGGTCAATCTCGGATCTCGATCATATATAATAGAAAGTGGTACTCCATGCAATCTTACCACTTCCTTTATATATATCCTGGCAAGCTGATCTAGAGAGAAATCCTCTCTAATAGCAATGAAGTGTGCAGACTTTGTAAGACGATCAACTATGACCCAGATAGCATTATTGCCTTTGGATGTTTTAGGAAGTCCTGTGACAAAGTCCATAGTGATGTTTTCCCATTTCCATTCGGGTATGGGTAATGGTTGTAACATCCCCTTAGACTTCTGTCTCTCAGCTTTAACTTGTTGACAAACCAAGCATCGAGAGACATATTCAGCAACATCTCTTTTCATGCCATCCCACCAGAAGTACTCTTTTAGGTCCCTATACATCTTCGTGCTTCCAGGATGAATAGAGAATGAAGAACTATGAGCCTCATCCAGCAGCTCTTTCTTTAATTCGGGGATGGGAGGAATGCAAACCCGATTCTTGAACTTTATTATCCCATCACAATCAAGGTTGAATTCAGGAACATTTCTCACCTTCTTTTGTAACTCGACATCTTCTTTCTGTGCCTCTTTAATCTTCACATGTATAGATGGTTGAACATTCATTTGAGAAAGATAAGATTTTTCCCCTTCCATTATAATTCCAAGATCCATCCTTTGTAAATCCATAAATATTGGATCTTTTGTGATCCTCATCATGGATAAACTAGCATGGTCTTGTCGACTTAATGCATCTGCCACCTTGTTTGCTTTCCCAGGGTGGTAATGGATTGAGCAGTTATAATCCTTAATCAGCTCCAACCATCTTCTTTGGCGCATATTCAGCTCCTTTTGTGTGAAAATATACTTTAAAATTTTATGATCAGTATAAATATCACACCTTTCACCATAAAGGTAATGCCTCCAAATCTTTAATGCAAATATTACCGCAGCCAACTCCAAATCATGTGTTGGGTAATTTTGCTCATGGATTTTCAACTGTCGTGAGGCATAAGCTATCACCATATCATTTTGCATAAGAACACACCCCAATCCCTTCTTGGATGCATCACTGTAGATTACAAACCTTTCTCCACTACAAGGCAGTGTGAGCACAGGTGCACTGGATAACCTTCTTTTCAACTCCTTGAAATTCTCTTCACATTCTTCTGTCCAGAAAAACTTAACTCCTTTCCGAGTCAACTTGGTGAGTGGATTAGATAATCGTGAAAAATCTTTTACAAAACGTCGATAATATCCAGCCAAACCAAGAAAACTTCGGATCTCAGTTACTGTTGTTGGTCTTGACCATCTTTCCATAACCTCTGTTTTTGCTGGATCCACAGATATCCCCTCTTTTGAGATTATGTGACCCAAAAATGCAACTTTTTGAAGCCAAAATTCACACTTGGTAAATTTGGCATAAAGCTTCTCCTTTCTCATGGTCTTCAATATAATTCTCAAGTGATCTTCATGCTCTTCCTTGCTCTTTGAATAGACAAGAATATCGTCTATAAAGACTACCACAAATTGATCAAGATAGTCTCTAAAGACTCTATTCATTAGATCCATGAAGATAGCAGGGGCATTAGTAAGACCAAATGGCATCACTATAAATTCATAGTGTCCATACCTTGTACGGAAAGCCGTCTTTGGTATATCCTCCCTTTTGACCCTTAATTGATGATACCCTGAATGAATATCAATCTTGGAAAAGTATTGAGCTCCGCGTAGTTGGTCAAATAAGTCATCAATGCGTGGGATAGGATATTTGTTCTTGATAGTGATCTTGTTAAGTTCTCGATAATCAATGCAGAGTCTCATTGATCCATCTTTCTTCTTAACAAATAGAACAGGTGCTCCCCAAGGTGACGCACTAGGGCGTATGAATCCCTTATCAAGATTCTCTTGGAGTTGCTTCTTCAATTCCTGCAACTCAATTGGGGCCATTCTATAAGGTGTCTTTGAAATAGGCAAAGCACCCGGTACGAGTTCTATTGAAAACTCAACTTCACGATTTGGTGGAAGACCCGGTAATTCCTCCGGAAAGACATCATCAAACTCCCGTACAATGGGCATATTCTTAATCGTGAGTTTCTCACCAACTATTTGAGATAACTAACCTTCATTTAGTGGAATCAATACCCATAAGATGGAAGAAATTTCCACTGGAAGGTTATGTTCATCCTTGCATTGATAGACGATCGTAGGTTGATCTGGAATATGAAATGTGACTTCCCTTCTTTGGCAATTGATATGAGCTCCATGTAGAGAAAGCCAATCCATGCCAAGAATCACATCAAATTCCACTAAAGGAAGGATCACAAGATTTGCAGGAAGCACTTTCCCACAAACTTCGATCGGAGAAGAATTATAAACTTCTGATGCGATTGATGTGCCATTAGGTGTTGTCACAGCTAACTCAACATCTAATTGTTGAGGTAATACGGTGATACCCTTAGAAAATTTTTCAGAAATAAAAGAGTGGGTGGATCCAGAATCAAATAAAACATTTGCTACTTTAGAGTGGATGGTAAGTGTACCTTTCACCACATCGTTATCGTACTCCACATCGCTGATAGAAATTGCATGTGACTTTCCTTTGTCTTTAGCCTTAAGAGTTTGTTGACGTCGACCATCATCATCAACCCTTGGATTTGGGCATTGATTGGCATAATGCCCCATCTCCTTGCACTTGAAACATTGAAGTGTAGTAGGTTCATTCTGTGTATCCCTTCTTTTGTTTGCATCATTAGACATCCTCTTCCCATTATCACGGCATTCAAATGCCCGATGACCTTCCTTTTCCACATTTAAAACATTTACTTGTCCCTTTAAGACAACTCCCTCCATGTTTCTTTCCACACTTTGAGCATAAGGGAAAGTTCATCTTCTTTTCCGTGTGCTCTTTCGATTTTTCTTTGAATTCCATCTTCCTCTTCTTATCAAACCCATGTGACTGATGGGTTACTCCAATCTCCATCTCGACTTTGAGATCACATCGAACGATTTCCTCGTAGCTATTGAAGTCCCTTATGGCTAACACCCTTCGAAGACTTGGTTTTAAGCCACTAAAGAATCGATCGATCTTACTCTCAGGTTGGATAATAATACCAGAAGCGTACCTTGCAAGTCTTGTAAAATTTGATTCATAGGTACTAACAGATTAATCATCCCTTTGCTTCAGTTCAAGGAACTCTTTCTCCATCTTTGTTCGGAGAATACGAGGGAAGTAGTTATTGAAAAATAAGTTCTTGAACTCGTCCCATTCCATAGACTCAATTTCATCCCTTTGCCTCGTATTCTTAACAAGATTCCACCATTGATCCGCATCTCCTTCCAAACGATACACTGCTAGGATGACTTTATCATGCTCAGAACATTGAAGAACTGAAAATATCTTTTCAGTAGTACTAATCCATTGTTCAGCAACTAATGGATCAGTAGACCCGCTGAAATATGGTGGACGCTGCCTCATGAAGGATTCAACAGAATGTTGCTCCCTCCTTTGTTCGTTTGGAAATCCTGCATGATTCATAGCTTGAGAAAGTTGTGTGAGCATGGCTACAAGATTTTGCATTCCATCTCCCATATCGTTTGGTTGCTCAGGGGGACAATCATTGCATTGCCCATCGCATTCCGCATTAACACGGTTCCTTCGGGTTCCAGCCATTGACTAAAACCAAGAAGAATAGTGTGAGCAACAATAATTATAATAGGAAACCACATAATTCAAGAAAAAAAAATTTCATGCTTATGGTCTTATCCTAGGTTATTCATGGCCATTTCTAAGATTGTGTTCTATGCTTAGACTTATCCTTAGGGTTCTTACTAAGGATTTCACATCCTAGTTTCCAAAGGTTGACTATACCTTTCCTCTGATACCAACTATAACGACCCACACTTTACATACATTGTTAATACTTCAAAATTGAAGCACACTTATTACAACATATGACAAAACCACAAAGGACCGTATAGGTATAGTGTCTTGAGAAACTGGGAAACATAAACAACTGGTTCATAAATCTTCTATAGTGTCTCCCATTTGTTTCATCATATCTAGGGTCCCTTTTAGCATATTCTACTTAATATCCATCTTCCTGACCTGGGGAAAAGAAAACATAAAAGGGTGAGCTCAAATGCTCAGCAAGGGCAAATAAAGGAAATAAAAATCATATCATATCTTTATGAAAATCAAAACCTGCAAAAGAGATCATAAAATCTTAACATAGAATAAATCATAGAAGTGAAAATGAGATCCCTATAATCATAACATAAAACTTGAAACATTGTGGCATGCACACATAATCATGAAAAATCATTTCTTGTTAGTCATGACTCATTTCCAAGACTATCTTAGTGGACAAAGTCCCTTTCTGAACCGAGTTCACTCCTCGTTTCAGTCCTGTATCACTGAACCGAAATAGCCTTCCGTTCCAGCCATGTCTATCTCATGAGATATAAAATCATTACCCAATGCATTGGAGGGAGATATAGGTCCCACCCATCTTATAATGAATCCTTTCTTATGTGTGCCACATAATCATAAAACATACATCATCGCATAACAAATGTAACAAAAATGGGATTCTTGAAACATCATGACATCATAAATCAATTCATATAAGATAAAGGAATTCATAAACATAATTCCATCACAACATAGTCAAATCAATGTAAAAATATGGATATAAACAGAACTCTTTATTATCTTATATGGAAAATAATTTTGATAAAACACTTGAATTGAATTCTTGAGGAAAATATCCTTTCTTCTTCAAAATCAATTTCTTTTCACAAAACATCATGCAATTTTAAAAGAAAGAGATTTTATTGAAAATAGTCATGAAATATTTTAGAGGAAGCTTCATGAAAATAAGGCTTTATAAAACAGTAGAAATCCGTTCGTGCCGTATAAGTTAAAAAAACATTCTTCGTACTTTTGTCGGAAAAGTCAAAAAGTACCTCGTACGAAAAACGACAAAATATTCCTTTCATACGTATTACTAAAAACTCACCGAAGGATAAAAATGGATTTAAACAATTTTAGGTGGATGGAAATAATATTACATATTGATAAAACATGGATGTGGATGATAAAATACACCCCAGTAAATACTTACGAATAAACAATCTCGGATAAAAATGAGATTGTGATATTTCCTTTACCTTAGGTCCGATTTGCTTTTTTCGTGTCCGAAGCTCCTGTATAATGGTTTAAATAATGTTATTGACTTATTCCAGAATCATACATATTTATATGAGATCATATATGGTCATATTATTAGCTTCTTGTTAGTAATATTTCATTGTTACTTGTTACTCGGGTCTTTATAACTTTTTGTTCTTATGCGTGTTTTGTCGAATAAATTCTTATTCTTATCTTTAGGTTATAGATAATTCATTTCCAGAATGGTATTAGTGTAGTATATACCATATTCATTCATTCAATTCATTTATATAATCATTATGAAATGAAGATCATGTAGAACGAGTCGCATCACATCGTGGAGACGGTATTCCGTACGTACGCACGAGTGATGATATCGTTCCTATGATCGTGGAATTGTATTGGAGTATATATATATATTATTTCAGTATCAATATTACTTAATAATAATCATATATAGTTACTCATTAAACCATTATACCCATCCTTGTAAGGTGATGGTGGAAAATAGATTACACCACGGCGTGGAGACGGTATTCCGTACGTACGCACGCGCGGTGATTTCATTTTTCCGTAGGATGCATAGAAGGTGAATTAGGGTTGTTTAATATTTATAATAACATATCAGTATGTAAGTAATACTGATGTTATTACTTTATCATGAAACAACTAAAGAAGAAGAAGTTGAAGAAGAAAGAAATTGAAAAGATCGGTAATGGATATTACCTCTTCTTTGGAACGCCTCTTTGAATCCTCCACTTAAGGAACTAAGATTGGTCTTTGGAGAAGACCAGGACCTCTAGGATTATTCTAGGGAAGTGGAGAGGAGAAAATGCCAGGGGTTTGCCGAGCTTGAGTTCTCAAATTGGTGTGAGGAGGAGGGGGAGGAGGTTCCCTTTTATAAGGGAGGAGAGGGGCACCTTAGGAATATCTCAAAATATTATTTTATATTAAAGTCAAAATCGGTTTATAATGGTTCCAAAGGGTCTTATTTAGAAGCTAAAGTGGGGATGGGTCGAAATCCTATCAACCAATAGGATTTAGACAAGTTTAGGGTATTATTTTAACCTTATCAATTAGATTTAACTCTAAGTTAATTAATTTAACTTTTACCGTGTCTTTTTGTTTTCTTTCACTATATGGTTAATACACTTACTATAACATGCCAAACGAACCCCAAATTGTTTATTATTAATATATATATCCTTATCTAAGTCATTTGGCCGAACCTTAGATTTTTAGGAATAAAATAACAATTAATAATATAATATTTGATTTAAAAACTATTTTGTGTCAATTTTGACACTATTTGATATATGATTTTTGTGAAAGTTATAACAGAATTATATGTTCGAACCAAGTTGATTAAATCACTACTAATATATCATAGTAACCTAGAAAATTAGTGTAATGCATAAAAAGTCTCAAATTACATTTATTTTGGTATTTATATTATCAATTTTGTCAATATTTCATTAATAAGATAATTACTGCATCATCTTTGTGTCATAAATAAATTAAATTATTTTAAGTCTAAAAATTACAAATAAAATACCATCATGTAGGAAATCGTTTTAGCTTTCTAATGAATATTTACAATCGAATTTATCTTATGTATAACCCTATATTAAAAATGATTTACTTATTAAACTTTGATTTTAACTATTTTAACCCTTCTTTAAATAAATTAATAATAAATGTCCTAATCTAATCCAAGTGGGCCTAAATGGTCATATTTTATTCCTAAGTTTGTTTTTGGTCGAATTACACTTGTCCAATAGAATTAGGACATGTGTTAGGGTAATATTAATATCATATTTACCCTTAGTTACCCTATTTACTATTAGCCGCGGTAAAAATAGTAAAAAGTTACTATTCACCAAAAAATTATTTTCATCTCATTGAACCACATTTTAGTCCTTGATATTAACCGTGTCTCTCGGATTTTTGAAATTCCATTCACAGAAGCGGTAAAATTAAGTTTTATGCAAAATTCAGTTTTTAACCTACCACTTAGTGGTTTCACTATTCATCAAAAATTGAAAGTTTTCAGAAAAATACCAAAATTTCACCCTAGGCTAATTTCGATATTCTGAGTCCAAAAATGAAGTCCATTTTGAAAAATAAAATTTATAAAATTTCAAAAAGTGGTTATTACTATTCATAACGGCTAGTTTTAATAGCATATTGTTGTTTAGTGAAACTCGGTATTGCGTACGACGCAAGCTATCGAGGAAGGTCGCGATTGCGTGTAAAGCAAGCCAAGCAAGTGTTGTGTAGAAAAAGATTCCTTTGATGATTTATATAACATAAAAGTCTCGGGTGTTACAAAAAATATCATTGATAAAACAAGAGAGATATCTTAAACCATTCAGGTTTCATAATTCCTAAATTAAATATCATGATAATATAAGGATTTTTCAATTGGTGTGGGATACTGCTGAATTCACTGACGATTTGATTGATTGTGTTTCTAATTTGAATGATTTAAAAGTGCACCTGAGATAATAGAGTAAATATTTTTCTAAAATTTATGTATGGAAACATTTTATGCCTATAAATGAGTGTGGAAGGGTTTTAAAATAGTAATAATGAGGGATTTTATGTGCCACATTTCAACAGTGAAGTTAAGACATAATATGAACATAATAAGAAGTTGGATTTAAATAAATAGGTCACAAAGAAAAACATAATAATAAAATGGAAACAATATGGGTATAATAACATTATTCAAAAAAATATATAAGGTTAAAAGAGATTTGAGGTCCATTTTTTACTTGAAGGGTAGTCTTGATGTTATCACTTGAAACAAATGAGATTGGAGATCATATTTTTCGGTTTTATGAGGAGTTGTTTAACATTATCTTGTATTTTAATCCTACTAGTTTCAGATATTTCATTCTTTAAATTACTGATCACTGGACTCATAAAATACTCACATGAAATCCACATCTTATTTAATTCAATCTAGAGACCCTCTCTATTAAATCAAAGTGTTCGCTAGGCCCTGCTTATTTTAATAACTTTTTCGTTCAGGAGTATTGCGCTATCATCCATTTTGATTTATTTAAGATGATTTTTATATATTTTAGAAATGGAATTACCCCCAATGTCCATAAATCTAAATTTATTATTATCATTCCTGAATTTTATTTGGCTGATAACATTAACTTTTTTAGGCTTATTACTATAACCAATTATGTGTATATGATTATGAGAAAAAACATGGAAACCATGATCTCCATAATCATTGGTAAGGTGGAATCTTCTAGTCAGTATGGTTTTTTACATGGGATAAAAATTCAAGATTTCCTTATGATAACTCTTTAATGAATCAACCTTCTCCAGAAACCTTGGAGAGGAGGAAGAATTGTTCTTAAATTGAATATTCATAAGTCATTTGATACTATTAACTGGGGAATTATGGAAGAGTTTCTATATTGATTTTGTTTCAATGGTTCTTTTAATAATATGTTTTTTATGTTTTTTAAAGTTATCATGATTTCTATATTAGTTAGTGGAATCCATTTTTTTCTTGCTTATATAGATTATTACAAGTTGATCCCCTATCTATTATCTTTTTCAGCATAGTTGTATATTATCTTAGTAGGTTCATCATTGACATAGTGTTAAAACGACTCTTAAAGACCATACATATTGGGAGTGGGGTGAAATCCCCATCCCATATGTTTTGTATAGATGAATTAATATTCTTCCTATAGGTGGATATTTAGATCATAAAAGATATTAAAGGTATTTTTGAACACTATAGTTCTATGTCCAATCAACACATCAACTATAATAAATCACACTTCCTTTTTACTTACAATTTCAATGACAGTAAGAGAGTGATTGTCAAAATGATTCTTAAAATCATTGGAGGATATTTTCCATTTATTTACCTAGGAATTCCCCTTTTATGTGTGAGTCCTAAGTATATATTCTTCAAGATGTTTATTGATAAAATAAATATCCAACTAAATTCATGGAATGAAAATTTTCTCTCTTTAGCTAGTAGAATATCCCTTATTAAATTAATTATTATTCCCATGATGGTATTCTCCTTTTTAGTCAATAAATGGTCTATTGGTATGATTAATATTATTAATAAATGTTGTAGGAATTTAATTTGAATAGAATCCATCATTGATAGGATGGAAATAATTTTGAAATGAAACCAATGTTACAATCCTAATCAAGTATGTGGATTTGAGGATTAAAAAATTTCTCTGTTTAATGATGCTTTGAGGGCTCAGTTTCTTTGGAGACTTCTCACTAATGACTCTAACTGTAGTAAATTATTTAAGGGAAGGTTATATAATAGACTTGAATATGATAAACCCAGATATAACCTCTCTTCTGTATGTCCTAAAATCAAGATAATTTACTCCTTTATGATGAAACATAGCTGGTGGATGGTCCCCATGAATACCAATTTTAGCATCTGGAGGGACAAACGGTAACCAGCACCATTGATAGAATATTTCCATGAGAAGTTTTGATACTTTTAAATCAATATTAAAGACTATTTTTATTACCATGGAAAATTTATCAATCTTGAATTATGTTTAATCATAAAAAGTTATGCATTCAAAGGGTACTCTTGTGTGGGGTAAAAAAATACATGTCACTTTAAATATCAATCTCTACTACAAATTTATCTCAGGAGGGTAAATGGGTTATGCTTATTGTATTATTATTTTCTACAGTCCTTGGATACTAACCGATAGATTAATTTTAATTTGGATAAAACTGAAGAAAATAATGTACATGGATGATATTCTTATGAAATATAGGATCATGAAATGAATAATTTTTAGTGTCTTAATGGATGGAGAAGACATCATCTCAAATTTATTTCTTTCACTTCTCTTTTGAAAGGTATGTTTTAGGAACTATTTTAATCTTGTTAGAAGTTTAGTATTTCCATGTTGATGCACCTTAAAGCCTATTGGATAACTGTCATAATTAGAAGGCTTATCCTCCATGAAAAAAATATTCTTAAAACTATGGTTTTTGAAGAACTATATTTAATTTGGTGGATTTGGAACAAAAATAGATTTTAGGTGAATTCTCTTGAGATCAATATGGTAATGAAGAACCTGTTATCAGAGGTCATATTATCTTCCTTAATGAACTCTGGTTTTGGTAGAAATTTTATTATGATGTTCAACTTTTTAATAGGTTGGGAATCAATGGAAACTATTGGATTTATAATGTTTTTATATCTATTTTTGGTAATTACTTATATCATGTTGGATAAAGATAAATATTAATGGTGATTTAAAAGGGAATCTAGGTCCCCCGGGTTTGAGAGGTGTTTTCAAATATTCAAGTGGTTGATTAATCTCTTTCTTCACTAAGGATAGTGGGATGGTGGTGGATAATAAAGTAGGGATGGAGGCAGTCATCATGGAAATTAAAATATCCTGTCATAATGGATGGAAAAAATTTGGTAAGAACTAGACTCATTATTCTTGATATTTTCCATTCATCTTAAGGAAAACTCGCCTTCATTAAGGCATAAAAAAATGTGGCAGGATTTCATGATCTACTATGTGAAAATTGATTTTGTTGTATCTTTTTTTTTGGGTAAGGAAATTTAATTTCTAACAATATTTCCAATATGTGTGAAGATTCAACAGCCTGTAACTAGTTCTTGAATTCTCTAGAGTCGATTGAGGAGTATTTATTCTATGAAATTTGAAAGTAGCTATCTTTTCATTTTATTTAATTTTTATACCTTGAGTTTTCTCTAGGAATCTCTTATTATTATTATTATTATTTGAAAATCCATTTTTGGGGATGTTCTATGAATATAAATTACTTTTTTTGTTCATTTTCAGACTTTTAATTGTTTTTGTGCTTTTAAAATCAAAATTTGAGTAGTCTGTAAAAGAAATATGGGTCATGGTAAAGTCGGGTGTGTTGAAATTGATGGATGAGTTTTTTTATGTTATGTTGAGAAAAAAATTATTTCTTTACCATTCTCATCCATTAGTCTTGGGTGGTGTTATTTAATTGGATACTTATCAAATACTTATGGATTGATTATTGGGTTGTGTGTGTTCTATGAATGGATAAAATAGAACTTTGTAAGTACACTTGAAAACATAAGGAAATTGGTTTAATTTCTCTCAAAAATTTCAAATTGGATCATATTTTTCAAAACTAGAAAACACCATTTCTCTAAATATACAAATTTTAAGGAAAAAATATTTTATTTTTAAATTTATATTTCATGGAGGAAAATGAATTTATAAAATGACTCAATGTGAGTAATTTTATCAGGAATTTCTGAGAATAATTAGAATTTACATATTTTGTATAATTGTTTTCTTAAGGAAAAGAAATGGATTTAGTGTTGGGAGATTCTATGTGGTCTTATTTTTAATTTATTTTCAGGTCATTTTTATAAAATTAAATTATTTTTATGCTTAAATGTGTTTTTAATTATTTAATTTATCACTATTTATTATTATAGGTATGTAAATTATTTTTTTCATTTTGATTGAAAATGTGATTTGACTATTGAAGTTATCATTTCATTAATTAATGGATGAAAAATATTATTACTACTACCTAAGTGCCAAAAAGTACTTGAATTTATCATGAATATATTTTTGGGAACCATTTTTTATGTTTTTGAATGTATTTAATTTTATTTGATAGTGAAGATTTGGGTTGGAATTGATTAATTGAGTTTGGAATCACTTAAGGGTTTTGGATTTTTCTTATGTAGGTTATTTATTTTTCTCTTACATGGATCATATTTATTCTTAAATGAAGGATATATTTTCAATATTTTTTTGAGTCTCATGTATGATACATTTTTTGTAGAAGAAGTTACATAAGTTAGATTTTTTATTAAATAATATATATAATATTTTATAGGAATTTGAGGGTTATGTAATATTCTCAACATTTTAAAATTTAGGAAAATCCGTAGACTCATTTGTGATTAAACTAGGCATAGAAGGTCACATGTATGAATGATTTGAAAATATTAAGGGTCATTTAAGATATTGGAGCTGCTACTCTCACATAACATATTAGATCTACTAATCTCACATAATATGGTGAATAGTTTAAATAAAATATTCTAGAAGTGCTTTAAATACATTGCCTAAGATATTGAAGATAGTATCACATGATATTAACTAATTAATAAAGTAGAACACATAGGATTAAATCACTTAGATTCAGGGTCGTTTGTGAAACCATGTCAGATCAACCATCAACTCGCACGAGATTAAAATTTTCTCATTACAAATTAAACTACTGTGGTGAGTATCCATGTGATATTAACATTAAAAGTTTTATTAGGGAACAGAACTATGTGATATTAGGTTACACTCGATATCATGATGGGATCACTACTGGGGAATAAGTAACACCAAATTAAACATATTAGTGATCCAAATTCATGAAAGTAATTAATTTTAGCTACATAATAATTGAATGGAATTGGGACTGAATTAAAATCATTGATTTTTTAATAAATAAGGTGAACAAAGAAGTTTCATAGAGAAGGTAATGTGATTGAAGGAGATAGAGATAATTAAAATTGAAGTAGGTCAGGGTTGTATAGATATATGGAACCAAATCTATTAGAGAGGTTGTTTGAGTCCATAGGATCTGAAGAGAACACGTAATGATTCCAAAATAAATACATATTTTAAGAACGATTATAGAATAATGAATCAGTAAAAAAGGGACTCATGGATTTAGGGTAGAGATAGAGACTCTCATTCAATAGTGGGTTAGAGATTCCAGATGATAAACAAAGAGCTTTCGATCCTATCAATATATAAGATTTCATTCATCATTCCTTTACTTTAAATTTGATTCTCTTAAGGGTTCCTTGTATATTCTTCATGCTTTTATGAACTTGTAATTTTATGAAAAAACTCGATTAGGGTAAATGGATTTAAATGCTTTATTTTTATTTTTTATCTTATTCATGTCCATATGTTGTTCTATTTAATCTATATCTCGCTTTTTTTATCTTTTCCTTGTCAATAATTAATGAACTAATGGGTGATTATGAATGATAATTTATTCCATCTAGGTGATGTTAATTCATTTAACAATTACATATTGATATATTATGATGGAGAATTATGAAGTGAATAGAAATTTGAATTATTATTAAACTTTTATCACCTTTTAATTATTTTTGAGAACTTATTATCACAATACTTCAAGAATTTATGGTTGAAGAGAAACAGAAACTTAACTTAAATTTTTTTAACTGAATTAAATAATCTAGAAAAGGTTGAAGATTATCTTCTTCATTAAAGGATCATCCATTATTTTGGAATTCGAGTTGAAATCTTTAATCCAGTGTGATATTATGGTGTTACCATTGGTTTCTTAATTTATGTTATGGTAAATTAAATGTTACTTATTTACATATTTTTCATATTCATAATCATTTTTTTGTGAAAAAAATTAATTCACCAGTTTAGGTTAATCTGGTATCCTCTATCTCATCCAAAAAATCCACCTTTTCTTATTTCTTCATGTTCTTTAAAAATTATTCTTGTATTATCCTACATGCTTTCACATATTTCATCACTCAATTACCTTCACATAATTTTTTTACTTGTTTTTTTTTTTTTTTTAAAATTTGAATAGTCACCTCTCTCCTTATGGGATTTGACCAATCATTTAACATGATTTTGTTTTCATGCACACTATATCATGGGATTTGGGTTTATTATTGTTTATTCTATGTTGATTAAGTGTAATTTGATCCTTATAAACCCAATAATAGTATCAAAGAATTACCATGTGATTTGATTTTTGAAATCATGTTTGAAATAAATTTTATAGATATCATTTTGAAATTTGTAAGGCCTTCCATAAAATACAACTGACATTTTTTTTATGGCTTGATATATGATATTGGATGTTTGTGGAATATGATATGGGATATCATATCTAGTAACTCAGTTCAACTTCTTCAGATTTTAGGGTGTAATAATGTATAATATTGGTTATAATATGGGGTGATAGAATTGATTATGTTTTTCGAAATAATCTATCAAACTATTAATGTGATATACATCATATAGTAAAAACAATTTCCAACATAGAGAAAATAATACAACGAAACATATCATAGGGTGTGATAGATACAAATCATGGTATTACTCTTACATAGATACCAACCACGTGGGATTACCCTTATGTGGTATCTTGTCATAATTCATGGATTCCTGGTACACTCTTTCACCGTACGCAGGTCCTGGGTAGGGTGTTAATATTATGTGGCCAAGTTTAATCTCATGTGGAGGCCATATCATAAGGGATGGCTTGCTGACGCATGATATTATTCTTATAAAGACCCTTTAAAATCAACTTAATACTAATTTTCCACCTAGGGTTGTTTTAATATTTCTCAAACAAAATTATTATTCATAAAATATGACCAATAGCATTGGGGATGTCGTTAAATATGACTATGAAGGAAAAATGTAATTTTTCTAATTTTCAATATAGAATTGATATAAATGGTATATAAAATGTTCATAAATCAAATATATATATATATGGATATTAATTATAAATGTGTTTATAAATTTATTAATTATAAATTTTTTTATAATTATTTATTTAAATATTTGTAAAACATCTAACAAATAAATACCCATAAATATTAGTTTTTAATATAAAATTACCTTTTAAAAATTATGTGGCACGTATTATAATTTATATTTAAAATTTTTATATGTAAATAATAAGTTCAATTATAAAATTTTTATAAATTAAATAATAAGTCTAAAATATAAATGTTTTTATATTTTAATTATGAAGTATTCTTAATAATTAATTTAAATTGTCCAAATTAAAGGGTTCGTTAAAGAAATTTTTTAAATCACATCAAAATGAGTTTTAATAATTGATTTTATGTAGATTTAAATAATTTTAAATATGAGATATTTATATTATGTAAATTTTCTATATAATAGAATTGGGATAAAACAGGTTTATATTTCATTAATATCATATATTTGAAAATAAATACCATATAAAGGAATGATATGAAGAAGTTCAAATTAGAAAATTAAATATAAAGTTTTTATATTTATTTATTTATATAATTTTTTATATTCAATAATATTTTTCTGGTGGATGTAAAAATCCATTTTTTTGATATGTGGTTGGACCAATTTCAGTCGCAGTAACATCGCCCAAGTATAAAAATATGTTATGTTTTATATTACCTTTAATTTAGCTAGTAATATATTATGGGAATGAATTTAAAGGTTAATTATTATTTATACATATTAGGTGTTTAAGTTATTATGGAATTGATCCCCTCTAAATTCTTTTATTTATTGATATTTTCAAATAACCCACTTTTTGGTTATGTGGTTACCTTAAAACTTCAGTCACCAAATTCGAAAACATCCTAAAGTAAAAAATTTCAAAAATAATCTGTTCGAACAACATAGCCTAATTTTTCTCCACAAATCCCCCAAATAGAAAACCATGCTACATTTTCAAGTTTCAAAAATTAAAATTTCAAAATCCTCAAGCCTAGCATTTAACACTACAGCAACTTTCAATATCAAACTAGAACCACCGGTGACGAACCTCCTCACCGGAAACCAGAAAACCCACTAACATCGCCAATAAACCTGTAGCAGCAAAATGCCAACCACAAAAAACAAAAAAATCAATGCCCCTTGAATGAATATCTACACAATATGAAAACATCCCAAGAAAATGAAAAATCATTATATTAGTATCACCAATAACCTCAAACAAACACCAAGACACATTTAGAAAAAAATCATACACGGATTCCTGAATAAGACACTAATCGAAAAACAAAAAGAGAGGCAGAATCCTATTCTGGTCAAGCCTCCAAGAACCCTATCTCCACTTACAAAACACATCTCAAAGCCTCTTAAAGAAAAACAGGCCTTGAAAGGGAGCCCTGACCAGCTAATACCTTCAACCCCTACATTCAGGCAAGTCAATCGCAATATCCACCAGTAAAATCCCACCAAGCTAGATGCTAAAAATACAATAAGTAACATCACTAATGGTAACAATATATAGAAATTAGCTGATGAATATTGTTCTTGGAACACCATCCACTCCACGCACCTCACTTCCCAAAACCTCTTTGAAGGACGTTGCACCTATCTGATTAGGAGAGGAACTAAAATCTTGAGGTCATAGCAAACAATTAGAAAAATAAGGCCACAATAGAATATCGTTCCATTGTTAGGGAACCAAATGAATCATTTCATCAATATAAAATAACCTCGAACAAATTATATTTATCATATTTTCAATGAAGACGAAGAGGAAGAAAACCCATGGCTTATTTAACCAAATAGAGACT
This sequence comes from Viscum album, assembly GCA_963277665.1. Taxonomy (NCBI): domain Eukaryota; kingdom Viridiplantae; phylum Streptophyta; class Magnoliopsida; order Santalales; family Viscaceae; genus Viscum; species Viscum album. Next base: position 281,586,201 of record OY728137.1, on the reverse strand, counting down.
CAAATATGGATGTGTAGAAATTTATCCACTGATTCCAAATCTCGAGAAATGTAAATTCATGTGAATGGAATAAAAAAGTTGAGAGGAATCCCTAAACAATGAGGGACCATTGGGGGAGGGATGAAGGAGATGCAAGTGGGTTGGAGGGGCATTGATTGATGGTGAGGAAGGGTGAGGCACGGTCACCAATCGATCTTGCCTTCCAAACAAATTGCTCCAACGAAACCAAGAGTGAGATATAAGAGAGATATAACCAGGAAGAGGTCCCCTTATTCTCTTCAATTGATCTCTCCTTGATTAATGTATACATGGGTACAAATACCATAGTATGAACTGATTATTATCTTGGAGGCTAAATCCTTCTCTAGAAAAGTTGGGGTTTTCAATATATCACTCCAAAATTACTCATGTGGTTATAGATGATTCCATATTGTTCTAGCATTAATATTAAATGTTACCATATACCTTACACCTAGGATTAATTTAGATATGTATGAATGTAGTTGGATTTTAATTTATTTCAATAACATAATCTATGAGTTGTGTGAAGAGTTACAAATCAATATGGTTTCAAAATATGGATTGGGAAGAAGGAATAAGATTCCAAGATTAATTATTACAATCATGCATACAAGTTAAGAGAATAACTTGATATAATTTGGTGATATTAAATCTCCTTAAATAGGAGTTATGTTCCTTAAAAATTAAAACTTTTTAATACCTTGATCACCCAACCAGGTAGTTTTACGCCAAAACAAAGTAATCCTAGATTATCTTGTGTTATACTAAAAATTAATAAGGTGGTCCAAAGAGTTAGGTTCATCATTCTTTGAATTTTATTTGGTTTAAAATTAGTTTAGAAACCAAAAGAGTTATGATACAATAGGAATGGTGTTGAGTTTATCTGTATGATGGATTATACAAAGAGATTTTTTTCAACCATACAAGATTCATATATGAAATGATTAACATAATTACCTACCTAAATAGCTACGTGGGGAGGTTTATTCTAAGGTGGGGTAATTTTATTTTGAAATATGTATCTTAACCCACTGATATATATGATGAGTTTAAAAGTGGTCAATATTTTAGTCAGATCACATTTAAGATAAGTCCTTATTAAATGTATATAAAACATCACACTAATCTGATAAAATATTTTTTATAGAAAAAATAGAGTTATTATTATTGAACTTAAATTTAAGATAAATCCTATAAAAGGGCCTTAATATAATTAACTCTATTTATATTTATAAAAATATAAGAATTGTTCTTAAGAATGGAAAGATTCTATATTTTAGAAAAAAACACCTTCCTGAGTAACCAGCTATTAAAGTTGTTCAACGGGGAAATTTAGATGCTTATAATAAGCATATAATTATTCACTTGTGGATTTAATGGAATTAGACGAAATATTACCAAATTAACTTTATTCTCTTCTCATGCAATTAATATGATTCAATTTGTTAATGACATAGTGAGACTAAGGTTTTTAGTAAGGTGTGTTCTGACTATATAATTAAATTTTGTTATCATTGATGGAAATGTTCCAACAGTGTGAATTATTTTAAGAAATGTTTACCCTATTTTATCATAATATTGAGTATTGACAAACTACAGAATGTGATGTCCTGGTTATGTTGTTATTTTGATAGTAAAATTGTAAAAAAGTTTAAATTGGAATAGTTTTAGAGTCTAATAATGTTTATTAATAATATATTTCCTAGGTAATTAAAACCAAAAGGTAAAATAAAAAAATGACTATATTTTTATATTATGGAATTATATAGGTTATGTAAAGGAGTATGGAAACTCTTTATAAATTCCTTATTAGGTGTTGATTTTTAGAAATCCGTTCATTAATTTTTAAGGCAATATAATATCAAATTTATAATTGAAAAATTTTGTATGTGTACTAGAGTTCAAAATCAAGGAAATAATTAGAAAGTATTATATTTTGAATTTGATTGATAAATCCAAGGGTCTCTAAATCAAGGAATTGAATAAAAATGAATTTTTCCATTTCAAATAGATATAAGTAAAGGATGTCTATTTTCATCATATTTATCTTATATGACTAAGATAATTTATTCATTAACATATATTTATTATAAAAAAATATAAAATGATGGATTCAATGCACATAGTTTATGATTCATTTAAATCTATAACATATTTTTAGAATGAGATAAGGATAAAAACGTTTTTCTAGGATAAAGGTATTTGTCCATATTTTTGTTAAAATATGGGAGATATGATCTCGCCAACATTAATAGAATATTTTAAATAATAAGATCTTCTTTTCAGATTATCTATCCAAAAACATAAAAATAATATATATGTTATAGATACAATATTTTATTTATTAAATATTCTCTTTGAATTAAATAAGTATAATTTCATAATGTAAATGAGTTTTTGTATCTTATCATGATACTCTAAAAATAATTTATTTTATTATAGGCTAGTGAGAGTGTGTTTTAGATTTATAAAAATTCAAAGTTAATAAATAAATGATTATCTTAGTTGGTATTCGATGTGAATATCCCTCAGTATCCTAAAAGTGTATAAGGTATGATGGTAAAGAGAAATATGAAGAGTTAAATTTAGTTATTGAATGAAGTTAATATAACTCTATATCCTAAAGGATTTTAGGATGTGTTTGTAAAGAAATAATGTGTTACATTAGTTACCAATGTGATCCCAAGGAAAGTTTGATGGATTATATATAAAAATATAATGATGATTAAATTAGAAGGAGTTTTAAGTGGACAATATGAATTATTAAGGAATTCAACATTAGGAATATAATTCCTATGTCTCTGTATTATTGAAACATTTTTCTTAATATATGTTACTTAGTAAAGAATTTAGTGGGAGGGTTTTATTAGGTGATCAAATTGAGTTATGGTGGGAATTATATATAGAAGTAATTAATTTAAAAAACCCTTGAAAATCCAGCAAACATAAGGCTGATCAGGAATTCTATAATATGTGATGTCTGAAACATGATCTTATATATGGTTTTTTTAAGTATTCTTACAGACGTTTAAGAATATAAAATTTATTGTGTTATACAAAATGAAATTTCTACTTTATTATTATTTCACATTTACTATATATATCATAAATGGAAATGATAATTGACCTCTTAGGGGTATGAATTTTAATCATCCATAACTATTGTTTTTTATGGAGTGTAAAAGTTGGTGATGAAATGTTAAATTTGACAATAGTAAGATTCATGTATCGAGATATATGATATGAAAATGGAGGATAAAGTAGATTTGTTTTCACTAGATGACCCATGAAGTATACCGCATGGAGTTTCATACACTATGAATTTGGTATACTAGGGGAGCATGGTAAATATTTGGATTTATCTAATACCTAAGTTTGTTTATATACCTATCCTGATAAACATTATAATTTTACACTATTCTTATATAATATCTGAAGCTTAGTAAATTAGGGTGTGGTCGGGTATATTGTTGATCATGTTATCATTCAGAGATTAAAAAATATAGAATATATTCTCTCATATGATGTGTATGAAAACTGGGTACTTGATTGAGATATATTGAGGAAGTGCATGGCCATACATAGATATGATATATAGTGTTATTATCTATTCATGTGAGGGGAATATGATGTGCTCGTCTATAAAAGTGAATGACATGTGATGTATTCATCAACCTAGTCTATCAATACTTAAAGAATCAAGAATGTATGAGGGGATATACGGTATTGACATACTCAATGTATCATGGTTAGTCAATGTCTTGGAAAAAATATTATATGAAAATGAATTCTTTCATATGATATAGTCGGTAAACATAGGTTTAGAGATACATGTGCTTGATAGATATCATGCAAGATCCTTTTGTATCATTATTCAAACCAACAATTTGCTGAAGGAAACTATTTTATTACATTTATATATTTCATATTTCATATTTTTTTCAATGATTCAAAGGCTCATGGGGTTTCACATTTTAGTTGCCTGAATTGGGATTTAGTTTGACTCAGTGATCTTCTCTATAAGAGTTTTAGAGTTTATCCAAAAAGATTTTTCAATGGGTATTCACAAGGTATGGAATATAATGTAAGACTCGATAAAATTGATGATAGCTTTCAAAATGTGTTTTGGAATATATCAAAAATGAATTTTTTGATATTACTTCACAAGATATTGTATATTATACAATATAAAGTGAAATAGGACTAAGTCTAAAATATTTATTTAATGTAAGATATTGATGGACATATTCCCTTAAATACTTAAATATATAAATGATATATATATGGAAGATATCATATAAGATTATATGAGATATTATATAGTACAATATCCTTTAATGAAATATGTTTTTTATTATATCATTCCTTATGATATAGATATTTCATAAGGCTCCACTACCATGGAAATATCATAAATCATACTCTATGATTGGTGGGTGGGTAAGTGAAATGTGATATTATTCAAGAATCTTCGTATGAAAGATATCATTTACAAAAATTTTATAACATGAATATAATGGGAGAAATATCTCATCTAATAGGTCAAAAAAGTTATATCCATAATGAATTAACTCATATGTCATAGATGTGTGAGTTAATTCGTTCAAGCTGGTTGAGGTCTATATAAAGAAATAAATTATATTGAGATAGTGTGTGTGTGTGGGTATTTGTGTGTCTGTGTTAGGAAATATAGAATATGTTAAAGTCTCAATTATGATGACTAAAATTATAATCTCTTAAAATTGGATTCATCCAGATGAACATATTAATAACATAAATTCAGTGAAAGCAAGCTAGACTGGAAGTTAGTAATTTTTAGAAACCATGAGTGCAGGTGGTCAGTTTTCTAGATAATGTTATATGGAAGTTAATATGTATTTTTTTAATGTATGTTCCCAATTTTATACTCATAGTTTTATGGAAAATGAATTTCATAATTTTTTTCTTAATGTTGCATGTGGGTAACTTTCAAGTTCACTGGAAGTCAGAAATCATATGCAATATTGATACAGGTAATTTGAGGTTTTCAATATGAATGGTGGATCCTATACAAATATCGGAAGTTGGGGAACTGGTTGAACAATTAATACACAATATAAAGGATGGGGAGGAAAATTCGTACATTTTTTCAGAATACTAGTAATTTTTTATATAATTGGATGAATTTTCTGTAGTCATTTTAATCTTATAATTTTCTATCATAATTGAAAGGGCAGTTGTGTTCTCCCTTGGGAGTAGTGTTAGAGTTTTTTTACCTAGTACCAACTATTTTAAACATTATGGTTAATTTTATATTCATGGTTTTTAATATTAATAAAAATTAACACATCTTTATCATTATTCTATATGAAATTGAATGTGATAATTTCCTATGGTTACTTATCACACTGAAATCTCCCATTAGTTCTTTGTTATAATATGAACCTTCAAGTGCTATGAAATTATTCTTAAATACATGGGAGATGGTTTAATAACATCATATAATGAGACATAGATTCAATATTCCATTTGGAGTATGAGTCTTATAAAACACTAATACTTATTTTCATGAATTTCACGCTTGGTAATCTTTATCAGAGGATATAACATGAAAAAAAACACCGAGAAGTAAATAAAAATGTTTCATGTGTAATTGGATATTCTTATCTACAAATTCATGAATTGGTCCTTAGTCTTAATATTATTATTAATTCATATCAAAAGTTATTTACTTTGATATGTTGTCATATACCATGAATACAGATATTCATGGAAAATTTGGGTATGTTGGGCATATCATGAGTGATAAGGAATTAATTAATAAGTCAAAAAATTATGTTTAACATTTTATTTTAAGGAAATAATATATCTCATGACCTTTTATGGGAATGTAACTAGATTATTAAGTCTATGACCATGGTGGTTATATCAGTAAGTTTATTTCTAAGAATTATAATAAAGAGATTCAATTATTTAGTTTGATGACACATGTAGTGAAACCTACTTGATGAGATATCAAGACAATGGGATTATATTACACAGTGATTGTTTGTATGAGGTTTTCATCATTAAAATATTAATTCCTTTCTATATGGGTTCTTTGACATTTTTTTAGACACTAATATTTAATTTTAGGGAAGATTTACCGAATTACACTCAGAAATGGGTCTAGATGGTCACACACTATGTATCCAGAACCTCGGTTAAAATTTATAAGAATTTAAAATTAGAATATAATATTGTTAACTATATTCAATAAATAATATTTCTTCAGGTTATATTTAACACATATATTCAGTCACTGGTTATTCGAGAGACTAAATATGTGAGTTGATTGATAAATATTTATTTATTCACATGTTTAGAGAATAATATATATTTATGTATTAATGAATAATGCGGTGATATTTATTTATTTAAATATATATTCATTCTTCTAGGTTTGATAAATACTAATGAGGGATGACATACCGAGTTAAGTGTATAGCAGAAATTATATATTAAATATCGTTTAAATAAATATTAATTTATTTATTTAAGAAATGATATTTATTTTACCCACAATTGTTACTCATGAAAAATAAAATAATAATAACATTATTATTATTGTTATACATGATGTTATCTAAGTATTAAGTCATTGGTCAGGGGCCTATTTGGAATTACCAATAATTAGACAAGCTATAAATACCCAATTATATCATTTCTAAGGAAATATGTCATTTCTATCTAGAAAATTATCTCAAACCAAGAGATAATATTCTCTAGAATACTCTCAAGAACCGAGAGTGATAATCATCCTCCTACATCTAAAGTCTCCAAGAGAATATAACTAATCCTTTAAGTCACAAAGGTATTCTTATTGTGATCAATCAAGAATAACACAAATGTTAGAATCATTCATGCTAGTTCTTGAAGATATATATAGTGATGCTATGAGTTTTATGGGGCATGCGTAGATCAACATTAGGGGGATTCTACCCATTAATCCTTTCTCACATATATGGTATAACAAGAAGTGATCAATTAATTTGTTACCAAAGAAATAATTGAAAGCATGGTAATTATTTATCTATATAAATTAATTATAAATTATATATTAAATATATTAGCTTGAATTATTCCAAGGTCACTGACATTTATTTATAAGTATTTATCTGAAGAAGTTGATAAAAAACATCGTTAGAAATGGTACTAACTAATTTTAATGTGCCCCGGAACCGTTATGTGGCATTAAATTAGTAACATATTAATTTATAAGTATTTATTAATCATTGATTGATTTATGCTTTGTTGTTATCTTTTTAATTATAGTTTAATCATTATTTAATTGGAAAGTCAATATATCATGTTCATTCACCTTCATATGAACAATAATGGATGAACAACAATATAATAACATATATAATGGGTTTAGAGAATCTTGATAGACAACACTGTAGAGACCCAAAGCTTTACGTAAATGGACATTACATTAATTTTGAGGAGTACTTTATACATAAAAAAAATAGACACACAAGGACCGTAATAGTTTAGTGTCTTTGGAAACTTGGAACATAATCTTCTAATCGTGGTGAAAGATCTTCAACATCTCCCATAAATATCTTCTCTTTTTTTCTTACCTAAAACCTTTCTTTATATCCTTAGGTCCGATTTGCTTCGTAAGTGTTCGAACCTCCTGTATAATGATTTATATAATTTTATTGACTTATTACGGAATCATATTCATTTTTATGATATCATATATGGTTCACTTATGACTTTATATTACCTGTTCTTTTGTAAATTCCAAGATAAAGAGCATTTTGGGTAAAATCGTTTCATTTGTCGTCCGTGTTTTGACTTGTAATTATTCATATGATTACTTAGATCATGATTACTTAATTCCAGAATATAAAACATAATTTATATATAATATTTATTCATAATATAGATATATATAATAGATCGATAAATGGAAAGAAATACACCGTTCATGGAGACGGTAGGCCGTACGTACGCATTAACGCTGTTTTCATTTCCTTATTGAGTTGAATGGAATTAAGTGAATGACATATACATATATATATATATATATATATATATATATATCCAGAAGCTTCATAGTGTCATATATTTCATTATTATTTCTTATATATAGTTTATAATCATTCTTAAATGGTTAACATGGAGAATGAATCTAATCGCGTCGTGGAGACGGTAGTCCGTACGTACGCACGAGCGATGATATCATTTCCATAATTATTGAATTAAATTGGAGTGGATGATACAATATATCAGAATCAGTATGATGTTATAATAACTATGTATAGTTATTCTTCACACCATTATACCCATCCATGTAAGGTGTTGGTGGAAAAACAGATTACACCACGGCGTGGAGACGGTATTCCGTACGTACGCACGCGCGGTGATTTTTTTCCGTAGGATGGATAAAAGGTGAAATGTGGTTGTTTCATATTTATAATAACATATCAGTATATTAGTGATACTTATGTTATTAAATTATAATGAAACAACTAAAAAATAAGAAGTTGAGAAGAAAGAAGCTTGAAAGAATCGGTAGAAGAAATTACCTCTTCTTCGATACGCCTCTTTAAAACCTCCTCTTAGGGCACTAAGTTTGGTCTTTGAAGTAGACCAGAACCTCTAGGATGTTTCTAGAGAAGTTAAGAAGTTAAATGTTCAGGGTTTGGCCGAGCTTAAAGGCTCAAATTGGTGTGAGGAAGAGAGGGAGGAGGTTCCCTTTTATAAGGAAGGAGAGGGGCACCTTTGGAAATTCTAAAAATATTAATTTATAATAAATTTAACCCCACTTAAAAACCTCCAAAATGACTCATATTCGAATATTAGATGATATAGGGTTGTAATATCATAAAACAATAAAATTTAGACATGTTAGGAATTTATTTTAAACATTATCAACTTGATTTATCCTTATTTAATCAATTTAATTTTATTTGTGGTAATAACATTCTAAATTTTAAATTATAACAAATAATTACTTATTTGTTGGGAATTGTCCATAATTGGATATTTTATAACATTTTATACCTTATAAATTTAAATTTATAATTTTTAAATATTTTTGTGATTTTTAAACAATTTTATAATTTGTTATTTTTATAAAATAACAATAGTGTCAATTTTGACACTATTCATTTATTTGAATGTAAATAAACTATATACAGAAGATGTGTTATAAATAAAATCAATAATAGATTCATAAAAGGTCATATGTATCTAGAAAATTAGTGGAGCGCAATAAATATTTCATATAATATTTTTTTTTTATTTGTAAAACCATTTATTTGGTTTATCTCTTAATAAAATAATTACTACATCATTTTTGTATAATTATTTAATATACTTAGTTTTTGCATAAAAATTAAAAATAAAACTCTATAATGAAGATAAATCTATTACCTTTCACAATAATACTTTTACTCGAATTTATCATCTTAAAATCACATTATGTAAATTGTTATATTTATTAAATTATGAAGGTGACAACTTTGGCATCATTTAAAATAAAATAATATAAGTGTCATAATCGCTTTTATAAGGCTCAAAAAGGTCAAATATTCTACCATTATATGATTATAGTTTAAATTGACATGAAAAATAAGTTTTGGTCAGGTTTTTGTGCATTTTATGGTCACTATTAGTTTAATAAAAACTATATTCTTGATTTTTTACTAGATAAACAATTTCTGCATCACTATTGTGTCATAATTAATGATAATTATTTAATCCTTAAAAATTATAAATAAATTCATATGATGTATATAATTTTATTAGATTTCTAGAGACTACTCATGTTATAAGTTTCACGAAGTTTATCACTAAATTAAAATTATTATACTTATAATATTTAAGAGTGACATATTGTCACTTTCTTTGGTTTTAATAATAATTAAATTATTTTCATGGAAAAAAGTCCATTAAATGAATCTAATCCGACCCTTAGGTGCTATGGGTCGACTTTTAGTCATCCAATAAAATTTTTTCATGTGTTAGGGTAAATTTATAATATTATATTTACCCTTAATTACCCGATTTACCTTTAACTATGGTAAATAAAATTTACCGTAGTTACTATTCATAATTTCCAAAAATAAAAAGTAGCCTATTAACATAATTTGGACCCACTGTTTCCAAATATGGAATCCATTTTTTGAAATTCAATACACAAAAGTTGCATAAATTAAATTAAAATTGATCACATTGTCGAAAGAAAACGGGTTTTTGTTTAAAACATTGCAAAAGATTGAATTGATTTAACCTACGAATTAAAAGTAAACTCAATGATAATGACATACATTATATTAAATGGTAAAAATATATTCTATTTATACTTTATTAACATTCAAAATTATAATTTAAACACATAAATTATTACGATGAAAAAATTTGTTTTTAATTAAAATATACCGTGTTTTTACTATTCATTAAAATATGAAAGTTATCAGAATAACATGCAAATTTTATCCAAGGTAAAATTTTATATCCTTATTCCAAAGAATAATTTTATTTTGTAAAATTGAACTTATAAACATGTCAAAAACTAGATTTAAAGTGGGTGCGTCATCAAAAGGCGGCAAAACTGCATTTTTTGAAAAATACTTATTTTACCCGAAAATTTTATTTTGTTCTTATACCATGTTCTAGAAAATGGGTAAGATGAATAATAATGTTATAAAATTCAAAATTTAGTTAATACTATTCATAACGGCTAGTTCATAATAATATTATAACCATATATCATTATTTTGTGAAACTCGGTATTGCGTACAACACACGCTATCGAGGAAGGTCGTGATTGCGTGTAATGAAAGCCAATTCAGGGTTGCGTGTAGTGAAAGACTCCTTTGTTGTTGCGTATAACAAAATCCAACCATATTTCATTTATACATTTAATATATATATATACACTCAATGTTTCTTAGAATAACTTCTATCAAATGAACTTGAAATTGTGTGGAACACGATCCATGAATTGTGTTGCGTATACTGCAAGATAATACGGTGTTGCGTATAGCACAAGATAATCTTGGTGTAGCATATAACACATGACATCAAATAAATTAAAAAGAATACTTATCATAAAATCTCGGGTTGTTACATTCTACCCCCCTTGAAATGAATTTTTCCCTCGAAATTCGTCGGGGTTATAAATAGGTTACTACTCGAAATTTTATTTAGTAGAAACCCACATCGTAAAAAGGAATACCAAAACTTGGCTTTAAAAACTAAAGTATGAAACGTAACAGTTACCCAAATTAACTCATCACTGGGTTTTCACGTAGGAGAACATATGTGAAAATATGGATATGGAAGAAAAATCTAACCATTATATTCTGATGGAGAGTGGTAGAGAACATGGATATGAAAAAGCCAACAATCACAAAGAAATAGATTTGTGATGATATAAGGTACCATCTGATTCATCAGATATAAGAAAACTTGGACAACATTTTTGGTTTTCAAAATCATTTCCCTAAAGTTGAAAATTTTGAATTAGAAGAAATACGTACTTGATTTTGGTACAATCTCACTGTTGTTCGTGAATTGAACAATTTCCACTTCATCTCTTAAAGAAAGTAAGTTGAATTTGTTATTCGTGAAGTGTTAGTAGATCATGTGATAGAATGATGGGTCATTCCATCTGTCTTAATCAAAAGGTTAGCAATAGTTATATGCATAAGTCCATCTATTTTATATCGTTTCAAAAATGGACATATAATTCATCTATCATAACACTTAATAAAATAAAACTAGTTTATACTAACCAGGGACTTCCTGTAGGCTAGTGGTAGGCGATAAAGGCCAGTCGCACTTTGGTTGTGGGGTCAATTCCCACAGCCTTGTCTGACGCGATGGGTTGTTGATCGTCCTGCAGGTTGTCCTTTTTCTAAAACTACATTACTATAACATCCCATCAATAATATCAAAAATAGTTATACCCTTAAAAAATACTAACTTATGTCCAACATAATCCATTCAAATATTTAGGTATATCTAAAATAATTCAGTCCAAGCTCATAGTATAAAGAAAACGATTACTTGAAGTGTCATCAACCAAGCATGTGAATACCATCATTTATCCCCCATATATCTTGTTGGTCACATTCCAATCATGTGAATACCTTAATCATGTATTATCTTGAAAAATGAAAACCCATTAAACCTTAGTGAAAACATGAATGCAGTTAAAATTTAACATTTTCCACATACCAAAATCCTCAAAATTCTATATACTCAAACAATGATATTACGTAGTCCTTATATCAATCATGAGCTCATGAATACTTTCAAACATTTAATTTTATCCTTATCCCTTCATTATGCGCATATCATCTGCTTTCCAAAATATTTTAATCACTTTTCATGGTTACCGGTACCATAAAATTATTGAAATCCACAATAGACTAAGTTAAAAATATTCTAATACACCCTAAAAGTACCTCAACAACATTATTCTTGAATACCAATACATAAACACTTCAATCCATCCTCTTCAATGATTGTCCTAGAATAAGTCCTTCCTTGATTTAGAAGTAACTTTTTAGGTCAGGGCATTGAGTTGGGTAATGCCCATGTTCTCCACAAATAAGACATTGAACTCCATAATAGTCTATCACTCTATGTCCCTTTTCTCCACACAGATAACATCTTTCCCTCCATTTGAGGTATTCCCCAAGGTTCTTCTTCCCTTCTTTAGAAATCTCAATCTTCCTTTCTTTATGCTCCTCAACATGCGAACATGCATAAAATTCTATCTTCCTCTTATTTGATGAATTAGGCATACCACTAAATTTCATCTTGTTAATCATATATCGCGATGACTGATTTGGCATAATCACAATATCATTCTCTCTAGGCATTACACAATTTTGTTTCTCATAGTCACCAATTTTTCCATTGGATTCAATGTTAACCGAATTCCTTCTGGTTCCCTCTATTGACTAAAACACAAATAGAATTCTGTGAGAGAAAAAATCATACACGGAAAATAACATAATCAAGGGGGGGTACCTTCAACATATAACATCCTAGGTTTAATTATAATATCATTACAAAAATTCTAGGACTATAACCTATAATTATACTTATCCTTAGGGACATCCCTAGACATACCTTAGAAATATCTCTAGGGATCTCACTAAAGTTCTCGCATCCTAGTTTCCAAAGGTTGACTAAACCTTTCCTCTGGTACCAACTGTAACGAACCAAATCTTGACGTACATGGACATTAAATTACTTTTGCAGAATAATTTATACATAAAAAAAATATACACACAAGGACTGTAATAGTTTAGTGTCTTTGGAAACTTGGAACATAATATTCTAATCGTGGTGAAAGATCTTCAATATCTCCCATAAAGATCTTCCCTTTTTTTCTTACCTAAAACCTTTCTTTATATCCTTAGGTATGATTTTCTTCGTAAGTGTACAAACCTCCTGTATAATGATTTAAATAATGTTATTTACTTATTACATAATCATATTCATTGTTATTATATCATATATGGTTCACTTATGACTTTATATTACCCGTTCTTTTGTAAATTCCAAATAAAGAGCGTTTTGGGTAAAATCATTTCATTTGTCATCCGTGTTTTTACTTGTAATTATTCATATGATTACTTATATCATGACTACTAAATTCCAGAATATAAAAAATGATTTATATATAATATATATTCAGAATATACATATATATAATAGATCTATAAATGGAAAGAAATACACCATTCATGGAGACAGAAGGTCGTACGTACACATGAATGTTGTTTTCATTTCCTTATTGAGTTGAATGGAATTAAGTGGATGAAATATATATATATATACATAAATCCATTAGCTTCACAGTGTCATATATTTCATTATTATTGCTTATATATACTTTATAATCATTCTTAAATGGTTAACATGGAGAATGAATCTCATCGCGTCATGGAGACGGTAGTCCGTACGTACGCACGAGCGATGATATCATTTACATAATTATTGAATTAAATTGGAGTGGATGATACTATATATCAGAATCAGTATGATGTTATAATAACTATGTATAGTTATTCTTCACACCATTATACCCATCCATGTAAGGTGTTGGTGGAAAAACAGATTACATCACGGTGTGGAGACGGTATTCCGTACGTACGCACGCGCGGTGATTTTGTTTTCCATAGGATGGATAGAAGGTGAAATGTGGTTGTTTCATATTTATAATAACATATCAGTATATTAGTGATACTGATGTTATTACATTATAATGAAACAACTAAAGAAGAATAAGTTGAATAAGAAAGAATCTTGAAAGAATCGGTAAAGAAATTACCTCTTCTTCGATACGCCTCTTTGAAACCTCCACTTAGGGCACTAAGTTTGGTCTTTGAAGTACACCAGAACCTCTAGGACGTTTCAAGGGAAGTTTATAAGGTAAATTGTCAGATTTTGGACGAGATTATAGGCTCAAATTGGTGTGAGGAAGAGAGGTAGGAGGTTCCCTTTTATAAGGGAGGAGAGGGGCACCTTTGGAAATCTTAAAAAAATTAATTTATAATAAATCTAACCCCACTTAAAAACCTCCAAAAATGACTCATATTAAAATATTAGACTCCATAGTGTTGTAATCTCATCAAACAATAAAATTTAGACATGTTAGAAATTTATTTTAAGCATTATCAACTTGATTTATCCTTATTTAATGAATTTAATTTTATTTGTGGTAATAACATTATATATTTTAAATTATAACAAATAATTACTTATTTTTTGTGAATTGTCAATAATTGGATAATTTATAAACTTTTCTACCTTATAAATTTAAATTTATAATTTTTAAATTTTTTTGTGATTTTTAAACAATTTTATAATATGTTATTTTTATAAAATAACAATAGTGTCAATTTTGACACTATTAAATTATTTGAATTTAAATAAAATATATAAAGAAGATGTAGTCAAACTAAAAGCTTTAATAGATTCATAAAATTTCATATTTATCTAGAAAATTAGTGTAGAACAATAAATAGTTCATATATTATTTATTTTATTATTTTTAAAACCATTTATTTGGTTTATCTCTTAATAAAATAATTACTATATAATTTTTGTATAATTATTTAATATACTTATTTGTTGCATAAAATTAAAAATAAAATCCTATGATGAAGATACATATATTAAATTTCACAATAATACTTTGACTCGAATTTATAATCTTAAAATCACAATATTTAAATTGTTATATTTATTAACTTATGAAGGTGACAACTTTGGCATCATTTAAAATAAAATAATATAAGTGTCATAATCACTTTTATAAGCCTCCAAATGGTCAACTATTATACCATTGGATTATTATGGTTTTCATTTACATGACAAATAAGTTTTGGTCAGGGTTTTGTGCATTTTATGTTCACTATTAGTTTAATAAAAACTATATTCTTGATTTTTCACTAGATAAACAATTTTTGCATCACTATTGTGTCATAATTAATGATAATTATTTAATCCCTAAAAATTATAAATAAATTCATATGATGTAGATAATTTTATTAGAGTTCTGGAGACTACTCATGATCGAAGTTTCATGAAGTTTATCACTAAATTAAAATTATTATACTTGTAATATTTAAGATAGTGACATGTTGTCACTTTCTTTGGTTTTAATAATAATTAAATTATTTTCATGGACAAAAGTCCATTAAATGAATCTAATATGACCCTTAGGTGATATGGGTCGAATTTTAGTCATCCAATATAAATTTTTCATGTGTTAGGGTAATTTTATAATATTATATTTTCCCTTAATTACCTGATTTACCTTTAACTATGGTAAATAAAATTTACCGTAGTTACTATTCACAATTTCTAAAAATAAAAACTAGCCTATTAACATAATTTGGACCCACTGATTCCAAATATGGAATCCATTTTTCAAAATTCAATACACAAAAGTTGCATAAATTAAATTAAAATTAATCCTGTTGTCGAAAGAAAATGGGTTTTTGTTTAAAACATTACAAAATATTGAATTGATTTAACCTACGAATTAAAAGTAAAATCAATGCTAAGGACATAAATTATATTAAATGGTAAAAATAAATTCTATTTATAATTTAAGACCATTCAATATTATAATTTAACCACATAAATTATTACGATGAAAAAAGTTGTTTTTAATTAAAATATAGCGTGTTTTTACTATGCATTAAAATATGAAAGTTATCAGAATAACATGAAAATTTTATCCAAGGTAAAATTTTATATCCTTATTCCAAAGAATAATTTTATTTTGTAAAATTGAACTTATAAACATGTCAAAAACTATATTTAAAGTGGGTGCACTATCAAAAGGCGGCAAAACTGCATTTTTTGAAAAATACTTATTTTACCTGAAAATTTATTTTGTTCTTATACCATGTTCTAGAAAATGTGTAAGATGAATAATAATGTTATAAAATTAAAAATTCAGTTAATACTATTCATAACGGCTAGTTCATAATAATATTATAACCATATATCATTGTTTTGTGAAACCCGGTATTGCGTACAACACACCCTATCGAGGAAGGTCGTGATTGCGTGTAATGAAAGCCAAGTCAGGGTTGCGTGTAGTGCAATAATCCTTTGTTGTTGCATATAACAAAATCCAACCATATTTCATTTATACATTTAATATATATATATATATATATATACACTCAATGTTGCGTAGAATAACTTCTATCAAATGAACTTGAAATTGTTTGTAACACGATCCATGAATTGTGTTGCATATACTGCAAGCTAATACGGTGTTGCGTATAGCACAAGATAATCTTAGTGTAGCATAAAACACATGACATCAAATAAATTAAAAAGAATACTTATCATAAAATCTCGGGGTGTTACAAACACGGGACTATATGGCATGCAACTAAAACATATGCATTGTGTACCCAGATTCACCGCACCAAGATTAGATCATGGAATACATGGATGGTTGTGTGGAGGTTACACGACATCATTACATGTCGTGTGTTGACTGAGACTAGTTGTTACATATTTTTTTCTACTACAGGTCATATATCCCTACATGGTTATCCCCATTAATTTCATAGAAATAGTTTGGTCAAATAAGTGTCTTTTTTCATTACATGATGTGTCAGGACCCAAAGATGAGGAAAACAAACAAAATGATATTGCATAATTTTTAGATGGAATACAAGGAAAGTCACTCATAAATTTCCATTGGGTATATGCACTAAGAACCTAGTAATACATCACAGTTGGATGAAAAAAGTGATACAAAATGTGTAGCTAGAATGTATACTCTATGTAACGTATACTCATTTTCATAGAGTACACTTATATCTATAATGGATGATATCTAATTAATTTAGGTGGAAATTAAACTAGTTATGACCTTAAATTGAACTACATAATGTAAATCCTGCACACACTCCATGTGACATGGTTTAAATAATTTTAAATTCACAATCAACTTCCATGGTAAATTTTCAACTATATTTCATGTATGATTTTCTTACACACAAAGTACTCCACATACATTAATAGTGTTTCACATTGTATAAATTAATGCATGATCATGTGTCATAAATACTAATCTGAGTAATTTTCTATAAAAATTGAACTAAAAAACATGTAATTATGTGAAAAATCATACATGTTACATGTTGTGTGAGTGTGCAGTGCATGGAGAAGACCATACTAGATGTCAGGTAGTTCGTACAAATAAATTTCATGTTTTCTCCAAGTACATGTCATGTACTTAAGTAATTTTAAATAAAATTAATTTGTCAAAATGTTTTAATATTATAGTGTATTTGAATCTCTAATAATATTCTGATAGACACTAAGATAAATAAATAAAATAATTAATTAATTAAAATAATAATTAAATTAATTCATGTTTATTATCTTATTAAATATTTAATTGAAATAAATTATATCCAGTTGTTATGAATTCATATTAATTATATGCAGGGATGAACATGAGCTTGACAGACCTATGTATGAGTTATATTTTATTTAATTTAATTGTAATTACATGCATTTTTTAAGAATATTTTTAAATTAAATTTATGGTTTGCATTCCATATCACACCTATATTATGTAAAGGTCTTCATGTCTACATTTTCTTTTATGCAACCCCTGATTCTAGTTCTCTTCACCTTCATGTGAAGTAATGAATATGTAAAGGTTGGAGCTCCCAGGTGAGAGGAGGTGGTTCTTGTTTATAGGTGATGCAAAAAAAACCATTGAGATATATAGGTTGATATGTTGAATACTATAACTTAAACCATGCTATGGTTTCAGGATTTATTCCCCTAGGGTTAAGGGTTAGTTTAAAATCCACTCAATAAATTGACCATTAGAAAAATCATGATCATTCCACATTAATTTATTTTATTTTATCTCAATTTAAAGATTAATTTTTATGGATTCTTTATCATGATCACATAATTAAATGAATTAAAAATCATGTAAGATAAAATTAAAATAAATTGGATTATGTATAAATTATTTTATTTATACATGGTAAATCACTTGTTTAAAATCAGCATAATAATAACAAGACAGTAAAAGGTTAAAATGTTAAATATTTGGGTGTAAAGATAATAATCCTTCAAATAAAAAATTTATGTTGGTATAACCTTCCATAACTTGACTTAGAATGTAACCAATAGATCAAAGTGTTTATTCTCACCCTTTCTAAGAAACATTATTTTAAATAGGGGTTATAAAAAAGGTTTTGGTTTGAATTAACCAATTTATTATTAGGTATAATGTCCTCCATCTATACAATAAAAATTTTGAGGCAAGTGGTAAGGAAATATAAGTCTGGGATTTTAGGATTGAGGGTCCCACTCAAAAAATCAAAGAGGTTTGAGTTAATATATTTGTAAAGTTACACCTACAAAATAATTTTGTGTAATTAAATAATACCCCTCTTGGGATATGAGAAGGAATATATGGATCCTTGATACTAAAATATAAACATGAAAGGATATTTAAAATCCAATGGTGTGGTCTATTGGATTTTATAAAGTAGTGGGAGATTGATAAATAAAATTTATTAAGTCACATTATTTTTTTAAAAGATTCCATTCTTCTTTGAGGTACATCACTGTATAAAATAAAGGTTTATATACCTAAAATTTTGTTAATGAAATGTTTATTGATTTTATGTAGAGGCTTAGGGGTGTTTTGGGGGTTTGTGGCATGAAATAAGGGATAACGGGGCCATCCAGTGCATGTTTCATAGTTAGTAGTAATTGTGAAACCAAACTATTCTTGGCCAGAGGAGGGGTGCATGGTTTGAAGAAAACCATGCAAGGGGGGAGGAAAAACTATGTGTTATTGGATAGATCCATCTCTCATGGTCATCACACGGTTCATAAAACCATGAAGGATCCCCAGGTAACTGTGTAGCCTGACCCCCTCTTGGGCAGAGGGTGGCGCATGGTTGGCGCACGGTTTGGCCAACCGCGCAACAAAACTATGCACTCCTTAAAAATTGTGATTTAACTATTATTCCCACTTAGGAAATAATTTTTATAACATGGTATTTACCAACATTCTTCCTCCTTCATCCGTAAAGATGAGATAAAATTTCCCAAGCAACCCAAGAATCAATCTCCCCCATTTCTAATCCATTTGGAGTGTCTTTGGTGTCAAATTGATGATCTTGGTGAGTCTATCACTCCAATTACTTATATTTTTTTGGATTATATATTTTATATCATTTAATTTTATTCAAAATCCCTAAAACCGTATTTTTTCAATGTATCATTGTTTGGGGATTCGAGTGGTGTTCGAATCCGGACCAAAGGATAGGTTTAAGCTAGCGTTCATAATCAGAATCGAGGTTGGTGGTCTATAGGTTATATCCCAAAGCCATGATGTCTGGTTTATGTGTATGTGTTTGTACCATGCTGCCTCATTGTTTTGAATTTTAAACCTTTAGTTTTATTTGGTAAATTTGTTGGATAAATGATGAATTGAACCCCTCATGATCCATGTGGGATGGATAGAGGTTTATTAGACCAATTTTGGGGCCACCCATGGGGTGTTCCATTATCCCAAACATAGTAAATCACAATGATAAGAATATAATTAATTTTATATTATGTAAATCCCATGATAAACGTGTTCATATGTTATCATGAATTGTGAATAGACATTAATTTGTAGTTGTGACTAGTTGTTCACATGACATAAGGAGTTTTTTAGAATATTGTGAATGGTAAAATGGTTTAACGTGAATGTGTTGAATAAAATATGGGTTGTAATGGAAATATGTAAATAATTTAGGGAATATAAATTATAATGTGTAAATGGTCTAAGTTTTAATTATGTTCTGTGTGTTAAACAAACTATGACTTGTGAACGAATGTGTATTCAATGAGTATAGTTTCCGAAATGGTATATGTGGTAAATGGTTAAAGAAGCATGCTCACATGGCTTAGTGGTTTGTGGGGTATTTACTTGAGGTTCTATTCCTATGGGTCAAGTTGGACTGAGGTTCTAAACCCACCTCTATAATGCATGATTTATGGAGTCGTATTGATGTTCTATTCCCCTAATGATTTCACTGGGTGAGACTACCTGGACTGAGGCTCCAAGGTAAGTATGATGTAATTGTTGTGAAATGTTTTCCCTAGTGATATAGGGAACATAACTTATAACCTTATTCATATAAGTATACTGGTATATTCTATATTGTAAATAATGAAAAATTATAAACCCATAAACAATGATGAATATGGTTTAAGTGATTGTTGTTAAATAATGGCTACTGGTTTATCACTTTTTTACATTGTTATTAACTTTTGTACATGAATGCACTATCTATTTAGATTATATATTTTATAAATATTGTTGGTGGTGTCGTGTTGAGTTGTACTCACACCATGCTTGGGTCATTGTTGGGTGATCGATTAAATTTCATGGTTTTAGGTCATGATAATGGAAAAATCCATATTCTAGAGTATAGATTTGGGCAAGGTACGTACATGAATGAGAGATTCATACATAGAGTCAAGACCCATTTTGTGGATTATATGATTTATCTTTATTTTTTTTTCCTCACAATTGTAACTATATTACATGACATTGCATATTTATTATTTGGTTGTGGGCTGGTACCCAATTTTGGGAATTGGTAGGAAATAGTTATTATTGTTATTATTAATTTTTTATTATTAATTGCTTATTTTTTTCATAATTTTTTTTTGTGTATTACTCTTATAATGATGGTATATTCTCCCCATGGGGTCCATTAGACCTTAGTTACTAATTGTAGCCTCTGGCATATTGGGAGGCGCTTCTGAGGTCATCTAGAGACATGGCTCGGGGCACTGGTTTAGTGGATCCCAGGTTGGGGATGTTACGAAGTGGTATCAATGAGGTTCATTTCTATTTTATTTCTATTTAGGGATGTTACATATGAGACTGGGATGTGTCGAGTCTTGGAAATGAGCTCGTACATGGGAGTAGATAACCCTTTTACAAGGGAAAACCCAAGCACACATAGTGAGACTGTCATTCTTGATGTGTGTTGTTATAGTTGAATGATACTTCAAGATTGGATGATGAACTTGTTATGTGATGTTACTATTTTAGGATATTTTTCATATGGTCAGAATGGAATAAGTCTCTTCATTCATTCATCATTTTAAGAACCTAGGTATATAGGTGGCATTCATCATGGTAGGAACACACATGGAAGTAGTGTGGGATATGCGGGATAAAATTCATTTCATGTTGTTTGAAAAAAGAATTGAAAGAAGTGGAGTCTAATAAAGAATATAAAAATGGGTAAGAAAAAATAATACGGAATAATTTATAAAGATTAGTACCTAATGAAAGGGTATAAATGGGTTAAAAAAATTGGTTTGGATAAGTTATAAATATGGAATATATATAAAATAGAACTATTTTTATTGAGAAAGTGAAAATAGTAAGATGGGTGTTTAATGAAAATATTTGTAGTTGTGTGACTTATTTTACCCCATGTTTACCATGATGCATGGTATAAATGGATAAGTGTAGTGATAGATGTGTTACTATTTCTATTGGGATTAGTGTGTACAAGATGGCTTTTTATGGCTAGTATAAATCCATCTTTTGTGAAAATTGGCAATGTTCTATATTATATGTTCTAATATGTTTGTTTGGAATTATAGAAAAATTCCACAACAAAGACTTTTACTAGTTTGGAAAAAATAGGATATCTCCATGAATTATCCTCTAGAGGTGGGGAAAGAGACACTAGTGATCCAGGGTAATAGAGGATAGGAGTAGTTCTTTGAGAACTTTGTTTATTTTATGCAGATGATGGAACGGGACTCAAGAAGGGTTGTGCTGAGTATGTTTGAGATGACTAAGGAGATTCATCTGTAACACAATCCAACATTTTCTAGATAGAGTGTACTTGAAGAAGACTTGTTTTGGATAGAGTTCATCCAGATGATTCTTAATCACTTAGATACTCCTCTGAAGAAGAGAGTTAAGTTGGATGCTTACATGTTGTGAGGGCAGGAAAGTGATGGTGAGAAAGTTTGGTTCAAAATGAGCAGATAAAGTGTATGAAGTGGAAGGGTTTCTAGGAAACATTTTTATAACATTTCTATCTAGATAACTTAAGACAGTTGAAGTTGGTAGAGTTTATGAGTTTGACTTTGGGGACTATGACATTGATGGATTATGCTGGTTGCTTCACAGACCAGCAACGCTTTGTTCTGACATTGGTAGGGGATAAGCCAGCTACAGTGGGACATATCTAGAATGGAATTAGGAATGAGATCCAGTATCGTTTATATATATTATTCTTAAATAGGTTTGATGAAATGGTTGATTAGGACCTTATTTCATAAGGAAACCTTGAGGAGGCTTCTATTTGTGGGCATGCAGTTCCATTTGGGTGAACCAATGGTGCGACTTCTGCCTGTAAGAAGTGATATTTTGAGAGTTTTTACTAAGGAAGAGGTATAAAGTGTAGCCAGAAAAGGGAAACATCCTCTTAGGGTAGTGATCAAGTTTTCTTCCATCAGTGTGGTGAGTTAGGATATAAGAAAATTCACTTACCCAACCACCAGTCGAGTGCTGAGTGTACTATAGGATAGGAATTGTATAGAGGTTTTGTAGAAACACTTGACAGTTGGGTGATTATGGAAAGTGAAGACCAGTGAAAAGTGAAAGGGGCCAGTGAACCCATATCAGATAGGTAGTTGAATTTCCACCAATTGTACCAGTTGGGGTAGTGGAGGTGGTTCCCCAAGACAGGGGAATCCCCATCTACCGGGTAGTACAGTTCATGGAACTCAAACCCAAACCCAGGAAAAAGGAATATGTTATCTTTATGTAGTTCAACCTACATCTTGAGGTGGTAAGGTTGGTCGATCAATAGTTTGAGGCACAATACTTGTATCATCCCTTCTTTCTAGTGATTTATTTAATATAGGTGCCTCACATTATTTTATATCTACTCAATTTGTGAGTGTGTTGGGCCGAGCGGTAGAGAATGTGTGCGGGGTTATGTCTATTAAGACCCCATTGGGGGTATGAGAAAAAAATATTGGGAAATTTAAGGAGTGTTCCCTTAAGGTTGGTGGGTACTATTTTTTATGGTATTTTTATATATGATATTTGAGGTTTTGATATAATATTGGGAATGTATTGGTTAGTGATGTACTAATCGAATATTTATTGTTACTATCATAGGGTAACATTCACATCCCTAGAGGGGAATACTTATGTTCATCAAGGGGAATTGGATATCCAAATAGGATGTGTTGGTCCAGTCAGTCAGCAAATGGTGAAACTTATAGCCCTAGTGTCATGTCTTATACTGGATGATGGGGTAGTATGGTAGCTTTTATTTCCTCCTATTGTGAATTAGTTTCATAATGTGTTTCATGAGGACTTATCAAGGATAAAAACCAAGAGAGATAATGAGTTCAAAATAGAGTTGTTTCCAGAAGCAGAACCCGTTTCTACACCCATGTATAGAATGGAACTGTTATACCTCAAAGAACTTTAAACTCCATTTTAGGAATTGGAGAAAAATGGGTTCATTCATTTGAGTACTTTACCTTGAAGATATCTTGTTAATTTTTTCAATAAGTTTGATGGAACATTTCCATTTTTCATCAATTATCAGAAAATGAATCAGATGACAGTTAAGAACCAATACACTCTTCCTCGAATTGATGATCTTTTTTACTAGATGAGGGGTGCTTCAGTGTTCTCTAAAATTGATTAGCGATTAGGGTATCACCATCTAAGGGTGATACCCTTTGATATATTTTGGATTTCCTTTATAATCAGGTATAGTTTATATGAGTTTTTTTCATGTCTTTCGGGTTAATAAATTCACTAGAAGTGTTTATGGCCCTAATGAATAGAATATTTCACCTGTACCTAGATAATTTTTCTATTTTTTTTGTATATGAAATATTAGTGTACCCCAAGACTCATGAAGTTCATTCCAAACATTTTTACATTATCCTAAGTACACTAATAGATAATATGATATACTCTAAGATATCCAAATGTAATTTTTGGATTGACAAGGTGAATTTCTTGGGTCACATAATCTCTAAAGAGGGTGTGGCAATGGACCTAGAGAAAGTGTAGGTCATTATATCTTGGGAACTTCTCAATAATGGTTATGATATTCAATGTTTTCTTGGTTTTTAGGGATACTATAGAGGGTTCTCCAAATAATTATCCATTTTTTAGTGTAACTTTTGGGATTAACCAAGAATGGAATCAAATTTGAATGATTTGGGTCATGTGAGAATGCTTTCTAGGAGATGAAGAAGCAGCTGACTACTGCACCAATTTTGATCCTATCTGAATGGGGTAAAGAGTATACCTTGTTTTGTGATGTATCTAGTTTCAGTCTTGATGAATTGTTAATGAAGAATTATTGGGTTGTGGAATATCAGTCTCATTAGTTGAGGCCTCATGAATGAGATTACCATATGCATGATCATGAATTCTCCATGGTGGATTCAACCTTAAATTTTTAGCGGCATTACTTATTGGTATAATGGCTTACTATTTATACCTATCAAAATTATTTAAGTATACCTTATCCCAATGTGATTTAAATCTTTGTTAGTGAATATGGGTTGAGTACATGCAGTCTTTTGATTTTGAATTGGTACACAAACTAGGAAAAGGAAACAGTGTTGTGAATGCTTTGATCTAGAAGACTCAAAACCAGGAAGTTTATGAATCCTCTTTTGATTGGAGGATGATTTCTTATTTATCTAAGATGAACTTATAATTTTAGGATGGAAAAGGGTAGACGACACTTGCATCTTTGGAAATTGAATTCACCCTTATGATTCGGGTGAAGGAGAGGCAGTATGAGGATCCTTAGTTTTTTCCTTAAAGTCCTGAATATAGGGATGCACCTTCTGATTGGACAATTGGTGATGATGATATCATTCATGTGTGTGATTTTTTTGGCATGCCTACTATAATTTGGGAAGATTTTATGTGTGAGTTCCATTCCCCAAAATGGGTAGTGAATCCAGGTTTGACCATAATGTAATGTGGTCTTCGTAGGTAGTATTTGTTGCCAAGGATGAAAAGGGAATTTGTAGGTTTTGTGACGTGATGCTATACATGTCTGTGGGTTATGGCTGAGTATTAGTGACTGGGTGGTTTGTTACAGCCTTTTCCAATTCTATAATGGAAATAGGATGATGTGATGATAGATTTTATAGTGGTTAATCTAAGTTCACCTCAAAATAATGATGAAATCTATATAGCAGTGGATTAGTTGACTAAGGTGGAACATTTACTATCAATTTGAGAGACCTTCACCATTCACCTATTATGAGAGTTGTGTGTTCGAGAGGTAGTGTGATTTCACAGGGTTCAATAGACTATAGTTTCAGATCATGATATGTGTTATACTTCTCACTTCTAGAAGGGGTTAAAAAAGGTTCTTGGTAACTGGGTGTTTTTTAGTGCAGTTTTCCACCCACATAAATATGGGTAGTCAAAGGGTTCCATTTAGGTGTTGGGCGAAATGTTGAGGGTGTGTGTCGTAGATTTTTTTGGATCATGGTAAAGTCACTTGGAAAGTGTTGAGTTCACCTATAAAAATAGTTACCAAGTGAAGATTCATATGGAACCATTTGAGGTGCTCTATGGGAGGCCATATAGATCACAATTGTGCTCGATGGATGCTAGATAATCAAAGTTATTGGTCCCAAGTCTCATGAAGGAGACATCGAAATAGGTATAGATAATTCAGAAAAGTATGGATATGGTTCAGAGTTTTTATAATTCATATGCGGATTAGATTTTTACACCCCTTTAGTTTATGGTGGGTGATTGTCTGTCTGTTTTGGTGTCACCAAGGTTGGGTTATCATCAAATTCGGAAATGGGGTAATTTGTTTTCCAAGTATATGGGGCCATTTGAAATTGTGGAAAGCATCGGACTAGTGGCTGACTGATTGGATATTCCATTTCATTATAGTGGTATACATAATGATTTTTATGTGTAACAACATCATATATATCACCCTGACCCATCTCATGTTGTTAATGATGATGATATTGATCTTGAGGCTGATACATCCTTTGTGGAGAATCTAGTTAGTATTTTGGATCGTATTGAGAAAGTCTTGGGGGGTAAGATTGTGCCTTTGGTTCGAGTCTTGTGGTAGCATGGTGATATTTAGAAACAATAATAGGAGATGGATAGGGATATGTAGGGCCAATGGGCTGCAATTTTAACCTTATAAAATTTGTAATTATCAAGAGTGAGACTTAGGGACGAGACATTATAAGGTGGGGAGGTTATAAGATAACGAACTAATTTATGGTATGTTCTTGATTAAAGTTCTGGTTTAAATAAGTTAAATATGGATAATGATGTTTTTTTCGAGTCTATGTAGAGGCTTGAGGGTGTTTCATGGGTACGAGACATGAAATAAGGGTGAAAGTTTTCATCCAATGCATGTTGTGCAGTTGGAACATAGTTAATAGTAATTTTGTGCCCTAACCATTATTTCATAGAGAAGGGCTGCACAGTTTCAATAAAACCATGAAAGGGGGAAGGATAAACCATTTGGGTTAGGATAGATCCATCCCACACAGTCATCACATGGTTGGGAAAACCATGTGTGATCACCAGGTAGCTATGTGTCTTGGCCCCCTCTTGGATAGAGGGTGGGGCATGATTAGCACATGGTTTATCCAACCATGCATCCAAACTATATGCCCCTAAAAAATTTGGATTTCTCTATTTTTCCCTCTCATGCCTTAAGTTTTCTAACTTATTATTTAACTCTATTCATTCTCCTTCAACCCTTGTAATGATAAAAAATTCCCCAAGCTTCCCAAGGATCTATCTCCCTCATTTCTTAGCCATTTAGAACGTCGTTAGTTAAGAATCGAATGTCTAGGTTAGTCTAACACTCTGCTTCCTTATCATTTTCGTATTCGGGATTGTGTAGTCATTATAATTCTTATGAATCCTTAAAACCATCTTCTTCCAATGGATCATAGGTTTAGGATTCAAGTGGTGTTTGAATCCAGACCAATTGTTAGGGTTAAGTGAGTGTTCATCTTTTGAATCGAGGCAAGTGGTCTACATGTTATATCCCAAAGTATTGGTGTATGGTTTATGTGTATGTGGTGGTTCTATGGTGCCTATTTGTTTTGGATTTTATTCCTTTAGTTTCATTCTGAAAATTGGATGGTTTAATGATAAATTGAACCCCTCTAGATCCCCTTGGGATTCTTAGAGGTTGACTAGAGTAGTTTTAGGTCCACCCATGGGGTGTTCCATTATCATGTACCTGGAAAATTGTAATTATAAGAATGGAATTGATTTTTTATTAAGTACATGCCATGATAAACATTTTGAAAAGTTTGATTGAATTGGGAAAAGGAATTAATGGTAGTTGTGTCTAGTTGTTGATATTACCTAAGGGGTTGTTTGGAATATTATGATGGTTAAATGGTTGGAAGTGAATGTGTTGAATGAATTATGGGTTTTAATGGAAATATGTTAATAAGTTAGGGCATATAAATGAGAATATGTAAATGGGATATGGAATAATGATGGTTAATGTGTTGAAAAAACTATGAATTGTAAATGAATGTGTACTCAATTAGTATGGTTTGTGAAATGGTGTATGTGATGAATAGTTAAAGAAGCATGTGCACATGGATTAGTAGTTTGTTGGGTATTGACTTGAGGTTCTAACCCCATAGGTTGGGTTAGACTGAGGATATAAACTCCACCACTAGAATTCACGAGTTAGGGATTCAGAATTATTCTCTATATCCCTAATGGGTGTATTGGATGTGACTACCTGGAATGAGGCTCCAAGGTAAGTTCAATGTAATTTTTGTGAAATGTTTTCCTTAGTGAGATATGGAGCCTAAATTATCCCTTTATTAATTAGTTTACTGGAATAATTCATAGTGTAATTAATGAAAAATTTCCAACCTATAAAAGAATGAGGAATATGTTTTATGTGATTATTGTTAATTAATGGAACATGGTTTATCTCTTGTTTACCTTATTATTCACTTTTATACACTCATAAACTATCTATTTTGATTTGATATTTTTTAGACACCATTTGTGGTGGCCTATTGAGTTCTAATCACACCTTAATCAGGTCGTCGTTGGGTACCTGATTAGATTCCATGGTTTTGGGTCATGGAAATGGAAAATGCCTTATCGTTGAGGGTTTATTTGGGCATGGGATGTGCATGGATGAGGGATCCAAACATTGAGTCAGAATTCATTTTTTAGATTCTTCGGTTTTTCATTATTTTGGGCTTTCCATACACTTGTAATTGTATTACATGAAATATCATATTTATTATTTCATTTTGGGATTATACCCAGTTTTGGGAAAATGGTTGGAAATGGCCATTATTATTATTGTTCATTGTTTATTGTTCATTCCTTCCTTTATTTCATACTTATATTTTCTGGTTTACTCTACTAAAAAGGTCATATTCTCCTCATGTGATTATTACACCCACGCTACTAGTTGGAAGCCTCTGAATGAGGGGAGGCGCGCCTGAGGTCGGGTGGTGACCCCGCTTTCCGCACTAGTTTAGTGGCTCATGGACTGAGGATTTTACATATGTAATCCAGATAAATTACTAATAAATATTCCTTTATTATTATGTAAAATATAATGCTATGTAACATCGACATTATCATTGTGATTAACATTAGAGAAATAAAATCTTCTAAACAGAAGTAACTTCTAGGAGTGGTATAGGTGCTTTCACATTTTAATACACATAGTGAAAAATTATAACATGCTAGAGTCCCCTAGTCTTAATGCTCCCTATAAAGAGTCTAGTGAGGAATAGATTTATATCTACCTAAAACACTTGGACGATTCTCTAGATTTGTAGTCTCATGTTACCTTCAACTTCTAGTGAGATCTATAAGCTTAATGAAAACATGGATGACTAGAGGATATTTTCTCACCTCCATGATCCCTATCAAGAGAAGGCTTGAAAAGAGTGGTATGAGATACCCAAGGCACTCTTCATGTGAAATCTTGGTGAAGGGTTTCCATATAGACCTCAAGTAGTCAAGATGATTAGATACATTGAGCACTTGGACATCTTGGGATTTAAGATCATTAATAAGTTGCATACTAACCTTATATTTACTTCACTAACTCATAGGTTCTCTAGATTTACTATTAATTATAACATGAACAATATTGACAAGTTAGTACCAAAATTCATCACTTTAATTTTCCATATTGATGAATACATGAGGCATGAGGAACCTGGATACTTTTTAGTGAATAAGATAAAAGGAATGGAAAAGGGTGTAAAACACCAAAGATTTTAGTTTCTGAATACAATGATAATAAATTTTTATACATACAACACTGAGCTTAAAAAACCATGATATAATATAGAAGTATTATTATTTAAACAAATATTTTATAATATAGTCATTGGATTGGTGGGTATAAATAGAAGTAGCCTCATTATAAAATTAATGTAGAAAAGTTTTAAGAATTAAAATTTATTTATTAGTTCCTATAAAATAAGTACTCGGATTATAATAATAATAATGAAATCATATAAGGTTAAAAAAAACTAAAGTTCAAAAGGGTTATTTTTTTATAGAAGTGGTTTTGATGAATATTTCATATTTTAATTTAAATGTTAATATTGTAAATTTAAGAACTTTAATTTGATAAAAATGGATTCATTTTTTGTTTCATCAAATAAAACTTATCTTAGGGTGAATTTTTGTTACTTTATGAAACGATTAATTTTTGGGTGAATATTGAAAATACCAATTTTAAAAATTTTGTAACTTTTGTGAACTTTTTTTGATATAAACCTGAATTAAAAATATATGAAGCATTTGGATCAAAAGAATATTTTTTTTAATGATTAAAATAAACCATGTAAAAACATTACCTTGAATTTTGTAAAACCATGCATGACTTTTTGGAAACTAAGTTATATTTTAATTAAATAAAAAAATTGGTTCTTTTCATTTAATAGTGTGTCTGGAAGGTTCCATTCAGTTTTGGAATGGTTATATTGTCACTTATCGTTAATTTTTTTAATAATGAGCCAATAAATTCATGGTAAGTTACAATATTTTAAATTCTTTATCCAAAATAAGTATAACATCATTTTTACACATAAAAATACTTTTCTCTAAAAATAAGTTTATGCATTTTTCATGATTATATTAGTATTAATTTCTACAAATTATGGAAATTTATACTTATAAAATTGATTTAATATTTAAGATAATTATGTCTAAATTTTTTATATGTTCAATTTCATTATTGGTCATAAAAATAAGTTATAATGGTAAAAAATTATGTTATCATAGTATATGTAAAAAGGGTTAATGATAGGATCAAACTAAAATATATTGCTTCAAATATCTAAAAAACATATCTAAATAAGATTAGTTGAGTGTATTTCTAAATAAACATATCTTATCTTTTGAATTGAGTTACCTTGATTCAACTGTCCCATCAAAATGACTTTATATTATTTTAAAGTTCTTAATGTTTACAAGAGTGCCACTCCCATCACTTAAAAAAGGTCAAATCCTTTATTCACTTATTCACACAATTTTAGCACTCTATATAAAAAAATTCTCAAATAAATTCAAAAATATCCTCCCCAAATTATATGGTTCCTATTCTCACCAAAATATTAATCCTATAAGGCTTGAAGTTTAAGCTAAATAAATATATACAAGGAGGAGGTATAAGTCTTAACTGAACTATTTTAAGTTTATTTATTATTCTACCTCCTTAAAACATATTATAAATGAAATTAAATAATGAAATAATTATCTTCAATATAATATAATGTTATTATTATTATAGAACAACCTTTTTCTACCACCATTTCATCCTATGGGAAATTAAGACTTCTCCAGTGCGTACGTGTGGACTATCATCTCTACGAAGTGATGTGTTTCATATTTCATTACCACCTCATGTGATTGGTTAAAAATATAAAATTAATGAATATATATGATATTTATTATATTATAATGATTATAAAAATATAATATCTTATCTATATTCTTACCTTTTCATCTATTGTAAAATGATAGTGTTGGTTGTGTGTTTATATAGATCACCACCACCATTGTAAGAACCCCAATTTTCTATGATGTAAAAAAACTATTTAATTTCCACTTAATTATTTAATTTTTGTCCTAATGGGAGTCTCTAATGAGGTCATGGAGGAAACAAGTGTCACTACACCAAAATTAGGTTTTAGCGGCGGTTTTGTGGCGGCAGTTTACAAAATTGCCGCTAAACCTTTCGCTAAAATGGTTTCGCGGTGGTTTATTATAAACCTCCATGAAACCCTGCATATGTTTTTATGCTGCCGACCCTAACCCCATACCCCAACCTCCCTTGTTCCCCCGACCCCCCGCGACCTCGCGACCTCAGTGACCGCCCGCGACCCCCGGCAACCCCGCGCAACCCCGCGACCCCGGCGACCCCTTCCACGGCGACCCGCGACCCCACAACGACCCCCTATTCACATCAAAGGTGATTTTTAGTTTTTATTCCCATTTCCCCCTTTCTATATTCCCCTTAATATTTCTTGGTTTCCTTTTAGGTCTTGGACAGACCCGCGCGACCCACGACCCCGCAGCGACCCTCCTGTTGAAGTTTCGTTCCATTCGCACTCAAGCAGTGGGAATTTCCTTGCCTTTTCTTTCTAATTCAATCCATATGATCCTTGGGTGTTACTAAATAATTTTTAAAACATGATTTACACCTTTTTAATGTACTTGGTTAAATTATTATGGTTTTTTATTGGTGATATGATTTGTTAAAAATAGCTTTCAAAGTGGATCTTAAATTATGCCTATGCTTGCTTATACCGAATGTGTGTGGTTAAATGTTAATTGGTCTTTAATAGTTAAATTGGATGATTTGGATGGTTCTTTACCTTATTAATGTTTTATTTAATTTATTGGATGGTGTTTGGCATTTTTTATGTGGAACATGGTGATTTTTATAGTATGGTTAAAGTGTTGTTTGGAAAGATCTCTTAGTTTTTAAAGATAATTATTGGTCCTTTGGAAATTATATGAAATGGATGAGTTTGGTTTTAAAGGAAAGTGATGATTATAAAAAAAAATTTGGGTGTCTCATGGATGTTAAAGGGTTTCATTGGATGTGGGAACATCCATGGGTTAGTATAGGATGGTGGTGAACTTGAGGTCACATGGGGATTGCGGTAGCGGTTTGGTTTTGTTTTGGTGTGTTCAATGACATCACTTTATGGTGCATCTCTTATTGCATATTTTTTCATTATATTAAAATAATATGTACTATCATATTCAAGGAACATAAGTGTTATCTTACATATTCCTAGTTGATGGTCCTATAGGGTATACCATGACTTTTTCTAGGGTTGAGTGGTGATATATAGTAGGTTTATGTCTTTTGAATTTATCCCTAATATTTCCCTTAGAAGTGAATTGTAAAGGACTTAGGGGGAAGAAACATTGATTTTTCATAGTTCCCCCTTTGAAAGTTTTCAACCTGAAATTTATTTTCCTTTCAAATTTTCAGATGATCAAAATGATTCCCTATCTATACAAGGTAAATATCTTGTGGGTGGATACTCGATTTTTCCAATGTCACCTATTATGGGTTTTTGACATCGAGAGTTCCAATTATCTTTTCATTAGTAGATTATGGACATTTAAGGTGTACCAATGTATTTTATGTCTAAGTTCAAACATTGTAGACCAATGTGTGGTTGAGGATTAAATTTATAAAGATTTAATGAAAGTATGAGGTTTTCTCTATAGTGGTAAGTTTAAGGTAATCCCAAGTAATATTAAGAGCCTAACACTAATACAAAAAGACTCAATTATGGGTTTACATAGATTAAATTTAAATTTCTTAGACAAAAATTTATAGGGGGTCATAGTTTTATAGCTTAGACCACAGAGGTGAGGCCGTATATTCAACATAGAAGAAAAACTGTCCCTACCTAAATTGTTTTGCCCCATACCAATTCATATTACCCCTAATAGGGGATTATTCACTTTGTTTAAGGATTATATACACATAAAATGAATGGTGAATTACTATATTTCATAATAAGGTAAAATCAAACATGAAATGAATTTGTTAGGGGTATAAATCAGTATAAACGACCACAAAGAGAGGTGAAGACAATTTATGGTCTTTATGCTCAGACCAAGAAGTTGAACACTAGGATTCTCACCATGGGATTCTCAAAAATGTTAGCAAAGATATTCATAAGTTCTGAACTAGTGTCACTTACTAAATATTTTAAATTTATTATGATTGAATTAAGTATAATAGTTTGTGTTCAAGTTGAAAATTCATTTCTAAAAAATTACTTCAAATTAACTGTGCTTAGGACTTGAAATATACACAAATGTTTGAAGTAAAAATTGGACATGTCCTTTGTATTATATCAAATCCAAATTTTATTGTTTTTATGATTTTTTTTAATATGAGTTGTTTGAAATATTGAAGATAAATTTTTATAGTACTAAACACAAAACATATTTAAGTGAAAATAACATACATCATTCATTAGTTTTTAAAATAGATTTTAATGAGAACCCCACTATGGAAATCCAAGTAGATGAATTAAAATTGCACAACCTAATGATATAATGAATAACAAAGGTCTCTATAAATTCAAGGAAATAAGAAATAGTATCAAATTCAAAGAGAGAGGTAAATTCAAATAGATAGAGAGAAGATTGAAAAACATAAAGAGCAATGAAACATGACCAATTTTCATGAACTGACGTAGGATACCCATAATCCAGGTACCCAAGCTAGCCTATGATAAGTCTCAAAGGGTGTCATATAAGGTCTAAATATTTCTAGTAATGTCGTTGTACTAATGGTATGAAAATCATGCATCTTTGGTGTGTTCAATGACATCACTTTCAATGGGGTGTTGTTTGAGGCAACATAAATGTGTGATCGACAGTGTTATGATAAGTGTGTAACCTGATATTCTTATTACTCATCAATGAGGTGTTGACGTTGTCTCATAGGGACCAGACTTGTTCGGTTTGTCTAGGCATGCTAAGTAAGTGGTAAATGTGATCAATGTATCATCTTTATTATATTATGCATACTTTATGATCAATGGGTCATCTTTATTATATTATGTTTCTATAATCTTACACTATCGTATATATGAATCTCTTTCTTTATTTAGTAGTAACTATGTGTTTTAATTTTTTTTTATTGTGTAGGCACATTGTGATATATATGGATAAAATCTGGATAACATTACCGAGGAACACACCTCAGTATGTTAAGGGTTTGAATGAGTTTTTAGATTTTACAATTTATAATCGATCCGTTGAAGGGAGAATAAAATTTCCATGTCCTAAATGTAAATTTAGAACATGGTTGAAGAGAGATGAGGTTTATGAACATTTAATAATGAAGAAATTTCCTGGTCAATATTTGTGTTGGATTTTTCATGGATAATAGAACGTTATAGAAATATTGAGCACTGATGTTAATCCACAGAATGAGGTCCCAAGTTCGTCGAAAATGGAAAATGAAATGAAAAACCTAATAAATGATGCATTCGGCACTGCAAGACACCACTATCAGCATCAAAACATATCGGAACAACCAGAAGAGGGTGCTAAAAATTTCAACGTGACAAGTGATGTTTTTGAGACTGTAACACAGTCAGATCAAGATTTTCACATATCATTGGATCCTCCTCTTGATTCTGTGGAGCCAAATGTAAGAGAAAACTTCACTAAGGAAAATGTGTTTTATGATTTAGTTGATGGTGGAAATCAAGAGTTGTTTAGTGGGTGTTTGAAATATTCAAAGCTTTCATTTCTGATGAAGTTGTACCATACCAAATGTCTATGTGGAATTACAAATAAGGAAATGTCCATGATATTGGAATTGATTCATGATTCATTTCCTGAAGAAAAAATCCCAGAATCATTTTATGATATGAAAAAAGTTGTTAACAAGCTTGGTTTGAATTATACAAAAATACATGTGTGTCCCAATGATTATATGCTTTATTGGGGAGAGGATTCAAGTAGACAGAATTTCAAGAAATGTTCTTCTTCTAGATGGCAGGAAAAGGGTGGTGTTGGAAGTCTGAATGAACATAATTTCATGGAGAAGAAGAAAAGGAGCACACTTGCAAAGGTTTTTCATTACCTTCCTTTGAATCCTTGATTGCAAATATTATTCATGTCATCAAAAACCGCCGAACACATGAAGTGGAATTCTATAGATAATAACAATGATGAGTTAATGAGACATCCACGAGATTCCCAATCGTGGAAGACATTTGATTCATTAAATCTCGATTTCTCATCTGATCCTAGGAATGTTCGATTGGGATTGGCTGCCGATGGATTCAACCCATTTGGGACTTTGAGTACCAATTATAGCATTTGGCCAGTTGTTTTGATCCCTTATAATCTGCCTCTGTGGATGTGTATGCAACAAAAATATTTTATCCTTCAGATGATTATTCCTGGAAAAAAAATGCCTGAAAATGATATTGATGTATACTTGCAGTCTTTGATTGAAGAATTGCAGGAGTTATGGAGAAACAGTGTTGAGACATTTGATGCTTCTACTAAAACAATGTTCAAAATGCATGTTGCTTTAATGTGGACCAATAGTGACTTCACTAGGCTTGGTAATTTATCTAGTTGGAACACTTACACGGGTTTGACTTCTCCTGTTTGTAACTATGATTTTGAGCCCAAATGGCTACCTCACAGTAGAAAATGGTGCTTCTTGTGTCATCGAAGATTTCTTGATGCATCTCATATATTTCGGCTTAACAGATCAAAATTTAATGGTTCCATTGATCGTAGACCACCTCCAAAGTTGTTAAATGGTTTTGAAATATTGGCACAGCTGGAAAATGTTGAAACAAAATTTGGGAAGTTTCATCATTTGAATGATAGTAGAAAACGGGTCCGAAGTGCATCGTCAAGCGAAACCGGAACACAACAATGGAAGAAAAAAAGTATATTCTTCAAACTTCCATATTGGGAATTTAATTTGTTGTGGCATAATCTTGATGTGATGCATATTGAGAAGAATGTCTGTGACAATTTGATTTTCACATTTCTTAATGAGCATGTAAAGTCGAAGGATCATCTCAATGCTCGCAAAGACTTACAAGCAATTAACATAAAACGCGATCTCTGGCCAGATGAGAATGAAAAGTATCCACCATCAATTTTTGCAATGAAAAATAGGGATAAAGATACATTCCTTCGAATGGTAAAGAATGTTAAGGTATTTGATGGGTATTCAAGTAACATCTCAAGGTGTGTTTACTTGAAGAATCATAAGTTACATGGATTTTAAATCCACGATTCACATATTTTTTTACAACAGTTACTACCATTAGCATTGCGTAAATTATTACCTGAAAAAATTACTACTGTTGTACTCCAATTCTGCACATTTTTCAGAAAACTATGTGAGAAATCTCTACATCTATTTCAGCTTGACAACCTCCAGGAGAGGTTTGTATTGACCCTTTGTGCAATGGACATGATCTTTGCTCCATCATTTTTTTTTGTAATGATGCATTTAACTGTGCATTTCATTGAGGAAGCTAAATTAGGAGGCCCCGTTCATTATCGATGGATGTATCCAATTGAGAGGTAAGTTATTTATATGTTTTCTAATTAAGTAAACAATTTTTGGTACTTAATTAAATGCATAATTATGTTTATTTTATTTCATAGATATCTTGGGAATTTCAAATCATACGTGAGAAATAAAGCTAAACCAGAAGGCTCAATTGCTGAAGGCTATGTGGCTGAGGAGTGTCTTACCTTTCGTTCTCGATACTTGGATGATATTGAGTCAAGATTTAATAAAGTTGGACGTGTTGAAGACACATCTACTCAATCTCAAATACATCAGAAATCCAAAATATTTCCTACTATTGGCTGATCAGTTGGGAGGACCTCAAATGTGACACTGACTGAATTGGAATTATTACAGGCTCATAGATATGTGCTTCTGAATAGTGAAATTACAGATCCATTTATTGAAGAGTTAAGGATACAAGAAAAGTAGACGAATGATAGGTCGAACACTAAATGAGAAAGATATAACTAAAGATGTTAATAAATATCTTGTAGAATGGTTTGCACGATGTGTAAGTTCATAAATATTTCAATAAATACAAATATTAGTTTGACACATACATTTTGTAAATCTAATAAAGTATATTTCTTTTTTCAGATCATGAATACTGATACTCGAGCAGAGGTGTCAGAAGATTTGATGTTTCTTGCTAGAGGTCCTCTAAAAAAAGTTAGAAAGTTCGACGCTTATAATGTGAATGGCCTTAGATTTTGTACAGTCGATCGAGAAGTGGGTTTGAGAACACAGAATAGTGGTATATTTACATTTGCTGATGTGGAATACTATGGAAAGCTGTGTGATATTATTGAATTAAACTACTACATAAATTTTTCGGTTGTTTTATTCAAATAAAAATGGGTCGATATTATTAGAGGTGTTAAAAGAGATTCCTTGCAATTTACTTCTACGAACTTCTCTCGCTTGATGGATGTTGGTGATCATGAACTGCATGATCCATATATCTTAGCAACGCAAGTAAAAATGGTATATTATGTTAATGATGTTTCCAATGAAGGTTGGAGTGTATTTGCTCACGTAATACAAAGAGATTTTTATGATATGGGTGATGAAGTGGAAAATTTGACCTCTGAAATTGAATTTAATCAGCAACAGGAAGCAGAATTATTTTTCCATCATGATATTGAAAATATTAGTCTAGCAAGGATGAATGAAGTGGATGAAGCAATGGAGTAGGAAACCTACATGATTGAAGGGGAAAATGATTTCATGTACAATTATTTATTTATTCATCAACCACTTGTTTCATTTCTTCAGTCATTCATTATCATTGTTATATATATTTTGTCTATTAGTACTCCATCTATTATCAATTTTAATTTTTTTTTCTGCATAATTTTTTTGAAATATATATTCTGAACATAATTTTATTTGATTAAATGACAGGAATTCCAAGGAAGAATCGGTACATTATTTTATCCAGTTATGTGATAGATGACTATCCATCTCGCTCCCTCCCCATGAAATCTGAGGCACCAGCTGCCGACACCCCTGCACCATCTCCCCCTATACCATCTCTCACACCATATGTGGATGTCCCAGTAGAGGATGAGTCATCAAATCCCCCTTCAAGAGCCTCAGCAGTGGGGCAGCGACGCGCCCCTTCCAGTTCATCCCGGACATAATGGAGTGTCACTATCATAGGTAAAAATTTTAATTAAATAAATTTATTGCATTTTGTTTATACTAATTGTTTTCTCATTGAAGATGAAAAAAATGCAACCGTGGAGAAAAACATAAAAATTTCAGATGTTTGTAATTTTAATGGAGAGAATATTTTTGTGTCATTTGATTCTTACGAGGTCCCTACAGATGATGTCGTGGGGTTACTTGGCCAGATTCTAGTCCAGCTGGCAGCGGATCCCATTTCCCTTCCCATTTCATATGACGATTGGAGACATATTCCTGCAAGCTGTAAAAATGAAGTGTTTGATTCTCAAATCAAGGTAATTTTATTACGTTATGGTTTAATTGAATGTCATGTTACTAATATGTTCAAAAATAATTTATATATACAGATGTTCTTCCACTTTACCGTTGCTGATGTGATAGTACGGAAGTGGATGTTGAAAAAATCTAGTTAAGAAGTGGAAAGATTTTAAATGGATATTGTGGTGTGATGTCAACGATGCTTCCTTGACCGCACTACAAATGTATGAGAAACTACCTAGTGGGGTACCGAAAGAGTAGTGGAAAGTGTTTGTTGACAGGCATCGGGATCAGAAGCAGATGGTATTGAAATATATATATTATTATATTACACTAATTTTACATTTATACATGTATATAAGAAGGAAATGACATTCAATACATCAGTATTAAATTGAATTTTATTTATTTCAGGATCTCTCAAGACAGAATGCGTCAAACCGAGCGAAGAAAGTCATCCCGCACACTGCGGTCTCAAAAAGTTTTTCTAGAAGTCGAACGACATTCGTAATATTTTAATTAGTTTAAATATTTATAATACAATATCATCTGTTTAAGATATTGAATTGTTGATTTATCTTTGATTAATGCAGTCACAGAGTTTAGGCCATTAAGCATCTAGAACTGAACTATGGTTGGATGTTCACAAGAAAGCAGATGGATGTTTTGTTAATGATCCTGCTAAAGAAGTTGGGGTATGATGTCAATTTTTTATCATAATAACTTATTATCAGTATTTACTATGTTAATATATATTGATATTTGATTTATAGGTCAAAATTAAAGAACTATGGGATTCAAATCCTGCGCATTCCTACTCTGTCTCCCAGGATGACCCGGTTTCTAAAGTCCTTGGGAAGGAGAATCCTGGGAGAGTGTGCGGGATGGGTTTGGGATCCATGCCATCTAAGGTTTTTAGTAGGCCAATGGGGACAGATGATTCATCTACTCCGGACATTAGTTATCCCATACCTAGAGATTCTAAGAAAGAGATTGTTTCTTTACGAAACACAGTTCACCAGCAGGGGGATCAGATATCTGCATTGCAGAAAGAGTTGACTGAAATACGTCAGAAGATGAGAAGATATTCCCCCGGTGGGAGTGCATTGATTGGTGGTATGTAGGTAAATCACATAAAATAAAAATCATTTAGTTTTCTGACTTTCATTAGTTTTAAGTTTTCATATAAATATGTAACCGTATTTAATTTTCAATATAATGTTCTTACAGGTGACAGCACAAAGTGGAAATGAAGGTGGAGAGGGTGACGATGCATCATTGGACCCTAAGTAGTTGTATTGTTTATGTGTTGAACAAAAATGGAAACAGTTGGTTTGTATATGTAACATTTGTGGCACATAGTTTCCACTACACATTTTCATGTCCTAAAATTTCCTTGATTTCTCATGTTTCTTTTTATGCATTTTATTGATTTCTGATATTTCTTTTTATGCCTTCATTTCTCGAGTGTGGTATAGATCATTCCATTTAGGTCTGTGTTAGAATTGGTAGTCGAGATTTTGGATGACTAGGAGTTAAACCCATTGTTGATGTGTTGAACAAAATGGTTCATTTCATAGTGATCAAGGTGATAGTGTTGTGGACACTTTGGTGAGGCCCATTTTTGAAAATGTCTGATTTAAGCGTCAAAAGTATCTAAAAATGCTATAGCTCTTATAAAATGTCATGAGAATGTTTCTTAAGTCATTTGTGACATCTAACATTAAACACTAAATTAAATTTATTTGGTTAGCTTCCTAGGTTATAAAACTCATAAATACACTACATATCAAAATAGGAAACTATGAAGAATGGGAACCTAATGGGATACTTGTTTAATAGGTCAAGACTCATCCATAGGTATGACATGGTCTATGGAATGATTGATTAATTAATTAACCATTTCGAGTGAGAACATTTTAATGAGGGTCATAAATTCATCAAACTAATTCCTAGGATTAAGGATATGAAATTTATCTTCCATGGAATATTATAAATCAAGGGTGGTTCGCTAAGATATAGGTATGACTACGGGGTGATAAATTATCATGATTCCATGAATTTAGGAAAAAAACTTTATAAATAAAAATATAATCTCAAAGATGGATATTGACTAGACGCACAATTGGTATGTCTTATAAAAACGTGAATTTTAAGAAAAGAACTTCTACCAAATACTTCAATATTAGGATGGTTAACTCATATATTTATGTCTCTTGATTCAATAAAAAATATATGAAAATGTATAACCTGAAAAAATAACTAAAAATAGGGCATATAAGATTGCACAACGATAACACT
The DNA here is from genome assembly GCA_963277665.1 of Viscum album. Classification (NCBI taxonomy): domain Eukaryota; kingdom Viridiplantae; phylum Streptophyta; class Magnoliopsida; order Santalales; family Viscaceae; genus Viscum; species Viscum album. Next base: position 281,544,730 of record OY728137.1, on the reverse strand, counting down.
TTGAGAAATAAAGAAAACAAAGCAGGTAAAAGGAGCAGAATCCAAACCCCTATCCTTCCTCTTCTTTAAATGGATGAATAAATGCAGAAGTATTGAGTTTTTTATTGGAATTGTTTGAAGATACATACCTCCACTTACTAAACTATGACCTATTTATGAAAAATTCAAAATAGTCCAAAAGGTGTATTTTTACGTACTCCCCACTATAGGACAACTCACCCCCAAGCTATACTTACAGAAAAAATGAAACATTTAAAATATTCCCATAACCATACAGGATGGTCTAACAATGTCTAGAATTACATCATGAGGATTAGTTATAAACCCAACCATCTCTCTAGAGTTAGAATATGAAATTTTAAAATTCACATTCAAACCAAACACCCAGGGAGTATATGTTCTAAAAATCATATAACCAAACATACCTCAATTCATTACAAGCTATCTGGTCATGAAACTTTAATTACTGGAATTCTAGAACTTTCTTCTTTACCAACACTAGGCCTTATAGGGAGATTTCATAGGTCTGGTACAAAACACTTCTATCCAAAAATACTCATAAGAAACCATATTTATACTCCCATGACTTCGTGTAATGATCGTATTGAATTTGACCAACACCCACATCTAGAGGATGTCCAATTTAATAAGACCCCCCAAACCACCTCTCATCACATGTCCCTAGGTTTCTTTTCCATCTAAATTTAATTCAGAAACATTAAACCAAGTGACACCACTCAGACACATTAACAATGAAAACTACATAAAATGAGAACCACATGATTTATAGGTCCATGGTGTCTTCCCACCATAGTAATTCTCAAACCACTAAACCATGAGTACTATACTACTATACATCACTTCTAGTTTCACATTGACATGTTCGAGATTTTCTTGCTTTATTTAAGATAGATCTCACTTGATCTCACTTGAAAACTCCTTATGAAGTGGTGCCACATGAAAACCTCTACCTCCATTTACAAATCAACCATCACTATTAATCTAGTCCTAAAAATTTAAACTAAAGGGTCATAAACGAAACACACTATTCATTATTAATGCATCTTACACAAAGAAATCTTAGCTCACAACATGCACTTGTTTACTGAAATTCCAGTCAGAACGCTTTAGGTTGACCTACTTAGAGGATATCCAAATTGATGGTCAACGCCTTTATTTGAAAACTAAATCATATTAACATAAATAAAAAAGTTACATTTTACATGACCTTTGTGATTCTCCCCACCATAGGATTTTAATATTCATAATTTTAATAAAAGTACGAATATAATTCCCATGAAAAACACTATGTCCACAACTAAACATGGTTTCTGGATGTGATTCAACATAATTATACCATGTTCTATCACGACAATCCATCCTTGGCATACGCTGAAGCCTCATCTGGAACTAATATTCCATCCTTGAGCAACCTGTGGTTCACTTTCTACCACATAGATTTACATCATCCACTTAATAATAAATAGAAATGGTCTATTCATAATCACATGCATTATGCAATCCTCATTCCATGCGCACACATTCAATCAACATCAATAACTACATCTTGAACTTTAACCCAGAGTGATTATGTTATAAAACTCGATCCTCTTACATAGTCATCCATAGAACTAGGATAAATTAGCTTTTCTACTAAAAACTCTGGTCTACATCACTCACCACAACATAGTTAATACCTAGGTAACCTCACTCTGGAAGTGATTGGTTAACACAACTTTTTTAGATCCCACAACCCTAAACCAAGTAGTTATGTGATAATACCCCTCAAGGTGTTTCCTATGATTTCAGCCCTCAAACTCTCAGAGATTAGAAATTTTTTCACAAAACACCACACAACTCTCTCCACCAAACCTTAGTTAAATAGGAAATTTATATGATAATGAATACTAAATTGATGTTACATCAATGAAATGGGAACACCCATTTCATATAATTCATAGGACCAATGACATTGTGCATTCTTGGTATTTTCTAGCCTACTCAAAAAATCAAACCCAAGGGTCACATTATCCTACATAACCATTTAACATGGATGATGACTTCTTGAGTCATACACCTTTGAAATTAAACTCACACAACTAACTAAACTAAATAAAATTAGATTGGCATGCCAGTCCCACTAATCTCAAGCATTAAATATGTTCATAACACCTAAAAGTTTTACTTATCTCTTGATCGCCTACCAACTTGGGGAATCATGACACAACTAGAGTCCTACTCAATCCCAAAATACATAAAAAACACATTCTATGACCAAAAACTAAAAATATGCATCCAATGATGCTTAATATCTCCAAGGATGCTAGAAAAACTAGGTTAACCCCTCACATAACACGAGGAATCAACTCTAATTCTAGGTTTATTCCTAAAAGGTCACTGGAATCTCCCACCTAACCTGTATTCCAACATAAAAATATATCAACTAAGACTCACTAGAAATATCCACATTCCTATAAAAGCTATATCCCAATGTAACTCTAAAACTATTCCCAAAATAGGATTTTTTATAACAATATATTTATAATGTGTTATTTAAGATATTTCATCAGTTCAAATTTATTATAAGTATTAAGGATGGTTTCTAGGCCACAAAACCAAAAAATTATTATATAAATGGGTTGGTACTAATATAACTACTAATTCATCAATTATCAATTTTCATAAGTAGAGTGGAATTGCAATGGATGATCTATCCTAAGAAAGTGAAGTTATAAGATTTAGTGGAATCCAGTTTGGGATGTTACAATGTTGTATCAATGGAGTTTTATCTTCCTTGTATTTACAATTTAGGATATTGTATACATGAGTATGAGGAATATGTTGGAACCTTTGATAGATATTTGACAGCTCTGTTAATAATACTTTGTCTAATATGAATTATTATTTTCCAGGGTTTTAGATTTTTCTTATATTTTTAAATATTAAATTTGTATATTATTTCTCACCAAGAGAAAAACATGTTTTTTGGATGTTGTGATTTATTCTGGATATTCAGCTCTTGGTCATTGGTGGGAGTCCAGGGATGGTTTTTTCTGGTTTTATTTTTTTTTCAGGGCAGTGGTGCAGCAAAAGCGAAGAATTATTTTTTTTATTCCGGGTAGATTTTCATGGCGGTTTTAACCGCCGCGAAATGTATATTGGCGGCAGTTTACACAACCGCTAAATGGTGAAAACTTCCGCTAAACATAAAATAAAATTTACGTTTATCGGTGGTTATAACCGCCGCTAAATAGGATCATCGTGGCTACCTCATTCCGCGGCGGTTCCCGTGACTTTAGCGGCGGTTTTACGGCCGCTGGAATTCGAGTTCATTCGCAGTTGTTATAACCTCCACGAATAAAGTGATATCCAGGGCTCGTAAAACCACCGCTAAAATCAGAAAAACCTCCGCAAAATGAGGCAGCGATGACGCTTTCCTAAAATCGCCGCTAAACGTAAATAACCACCGCTAATAGATTCGCGACGCCATATTAGGGGTCGGTTTCTGTAAACCGCCGCCAAACAATGTATAGGCGGTTTAAACCGCCACTAAATGAAAAAAAAACTGCCTTTAAACGTCGATTCTATTGTAGTGGGTGTCTGGGGCTTATTTGGAGCCAGGAACCCCAACATTTGGAGTAAATAGTTGGGTCGTACGGTTAGTAGAGACTGTGTCACCCAAGATGTCTGGTTTTGTTAAACTATATGGGGTGGTCTAGTGGACTATTCAGGGAAACACATTTTGATGAAACTATACACCAAGGCTATACACCTATGCATTTTTGTTTAAATTTTAATAGAGGTAAAACACACGGTTTGTCTAGTCATGCACCATGACCATTGGAGGGGGTCTTAAGGAAGAATTGGGCACACAATTGGCACACGGTTTGGGCAACCATGCGGCCAAACTTTGTAACCCCTTTAATGTTGGGTTAAATGACCAATTTTCCCTTAAGAACCTCAGAACCTTCAATCCCATTTCTTCCTTCTCCAATGCATATAATCCCCTTGATTTGTAGCACCCCTTTGAAACTTCTCCAGGGATTTGGTCCCATTATTTCATAATATGTTTGATTCAAGTGTTAATCATCTCATTATATATCCACTTGTAATTTCTTCATTCCTTAGAATATTTTCTTTGTTTTCTTTTCTATTGATGGTATTATTTTTTTGCGAGCTGATATGCCCTATTTTCAGGGTATTCATCTAATCTTTAATTTTCTTTGGATTTTATTTAAAATTTAAAATTCTAATATTTAGAAAAAAATTCATAAAATGGATACAATTTTTGAAATCTAAACATCAAAAAATGGTTAGTGTGAATTTTTTGGATGTGTCTAAAATAGTTGAATTTTTGGTGAATAGTGAAATATGTTAATTTTAGGTATTTAACATTATAATAATTTTTTAGTCATATATGATGTAGTAATGATGTAATAACCCAATGGCTCAATCTATCATGAACTATTTACCTCATTTATTGATAGGAATAATCACTATCAATAGTCTTGATCCAATATAATAAAGAATTAAATAAAATAATCAAAAATACCCCTCTTCTCCCCCTATAAACACCACCCATCACCATCCCTTCTCCTCACACATTCTAAGCCTTATATATTGTCAATACTATATCCAATTAAATTCTTAAGCCTCTTCCCCACATATAATATCTCATGGTTTGAAAAAAATTTACAAAAAACAAGTTCCATAATGAGGTTCCCAAGGAGATAACATTCAATAGGTAGAATCATCAATCCTTCTATTTTAATTTCTTTTATTTTCTTATCCACTCATCAGCTCCCCTATAAAAGGTATAATTATAACCATAGTATCATGTATATATTGGAATTTGTTTAATGGAATATCCAAAATCAAATATCCTCACCTCTCCTTTTATTCTAAAAATTAAAACACCATCCTTGATATGTCATTTCACCACCTTCATGGATAACAAGTTTTCATTTTTCCATTACCACCTTCAAGGATAGTCATAAAACAATTATTATGGATAAACCAGATTATAATATGTATATTATAAAAAATTTATTTTTTATAAATATAATATATATATATATATATAATATTAAATAAAATGAAACTAGTTTGTAATGATCTAAAAACTGGAAAAATAAACTAAACATTTATCATTAACATTTTATAAAATGAATCAAGCTAATACCAGAAAGAAAAATGATATGTGGGACTATTTAAAATTATTTAATTTAATTAATAGCATTTTATTTTACTTTTTTATAATTATTCTATTTCAATAAGAACTTCCAAAATTATACATAAGTAAACCGACCATTAAACCATGAAATAAAAGCTCTCATAATGATGAAATTAAATATTATAATTCTTAAAAAATGGAAATAAATAAACTTAATAAAATTATAATAAATAAAATACATATATAACAGGTTCAAAATTAAGTAATTAATGAATCTAATTTTATTATCTAGGACATTAATTAAAACTTCATAATGCTTGGTCATAAGGTAAGGGATCTCTATAAACCTCCATTTTCTCCTACGGGTTACACTTTTTATCTCTTTACCCCAATGTATTTATTCTTTCATATTATATGATTATCATAAATTATGTTTATATGTTTCAAAAATATTTATATATATCAATTAATATTTATTTTATGGAGAAATACATGTTTTAAAAGTTTCTCTTCTCAGTTAATCATGATAAGAAACCCCAATTAAATAGAACTTCTCCATTTCATACCCATTTTTATGTACACTCAATAATTGTTTTTAAGACAATTTTTTTTATAAAATATCATATTTTATCATGACTAAATATATTAGTTAATATATAGTTTTATAATAACAATTATTCCTTTTTCCTATTTAAAGACTCTTTAATATTTTCCCTTAAACAGAACTAAAATAGCTCATTGCTAATGTTTCATAACCACCATTTTTCATACATTCAATTCAGTTGGACATAATTATTCATTATCAATTCTTATTTTTTTATGATTTTCAATAAATTATTTAATACCTTCTTTCTTGGATACCATTATAATACACCCTTTGGATATTCATTAAGACATGATTACGATACCTATTTATTTCCATGGGATACCCTTGTGTTTATTACTTATGTTTGATTATTTATGTGGAATAAATATGCATGAACATTTTAAGATGGGTGTACCCAGATAGAACTTCAATGTACTGGGTAATTTTTAGTATTATGATATGTCATGTATGGGTTTAGGGAGTAAAATTAATCAAATATGGGACTTTTTCCACCATGTGATATAGTCTTAGCAGTTAGTTTTGACTCATGTTTATGTTAAGTTATATGTTGCTTACACATTCCAATATTTCCATGATAATATTATTACGTGTTCTATATATTAGGTTTCCATATGTTTATTTATGATCCATTACTTTTATGTCATCATGTTATGCCTTATAATTCATATGTTATGATTTATTCCCTTATTGGGATTTTTAGCTCATCCCATTTTTCAATGTATTCCCTGGGTTATCCAATGTAGATGTAGGAGCTCAAAGGAAGTTAAGAGATCATTATGGAATATTAATAATGATTTTTTTCAATATAGTTATGTTTTTTTTTTAATTTTATCTACCTAATATTCCAAATACACTACACTTTACAATTCTTGGTTGTATTTGATGGATTATTTTTATTAAAATCATATAATAATATGTGTCAAAGGATAGGGTATCTATAGTTGGTATCAGAGAATGGTCTAGTTATTTTGGGGTATTAGGACTATGAAACTTTAGTAATAACCCAAGGGATAATTCAATCACCATGGATAACTTATATTGAAACATTGGGAGTCACACGATATGATATACTTCCCATTTATAAATTTATCCTTCTATGTTTATAGTTACCTTTTTATATGATTAATAACTAAGTGTCCAAGCCCACTAATTTTATTTTATTTATTTTTCTTAGTTAATTTAAGGAAATAATAGAACCCATGTTGACAATCATTTTGATCAGAAATGTGATGATTTCCATGATGAGATGCCAACCTGATTGTAATGGGAGCCCAGAACTTCATGACAGTACTAGCTCAACTAGATCTTGTTATGAATAATAACATAAATCATGTGGAACACCCTCATTATCCTAAGAATGAGAAATTTGTTTTCAAATACTTTATACAAAAAAGGCCTTCTATATTTAATGGATATTTTTATCCCATCATTGTATAAGAATGTATTAACTCCATTTAGAATTTATTATATGTCCTTTAATGATCAAAATAATAGAAAGTCATACAAGTGGACTATCATTTTAATAGGGAAGCTAATTAGTTGTGGAAACTTGTCAAAAAACAAACTAAAAGAAGGAAATTGATTCCATCTATCAGGAAGGATTCAAGAAAATATTTTTCAATAAATATTTTCCCCAAACTCTCTATCTTAATTTGGATAGGGAGTTCCTCAAACTGAAGATAAAGGAAAATGAATATATCATGTTGTATGAGGAAAACTTTACAATTCTTGCACGATATTCCTCTAACTTTGTCATGAACACTAAATGAAAGTTGGATCACTTATTTAGTGGATTAAATTTTATTCTTTTAAAAGACTTATAGATTTGAGACTTTTAATATTATGAGTAAATTGTTCATTGTTCCCTTATTATTAAGATAAAATTTGTAGACCTTCAATGGTCTCATGGGTTGAGAGACAAAAAAGAGAAAAATGAATTTTAATATGGGGGATAAATAGATAAATCCCATAAAAGAAATAAAACCCAAAATACCACATGTAAAAAGTGGGGGAAGAAGTATCCCAGGAACTATCTAAATGAAACCAGGACATTCTTCAAATATGGAATATAGGGGAATCATTATAGATTTTTTCGAATGGATTTGAAGAATCCCACTAATTTAGAAGAAGAAAGGAGGGTTCAAATTTACACTAATCTGGTATTGTAGTCTTTAAACTACAAATAACATGGTCATTATGTGATTAAATTCCCTAATCCAGTTGTTAATGGAGTTAATCAACAACAAAAACCTACAAAGAAGTAAGGAAGGTCATTTTATATCACTACTATTGTGGTAGAGCATAAAAATTATATGGGGCCAAGTATGATAGTTATTCATTCAAGAATAGTGAATTTACTATTTGATTCTAGTTCTATACATTATTTAATATATTATAGGTTTAGTATAACTATTCAAACACCACCTTAAAAATAAAAGGTTTATGTTGTCTATGAGAACAAAAAAGGGGAAATTATTGCATCTAAATTACATAACTCATCCCTGGTTAATTTTTTTTGATTTTAACATCCTATAAAATCTCATATTACTCCTATTGGTGGAGTTTGATTCTATATTAGGAATAGATTGGCTATATTTATACAAATCCAACATAAACTATTGGGGAAGGGGGATCACTCTTCACATCCTGAGGCATCCCTTAATTCAGTACGGGTGTAAGGAGGAAGATGAATCTACTTCAGAATCATCATCTCAATTATGGATATTATTTCCTTATGATTAGGAATATTTATATCAAATTATTGATAAAAATAATATGATCATGCTCCAAGACATACCCATTATGAGGTACTATACAGATGTGTTCCTTGAAGAATTTCCTAGTATTCCTCCAAACTAGGAGGTTGAGTTATAAATTGATCTTATACCTATATATCTAACCATATCAAAGAATCATTATAGGATATCCAAAATTGAGTTGTAATAACTAAAGAATAAATTACAAGAGAATATGGAAAAGAGTTTTATATGCTAGAGTGCTTCACCATGGGGTACACCATTCCTCTTCATCGTGAAAAATTATGGATCAATATTCCTCAACACTTATTATCATGATCTCACCAAAATAATATAAAAGAACAAGCATCCCCTACTATGGATAGATTAATTTTTTGATCAACTACATGGATTGAAGTATTTCTTTAAGGTGTACCTTTAGTTGATATATCACTAATTAGAGGTGAGGAAGGAAGATATTAACAAGATTGCCTATTGTATAAGGTATAGAAACTATGATTTCCTAATTATGCCCTTTGAAATCACTAATTATCCTATAATTCTCATGGACTTAATGAATATATTATTTATATAATACCTTGAAAAAAATTTGTAGTCTTTATAGATAATATTCTGATATACTCTAATAACAAGGAGGAACAGCAGGGGAATTTGAGTATTATTCTAAAGACTTTGTGAAAAGAGATTCTATATAAAAATTATAGTAAATGTGGTTTTTTGATGGAGGAAGTATCATTATTGGGGAATGTTATCACTAGTAAAGAAATTTATGTGGACCTTTCTAAAACAAAAATAATTAATGAGTGGACCATAATAGAATCAATAATGTAAATCCACAGTTTACATAGTATGGCTAGGTATTACTAACGATTTATGAGGAAATTCTTACAATTTTCAAAACCCCCTAGAAAAGATGACTCAGAAGAGAGTAACATTTTTCTAGACCAATGAATGTAGAGGCTCCTTCAAAGGGTTGAAAAAGAGGCTTATCACTATATTAGTACTTACAATTTTGAAAGGGCGGGAATACTTTATGGTATATAGTGATGCTTGAAATAATGGATTAGGATGTGTACTGATGAAAAATTATAAATTCATAGCCTAAAACTAAGGGAATTTTAATGTTCCGGAGTAAAATATCATATACAGGGCCGGGAATTAGAAATGATGATCTTTTCATTAAATCTTTGGAAACATTATATATAAGTGGAGAATTTTGAGATATATAATAATCAAAAGAGACTAATATATATATTCACATATTTATATTTTAATATGAGAAAGTGAAGATAGTTATATATCATCAAGGATTATAACTACTCAATCCACTATCATCATGTTAAAGAAAATAAAGTTCAAGATTCTCTAAGTAGAAAGGATCTTGTGACATTATCAATAATGAGAATTTAGAAGGATCAAATCATCATAGACTTTCAAAGGATGTACAGGGGAATCATTAAGGAAAGAACATCATAAATAATTTATCAAATGATTGCTCAACCATCCATTTTATAGAAGATAAAGGATGACAAAAAATGACATTGAAATTCAGAAAAAGTTTAAAGATATAAGAAAGGGAAAATTCATAGTGTTCAAAATTTATGAGGAAGGAGTTGTAATATTTCATTCATGACTATGTGTACCATCGAATCCAGAGCTAAAGAAAGGGATTCTGAATGATTTTCATAGCTAAAAATTCTCTATTCACCCAAGGATCCCAAAGATAAATTGATATCTATGATAGCACTCTTGGTAGGAAAATATGAATAAGAAGATCTATGAATATGAAACAAGGTGCCTGGTATGCTAGAAAGTGATGCATTATTGGTAAATGTATAAGGGGATTATAAAACCACTACCCATACCTATATGGAAATGGGAAAAATAAACATGGACTTTTTCACTAGAATTCCAAAGTAATCCCTAGAAAATAATGAATTAAGTGTCATTTCAGATAATCTTACAAATACTAATAACTTTACAATGATTTGAGATGACTTTCCAATCGAACAACTTACACGAATATACATCAAAGAAGTGGTGAGGCTGAATGAAATACCATTATCGATTATATCTGATCATGATCTGATATTTACCTCCATGTTTTGGAAAAGTCTCTAACATGCTCTAAATTCTGAGTTGAATATCAATATGGCTTATCACCCCCAACCTGATGGCCAATATGAGTGAACTATTTAGTCACTAGAATACATTTTGATAGAATACTCAATGTACTTCAAGGTAGGATGGGACCGACATCTTCAACTGGTCGAGTTCTATTGCAATAATAGTTTGCACTCAAGTATCTAAATGGCCTCATATGAGGCCCTTTATGGGAAAATATGTATAACATCTAAATTTAGGTATGAAGTTGGTGAAGATAGGGTATTGGGGCCAAAAATGTTTGAAGAAATGGAAGAAAATGGGAACACCATCCAATAGAATATCTGGGCTACCCAAAGTCAATAAAATAGCTATGAAGACAACCATCAATGGGACTTAGAGTTTGAAGTTGGTGAAAAAGTATTCCTATATCTCTATGGAAGATACTCAAGATATTTGGGAAGAAATTAAAGATATGTCCCCGGTATATAGGACCCTTCAAGATTCATGATCAGGTTTGAGATGTGTTCAATCGACTAACACTTCCACTAACCATGTCTCAAGTAAATTTTGTATTCCATATATCCCTCCTGAGGAAGTACATATTAGATCCCTCAAATATACTTAATGTAGATATGGTACAGTTGGAAAATGGTGTCTCTTATGAGGATAATCAAAATATATTTTGGATCGTAGAGACAAGGTTATATGTAACAAGAGCACTCACAAAGTTGAGGTACTTTGGAGAAACTATAAGTATGAAGAGGAGACATGGGAACCAGAGGAAGAAAAAAAGGAAAAATACCATCTAATATTTTCACCTTAGTATGTAAAATTAAATTATTATGGAATAATTCTATAAGGGGGGGAGAATGTAACGACCCCAAATTTTATCAATGGAGTTTCTCTTCATATGTCATAAGAAAAATATATCACATAAGAATCAAATAGAAAAATTATTAGTATATATTATGAATGATACATTATTAAACAAATAAACCAATAATAACACCAAATATAATATAAGAACAACAAATAGAATCTATGACAACGAGAATAGGGAAATTTGGATCTTCTTGATCCACTAAAATGACCACACTCACGAACAAAGCTATAGAAATAAAACATAATGTTAATAATAAAATATTAATTTTGAATATGATAGTATATATAAACATAATATAAAAAATAATTGAATTAATAATGAATGAAATAAGAGGTATTTATATAAATTAATCAAATTATACCATTAGATTAGAAACCTGACTTTTGGAATAGTAATCTGACCATTAGGAATAGTAATACAACTATCAGAATAGTAACCTCACCAAATGAAAGTATAAATAAAATTTAGTAATCTTATTAATAAATAATTTGATATATTTATATCATTGTATAAGTAAATAAATTTTTTAAAAATGAAAAATTAACTGTTGGTATTTTTTGTAAAACATAAATGTTTATTTAAAATTTTATAATTAATATAATTATTTAAAATAAAATTAATTTTCATAGTATATATTCATAAATTAATATTATTTTTTAATATAATTATAATATAATTTTATGAGAACTTGGTTTTTTAAAGGCTCATAAAATTGATTATAATATTAAAATTGGTATTTTTTAAATAAATGATGATTTTATTTAAATATTAACTTTAACATATTTAGAAATTTATTTTCATAAAATGGATACAATTTTTTAAATCTACACATTAAAAATTTATTATGATGAATTATTTGGATTTTTTTAAAATAGCAGAATTTTTAGTGAATACTAAAATACATTAATTTTAGGAATTTAACATTATAAGAATTTTTTAGTCGTAGATGATGTATGGATGATGTAAGAACCCATTGTTTTGAACTCTCTTGAACCATTTATTGTATTTATTTATATAAATCATCACTATTTATAGTCTTGAGCCAAAATAATAAAAAAATGAATAAAATAATCAAAAGCACCCCTCTTTTTCCCTTTAAATACCACCCCTCACAACCCCTTCTCATGAAAACTTCTAAGCCTTATGGATTGTCAATATGATACCCAATTCCATTACCAATAATCTTCCCCAAATTAACTATATTAATATCTTAACAAAATAGCAAACCCAAGTGCCATAATGAGGTTCTCAAGGACGCAACATTCAAGAGGTAAAATCCTCAATCCTTTTCTTTTAATTTCTTTTCATTTCTTATCCTATACTCACCTCTCGTATCTAAGTTATAATGATAACTAAATTATCATATATATACTATAATTTTATTTTATTAATTTAATATCCATCATGAAATCTCTTCTCTTCTCCTTTTATTCTAAATATGAAAATATCAAATGTGATATGTCGGTTCACCACCTTCATAGATGATGAGTTTTCATTTATCCATTAACACCTTAAAGTCTTGTCATAAAACCATTATTATGATTAAAACATACTTTAATATTTATTTTATAACTTTTTTCATTGTATTTAACTAATATATATACATAATATTAAATAAAATGAAATAGGTTCATGATGATTGAAAAACTGCCCAAATAAACTAAACATTTATCGTTAACATTTTATCAAATGAACCATCCTCATACTAGAAAACAAAATGATATATGGGACTATTTAAACTTATGTAATTTCATTAAACCCATATAATTTTACTTCTATAGAATCATTCCCATTTGACAAAAACTTCCATAATAATACACAAGTAAACTGACCATAAAACCATGAAACGAATACTCCTAGAATGATAAAATTAAACATTATAACTCATCAAAATGGCCATAAATAAACTTAATAGAATTATAATAAATCAAATACATATAGATATTTTTTAATTAAGTAATTAATTAACATAATTTTATTATATATGAAATGAAGTGAAAGTGAAGAATGCTTTCAGATATAAGGTAAGAGATCTCTATGAACCTCCATTTTTTCCTTTGGGTTATGCATTCACTATCTCTCTCTTTAACCTAATTTATTTATTATTTATTCTTATATACTTAACCTAAATTTTTTTTATATGTTCCAAACATGTTAATATATCTCAATTCATCTTTATTTGATGGGTAAATACATGATTTAAATTGTTACTTTCTCAATTTTTATTGATAATCATTCCAAATTAAAGGGAACTTCTCTGTTTCTTATCCATTTTTAAGTAAACTACATAATATTTTTTAAGACACCAAAATTTTTGTAAAATATCTAACTTTATCATGAAACATATCTTATTTCTTTTCTGGTTTTATAAAATAACTATGTCTTTGTTCTCTTTAGAGATTATTTAATATTTTCCCTTAAATCACACTAAAGCGGCTCATTTCTAAAGTTTCTTTACCATTATTTTTCATGTATTAAGTTCTGTTAGAAATCATTATTCCTGATAAATTATTTTTTTATTACTGACCAGAAATTATTTAATCCATTATTTCTTGGATAGAAATATGATACACCCTTTGGTTATACCTTATGACATGATTATGATACCCATTTATTTCCTTGGAAAACCCTTATGATTATTCCTCATGTTTGATTCTTTATTTGGAACACATGTGCATTAAATTTTTATGATCAGTGTGCCCAAATTAAAATCCAGTGCATTGGGTAATGTTTTGTTCCCTGAGAAGTCACACATTAGACTAGGGAGTAAACCTAATCCATTGTGAGACATTTTCCACCATGTAATATAGTCTTAGTAGTTAGCTTTGACTCATGTGTATGTCAAGTCATATATTTATACCGCATTCCAATATTTCCATGATCATATTATTCCATGTTATATATGTTATGTTTCCATATGTTTATTCATTATCCATGCCTTTTATTTTATAATGTTATGCCTTCTAACTCATGTTCTATGTTTTATTCCCATGTTTATTCCATTACTGAGATATTTAGCCCATCCCTTTTGTCTATGTTTTCCCAAGGTTATCCTATATAGATATAAGAGCTCAAAGGAAATTAGGATCTTTTAATAGAAGATTAATAAAGAGTTCTTTTATTTTAGTTCCATGTTTTTAATTTTATGTACCAAATCTTCCAAAGATACTATCCGTTACGATCCTTGGTTTGTATTTTATGGATAGTTATGCTTAAAATCATATAATAATATTCATAAAAGGATAGGTTCAATATACCATTTCTTCCTCATAAATTAATAAACCCATGAGTTAAATGTAAAATTCATGTTTTAGACTTTCCATGACACCCTTATACTTGGTTATACTGTATTTTCCTCAACCCGAGCTACCCATGGGGTGGGTTCTTTCCTTTAACCATGAATATGCCACCCTAGGGGTGTGTTGAGATCACTCCACATTTTTTAGAATCCAATAGGGTAATAAGTTGATTGTTAAAGACTTTAAGAACCATAAATAACCTTGTAATTTGTATATAAAAAATAATGAAATGGATACTCCATTGTCTTTTATATGTTTATAAAGGGATTCATGAAATGATTAATTAAATGGTTTATGAAATGATGAATGAATTGATTATGATGATAATAGAGGGATCTTGGTATGGTTTTAATGAACCATTAGTAAGGATTGAAAATTTCTACTCCTTGGATATGATAACCCACTAGGATTCCTTGGACATTTCTACTCCTTGGATCAGTATTACTTAGATTATTTGGATTCCTTGTACATTTATACTCCTTAGATCATGTAATGTGAAGGTCTGATACTTAATTACATGGTATAGGACATTGATGATTATTTTACTTGATTTACAATTAGACCTTATGATATGGTTTCTTGTTCATAGTGATCTTTTGTGGAATAGAAAGTATTACTTTTACATTTATCACTTTTATTTTTATTATACATGAACCCTGATTCAGCCAATATGCACATAATGGAATTATTATAGACATCGTTGGTGGTATCCTACTGAATGTTATCTCACACCCTATTTGGGAAATTTTTTAGTACTCAGACAGACTTCATAGAAAAAATTCACTTCCTAGGTCATATTATCTCAGATATGGAGGTATAAGTTTACCTAGAGAAGTTGAGATCTGTAGTTTCTTGGGAGCATCCCAAGAATATCCTTAATATATAAAGTTTATTATGGATATATAGTTATTACATATGGTTTATATAGGAATTATCATTATTATAAGACCATATTATAGGATTGAATAAGAATGGTGTGAATTTTATATAGTCAAAATCCTACAAGACAACCTTTCATAAGCTTGAAGGGAGATTGACTTCAGCACCGATACTGATTCTGTCTGAGAAATACAGAATCTATATAGTCTATTGTGATCCATTAAGTATTGGTCTAAGATAGTTTTTAATGCAAGAGGATTGAGTTGTGGTGTATGGGTCTCATTAGTTAGGCCCCACAAGAGAAACTACCCAACACACGATCTTGAGTTAGCTGATATTGTTCATACCTTGCGTTGTTCAAGACATTACTTATTAAGAGATAATTTTTTGGTGTATACAAACCAAAAAATCATAAAATAAATATTTACACTAAGTGAATTTAATATTACGAAATGAAGGTGGGTTGAATATCTATAGTCTTTTGAATTATATCTAGCTTATACAACCAAAAAGGGAAATGTAGTTACCAATGCTATGAGTAAGAGGAACTGAACACAAGTGGTGTAGGAGGCCAGTAGAAAGTGGTGGGTTATAGAAATATTTTATGAGATATATATAGAGGTTCCTGAACTTCATGGATAGTCTATACTAACATCGTTATCATTGACCTATTCACTTTTAGAGTGAGTGAAGATGAGATAACTATATGATTCTGAGGGTCTAGTCCTATGGGAGAGTTTTGAAGGTGTGGACTAGCCACCTAGTTGGGTTATTGATGATAATGAGATCTTTCACATTCAAGAATTCATCTAGGTTCCTACAGATGTCTAAGAGGAGTTGATTTAAGAATATAATGCCTCTATATGGGTTGTGCATCCCAGACTTACCGAGATGTATCATAACTTACATCATCAATATTGGTGGTCGGGGATAAAGAGGGAGATAGTTGGTTTTGTTACTTGGTGTTCCACCTATCATTAGGTGAAGTCAAAACACCAGTGAAAAACTAGAATTTTACTGTTCTTACCTATTATTGAGTTCAAATAGGACAACATCAACATGGATTTTGTGATGTGATTTACTAGATCACCTCGAGGTAGGGATGTCGTACGAGTGATCATAGATTGGATGAAAAAGGTTGCCCATTTCTTACCTATTCAGGAGACCTTATCAGTGGATGAGTTTGTGAGTATCTACATCTGTGATATCATACACCAACATGGGGTTATATGTTCTATCATATTAGACAGAGACCCTTGTTTCACATCAAGGTTTTGGTAGGGGATTCATAGGGCACTAGGATCACAGGTACTGCTACGTACAACCTATCACCCATGGACAGATGATCAGTTCGAGTGTACGATATAGGTTTTGGAGGACATGATCTAAGAATGAGTACATGTTTTTTGATGTTCTTGGGATAAAAACTTACCCCTTGTTGAGTTCACCTATAATAATAGATTCTAGGTGACCATACAGATGGATTCTTATGAGGCCTTATACTGTAGGTCATTTTGTTCACCCTAGTACTAGATAGAGGTGGGAGAGGCAGAGCTAATGGGTCCTTATATCATCCAGGATACTTTATATTAGGTTCATCTTATTAGGAAGTGGATATCTAGAGATATGTATAGACAAAAAAATGTCGATCAACATCGCCGACCACTTGACTTCATGGTGGAAATTTAGGTTTTCTTATGAGTTTCACCTAGATTGGGGCATAGAAAAATTCATAAACAAGGGAATTTATTTCCTCATTACATCAGGACCTTTGAGATTTTAGAGAGAGTCAGGAAGACAACCTATCATTTTGGTTACCTCAGAGGTACTGAGTCGTTCTTGACGTCTTCCATGTATCTCAGCTTCTCGGATATCATGTTGAACTGTCACATATTCTTTAACCTAATGAGGATGAGTTGGAGGAGGATGTTTCCTTTGAGGAGAATCTTATCCATATTGTTGAACATGGAATAAAGGTTCTATAAGGCTTAAAAAATCTTCTAGTGTGGGTTCTATGGCATCACGGTCGTGTACAAGACAATACATGGGAGAGGGAGGCTGATATACATGACCAATGGCTGGAGTTATTCTGTGAAAATGCTTGACCACACTTGGAATAGTGAATTGGGGATGAATTTCTCTAAGGGGAGAAGATTATAAAAACACAAATTTTCTATGAGGTATAGAAATTTATATTTTCTATTTCATTTTTTTATTTTTTTATTTTTTTTCCTAATGGGTGTGCCTAATAAGGTCATGGAGGAAAAGAGGGTGTTTGGGGCTTGTTCAGGTCCCGAATCTCTGGATTTTGGAGGAAATACCTAGGCATCATGGTTAGTAGAAAACAAGAAACCTAGTAATCATAGTTTTGTTAAACAATATGGAATGGTCCTGTTCACTATCTAGGGCCTCATGGTTTGATGAAACCAAGCAACCCATGATATATGGCCATGTGTTTGTTGTAGAATTTTTAATAGAGGTAAAATGAATGGTTGGTGCATGGATTGTCTAATTGTGCACTATAACTATGATACGGGGGCCTTAAAGAAGTTTTGGGTGCACATTTATTTCTTGGTTTGTCCAACCATGCATCCAAATCATTTTACCACTTTAATGTTTGGTAAAATTACCATTTTCATTTAATAACCTTATAACCTTCAATCCCTTTATTTCTTCTCTAATGCACAGTATCCCCTTGATTTGGATCTCACCATTGAAGATCCTCATATGATTTGATCTCATTATTCCATCTAATATATGATTTGAGTGTCTATCATCTTGTTGGATAGACACTCGTCAGTTATTCGTTCTATAGGGTCCTTTCGACATTAGTCTTTCTATCGACGACGTTATTTTGGTGTGAACTAATATTCCCTATTTTTAGGGTATTCATCTAATCTTACTTTTTTTGATATGGGTGAGTATAAGGGAAAATATTCTATGAGTGTTTTTCTACATACAAAATGAACCAGATCTATTCATTTTCCCTCAATTATATTTTTTTATACCTTGTTTTCGTTGTGCCACACACTGGACTTCCTAACATTGACTCCTAAACTAGTAAACCCCTAAGTTAAATCTTAAATTCATGTTTGAGACATTACATGACACACTTAATATTGGTTGGAGGTTATTGACCTCAACCTGAACCACCCATGGGGTGGTTTCTTCCCTTTGACCATGAATAAGCCACCTTTGCGGTGTAGGGAGCTCACTATACATTATTGTGAATTGAATATGATAATAGGTGGATTATTAAAGGTTTTAATCACCTTAAATCACCTTTTAATTTTTATATCAAAGGTATGAAATGGATAATACCTTTTATTTTATATGATTATGAAGGGATTAGTGAAATGATTAATTCAATGATTTATGAAATGGTGAATGAAATGATTATGATGATAATGGAGGGTTCACGGTATGGCACTAATAAATCATTAGGATGACTTATACATTTATACTCCTTGGATATGAAGACCTTATAGGATGAATTGTAAATTAATACTCCTTGGATCTATTTTACTTGGATAATTTGGTTTACTTAGACATCTCTACACCTCATACCCTAGTCTGTGTGGGTCTTCTACTTGATTACATAGAGTATTCCATTAATGATGCTTTTCCTTGATTTATAATTATATTTTATGATATGGTTTCTTGTTCACAGTTAGCTATGGTAGACTTTAAAGTATCACTTTTACGTTTTTCGCTTTTATTTATGTTATACGTTCACACTACTTTATAATATTTTCACAAAGTGGACTTCTTATAGACACCATTGGTGATGGCCTACTGAGTGTTATCATACACCATATTTGGGATTCCATTTGGTGCCTGGATAGAATTCACGGATATAGTCAGGGATAGGGGAATGGTCCTTCTTTATAGTTCTTTATTAATTATTTCACATGATTAAGGGAGCATAGGATCAGGCTATGGCTCATGATACTATCAAGAGATAGTTTTCTTTTGGAATTATTTTTATACTTTTGATACATTTATTGTATTAGATTCCAATTGAAATGTATTTCCAATAATTTTTATATCTCCATGACATGATCATAATTATGTATATGATTCTTCCCTCATCTTTATTATTATTATTTTTGTCTAAATGATCCATCTATTGTTGATGGTTGATGTTATACTTCCTCCATTTTATTAATTTATGAAACCTCTATGTTAATCTAATCATGAGGGTATAGTTTATCCACCATACCACCATAGAACCTCACTTATTCTATATCCTTTAGTATATGGTGAGGCATTCTTGAGGACTTGTGGTTAACTAGGTTTGGTTACTCATGAGTGAACTAGGATCGGTATGTCACATCCATGAAGTGATGTTATTAGTTTTTCATTTCCTCCCTACATGGATGGTCATAAGGATTGATTTAATAAATAAATATGATAATTATAATATTATTATGATTTTTTAAAGATGAACATTTTTCTTCTTTTTTCTTTTTCATCCATTAGAAAAAAAAAAATTCACTCATGTGTATGCATAGACTACCATCTCCATGAAACAATGTTCTTCATTTTTTATGATTTTGTTACATGAATAGTTTTAAAAGTGTATTGAATGTTTAAAAATTATAATTATAAAATTTTTAATATTTTGAAGATAACCATTTTATAACACTTTTGACCATGATTAATATAACTTAATAGTTTTGGATAAATTGATTGAACGACCTTAAGTGATTGTGGTAATCAAGAACTACACAATAAATGGATGTAAAATTATCATCAAATTACCTTAATAGTATAGTATATATGGAAATGTATCTTAATCCCATGTTTAACAAATTTAAATTTATTATTCATGTGGATATAATGCATTTATCCAAGAAGGAATCCAAGGTAAGGGTTTTTATTTTCAATTTCACTCTATTGAGAAAATATTTATATTATATACCTAATTTATTTTATATAGCATATATACTGGTACTTTGACATATTATGTAATTAAATAATATTTATTAATTATATTTAAATTTCCAATTCAAGATCTCATTTTTTAAAAGTTTTGATTAAAAATTTATTAAAACCATAAGGGTTTATTTAAAAATTTCTATTTATTCGGGATTATTTATGTTTCAATTAATATTGAAGAAATTACATGATATATGTAACACCCCGAGATTTTATGAAAAATATTATTTTTAATTTCATTGATGTCTTGTGTTGTATGCAACACAAAAATTATCATGTACTATACGCAACACCGTATTAGCTTGCAGTATACGCAACACTATTCTTGGCTCGTGTTACACACAATTTCAAGTTCGTTTTGTGGAAATTATTCTACGCAACATTTAGTATAGATTTTGTTTAATGTATAAATGAAATAAGTTTTGATTATGTTATACGCAACACCAAACTGAGTTTTCACTGCACACAACCCTGAATTGGCTTTCATTACACACAATCAAGACCTTCCTTGATAGCGTGTGTAGTACGCAATACCGAGTTTCACTAAATGAGATATTATTATAATATTATTATGAACTAGCCGTTATGAATAGTAATACCCACTTTTTAAAATTTTATAAATTTTTTCTTTCAAAATGGACTTCATTTTTGGATTCGGAATATTGAAATTATCCTAAGGTGAATTTTTGGTATTTTTCTGAAAACATTCAATTTTTGATGAATGGTGAAAACACTGGGTTACTATTTAAAACCCGACTTTTTATTTAAATAATTATTTATTTTATTTAAATTTATTTTAGGTCAGAATTGATACATAATACCTATATAAGTTAAATTTAATTCATTGGAGTCATTTTATAATAATTTTAGATATGTAAAAATTTAATTGAACTATTCACCGTCTTTTACCCACCTCCTAGGAGAATTTGAAAATTTACATAAAACTTAATTTTACTGCTTCTGTGAGTGTAATTTCGAAAATCCGAGAGACACGGTTAATATGAAGAATTAAAATGTGGTTAAATAAGATAAAAATAATTTTTGGTGAATAGTAACTTTTTACTTTTATTTACCACGGTTAAAAGTAAATAGGGTAATTAAGGGTAAAAATGATATTACTATTACCCTAACACATGTCCTAATTCTATTGGATAATTGTAATTCGACCAAAAAAACTTAGGAATAAAATATTACCCTTTAGGTCCACTTGGATTGGATTAGGACATTTATTATTATTTTATTTAAAGAAAGGTTAAAATAGTTAAAATCAATGTTTAATAACTAAAACATTCATAATATAAGGTTATACATAATATAAATTCGACTATAAATATTCATTAGAAATATAAAAATATTTCCTACCTAATGGTATAATATTTATAATTTTTTGACATTAAATAATTTAATTTATTTATGACACAATGGTGATGCAGTAATTACCTAAATAATGAAATATTAAATTAATTGATATTATAAATACCCAAATAAATGACATTTGAGACTTTTTGTGAATAAAAAAATTTCTTAGGTTAATATGACATGTCAGTATTGATTTAATTAACTTTTTTCTAACTAATCATTCTGTTATGATTTTCACAAAAATCAAGTACCAAATAGTGTCAAAATTGACATAAAATAGTTTTTAAAACAAATATTATATTATTAATTGTTATTTTATTCCTAAAAATCTAAGGTTAGGAAAAATGACTTATATAAGGATATATATATTAATAATGAACCACTTGGGGTTTGTTTGGCTTGTTATAGTAATTTTATTAACCATATAGTGTAAGAAAACAAAAAGACACGGTAAAAGTTAAATTATTTAACTTAGAGTTAAATCTAAATGATATGAATATAATAGTAACATAAACTTGTCTAAAACCTATTTTTTGAGAGGATTGCGACCCATACCCACCTTATCTTCGAAATAAATCAATTTGGAGCTATTAAAAATCAAATATTAATTTATAATAAAATAATATTTTAAGTTTTTTCTAAGGTGCCCCTCTCCTCCCTTATAAAATGGCACCCCTTCCCTCTTCTCTTTACACCCTTTTGAGCCTTGAAGCTCGGAAAACCCCTGCCAATTCCTCTTCTCAACCTCTCTAGTTATATCATATAGGTTTTTTTCTTCTCAAAAGACCAACTCTAGTTCCCTAAGAAGAATTTTAAAGGAGGTGCGTCGAGGAAGAGGTAATCTCTTCTACCGATTCTTTCAAGTTTCTTTCTTCTTCAACATCTTCTTATTTAGTTGTTTCATTATAAAGTAATAACATAAGTATTAATTATATACTGAAATGTTATTATAAATATTAAACAACCTTATTTCACCTTCTATCCATCCTATGGAAAATGAAATCACCGCACGTGCATACGTACGGAATACCGTCTCCACGCCGTGGTGTAATTTGTTTTTCCACCACCACCTTACTTGGATGGGTATAATGGTGTAAAGAATAACTACATATGATTATTATAACATCATGCTGATTCAATGATATTATATCATCCACTCCAATTCCATTCAATAAATATGGGAATGATATCATCGCTCGTGCATACGTACGGATTACCGTCTCCACGACGTGATGATATTCATCTTCCATGTTAACAATTCAAGAATGATTATAAAGTATATATAATAAGTAATCATGAAATATATGAAATAATAATTCTATTGGATTTATGTGTATATATATATATATATGTATGTATGTCATCTACTTAATTCCATTCAAGTCAATAAGGAATGGAAAACAGTGTTCATGCTTACGTACGACCTACCGTCTCCATAAACGGTGTATTTCATTTCATTCATATATCTATTATATATATATATAGAATATATATGATATATAAATCATGATTTAAATTCTAGAAGTATTTAAATCATGATATAAGTAATAATAATATCAAGAACAATGAATCGAAACACGTACGATAAATGAAATGATTTTACCCAAAACGCTGCTTTAACATGGAATTTATAAAAGAACGGGTATTATAAAGTCAAAATTGAACCATATATGATATCATGACAATGAATATGATTATTTAATAAGTCAATGACATTATTTAAATCATTATACAGGAGGTCTGGATACATACGAATCATATCGGACATAAGGTAAGGGATAACTATTCCAATCTCATTCTTATCCAAGATTGTTATTCGTAAGTATTTACTGGGGTTATTGTTATCATCCATGCCCATTTTTTCTAAAAATGTTTTAATGTATTTTTAAAGTCTTTTTACCCATTCTTGAAATTTAACACATGTTATTAAAGGAATCTTACTTTTTTTTACCACACAGGGAACTTTTTTACTTTTCCGACAAAAGTACGAGAAGAATGTTATTTTTAACTTATATGGCGTGAATGGATTTTTACGGTTTCATAAAGACTTATTTCAATGAAGTTTCATCTACAAACTTTTATGACTATTTTAAACAAAATACTTTTCTTTTAAAATTTCATGGATTTTTTTGAAAAGAAAATGATTTTGAAGAAGAAAGGATATTTTTCTCAAGAATTCATTTCAAGTGTTTCATCAAAAACATTTTCCATATAAGATGACATTATTTCATATGTGTATGTTTCAATTATAATGTCTCTATTATTTACATGGGTTCAATTTTATTATGATGAAATATCCATTTGTTTTATATGGATTATGTGATGATGGGATGATGTTTATGAAACCCATTTTATTCTTTAGGTTATGATGAATGTTTTATATTTATTTTGTGGAACAAGTAAGAATGATTCCATTATGAGATGGGTGGGACCTATATCTCCTTCCAATGCATTGGGGAAATATTTATATCTCATGAGATAGACATGAATGGAACGGTAAGTTAATCCAGTTCAGTAATACAAGACTGGAACGAGGAGTGAACTTGATTCAGAAAGGGACTTTCTCTACTAAGATGGTTTTGGCAGCAATGCCTTGGTTACTATGGAAATCATATCATGTTCTTAATGGTTTACAAAATTACATGTTTTATTCCCATGCTATTTTATCATGATTAATGTTTCTTTATGATCTATGCCTTACGTACTGCCATATTTTATGTCATTGCTCAAGATTTTGATGTTTAATCATTATGTTCATGTTTTTTTAAGCTCAAATGTATATGATTTGTTTTATTTTCTCCATTCTTACCCTTACTGAGAATTTGAGCTCACCATTTTTTATGTTTTCTTTTCCCCGGGATTTAAAGAAAGGTTTTAGGTAAGAAAACAAAAAGGGGAAGATCTTTATGGGAGATGTTGAAGATCATTCACCAGGATTAGAATATTATGTTCTGAGTTTCCAAAGACACTAAACCATTACGGTCCATGAGTGTTGGTTCTTGTTATGTATTAAGTATTCTGGGAAAGTAATTTAATTCCTTTATACGTCAAGCTTTGGGTCTCTACAGTTGGAATCAGAGGAAAGGTTTAGTTAACCTTTGGAAACTAGGATGAAAAAACTTTAGTGATATCCCTAGAGATATTTCGAAGGAATGTATAGGGATGTCCCTAAGGTTTAGTATAACTATAGGTTACCGTCCTAGAATTATGTTGATGATCATGAATAACCTAGGGTAAAACTATGGTGTCATGGATTAAATAATGTGTGATAATTTAGACATCCCATAATTAACTTTTTATGATTACGTGGTTCCTCATTATTTTAACTGTTTCTTACACCATGGTTTTTGGATTTAGTCAATGGAGGGAACCAGAAGGAATTGGTTTAACATTGAATCCAATGGAAAAATTGGTGACTATGAGCAAAGAAATTGCATAATTCCTAGAAATAAAGATTTTGTGATTTTGTCGAATTAGTCATCACGATATATGATTAACAAGGTAAACTTTAGTGGTATTCCCAATTCATCAAATAAGGGAAGATGAAATTTTATGCATGTTCGCATGTTGAGGAACATAATGAAAAGAGGATTGAGATTTCTAAAGAAGGGAAGAAGAACCTTGATGAATACATCAAATGAAGGGAAGATGTTATCTGTGTGGAGAAAAGGGTCATATAGTGACAGACACTGTTATGGAGTTCAATGTCTTATCTGTGGAGAACATGGGCATTACCCAACTCAATGCCCTGCCCTAAGAGGTTACTTCTAAATCAAGGAAGGACTTATTCCATGAAAATCATTGAAGAGGATGGTTTTAAGTGTTTATATATTTGTATTCAAGAATAATGTTGTTGAGGTACTTTTATGGTATATTGGAATAACTATATATTGGTCCATTTTGGTTTTCCATAAGAATATGGAATCGGTAACCATGAAAAGTGATTGAAATATTTTTTGAAAGCAGATGATATGCACATAATTAAGGGATAAAGAGAAAATAATATGTTTGATAGTATTCATGAGCTCATGACTGATATAAGGAAAAAGTTATATCATGGTTTGAGTTTATAGAAATTTTGGGATGTTGGTATGTGGAAAGTGTTAAATTTTGATATCATTAATGTTTTCACTAAGGGTCAATGGGTATTCATTTTTCAAGAGAATACATGATTAAGGTATTCACATGTTTGGAATGTGACCAACAAGATATATCGTATGATATATGGGGTATAAATGAATGTATTCACATGATCGGTAGATGAAATTTCTAGTAATTATTTTTCATTATACTATGATCTTGGACAGAAGTATTTTAGATCAGCCTAAAGATTGGAATTAATTATGTTGGACATAAGTTAGTATTGTTTAAGTCTAGAACTTTTTTCTATATTATTGACAGAATGTTATAATAGTGTAGTTTAAGAAACGGGACAACATGAAGAACGGGCGACAACCCATCGCGTCGGACAAGGCTGTGGGAATCGAACCCACAACTGAAGTACGACAGGCCTTTATCGCCTACCACTGGCCTACAGGAAGTCCCTAGTTAGTGAAAACTAGTTTTATTTTATTAAGTTTCATGATATATGAATTATAAGTCCATTTTAGGAACCATATATGATTAATCTCACTATAGATGGACTTATGTATATTTAATAACTTTTATTATCATTTTGTTTGAAACAGATGGAATGACCTATCATTCTATCGCATGATCTGCTAACACTTCACGGAAGACAAATTCAACTTAATTTATTTAAGAGATGATGTGGAAATTGTTCAAGGCACAAAAAACAGTAAGATTGTACCAAAATCAAGTAAGTATTTATTTTAATTCAATAATTCGTCAACTTTAGAGAAATGTTCTTGAATATACAAAAAATGTTTTCCTAGTGTCCTTATATCCGATTAATCATATGGTACCTTAAATCATCACAAATTTATGGCTTTGTGATTGCTGGATTTTTCATTTCCAT
Source organism: Viscum album (assembly GCA_963277665.1). NCBI lineage: Eukaryota > Viridiplantae > Streptophyta > Magnoliopsida > Santalales > Viscaceae > Viscum > Viscum album. The sequence goes on along the minus strand of OY728137.1, from coordinate 281,517,749 downwards.
GTTCTCTACCACTCTCCATCAGAACATGATGGATATATTTCTCTTCCATATCTATATTTTCACCTATGTTCTCCTATGTGAAAACCCAGTGATTAGTTAATTTGGGTAACTGTTATGTTTCATACTTTAGTTTTTAAAGATAAGTTTTGGTATTCTTTTTTTCGATGTGGGTTTCTATTAAAGAAACTTTCAAGTAGTAAACCATTTATAACCCCGACGAATTTCGAGGGCGAAATTCATTTTAAGGGGGGGTAGAATGTAACACCCCGAGAATTTATGAAAAATATACTTTTTAATTTCATTGATGTCTTGTGTTGTATGCGACACCAAAATTAGCTTGTAATATACGCAACACCGTATTATCTTGAAGTATATGCAACACTATTATTGGCTCGTGTTACACACAATTTCAAGTTCATTTTGTGAAAATTATTCTACGCAACATTTAGTATATATTTTGTTTAATGTATAAATAAAATAAGTTTTGATTATGTTATACGCAACACCAAACGGAGATTTCACTACACGCAGCCTTGACTTGGCTTGCATTACACACAATCAAGACCTTCCTCGATAGCGTGTGTAGTACGCAATACCGAGTTTCACTAAAGGATATATTATTATAATATTATTATGAACTAGCCGTTATGAACAGTAATACCCACTTTTTAAAATTTTATAAATTTTTTCATTCAAAATGGACTTCATTTTTGGATTCGGAATATCGAAATTAGCCTAGGGTGAATTTTTGGTATTTTTTTGAAAACTTTCAATTTTTGATGAATAGTGAAAACACTGAGTTACTATTTAAAACCCGACTTTTTATTTAAATAATTATTTATTTTATTTAAATTTATTTTAGGTCAAAATTGATACATAATACCTATTTAAGTTAAATGTAATTTATTGGATTAATTTTATAATAATTTTAGATATGTAAAAATTTTATTGAACTATTCACTTTCTTTTACCGACCTTCTAGTAGAATTTAAAATTTTACATAAAACTTAATTTTACCACTTCTGTGAGTGGAATTTTGAAAATCCGAGAGACACGGTTAATATCAAGGAGTAAAATGTGGTTCAATAAGATAAAAATAATTTTTGGTGAATAGTAACTTTTTGCTTTTATTTATCACAGTTACAAGTAAATAGGGTAATTAAGGGTAAAAATGATATTACTATTACCCTAACACATGTCCTAATTATGTTTGATAAGTGTAATTCGACCAAAAACAACCATAGGAATAAAATATTACCATTTAGGTCCACTTGGATTGGATTAGGACATTTATTATTATTTTATTTAAAGAAGGGTTAAAATAGTTAAAATCAAAGTTTAATAACGAGAACATTTTTAATAGAGGGTTATACATAATATAAATTCGACTATAAATTTTAATTAGAAGGATAAAAATATTTTCTACTTAATGGTTTTTTATTTATAATTTTTAGACATTAATTAATTTAATTTACTTATGACACAATGGTAATTCAGTAATTAACTAAATAATGAAATATTAAATTAATTTATTATATAAATACCCAAATAAATGTAATTTGAGACTTTTTATGAATTCCACTAATTTTATAGGTTAATATGATATTTTAGTATTTATTTAATTAACTTTTTTTGAACTAATCATACTGTTATGATTTTCACAAAAATCAAGTACCAAATATTGTCAAAATTGACATAAAATAGTTTTCAAAACAAATATTATATTATTAATTGTTATTTTATTCCTAAAAATCTAAGGCTCAGCCAAATGACTTAGATAAGGATATATATATTAATAATGAACCACTTGGGGTTCTTTTGGCTTGTTATAGTAAGTTTATTAACCATATAGTGTAAGAAAACAAAAAGACACGGTAAAAGTTAAATTATTTAACTTAGAGTTAAATCTAAATGATAAGGATAAAATAATAACATAAACTTGTCTAAAACCTATTGGTTGAAAGGATTTAGACCCACACCCACATTAGCTTCGAAATAAATCAATTTGGAGATATTAAAAACCGAATATAAATTTATAATAAAATAATATTTTAAGTGTTTCTTAAGGTGCCCCTCTCCTCCCTTATAAAATGGCACCCCTTCCCTCTTCTCTTCACACCCTTTTGAGCCTTGAAGCTCGGCCAAACCCTGAAAATTCCTCTTCTAAACCTCTCTAGTTATATTATAGAGGTTCTGGTTTTCTAAAAAGACCAACTCTAGTGCCCTAAGAAGAAGTTTAAAGGAGGTGCGTCGAAGAAGAGGTAATCTCTTCTACCGATTCTTTCAAGTTTCTTTCTTCTTAAAATTCTTCTTCTTTAGTTGTTTAATTATAAAGTAATAACATTAGTATTACTTATATACTGATATTTTATTTTAAATATGAAACAACCCTATTTCACCTTTTATCCATCCTACGGAAAATGAAATCACCGCGCGTGTGTACGTACAGAATACCGTCTCCACACCGTGGTGTAATATGTTTTTCCACCACCACCTTACTTGGATGGGTATAATGGTGTAAAAATAACTATATATTATTATTATAACAGAATATTGATTATATGATATTATATAATCCACTCCAATTCCATTCAATAAATATGGGAACGATATCATCGCTCGTGCGTAGGTACAGATTACCGTCTCCACGACGCGATGAGATTCATTTTCCATGTTAACAATTCAAGAATGATTATAAAGTATATATAATAAGTAATCATGAAAAATATGAAATAATAATTCTAATGGATTTATATATATATATATATATATATGTATGTCATCTACTTAATTCCATTCAAGTCAATAAGGAAAATAAAACAGCGTTCATGCGTACGTACGGCCTACCGTCTCCATGAACGCTGTATTTCATTTCATTCATCTATCTTTTATATATATATATATATAATGAATATATATGATATATAAATCATGATTTACATTATGGAAGTATTTAAATCATGATATAAGTAATAATAATATCAATAACAACAAATCGAAACACGTATGATAAATGAAATGATTTTACCCAAAACACTGCTTTAACATGGAATTTATAAAATAACGGGAATTATAAAGTCATAATTGAACCATATATTATATCATGACACTGAATATGATCCTGTAATAAGTCAATGACATTATTTAAATCATTATACAGGAGGTCCTGATACATACGAAGTATATCATACATAAGGTAAGGGATAACTATTCCAATCTCATTCTTATCTGATATTGTTATTCGTAAGAATTTACTGGGGTTATTGTTATCATCCATGCTCATGTTTTCTAAAAATGTTTTCATGTATTTTAAAATTCATTTTTACCCATTTTTGAAATTTTCCACATGTTATGAAATGAGTCTTACTTTTGTTTACCACACGGAGAACTTTTTAACTTTTCTGACAAAAGTACGAGAAGAATGTTATTTTTAACTTATATGGCGTGAATGGATTTTTACAGTTTCATAACAACTTATTTCAATGAAGTTTCCTCTACAAAATTTTATGACTATTTTCAACAAAATACTTTTCTTTTAAAATTTCATGGTATTTTGTGAAAGGAAAATGATTTTGAAGAAGAAAGGATATTTTCCTCAAGAATTCATTTCAAGTGTTTTATCAAAACCATTTTCCATCTAAGATGACATTATTTCATATGTGTATGTTTCAATTATAATGTATCTATTATTTACATGGTTTCAATTTTTCTTATGATTAAACATCCATTTTTTTATATAGATTATGTGATGATGGGATGATGTTTATGAATCCCATTTTCTTCTTTGGGTTATGATGAATGTTTTAAGTTTATTTTGTGGCACAAGTAAGAATGATTTCATTATGAGATGGGCGGGACCTATATCTCCCTCCAATTCATTGGGTAAATATTTATATCTCATGAGATATACATGGATGGAATGGTAAGTTAGTCCGGTTCAGTAATACAGGACTGGAATGAGGAGTGAACTCGATTCAGAAAGGGACTTTTTCCATTAAGATGGTCTTGGAAGCAATGCCTTGGCTACTATGGAAATCATATCATATGCTTAATGGTTTCCACAATTACATGTTTTATTCCCATGCTATTTTATTATGATTAATGTTTCTTTATGATCTATTCCTTACGTACTGCCATGTTTTATGTCATTGCTCAAGATTTTGATGTTTAATCATTATGTTCATGTTTTTTTAAGTTCAAATATATATGATTTTTTTTATTTTATCCATGCTTACCCTTACTGAGAATTTGAGATCACCCTTTTTTATGTTTTCTTTTCCCCAAGATTTAAAGAAAGGTTTTAGGTAAGAAAACAAAAAGGGTAATATCTTTATGGGAGATTTTGATGATCTTTTAACATGATTAGAAGATTATGTTTCGAGTTTCCAGAGACACTAAACTATTACGGTCCTTGAGTGTTGGTTCTTGTTATGTATTAAGTATTCCGCAAAAGTAATATAATGTATATGTACGTCATGCTTTGGGTCTCTACAATATACCCCTATTAAACCCAAAAATATTTTAATATCCTTTATTTATTTATAGGTTTTTCATGTTTTTATTTTCTTTTACCCACTTTGGTACACAAAACATCTAAATGTTATTTTTAAGAAATTATGACCTTATTTATCCTTTTTTGGTTGGGAATATTTTTCCTTTATATCCATGTTCTTCAATATTGTTTTATGATAGTTGTTATCTACTTTTAAATTATTTTTAAAATTTTTTTCTACTATATTTGACTTTATTTACAAATATATAAAAGGAATATATATAAAAAAAATTGAATACTTTTTGTTCTACAAAAGTGTGAATGGAATGTTATTTTTTATGTACATGGGATGAACAGATTTTTATGCCTCCATATATGTTATTTTCCATTTATATTCCTATAAAATTTACAATTTTTTTTGAAGAAAATAATTTATACATTTTTTGATGAATTTTTATTTTTTTTATATTAAAATAAAAGGGTATTATTTCCTTAAAGGATTGAAATAGATTTAATATTAATTAATAATATTTTATCTTCTGTTCCACATTTTCTTATATAAGTATATCATCTTATACTGATTATAAATTATTTTGAAAATAATATATTAAATTTTCATTAACACCTCATGAAATGAGTTTACAAATTATTTATAACTTTTTTTCCAAAAAAAAAATTAGAAAATATTTAAGGATATTTATTTTAATGTTTCAGTTATATTTTCCTATATAATTCTTAAAAGTCTTTAGTTTATTTCAAAACATTTATTTTTGATGAATTAATGGCATCCATTCCCTATTACTGATTTATGTTTTGTACCATATTTTTTCATAAGAAACAATATGAGATATATTCATCATAATTATATACTAATGTTTTGACATTATATCCATATTATTTTATGTCATGGATATATTTATAATTTTAATTTTTTCCTAACCATATATCATTTCAATATATTTTGTTAGCTGAACGAATATTATTAAGAAAGTTATTTCATTATTGGGAAATTTTTGATGATTTGTATTCTTGATTAAATACAAATATTTAATGATTAATAAAGAATATTGATTATGTATCATATTTATGATTCAACATATAAGGGATGAATTAAACATTTTTAATCGATAGATAAGGATCTATTATAGATATCCCCTAGATGCATTAATAGTTCTCATGAGAAAAAAAAATAATGTGTATTTCTTGGTGTATGACATCCCATATGATGATAATTTCAAGGTATGAGGAATTGACGATATGTAATATATCTTGGAACAAATCCCTAATGTTAAGGTTAATGATGTAATATAATTAGGCCTTGATGGAAAGATCATGGTACCAGGAATTATGAATTTCTTTCATTAATATTTCAGTTTTTAGTATCCATGTGATTGTTGTGTTGTTATTTTCCATGATTATATTTTTTGAATCTCAAGTTGTTTATTAAATGGAATTTGTACTACTTATCCACTCTTCCATATTGTTTATGAATTACCTACCCATGATATCTTCCACTTTATGTAAACCTTAATGAGAATATTTGATCACAACTTTATATTGTTTTAATTTCCCCAAGATATAAATAAGTTATATTTGATTTATTTTCACAGATTAAAGAGATTTTTTCATGTTATATAAAATTTATGTATGTATCTAGTTTTTCAAGACTAATAAAATGATCAATCCTTGGAAATTAAATAGATTGTATCTTTTACCAATTTAATAAACTAAACACTGAATCTGGGTTACTAAAATTGAGTTTGTTCTAATCAGTATTAAAGAAAGTTTCATAGGAAACTTGGGAACTAGGTTTTAGAAGAACATCGAAGGTGCATGCATTCTAATAAATCCTTTTGAATATTTGAAAAAATTTACCTTCATATGTATGTTTATTCCATGGATCAATATTCATAGTGATTTTGAGCTGAATAGGTGTATTATATTGTTTATAGATGGATCATATCATAAGAAAGGGGAATTATATCAACACTTATGGTCAATGTAGATATTTACCACCAAAGAAAGTCAATATGGTTGGTGATGTTGTAAAACAATATATGACCAAATTAAGGTAGTTGTCTCATGTTATGATCAATAACATACCCATATGGAGCAACATGTTTCTTCTCAATATAGTGAAATGATGTTATACTTGTTAATGTAGAAAAATACAACATCCATTATTGGAAATATTAAACCATTACTAGTATAGAAATGAATCAAGTCCCTTGAAAAGATATTTCTAAATTTTGAAAGTTATAAAAAAGTAAATGGTTGTCATAAAAGTATATTTTTTTAAATGATATATTGATCAATGGTTATTATTGATTCAGAATATAAAGGATTGTGAAGAGATGTAAATTATCAAATGGATATATTTTAAGGTGATATTATTTGAGAAATATTTTCCACAAGGATAATGATAAATTGTGGGAAGGAAATTTTTGTATTTAAAGTAGAAGGAATAGGAAATTTTTTCTATGTATGAGGATAAATTTATCATATTAGAAAGGAATTTTTTATATTATGTCCTTAATCAAGCAATTAAGATTTATCATTTTTTCAATGGTATTAATCCAAACATTCAAAGGAAATTAATTTCACATAAATTTTCATCATATTTTTATACGGTATCAAGTACAATTTTGATACAAAAAGAATTCTAAAAGTCTTCTATTTTCAAATTAAAGTAGAAAAAGAGGATGAATGAGCATAATTAAAAAGAAAGAAATGTAAGGAAGAATAATTAGGGGAAAGTGGGACTTCTAATATGTGATGATTATGGAAAGAAACATCCCATAAAATCCATAAAGGTAATGGGAGTTTTTTACATGTTTTGATATAAAGGGGATTAGGATCATGAATGTTAAGTAAAGAAGTAATCCACCAACATCTAGTGATTCAATAGTAAAGATTTGGGTCACGATTCAAATCAATACCCCAATTCTCAAGGATTAATTTGATAATTTCGTTGTTGCATTTATTTATGTTATCTTAGTACAATATAAAAAGGTATTAATAGAATGAGAATAAATTAGTAATAATTCATGATATTCTTAGAGGAAAAGAGTTATTTGAAAAACTTAGCATGTATGAATTTTGGATTTATAATATTTTATTTCTTATAAATATAATCTAAAAGAATAGAATATTTATTGATGTTTCTAAGACAAGGAATACCCTCTCCATTATATAAAACATTTACAATTAGTGTGTGTTTTTATGTAAGGTTTATTATAATAGATTTGATTTAATATATGAATATGATGTATTAAAGTTTGGTCAAGCATATTAAAAAGAGTTTTAGCGTCTAGTGGAGAGATTAATGTTGAAACATGGGTGTTATTATAGAGGTTTAGGACATTATACTCTTACTCTTTCATTTTATGGTTTACTTTATTGAGTATTACTTTTACTTATGTTAACCATTTTTGGTTTAGTGAATGGCTATAAATGGGAGGAATAAAAGGTTATAAAATCATTCGTACAATAAAGATTGATACCCTTTAAAAGATCTCATGATCCCTTAAGAGTTGATTTTAGTGCTTCAAGCATGAAAAATTCATCTCTTTCATTCATTATTTTGAAAATGAGATGAATCATAGGTAGAAAAATAATAAAAACACATTGTAGGATGAAATTTTTGTTATAAAATCGAATAAGATCAAGTGAGTATATTTTCTTGAAATACCTTAAACTCAAGAAATGAAAGATAAATATATCAAGTGTTGTGTGGAAATTATCATTTATATATAAAGCTTCACTTTTAGAAATAAATTCAAAAGTGAAAGTCTTATAAAGGTAAACATATTATTTAAAAAATATTTATTTATGAAAAAATAAGATCCATGGTCTTATCCTAGAAATTAAAATTCAGGATAAAATCTATTATTATGTCATGATATGCTAAAGATGAATTAAAATTATGAGGATATAATTTATGTAATAATGGTATGATGTAACACCATAATATTTTATTTTATAAATACTATGTACAATATCTTGTGATACCCAAAACACAGAGCATAAAAACACCATGATGTACTATAGAAATATTATAATTTAAAGATGACAGTTATAACCTAGTTGTTATATTGGAGAGTACGAATAAGAGTAATAACAATATAAAATATCTATATAAAAGTTTACTTGATATAAATTTATTGATTAGTTCCTAATAAATAATTACATAATTTTAAATAATAAGAATCAAATCACCAAACGTTAAGAATAGTTAAAGTTTAAAACTATAGTTTTTGTATAAAATTGGTTCTTTTGGTATATTTTTTATTTTCATTTAAAATATAAAATTATATATTTTATAAATTTAATTTGATAAAAATAATTTAATTTTTGATTTCATCATATAAAATTTATCTTAGGGTGATTCTTTTTATATTTTTCTAAAACTACTGATTTTTTTGTAAATAATGAAAAATATTGATTTTAAAATTGTTGTAAATTTTATTAAATAATTATGATATAATAATTAATTATAAATATATTAAAATATTGTATAAAAAATCTATGTGTTTAATTTGTAAAATGAATCATTTAAAAACATTACATTTAATTTTTATCCCTTCCTTGACTTTTTTGAACCGAAGTTATATTTTAATCTAATAAAAAACTATTTTTGGTTCCTTGTATTTAATAATATGGTTAAAAGGTTCCATTATATTTTAGAATAGTTATAACATTAACTAAATTAAATTTATTAATGATAAGATAATAAATGCATGGGATTTATAACTACTAAAAATTATTTGACCTAAATAAGTATAACATAATTTTTACCCATAAAAATAATCTTCTCTAAAAAAATTATTGTGTTTTGTAAATTTATATTAGAATTAATTTCAGACACTTATGGAAATTTAATATTATAAAATTTATCCCATATTTTTAATCATTATTTTTTAAATTTTTTAACAGATATTTTTATTTTTGGTCATAAAAATTAGTTACCATGATAATAAGTTATGTAATCATGTTAAGGAAAAAATGGTTAATGAGGGGGTTAAAATAAAATATAAGAATACAAATACATCTAAAAAATTAATAAATATTATTTTTGTAGTGTATTTATACCTTACCCAATATTATATTCTTAATTAGGTTACCTTGGTACCATATTTCCATAAAAATGACTTTATAATATTTTAATGTTATTAATAATTACCAAAGTATCACTCCCCTCACTTATAAAAGGGAACCTACTATCCTATCGTATATACACACTATTATCACTAAATATATACCAATATCAAACCTACTTAAAAAATATCCTACTCATGTCTTAGAGGTCCTGGTCTCACCAAAAGAACAATCCTATAAGTCTTAAGGTGTAAGCCAACAGAAGATATCTAAGGAGGGGCTATAAGTCTTAACCAAACAATTTCAAGCTTATTTCTTATTATACCTACTTTGAATTGATAATAATAAAATATACACAATTAAATAAGTATATTAACTATAATTAAATTTTATTATGATTATGTAATAACTTTTTTCCACCTCTTTTATATCTCATGGGAAATGAAAACATTGTTCCTGCGTATGTGTGTACTACCACCTCCATGAAGTGATGTGTTTCATTTTTCTTCACCACATCACATAGAAGTTTATAAATATTTAATTAATATATATATATATATATATTATTTATGAAATTATTTTTATTATATAATGATAATAAATTATATACCTTTTTACTCTTCTGTCCATTGGAAAATGACAATGTCGCTTGAGTGTACATGTGGACCACCACCTCCACGAAGAGAAGTGATTTTTTTCATTTACTCCATACATAAATGGCCATAAAGATAGATTTAATGAATAAATATTATTTTTATAACATTATTATGATTATTTCAAGGGAAAACTTTATCTTTTTTATTACATTTTCATTCATTATAAAAATTAAAATGTTCCTTTTGCATATGTATGGACTACCGTATACACAAAATGACGTGCTTAATTTTTTATGATTAACTTACATGGTTTGTAATAAAAGTATATTTAATGTATAAAATGATAATTATTACATTTTTAGTGTTATAGAGATAATGTAACCATTTCATAACATTTGTTATAGTGTTCAATATACAGAATTAGTCTGGGAGAAATTGACTGAACAACCTTAAGTGATCGATGTAAGCAGGAACTATATAATGAATGGATGTAAAATGATTATAAAATGAAATTAAAAAATTTAATATGGATAAAAAATGTTATTAAAAAATTATTTAATACATTTATTTTGATTATTCAGGATTTTATATTGCATTCAGACAAGAAATAATCTAAGGTAAGGATTTTTTTTTCCTCAATACCACTCTATTGAGAGATATTATATTTTACGTACCTAATTTCTTTTATATAGTGAATGTTTCTGACGCTTTCACTGGGGCACGCGCATCTGTTTTCTTGAGCACGAAAGGTGCGGCTTTGTTACCTCGCATTCCATCTTTCCAAAGGTGGGAAACATCCATTCCTTATTCAGGGATGTCTGCTCCTTGAGCGAAATAGGATGATGGGATTTCAGTTCTTCTTTCCATGGATTCCTCCTCAGAACTTGTCACCTAGTCCAGGTCTCCCTCGAAGATTTAATATTTTGTTCTTGAAACTCTTCCTGGTGCCATATCTTCATGGACACCAGTTAATTACGACGCTTCTATCAAGCCATTCCAAGGGGTCCGGTCAGGGCAATAACCTTCAGTTATGCGAGTAGTCATGTTGGGGCATCACTGGCATGTCTAGATGCTGGGGGATTGGCATGTCTATCTTTTGTCCCTTATTATAGGGCTTCTCGAGGGCACGGAAGCCTGAGGCATCCCACATCGATCATGGGGAATCATATTCCATGGACATGTATCTGAGGTTTTCCTCATCTTCCCATGTTTAACACAGGGTATGCCGCAAGTTTAACGTCCAATGGAGAGGGATCAGACTGATCAAAACACTGACTAGCGTGAATCAGATTGAAGAACCCCCTGGAGGGAACACTGATATTGGGTCCAGCACGTGGGTGGCCTTCTGAATGGTGTGGAGGGGAATGAGGTGGCATGATCTCATTGGGATGTGTTGGCCTAGGTAAGAATCAGGATGGATGATGGTGCGGTTGAATGAAATGAATGGTGAATGGGGTGGAACCATCATGGAGCAATGATGGTTTTGGGATTGAGCCTCAAAGAGACTTCCTACATATCCCCATGGCATAGAATCAAAGTCCATGTAGTTCATCTGATGATGGATTGCTTCCGATTGGGGGTTTTAATGGCTTACTGCTGGGATGGGATCTCAATGGCTTACCGCTGGGATGGGATCTCAATGGCTTACCACTAGAATGGGATCGCAACGGCTTACCGCTGGATGGAGTTACAACAGATTACCACTGAAGGTGGACCACAATGGCTTACCGCTGGAGGTGGACTTGGGGTCTAGTGGGTTTTAGGATTGAACCTCAGGGAGGCTTCCTGTGTACCATGCCTTGACATGGATCAAAGTCCATTTAGTTTGGGAGAAAAGGGGTCTTGGAACACCAACGCGGTGATGGTCGGGGCCAATGATTGTTGGGCTTGATCTCGTGGAGGCTTCCTACGTACCATGCCTTAACATGGATCAAAGACCACGTAGTTTAGGATGGGTGTGGGGATTACACTCTGGGCTACCCAAGGTGTTGGTGAACCAACGTGAAGGGGGTTGGAACAACTGGTGGATGGTGGGCTTGAACCTTGTGGAGGCTTCCTACATGCCATGCCTTGATATGGATCAAAGTCCCCATAGTTCGGGTTGGTGGATACAGTTTAATGTCATGCAGGACAGCGGCATTTGGGGATTACACTCTGAGGTGGCCCAAGGTGGAGTGGCTTGAACCTCATGGAGGCTTCCTACTTACCATGACTTGACATGGATCAATGTCCCCATAGTACGGGATGGTGTCGGTGAACTAACTTGAAGGGACCAGGGGTCCAGGTGGGCTTGAACATCATGGAGGCTTCCTACGTACCATGCCTTAACATTGTTCAAATTCCCCGTAGTTCGGGTTGGAATGGGGATTACGCTTTGAGGTGGCCCAATGTTTTGGGGCTTGAACCTCATGGAGTCTTTCTACGTACCATTCCTTGACATGGATCAAAGTCCCCATAGTTTGGGATGGTGTCGATGAACCGACTTGAAGGGACCAGGGGTCTATGTGGGATTAATCCTCGTGGAGGCTTTCTACGTACCATGCATTGACATGGATCAAATTCCATGTAGTTCAGGTTGGAATGGGGCTTACGCACTGAGGCGGCCCAAGGTGTTGAGGCTTGAACCCCGTGGAGGCTTCATATGTACCATGCCTTGACATGGATCAAAGTCACCGTAGTTCGGGATGGGAATTCAGTTTAACATCATGCAGTATGGGGGTGATGTCATGGTCGATGTTTACTCTAATACCACGTGAGTCGTGCTCGGAGTGAGAAACAAGAGGTAGCAAAGGCCTGACGACCCCATCGTGAAAGGTGCATCCGTGGGAAGTGAGGAGGGGCTTACGTGTTGAGCGGCCCAAGGTGCCGGGACTTGCTCCAAGATGGAGGCCCGAGGGCGACAAAGCATAGAGAGAGAGGGATTTGGGACTACAGAAAGTAGAATCCCCATTACCAATCACACCCTCCACTGGCCTTGGGGACCGAATATGAAAGGAGGAGTAGGGATGCTACCTCCTAGAAGGAAAGCTAGGGGATTACACGAATATGGTCGCCCTTTCCCCATGCGGACAAACACCACTCCTACAAGGAGGATATCATCCCCTGTGGAGACCAGAGGCATAGAGAATGTCCAAGTTGGGGACACCCTATGTGCGAGGCATGAGGCGAGATCACATTCTAATTTCATGTGTTGAGGACGATGGTGCTTGGCAGTTTAACGTCATGTAGCTCGAACAAAGTGGATGTGTTGCATACCCCTATGACTTACATAACAAGTACCCTATGCTCCTTATGGGAGGGAATGCATCGACAACGCCGTAATGAGGGGGTGTCGTGGAGTGAAAAACTGAGGGGTCCACGTTAGTGTGGCTATGAAAATAAGCAGTAGCCATTAGCGTGCCTATGTGAAGAAGCATGAGGTGAAGCAACACAACGGGCAGTGTTGTCCAGGGGACTTTGAAGTCACATCGTGAAAACCTTGAGGGTCGCACAGGAAAAGGATTTTCCAAGCAGAGGGGTCCATAAGCAGAGGCCTTGTGAAGCTCTGTTGCTCCGCGTGGCGTAGGGAACTTGCGAAGGGGTGTGCTTTGCGAAGTGGGGTGACTTAGCCTTAGCATGGGGAGGAGGTGCATACGGAAGGTGATTCGCGAAGTGGAAGGGCATTCGTGGAGTACAGCCTCACAGAGCAAAGTTGCCTCGCGGAGAAAGGTGTCGGGAAGCAATGTTCTTCGTGAAGTACAATGACCCTACCTTATCATATGGATCATGTATACATGAAGGGTGTTTCGCAAAGCATAGATGCTTTGAGACGACCCGGGTCCCCTTGGGGATCCCCTTTCTTTGTGAAGACCCTTAGGCTTTGTGAAAGGCATCCCTCTTGGAAGAGTGGATCAAAACGGGATGAAGGGGGGGCACTTTGCGGAGAAGAAGTACCTCACACAGCTCATGGTTTGCAGAGTGGGAGTATGCTTCGCGATTCGTGAGTTGGGAAGACGAAAGGTCGTATTGTCTGTCCGGGGAGCTCAGTAGGAGCCAGGTATTTATAGGAAAGAGGTGCCACAGAGCGGAGCTCACGCGGCGTGAAGAGGGACTTGGTTGCTTCACGGCGGGTCACGAACGTCAAATGCAGTCACGGAGCGTCCTGGCTCTTGATTCGCGGCGGGGTCCCGAATTCCAAATGAATTCGCGGAGCCTTCCACCTCATTACTTCGCGGAAGGGTCGTGATTGTCAAATGCGTTCACGGAGTCTTCCGCCTCATTTCTTCACTAAGGGGTCGCGGACGTCAAAAGCGTTCGCAGAGCCTTCCGCCTCATTTCATCACAGTAGCCGTGGTGCTAGGGAACTCCGTGAAGGGAGTTCGTAAGGCAGTCAATGGGTCCTTTTTTGGGAAACTTCTTCATCCTGAATTTTGGCACCAACAAATGCCCCCCCACCCCTCAAACTTGGAGCCACAGAGAGATCAAGGGTCAAAGTATGAGGGAAATAACCAAAATCCTAGGTCGTTTGCGGTACTGACTCACGAAGAGGGCTCATGAGGCGGATAGGGGATGCACGGGCCGAGTGCACCGCGAAGCTCCACGCGGACTAGACACGCTGTGAAGCTCCGAAGGCCGTCGCCTATAAATAGGGGTTGGTCGTCTCTTTTTTCCTTTCCCTTCTCTGCAAATTTGTCTTATTTTGCTCTCGATTCGTGAAGCTCTTGGTTCTACGCATGTATTTTCAACGAATTGGGACTTCAAGGCACACAGCGAGTCCTTGACTCCGCGTTTACGCTCTACGATCCGGCTTTAAACGCCTAGGCAGCGCTTTGTGAACAGTATTTGCAAACGGGCTTTGCGAATGCACTTTGCGAACGATCTTCGCGGACCAACCAACCAAACTTCCAAGTTACAAAACAGAATAGCCCACCAAGAAGCATCCAAGGGGTTCCTTGAGAATGCCACCCGGTGGGACAAAATGGAAAACACTATGGGGTAGGGAGAGTTAGTCCGGAGCCACTCGGACCATTGTTCATTGGTGCAGCAACTGTCAAAGAGCCATAAGAACTACCCGTTGTGTAGGAGGTTTCCCTTGTATGGATTCAGGATAAGAGATGATGTCTTTATCCCCAAAGAAGGTAGGGATGAGCCAACTTACTGGTTCTGAAGTACACCGTGTAAGCACTGATGGTCATGCCTGGGGGGACTTCATGCCTGTCATCTTCAACTGCCTGTACAATCATCTGAACAATGTCGACAGAAAGGCATTGTAGCCAGAGACGTCCCCTCCTTTGTACTAAACGATCCTTAAGGCGGAGTTGGGAAACCTGAAGAAGGGGTGGTCCGAGGAATGGGACCTGCGCCAGGGCAGCAACTTTATGGATGATTGGGCCTGGGCCTACTTGGTAGGTGCCTCGTGTGAGGATTTCGGAGCAGATCTGAGAAGAGTGGGCATGTATGAGGCAACTTGGGCCTCCCAATTTCACATCTTCCAGCCAAATCAGCTAATGCTGGAGTTGTTTAGTTGATGGTCACCGGGGACCAATACCTTCCACCTGCATCACGGGGAGGTGGGCATCAACTTATGGGATGTGTATCAGATCTCAAGGGTCCCGATACTGGGGGAGATGTATGATGAATTCCTCCCAGCTATGGGTGCGTGGGAGGATCTAGAGTAGATGTCGCATCTGGAAATGGCATTGATGGAGGTCGTGCCCGGGGAGGACAAGGAGGCGGTGAGGGACATCCACTTCAAGCATTGGTTCAAGAAGTTTATGAATTTCCTGGGAAATATGCAGTTCTCGGTGAGGCCTAGAACTTTCCCAAATGGGGCCCGGAGTAAGGAAAACTCATACTAGAAGCTGTTGGAGAATATCCAATGGAAGACCTAAGGGTTAAGTGTCAGTACTGAACAATGAAAAATATTCAGGCAGGAGGAATTCATCGCATCTCTCATCTGTGGTTGGATCCTGTCGGTGAGGCATACAATCATGAGAGTGAGGCCAAGCACTTTCATCATGGCGTCCATATTGGTGACAGGTGGGCGGGTCAACCTGGGGATCCCGATGCTCGCCAGGTTTTACAAAATGTTGTGACACATCCGCGAGGGGAAAAGTCCACAAAGGGTATATGGGATGTTCCACCTCTTATACGGGTGGATGGCGGGGCACATCAGGGGGATCTACGAGTATCGAAAACCCATCTCACCTCCAGGGTCGAACTTCTATCCCTCCATCTTGAATGCTATGGGGAGAATTCCGACTAAGCTGACCACACCATCGGTTCTGAACTAGGTGTGGAGGGTGGAGGAATTCAATTTCCACCCATTTTCACTACCAACAAGGGAATTCACTGAAGATGATCCGGGGACAGAAGAGCATCAAGCCTACCTCCTGGCCTTTCAAGGTGGAGTCTTGGTGGCCAGGGTGGACCACGAGCATCTCTGCAAGCCATACAACCCAAACCGGTTGGCAAGGCAATTCTGGTGCCTACAGCGGCTGACCCAGCAGGTCTACCTGGGGGTGTTCTACGAGGAGTAACCGTGTGTGATGAGGCAGATGTGGCTCATGTTCACATGGGAAGACAGGAAGATGCAGAATTTATTGACTCCATCGACCACCATCCTTGGGATGGTAAAAGAATACACCCAGAGATGGGAGGGGGCCTATCCAGGGAAGATGTTGAAGTCTCCAACCATTCTGGTCAGTGAGGGTGAGCTTCCTCGATCTCGGGGCCGAGGCCAGAAGGCGACAACGGCATCCCGCGGTGGCGGGTCTCCTGTAATGACGACGCTTGCACCAATTGAGGGGGGTGAAGTGGTAGCGGATCTAGCAGCGGCAGTGGAGTCAGTGGTCCTAGGAGAATAGAGTCATCTAGAGGGGAGGCCACTGAGGGGATTCTGTAGAATTCGTACTCAGGCTCCGGGGAAACGGTTGTGCCATATTGACATGCTATAGAATGTTGTCTTCCCAAAGGCTTGTGACATCTAGGAATTCAACCAAAAATACCTCAGCCCATCCGAGTTGTGGAAGCACCTTAACCGCCTCGAGATAGACTTACTGGGGATTGGCCCTATTAGAGCCAATTTTGTAGTTTCCCTGGCGGAGGCGGAGAAATACATAGCCGATCTGGAAGACTTTATCCACTCCTGGAGTGCCTTGCTCCCAATAAAAGAATGGGTCGGGGTGCTGTTGGGTCGTACGGTCCCTCCATAGCTGTCTACCGCTGACCTGGGGTAGCGCTTCCCTCTACCGGAAGAATCGGACGAGTCCTCCTAGGGAGATGAGGCTGGCAGAGAGAGTCCACCGGAGGAGGGTGAAGTCGGTGCTCAGTCCTCAGATCTTGAAGATTTCATAGAGGCCCTCGAGGTAAAATTTTATGTTCCTTCTTCAGATTCTTCCCTTAGGGTACTATGGATTCCTTATCAGTGTCTACATTGTGTAGGACCTTGTGCATAGACCTTGTTCCCGCTCCTTAGTGGGTGTCGATGTGGGACCTTCGGGATCCGCACCTATGGTTATATAAACTTTCGTGTCTGGCGGGGCTAGGACACTTGAGGCGGCTTCCCCGGAGTCTCCAGACCTGCCAACCATATACGGGGTACTGCGTCTCAGGGTTATGACGACATCAGCCCAAGAGAGAGACCAGGGATTTGACCTCTGTAAGTCTCTTCTATCAAATTCACGATTGTCATCCCCTGACCAAGTTAGCTGACATTCATATCCCCCTTTTGGAATGTACAGCCCTTAAATTGGCCTAGGTCGCTGCAGAGAAGCTGGTCGGGACTTCTGGTAGCACCTTTCTCAGAGGCATGCAGATGATCGTGGAGGTGCACATCCGGCCTGACCGAACTGTAACACTCCTGATCACTGGTAGGGACACCAGTGGGACCGTGCCCAAGATTATCGTGGTTGGATTCGATGATGAGGATCAACAAGATGATTCAGGCCCTGCCACGCCTGATCCAACACTTGATGTGGACCCGGCTGAGGAGTTACGGGGGGAATTCCTTGTATACGATTCTTTCAATCGCACCGACTGGGACAAGATAGCTTCTTACGAGGAGGACATAAAAATAGTCCATTGTCGATCATGTAAGCCGATCACACGCTTCATCAATAACACCCCCCAGGAACTATGGTTAGATGAGATGGACAGACTTCACTCATGACTGCGGAAACTGTGTGACGGGGGAGTAGATTCCCAACGTCCTCACATGCTCATCTGAGATCTTATGGCGGAAAATATTCGGGAGTATTACAGTGGAAATGGCATGGGCTGGTAGCGGAGGAAGGTGATAAACATCAAGAGGCTCGAGAAGGCTGAAGACGAGGTCCAACAGCTACAGAATCGGGAAGACGAGCACTCGACCGCCCTCAGTACACAATCTGAGCTAATATTACGATTGAAGGCCCAGCTATAAGAAGTTGAAGAGGGCCTAAAGCAAGCTTCTGGGGAGATGATCGCCATCTGGGCCAATGTGGAGCGGGGCCATATTGCGGCCAACGAATTGCGCCCTCTTGCTGCCAAGGAGGAGCGGGAGCTGAACAAGTGGTAGAAACACCTGGATGCCACTAGCCAGAGGGTGGAGGAGCTTCTACGCTCCTTTGTCGAGGTCAATCAATCCATGGGGGAAGTCGAACCTCGGGTACTGTAATGATTACAAACCCTTAAACGTAATTTCATGCTTTAATTTTTTAATGTCGTAGCATGCATGAGTTCTGCTATTTACATTGGTTTATTGCATCCATGTGATGTTCATGGAGCATCCAACGATCATCCCCTAAGCTCACGTGGGTCTGAATCGATGTGAGAAACAAGGGGTGACGACCTTATCACCTCATAAAATCGTTGGATCGAAAACCAAGCTTCGGGTATCCAAGGTTTGGACAACCGGTCGGGATTTTTGGGAAGAAATGGGAGGGACCTAACTGGAGAATGAAGCTCTCAGAACAGCCAAATTACCATTTTCCTAGTGTGATCTTGTGCACAAACGGTGTAGTGCCAGGGTTGCTGAAATAGATCTGAACAAATGGGAATGGGAAGTGTGAATCACGATACCCCAGATTCGGAACATTGTGGGCGGGGGGGGGGGGGGGGGGGGGGGGTTGACAATAAATAATAACTCTTGACTGCATTCGAAACACAGTATTCTTATCGCATTAGCCTGGAGTGGGGATAGCAAATGAGGGTCGACCATTGACCATGTTCGAAACACATGGCCTGACTCAAAATGCCATTCATTGGTCTTACGGAATATTGTCCCAGGACAATAGGTGGGCCATAGGCCGAGCATCCATACCGGTAGGGGGTTCCTCTATATGTGAAAGAGGACGAGGGTCCGAATAAGGGGAATGCAAAGCGTGGAATGTGGATTGATGGTTTGTTTGAACAGAATCCAATACTCTCAAAAATACACCACCGTGGGGGAAGCACATTAGATAGACTCATCGGTCTAATCATGGATCATTCGTTCTTTCAGACAGGGCCTCTCTGGCGAGGGAGTCTTCGCTTCCCAATGTCATCTTGGGGCATCCCAAACTTGTTCAATGAAAAGTTTCAGTTACACAGTTCCCCAGAAGGGGTCATTCCAGGGGGATGGAAATTGGGAGGAACGATACATTGTGATTCCTAGGGCTGGACCCTAGGTAAAATATTGGGGTCTCTCTATGTATCATATGAGGATAGGAATCAAGTCGTACGTAGTTCTGGAAGCACAGTTTAACATCATGCAGGACGATGAGAAGACTGGTTGTGCTGTTACACATCCCACCAAAACTACTAAGCCCACATGAGTCATGCTCGATGTGGGAAACAAGAAGTAATGGGGAACTTTCCTGACACAGGAAGGAACATGTTAGGGAGAAGAGACACTCATGGAATTTCGGCCCAATGATGCTAACCCATCCATGTAGCGCACCTAGATGCACGAAGAGGTGAAGTTGAGTATGTCGGAATTCCACTTGAACACGAGGAAGTGGAAATGTGTGAATTATGATGCTCGAAATTTGGATCACAACGATGGTGGTATGATGATGGAGGATAACTGTTGACCGTGGTGGAAATGAAGCATCCACATCGTGTTAGCCTGGAATGGGGACAGACAAATGAGGGTCAACCATTGACCATTTTCGAAACACGGGACATGTCGCAAATGTATTCTAAGATCCTTAGGGACGTTGTCCCAAAATGGTAGGAGAGCCCTTAGGCCTAGAATCCATGCCATCTGAGGGTCCTTTTGGATGTGGAAGAGGATGAGGATCCAAATAGAGAGCTCATGAAGATTGTACATGGAACGAGGGGAATGTCCCCATGAAAATTCCACACTTTGGGCTCTTTGTAAAAATGCATCTAAATACAGAAACGATACGTATTAGATAGAGGAATTAGAGTCCCTTCCCATAGGGAGATCGTAGTTTAGGGTCGTAGAACTCAGAACATGGATAGGAGGAAACACGGGGGACTCATGGTGAGTTAATTATAAAACCTGGTGTGTATGGGGACCTGGGGTTCCGACCACCACGTGTTCCCTGGGAGGATTTTAGGTCAAGGGACCAAAAACGAGATTTAAGATGGGCTCGAGGCGAGATTAACAGATATTCCTATGTACCCCATGAGGATGGGGATCAAGCTGCACGTAGTTCTTAAGGTGGCACGGTAATGTACCAGTTCCAGGGATAAAGGGGGCGTGCGGGTGTGGCCCTCACACCAAAAGAAGAAATATTTGATGTATCTTTTTTTTCCATTAAGGTGAGTGGTTTTTTTTTTGTGAAACGACAAGCCTAGGGTCATAGGCCCTGGCATCGCCACAAGAATCAATCCATAGAAGGTGTTGACAAATGATACGGTGTGTGACCGATACCAAACATGGTATCCCCTTGGGTGAGGACACCATGATGTAGTGCCATTTTTCATCGTGCGACCAGGACAATAATATCACAGTTTAGGGTCATGCGATGGGACCAAGCATGCATTTTAATGTCATGCATCGCAGAAATAGTAGAGATGATTCTAGGTGGGGAATGTGTACGGTGCAATAAAACATACCCGTTGTGAATGGAGAAATGATCCCATATTACGCCGTACACAATTCCAAGAGGGGAACCTTGGGCCAAGGGGACCAAATAGGGGTAAGAGGGAAAGGGGCCGGAGAAACTAGCTCCCAACTGAGCTGGACCCAAAAGAGAGGCGTCTGAGTGGTCCTACTTATCCCATAAGGATGGTAATCAAGCTATACGTAGTTCAAAAAGAGGGGAAATACGAAAAGATCTTAGTTTTGGGTCTTAGAAATCGGACCATAGAGAAGCAGGACTGTCCCAAGTAAAGGCGGACCTTAACCCAATCCCTAAGCCTACTTGAGTAGAACTCGGTGTAGAAAACAAGGGCAGATACAGTATTTGCAATACATGAGATACATTCAAGGGGGAAAATCGGTGAAGCCTCGAACTATCGCCCTGTCACGGCTTTTTTTTCTAAAGTGCGGATGCACATTGAGGAATAGTACCAAGAGTTTCGAAGTTCTACTTGGACGTGATGGGGTGGACAAGGATGTGAATCATGTAACCGACATTTTGGGCTTAATGGGGTTGGCGTGGCGATGGAGGATAACTGTTGACCATGTTCAAAACACAGTATCCATATCACGTTAGCCTAAAGTGGGACAACAAATTAGCATCAACCGCTGACCATATTCGCAACACGGGATTTGTATCGGCTTGTTGTCTGCGACCCTCATGGGCGTTGGACAGTAATGGTAGGAGAGCCCTTAGTCCTAGAATTTATGCCACTTGGGGGGTCCCTTCTTGTGTGAAAGGTGATGAAATCCCTAATGAAGGGGAACACAAATCCTGAAAAGTGGGAAGAATCATGTCCGAGCAGAGTTCGACATTCCAGGTACTAAACCAGAGTACCCTTAGGCACATTGTTGAACCGCCAAAGAAGGTCTACGAGGGTGCTCAACTTGAGAGTGACTGATTTGAATGGATGAATATAGAGTAAGGGGATAGAGAACTCCCATGAAAGAGAGGTACAAGGTGTGGTTGTTACAAGACCGACGCGAACGAGGACATAATCCCATGCCACACCATACACTCCGGGTAAGAACTTGGTCCGAGACCCAAGAAGTCCAAGGGGCATGAGGCTGAGCCTCAGTCGGGAAGGCCTGACCAGATTGAAGTTTAATGTCTTTCAGTGAGGATGAGGGTTGGGGGCCCAATAAGGCTAAGGGGCCTGAGGCTGGGCCTCAATCAGGAAGGACAGACCAGTTTGTAGTTTAACATCTTGCAATGATGATGAGGGTTGGGGGTTCTAGAAGGCCAAGGGGCCTGAGGCTGGGCCTCGGTCAAGAAGGCATGACCAGTTTTTTGTTTAACGTCTTGCAGTGAGGATGAGGGCCGGGGCCCGAGAAGGCCAAGGGGCCTGAGACTGGGCCTCAGTCAGGAAGGCTGACCAGTCTGCATTTTAACGTACTGCAGTGAGGATGAAGAAGAGAAGTAAGATACCCCGAACTAGGTAGGTGTACAACACGGAAAATAACCCGACGTGAGTGAGGACATAATCCCACACCACACCGTACAATCCCATAAAAGAGAACCTAGGCCGGGGGGGGCGTGAAAGCCAAGGGGCCTGAGGCTGGGTGAAATGACCCGTCAATTCTCATTGGCTTGAGAGTACAATGAGTCATTACTAGGCCTTAAGAGACATCCCCAAGACAACAAA
The DNA here is from genome assembly GCA_963277665.1 of Viscum album. Lineage (NCBI taxonomy): Eukaryota > Viridiplantae > Streptophyta > Magnoliopsida > Santalales > Viscaceae > Viscum > Viscum album. The sequence goes on along the minus strand of OY728137.1, from coordinate 281,494,868 downwards.
GGCTAGAAATAAATGCCGAACGGTTTCGAATATAAGTTGGGGGATGATTTACCCTTTAAAAAATAAACCCAAAAACTAACCATAATGAAATCACTATATGATACATTAACAAAAGAAATAACCAGCTCATGCATTACCAAAAGAGAACTACATTGTTCCACAAATCAAAACATAACCAACACAAAATCAGTGTACCAAGAGGAAGACTAAACAAAAGATCCAAAACAAGCCAAGACACACACCACGGCTCCACACCCAGCTCCATGCACCAAGAACCACCACATATCTCAAGCATCACCACAAACCACTAGTAATGAGATGCCTTACCTTTACTTGTGTCCTAGAACACGACATCTGCAAAAGCACAAATGTGCCAAAGTAGGGGTGAGTATAAAACTCAGTAGGTTTTCCCTGATGACTTCCCTACTCAAGCCACTAGGATATAAGAGTTAGCAACAATTATTTAAAAACATTTTATATAAAACATTTTCTCAAAATCAGTTTATAACTAAATATAAACAAGTTTCCAAAACCATTCATAACCAAAAGCATCCAAGAGCAATTAAAACTAATTTTCCAACAAGTTATTTTTTCAATAAAAATAACCAATCAAGATTTAGAACCACTTCATAAAATCCCTTTTTGGCATACCCACCCATTTCACAACCCATGAAATCAACCATGCATGCTTCTTTTTGATAGTTCCATACTCATGAGTGATTTCTCGTCGATCTACCAAGTCGTCACAAGTTAATTGTTTCACATGTGCCATTACACCTTTTGCACCGAGCACAAGGTCTTATTTCAACCAGGCCTTGTATATGCAGCATGAACACACACCACACACTCACAAAAATCAAGACAAAACCATTCTTTCAATAAAACACCTTTTAATGAAAACCATTTCCATCAATACCAAGTGTTCTCAACAAATTCAAACCATTTCCATAAAACCGTACTTTTATTGAAAACCAAAGAATGAACCAATTTCATTAAGGCATTTCAGTACCAAACCATTTCAATAAAACACCCATTTTTATTGAAAACCCATATTTCATCAAACCATTTACCATTACAGCAAATCCATAATTTAAAATCAACATTTTAAATTCAAGAAGACAAATCACATTGCACAAAAATTCACCATGATTTTACAATTTCATCAAAACCATAAATCATCACTAAAGAAGATTTATTCCATGCTTTGCACAATCAATTTCATTCTGATAATCCAATTTTAAACTAATCCAATCAATTCTAACAAGAGGAGTCGAGAGTAAAGCCTCCTACCTCAAAGGTTTTGATGAAAACCCTAACAAATGAAGAACGCACAAGAAAACCAGGCCGATTCACGAAGGATTCTCCATAGATCTCTTCTCCTAACACAGCCAAGACCAAATCTAGTCATATTTCGAATCCACACACCTATATCTACCTATAACGGGAATAGATCTAAGAAACTGAGATCAGAGGAGAAGTATATCTAAGTAGATCCGAGAAACTGATCAAGAACGATCACATACCTCAAGAATCCGACTTTGATTTTCCAAGAGAAGCCTTCGGATCACCTCCAGAACGGTGGGAGAACCCTCCTTGACCTTAGGAGAACCAAAATCTCGAGTTAGAGCCGCATAGAAGGAAAAAAGACCCATATAGCGGCAAAAACGTGTGAGATCCACCTTTATAGGATCTCATTTAAGTGGTAGCACGGTTAGTTCGCATGGTTTGACAAACCGTGCGCTAACCGTGCATTAGTTACTGCCCCGGCCACCCTTCTCGCATGGTTTGGCCGCACAGTTAGACAAACCGTGCGCCGCCCATGCGGAAGCTACTGCCTCCAAGACCAGCTATGCACAATTTTGCCACACGGTTTAGGCAAACCATGCACAGCCCGTGCAACATCCCCTTTTTCCTCAATACTTCATTCCAAGTTCTCCCGACTCTCACATATGTCACCATTAACTTTATAACTGTTAAACAATTAAGAAAGGGTTACATACCAGAAACTGGGGGGTACTACATTCTCCCCACCATTGGTATTTCCATCATTGGAAAGTAGAAAACCTTCAGCCAACTAAAAGAGTTTCGACCACTGCTCCTTTATTTCCTTTTCATGTTCCCAAGTCTCTTCCTGAATCTGACCATGCTGCCATAAAACCCGCACTAGAACGATGCTTTTTACATGCAAGACTTTCTCTTTCCTATCCACAATCTATACCGGGATATGTATTAATGAAGCATCTGGCTCTAGGTCAACGTGATCCCATCTGATCACATGGTGAGGATCAGACTGATACTTTTCAACTGAGATACATGGAACACATTATGCACTGAACTAAACCGTGGTGGTAATGCCAACTGATATTCCACCTCTCCAACCCATTCCAGTATCTCCAAAAGGGCCAATGTATCTAGGAGATAACTTTCCCTTCTTCCCGAAATGACAATGTCCAAGTCTTGGAGAGATCCCCAAGAAGACATGATCACCCACAATGAACAACAACGGTCTTCAACGGTGATCTGCGTAAGATTTTTGAAAACTATGAGCCATCTCCATCCTCTTTATAATCAACTGGATCTTCTCTGTTGTCTCTTGGACAAGGCTTACCCTGACTAGTGAAGTTTCACCCATTTCCACCCATCATAGTGTAGAATGACAAGGAATCCCATACAATGCTTCAAACGGAGCCATGCATAATGAGGCTTGATAGCTGTTATTGTATGAGAACTTCACTAAGGGTATATGCTCCTCCCATGAGCCACAAAAATCCATTACACAAGCCCGCAACATTTCTTCCAACGTTTGTATCATCCGCTCGGATTTCCCATCCGTCTGAGGATGATACACCGTGCTCATAGTCAACTGAGTCCCAAGGGCTTGCTGTAATGATTTCCAGAATGTCTAGTCTCTGATGCTCTACTTTAACCTGCTAACAAGTTAAGCATTGTGAGACGATCTCGGCCACCTTCCTTTTCATGTCGCTCCACTAAAACAGCGGCTTCAACGCCTTATACATCTTTTGTGTACATGGGTGTATAGCCCATCTTGAATGGTGATAAGCATGAAGTATTTGTTCCTAACAAACCGTAGGTACAAACATCCAATCTCTGAAACACAAAACTGAACCGCCATCAAGTTTTCATCCATCAATGTTCTCCCCACCATTGAGTTTTTAACTTACAACCAGACATTATTCATCGTATGTTTTTGCTTATTTGATCGTCTTTACTAAATCAGGAACAAGTCTAGCTGAAAAGAAAATAGCAACATCACCTTGGTCTTCACATTCCACATGCATGTCAGCTAAGACCGACATCAACTGCCATTCATCTGAAGCTACTTTCTCTAACTGAGTGTATTACTTTCTACTCAATGCATCCGCCACCGAATTCCCTTTTCCTGGTGTGCACATCAAGTCAAAGTCAAAAATCTAGAGATACTCCATCCACCTCCTTTGCCTCAGATTCAAATCTCGCTGTGAGAAAATTTGTTTCACACTTTGTGATCCGTAAACACAATAAATTTATCTCCAAAGATATAATGTCTCCATTTTTTCAAATCATGGACAACTACAGCAAACTTCAAATCATGTGTTGGGTAATTTTTCTCATGCACTCTCAACTGCCTTGAGCCATAAGAAACCACATGGTCTCCTTGCATGAGAACACAACCCAATCCTATTCCTGAAGCATCACAACACACCAAATACCCCTATCCTGATTCAGGCAAGATCAATATGGGTGCCGATGTTAGACGAACCTTCAGTTCCTAGAAAGACTTTTGACATTCTTCTATCCTTGGTAATGGAGAATTCTTCTTTTTCAGAGCTATCGTTGGGGACACTAGTCATGATAAATAACGCACAAAGAGTCTGTAGCAACCAGCTAGAACAAGAAAATTGCGTATCTTGAACACATTCTTCGGTGGTTTCCAAGAGATAATGGATTCTATCTTTTCATGATTAACTGAAACACCTTTCTCAGAAATGACCTAGCCAAGGAAATGTACTTCCTGTATCCAAAAATCACACTTTGGTAATTTGGCATACAAATGATGATCTCTCAAGATTTGTAACACTATTTTCAGGATCACCTCATGATCGGCCCTTGTCTTTGAATACACCAAGATATCATCCACAAACACCACAACAAAAGAATCCAGATATTGCTGAAATATCTTATTCATCAAATTCCGAACTCGCAATTGGTGATATCCAGATTGCAAGTCAATCTTGTAGAACCAATGACCTCCCCTTAATTTATCGAACAGATCATCAATGCGTGGAAGTGGATATATATTCTTTATCATAACTTGGTTAAGCTTAAGATAATCAACACACAGCCAAAGAGTTCCATTTTCCTTCTTCACAAACAACACTGGTGCTGCCCATGGAGAAGTACTTGGTCGAATGAAACCCTTGCTTTCTATCTCCTCTAACTACACTTTCAATTCCTGTAACTCCATTGGTTCTATCCTATAAGACAGAAGGGAAATAGGGCTGGTCTCCGAAAAAAGATCAATCCTAAACTCCACCTCCCTTAGAGGTGGTAACCCTGATAAGTTATTGGGAAATACATCTACAGTTGATCCAAAACAGCTAGAAAAATATTTTCCTCAATATCTTCTATTGATGCCAGATTCAACACTGCCAATTGGTAAGATATCGTTCCCACCATTGGTTCCAACAATCTCTTTGCATCTTTCTTTACCATCCTCTATCCTCTGAAGAGATGGTCGATTTCGTCCTCAGTCTTGAAACTAACTGTTCTCTTATAACAGTCAATGTGAGCCTTAAACATTTTCAACCAATCCATATTTAGGATTACATCTTAGACATCCATATCCATCATATAGAAGTCCCATTTCAACTCAACTTCATCAGCAGTTATAGAAAATTCTCTACACACTAAGGCTTGACATTATCTTTCACTAAGAGGAGTTTGTAGTTTCAAAACCGAAGCTCCCACTATTCCCCATGGGTACCACCATGCTTCCTCTGCCCGAAGATCCCAACAGATTATGTTGAGCCACCGATGCTCAATTCACCATCTATGGGTGATCACCGATACACAACACTGCTATTTTAGATCGTATCACTTTCCTTAACCCCGCTTCGAAGATCCTTTCCTTCAACGACGTGCTACCCGCCACCTCGGGTGGAAACCGCACTAAGCTCATAAACATAGCTGCATACTCCATCATAGACATATGCTCTTGCTTCAGACTGAAGAAATCAGTTGTGCGCTGAATTCTGAACGTATGTGGGTATAATTGTTTATTAAACAATTCCTCAAATACTTCCCACATCATACCCTGGTCCATTCCTGCTTGGACTACCAACTCCGACCACTGAAGAGAAACACCCTCTAGCTTATACGTTGCTAGATTTACATTCAGATCAACCTATGTCCCCAAGAATTCATAAATTCTGTTCATTTTGGACAGTCACACCTCTTCCCTTTCTGGGTCCGAATCACCCCTAATGACGGGTGGATCCTACTTTATGAACTAGATGGTATGATCCACATGCCTTGGTTTATTCCTCGAGTTCCCCGTATCCACAACTTGAAAATCTTGGACAATACTCTGAAAGAGCTCTTGGTTCACACATGGTTCAGGTGCAACCACATTCTCCGCAGCTTCATCGGGTTGATTCCGACAGTGCCTACCAGGTGCCATTTTCTAAACCAACAACAAACTTCAATCTCACTCTCTATAAACTGATGGCTTAGCATTAAAATTATATCACATCATCTATCACAACATTTTTTTCCAAAACAACCTTTTTCCCATGTTCAAACATTTTTGGAAACATTCCCCATGCCTTTCAAAAATCAACCCATTTTCAAAATACACCAAATACCATGTTTTCAAAATCTTTTACTTGAAAACAATTTCTACATTTTTCAAAAAATTGAACCTTTCCCAGAATCATAAACCATTCTTCATAATGATATATGAAATCCTAGTGGTAAGTCATTCCTCTATAATGCATTTCATGCTCATCTCATTGGCTAAACCCATGACAATGAGATTTCCAACTTTCTAGAAGTGTATCCAAAACACTTATGTACCCAACACCTTGGTAACTTGAAGTTCAGCATAAATGGGTTAGCTACGTCCTTTTATGATTTACATTTCAAGTTCTGACAATACTACTCTTGTCTAAGATTTCAACCCAAGGAATAGACAAGAATGAATTTCTACTCCAAGACCAAGAACATCGATGACCACTTGTTAGGTGGGAAAAAACAAGCTGACGCCATTTGTAATGACCTGCCAATTCTCATTGGCTTGAGAGTACAATGAGTCATTACTAGACCTTAAGAGACATCCCCAAGATGCCAAAGGTTTGCAATAAATTCTAGAGGGTTTCAAATATAAGTTGGGGGATGATTTACCCTTTAATAAATAAACCCAAAAACCAACCATAACTGAATCACTATATGATGAATGAACAAAAGAAAAAACCAACTCATGCATTACCAAAATAGAACTAAACTGTTCCACAAATCACTACATAACCAACAAGAAATTAGAGTACCAAGTAGAAGACTAAACAAAAGACCCAGAACAAGCTAAGACACACTCCACATCTCCACACCCAGCTCCATGCACCAAGCACCACCACATCTCCCAAGCATCACCACGAACCACTAGTAATGAGATGCCTTACCTTTACCTGTGTCCTGGAACACGACATCTGCAAAAGCACAAACGTGCCAAAGTAGGGGTGAGTATAAAACTCAGTAGGTTTTCCCCCAATGACTTCCCTACTCACGCCACTAGGATATAAGAGTTAGCAACAATTATATAAAAATAGTTTATATAAAACATATTCTCAAAATCAGTTTATAACTAAATATAAACAAGTTTCCAAAACCATTCATAACCAAAAGCATCCAAGAGAAATTGAAACCAATTTTCCAAAAAGTTATTTTTTCTAGAAAAATAACCAATAAAGCTTTAGAATCATTTCAAAAAATCCCTTTCTCGCATACACACCCATTTCAGAACCCATGAAATAAACCATGCATGCTTTGTTATGACAGTTCCACACTCATGAGCAGTTTTTCGTCAATCTACCAAGTCATCACAAGGTAATTGTTTCCCATGTGCCTTTACACCTTTGGAACCGAGCACAAGGTCTTATTTCAACCAATCCTCATATATGAAACATGAACACACACCACACATTCACAAAAATCATGCCAATAACATCCTTTCAATAAAACGCCTTTTATTGAAAACCATTTCCATCAAAACCAAGTGTGCTCAACCAATTAAACCCATTTAAATAAAACTGTACTTTTATTGAAAACCAAAGAATGAACCAATTTCATTAATCCATTTCAATACCAAACCATTTCAATAAAACACCCCTTTTTATTGAAAACCCATCTTTCATCAAACCATTTACCATTCTATAAAATCCATAATTTAAAATCAACATTTTAAATTCAAGAATCCAAATCACTTTGCACAACAATTCACCAAGATTTCACAATTTCATCAAAACCATAAATTATCACTAAAGAAGATTTATTCCATGCTTTTCATAATCAATTTCATTCAAATAACCCAATTTGAAAATAAGCCAATCAATTCTAACAAGAGGAGTCAAGAGTGAAGCCTCCTACCTCAAAGGTTTTGACGAAAACCCTAACAAATGAAGAACGCACAAGAAAATCGGGCTGATTCACCAAGCATCCTCCTTAGATCTCTTCTCCTAAGACAACCAAGACCAAATATTGTTATATTTGGCATCCACACACATAGATATACCCATACCAGACATATATCTAAGAAATCGAGAGAAGAGGAGAAGTATATCTAAGTATATTTGAGAAACCGATCAAGAACGATCACATACCTCAAGAATCTGACTTCAATTTTCCAAGAGAATATCTTGGATTGCCTCCGGAATGATGGGAAAACCCTCCTTGACATTAGGAGAACCAAAATCCCGAGTTAGGGCCATAGAGAAGGAAAAACGAGCTACATAGAGGTAAAAACGCATGATATCCACCATTATAGGATCTCGTTTAAGTGGCCGCACGGTTAGTTCGCATGGTTTGACAAACCGTTCTCTAACCGTGAGTTAGCTACTACCTCAGCCACCCTTATCACACGATTTAGCTGCACGGTTAGACAAAGTGTGTGCCGCCTATGCGGATGCAACTACCTCCATGACCAGCTACGCACGGTTTGGCCGCACGGTTTAGGAAAACCGTTCATAGCCCGTATGACTTCCCCTTTTTCCTCAAAACATCATTCCAAGTTCTCCCAACTCTCCCATACGTCACCCTTAACTTTATAACCATTAAAATAATTAATAAAGGGTTACATACTAGAAACCAGGGGTACTACACTGGCCCTCGGTCAGGAAGGCCTAACCGGTTTGAAGTTTAACGTCTTGCAGTGAGGACGAGGGTCGGGGCCCGAGAAGGCCAAGGGGCATGAGGCTGGGCCTCAGTCAGAAAGGTCTGACCAGTTTGCAGTTTAACGTCTTGTAGTGAGGATGAGGGTTGGGGGCCCGATGAGGCCAAGGGGCCAGAGGCTGGGCCTCGGATGGAAGGCCATAAGCCCTCTTGTATGTTTATTACCTCATCACAGCTCCTAAGACCACGTGAGCAGTGCCTAGTATGGGAAACAAGGAGTTGGACTTGGCTATCTCTGTCAAATGGGTCCAGATAGCTGGCATCGCCCAAAGGGAGTTCATCTCTTTGAGATACAACGGGGCAGAATGAACCACTACACTCGATGTTTAGGACATCTTGGGGTGGTCCTAATGATCCAGGATAGTTGTTGACCATGTTCGAAACATTGTGTTCCTATAGTGACCTGAAATGGGAGCAAAAAATGAGCATCAACCACTGACCATATTTGAAACGCGGGACTTGTATCGGCTTGTTGCTCAACATCCTTGAGGGTGTTGGCCTGAATTGGTTAGAGATCCCTTAGGCCTATCATCCATACCATTCAAGGGCCCTTCAAGATGGGAAAAATGATGGAGCCCCAATCAAATGAGTGGGTGAATCATGGTTGTACCCATTTATGAAAGATTCGAATGTCTCCAGGGAGCGGGATGTATAGTTGGATTGAGGCTAGCTCAACGTGAATTGGGGAAAAAGTATGCACCCCACCATATGTCTTGTCCCAAGGGGAAGATTCTGGCATTTGGGCTGGGCCAATAGATGAAATGTCTGGGCCTTCCTACCTATACCATGAGGATGGGAATCAAGCCATACATAGTTCTTGAAGTCCATGCAGTTTAAAGTCTTGCGGTGAAGACATGGGAAGATAGAATAACAGTATTGGGCACATGGTACGACCATTATAATCCTTATATGAGCGGGGCTAAGGAAGCCTATACTATATCATGCGAGGATCCTCCGAGAAAGTTATACCCAGGGGGAATAGTCAAAGAGAAGAGTTCGGGTCTGGGCCCAAGATGAGGCATCTGAGTGTTCCTATATATCCCATGCGGATGGGAATCAAGCCATACGTAGTTCTCAAAATGCGGTTTAGCATCATGCAGGAAGATGCACAGTTTAAAGTCATGCAGGACTAGACAGTTTAAGGTCATGAGTAACCATCCATTTTAAGGTCATGTAAGACCATCCAGGTCAGGCAAAGTATTGCTTGAGGAAATTGGCATTGGTGGGAGGATTTATACGCTCACCATCCATTGTCACCAAGGAGAATGCTCCATTGGGGTAAACCTTGTGAACTATATAAGGTCCTTCCCATTTTGGCTCCAACTTGGGTGGTTTTTTATAAGGGATCATTGGCGCTCGGAGGGCCAATACCAGGTCACCTTGCAAAAAATATCAGAGGTGAACCTTATTGTTAAAGGCTCTCGCTACCTTATTCTGATGCCTTTCCAGATTGTGCAGGGCACAGATCCTATTCTCGTCAAGTGCTTCCAGTTCATCCAGATTGATTTCAGCCACATTATCTGGCGCATTCTGGCCATAGAACACGGTGTGTAACGAAGGAAGATGGATCTCAATGGGAAGGACGACTTTAGCCTGGTACACCAGGGAATGCGGAGTCACCAGGGTGGAATTGCGAGTCATCATCTGATAATCCCAGAGGGCATTGGGGAGCTTGTCCTGCCAACTCTTCTTGTTCAGGCCAACCATTTTCTACAAAATGTTAGAGAGGGTTTTGTTGAATGCCTTGATCTTCCCATTTTCCTGCATGTGATAGCAGAAGTTGTGGTTCGAATGGATAGTGTACTTAGCATACAATTTCTTTAGTTCAGTTACTCGTAAGTTGGTTTCGTTATCGGTGAGGATAGCATGAGGGACCCCAAACCGGTGGATGATGTTGGAGATCATGAAGTCAATGATGGAATGGGACTTGACTTCCTTGAGTGGAATTTCCTCGGCCCACTTGGAAAATAAATCCACGGCGGTCAGGATAAACCTACACTAGAGAGCTATCATCGGTGGGTATGGTCCCATGACATCGAGTCCCCATACCGCAAATGGCCAAGAATATTTGGTGGAGTGTAGAGGTTCTGGAAGCCGATGTAGAAAGTTAGCATGAACTTGGCATGCATGACATCTCTTGGAGAACTCAATACAGTCATGGATCATAGAGGGCCAAAAGTACCCCAGTCTTTGGATTTGATGCCACAGCTTCAGCCCAGCCTGATGGGCACCATAGGAACCAACATGAACTTCTTGCATGACCTATGGAATCTTGACTCCTTGGATGAAACGGAGGAGAACACCATTGAACCTGCATTTATAGAGGATCTTCTCAAGACTAGGACCACTCTAAAGGGTAAACTGCAGTGCATGGTGTCAGATTCGCTCATGCTCGGACCGATCATACGGGAGGAAACCTTCTCAGAGATACTCGACAATAGGGGCTCTCCAGTCGGGATTTGCTTCAACCACTGCATCTGAAGAACCTGGGGTTCCTGTCATGGTGGCTCCGGTGGTAAGATGACTTACTCACAGGCTTTCGTCATTCTCTGGGGTGATGGGGGAAATGACTCTCTAGTGCGCCACACGTATAATCAGATCATCTTGCTCAGGCTCTGTAAGTGATGCAGCTAAGCTGTCCAAAGCGTCCGCTCGACCATTTTATGACCGAGGGACATGGGTAACCTCCGATCAAGAAGGGAACTGAGCCATTAGATAGAAGGTGCGCTCCAAAAATGGTATGAGCTCTATATTTCTAACAACACAGTCACCGTTGATCTGCTTGATGACTAGGTCAGAATCCCCTTTCCCATGCAAATGGGGCACATCGATCTCGAGGGCCATCTTGAGGCCAGTGATAAGATCCTGATACTCTGCCTCATTGTGGGTGCAACCTTTTGACAATAATAATGAGTATGGTATAATGGCTTGCACCGTGGTAATGATGATGATACCCAGGCCCACTCTGTTGAGTCGAGGATCATTGAGCCTCCTACCAGTAGGGCTCCGGGAGGCATTTTCGAAGTGAATCTAAAAACACGGGATAGAACGATCTACCGAGAGGATTGCCTCATCGAGAAAATCCGAGTCCAAGGACTGGTCCGTGGAGGTTGGATGGGTAGCTAGGAAGTCTTCCAATTCTTTTCCCTTGATAGACTTCTAGGGGATGAACCTGATGTCGAACTACTAGAGGATTACCGCCCACCGTGATAGACATCTGGTCAACATGGGGCGATTCAGAATGTACTTCAGTGTGTCTAACTAAGAGACCAGTTGTACCTCATGGTGCTGCAGGTAATGTCGTAACTTCTTCATAGAAAATACGAGTTCAAGGTATCTCTTCTCAATAGGGGAGTATCTGGTCTCTGTATCTAGGAGCATGCGGCTGAGGTAGTAGAGAATATTTTTTGTCCCCTCGTTGTTTTTATGGGCGAGAAGGGCATCGAGAGATCGTTCCAGGGATGTCACGTATAGGATTAGCGGCTTTCCGGAGACGGGTGTCATCAAGACCAGAGGCTGGAGCAAATATTGCTTGATTTCCTCAAAGGTGGTATGGCACTTCTCGTCCCACTCATAAGTGGTGTCCTTCTTCATGAGCCGAGAAAATGGCTTACACTTTCCAGCTATATTCATGATGAATCGGCATATGTAGGCCAAGTAGCCTTACAAACCTCAAATCTCCCGAATATTGCTCGGGGGAGGCATCTGATTGATGGCCTTGATCTTCTCTGGGTCGATCTCGATGCCTCGGTACCTGACAACAAATCCAAGAAACTTCCCGGAGGTGACCATGAAGGCACACTTCAATGGGTTCATCTTCAAGTGGCGGGAGCGGAGGAAGTCGAACACTTTCTCAAGGTCCTTGAGATGGTTCTGGAGCTGGAAAGACTTGACTACCAGATCGTTCACATATCATTCCAGCAATGTCCCGAGGATCGGCTTGAATATGCGGTGCATTTCCCGCTGATACGTGGCACCTTCATTCTTCAGGCCGAAGGGCATAACCTGGTAATAGAAGGTACCTTGGGGAACCCTGAAAGCAGTGGACTCTTCATCCTAGGGGGCCATCTGGATTTGATTATATCTAGAGAAACTATACATGAATGAGAGGGATTGGAACCCGGCCATATCATCGATCAACAATTCTGTCACCAGAAGGAGAAAATCATCCTTCGGACAATGGCGGTTGAGATCTCGGAAGTCGATGAAGACTCTAATCTGTCTGTTCTTCTTCCCGACGGGCATGATTTTGGATAACCACTTAGGGTACTGTACCTCCTTAAAGAAGTTGGATTTGATAATCTTATCAACCTCGGCCTTGACCATAGCACTGTGAGAAGGGTGCATCTTTCTGGGAGGCTTCTTGAACCCGCGATGATTTGTTGGGAGACTGAGGCAGTGGACGGCTACCTGAGGACCTAGTCCTAAGATCTCATTGTAACTCCAGGTGAATACATCACGGTGCTATTTTAGGAAGTCTATGTACCACTGCTGCTCCTCATGGAACATAGCGGTGCTGATCAATGTGGGTCTCGGATCTGCGTCGCTACCAAGGTTCACTTGTACCAGTTCATCGACCATGGATGTGACACCTTCTTAAAAGTTAGGGGTAGCATCCTACAGATCCTCTTCTTCGCTTGAGGATGAGGGATTCTTAGTGGGTGGAGCTTCCCCTGGGTCAGAAGCACCTGACGGGAGGCTGGTGTCAACCTGGATAGCAGTGGACAACATATCATGAGATTCACATGCCGTTGAGACCATAGTGAAGAAGGTATTCAATCCAATCCCATATGGCCTTCATCCCAAGGGGCCACACTTGATAATATCAAAGCAATAGTAGCGCGTCGGCTTGAGCCGGTTAATTCCAGCCTGACGGAATAGACAAATATAATGTACTGTCATTACCATGGGGTGGACGTCCCGATACCGTACGGGGGTAGAAGGTTCCAGGATCATCTGATCCTGGTTTGTGTAGGAGTACGAGGTGATTTTTCATCATCACTTGGATATGGGAATATGCCTTCCTCTTGTACCAGAGATAACAAAGCATTGCCCCATGCTGGGGGTTGTGGCCTCCAACCGATGTATTGGGAAGATGTAGGCGTCATCCAGACCTACCTAGGGGTCACTTGTGACCGTGGCGGGCTCAACCTCACTTGCCAAGATTTTCATATCCTCTCTCTTTTAATAGTCAGCGTCCAGATAACAGGATTCATGAGAGGAAAAAGGAGATGCATCACCTTGGAGTACTCCTACCCGACCATTAAGGGAGTACTTGAGTCATAGGTGATATGATGAGGGGATTGTCGCGTACAGGTGGAGCCATGGCCTACCCATCAATGCATTGTACGCGGTGTCCTGGGAGACGACCATAAATTCAGTAATGGAAAATAGGCCACCAAACTAGGTCCTCAAAAGGATCTTTCTGACCGGGGTCTGATCTTTCCTATCATATCCCTGGATCCTTAAATCGGAGGGAGTCAGGTCATCCTCGGATAACCCTAGCTTCTGTAGTGTTCATGTCGGGATAAGGTTGATCCCGGAGCCGGTGTCAATGAGACAGTGGAAAACCTCCATGACATTAAATTGGATAGTGATATACAGCGGGCGGATATGCCCCCATATGGGGGAGCCTTCATCCTCTCTCGAGAACAAGATGATGGCCCAACATTCATCATTATCAACTGCTTCAGCATGAAAAGCTTATGCAGCTGCTAACTCCATCTCAAACTAGAGGTGGCTTCTTAAAGCCTCAACGAGGACCTCGTGCATATCTGACAACAGAAGGAGGTCTTCAAGGATGGAAATCCTTACTGGGATTCCATCAAGGTTCTTGAAGACATCATACTTCCGTGCCAAACACGAACTTCTTCTTACAGAAGGCTGCTCTACGATCGGAGGCATGGTGGGCCATGCCGGGTGGACCGGCGGCTGACTGGTACTGGGCATATCCCACTACTCACTAGTATAAGCCTAAAGAGTAGCTACCGGATGAGGTATGGATGACTGAGATCATCCTGTAGCTGGCCGAGGTGGCTTCGCCAGATCCAGTAGCACAAACGGTGGTGGATGCGCTCCTAAAGACACCGAATGAAGATGTTGCGCATACTGAGCTCTGCGTTGAGACAGCTTTCTAGTATCAGTGGAATGTACGGCCGGGATAGAGGTTCAAACTGATGCGCCTCGATGACCCATCTAGTTGTGGCTCCATCGACGTTGGTTTCGGCTAGGGACATTTGGGAGGTTCACCTGGTGCTCCTCCTCATCGAAAGTCATATAGGGGTTTACCAAATCAACAGTGTTAACTGAAGCATACCCTTGACTGTCACTTGAAGAATCATCCACCAATAGGTGGATTATGGGGGTAATCCCCATCTTAGGGTGCATGAAGTTTCTGAGAGTACGGGATGATGATGGCATTGGCGGGGCGCATTTCTTCTTCTTGCGTCATTGATGCTTGCTCTTCTGGGAAGAGGCCGACTGAGATGATGATGAAGAAGTGCTAGCCACAGCTTCTAAAGGCTCCGACTGATGTAGTCACGTTAGAATGATGCCATGGGTGAGAGAAACTGTCTTACGATCCATCCAATCATCGTACTTCTGGGACCCGTGGTTGGGAACCTGCTGCACTTGCCTTCGTTGTCTCTACCGTTTCCTAATCCTACAAACACACCTGCCACTTGCACCGGGGCCGGGCCCAACCTGACTGTGTTGTTATTGACCTGGTCTTGGAGAAAGTCTTTAAACATATAGCACTACTCGAGGGTGTGACCCAGAATATGATGATAGGGGCAGTAGTTGGGGTGATCAATGAGATTTTCCTCTTCTGGCCTCTTGCACTCAAGCAAGAATACAATCCCCTGCTCTAAGGCGCTACAAAAGTAACCAGGGACCTAATTCTCACTGAACGAGTAAGTCTGGTGTCTTATTTCGGGATAGGAGGACCTTGGAGCCTGGACCTGAAGGGGGGTCGGAGGAGTCTGTCGAGGAGGTGGGCCATGATTGTCCCACCTGGGCGGTGGCGGCGCATTACACGGAGGCGCCTGCAGGTTCTGAGGATGCTGCGGAGCCGGAGGCTATACCTAAGGTGGAGGTCCTCTGTGAGTCTACGGGGCTAGTGCTACTGGTAGAAATTCTAACTGCCCAGGGGCCTCTATTTGGGACACTATGATGGGCTTGGATCTGGCAGCTCTCCTTGCTGGGATTACTGGGGGCAACGGATGTGCCTATTTGGCCTATTGCAGGGCTTCCTTAAGGCGTTGGGCATTGTTGGAGAAGTATCGGAACCCTCCAAGATATATCTGAGTGATCATGGAAGGAACCAATTCCATATTGACATTCCCCACGCACATCACCAATAATTTCTGCTGAGTCGGTGGCATGTCAAGGGAGTATGTGAGCCCCTTCCACCGGGTGATAAAGTAAGTCACTCGCGCATCAGGCCTTTTCATGCACATGAAGAGGTCTGTGATGCTCGTTTTCCAGGTTGTAGAGTTGAACTGGTAGAGGAACTGCCTATGACGGTCCTCCCAACTGGTCGTGGATCCGACGGGGAGCTATTTGTACCAGACAAATGTTGGCCCTTCTAGTGTCTGAACAAAACAGTGGAGCTTGGAAGCCTCTTGTTGCACTGGAGTACCCAACATGGGCCCACACCTTGAGTTTAAGTGGGCCAGATGCTATGGCGGGTCCCCTATCCCATTAATGGGGGATAAGGTGGGATTACCGAAACCTGGAGGCGCTGGCATATCATCCACCCATGCTAGGTATGGCTTACCATACGGTGGGATTGCCACATGCCGCATTTTCAATGCCTCAAGGAGAGCTATGAGCGCCACCATAGGATCATCCGGGTGGGGGTTCCTGTCTCGATGGGGATCCCTAACCACGAGTGTGTTTTCAGGATCTTCAACATGGTAGACAAGCTCAGCGGCTCGTGGAGCGGCTCGTGGAGCGGCCCATAGGGCAGCTGGGGGGACCTGGGCCAGATTCCCAAGATTTTTGTACCGTTCGGGAGGGTTTGGTGAAACATACCACGCCATCTTGTTGTGTGTTCCGGATTTAGCCCTATCCATAGGAGCAGTATGATCAGGGTTTCCCAGAGGCATCTCAACAGGGGGAGTTGTTCCTACCCCTACTTCCCCTGCCTAGGATTTTCATAGTCATGTTGTTACTCTACAGCGTGTTCAGCTAGGAGTTCGTCGACCAACCACTTTTGCTCAGCATGTTTCTGACGCAATGTGGCCTTCTTGGGGTCCTCCTCCGTCTTCTGCAATAAGGTGAATGGGTCGGAGTTCTTGATAGATCTGACGTGTTATTTTCCCTTACGGACATTTCGGATGAGTACCAATGACTCGGTGGGCGCAGGGAGACCTAGGAGGTTCCTCTGTTGATGGGTAATCATCCCTGATGGGTCTAAAAGTGATGTTACACCCTCAGGGGGTAAGTCTCCATAGAGAAACTCTAGCTCGTCCTCCTTGTCCACTACGTCAGCCATGTTGACCGTGGCCCTTCCTGGGGGCATGTCCTCAATATCTCATAGTGAGTTGGGCTGCCACCAGATAGGGCTGAAAAGGAGGGAAACATACTACCCCCATATATGGATTTTCATGTGGTGGGTAGCCTCTCTGATAATTCTGTGGAGTACCTTGATACTCTAAACACATTGCTTCTAGAGAGCCTCACGACGAACTGGTGACTCAGGGCGCTAGGTCATAGGGAGTGCGGCCATATTAACTAGACGACATTGCTCGCTGACGTCTTTAAAATGTTCTTGGATCCTTGGATAAACCACGCGCTGATGATGGAGACAGAAATGAATCACCCAGAGGTTTTAGCGGAAGCACTCAACTTCCTCTGGGGTTAGAGACTCGGGTATGTAGAAATCTTATGCTGCCACGGGCCAGAACTCCTCGGGGAAGTGGTCCACTGTAAGAATTCTCCAAAAGCTCCTTGACTCAAATTTAGGGTCTGACCCTTGATTTCCCCACTCTCCAACTAGGGGTGGCTGAGGAACTGGAAGTATTACTGAGGCAGACTGCTGGGATGGCAGGTCGGTCGTCGGAGAATACGGTGAATGGGCTGACTGGCTGCTGATTCTCGGGTTGTCCTCCGAAGAGTGGAGCGACCTGGCCACTACGTCGCGGTAGGAGGGGATGACGACCACCGTTCCTGGCTCAGGTGCCAGGGATTCTTCTGATAGGTCATGACGATACATTCCTGCTATCAATCCCTATAATAGCTCTATGTGATCTCTTATGGAGGTAGAAAGCACTTCCGGTGACGATGGTGGTGATTGCACGACTGGAACCTGCAGGGTCTCCAGGTTTTTATCCTCCTGGATAAACCTGTGTAGAGAAGAAAGAATCCTGTGGACTTCGCATTACGGGAGCACCAGGCTGATGCGCCTCATCCCTACCCCAGTCCTTGACTCACATGAGTGAGGGGAGGGTTTCCGAGATGATTCATACTCCGCTTCAGAGTCTGAGAAGCGGACCAGTTTGATCTTTGTTCGGGCCTTCACAGGATTCATCTTGTGGTGGCGACGACCCACCTTCCTGCCCCTGGGTGGCTCCTCAAGACAGGGCTGATTTCCAACATGGGGTCCTTCAGTCGCACTAGTGTTGGGGTGGAGAAGGTTTCCACCTGAGAGAGCCGGGATGCGAGGAGCACTGGGAAAAATTTCGAAGGGGACATGGGTAGGACCTCCATGAACACCACTATAGGGGGGAAACCTCCACGGGAACCGGTGGGAGCATGGGGGGACCTCCTTGCTTGGTGCGACTGGAGTGAGGATGGCCTTCAACCCTCTGGTTTTTTGGGTGAGGAGGACCTTCGATAGCTACGGAAAGGATGTAGGGAGTATCCCCACATTGGAGATGGACCGGATGGGCAATGTCTCCATATCGATGGTTGGGGGCATGAGGGATGACTCCATTCCCTGTTTGATGGGCATGGGAGAGGCTTCCGTACTGAACATCACTATCGCGGGGCAAAACTTCATTCGAATTCGGGGTGGCACTAGGTGGAACTCCATGCCGAGCCTCGGAGAGGGGAAGACCCATGCTCACTGTAGTAGTGGTACGAGGAGGACCTCCATACGGGGTGGCATCACTATAGGTTGGTTCACTACGACCCCTGCTCGTGCCTGTGACCAGGAGAGTCTACGCAGCCTACCCTTGGGGTGGTTGGGGCCTCGATCCCAATTAGGCATATAAGCACCCATGCTCAGTGTATTCAGGGACTTGATGATATTATTCGGCGGTGGCTCGGGCCATAGTAGTTGTCGACGTAGACGCCCCTTGGAGGGCGTCCTCAGCTTGTGCCCGACGCTGGCATCGGGTCGGACGGGCTAGTGATGGTGGTGTAGGCACATAGCCAACCTTCTCCTACGGCAAGGCCGGGGCGGCAGTGCTGATGAGGACGGGTGGGGTCCCCTGCTGGGAGCCCTTGGATTGATACTCTGACCAGGCTAGGCAGGACATCACCCACCTCATCACCGTAAGGCAGGGAGTCGTCAAAGCGCTCCGGGGACAGGCTCCTGAAACAGTTGTATGTTGGGGTCGGGAGCAGCAGCTCCCTGCGCGGCCCTTAGGGGAGGCGTCGATTACAAGGCACAGCTGCCTCAAGATCCAAGTGGGCCATATCCCTGGTGGGGATGATCCCCTCCTCCTTTTACTTGCGTACAAGGTCATTAATTACCCTTCGCTGGATAATTTCTGATGGGGAGAGGGGACATGGGCACCCAGCAGTCATGGCGGTCGAAGCCGTCATGGAAGATCCAGAACCACATGGGGTAGCCACATCGATATTTACCCTGCCCTTATGCTGATGTATAGGTGATCAGACTCTGGATGCAACAAATTGGTTCCTGGAAGCAGGGAGGTGAACTCATTAACACTGCTAGGAAAAGAAATCGACAACTAGTGCCCCAACGCCATTCCATCGTCTGTGACCAGTAAGAGGGATCCATCCTAACAATGTCACATAATGGGATGTCCATTGTCCTACTGCCTGAACTTTGGGTGAGTTTCATGCAAGGACCACTATTTTCCTGGTGTGACCTGACACCGGTTAGATGGATCCAGTGACACATCAATCTATGGATGCCCCGAGCACTACTAATCTCCACATTGAGGAGAATAACATTACTTTGGGTTAACCATTTATGTTTTCGAAGCTTTTACTGGGGCGAGCACGTCTGTTTTCATGAGTATGATAGGGTCGGCTTTGTTATCCTGCATTCTCGCTTTCCATAGTTTGGTAGCATCCATTCCTTATTCAGTGATGTCTACTCCTTGATCCAAATGAGATGATGGGATGCCAGTTCTTCCTTCTGTGGATTCCTCCTTAGAACTCATCACCTAGTCCGGGACTCCCTCATAGATTTAATACGTTGTTTGTGAAACTCTTCATGGATCCATATCTTCATGGAAACGAGTTAATTACACTACTTCTATCAGGACATTCCATGGGGTCCGGTCCAGAAAGCAACCTTCAGTTAGGGGAGTAGTCATGTTGGGACATCATTGGTGTGTCTAGATGATGGGGGATTGGTGTGTCTATCTTCTGTCCCTTATTATAGGGCTTCTCAAGGGTGCAGAAGCCCGAGGCATCCCACATCAAGAGCGGGGAATCATATTCCATGGGCATGTATCTGAGGCTTTCCTCAGCTTCCCATGTTTAACAGAGGGTACTCCACAAGTTTAACGTTCAGTGGAGACGGATCGGATTGATCATCACACTGACTAGAGTGGATCATATTGAAGAACCCCTGTAGGGAACACCAATATTGGGTCCAGCATGTGGGCGACCTCCCGAATGTTGTGGTGGAGAATGAGGTGGCATGATCTCACTGGGATGTGGTGGCCTGGGTAAGAATCGGGATGAATGATGGTGTGTTTGAATGAAATGCGCGGTGAATGGGGTGGAACTGTCATGGAGTAATGATGGTTTTGGGCTTGAGCCTCGAAGATACTTCCTGCGTATCCCCATGGTAGGGAATCAAAGTCCACGTAGTTCATCTGACGACAGCTTTCCATCGATTGGGGGCTTCAACGGCTTACCACTGGGATGGGATCGCAACAGCTTACCGCTGGCATGGGATCACAACAGCATACCACTGGATGGAGTGACAACGGCTTACCATTGAAGGTGGACCACAACGGCTTACCGCTGGAGGTGGACCTGGGGTCCAATTGCTGTTAGTCTTGAACCTTAGGAAGGCTTCCTATGTATCATGCCTTGACATGGATCAAATTCCATGTAGTTCGAGTGAAAATGGGGCTTGGAACACTGACGCAGAGATGGTCGGGACCAATGATTGTTGGTCTTGAACCTCATAGAGTCTTCCTACGTACCATGACTTGACATGGATCAAAGACCACGTTGTTCGGGATGGGTGTGGGGCCTACACTTTGGTCTACCCAAGGTGTTGGTGAACTGATGTGAAGGGGGTCGTAACAACCGGTGTATGGTTGGATTGAACCTTGTGGAGTCTTCCTACGTACCGTGCCTTGACATGGATCAAAGTCCTCATAGTTTGGGTTGGTGGATACAGTTTAACATCATGCGGGACAGGGGCATTTGGGTCTTACACTCTGAGGCGGCCCAAGGTGGAGTGGCTTGAACCTTGTGGAGGCTTCCTATGTACCATTCCTTGACATGGATCAAAGTCCCTGTAGTTTGGGATGGTGTCAGTGAACCGACTTGAAGGGACCAGGGGTCTGGGTGGGCTTGAACCTCATGGAGGCTTCCTACGTACCATGCCATTACATGGATCAAAGTCCCCATAGTTCAGGTTGGAATGGGTCTTATGCTCTAAGGTGGCCCAAGGTGTAGGGGCTTGAACCTCGTGGAGGCTTCCTACATACCATGCCTTGACATGGATCAAAGTCCTCATAGTTCGGGATGGTGTCGGTGAACCGACTTGAAGGGACCAGGGTTCTATGTGGGATTGAACCTCATGGAGGCTTCCTATGTACCATGCCTTGACATGGATCAAAGTCCCCGTATTTTGGGTTGGAATGGGGATTATGCTCTGAGTTGGCCCAAGGTTTGGGGGCTTGAACCTCGTGGAGGCTTCCTACGTACCATGCCTTGACATGGATCAAAGTCCCCATAGTTTGGGATGGGAATACAGTTTAACGTCATGTGGGATGGGGGTGATTTCATGGTCAATGATTACTCTAAGCCCATGTGATTTGTTCTTGGTGTGAGAAACAAGAGGTAACAAAGGCCTGATGACCACATCGCGAAAGGTGCGTCCATGGGAAGTGAACAGGGGCTTACCCGTTAAGCTGCCCAAGGTGTCGGGACTTACTCTAAGATGGAGGCTCGAGGGTGAAAAAGTGCAGTGGGAGAGGGATTTGGGACCGAAGAAAGGGGGATCCCCATTCCCTATCACGCCCTCTACTGGACTTGGGGACCTAGGTTAAAAGGAGGAGTAGGTGTGTTTCCTCCTAGAAGGAAAGCTAGGGGCTTACACCAATATGGTCTCCCTTTCCCCTGTGGACAAACGCCACTCCCAGAAGGAGGATATCATCCCCTGTGGAGACCAGGGGGCGTATAAAATGTCCAAGGTGGGGGCACCCCACGTGCGAGGCACGGGGTGAGGTCACAATTTAACATCATGTGCTGAGGACGATGGTGCTTGTTAGTTTAACATCCTACATCTTGGACGAAGTGGGTGTGCTCCACACCCCTAGGACTTACATAACCGGTACCCTCTTCTCCTTGTGGGTGGGAAGGCACCGGCAATGCCATACTGAGGGGGTGTCGTGAAGTGAACCACTGAGGGGTCCACGTTAGTGTGGCTATGCGAAAAAGCATTAGCCATTAGCGTGCCTATGCGAAGAAGCATGAGGCAAATCAACGCAACGGGAAGTGTTGTCCATGGGACGTTGAAGTCACATCGTGAAAGCCTGGAGGGTAACACGGGAAAAGGATTTTCCAAGCAGAGGGGTCCATAGGCAGAGACCTTCTGAAGCTTTGTTGATCCGCATGGTGGAGGGCACCTATGAAGGGGTGTGCTTCGCAAAGTGGGGTTCCTTATCCTTAGCATGGCGAGGAGGTGCATATGGGAGGTGCTTCGCCAAGTGAAAGGGAATTCAAGGAGCACAACCTCGTGGAGAAAAGGTTCCTCGTGAAGGAAGGTGTCGGGAAGCAATGTGCTTCACGAAGTATAGTGACCCTGCCTTAGTATGTGGATCGTGTATACATGAAGGGTGTTTAGAAAATCATAAATGCTCCGCGACGACCTGGGTCCCCTTAGGGATCCCCTTCCTCTATGAATACCCTTATTCTTTGCTAAAGTAATCCCTCTTGGAAGAGGGGATCAAAACTGGATGAAGGGGAGGCACTTTGCAGAGTAGAAGTACCTTGCATAGCTCATGGTTCACAGAGCGGAAGGATGCTTCACGATTCGGAAGATGGGAAGCCGAAAGGTTAGATTGTCCATCCGGGGAGCTCAGAGGGAGCTCGGGATTTATAGGCAAGAGGTGCTGTAGAGCGGAACTCATGCGGCATGAATAGGGGCTTGTTTTCTTCGCAGCGGGTCACGAACATCAAATTCAGTCGTAGAGCATCCCGCCTCTTGCTTTGTGGCGGGGTCGCGAACGTCAAATGTATTCGTGGAGTCTTCCCCCTCATTTCTTTGTGGCGGGGTCGCGAACATCAAATGCGTTCGTGGATCCTTCTACCTCATTGCTTCGTGGTGGGGTCGTGAACATCAAATGCGTTCACAGAGTCTTCCGTATCATTGCTTTGTGGCGGCTTCGGTGCTGGGGAACTCCATGAAGGGGCTTCGCGAGGCAGTAAATGGGGCCTTCTTTGGGCCTCTTCTTCATCCTGAATTTTGGTGCCAACAATGAATATACTAACCCTATGACATATTATATAGTTAATTCCTATTTATTAATTATATTTAAATCTTTGATTCATGTTTTATTTTTTAAAGGGTTTTGATTCAAAAGATATTAAAATTGTAAGGGTTTATTTTACAACCTCGTTTTTATATTGGATTGTTTAAATTGGAATTTATATTGATTGAATTGTATAATATATACTAATTAAAAACTATAAAATTTATTATACTCTAGTTATTTCTAGTTTTTCTTATTTTCCATTAATTATTCCCTCTTTGGTACTAAAAAACTCAAAAATAATGTTTTTAATAAATTCTAACATTATTTTTCATTTTTTGTCGGGAATATTTTTATTCTATATCCATATTTATAAAAATTATGTAATGTAATTGTTTCTATGATTTTAAATTATTTTTAAAGGACTTTAAAAATTCATTTGTATTTATTTATAAGGTTTTAAAAATAATCTTTTTAAAGTTTTACGAACAGGTCATTTCTTGCAAATTTGTTGAAGGAATGTTATTTTTAATTTACATAATGTGAATGAAGTTTCCCACCACCTTGACCATTATTCATCATTTATCTTATTATACAAGTTTCTATGAGTTTTTTAAAAAATTATTCTTCTAATTATATGTGAATTTTTATTTATTATAAATAAAAAAGGGTCATATTTTCTTAAAAATTGAAAAGGGATTTTATATTACTTAAGAATATTTTATCTTCCACCCCATATTTTATTTTATAAGTATAGTATCTTTTTAAGATTATAAATTATTTAAAAATTAATATTTTAAAAGTATCTTCATCACCTCATGAAAAGATTTTATAAATGATTTATAAATTTTTTAAAACAAAGTGACAAAATATTTAAGGAAAGTTATTTTAAAATTTTTACTTCTATTTTACTATTTAATTATCAAAATAAATTCCTTCACTTAAAAACGTTTTTTTATGATGAATTGGTGGTATCCATCCATATATTACTAATTTATGTTTTTTACCACATTTTTTTATAAGGAAATATCTTAGTTATGTTTTCTATCATTCTTCATTATTATTTTGATATTATATCCATATTATTTTGTACCATGGATATATTTATCATTTCAATGTTGTCTTAATTGTAAACCATTTATACATATGGTTTAGCTAAAGTAAGACTATTAAGAAATTAATTTCATTTACTGAGGAAATATTGATGTTTTGTATTCTTTATCAATAAATATATTTATTAATTAATAAAGAATATTGATTATGTATTATATTCTTGATTAAATATATCTAGAATGAAATGGAAATATGTAAGTGATGGGTGGGTCTCATTAATAAACAGTCCCTTGATGCATCAATAGGTCTCATGAGATAAACAAGAATGTGTATTTCTTGGTGTATGTCATCCTATACAATGTAAATTTCTTAGCACAATGCCTTGATGGTATGTAAGATGTCATGGAATAAGGGAATGATGGTAAGGTTCATGATGTTTGAGCCTGAGGCCTTTACCATAAGATCCAGACATCTGTCATTATGCATTTCCTTCATTAATGTTTTATTTATTATTATCCATGTGATTATTGGGTCAATATTTTACATGGTTATATTTTTTTGAAGCTTTATTTATTAAATAAATGTAATATATATTCATTATTAACACTTCCATATTATTTATTCCTTCTTTAATCATTTGAGATTCTATTGTACCTAACCCTTATTGAGCATCTAATCTCACACCATTATCCTTGTATCCTTTCCTTGGGATATAAAAAATGGATTTTTGATTGATTTTCAAGGACACAAGAAATTTTTTCATGCTATATGGAAGTCATGTATGTATCTACTTTTCCCATACTAGTAAATTGATTGATCGTTGATGATGTAATCACTTATATCTTGTAAAAATGTGATAAAGTAAACATTGTCTTTATATTACTGTAGTTAGGTTCATTAAAAATTATAACATTCCAACCCTGACCATTACCTTGGAAAGATATACAGATTATACTAATCTTAGATGATTTCCCTAAGATTCCAAAGTCTGGTAATAAATATCAAGGGATTTCTAAAATTTTTGGGAATGGTTTCCCCTTTAAACAACCGCAAGATGTCAATATAGAATAAAAACTAATCCAGACTACATGATTCATGAAGTGTAAACAATAAAACTCAAATAAACACCAACAAACCATCAATATCTAAGTGAATGATCTAAGAAAAATACTGAAAATATGACCATAATATGAAAAACACAAAATAGAAAAACAAAGTTTCAAATGCGTCACTACCCCATGCTCCACATAACAACAAACCTTGAGATATAAGATCCACAACCAAATAACATTTCTTACCACATGATCTACTAGAGAAGTGAGATATCTCCCTTTATCTTCATCATGTCAAATAATATCTGCATACCCACTAAAGTGCATATATAAGGGGTGAGTAATCATACCCAGCAAAAAATCCACCAAAAGTATTTTTCAACATTCTAATAAGAACCAAAATAGGTCATATCATAGGATTATAAATAGAAAATAAGGATATCAAAAGTATATAAAATAATTACCAAACTATTATATAAAGTAAAAGAATATATTTTAAAAAAGTTTTATAAACAATGATGAGTTTTCCTTTCAATTAGAAAAATCCATTCGTAAATTTCAATTTGACATAACCCACACATGTTTTCAGACACACATACACACATAAATTCATGACCTATACCTCCCTATATTCATGAGTGGAGAGTCATGTAACGGCCTAATGTTTTTCAATGTAAATTTCCTTCTTATAAATATTTCATGATCTTATGAAATCACAAAATAATAAACTACTAAGTGATATGTGACCTCTAAACATATGTTTGTCACTTCTATGTTTTGAATTTCGAAAATCTGACATACACAGTTGCGATCAATAAGTTATTTGGAGTCCAATAAGAAAAACTTAATTTTTTGGTGAATAGTAACCTATGCTTATGAATAGTAACATACCCTTGTGAATAGTGATATACCCTGAGGAATAGTAACCTTACCTATTCTAGTATATAAATAATATTCAAGTAAAATTATGATATACCGATATCTTGGAATAAGAAAATAAATGTTTTAAAATTGTTATTTTTTGAGTAAATTTTGATTTTAATTAAATATTAAATTAATACTATTTAGAAAATTATTTTTGAAAATTGGACTACATTTTTGGATTATACACATCGAAAAATGGTTAGGGCGATTTTTTCGGATAATTCTGAAATACATGAATTTTTTATGAATAGTAAAATACGATAAATGCTAAATACAAGACTTATGATGTCATTAACTGATGTATGAATGATTTAAGAACATTATCTCGAACTCACATTCACACATTACTTTTTTTGGTCATCGAATCATCACTATTTCTTATATTATGGAAAAATAATATTCTAATGATTATAATATTATGAAAACCCTCCTCTCCTTCACTATAAAAACCCCCCTCACTCCCTCTTCTCTTCACTTCTCTCAAGCCTTGTGCCTTCCCTATATTCTACCCAAATCTCTCCCAAATCTCCCTCCCTACGTTTAATACCCTTTGGTCTCCTAAAAAGACCAAAACCTATCCCATTAAGAATCTCTTAAGGAAGATTGATTCAAGAGGTAAAATTCCTATTTTATTTTCTTTCATTTTTAAGTTCCTTTGTTCTCTTTTATTTCCTAACCTATACTCATCCAAATGGTATGAAAAATACATTACCATATATGAAATGTAATGTTGTTATTCTAATGGGATATTTCATTATAATCTCTCATTTACCCACCTTTTATTTGAAAGGAATGAAAACATCATTTGAGATGTGTTAATTTAGCACATTCACACAACTAGAAATTTAGGCTATAGCCACAGTTTGAAACTGTGTATATAAGACCAAAAATTGTGGCTATAGGTTATATCCATGGTTCAATGGACCGTGGCTAGTATTGGTGTGGCTATAGGGCAAGACCTGTAGCCACGGTTTGAAACCATTGTAGAATATTAAGCCACATAGGGCATATTGTCACAATTCAAAAATATGGCTATATGTCTTTAGACATAGTTTAAAATTGTGGATATATGACTTCCAATTTCATAAAAAACACCCCCACACCCCCCCCCCATAACACCCCTCCCCCTGACACCCCCATTCCCCCATGGACATCCCCCTTGCATCCCCCTGCACCTGCATGCCCCCCAGGACACCCCCTTGCACCCCCAGGATAGCCCACTTGCACCCCAGCCCCCCCCCCCCCTGACAGCCCTCTTGCACCCCCAAGACATCCCCCTTGTACCCCATGAAGCCCCCCCCCCCAGATATCCCCTTACACCCCCTTCAATAGCCTCCTTTCACCCCCCCCCCCCCCCTTTCCCCTAGACAACCCCTTGTACCCCCAAGACAGCACCCTTGCACCCCTTGAACACCCCCCCCCCTCACCCCCATGCCCCCTGGACATCCCCCTTTCACCCCTCGACATCCCCTTTGCAGCCCCTTCAACACCCCCCCCCCCCCCCCCGCACCCCCATGCCCCCCTGGACAGCCCCCTTGCACCCCCTTAGAGATTCCCCTTTCACCCACCTGAACACCTCCCCCCTGCACCCCTATTCCCCCTTGACAACCCCCTTGCACCCCCTTGAACACCCCCCCCCCCTCACCCCCATTCCCCCATGGACAGCCCCCTTGCACCCCCTGGGACATCCCCATTGCACCCCCTTGAACACCCCCCCCCCCCCCCCCGCACCCTCATTCCCCCATGTACATCCCCATTACACCCCCAGGACTACCCCATTTAACCCCCTAGACAACCCCCTTGAACACCCCCCCCCCCCATGCACCCCCATTCCCCCTGTACAACCCCCTTCCACCACCTGGATATCCCTCGTGCACCCCCTTGAACACCCCTTTCACCCCATGCCCCCTCCTAGATACTCCCTCCCACCTGCACACCCCCTCCCTCCTAGACACCCCTTGCACACTAATTCCCCTTTCACCCCCTCCTGGACACCCCCCCCCCCCCCTTGTACCCCCCTAGACAGCCCCTTTCCCCCCTTCAAAACCCCATAGCCCCCCCCCCCCCCAGTATCCCACCCCCTTTAAATCCCCCTTACACCTCCTTGAACACCCCCTTTCCCCCCCCACCCGTAGTAGCCCACCCCCTGGATATCCCCTTTCACCCCTTGCACCCCCCACCCCTGAAGTAGCCCACCCCTCTATAAAAGCCCCCTGGAAAGACCCTGACCCCCCCCCCCCTCCTGGAAACCCCCTCCCATCTGGACACTCACCCTCCCTTAGAGACACCACCACCTAGAAACCCTCCCTCTTGGAAACCCCCTTGAACCCCCCTGGACAGCCCCATTGCACCCCCTGGACACCCCTTTCTCCCCCCTACACACCCATGCCCCTGACCCCCCCTCTTGGACACCCCCCTTTCACCCCCTTGCAACCCCTCATGGACACCCCCTGGATACCCCCCCCACCCTCTCGGACACCCCCACCCCACCCCCCTCATGGACACCCCCCTTGAACCCCAATGGATAGCCCCCATGAACAACCCATGCACACCCATGCCCCCTTTCACCCCCCCCCCCCCCTCCTGGATGCCCTTGTACCCCCTTGGACATCCCCCTAGAACCCCCTTGAACACCCCCCTGCACACCCATTCCCATGACCCCCCCCCCTCCTAGAAACCCCCTTGCACCCCCTGGACTCCCCCCCCCCCGCACACCCATTCCCCTGACCCCCCCCCCTTCTAGAAACCCCCTTGCGCCCCTAGACTGCCCCCTTGACCCCCCCCCCCCCCACACACACACACAGACACACCCATGCCACCTTACACCCCCTCCCTCTAGACACCACCTGGACAGCCCCCTTGAACACCCCTTAGACAACCCCCTTGCCCCCCCCCCCCACACACCCATGCCACCTTACACCCCCTCCCTCTAGACACCCCCTGGACAGCCCCCTTGAACACCCCTTAGACAACCCCCTTGCCCCCCCCCCCCCCCCGCAAAGCTCCGACCCCCCTCCCACCTCCTGGACACCCCCTCCCACTAGGACAGCCCCCTGGATAGCCCCCCCTTGACACCCCCTTGGATAGCCCCCTTGAACACCCTCTTCATGTTGCAAACCTAACCTATATCTACGTAGAAATTAGAGAAAATGAGTATCAATTCTTTCATAGGTTTACTAAGAATGGTTTGAAAATGGGATTCCCTATGGGGGATTATGGATTGGATCTCGAAGTCATCTCACTTCATACCTATTCGTGAATCCAATAGGGTGGAAGACTTACCAAATTTTTTGGCACAATTGTGTGGATCCTGGGTTGATATCTAGTGTCATGCCATCCAATTAAACTTTACAAAGGAGGCATAAACGTAACATAATTCACTACACGAGGCATTACCTATCACGTTCCAAGTTAACCATGTTCAGTTCCATTTAACTCATTCAATTAATTAAGTTAACCTTGCACCCCCTGGACATCCCCCTTGAACACCCCCCTACACACCCATGCCCCATTTCACCCCCCCCCCCATCCTGGACCCCCCCTGCACCCCCTAGATATCCCCCTTGAAACCCCCTACAAGGATACAAAATGTATCAAGTATGATGTGTTCTTTACTACTAACAATGACATCAAGTATAAGGAAAACATAAATTAAATAATGTTATGCAACGTATACCAGTGTGAGTTTTTGCCGACAGTGCATCTCCGTTGGAGGGGTTTTATTGCAAAACCATGGACTGTTTGTGAAACAAAACAATTATCTTAACTAACACATATTCAAGAATTGCAATTTAATATAATCAAGAAGAATTAATAAGGAAACTAAAATCAATTTAAAGCATTCTTGGATTCAAGAGGATAGGAGAGGGACCCTACCTCAAAGGAGACAAGCCACACTCGGTGCTTGAAAATTTTATCAGCAACAACTCTAAGCTTCTCCATCCATCCTCTGGGTATATGAACCTTTTCATATACATAACGACGCCCTAACCCCTATGTACGTGTCTTCATGGCCTTGGAAACACACAAGAGGATCCTTATATATATTCCCATATGCATAATCCCATTATCACCCACACACATATTCATTTTTTATATATATACATAAGCACAAATATCCCCTTATATGTAATCAAGCTACCATGGGGGGATATACATATAACAGGAGAACTTATTATATATATTCTTACCTATGAATATGTGGTGAGTCTCATTTGACTCTAGTTTCCACAACACACATGAATGGGTCCAAGGAGACTTCAACAAAATAACAGTGACCTGATGAATTATCATTAATTGAACCTAAGAAATTGAAGTCGAAGGAGCATGATTAGTGAGAAAGGAAATAATAGAATAGGTGATGATGATAAGATCATCAACATGCATCATCATCAGCAAGATTAAGACATTGGGAAAACAATATCTTGTTGAAGTCAACATAGTGTCATGTGAACACATGGGTGAAATGATAGATTAACATAAAATAATAAAACTAAGGAACAACTCATTCAATGTTCTTAGTAACTAATTCCCCAAGTAATTTTTTTTTTTAAATTTGAATATTTATCATGAATGGTTTTTTTAATAGTAGAAACAATCACCATTTCAAGATCTCTTGATATTTGAAGGAAATATGTACAGAATTAACAGTGTAAGAATTATAAGCAAGAAAATAAGTGAGTGTATGAGAAACTAATGGTGTCATTGAAAAATGATAAACATATTAACACCATGTCGTAGGATATACTGCAGTCATGATTTCAGAGAAGTACACGCCACAAAAATACCTTCTGATGTGGACACCCCCCCCCCCCTGAACACCCCCCACCAGGACAGTCCCCCCCAGACAGCCCCCACCTGGACAGTCCCCCCCCCCGAATACCCCCCCTCTTATGCTCTATATTAAGCATTAAATCCCAAAAATATTCCTAAACACAAATACAAAATTTGATATGTTAACTTATATAATCACTATAATTATAAAACAGGATACAAGATGAATGTTAACCATCTCTACCAGCATGACCAAACTCCTGGAGAATGTGAATATAATTATAGATTTTGGATTAGATGTAATAAAAAATTGAACTCCATACCTATGGACATAGCGGTAAAGAACATCAATATAAATTTGGAAAACTAACCTGATGATAGCCTTCAATAGACTTTGGCATGGAATGGTGAATCAAAAAGTAAAAACCAGGTTTATTGATACTTGCAATAATATTGTGAGCACATGATTGTTAACTACAAATAAGTAATAAAACAGATGCATATTTCTTGTGTTGATAAAGGATGTGAAACTGTGGGTATATCCCCCCCCCGGATAGCCCCCAAACCTGCACCCCCCCCCCAAATTCACCCACATTTCCCCCCCACCCTTCACCCTAACTCATTTGAACCCCCAATTCTCCCCCCCCCCCCACACACACACCTGCACCCCACTGCCCCCACCCTTCACCCCAACTCATTGGAACCCCCACTCCCCCCAACATCCACCCCCCACTGTCCCCCCCCCCCACCTACAGTCCCACTGCCCCCACCTACACCCCCACCCCCACTCATCCCCCACCCACCTCCACCCCCAATCCCCCACCCCCACAGAAAACCCCCACATACCTGAACCCCCACTTCCCCCCGAATGCACCCCCACTGCCCCACCATTCACCCCAACTCATTTGAATCTGCACTCCCCCAAAACCTTCACCCTTGCACTCCCCCCCCTCACATTCACCGCCACTCCCACCACCCCCAAATTCACCCCACTACCCCACCCCCTACTACACCCCCACTGCCCCCACCTCCACCCCCCACCTCCACCCCCACTCCCCCCCACACCTGCACCCCCACTATAACGAACCAAAGTTTTATCAATGGAATTCCCTTCTTATAATTATTCCTTATAGTATAATCTCATTAGGATGCACAATGACATATTATGATACTAAATACTATGTGATCATTAAACATAATTTTGCCACTTCTATGGTTTGGATTTCAAAAATCTGACATACACGGTTGTGATCAGTAATATGTTTGGAGTTCGATAGAAAAAACATAATTTTCGGTGAATAGTAATCTACCCTTACGAATAGTAATATGATACTTGTTAATAGTAAATATTCCAAAATAATAGTAACATTTCCCATGAATAATTAAATAAAATTTTTCCATCTTATAAGTAAAAATTTTTCCATAGTAAAAGTATTGGTATTTTTGTAAGTCATAAATAATTAATTATAATTAATTAGTTAATTTAAAATAAAATGTATTTTCTTAAAATGTGTTCATAAATTAACAAATATATGTATTCTCGGTTTAATTTAATTTTATGAGACATTACATAATTTTTTAAAGCATTATAAAATCAGTTTTAATTTTAAAAACTGTATTTTTCAAGTAAATTACAATTTAAATTAAATATTAAATTAATCATATTTAGAAAATTATTTTTGAAAAAATGGACTTCATTTTTTGATTATAAACATCACAATATTTTTAGGGTGAATTTTTGAGATTTTTCTGAAATACTTGATTTTTTTTGTGAATAGTAAAATACATTAATTTACCGTATAAATACATTATAATTTAAACCCACTATTACTGACATCACAAGTGATTTAAGTACGCAAATATCTAACTCAAATTACCTATTTACTATTCTTGGTCTTGTAATCGTCAATATTTCTTGTCTTAGGGGAAATTAATAAATTAATGAATATTATATTAAGAAAACCCATCTCCCCTCCACTATTGAAACCACCCTTCACACCCTCATTTCCTCACACCTCTCAAGATTCAAGCCATGTAAAAACTCTACCAAGAATCTTCCCTATCCCCTCATCCACGTCCAAGAGCTTCTGATCACATCAAAAGACCAAGCCTAGGTCCCTTAAGGAGGATCTCAAGTGGAGGATTCAAGAGGTAATTCCTCTCTCTCTCTCTTTCCTTTAAATTCCTTTCAATTTCAAGTTCATTTCTTAATATCTCCCCAAATATATTCATCCACATGGTATGGTAACTCCATTATAATATATATACTGGAATATTATTATACTTAAGATATATTATATCATCCAACCCACTTCTCCTCTGCTTTTATTTTATAAAAGGGAACGTTGTTCGGGAGGTGTTACTTTATCACCTTCAAGAACGACATGTTTTCATTTTTACTTTACAACTTTCAGATCTGGTCATGAAACCATTTTTATGGTAGAACCAGATTATATTATATGTATTATATCCTATTTCATGTTCTGGAACTAACTTATGTACATATTATTAAATTATTAAACAAAACAAGTTCGTTGTGGTCGAAAAACCGCCCAAATTAACCCAAACAAACATCATTTAATTCTTATCTAAAGATTCATCCACATGGTATATAATATAATTCATTATAAGATAATTTAAACTTCTGTAATATCATTAATAACATGAAATATTAGTTTCGTATATTTACCCATGTCCTACATGAACTTCCATTTATGAATACATGTGAACCACTCAAGAAAACCATAAAAACGAACATTTCTGAAAAATATTTTTTAAACTCTATAACTCATACTAAGGAACATAAAATAACTTAATGAAACCATAATGAAACATATTAATGTAAAAATGTTATGTAATTGTTAATTAATGAATCTAATGTGGTTATACAGGACATTAAAGTGAAGAAAGCATTTAGATACAAGGTAAGGGGAAAATCTCAGACCCAATTTTCTTTCTTCGGGTTCTCCCACTTTCACTCCATTTTTGGTATGGTCACTCTTTCAAAGTAATTTTTTCATAATTACCCTACCTTTTTTGTTATATACATGTTTTCTACTAAAGTTTATGTGAAACAAAAGTTTTCCGAAAGAACTCTTCTTTCAAAAACACACTTTTTACTTCTCACTCAAGGTTGATGGCTATCGTATTAAGTATGTTATTCCCACTCAATTTTGGGAACCCAATATTTATGAATGTGTTCTGATGAGGTGAAACCCATTCCTTTACATGGATTAGTTATGTTCATTTTTTATATATGTTCATTGTGGAATGCATGATAAATCATAATATTATGATGTGACTATAGCATCTCGCCTTTTTATAACATAACTTTTCATTAAATTTTACAAAATTGAGGAACTTTAAGGTTTGGTGTCTTGGAAACCAGGAACATAAAACATGAAAACATAAAACATTATTCTTAAACACTTGAAAGGATTCTCCTTATGTTCATCCTAGGTTCATTACTGCATCTCATAACCTGGGGACATACATCAAAATAAAGGGTGAGAAGAAGGCCCAGTAATGGAAACAAGGGAAACATTTAACATGTGAACCTGAGATACATCATCAATGTCATGAAAAAGAAATTTAAGGCATGAGAAAGAAATCATGAGTAATATCATAATAAAAATAACGTATTTCGTAACTTGAAGATGTGTCTACAATATTTAATATTGACAATCATTTCCGTTTCACCAAGTTCCATCCCCAAGGTGTCATTAAAAATTACCAAGGTTATTCACCAACGCATCGTTAAAAATGGTCATCTCTAGAGATTAAGTCTTTACCCAATGCATTGGAGCATTGTAACACCCGAGAATTTTATGAGAAATATTTTGTTTTTATGTTATATAAGTCATCAAATGAATCTTTCACTACACACAACACTAGCTTGGCTTGCTTTACACGCAACCGCGACGTTCCTCAATAGCTTGCGTCGTACGTAATACCGAGTTTCACTAAACAACGATATGCTATTAAAATATTATTAAAACTAGCCGTTATGAATAGTAATAACCAATTTTTGAAATTTTTGAAATTTTATTTTTCAAAATGGACTTCATTTTTAGATTCGGAATATCGAAATTAACTAAGGGTGAAATTTTGGTACTTTTCGGATAACTTTCATATTCTGATGAATAGTGAAAATTATTAAATTTTAATTAAAAACAACTTTTTTAATAGAAATAATTAATAATGATAAATTATTAATTTGAGTGGTTTTAAAGTATATTTAGAATATATTTTTACAATTTTTTACAATTATTTTCATTGGATGTAATTTCACATTTAAACCAGAAATAAACAAGTGTCAATCTTTTGATAGTTATTATCTCTTAAAAACACGCTATTTGTCTTGACGACGGGATTAATTTTTAAATTAGTTAATGTAACTGATATGTTTTGAATTTGGTAAAATAAACATCATTTTTTGAATTCAAAATATCAAATATAGCTTAGGCCTAATTTTTGGTATTTTTCTGGAAACTTTAATTTTTTGATGAATAGTGAAACGACTAAGTGGTAGTTAAAAAACTAAATTTTTTCATAAAACTTAATTTTACCACTTCTGTGAGTGGAATTTTGAAAATCCGAGAGACACGGTTAATATCAAGGACTAAAATGTGGTTCAATGAGATGAAAATATTTTTTGGTGAATAGTAACTTTTTACTTTTTTTTACCACGGTTAAAAGTAAATAGGGTAGTTAAGGGTACAAATGATATTATTATTACCCTAACACATGTTCTAATTCTATTGTATAAGTGTAATTCGACCAAAAACAACCTTAGGAATAAAATATGACCATTTAGACCCACTTGGATTAGATTAGGACATTTATTATTAATTTAGTTAAAGAATGGTTCAAATAGTTAAAATCAAAGTTTAATAAATAAATCATTTTTAATATAGGGTTATACATAAGATAAATTAGTCTATAAATATTAATTAGAAAGCTAAAGATATTTTCTACATAATGGTATTTTATTTTCAATTTTAATACTTTAAATAATTTAATTTATTTATGACACAATGATGATGCAGTAATTATCTTATTAAAGAAATATTGACATAATTGATGTTATAAATACCCAAATAAATGTAATTTGAGACTTTTTATGAATTAAAATAATTTTCAATGTTAATATGACATGTTCGTGTTGATTTAATTAACTTTTTTCGAACTAATAATTATGTTATGATTTTCACAAAAATCAATTACCAAATAGTGTCAAAATTGACATAAAATAGTTTTTAAAACAAATACTATATTATTAATTGTTATTTTATTCCTAAAAATCTAAGGTTCAGCCAAATGACATAGATATGGTTATATATATATTAATAATAAACAACTTGGGGTTCGTATGGCTTGATATAGTAATTTTATTAACTTTATAGTGTAAGAAAACAAGAAGACACGGTAAAAGTTAAATTATCTAACTTAAAGTTAAATCTAAATGATAAGGTTAACGTTGACACCTAAACTTGTCTTAATTCTATTGGATGAGAGTATTTCAACCCATCCCCACCTTAGCTTATAAATATATCAATTTGGAGCTATTAAAAACCGAATTTGACTTTATAATAAAATAATATTTTTAGTTATTCCAAAGGTGCCCCTCTCCTCCCTTATAAAAGGGAACCTCCTCCCTCTCTTCCTCACACCACTTTGAGCCTTCAATCTCGGCCAACCCCTGCCAATATCTCCTCTACACTTCCCTATAAACATCCTAGAGGTCCTGGTCTTCTTCAAAGACCAATTTTAGTGCCCTAAGTGGAGGTTTCAAAGAGGCGCTTCAAAGAAGAGGTAATGCCCGTTACAGATTCTTTCATCTTTATTTCTTCTTCCACTTCTTCTTCTTTAGTTGTTTCATTATGAAGTAATAAAATCAGTATAAATCATATACTGATATGTTATTATAAGTATGAAAAAACCCTATTTCACCATCTATCCATCCTACAGAAAACGAAATCACCACATGTGCGTACGTACGGAATACCGTCTCCACGCCGTGGTGTAATCTGTTTTCCATCACCACCTTACTTGGATGGGTATAAAGGTTATAATAAATAACTATATATGATTATTTTAAAGTTTTATTGATTCTAAAATAGTATATATACACTCCAATACAATTCCACGATCATGGGAACAATATCATCGCTCGTGCGTACGTACGGAATACAGTCTCCACGATGTGATGTGATTCGTTCTACATGATCTTCATTGCATAATGGTTATATAAATGAATTGAATAAATGACTATGATATATATTACACTAATACCATTCTGGAAATGAGGTACCTATAACCTAAAAAGAAAAATAAGAATTTATTCGACAAAACACGCATAAGAACAAAAAGTAATAAACACCCGAATAACAAGTAGTAATGAAATATTACTAATAAGAAGCTATAAAATATGACCATATATGATATCATAAAAATAATTATGATTCTAGAATAAGTCAATAACATTATTTAAATCATTATACAGTAGTTTCAGACACTTACGAAGAAAATCGGACCAAAGTTAAGGGAAAATATCACAATCTCATTTTATCAGAGATTGTTTATACTTTGGTATTTATTGAGGTGTATTTTATCATCCAAATCCATGTTTCCCCAATATGTAATATTGTTTCCATCCACCTACAATTTTTTAAATCCAATTTTACCCTTCAGTGAGTTTTTAGTAAAAGATATAAAAAGAATATTTTGTCGTTTTTCGTACGAGGTACTTTTTGACTTTTCCGACAAAAGTACGGGAAGAATGTTTTTTTTAACTTATACGACACGAATGGATTTTTAAAACATTATTTCCAAGAAGATTAATTTACATGTTTTCAAGTTTATTTTTAATCAACTTCTTTTAGTTTAAAATTGTATGACATGTTAAGAAAGGAAAATGTTTTTGAAGTAGAAATGATATTTTCCTCAAGAATGGAGTTCAAGTGTTTTATCAAAATTATTTTCCATCTATGATAATATAGGGTTCTGTTTCTATCTCTATTATTACATTGATTTGATTATGTTGTGATGGAATTATTTTTATGAATTCCTTTATCTTATATGAATTGTTTTATGATGTCATGTTGTTTAAGAATCCCATTTTTATTACTTGGGTTATGCAATGATGTATGATTTATGATTTTGTGGCACACATATGAATGGTATCATTATGAGATGGGTGGGACCTATATCTACCTCCAATGCATTGGGTAAAGATTTTATATCTCATGAGATAGATATGGCTGGAACGGCAGGTTAAACCGGTTCAGTGAAATGGGACTGAAACAAGGAGTGAACTCGGTTCAAAAATGGACTTTGTCTACTAAGATAGTCTTGGAAATGAGTCTTGACTATAATAAATGATTCTCTATGATTATGTGTGTATGACACAAAGTTTCATGTTTTATGTTATGATTATTGGGATTACATTTCACTACTATGATTTATCCCATGTTATGAAATTATGCTCTCTTTTGCAGGTTAAGATTTCCAAAAGTTATGTTCTTATGTATATGATGTGATTGATATTTCTTTTGTTTACCCTTACTGAGCATTTGAGCTCACCCTTTTGTATGTTTATTTCCCTAGGTCAGGAAGAAGGTTACTAAGTAAGATATGCCAAAAGGGACTATAGATATGATGAAATAAATGGGAAACAATGTAGACGCTTTATGAACCAGTTGTTTATGTTTCCTAGTTTCTAAAGACAATATACCTAAACGGTCCTTTGATGGTTTTGTTATATGTTGTAGTAAGTGTGCTTCAATTCTGAAGTAATAACAATGTATGTAAAGTATGGGTCATTATAGTTGGTATCAGAGGAAAGGTATAGTCAACCTTTGGAAACTAGGATGTAAAATCCTTTGTAAGAGCCCTAAGGATAATTCTAAGCATAGAACACAATCTTAGTGTTTTAGAAATGACCATGAATAACCTAGGATAAGACCTTAGGTGTGAAATTTTATTCTTTATTATGTGGTTTTCCTATTATAATTAGTGTTGCTCACACTATTCTTCTTGGTTTTAGTCAATGGCTGGAACCCGAAGGAACCGTGTTAATGCGGAATGCGACGGGAAATGAAATGATTTTCCCCCTGAGCAACCAAATGTTATGGGAGCTCGAATTCAAAATCTTGTAGCCATGCTCACACAACTTTCTCAAGCTATGAATCATGCAGGACTTCTAAACGAGCAAAGGAAGGAGCAACATTCTGTTGAATCCTTCATGAGGCAGCGTCCACCTTCTTTCAGTGGGTCTACTGATCCATTAGTTGCTGAAAAATGGATTAGTACTACTGAAAATATATATTTAGTTCTTCAATCTTCTGAACATGATAAAGTCATCCTAGCAGTGTATCGTTTGGAAGGAGATGTTGATCAATGGTGGAATCTTATTAAGAATACAAGGCAAAGGGATGAAATTGAGTCCATGGAATGGGACAAGTTCAAGAACTTATTTTTCAATAAGTACTTCCATCGTATTCTCCGAACAAAGATGGAGAAAGAGTTTCTCGAACTAAAGAAAAAGGATGATGAATCTGTTGGTACCTATGAAGAAAATTTTACAAGACTTGCAAGGTACGCTTTTGGTATTATTATCCAACCTGAGAGTAAGATCAATCGATTCTTTAGTGTCTTAAAACCAAGTCTTCGAAGGGAATTATCCATAAGGGACTTCAATAGCTACGAGGAAATCGTTCGATGTGCTCTCAAAGTTGAGATGGAGATTGGAGTAACCCATCAGTCATATGGGTTTGATAAGAAGAGGAAAATGGAATTCAAAGGAAAATATAAAGAGAACACTGAAAAGAAGATGAGCTTTCCCTTATGCTCAAAGTGTGGAAAGAAACATAGAGGGAGTTGTCTTAAAGGGACAAGTAAATGTTTCAAATGTGGAAAAGAAGTTCATCGGGCATTTGAATTCCGCAATGATGGGAAAAAGATGTCTAATGATGCAAACAAAGGAAGGGATACACAAAATGAACCTACTACACTTTAATGTTTCAAGTGCAATGAGATGGGGTATTATTACAATCAATGCCCAAATCCAAGGGTTGATGATGATGGTCGACGTCAACAAACTCTTAAGGCTAAAGACAAAGGAATGCCACATGCAATTTCTATCAGCGATGGGGAGTACGATAACGATGTAGTGAAAGGTACACTTACCATCCAATCTAAAGTATCAAATGTTTAATTTAATTCTGGATCCACCCAATCTTTTATTTCTGAAGATTTTTCTAAGGGTATCACTGTATTACCTCAACA
This sequence comes from Viscum album, assembly GCA_963277665.1. Taxonomy (NCBI): domain Eukaryota; kingdom Viridiplantae; phylum Streptophyta; class Magnoliopsida; order Santalales; family Viscaceae; genus Viscum; species Viscum album. Next base: position 281,454,475 of record OY728137.1, on the reverse strand, counting down.
ATTAGATGTTGAGTTAGTTGTGATAACACATAATGGCACAACAGTCGCATCAAAAGTTTATAATTCTTCCCCGATTGAAGTTTGTGGGAAAGTGCTTCCTGAAAATCTTGTGATCCTTCCTATAGTGGAATTTGATGTGATTCTTGGCATGGATTGGCTTTCTTTATATGGAGCTCATATCAATTTCCAATGAAGGGAAGTCAAATTTCATATTCCAGATCAATCTATGATCGTTTATCGATGCAAGGATGAACATAACCTTCCAGTGGAAATTTCTTCCATCTTATGGGTCTTGATTCCACTGAATGAAGGTTATTTATCTCAAATGGTTGGTGAGAAACTCACAATTAAGAATATGCCCATTTTACAAGAGTTTGATGATTTCTTTTTGGAGGAATTGTCGGGTCTTCCACTAAATCGTGAAGTTGAGTTTTCAATAGAACTTGTACCGAGTGCTTTGCCTATTTCAAAGACACCTTATAGAATGGCCCCAATTGAGTTGCAGGAATTGAAGAAGAAACTCCAAGAGAATCTTGATAAAGGATTCATACGCCCTAGTGTGTCACCTTGGGGAGCACGTGTTCTATTTGTTAAGATGAAATATGGATCAATGAGACTCTGCATTGATTATTGAGAACTTAACAAGATCACTATCAAGAACAAATATCCTCTCCCATGCATTGATGAATTATTTGACCAACTACGCGGAGCTCAATACTTTTCCAAGATTGATCTTCATTCAGGGTATCATCAATTAAGGGTCAAAAGGGAGGATATACAAAAGACAGCTTTCCGTACAAGGTATGGACACTATGAATTTATAGTGATTCTATTTGGTCTTACTAATTCCCCTGCTATCTTCATGGATCTAATGAATAGAGTCTTTAGAGACTATATTGATCAATTTGTGGTAGTCTTTATAGAAGATATTCTTGTCTATTAAAAGAGAAAGGAAGAACATGAAGATCACTTGAGAATTATATTGAAGGCCCTGAGAAAGGAGAAGCTTTATGACAAATTTACCAAGTGTGAATTTTGGCTTCAAAAAGTTTCATTTTTGGGTCACATAATCTCAAAAGAGAGGATATCTATGGATCCAGCAAAAACAGAGGTTATCGAAAGATGGTTGAGACCAAAAAAATAACTGAGATCCGATTTTTTCTTAGTTTGGCTGGATATTATCGATATTTTGTGAAAGATGTTTCACGATTATCTAATCCACTCACCAGGTTGACTTGGAAAGGAGTTAAGTTTGTTTGGAAAGAGGAATGTGAAGAGAATTTCAAGGAGTTGAAAAGAAGGTTATCCAGTGCACCTGTGCTCACACTTCCTTGTAGTGGAGAAAGGTTTGTGATCTACAGTGATGCATCCAAGAAGGGGTTGGGGTGTGTTCTTATGAAAAATGATATGGTGATAGCTTATGCCTCACGACAGTTAAAAATCCATGAGCAAAATTACCCAACTCATGATTTGGAGTTAGTTGTGGTAATCTTTGCATTAAAGATTTGGAGGCATTATCTTTATGGAGAAAGGTGTGACATTTATACTTATCATAAAAGTTTAAAGTATATTTTCACACAAAAGGAGCTGAATATGCGCCAAAGAAGATGGTTAGAGATGATTAAGGATTACGACTGCTCAATTCATTACCACCCTGGGAAAGAAAACAAGGTGGAAGATGCATTAACTCGACAAGACCATGCCAATTTATCCATGATGAGGATCACAAAAGATCCAATATTTATGGATTTATAAAGGATGGATCTTGGAATTTTAATGGAAGGGGAGAAATCTTATCTTTCTCAAATGAATTTTCAACCATCTATACATGTGAAGATTCAAGAGGCACAGAAAGAAGATGTCGAGTTACAAAAGAAGGTGAAAAATGTTCCTGAATTCAACCTTGATTGTGATGGGATAATAAAGTTCAGGAATCGGGTTTGTGTTCCTCCCATCCCAGAATTAAAGAAGGAGTTGCTGGATGAGGCTCATAGTTCTTCATTCTATATTCATCCTTGAGGAACGAAGATGTATAGGGACCTGAAAGAGTACTTCTGGTGGGATGGCATGAAAAGAGATGTTGCTGAATATGTCTCTCGACGCTTGGTTTGTCAGCAAGTTAAAGCTGAGAGACAGAAGTCTAAGGGGATGTTACAACCATGTCCCATACCCGAATGGAAATGGGAAAACATCACTATGGACTTTGTCACAGGACTTCCTAAAACATCCAAAGGCAATAATGCTATCTGGGTCATCGTTGATCATCTTACAAATTCTGCACACTTCATTTCTATTATAGAGGATTTCTCTCTGGATCAGCTTGCCAGGATATATATAAAGGAAGTGGTAAGATTGCATGGAGTACCACTTTCTATTATATCTGATCGGGATCTGAGATTTACCTCGAAGTTCTGGAGAATTCTTCAGCATACTCTGGATACAGAGTTGAGTTTCAGCACTGCCTATCATCCTCAGACAGATGGTCAGTCTGAGAGAACAATTCAAACTCTATAAGATATGTTGAGAGCTTGCTCTATGGATTTCAAAGGTGTTTGGGATCAACACCTACCTTTGGTGGAATTTTCTTATAATAATAGCTTTCATTCCATTATTCAGATGGATCCTTATGAATCTCTCTATGGAAAGAAATGCAGGACTCCAACTTGCTGGGTTGAAGTTGGGGAAAGAAAGCTATTAGGACCTGATCTTGTTGATGAGATGGTAGAAAATGTACGATTTATTCAACAACACATAAGAGCAACTCAGAGTCGACAAAAAAGTTATTCCGACAACTGAATTAAAGACCTAGAGTTTGAAGTGGGTGATAAAGTGTTCTTACGAATATCTCCTTGGAAGAGGGTCATGAGATTTGGAAAAAAGGGGAAGTTGATCCCTAGATATATCGGTCCTTTCGAAATACTGGATCGTGTTGGAAAGGTAGCTTACCGATTGGTGCTTCCACCGAATCTCTATCAAGTTCACGATGTGTTCCATGTATCTCTCCTGAGAAAGTACATACCTGACCCTTCACATGTACTCAGCTCAGAAGTTGTACCGCTGGAGCAAGATCTTTCTTATGAAGAACAGCCGATAGAGATTCTGGATCATAGCGAAAAAGTCCTATGGAACAAGACCACTCACTTGGTGAAAGTTTTATGGAGGAACCACCAATTAGAAGAAGCTACATGGGAGCTTGAGGATATGACGAGCTAAAGGTATCCTCATCTTTTTGTTACAAAGTGACAAATTTTGAGGGAAAAATTCATTTTAAAGGGGGTAGAATGTAACACCCGAGAATTTTATGAGAAATATTTTGTTTTTATGTTATATAAATCATTAAAGGAATCTTTCATGACACACAACACTAGCTTGGCTTTCTTTACACACAACAGCGGCTTTCCTTGATAGCTTGCGTCGTACGCAATACTGAGTTTCACTAAACAACGATATGCTATTAAAATATTATTAAAACTAGCCATTATGAATAGTAATAACCACTTTTTGAAATTTTGTAAATTTTATTTTTCAAAATGGACTTCATTTTTGGATTCGGAATATCGAAATTAGCTTAGGGTGAAATTTTGGTACTTTTCGGATAACTTTCATATTCTGATGAATAATGAAAATTATTAAATTTTAATTAAAAACAACTTTTTTAATAGAAATAATTAATAATTATAAATTATTAATTTGAGTGGTTTTAAAGTATATTTAGAATATATTTTTACAATTTAATACAATGTTGTTCATTGGATGTAATTTCACATTTAAACCAGACATAAACAAGTGTCAATCTTTTGACAGTTATTATCTCTTAAAAACACGCTATTTGTCTTGACGACGGGAATTAATTTTTAAATTAGTTAATGCAACTGATATGTTTTGAATTTGGTAAAATAAACATCATTTTTTTAATTCATAATATCAAATATAGCTTAGGCCTAATTTTTGGTATTTTTCTGGAAACTTTCATTTTTTGATGAATAGTGAAACCACTAAGTGGTAGTTAAAAAACTGATTTTTTTCATAAAACATAATTTTACCACTTCTGTGAATATAATTTCAAAAATCCTAGAGACACGGTTAATATCAAGGACTACAATGTGGTTCAATGAGATGAAAATAATTTTTGGTGAATAGTAACTTTTTACTTTTTTTTTACCACAGTTAAAAGTAAATAGGATAGTTAAGGGTAAAAATGATATTATTATTACCCTAACACATGTACTAATTCTATTGGATAAGTGTAATTAGACCAAAAACAACATTAGGAATAAAATATGACCATTTATGCCCACTTGGATTAGATTATGACATTTATTATTAATTTATTTAAAGAAGGGTTAAAATAGTTAAAATCAAAGTTTAATAAGTAAATCATTTTTAATATAGGGTTATACATAAGATAAATTCTACTATAAATATTCATTAGAAAGATAAAACGATTTTCTAAATAATGGTATTTTATTTATAATTTTTAGACTTTAAATAATTTAATTTATTTATGACACAATGATGATGCAGTAATTATCTTATTAAAGAAATATTGACATAATTGATGTTATAAATACCCAAATAAATGTAATTTGAGACTTTTTATGAATTCCAATAATTTTCAATTTTAATATGACATGTTAGTGTTGATTTAATTAACTATTTTAGAACTAATCATTCTGTTATGATTTTCACAAAAATCAATTACCAAATAGTGTCAAAATTGACATAAAATAGTTTTTAAAAAAAATACTATATTATTAATTGTTATTTTATTCCTAAAAAAACTAAGGTTCGGCCAAATGACTTATATAAGGTTATATATATTAATAATAAACAACTTGGGGTTCGTTTGGCTGGATATAGTAAGTTTATTAACCTTATACTGTAAGAAAACAAGAAGACACAGTAAAAGTTAAATTGTCTAACTTAAAGTTAAATCTAAATTATAATGTTAAAATTGATACCTAAACTTGTCTAAATTCTATTGGATGAGAGGATTTCGACCCCTCCCCACCTTATCTTAGAAATATATAAATTTGGAGCTATTATAAACCAAATTTGACTTTATAATAACATAATATTTTTAGTTATTCCAAAGGTGCCCCTCTCCTCCCTTATAAAAGGGCACCTCCTCCCTCTCTTCCTCACACCACTTTGAGCCTTCAAGATCGGCAAAACCCTGCCAATATCTCCTCTACACTTTCTTATAAACATCCTAGAGGTCCTGGTATTCTTCAAAGACCAATTTTAATGCCCTTAGAGGAGGTCTCAAAGAGGCGCTTCAAAGAAGAGGTAATGCCCGTTACCGATTCTTTCATCTTTATTTCTTCTTACAATTATTCTTATTTAGTTGTTTCATTATGAAGTAATAACATCAGTATCACTCATATACTGATATGTTATTATAAGTATGAAAAACCCCTATTTATCCATTTATCCATCCTACGGAAAACGAAATCACCACGCGTGCGTACGTACGGAATACCGTCTCCACGCCGTGGTGTAATCTATTTTCCATAACCAACTTACTTGGATGGGTATAATGGTGATAATAAATAACTATATATGATTATTGTAAAGTGGTATTGATTCTGAAATAGTATATATACACTCCAATACAATTCCACGATCATGGGAACGATATCATCGCTCGTGCGTACGTACGGAATACCATCTCCACGATGTGATGCGATTTGTTCTACATGATCTTCATTGCATAATGATTATATAAATGATTTGAATGAATGAATATGATATATATTACACTAATACCATTCTGTAAATTAGGTACCTATAACCTAAAAAGAAAAATAAGAATTTATTCGACAAAACACGCATAATAACAAAAAGTAATAAACACCCGAATAACAAGTAGTAATGAAATATTACTAATAAGAAGCTATAAAATATGACCATATATGATATCATAAAAATAATTATGATTCTGGAATAAGTCAATAACATTATTTAAATCATTATACAGGAGGTTCGGACACTTACGAAGCAAATCGGACCTAAGGTAAGGGAAAATATCACAATCTCATTTTATCTGAGATTGTTTATACTTTGGTATTTACTAGGGTGTATTTTATCATCCACATCCATGTTTCCACAATATGTATTATTGTTTCCATCCACCTACAAATTTTTAAATCCAATTTTACCCTTCGGTGAGTTTTTAGTAAAAGATATAAAAGAAATATTTTGTCGTTTTTCGTACGAGGTACTTTTTGACATTTCCGACAAAAGTACGGGAAGAATGTTTTTTTAACTTATACGGCATGAATGGATTTTTAAAATATTATTTCCAAGAAGCTTAATTTACAAGTTTTCATGTGTATTTTTAATCAACTTATTTTAGTTTAGAATTGTATGACATGTTAAGAAAGGAAAATGTTTTTGAAGTAGAAAGAATATTTTCCTCAAGAATGGAGTTCAAGTGTTTTATCAAAATTATTTTCCATCTAAGATAATATAGGGTTCTGTTTCTATCCCTATTATTACATTGATTTGATTATGTTGCGATGGAATTATTTTTATGAATTCCTTTATCTCATATGAATTGTTTTATGATTTCATGTTGTTTAAGAATCCCATTTTTATTACATGGGTTATGCAATGATGTATGATTTATGATTTTGTGGCACACATATGAATTGTATCATTATGGGATGGGTGGGACCTATATCTCCCTCCAATGCATTGGGTAAAGATTTTATATCTCATGAGATAGACATGGTCGGAACGGCAGGTTAAACCAGTTCAGTGAAACATGACTGAAATAAGGAGTGAACTCAGTTCATAAATGGACTGTTTCCACTAAGATAGTCTTGGAAATGAGTCTTTACTAATAAGAACTGATTGTCTATGATTATGTGTGTATGCCACAAAGTTTCATGTTTTAAGTTATGATTATTGGGATAACATTTCACTACTATGATTTATCCCATGTTATGAAATTATGCTCTCTATTGAGGGTTAAGATTTCCAAAAGTTATGTTATTATGTATATAATGTGATTGATATTTCTTTTGTTTACCCTTACTGAGCATTTGAGCTCACCCTTTTGTGTGTTTCTTTCCCCAACTGAGGAAGAAGGTTACTAAGTAAGATATGCCAAAAGGGACTATAGATATGATAAAATAAATGGGAGACAATGTAGATGCTTTATGAACCAGTTGTATATGTTTCCCAGTTTCTAAAGACACTATACCTATATGGTCCTTTCCTGGTTTTGTTATATGTTGTAATAAGTGTGCTTCAATTCTGAAGTAATAACAATGTATGCAATGTATGGGTCGTTATAAGCGCTATCATAGTGCACCATTAGTTTTCCTTTATTATCATGTGATCCACATATATCATCATCAATCATTTCATAAACAACCCATATATTATAAAAGAAATGGGTTTCATTTAATAATCATAACTTTTTAAAAACTACTTTAAATACATGATCTTTATGTCACTTTAAACCCACGGAATGGGAAATTGGGTCTCATGTATGTAAATCCCAGAATTTAAAATAGAACATTTTGGTATATATGTGAATACCACTTAAGAATAAAGAGCTTTGAGTATTCACTTAATTAAATAAATGAATTTGAGAATAAGAGAGAGACATTTTGAGACGGAAATTCTACAGCATAACGGCTATGTTATGAGGTTTTAGAAAACATTGAAAAGAGAGGGGACATGGGTCACCCACTCATAAATGATCCATAAAATAGTATCAGAAAAGAGTATAAAGGATTTAAGAACATGGTAATGAAATTTTAAAGATATACCATATGAAATGAAGAACATGAAAGGAAGACAAAAATAAGATTTCTCTTATGAAAATTCGGCAGCCTGACGGCATCACTTAAACTTCAAAAAAATAGTTGATGAGATCAAATAGGGTCTCTCATCATATGAACATAAAATATCAGTATGATAGATATAGATATCATACCCCAACATAATAAAAATGAACTTGAAAGACTTTACATGAAATTAGAACTTTGAAAAAATGAGAAAGGTGAACGAATCCCTTAAAAATTCGGCAGCCTAACGTTGTCACCTAAACTTCAACAAAAATGAATTGACAAGATCAAGTAGGGTCTCTCATAATATGAAAATAAAAGATCAGTATTATAAATATAGAGATCATACCCAACATAATAAAAAGGAACTTGAAATACTTGACATGAAAGTAGAACTTTTAAAAATGAGAAAGGTGCACAAATCCCTTAAAAATTCGGTAGCCTAACGACGTCACTTAAACTTTCATAAAATGAATTGATAAGAGAAATAGGGGGTCTCTCATAATATTAACATGAAAAGGGAATTAAGAGGAATATAAAAGAACATCCTCCAACATAAGAGAATTGAGCATAAAAGAAATGACATAAAAGAGATTACTTGAAAAGAAAGAGAGAGGTAGGATCCCTTACCTTAAAACGTAACTCTTAAAACTCAAAGGTTGGGACCTTGAGGGATTAGGGGAACCTTGGGAGGACTCCTTGGGAGATAATGAGACCAGAGATATTTTGGGGAAGAGTTGGGAGTCGAATGGATGAGAGGATGTCTTGGTATTTATAGGGAAAGTGAGGGGACAAGGCATTAATGGCCAAGGGACACCTCACAAGTGGTTTTCTCAAAACCATGGTCTCTCCCATGGTATTTCCCATGGAGTTAGGCCTCATGCCCCCCCATACAATAATTCCTCACCTTTGGTCTTCCAAACCTTAAAATATCTCATGAAATCATCATGACACAGTTATGATGTCATTAAACATACTGAAACCCTAAAACTGTATTTTTACTATTCACTGAAAATTCAACTTTCTCAGAAAAATCCCAAAATTTTACCCATACCAAATATCGATGATCTGATTTCAAAAATGAACTCCATTTAAAAAAAATAATTTTCTAAATATTTTTAATTTAATTTTTAAATAAATACAATATTCACCGAAAAATCATTTTTTTCAGAAAAATCCCCAAAAATTACCTTAACATAATATCGATGCTCTGAGTTCAAAAATGAAATCCATTTTATAAAAATAATTTTTTAAATATTTTTAATTTAATTTTTAATTAAAAAATACTATTCACCCGAAAAAACTAATACTTGACTAATAATTCATGAAACCGTTATTTAACCATTTTATTAAATCACATTACTTAATCAAGGTGCCTAGAATATATTAATACTTCCTTTAAGTGAGATTACTAATCCATTTGGTCACATTAGTAATCCTAAGCATAAAATCACTATTCATAATTTACTATTCATCAAAAATTTAGTTGATCTTATTAAACTCCAAATTTCGTACTGAATATAATTGTAGAAGACCATTTTTTGAAAATAATTACACATTTTTAATTATTTAAGGTTTACATAAACATTTTTTTTAAAATATCCTTTCTCTAAAATTCACCAAAAATATGCATACTATATTTATCCGGGCATTTGAAAATTCATAAACTTCATCATAAGAAGAAATCAAAATTTTTATTTAAAACAAAGGATTACACAAGGCAGTTGCAGTCTCCTTACATAGACCCTTATCACACCAGCATAAGACCTAAGTGTAAGGTGTGCTAAGGTAAGAGAATCTGAGGGAGGCTCGGCCAACATCGCACGAGTAGTAATTTCTATCAGTTTGAACTTCTCACGAATGCGATTCCGTTCTAGCTTCACACGATGAAGTTCGGCTTGGGTGTGGTCCAGAGCAAAGCCCAATGGTGCTACCTCCTTCCCAAGTTCCGTTAGATGGTCTTCGATTGGCTCGAGACTACTGGATGAGGCCATCGAATCTTATTTCTATATTAATTAACCAAGATCACTTGTATTTAGAGATAAAAATCGAAACATTTAGTTTCCAGCGGTCATATTGACAAATGGTCATATAACAGTCAAAACCCAATGGTCTCATTTTAATTATACTCAAGTTATCAAATGAACAGTTTTGTTGAGTATCAAAATAAAATAACACACAAAATTAGGAAACAAGATTTATTCAAAATTTCAGGTCGTTACCATCTTCCCCCCTTAAGAAATTGCGTCCTCACAATTTTCAAAATTGGGTTTTGAAATTTCATTGAAAGTCCCACATCGGAAAAGGAGTTTGTAAAAATATTACTTTAAAATAAAGAAATGGAAGTACAAAGGTCAATCGAGTTAACCCATACTAGGATTCCATGTAGGAAAACATGGACATGGAGGAGAAAACAAAGGGTCAAGTTATGAGGGAGAGTGATAGAAAAAAATATTAGGAGAAAGTTAACCACGAGAAAATCACAAACTTATGATGTGTGTAAACGGTCTTTGATTACCTAGTAGGAAACGTAAACCAACAAATTTTTTGTTTTAAATTCCTTTTCATAATTTTGAGTAATTAATTTACTACATAGAACAAAAACATTAGGAAATATACCTACCTTCAAGTAGAGTTTCATCCTTTAATAATTTTCTACCAAAACTAATCTTTTCTCCAAACGATGAGCACTCAAAAACACTTGGTCTCATCAAAACACAAGAATCATCTTCTTGAGAGTCACGTAATCCACAAAAGATTAACTATCAATTTCTTCTATCTTTAAACATTATACCAAATACAGAAAGGGTAAGATAAAACAACTCTTCAAAAAGAAATAATCCCATAGGAAGGGAAAATACTTTTAAATCTTGAAAGTTCCATGGTACTACCCAAATTTAATCATAGAGCATTCCAAAAATAATTATCCTTAAAATTCATCAAAATAAACCAAACTAATATTGAAACCCAAATACAATAAGGATTTGATAACATAGTCTTCCAAGGTAAACTTTATCATTCATCTCCAAACAACATCAAACACTCATAAAATCTTATAACAAAACTAACTAACCTAAACATATTTACCCCAATATAGGTTAATAATTTCCATAAGTAACTGAAATTACTATAAGTTCACCTTAAATTCGTCGATTCTTCAAGATATTAGTCAACATTTATTCCTCAATGAAAATACCATAGTAATCTATTTACCTCGATCATATAGGGTTCCCAAAATAGTGAACATATTCCAAAATAATAATCACCTTTTAATCCCCTAATCACCCTCTTCTGTTTTTGGAGAACAGATTCACTACATCAACATGTGTTACATAACAATAGATGTTTTCTTTAATGATATAAAATCATCTTAGGTAGTGACTCGATGATCTTAGAAAACATAAAAGATATCCTCATAGAGCACGAACTAAAATAAAACATGACATAGACAATTATTGCGAAGAAGTTACATGTACTTCAGTCATCATGATCCATCTCAGCATAGGACTTGCATTGTTCAATTTTCCTCAAAGATTGTTTATGCTCATCATGCTTCTCATCCATTCCAAGAGAGCATTGCCTTGGATAATGTCTAACTTCTCCACATTTACGACATCGAAATGTATAAGGTACATTAGATCGAACCTTATCTCCATTCATCACATTATCCATTTTTTAATGCAATTGACTACTTTATTCCCTATCTTCCCACACTTAAAACAACTCCTGGTTCCTTTGTGACATTCTCCTTGGTGCCTCTTCCCAAACTTTTTTGGAAAAAATAAATTGGGTCTTCTTTCCCTTATCAACTTTATCAGATGAACATCCTTGATACTTTTTCTTCTTCTTCCTTGATGAATTTGGGCATTCAACTAGGTACCAATTATTAATTGTGATTTTTGATAGCTGGTTTGGTATAATCACAATATGTTCAACTTGATATCTTGTCATCTATGTCACATTAATAGGGAAATTTTCACATTTCCTATAACATTGGTTGTTGGGACATGTTCTTCCATTTCCCGCCATTAACTATGAAAAGAAAGTATAATTAGGGGATTAAATACATAGCCAATAATCATGAAAAGTAAACTTAAAGCATAGAAGGATAAACTTGTAGAAGAAAAGTATACCCTAACTTGTGATCCCCTAGGTCCCAATCTAGGTTATCCATGATCATATATTCTTATGTGAATCTTTATTTTATTTTATCTTTGTTCCTTGAATAATGGTTCATACTAAGATTATGAATTTACCAAAGCATATCCCTGGGAGTGTCATAACCAAGAGTGTAGCAAGGCCTGTTGTCGTGTACCAGTTCCCGTTCGAGTCTAGCTCAAAGCGGTGTTTTCGAGTTTTACCCCTATGTACATCTATGCCAGAGCCACCTCTACCTACTCGTATCCAGACAGGGATGTATTTTCTTGGCAACCCCTTACTCAATACTCACCAAAATACCAGGAAGATTTAATATATTTAAACATTTCTATAGGGTTCTTCCTAGAGTTTTCATATCCTAATTTCCAAAAATAACTAAATCATCCTTTGATACCAACTATAGAATCCCACATTTTTATAACATAACTTTTCATTACATTTTACAAAACTGAGGATCTTTATGGTTTAGTGTCTTGGAAACCAGGAACTTAAAACATGAAAACATAAAAAATTCTTCTTAAAAACTTGAAAGGCTTATCCTTATGTTCATCCTAGGTTCATTACTTCATCTCATAACCTGGGGACATACATCAAAAGAAAGGGTGAGCAGAAGGCCCAGTAAGGGAAACAAGGGAAACATTTAACATGTGAACTTGAGATACATCAACAATGTCATGAAAAAGAACTTTAAGGCATGAGAAAGAAATCATGAGTCATATCATAATAAAAATAACGTATTTCATAACATGAATATGTGGCTACAAAATTTAATATTGACAATCATTTCCGTTTCACCAAGGTCCATCCCCAAGGTGTCATTAAAAATTACCAAGGTTATTCACCAAGGCGTCGTTAAAAATGGCCATCTCTATAGATAAAGTCTTTACCCAACGCATTGGAGCACTATCAGGGCGTACCCTTCATTTATCTTTATTATCATGAGATACACATATATCATGATCAATCATTTCATAAACAACACATATAGCATATAAGAAATGGGTTTCATTTCATAATCATAACGTTTTAAAAACTACTTTAAAGACATGATCTTTATGTCACTTTAAACCCACAGAAAGAGAAAGCGGGTCTCATGTATGTAAATCCCAGAATTTAAAATAGAAAATTTTGGTATATATGTGAATACCCCTTTAGAAGAAAGATCTTTGAGTATTCACTTAATAAAATAAATGAATTTTATAATAAGAGAGAGACATTTTGATATGGAAATTCTGCAGCATAATGACTATGTTACGAGGTTTTAGAAAACATTGAAAAGGGAGGAGACATTGGTCACCCACTCATAAATGATCCATAAAACAGTAGGGGAATAGAATATAAAGTATTTAAGAACATGGTAATGAAATTTGAAAGATATACCATATGAAATGAAGAACATGAAAGGAAGCCAAAAATAAGATTTCTCTTATGAAAATTCGGCAGCCTAACGGCATCACTTAAACTTCAAAAAAAGAGTTGACGAGATCAAATAGGGTCTCTCATAATATGAACATAAAAGATTAGTATTATAGATATAGAGATCATACCCCAACATAATAAAAAGGAACTTGAAATACTTGACATGAAATTAGAACTTTGAAAAAATGAGAAAGGTGAACGAATCCCTTAAAAATTCGGCAGCCTAATGACGTCACCTAAACTTCAACAAAAATTAATTGACGAGATAAAATAGGGTCTCTAATAATATGAACATAAAAGATCATTATGATAGATATATAGATCATAACCCAACATAATAAGAAGTAACTTGAAATACTTGACATGAAAGTATAACTTTGAAAAATGAGAAAGGTGAACAAATCCCTTAAAAATTCGGCAGCCTAACGGTGTCACTTAAACTTTCGTAAAATGAATTGATGAGAGAAAGAGGAGGTATCTCATCATATGAACAGGAAAAGGGAATTAAGAGGAATATAAAAGAACAACCTACAACATAAGAGCATGGAGCATAAAATAAATGACATAAAAGAGATTACTTGAAAAGAAAGAGAGAGGTATGATCCCTTACCTTAAAACATAACTCTTAAAACTCAAAGGTTGGGACCTTGAAGGCTTGGGGCCACCTTGGGAGGACTCCTTGGGAGGTAATGAGACCATAGCTTCGTTTGGGAAGAGTTGGGAGTCGAATGTATGAGATGATGTCTTGGTATTTATAGGGAACGTGAGGGGAAAATGCATTAATGGCCAAGGGACACCTCACAAGCCGTTTTCTCAAAACCATGGGATCTCCCATGGTATTTCCCATGGAGTTAGGCCACATGGGGCCCCCATACAATAATTCATCACCTTCGGTCGGCCAACCTGTAAAATATCTCATGAAATCATCATTACATTGTTATGATGTCATTAAACATACCGAAACCCTAAAACTGCATTTTTACTATTCACTGATAATTCAACTTTCTCAGAAAAATCCCAAAATTTCACCTTAAAAAAATATCGATGCTTTGATTTTAAAAATGAACTCCATTTTATAAAAAAAAATTCTAAATATTTTTAATTTAATTTTTAAATAAATACACTATTCGCCGAAAATTCTTTTTTTTTCAGAAAAATCACCAAAAATTACCTTAACACAATATCGATGCTCTGAGTTCAAAAATGAAATCCATTTTATAAAAATAATTTTCTAAATATTTTTAATTTAATTTTAATTAAAAAACACAATTTACCTAAAAAAACTAATACTTGACTAATAATTTATGAAACCGTTATTTAACCACTTTATTGAATCACATTACTTAATCAAGGTGCCTAGATTATATTAATACTTTCTTTAAGTGAGATTACTAATCCATTTGGTCACATTAGTAATCCTAAGCATAAAATCACTATTCATAATTTACTATTAATCAAAAATTAAGTTGATCTTATTAGACTCTAAATTTCGTACTGAACATAATTGTAGAAGATCATTTTTTGAAAATCACTACAAATTTTTAATTATTTAAGATTTACATTAACATTTTTTTAAAATATCATTTCTCTAAAATTCACCAAAAATATGCATACTATATTTATCCAGACATTTGAAAATTCATAAACTTCATCATAAGAAGAAATAAAATTTTTTATTTAAAAAAAAGGATTACACAAGACAGTTACGGTCTCCTTACATATCCCCTTATCACACCAGCATAGACCTAAGTGTAAGGTGTGCTAAGGTGAGGGAATATGAGGGAGGCTCGGCCAACATCGCACGAGTAGTAATTTCTATCAGTTTTAACTTCTCGTGAAGGCGATTCCGTTCTAGCTTCACACGATGAAGTTCATATTGGGGTTGGTCCAGAGCAAAGCCCAGTGGTGCTACCTCCTTCCCAATTTCCGTTAGATGGGCTTCGATTGGCCCGAGACTACTGGATGAGGCCATCCAATCTTCTTTATATATTAATTAACCAAGATCACTTGTATTTAGAGTCAAAAATCGAGACATTTAGTTTCTAGCGATCATATTGACCAATGGTCATATAACAGTCAAAACCCAACGGTCTCATTTTAATTATACTCAATTTATCAAATGAAACAGTTTTGTTGAGTATAAAAATAAAATAACACACAAAATTAGGAAACAAGATTTATTCAAAATTTTCAGTCGTTACAGTGACGGGTGCGCTGGAATTATATAGAACAATATGAATGTTTCAATATGATGGGTGCGCCCGAAATTATAAAGCGCACCAATGTATTGGGTAAATTGAGTAATCTATTGATTTAATGTGAAATGATTTGTAAACAAGATTCTATATTTGTTCACAGGTATGTGTGGTAGTCAACCACTAAGACATGATGTTTTATTTTTTATGCATTGTCACATTTCAAGTCTTATATTTATGCTTCATATCATGTTCATGATCCTTTGCTTATGTTATGATTATTCTCACCCCATGAAATATTGTTCTTATCTATCCGATTACTGGGATTTTATCTCACCCCTTTTTATGTATATCCTCAGGTGACTACATGTACTGAGGAGAGGTCAAGTTCCAACAAAAAGGTTGAGAAAAATGAATTAAATAAATGTTATGCTTCATGTTTTAATTGTTATGTATGGTCCTGGTTTTCCCAAGACAATAAACCTTTGGATCATCATGGTGTATTATTATTATTTTGTTTATATTTATAATTATGTAATATTAATTTAAGAAAAGTCTAGGTTTCTATAGTTGGTATCAGAGGCAAGGTTTAGTTAATTTTGGAATTAGTATTAGTAAACCCTAGAGAAAACCTCTATCATGAGACTAAGTACAAATATTCACACAATAATCTTTAAATAGGGACCCCATATGTTATGATTTTAGTATAAATAGTACAAATTAATAAGTTATTCATGACTTGTTCACTTATGTTTTGTTCTAACCTTTTCTATTTTTGAAAATGGTTAGAACCAGGAGAAACCAGGCCAGCAACTCATGCGAGGGCCAATGTAACGATTTCCCGAACGAACATCCCAAATGATTTGGGGGTGGAGTTAAAAAATTCATGGTGATGCTTACACAAATATCTTAGGTTATGAACAATAACCATAAAAATGAGTAATGTCATCTTTCACCATAGAGGGAGAAACTGGCTATCAAATGGTTTATGCGGCAATGACCACTGACGTTTAGTAGATCTTCTGATCCACTAGTTGTGGAATAATGGGTCAAATCCATGGAGAAGATCTTTTTTGTGCTTCACTATTCTAAGATGGAGATGTTTCTACTATCCATTTATTGTCTAGATGGAGAGTCCAATCAATGGTTTGATTTGATTAAGAACATGAATCCAAGGGTGGAAATTGAGGATATGGAATGGGAAGACTTTAATATAATGTTTCTTAACAAGTATTTCCCACAAACTCTTCGCACAAATATGAAGAGAGAATTCATAGATATTAAGAAAAAATAAGGAGAATTTGTCACAAACTATGAAGAGAATTTTACAAGGCTTGCAAGGTACTCTTCCAGTTTAGTTATCAACAATGATAGAAAACTTTATAGATTCTATAGTAGATTAAAACCACACCTTCAAAAGGCTCTTGAAATTTGATACTTTGGGAGTTATGAATATTTTTTTTAGTGGTATCTCAAAGTGGAGATAGAGTTTGGAGAATGGCCCCATGGCTATGGTGATAAGAAATTAAAGATGGAGTTTCAAGCCGGTGGATCTAATGACAAAGGTGGGAAAAAACTCAATGACCCACATGCCAAAAATGTGGGAAGTTGCACCAAGGGAACTACCTCAAAGGGATGGGGAAGTGCTTCAAGTTTGGTTTAGAAGGATATTATTCTGAAGAGTGTTGAAAAGAAATGAAAAGTAAAGAGAATGTGGTGGAACAAAGTAGAGAACAACCCATGTTTAAATGCTACAACTGTTGGGATCTAGGGAACTATGAAATCTGGTGCACTAAACCTCAAGTTCTCGAGGGTAATCAGTGTCAGCAGCCACCAAATCCAAAAGGAACAAGGGAAGGATTATTACATCACTACAATGGAAGTGGAGAAATGTAATTAAGTTGTACAAGGTACACTTCCTATTCAATAAATAATGGAAAAAATCTTATTTTATTCACGTTCTACAAATTCCTTTATATCTTTCAAGTTTACTAGAAAAATAGAATCGAAGTCCCGAAACCTTGAAGTAGAGATATCTATAAAAACACCAAGTGGTGAAATCATTGAAACCCAAGTGTTTGACTCTTATCCTGTTGGAATATGTAGGAATATTCTTCCAGGGAATCCCGTAATACTTTCCTTGGTGGAATTCGATGTTATAATGGGAATGGATTGGATATCATTATATAGAGAATGTATCAACTATCAGGAAAAGGAAATATCTTTTCATATTCTAAATCATCCCATGATCCTCTACAAATGCAAGGAAGATCATGAATCTCCTTTGAAAAATCCTTCAATGGTGTGGGTTTTGATTCCCTATGAAGAAGCATACCATGTCCAAATGGTTGAGCTAAAGGATAGTATCAAACTTATGGGAATTCCCATCATGAGTGAATACGGTGATGTATTTCCCAAAGAGTTACCCGGAATTCCCCCAGATCGTGAGGTAGAGTTCTCAATAGAACTCATACCTGGAGCTACTCCTATCTCAATGTTTCCCTATAGGATGGCTCCTATCGAACTAGAGGAGTTAAATAAGTAGCCTCAAGAGCATCTAGATAAAGATTTTATACACCCTAGTACAACAACTTGGGGTGCGCCAGTGCTCTTTGTGAAGAAGAAGGATGTAACAATGCGATTGTGTATCGATTATTGGGAACTCAGCAAGATCACCATAAAGAATATGTATCCTCCTCCAAGGATTAACGACTTGTTTGATCAGTTAAGAGGAGATCAATACTTATCAAAGGTGTATCTTCATTCTGGATATCATCAGTTAAAGGTGTAAAAGGAACATATTTATAATACTTCCTTCCATACAAGGTATAAGCACTATGAGTTTATAGTGATGACCTTCAGACATACTAATTCCCCTGCAATCTTCATGGATTTGATGAATAGAGTCTTTAGACATTATCTCAAAAAAATATGGTAGTGTTTATTGATGATATTCTCATCTAATCCAAGAGAATGGAGGAACATAAAGAACATATAATACTTGTGTTAGAAACATTGAGGAAGGAGAAGTTGTACGCCAAGTTCAGCAAGTGTGACTTTTGGATGAATCAAGTCATGTTATTGGGACATGTGCTCACAAGTGAGGGAATTTCTATGGATCCATAAAAAACAAAGGTGATTGAGGAATGTCACAGGCCCTCTAGTGTCATAGAAATCTGTAGTTTTCTTGGATTAGCTAGGTACTACCAACATTTTGTGAGAAATTTTTCACCATTGTCAAGACCGCTAACTAAGTTAACAAGGAAAGTAGTAAAGTATGTCTGGACAGAAGAATGTGAGGGAAGCTTCAAGGAGATAAAAGTAAGGCAGATCACTGCACCTATACTCACATTACCGAAGAGTGGTGAAATTTTTTGATATACAGTGATGCGTCAATGAAAGTATTGGGGTGTGTACTCATTCTAAATGATAATGTGATAGCCTACACCTCACAATAGTTAAAGATTCATGAGCAGAGCTACACGATGCATGATCTAGAGTTAGCAGCCGTGATTTTTGCCTTGAAATTCTGGTGGCACTACCTTTATGGTGAGAAGTGCGACATATACACCAACCACAAGATATTAAATTATATATTCACACAAAAGGAACTCAACTTGTGTCAAAGGAGATAGTTAGAGCTAATCAAGGATTACAATTTCTCTATTCACTATCATCCTGGAATGGTGAACAAGGAAGATGATGCTCTAAGAAGAAAAAAACCTGCTACTTTATCCATGTTACAGATTGAGAAAGAGCCTATCTTCTTGGATATTCAAAGGATGGATTTTGAAATCATAAGGGAAGGGGATACATCCTACCTTTCCCAAATGATTTTGAAACCATCCATCTAAGAGAAGATTAAAGAAGAAAAAATGGATGACGTAGAGATATAAAAGAGGGTGAATGCAGTAAAGTAAGGGAAGTTGCAAGACTTCCATATCGACGATTATGGTGTGATTCGATTTGGAACATGGATTTGTGTGACTTCATCACCTGGGATAAAGAAGTAGTTATTGGACAATGCACATAACTCAACATTCTCTATCCATCTTGGGAGTACCAAGATGTACTGTGATCTCCAAGAAAACTTTTGGTGGGATAACATGAAGAAGGATATTGCCGAATATATATCAAGGTGATTGGTATGTCAGAAAGTTAAAGAAGAGCGACAAAATTCTAAAGGGATGGTGCAGCCATTTCCAGTACTCATGATGAAAAGGTTGAATGTCACTATGGACTTTGTCACGGGTCTCCCAAAGTCATCAAAAGGAAATAATGTGATATGGGTTGTGGTTGAATGACTCACCAAGACTGCCCATTTTATTGCTATTCAGGAAGACCTCTCTCTTAAACAACTTTCAAAGATATATGTGAAGAAAGTGGTTAGACTTCATGGATTTTCACTCTTGAGTGTTTATGATCGTGATCCAAGTTTCAAATCTAAATTACGGAGGAGTCTGTTTCTGAAACTTTTTTCAAGGCGTGCACATCCGTCTATTTTGGGGATGACGGTGTTGTTTGTTTCCCTGGATTCCCGCTTTCCAAAGACGGGCAGCATCTGCTCCTTGTACAAGGATGTCTGCTCCTTGATCGAAATAGGATGATGGGATGTTAGTTCTTCCTTCTTTGGATTCCTCCTCGAAACTTGTCACCTAGTCAGGGTATCCCTTATAGATTTAATATGTTTTCGTGAAACTCTTCCCAGTGCCATATCTTTATGGATGCCAGTTAATTACGTTGCTTCTATCAGAACATTCCAAAGGCTCCAGCTAGGGCAGAAACCTTTAGTCGGGGGAGTAGTCACTTTGGATATCACTGGCATGTTGGGACGCTGGAACATTGAAGCATCTGATTTTATTCCCATTATTATAGGTATTCTTGAGGGTGAAGAAGCCTGAGGCATCCCGCGTTTAATGTGAGGAATCCTATTCCCTAGGCATGTATCTGAGGTTTTTCTCATCTTCTCATGTTTAACATAGGGTATTCCATTAGTTTAACATCCAGCGACGATAGATCAGACTGATCAGAACATTGATTAGAGTGGATCAGATGGGTGAAACCCCAAGAGGGAACACTGATATAGGGGGGTGAGTTTTCATGACCTCACAGGGATGTGGTGGCCCGGGTAAGAATCAAGATGGATGATGGAGTGTTTGAATGAAGTGGATGGTGAATGGGATGGAACCACCATGAGGACGACGATAATGTTGGGATTGAGTCTTGAAAAGACTTCCTACGTATCCCCATGGTAGGGAATCAAAGTTTGCGTAGTTCGGTAGGGTGAAGGGATTCTTAAGGAGGTGGCCTGTGAGAATAGACGCATGTATTGGACCCAAAAGAAGTGGAGCCTCTGGGTTGGGGCATGACCTTCCTAAAACACATAGGCTCGAAGGGAAGACCAGGTAATGGACTTTAATTGGGGAATACACATAGGACGATAACCCAATGATGTGTATGGGGATCATTCATGGTTAATAGCCCAAGTGGGTCTGACTCCACTAGAACAGACCAGAGATGAGGGTCCCAACAAAGAGTATTAAAACGGCTTTCCACTGAATAGGGTCACAATGGCTTACCACTGGATGGGGTCACAATGGCTTACCGCTATATGGGGTTAATCCTCATGGAAGATTCCTATGTACCCTACCTAGAAGACATAGATCAAACCCACGTAGTTTATATAGGATGGGGGTCAGTGGACCGACACGAATGAGGACCTGGGTTCCAGATGGATGGTGGGCTTGAACCTCATGGAGGCTTCCTATGTACATTTCCTTAGTAGAGGTCAAAGTTCATGTAGTTCAAGTGGAGTCGGTGAACCGAAGTGAAGGAGGTTGGAGTGACCGAGTGTTGGGCTTGAACCTCATGGAGGATTCCTATGTACCTTATCTAAGAGACAAAGATCAAATACCTCGTAGTTCATGAATGGGGGAATTTAGGGGCTTACGCTCTGCGGCAGCTCAAGTTGTTGGTGAACCAACATGAAGGAGGTCAGAGAAATCGGGTGTTGGGATTAAACCTCAGGGAGGCTTCATACATACGTTGCCTTGGCAAGGATCAAAGTCCTTGTAGTTCAAGTGGATTTTGGTGAACCAACGTGAAGGGGGTCGGAACGATCGGGTGTTGAGCTTGAACCTTAGGGATGCTTCCTACATAACTTATCTAGGAAACAAGGATCAAAGACCTTGTAGTTCATGAATGGTGAGTGGGGCTTACACTCTAGGCTACCTGAGTGGATTTCATGGTCGATGCTTACTCTAATCCCATATGATTCATGCTTGATGTGATAAACAAGAGACAACAAATACCTAATGATCACGTCACAAAATGTGCGTCTGTGGGAAGTGAAATGGGGCTTACATGTGGTTAGTAGACCAAATAGGAAACAAAGGATTATGATTGGAGCATCCCATGGGATATGGAGACTGGGATTACAATGGGTTGCCACTGAATAGGGTCACAACGGCTTACCGCTGGATGGGGTTGATCCTCATGGAAGATTCCTATGTACCCTTCCTAGGAGACAGAGATCAAACCCATGTAGTTCATATAGGACGGGGGTTGGTGGACCGAAGCGAATGAGGACTTGGGGTCTAGATGGATGGTCTACGTGAAACTCGTGGAGGCTTCCTACGTACCATGCCTTGGTAGGGATCAAAGTTCATGTAGTTCAAGTGGAGTGGTCGAACCGACGTGAAGGAGATTGGAGTGATCGGGTGTTGGGCTTGAACCTCAGGGAGCCTTCCTATATACCTTATCTAGGAGACAAGTATCAAAGACCTCCTAGTTTGTGAATGGGGTAATTTAGGGGATTACGCTCTGAGGAAACTCAAGTTTTTGGTGAACCAATGTGAATGAGGTCGGAGCGACGAGGTGTTGGGATTGAACCTCAGGGAGGCTTCCTACGTACCTTTCCTTGGAAAGGATCAAAGTCCATTTAGTTCAAGTGGAGTTTGTTTAACCAACATAAAGGGGTTAGGAACGACCAGGTGTTGAGCTTGAACCTTAGGGAGGCTTCCTACGTACCTTATCTAGGAGACAAGGATCAAAGACCTCGTAGTTCATGAATGGTGAGTGGGGCTTATGCTCTAAGTTTCCCGGGTGGATTTCATGGTCGATGCTTACTCTAACCCCATGTAAGTCATACTAGGTGTGATAAAAAAGAGACAACAAATACCTAATGATCATGTCATGAAAGGTGCGTCCATGGGAAGTGAAATGGGGCTTACACGTGGTCAGCGGCCCAAAGAGGAAACAATGGCTTACGCGTGGAGCATCCCCGGGGAGATGGAGACTGGGACTTACTCCAGGGTGGAGGCTCGGATGGAAAAAAATATCATAGGGAGAGGGAAGGGATGACAAGATCCATGTCCCCATCTCTCCACTTATTCTTTGGTATAGAAGAAGAAAGGAGGAGTAGGGGTACTAACTCCTGCAAGAATATCTAAGGGGATTACACCAAGATGGTTGCCCTTTTCCCGCGGAGAGATTCCGCTCTGATTAGGAAGATGTCATTCCTTGTTAGAAATGGTCACACTCCCATGTAGATGAGCAGGCGTAGAGAATGTCTAAGATGGGGTGCCTCGTGTAGAGTGCACAGGGTGAGGTCACAGTTTAACATCGTATTTTGAGGATGATAGTGCTTGGTAGTTTAACGTCCTACAGCTCAGACAAGGCAGGTTCACTCCACACCCCTAGGACATACATGACTGGTACCTCACACCCCTTGGAGAAGATAAGGCATCGACAATTTCGTGGCTAGGGAGTGTTGTGAGGTGATCCCATTGGGGGTCCACGTTTTCATGGATATGTGAAGAATAAATGGCCATTAGCGTGCCTGATTAGGGATTGTGCGGGGATTACACATGGATGCAGCTCGAGTGCCACTCTAGAGCAGCAATGGTAAATGGGGCTTATGTATGGAAGCAGACTGGGTGCCACTATGGAGCAAAAATGGTGAATGGGTCTTACGCAAGGAAGCTTCCTGTGAGCCGCTAAGGAGCAGAAATAGTGAATGGGGCTTACGCAAGGAAGCTTCCTGTGTGCCGCTAATGAGCGGCAATTGTGAATGGGGCTTATGCAAGGAAGCTACCTAGGTGTTGCTAAGGAGCAGCAATGGTGGATCGAGATTATGCATGGAAGCTGCCCTAGTTCCACTAAGGAGTGGTGACGATGGAGGGGGCTTACACATGGAAGATGCCCGGGTGTCTTCCTGATGTTTGTCCATGAGGGCATCACAACTAACTCGTGGGTTGAGGAATATAATGGAGGCCAACACCTATGTACTAGTACACAATTGGGATAACGCCAAGGGAGTTGGAATTAGTCTTAACAAAGGGGGATTAAAAGTGTGAATCACATGCTCGACATTCAGAATGTGGTGAGGGTGGCATGACCATGGAGGATAAAATTTGACCATGTTTAAAACACAGCATCCATATTGTGTTAGCTTGAAATGGGGAAAAACAAATGAGGGCCGACTACTGACCGTGTTCGAAACACAGGACCTAACTCAAAGTGTCTTCCAAAGTCTTCCGGGGCGTTGGCCTCGAACGGTAGGTGAACCAATGCGGAATGGGACCAGGCCATTAGGGGGTCCCTTTAGACATGAAAGAGGATGATGATATAAATGAAGGACACATGAAGCATGAGGTGGAGTGATGGAATGTTCAAATGGTTTCCAACGCTCCTGAAATTACGCCACTGTAATCATGGAATGAGGCATCTTATGCTTGGCACATAAGGTGTTGGTCGGAGTGGACACTCAAGAGGGGGGTGAATTGAGTTCCAATTAAAATTTTCTGTCAAAAACAATTTCTAATAAAATCCCCCAATTTCAAAAATAAATTAAACTGTAGTGAATATATATAGATTATAAAGGTTCAATTAGCTTCTCAAAGATTGATTAATTCTCAGTTAACTTAATCTTATGATTAAATTAACTTTTGAAACTAATTTACTGATTTATAATAAATATAAACACTTGCGAATTTAATTATCAAAGTAGCTTTGAAGATAGATTATATTTCAAAGTAACAGCAGCGGAATATGAAATAAATATGTGTAGTATGGATATAGAGTATAACTATAAACACAGAGAAGTAACCAAGAGGTTCAGTCTCAAGCCGAGACTTAGTCCTCTCAAAAGTTTATATAAAAGTGATCCACACCCTGGATCGGGGTTAACAACAGTGAACACACTGTCCAGGTCACAAGACCTCTACCACAGTTCTACATGGGAAAACAAACAACAGCAGCCAGCTGTCCAGGTCACAGGACCTCTACCACTATCCACAGTGGGAAGTGAAGTGTAAAAGGTTTGCTGAGGATTTACAGATCCTCCAGTGAAAGTACAGGAGTCAGTGTGTGTGTTTAATACAGCAGATAACACACACTGCTCAAAATGTAGAATAAATAAATCACAGAGCAGAGATGTGGAGTTTAGGAATGGCTCTAGTGATTTCAGTGTAGCACTGGACTCGTTTTGGAATTAATCAGAAATGATTCTGAGTCCTCTTCTCGATTTTGTTTGAGAAGCAGAGTGTCGTATGCTTCAGGTTCACAGGCAGTAAGATGTAGTCGATGAAGCTCTTCAATATTCTATTGTATGCACACCACTCTTCTTGAGTAGGCTTGATTGTATGTTTGATTCTGTCTTGCTTGGCTCTTCTTGTATGCACAGAGCTCTTCTTGAGTATGTCGTATGCTTCCTTGTCTCTGTGTGTGTTGTCTCTCTCTTCTTGGTTTTTCACTTCTTCACTTCACACCTTTTCACTACCCTCTTCAGCAGAGTCTTCTTGTATTTATATCACGTGCTCCGTAGGACAAAAAAGGTTTCCTTTCCGCAGGTACGAGGTACGGTTTCCTGACATCCGACAACTTTTATTAATTAATTGTCAGGGTATTAAAATATAACTAATATGACCGTTGGTTAGAATAAATAAAGATAAAGATAAAGAAATTCAAACAGTTGTTTATGACTGTTCAAGAGATCGGTAGGTCATCAGCATTAGAGTAATGATCGGTGACTCAGATAGATCAGCATCGGTCTGTCATCTGATCGGTGAGTCATTTTGATCAGCATCGGTCTATCATCTGATCGGTGAGTCATTTTAATCAGCATCGGTCTATCATCTGATCGGTGAGTCATTTTGATCAGCATCGGTCTGTCATCTGATCGGTGAGTCATTTGCATCGGTGAGTCCTTGGATCGGTGACTCATTTGCATCGGTGAGTCCTTGGATCGGTGACTCATTTGCATCGGTGAGTCTGATGGATCGGTGAGTCTGATGGATCGGTGCGTCTGATGGATCGGTGAGTCTGATGGATCAGTGAGTCTGATGGATCGGTGACTCTGATGGATCGGTGAGTCTGATGGATCAGTGACTTTGATGGATCGGTGAGTCTGATGGATCGGTGACTCTGATGGATCGGTGAGTCTGATGGATCGGTGACTCTGATGGATCGGTGAGTCTGATGGATCGGTGACTCTGATGTCTGTTGAATCCAGAAGACTTCCAACATACTTTGCAAGTCAATAAGCATAGTTAAAAACATGATAACTGATTCATTCATAGATTGGAATTATGTTTATGAGACATCAAACCAGATTAAGCATCAATGAGTTGTGATGATTTGTGATTATTAAAACATCAGTTATAAACATGAAATCAGCAATCTTCCAGAGGGCTCAACAATCTCCCCCTTTTTGATAATCACAAATCTTCATATATATATAAAAAATAAAAAAAATCTCCCTCTTAAAATATCCTTCCCATATATATAGTATTCAGATTTCTCCCCCTGAGATATTGATCTCCCTCTTCATATAAAGAGTACTCCCCCTTAGATATATATTTCCCCCATTATATATCTTCTTTATCCCATTATATATATCTTTCTCCCATTATATATATCTTCTTTCTCCCCCTTTGGGATAATCAAAAAGGAGGGAAAACAGATAAGGGAAAAGAGAAGCAGGGTGCAGAGAGGATAGAACATAACACAAAGGAAAAAACAAATTTGATAAAGTCACAGAAAAGGAGATAAGCAATACATAGATCACCCCATCAAAAACAATACAGGGATATTTGTTGGGATACAAAGGGGCTTTCCCTTTATCCTTTGGATCAATGGTAGGTAATGTAGAAGGCTTGGAGGCAGGCTGTGGTTCACGGAGCTGAAGTGGCTGCAGGACAACTTGGGCAGGTGCAGTTGAAGGTGTCACAGAGGGTTGTTGAGAAGGAGCAGGAGCTGGATGAGAAGCTTTCTGAGAGACTGGCTGTAACTGAGATAGAGCTTGGGCAACAGACAGCTGATTTGGAGCGACATCAGAGGCACTGAGAGGTTCAGAAGTAGGGAGTACAATTGCAGTGGCATGTGCATCCAAGTAAGGCATCAACAGATGAATGAAGTCCTGAATGACTTCTGCTCCATACTTCATAGCTTTTTCAAAATCATCCTTGTTTTCCATGAACTGCCCCAAGGAAGGGACAAAATCTTGCAATTGGCGAACTTGAGTGTTGAAGGCCTGAGTGACTGGAGGTAATTTCAGATTCTCTGCCAAGACTTTGAAGTTTGCAGCCATCTCATGTTTTGTATAAATCTTGGAAAAGTAAGTATCAACTTTTTCCTTGATCTCTTGCAGGGCTTTCTTAGCATCTGCTGAATATACTAAGGCCATCTTATGACTATTATCACAGAGCTCTTTCATCCTCCTCAAAGATTCTAAGTCAAGAATTTGTCTTAGAGCAGCTAGCTCTGCATGCACAACTTCTCTGAGAGCTTCTATCTCACGAGTAGTGATTTTGGTTACCTTGCCTGTACTGGCTTGGCCGACTATATGAGTTAGTTCAGCTTTCAACTTCCTCAGGTCAGACTTGTTGAGATGTTCAATCAGATTTCTTAAAACTTCCATCATACCAGAGATGGTTGATCTGAACTCATTTGATAGAGAAAGTAAGCTAACTTGGAGATCCTTCAAAGTTTGATTCAAAGA
Source organism: Viscum album (assembly GCA_963277665.1). NCBI lineage: Eukaryota > Viridiplantae > Streptophyta > Magnoliopsida > Santalales > Viscaceae > Viscum > Viscum album. The sequence goes on along the minus strand of OY728137.1, from coordinate 281,426,900 downwards.
GGCTAGGTGCCTACCAACAAATTCACCAGTACCAGTCAAGTCTGGCTTGAGAACATCTGAGACTGCCGTTGAAAAAGCTTTCAAGGAATTTTCAGAAACTTGCAGAGATACTTGATGAAGGGCATTGGAAAGTTCTTCTCTGACTATATCTCTCACAGTGGTTAGCAATTCAGTATTAAACTTATCAAGATCAGCTCGAGAGATTTCAGAACCAGGTAAATTCACATTTACAGGATCAACAGTAGGAATAGACCTTGCTTCTCTTGGAAGGTTCCTTTTCACAGCTGCAGCAGATTCTGGCAATTCATCTTCTTCTTCAGAATAGTCTAAGCCCAAAACAGCATATCCAGGGTAGTCATCCCAAACAGCAGCACACAGGGTGTAGTTGGGTTTCTCATAGCTTGCTGTTCCACTGATTTTTGATGAGTCAGCCTTGCCACTGATATGGATTTCTGGTACTGACTGAGGTTGTTCCACTTGATCTACAGCAAGACCATCCACTGGTCTGTTAACACTATTAGCAGCAGCTTCAACATCATCAGCATCATCATCATCACCACCAAGATTGTCATCAGCATCACCTTGCTCATTATTACTCTGCTCAGAGGCAACACTGTGATATTCCTCAGTATCAGAATCTTCTTCATCATCAAGAATAGGTTCTGACTCTGGTAGGGTTAAGGGTGGACTAGCAGGTCCAAATTCTATTCTTTTCTTGGGGCTAGCAGTTTCTGGATCACTCCTATCATCAGGAGAAGACACACTTCCTTCTTCAGTTGCAGCTTTTGCTTGCTCATCATCATCAGAATAAATTGGTTCCTCATCTGGTTTTAATCCAGGATCTCTCAAATCCTTTGGCCTCTTGCCATGATCTATGGGATTGTAGGCTTCATACAACTTATCTTCATCTGCAACCCAGCACTTCTTCCATGGATTCCAATTCATTTTCATCCTCTTGCAGATCTCTTTGTTGAGACAGAAGGTACGCTCTGTTTCAACAACTTCATCATCTTCATCAACACATTCCAGATTCTGGAGCATAGTAGATATCATTTTTGAATAAAACAACGCTGTGGATTTCTTGGAAGGTTTCAGCATACTAGCTATGTGGACCATCACATATCTACACAGATTTATCTTTTCATGGGTTTTGAGCAGAAACAATAGAAAAACATCTTGAAACTTATCAGCAGCAAAATCTCCTCTTCGAGGACAAAGTTGGTGCTGAATAAACTTGAATAGGAGTCTGGTTTCACCATCTAATTCTGAAGCTGTGATTCTCCTCGATTCTCTGTTTCCAGTTAGGAGCTCTAGCGCTAGCTCATAAGAAAAATAGTCAGTGACTGGGGGTATATTGCCAGCATAGTCCTCATATCGACCTTCATGAGGTACGTTTAAACATTCAGCCCACTGCTTAGATGAGAAAGATATTTTCTTTCCTTTTACAACAGACGAAATCCTAGCAGCTTCCACACCATCAAGCGTGATTTTCAGGTTCATGTAATACTCATGTACTAGCTTTGGATAATCTATTCGGGCGTTGTCTGAAAACCAGTCTATCCATCCTTGCGATTCAAGAACTTGTAGCAACAGGGACTTACTTGACAGAAGCCACGCCGAGTTTACTTCTTTTTCTATAGCAACAATCCGAGTTTCCAGGTTCGGATTTACTGAGCGTTGAGAGGTACTGCTCGACTCGCCTCGAGCACGCTTTGAAGGTACAGGGCTATCTGGTCCTTTTCTCGGTCTCTTTTGCTTAGCCATTCGAGGATTTGGAGAGGCAGGAGTTCGAAGGTTCGAAGGTTTGAAGCAGAGGGGAAGAGAGGTTGAGAGGTTCGGCGGGAAATGAAAGGTCAAAGGTTTAGGGAAGATAAATAGCCGTGTATCATTTATTTTATCATTTAGGGTTCCCATAAAAAGTAATTTACTAATTAATAAAAAGTAATTTTAAAAAAAAAATGGTTTGACAGAACAGTGTGACAGATCGGTTCCACAGATCGGTTTCACAGATCAGCTTCACAGATCAGTTTCACAGATCAGTTTCACAGATCAGTTTCACCGATCAGTTTCACAGATCAATTTCACAGATCAGTTTCACAGATCAGTTTCACAGATCAGTTTCACAGATCAGTTTCACAGATCAGTTTCACAGATCAGTTTCACAGATCAGCTTCACAGATCAGCTTCACAGATCAGTTTCACAGATCAATCATACACAATTCTTGTTTAATAAATTTCATTCTTTCAGAGCATAAGGGCTTTGTGAAGATGTCAGCTAATTGATTTTCAGAACTAACAAATTCTAGAGAAATATCACCCTTCTGGTAATGATCTCTTAGAAAGTGATGTCTGACATCAATGTGCTTAGTTCTAGAGTGAGACACAGGGTTCTTGGATAAGTTGATTGCACTAGTGTTGTCACAGTTAATTGAAACATGTTTAAGATCAAATCCATAATCCAATAGAGTGTGTTTCATCCACAAAATTTGTGCACAGCAGCTACCAGCAGCTATGTATTCTGCCTCGGCAGTAGACAATGCAACTGAATTCTGTTTCTTACTACACCATGATACTAGGGATTTTCCAAGAAAATGACATGTTCCTGATGTGATTTTTCTATCTAACTTACAACCAGCAAAGTCAGCATCTGAATAACTCATTAACTCAAAGGATTGTCCTTTTGGGTAGAACAAACCAAAATTTATAGTATACTTAAGATACTTAAAAATCCGTTTAACAGCTAATAAGTGTGATTCTTTAGGATTCGCTTGAAATCTAGCACACATACACACACTAAACATAATATCTGGTCGACTAGCAGTAAGATAAAGTAAGCTTCCAATCATACCTCTGTAATTGGTTTGATCAACTGGTTTCCCAGTTTCATCAACATCCAATTTACAGGTAGTACTCATAGGTGTATTACTTTCCTTAATACTATCCAATCCAAAACGTTTTAAAAGATCCTTTGTATATTTACTTTGATTCAAAGTAATACCATTTTTAGTTTGAAAGATTTGAAATCCAAGAAAATACTTAAGCTCTCCCATTAAGCTCATTTCAAATTCATTTTGCATAACTTTTGAAAAATCAGTACATAAGGAGTTTTTAGAAGATCCAAAAATAATATCATCAACATATATTTGTACAACTAAAACATCTTTAGAAATTCTTTTAATGAAAAGAGTTGGATCAGCAATCCCTTTAGTAAAACCTTTTGAAATAAGGAAATTGCTAAGTCTATCATACCAAGCTCTTGGAGCTTGTTTCAAACCATATAAAGCTTTAGAAAGTTTAAAAACTTGATTTGGAAAATGGGGATTAGTAAATCCAGGTGGTTGTTCTACAAAAACATCTTCAATTATAAAACCATTTAGAAATTCACTTTTAACATCCATTTGATATAATTTGAAATCAGGATGTGCAGCATATGCAAGTAAGATCCTAATGGATTCTAGTCTAGCTACAGGTGCAAAAGTTTCCTCATAGTCTATACCTTCTTCTTGACTATATCCTTGTGCAACTAGTCTAGCTTTGTTTCTAACTATATTTCCAGATTCATTTATTTTATTTCTAAACACCCATTTTGTGCCTATTGTCAAAGTGTCCTTAGGTCTGTCAACTAATTCCCAGACTTTGTTCCTTTCAAACTGATTTAATTTTTCTTGCATATCCATTACCCAAAATTCATCGTTGATAGCATCATTGATATTTTTAGGTTCTGACTGTGAAAGAAAAGCTTGATGTTCAACCTGGTTTCTTAGAGAAGCTCTAGTCTGTGTCCCTCTATATAGATTTCCTACAACAGCATCTAAGGGATGGTTCTTTAGAGTCCTAGATGGTCTTGAAAAGATAGGGCTAGAAATTTCAGGTTCATCTAGAGATTGAGGTTCAACAGAAGCAGATTCTGGAGAATGTCCAGAACTGGATGCTTTTATAACAGGTTCTTTAGATTTATCATTAAGGTCCAGAATAGACAAATCTTCTTCAAGATTCCCAAGAGAGGTTTTAGGCTCATGTGGATCAGTTTCATCAAATTTGATGTGAACAGATTCTTCCACACATTTGGTTCTCTTATTGAAAACTCTATAGGCTTTACTAGAGATAGAGTAACCTAGGAAAATTCCTTCATCACTCTTGGATGCAAATTTATCCAGATTATCTTTAGTATTCAGAATAAAGACTTTGCAGCCAAAAACTTTGAAGTAGTTTACCTTAGGTTTCCTATGGTTCCACAACTCATAAGGGGTTTTCTTTAGAACAGGTCTGATCAAGACTCTATTAATGACATAACAAGCTGTATTAACAGCTTCAGCCCAAAAGTAAATTGGCAGGTCATATTCATTGAGAATGGTTCTAGCAATTTCTTGCAGGGTTCTGTTTCTTCTTTCTACTACACCATTCTGTTGGGGTGTCCTAGGGGCAGAAAATTTATGAGAATAGCCATTGAGTGAGCAGTGAGATTCAAAATCTTGATTCTCAAACTCACGACCATGATCACTTCTTAGGGTCTTAATCTTGAGTCCACTAAGATTTTCTACAGACTTGGAGTATTTAACAAAGTAAGAACAAGCTTCACTTTTGTGAGATAGAAAATATACCCAAGTATATCTAGAAAAGTCATCTACGAGAACATAGACATAGTGCTTCCCATTTAAACTAGAAACTCTTGATGGTACAAACAAATCCATGTGAACCAATTCAAGTGGTTGAGAAGTTGAAACTTCTTTCTTTGATTTAAAAGAAACTTTGTGTTGTTTTCCCTTTTGACAGGGATTACAAACTTTGTCTGCTGGAAATTCAAGTTTGGGTAAGTCTCTAACCAAGTTCTTCCTAGAAAGTTTTCTAAGTGAGTGCACATTGCAGTGTCCTAATCTTCTGTGCCAAAGCCAAGACTCTTTATGAAAAGCATTTAAACAAGGAATGTTCTGTTTAGCTAAAGAATCTAAATCAACAGCATAAACATTTCCATTTCTTAAAGCAGAAAATACTAAAACATTTTTAGAGTTAAAAACATTGTAAGAATCATTTTCAAATTTAACATGAAAACCATCATCACATAACTGAGAAATGCTTAACAGGTTATATTTAAGTCCATCAACAAATAAAACTTTAGAAATCAAAATTGAATCAGTGTTACCAATCTGGCCTAGGCCGATGATTTTTCCTTTAGAGTTATCACCAAAGGTGACAAATCCTCCATCAACTTTTATTAAGCTCTTGAAGCAAGAATAATCTCCAGTTATATGTCTTGAGCACCCACTGTCTAAATACCATATCTTCTTGTAACAGCTCTTCAAGCAGGTCTCCTACAAAACAGATTTAGATGGAAGATGATTTTGGTACCCAGATCTTCTTGGGTCCAGACAGGTTAGCCAATAACACTTTAGGTACCCATATTTGTCTAATGGGTCTCATATAATTTGTAGAAATAACATTCTTTGAAAGATAAACCTTCTTAGATTCATAACTATGAGTATAACTGGTTGAGGCATAAGAAGTTCCAGAATTAACTATCTTCTGTCCAGATTTAGGAATGAATCTAGTTTTGGCAACTTTCCTTTGTCCAGGTTGGTATCCTATACCAGTAGTGTATCTAGGTGCAACTTGCTTTCCTAGCATTTATGTTAGAGTATTTTTACCATTGGTGAACTTCTCTAAGTCTTTCTTGAGTTGATCATTAGACAATTTTAGTTCAGTATTCTCTTTAAGCAGCTGAGCATTCTTTTCTACTTCTATATCCAGATCAGATTTATGCTTAACACCTAAAGCATACTGTTTCTTTAGACCTTTATATTTATCTTTAAGCTCATTACATGTTTCTTCTAGCATGTCATAGTATTCAAACAATTCAGATTTTGACATGTTTTCTGAGTCAGAATCTTCTCCAGAATAGTATGAATTAAAAGCAGGAGTCTCTGATGTTACCTCAGAAGTGTTTGTCATGAAACACATGTTGGCCCGATTCTTTTCAGAGTCTGAAGATTCAGCTTCACTTGTGCTGTCTTCTGAAGCACTCCAAGTAGCCTTCATGTCCTTCTTGTACTTGTTATCCTTGTATTCATATTTCTTTTTATACTTCAGCTTTGGACAGTCGGCTTTAATGTGTCCTTTCCTCTTGCACTCATAGCAGACAACATCATCTGATTTGTCGTTCTTCTTCCAGTCCTTTTTCCATTTCCCTTGTTGGTCATACTTTCCCTTGTAATTTGGTTTCCTAAAGAATTTCTTTTTCCTATAGAACTTTTTGAATCTCCTGGCTATTTGAGCCATCTCATCATCACTGTCAGAATCATTTTCACTTTCCTCACTGCTTGAACTTTCATTGATAGCTTGAAGCTTTTCCTTATCCTTATTCTTTGAGGTTGTAGTCTTGAAGGCAATAGACTTCCTTTTAGGTTCATCATATTCTTCTTTATTTACATTAATCTCTTATTCATACATCATCAGCTTACCAATTAATTCCTTGACAGGTAGAGCAGCAATGTCACAGGATTCTCTAATGGAGACAGATGTTCCTCTCCATCTTTCAGGTAGACATCTCAAAATTCTCATAATTTGTTCCTTTGCTGGAACATCCTTTCCCAGAGAAGTCATTGTGTTGACAATTTCATTGAACCTGAGATACATATCAGAAATGGGTTCATCAGGCTTCATCTTAAAATTATCATACTTAATAGTATAGGTATTCAATCTCATCTCCTTAACATTTGTTGTTCCTTCATGAGAAACAGCTAAGGTATCCCAAATTTCATATGCAGTTTTACATGCAGAAATTCTATTAAACTCTTCATCTCCTAGAGCACAGTACAGAGCATTCATAGCTTTACAATTGTTATTGTAAGCAGTCTTTTTAGGTTCATCCCAAGTAGATCTAGCAGTAGTGGGAATTTTGTATTCAGATTCAATAGCAGTCCAAATATCAAAACCTATGCTTTCTAGATGAATTTTCATTTTCAGTTTCCACTGAGCATAATTAGTTCCATTGAAGAAAGGTGGCCGGTTAGTAGCAGCACCCTCAAGTCTATTATCCATGATATTACAAAAAGGAATTTTAAAGAGATAAAAATTTAGAAATAACAGAAATTTTAAGAACTTTAAAATACAACTAAAATCACAGTTCAAAAGCAGAGCACTTTTAGAAAGTATTTACTTCCTTTGATACCAAGTGTTGGTCGGAGTGGACACTCAAGAGGGGGGTGAATTGAGTTCCAATTAAAATTTTCTGTTAAAAACAATTTCTAATAAAATCCCCCAATTTCAAAAATAAATTAAACTGTAGTGAATATATATAGATTATAAAGGTTCAATTAGCTTCTCAAAGATTGATTAATTCTCAGTTAACTTAATCTTATGATTAAATTAACTTTTGAAACTAATTTACTGATTTATAATAAATATAAACACTTGCGAATTTAATTATCAAAGTAGCTTTGAAGATAGATTATATTTCAAAGTAACAGCAGCGGAATATGAAATAAATATGTATAGTATGGATATAGAGTATAACTATAAACACAGAGAAGTAACCAAGAGGTTCAGTCTCAAGCCGAGACTTAGTCCTCTCAAAAGTTTATATAAAAGTGATCCACACCCTGGATCGGGGTTAACAACAGTGAACACACTGTCCAGGTCACAAGACCTCTACCACAGTTCTACGTGGGAAAACAAACAACAGCAGCCAGCTGTCCAGGTCACAGGACCTCTACCACTATCCACAGTGGTAAGTGAAGTGTAAAAGGTTTGCTGAGGATTTACAGATCCTCCAGTGAAAGTACAGGAGTCAGTGTGTGTGTTTAATACAGCAGATAACACACACTGCTCAAAATGTAGAATAAATAAATCACAGAGCAGAGATGTGGAGTTTAGGAATGGCTCTAGTGATTTCAGTGTAGCACTGGACTCGTTTTGGAATTAATCAGAAATGATTCTGAGTCCTCTTCTCAATTTTGTTTGAGAAGCAGAGTGTCGTATGCTTCAGGTTCACAGGCAGTAAGATGTAGTCGATGAAGCTCTTCAATATTCTATTGTATGCACACCACTCTTCTTGAGTAGGCTTGATTGTATGTTTGATTCTGTCTTGCTTGGCTCTTCTTGTATGCACAGAGCTCTTCTTGAGTATGTCGTATGCTTCCTTGTCTCTGTGTGTGTTGTCTCTCTCTTCTTGGTTTTTCACTTCTTCACTTCACACCTTTTCACTACCCTCTTCAGCAGAGTCTTCTTGTATTTATATCACGTGCTCCGTAGGACAAAAACGGTTTCCTTTCCGCAGGTACGAGGTACGGTTTCCTGACATCCGACAACTTTTATTAATTAATTGTCAGGGTATTAAAATATAACTAATATGACCGTTGGTTAGAATAAATAAAGATAAAGATAAAGAAATTCAAACAGTTGTTTATGACTGTTCAAGAGATCGGTAGGTCATCAGCATTAGAGTAATGATCGGTGACTCAGATAGATCATCATCGGTCTGTCATCTGATCGGTGAGTCATTTTGATCAGCATCGGTCTATCATCTGATCGGTGAGTCATTTTGATCAGCATCGGTCTATCATCTGATCGGTGAGTCATTTTGATCAGCATCGGTCTGTCATCTGATCGGTGAGTCATTTGCATAGGTGAGTCCTTGGATCGGTGACTCATTTGCATCGTTGAGTCCTTGGATCGGTGACTCATTTGCATCGGTGAGTCTGATGGATCGGTGAGTCTGATGGATCGGTGCGTCTGATGGATCGGTGAGTCTGATGGATCGGTGAGTCTGATGGATCGGTGACTCTGATGGATCGGTGAGTCTGATGGATCGGTGAGTCTGATGGATCGGTGAGTCTGATTGATCGGTGAGTCTGATGGATCAGTGACTCTGATGGATCGGTGAGTCTGATGGATCGGTGACTCTGATGGATCGGTGAGTCTGATGGATCGGTGACTCTGATGGATCGGTGAGTCTGATGGATCGGTGACTCTGATGTCTGTTGAATCCAGAAGACTTCCAACATACTTTGCAAGTCAATAAGCATAGTTAAAAACATGATAACTGATTCATTCATAGATTGGAATTATGTTTATGAGACATCAAACCAGATTAAGCATCAATGAGTTGTGATGATTTGTGATTATTAAAACATCAGTTATAAACATGAAATCAGCAATCTTCCAGAGGGCTCAACATAAGGCATATCTTATTTGGAACAAGAGGAAACCTATTATTGAATGATAGGGAATGATAAAATTTCAAGTCATGTAGTAAGGACATTTGGCATCTTACGCTTGGCGCATAAGGCATCTCTTGTTTGGATCCAGAGGCATCCTATGTTTGTAACATAGAGAGTACTACAATTTATAGTCATATAGAGAGGACTATTAGGCATAATCCACCTAGAAATGTTTGGTGTTGGGACTTACGCAAGGGTGGCCCTCTCTGGTTCAACCTAGCATAGGAGCCATGTGATGGGGTTTGGATAAGTCACTCGAGGAATGGTTCAACTCAAGGTACTCGAGGAATGGAAGATGAGAATATCAACTCACAAATGTGAAAGGGACAAAGAAGAATATATCAACTCAAGGTATTTCATGGTGTGCAGAGGAGTATCTAAAATCATGGTCTTCCATAGGTGGAAGGTGAGTGCGCATAAGGGAGAAATGGAAAGTGCCAAGGTCCCAACCCAAAAAGTTATCGGTGCGACACTCCATCATTCATGGGGGTCAGTGATGATAGAAAAGGGACTGGCCCATAGGGTCGGGACCATAGAACGGCACTGACCCCAAGTGGGGGTGCGGGGCGCAGCCCCCATGGTATGGACTAGGGGCGCATGCCTGTATACTGTTATGCGCAAAATGTGCTATATGCAGGATAGGATGCATGCAATGTTGCACTGTGCAGCACATGTGTGTGAAATATTGGGCATCGTGGCACTGTTGTGTGTAATAGGGAAGGCTGGCGCGCAATAGGAAAGGATTTGTGTGCAAGATGGAAGGATTGTAGGCAATAGAGAATATGTGCGTGCAATGTGGGAGATGGGCACACAATAGGGGACCATACATGAAATAGGAAAGGAAATGCACAAAATAGGGGAGGTTTTCATGCAATAAGGGATCTTTGCATGCAATAGGGTATGTGTGCTCACAATTGGACAAGTACAGCACTGGCGTGTGGAAAATTGGGCACAGTGAAACTGTTGCGCGAAAAAATAAAGTTTTGCAGAAAAAACTGGGCAAGTTGGCTCTTTTGCATGAAAAAGTGATTTTTTTCATGCAAGAGGGGGGGTTTTCACGCAGACGCGGAAAATGATGACTTATGCGCATTAGAGCGGTGGTCGAACTCTGAGCACCTCCTGGGAAGAAGGGGATGCACTTGTATTTATAGGTGAAGTCTTGAATGTCAGTGCGCGTAAAATTCCATTCCAATTTTCCGTGCAAAGAAATTTTACACACAATATTCCTTTTTATGTGAAAGATTCTCTTTTTACGCACAAGATTCAATTTTTATGCGCAAATCCATACGTTGCCCCAAAACCATCCTAGATGGCCATTTTCAGTAGCCCAGCTTTGAACGGGCATAGGTTCTGATATGTAAATCCGTTTAGGCTCCACTACTAGTCAAATAAAATCATGAGGAACGAGCTATGCTCTAGGATGATACATGGATGCATTAGGTGAATTACATGGATTCTTTTTCCAGTACCAACAGAGTATTCAACATGCTTTGAGTACTGAATTAAATTTCAGCACGACCTATCACACCCAAAGTGATGACCAATCTGAAATGAATATTTAGATGCTTGAATATATTCTAAGAGCATACTCTCTAGAATTAAAATGTGTATGGGATAAACATCTCCCATTGTTTGAGTTATCATACAACAATAGCTCCCACTCGAGTATTCAGATGGCTTCGTATGAAGATTTGTATGGAAAGTGATGTGGAACTCCAACCTTTTGGGATGAAGTTGGAGAAAGAAAGCTACTTGGACCTGATCTTGTGCAAGAGTTTGCAGAGAAGGTTCAAGTCATCCAGAAAGACATCAAATTTTATCATAGTCATAAAAGGATCTACGCTGACAACCATCGAAGGGACTTATAGTTTGACATTGGAGATAGATTCTTCCTTCGAATATCACCATGGAAGAGAGTCATGTGGTTTGGAAAGAAAGTAAAGGTAAGCCCAAGGTACATTGGCCCCTTTGAGATATTTGACCACCTTGGATTCATGGCCTATCGTCTTGAAATTTCACTAAATATGGCTCAATTTTATGATGTGTTTCATGTATCACTCCTGAAGAAGTACAAACATGATCCCTCACATGTACTAAACTCAGAAGTGGTGCAGCTGGAAGATAATATCTCCTATGAGGAGCAGCTAGTAGAGATTGTGGACCAGAGAGATAAGGTTCTATGAAACAAGACAACCTACCATGTCAAAGTGTTATGGAGGAACCATATGTTTGAAGAAGCTACTTGGGAACTGGAGGTGGTGATGAAGGATAAGTACCCTCACCTGTTTGTGTAATGTGAAATTTCAAGGGCAAAATTTCATAAGGGGGAAAGAATGTAACGACCCAAAATTTTATCAATGGAATTCCATTTTTATAATTATGCCTTATAGTATAATTTCATTAGGATTCACAATGACATATTATGATACTAAATACTATGGGATCATTAAATATAATTCTTCCACTTCTACGGTTTGAATTTCAAAAATTTGACATACACGGTTGTGATCAGTAAGATGTTTGGAGTCCGATAGGAAAAACATAATTTTTGGTGAATATTAACCTACCCCTATGAATATTAACATGACCCTTATGAATAGTAAATATTCCAAAATAAGAGTAACCTTTCCCATGAATAAATAAATAAAATTTAGGAATCTTATAAGTAACAATTTGACCATAGTAAAAGTATTGGTATTTTTGTAAGTCATAAATAATTAATTATAAATAATTAATTAGTTTAAAAGAAAATTTATTTTCTTAAAATGCGTTCTTAAATTAACAAATCTATGTCTTCTAGATTTAAGTTAATTTTATGAGACCTTAAATAATTTTTGAAATCATTATAAAATCAGTTTTAATTTTAAAAACTATATTTTTCAAGTAAATTATGATTATAATTAAATATTAAATTAATAATATTTATAAAAATATTTTTGAAAAAAGGACATCGTTATTGGATTATAAATGTCAAAAAAAATTTAGGGTGAATTTTTGGTATTTTTCTGAAATACATGAATTTTTAGTGAATATTATAATACATTAATTTACCGTATAAATACATTATAATTTAAACCCATTATTCCTAACATCACAAGTGATTTAATCACCCAAATCTCAAAATCACATGAAATATTTACTATTATTGGTCTTTTAATCATCACTATTTATTTTCTTATGGGAAATTAATAAATTAATGAATATTATATTAAGAAACCCCTTCTCTCCTCCACTATAAAAATCACCCTTCACACTCTCATTTCCTTACACCTATCAATCTTTAGGACTTTTCTAAACCCTACCCAAGAATCTTCCTTATCCCCTCCCCCACGTCCAATAGCTTATGGTAACATCAAAAGACCAAGCCTAGGTCCCTTAAGGAGGATCTCAAGAGGAGGATTCAAGAGGTAATTCCTCTCTCTCTCTCTCTCTCCTTTAAATTCCTTTCAATTTCAAGTTCAATTATTAATCTCTCTCCACCTATATTCATCCACATGGTTTGGTAACTATATTATCATACATACACTGGAATTTTATGATACTAATGGGATATTATATCAGCCAAACCCCTTATCCTCTTCTTTTATTTTATAAAAAAGAACGTCGTGCGTGAGGTGTTTGTTTATCACCTTCAAGAACGACATGTTTTCAATTTTCATTTACTGCTTTCAGATCTGGTCATGAAACCATTTTTATGATTGAACCAGATTATATTATATGTATTATATCCTATTTCATGTGATGGAACTAACTTATGTACATATTATTAAATGATTAAACAAAACAAGTTCGTTGAGGTCGAAAATACACACAAATTAACCCAAACAATCATCATTTAATTCTTATCTAATGATTCATCCACATAGTATATAATATAATTCATTATAAGATAATTTAAACTTCTGTAATATCAATAACAACATGAACTATCAGTTCTAGATGTTAACCCATTTCCTACACGAACATCCATTTATGAATACATGTGAACTGCTCAAGAAAACCATAAAAACGAACATTCTCGAACAATATTTTGTAAACACTATAACTCTTCCAAAGGCCCATAAAATAACTTAATGAAACAATAATAAAAAATATTAATTTAAAAAATGTTGTAATTGTTAATTAATGAATCTAATGTGGTTATACAAGACATTAAAGTTAATAAATCTTTCAGATACAAGGTAAGGGGAAAATCTCAAACCCAACTTTATTTCTTCGGGTTCTCCCTATTTCACTCTATTTTTGGTATGGTCACTCCTTAAAAATCATGTTTTCATCATTATATTACCTTTTCTGGGATATAAATTTTTTATAATGAAGTTTATGTCAAACAAAAGTTTTTCAAAATAACTCTTCTTTAAATAACACACCTTTTACTTCTCACTCAAGGTTGATGGTTATGGTAACAAGTATGTTATTCCCACTGAATTTTGGGAACCCCATGTTTATGAATGTGTTATTATGAAGTGAAACTCATTACTTTACATGGGTTATTTATGTTCATTTTTGATATATGTTCACTGTGGAATGCATGATAAAAGATAATATTATGATGTGACGGGTGTGCCCAGAATTACATAGCGTGATATGAATGTTTCAATGTGATGGGTGTGTTTGTAATTATACTGTGTGCCAATGCATTGGTTAAAGTGATGGATATCATGAGTTAATTTGAAATTATTTGTGAAAACGTTTCTCACTTTTTTCACAAGTATGTGTGATGGTCAACCACTAAGACGTGATGTTTCATTTTTTATGCATTTACACATTTCAAGTCTTATATTTATGATTCCTCTAATGTTCATGATCCTTTGACTATGTTATGATTCTACGACCCCATTCTATATTGTTCTTATCTATCCTATTACTGGGATTTTATCTCTTCCCTTTTTATGTATTTTCTCAGGTGACTACATGTACTAAGGATAGGTCAAGTGCCGATAAGAATATAGAGAAGAAGGAATTAAATTAATGTTATGATTGATTTTGTAATTGTTATGTATGGTCCTAGTTTTCCCAAGACACTATGTTGTTTTTATTTATCATGATGTAATATTAATGTAATAATAGTTTGGGTTGTTATGCCCACTTCCCCCCTACCTGCACCCCCACAGCCCCCCCCCCAGACACCCCCCTACACCTCCCCCCACCCTTCACCCAAACTAATTTGAAACCACACTGCCCTCCCAACCCTCACCACCCCAATGTCCCCCCCCCACTACCCCCCCCCCCCCCACCTGAACCCCACTCCCCCCAACCTGCACCCCGACTCCCCCCCCCCCACACACCTACACCCCCACTCTCCCCACCCCCAAATGCCCCCCACTACCCCCACCCACCTTCACCCCCTACTCCCCCACCTATACCCCCACCGCCCCCCACCTACACCCCCACTCCCCCAACCCTAAATTTACCCCACTGGCCCCCCATCCCCACCTGCACCCCCACTTCCCCCACCCACTTGCACCCCCCCCCCACACACACACTTTCACCCCCACTCCCCCCAAATTCACCCCCACTCCCCCACCCCTACTCCCCACCCCCAAATGCACCCCATTAGCCCCCCAGCCCACACCTGTACCCCCACTCCCCCCTCCACCCCTGCACATTTCCCCATCCCAGAAGTAGGATACTGACATAGAGCCTTATTCCATTAAAAAGGAAAAATATTATATATGTGTGTTCATTTGAGATATTAGCCTAGTACTATATACATATCCTTGAAAGTAACATTAGATTCATTAGATAGATCATATGATTAATCATTTCATATGAATAAATATAATAATGCTTATGCTACACATTTAAATTCCAAAATCATGAGGTATGTTCCATGATTCAAGTTGAGATAAAGGAGGACCAACTGAGGAAGTAGCTAAAGTTAAAGAAATATCACTCTAAAATAACAAAAGTAATAAGGAGATGATAATGATACATAATATTTAACTCTTGGGAATAAAGGAAGAAAATAAAACTTCATCATGATAATATCATGATTATACCTAACTAATCATGAATATTAAAGAATTGGTAGAGAATTACAATTGTAAGAATATGGATAAAACTTATACTTCTAGTGAATCGGATTTGTTCCTTGAAGATGATGTAATGGTAAATTATTATCATGGTAGTTCCTATCATGAATCAATAACAATTGGTGAGGTCCATATTTTTAAAGATCTATTTAATAAGGAATATACGTATTCATGAGCTTACTTTGACTAAATCTAACAAATATTTCCCAAATATGTTGTTGCTTTTATTTTTATCCCCTTAAAGAATTTTAGGAATAAGTCAATTGTTGTGAAAAGGAATTAGAGATGAAGGTTAATTACTTAGCCAAAAATGAGATTTAATGTGTAAATATTAATAATCAAATAGATGCAAAAAAATGATTTTTAATCTTGAAGGAAAGTTCTCCATATTTGAGATGGATTTTTTGAATGAAATCTAAGAGAAATAAAAATCCTTAAAAAGTATATAAGTATGGAACCATACATATAAATAAGTATTTGTTATCATGAATAATAAACTGGAGGTCAAAGAAAATATGATTAAATATTTTGATCATATTTTATAGGAAAAGAACAAAATTCTTGATGATGAAGTTGATAAAATCAAGAATCTCCATGAAGAAAAGATAAAAACAATTGATGATGAGAGAAAAATATTCAATATGAAATTATTATAGCTTGAAGTTAAACATAAAAATCTATAAGTTACTCAACCATGGCCTTTATTGGACATTGTAAGAATTTTTTTTCCACACATTGTTCATAGGGAGACTCTTAGGAAAAAAGCTCTACAACTGGTTCCAAAAATTTCATGAGATAATTTAATGATCAATATTAAATAGCTATAAAAAGAAAGGTACTAACCACATCTGAAAATTTTATTTCCAATGAATATATTTTTGTACATAATTTAGGAATAAACTAAAAACCTATGAAAAATTGGATAAAGAGAAATTAAGAGAAATCGACCACTTTATCCAAGGTTTCTGAAAGTAAGTGTATGAATTGATTTTCTTTATATTGATCCCAAACATTTGAAAATAATTCCCAAAATTGGTATACTATAATATCTAAAAAAAATTTAGTAGCATGGAGTTCATAAAAGAAAAACATGTTTTGAACATCATTACTGGTATTATAATAGGTTTTGACACAATGAATTAAATTTTTGGCATAATATATCTCTTGCTGAAATTCAGAAAAATCTATCAATGAGAGAGAGTAAGCCTAAGATAAGGAAATAAATTGAGGTTAAATGGAATAACAAATATACTATAAACAAGTTTTAAAAATTTTAATATCTCTATTTTATGTGTAATAGTAGTGGACACATGTGTGATTCTTGTTTATCTAAGTATGTATCAAAATAAAATAATGATAAAAGATCAAAAAAATATAATAAAGAATGGTGAGTCATCCTTAGAAGAGAAATAAAATAATGATCAACTTTAATGCATGTCCAATATGTTCAAGATAAGTGTTACGTTTATTGAAACTGATGTGAAAAAAAAACAATCTCAAGAATCCATATTAATAATACAAAGAATTGATTATTTAGTTATATCACTGGATGATTTGAAAACGTAGAAAATGAAAGAAGATCAATATAAATAATGTTCTAAAGTAAAACATTCTATTCCATATGAAGATGGAAAATACAACCCTCGTGAGGGAATATCAAAATATAATAATCCTAGAACTCATGAAATGTTGTGTGGGAGGTTCAAGCGGGCTAGTCAAAACTCAAAGAGTTTCTTGAAAATTTCACTAACCCAAGATGAAATCTTGAGAACAATGAATAATGAATTAATATATGTATGTGATTTGATGGAACATGTTAAAAATAAGATCTCATACAAATAAATAAGAAGATAATTCCTTATACCCAAGAATTTTATAAAAAATAGAAAATCCATTGTGAAGAATTTACAAAAAAAAGAGTACTAAAAGAAAGAGTTTCATGGTTGAGAAGAAATTATTATCCTTTTTTTTCACACTATGATTTAAAATAGGTTACACCTTATTCCTTTATCATTTGTGTTCTATTTTTTTGCTAACCATGTAGGGAATTAAAGGTGATTATTGTTCTAAAATAAAGAATAGATGAAGATAATTAATCTATAATAATAATTCAAGATCTAAAAAAGTAACCATATTTGTATGATTTATCAAATGGTATACTAAATTACATTTGGAGAAAATATCTATCCTGATGAAGTGAAGGAGGAGATCATCCCTTAAGGTAGAGTTGCTTTAGAATACATCATAGTCAATAATTCATACAAATCTTAATTTTGGAAGGTTCTTGTGAAATTGTAAATAATGTTTTAACATTGGAGTTCTTGAGATCCATTCACTAATGGAAATGTTGTTTGAAGTGAAAGATAGTTTCTTCCAACCTTTCTTAATAATCCTAAGAAGTAGATAAGATTATATAAAAATATTCTTGAAAGAATTTGAGAGAGTTCAAACTAAAGGGTTTATTAAAGTTCTTCTGATTGCTATATTACTCATACTACTATTTGGAAAATGGAAATTGAAGTGTTTAAAAAAAATTGGATAGGTCTTTATGCCATCACCTAAATCGAGTAATGGGGAATCAAGGAGGCAACAACCTAGCACAAAATATGGATTCCAACTAAGAATAGAATATTTGAATATTTAGAAATATTTTATAGGTAAGTGTAGGTATCAGGGTGTAGGTGGGTGAGAGGTACTTAGCATTCACATATGTGGGTCGTCATAGAGGTCCATGAGAGAGTACTGATCCATATTGAAATTTACTAAGTAGATAATGGAGTGAAATTTTTTTATAAGGGACAACCTTAGTGTGGTATTGATCAACTTAATAAAACATGTACATGAGTGGCATTTTTAAATGAGATGATGTCGTCTTTATTGTCTTTAACCTCCAGTCTAAGGAGAAGCATTCACTACAAACATTGATATCACTCTGCAACAGTCGAGTAATTATTTATACAAGATTATGGTCATTATGAAATGAGAGTATGGACTGTGTTTTTTATGTAAGTATTTTAATGCATTGAAAATATTCATTTGAAGGGTGAATTAGTAGCATGATAACCAAATGAAACACTATAGAGAAGAATATTTGAGTATATGTAAAATAGTGAGATAATTATGACCTTTCCATAGTGATGATCATGGGGTGATTATAAACTACATGTGGAAAATGGGAAGAATCCACCACACCACATTCAATTCCATAATGATTCATAGAAGTAGGAGACTTATAGAGAGCCTAATTCCATGAAAAAAGGATGATACAATGTACACTACATGTGAATCCTTAGCAAGGTACTACATATCTGTCACTAAAAGTTGTGTTTCAGTCATTGGATGGAGAATATTATTTGTCCAATAATATGAATAAATCTAATGATGATTATTCCACAAATTCAAATTAAAAAATCACATGGTATGTTCCATGATTCAAGATGATATGATAGAAATACCTACCAAAGAAGGATTTGAAGTCAATAGAATCCCACATTAAAGTATGGAAAAAAATAAAATATAGTGAAATGGGAATAAGAAGAAGTTGGTCATTCCATAGTGGAATCCATTGTGAGAAATGTGATTGCAAAATAAGTAGTAATTGGACACTATACTGTAATGATGAGAATTTCAAGAAGAATTTTTATTTGTGTGAAATTTAAAGTTAGAGTTTGATGTATAGTTGACCCTGATGAATCAAATGATATATGAGACTCCACGATGAAGAATAAAGAGTAACTATTTCTATAAAATTCACATGAGTGAAATTATAGGGGTTAAAACCCTAAATACCTTCGATGGGCCTAGGAGGAGGATGATCCCTAAGAGGTGGTGTAGCCACGTCGGAGGCACGCTAGAGGAGGAGGTGGGGCTTCTGTTTCGGAGTAGCGTCGGCAGAGTGGCCACATTGGGTGGGTTCCATAGTGAGAGAGGTTGTCGGAGAGGAGGGTGTTGTGGTGAGAGAGGTTGTCAGGGAGGAGTGAACCACAGTGATAGAGGTCGTCAGGGGGGGTGTCGCAGTGAGAGGGTCGTGGATCGGGGGAGGAGGGCGTTGTGGTGAGAGGATTGGGGAGGATCCTGATGGGTATCAAACCAAAACAAAAATCATGAATCTTCAGCCATAGAGTAGTAATTGAATTGTGTCTATAAACAAGATATAACCACAGACGTATAAAATTGTGGTTATAGCCTAAAATTTTAGTAGTGTTAAGGACAATGGTTTATCAATTTCTATTATCATTTTAATTCTGGTCATGAAACCATTTGTGTTATTGTTGAACTAGATTATTATTTATGTAATATATCCTAGTTAAGGTTATGTAATCCTTTTGTATAAATGGTATTAAGTTATAAAGTAAAACATGTTCTTTGTAATCAAAACCCACTGATTAACCAAAACGTTTGTCACTAAGATTTTATATAATGCCTCCATATCTTTAATGCAAAGATTACCGCTGCTAACTCCAAATCATGAGTTGGGTACTTTTTCTCATATATTTGCAATTTTTGTGAGGCATAAGATATCACCATATCATTTTTCATGAGAAAACACCCCATACCATTCTTGGATGAATGATACGAAGGTGAGAGATCTCGATCCTTCGATGTCTCTCCCCTGTAGGTGATGACGGCGGCCTCCATGCCGGCCCCTCCCCCCTTGGCGGGGGAGGGGGAATCACCATCCCATATGACAGAAAGGATCTTCCATCCCTTCTCCAATCCAGAGTTTGTCCCACCTTTCTTGAATGTTTCTATAAACCCTAAGGGCCTAGATCTGGTCGACGGGGTGCCGAATCTTCATCTTTCTCCTTTCGAGTTTATGGAATCTTCCAGCTTGTTGAATCTCACCCTTGTGGCTCGGTTCAAGAACAATAGGCCTTCTATGGATGACTTTGACCAATTCGTTTTCGGTTCTTGGGATCTCCAGGAACGAGCGGTGGTCGACTTTCTTGACAGTAAACAAATTATGATTTGATTTGAGATAGAGGCAGATCTCATTCAAGCGTGGTCAAGGTCTCCTCACTATTGCAATGGATCTCGCCTTCTGATCCTTCATTGGTACTTCCACCTACATATGAATTCTGAATCACCTTCCATTGCGGTCTGGGTAAGTTTTCCTAAACTTCCTTTTCCATTTCAAAACCCTTAGATTATCCGATTACTGGGAAAAATGGTAGGTCGATTTCTTTGTTCTGATAGTCGCACCGAGGCGGTTTCCCATCCAATGAACACCCGAGTGAGTGTTTAAATTGATGTGTCTCGCAGTCCGTTTGACTTTTTTTGGATCACGATTGGAGAAGAGTATCATTGTCGATAGCGAGTTGTTTATGAAGATTGGACCGAGTTTTGTAATTCAAGCAAGAGGTCGGGACATTCGGCTGAGGCATATCGAAGTGGACATCTTCCACGGTGGAGGGAGATCTGTTGTAAAGGGAAAGCTGCTCTTATGAGCATGACTGATGATACTCATTTGAAGACAAGCCTATTGTTGGATCCTGATATGAGGTCTCTAGATCCTTTTGACAGAGGGAGCTGCTCTGGTGTGTCTAGTTTGGATTTTTATGGTAAGGCAGCTGTGTCTTGTAAGGTCTCTTTTGAGAGAATTCATGATTCTGGAAATTTGAGTGGTAAGCAGAAGTCTATCCCAAAGTTTGTTGAGAGTTTTCACAGGTTAAGGCAGGAGGTTTTAGATTCCACTAGCTCATTGGTTAGTGAGGGTGTAGAGGAGGTTGGGGAAGGGAGGGTTTTGATTGCAGGAGAATTGGTTTTCTCAGCTGGTCCGAAGGAGTCGAGAGGTTTGGATCTTTTGGCTCTCCCTTTTCTTTCTTTGAGTAACAGGTTTGATGGACTTTTTGATGGTTTAACGGCTGAGGGTATGGAGGAGGTGGGTCTTATAGGAGGGGATAATGGTGAGGAGGCTCCAGAGAGATAGACGGTTGAAGGTTTGGAAAATAAACATGTTATGGTAAGAGAGGAGGCTGTGGAGGTTCAAAAGGCTGGCGACAGGGGGAAGGACTTGTTGGTTTGACAGTGGAGAACTACCACACAGTGGTCAGGAGCTCCACTTTGGTGGAAATGGATAGGAGACCGGATCTTCAGGCTAGTGGAGGTGTGAAGGAGCCACACACGGCGAATGAGGAAAATGTGTTTGTAGAGGGTGAACACCTGCCTTTGATGGAGAATATAACTCCAGAAACTGGGAGTCCTATTCCAAGTTTTGGGGAGCAATCCGGTAAAGGAAGGGAATTTTCTGGGGGAGAAAAAGGAAATTTGAGTGGCCCAGTCGGTCTTTCTTTCAGCGATGTTGTTCAAAGTGGGAATCAGAAACTAGAAATAGTTGAAGGGACTTTGTCTGGTACACCAAGAAGACAGCCAAGGAGAGATTACTCATGCCTTCCGAGGCCGATGCGGACTAGATCTGCCTCTAAGAGGGATAGTGAGGTGACTGTGGATTTTAAGATGGGTAGCGTGGTCAATAGGACATCACCAGAAAATACAGTACTGGATTATCTTAGGAGTCGGGTTCAAAGTGAAAGCTACTGGAGGTCACCAGAATGGTAATTGGCTACATCTACTGAAGAAGACGAATCTGGCTTTGGATGCATAGATGATTATAGTTTTTATGATGTGTAATTCTACGTTGGTTGTGTTGTATTCATTTTCATTTCTCTTGTTTGAGTTTGTGTTGGTAAGTTTGGGATCCAGAATCCCATAAACCGGCCTTTGAAAATCAAAAAAAATTATTTGGAACTCATTCTTGGATGAATCATTTTATTTCACAAACCTTTCTCCACTACAAGGCAGTGTGAGCACTGGTGCACTAGCTAACCTTTTTTTTTGTTCTATGAAATTATCTTCACATTCCTCTGTCCAAATGAACTTAACTCCTTTCTAAGTCAACTTGGTGAGTGGATTAGATAATTGTAAAAAATCATTCACAAAACATGGATAATATCTAGACAAACCAAGAAAACTTTGGATCTTAGTTACCATTTTTGTTCTCGACCATCTTTCAATAACCTTTGTTTTTGTTGGATCCACAAATATCCCCTCTCTTGAGATTATGTGACCCAAAAATGAAACTTTCTGAAACCAAAATACACACTTGGTAAATCTGTAATAAATATTATTCTTTCTTAGGTTCTTCTGTACAATTATCAAGTGATCTTCATGTTCTTCCTTGATCTTTGAATAGAAAAGAATATTGTCTATGAATACTACCACAAACTGATCAAGATAGTCTCTAAAGACTCTATTCATTTGATCCATGAAGATAGCGAGGGAATTAGTAAGACCAAAAGGCATCACTATAAATTCATAGTGTCCATACCTTATATGGAATGTAATCTTTGGTATATCCTCATTTTTAACCTTTATTTGATGATATCCTGAATAAAGATCAATATTTGAAAAGTATTGAGTTCCACGTAGTTTTTCAAATAAGTAATCAATGTGGGGAAGAGGATATTTATTACTGATAGTGATCTTGTTAAGTTCTCGATAATCATTGCAGAGTCTCATTGATCCATCTTTCTTCTTAAAAAATAGAACAGGTACTCCCTAGGGTGATGCACTAGGGAATATGAATCCCTTATCAAGATTATCTAGGAATTTCTTCATCAATTCTTGCAACTCAATTGGGTCTATTCTATAAGGTTTCTTTTAAATAGGCATAGAAAGAAGTATGAGTTATATTTAAAACTCAACTTTACGATTTGGTGGAAGACCTAGCAATTACTCTGGAAAGACATCATCAAACTCCAGTACAATGGGTGTATTATTGATCATGCATTTCTTTGTAACCATTTGAGATAAATAACCTTTATTTATATAAATCAAGACCAATAAGATGGATGAAATTTCTACTGGAAGGTTATATTCATCTTGGCATCGATAGATGATCATAGACTGATCTGGAATATGAAATTTGACTTCCCTTACTTGGAAATTGATATATTCTTTATATAGAGAATTCCAGTCCATGCCAAGAATCACATCAAATTCTACTATAGGAAGGATCATAAGACTTATAGGAAGTAAATTCTCACAAACTTCAACCAGAGAAAAATTATAAACTTTTTATGCGACAGTTGTGCCATTAAGAGTTGTCATAGCTAACTCAACATCTAATTGTTGAAGTAATACAGTGAAATCCTTAGAAAATTCTTTAGAAATAAAAGAGTGGGTGGATCGAGAATCAAATATAACATTTTCTACTTTTGAGTGGATGGTAACTGTACCTTTCACCACTTCTTTATCATACTCCATGTCACTGATAGTAATTTCATGTGACATTAATTTTTATTTGGCCTTAATATTTTGTTAACGTCGATCATCATCAATAACCCATGGATTAGGTCATTGATTATCATAATGCCCCATTTCCTTGAACTTTTAAAATTGAAGCGTGGGAGGTTCATTCTGTGTAGCCTTTTCTTTGTTCACATCATTATACATATTTTTATCATCACATTGGAATTCAAATACCTGATAACCTTCTTTTCCACACTTAAAAAATTTACTAGTACCTTTAATAAAATTACCACCATGTTTCTTTCCAAACTTTTAGCATAAGGGAAAACTCATATTCTTTTCAGTGTGATCTTTATATTTTCCTTTGAATTCCTTTTCTCTCTTCTTATGAAACCCATATGAATGATGGGTTACCCCAATATCCATGTTAACCTTGAGAGGACATAAAAAAATTTACTCATATCTATTGAAGTCCCTTATGGATAATGCCCTTTATAGACTAGGTTTTGAGCCACTAAAGAATCTATCAATTTTACTCTCAGGTTGGATACTAATTTCAGAAGTGTACCTTGCAAGTCTTGAAAATTTTTCTTTGTAGGTACCAATGGATTCATCGTCTTTTTGGTTAAGTTCAAGTAACTTTTTTCTCTATCTTTGTTCAAATAATACGAAGAACGTACTTATTGAAAAATAATTTATTTAACTCATCCCATTCCATAGACTCAATTTCATCTGTTTGCCTCGTATTCTTGATAATATTCCACCATTAATCAGCATCACATTCCGAATGATATACTGCTAATATGAATTTATCATGTTCAGAACATTGTAGAACTAAAAATATCTTTTTAGTGGTATTGATCCATTATTCATCCACTAATGGACCAGAAGAACCACTGAATGAAGGTGGATGTTGCCTCATGAAGGATTAAATAGAATTTTTCTCCTCCTTTTCTCGTTTGGAAGTCTGACATGATTCATATCTTGGGAAAGTTTTGTGAGCCCGGCTACAAGGTTTTCCATTCTAGATCCCATAACATTTGGTTGATCCGGGGGACAATCATTGCATTTCCCGTCTCACTCATCATTAACGTGGTTTCTTTGGGTTCCATCCATTGACTAAGACCAAGAAGCATAGTGTGAACAACACAATTCATAATGGGAAAACCACATAATTAAAGAATAAAATTTCAATTTAGGACACTTCAGGTTTTATTATAGGTTATTCATGAACATCTTTAAAACACTAGGATAGGATTGTAACCTATACTTAGATATATTCTTAGGGTTCTTACTAAGGTTATCTCATCTGAGTTTCCAAAGGTTAAATATACCTTTGATCTGATACCAACTATAATGGATCATACTTTACATGTAGATATTACTTCAACATTTAAGAATATTTACTTTATAACATAACAAAGATTGCACCAAGACCATATAGGTTTAGTGTCTTTATAAACTGGGAAACATAGACAACTGGTTCATAAAACATCTACATTTTCTCATACTTATTTCTTTAAAACTAGAATCCTTTTTAACATATCTTTCTTATTAACCTTATTCATGACCTAGGAAAAAACATATGAAAGGGTGATCTCAAATGATTATAAAACGTTAACAAGGAAAATATCAATCATTTCATAATCATAAGAACATAAAATTTGAAAATCTTATCCTATATATAAAAGATCAGAATATCATATCATGGGATAAATCATAAAAATGAAATGTAATCCTAATATTTATAAAATAAGACATGAAATTTCTTGGCATACACACATAAGCATAGAAAATCATTTCATAATAGTCAATGATTATTTCTAAGACCATCATAGTAGACAAATTCTGTTACTAAATTGAGTTCAATCCTCGTTCTAGCCCTGCATTACTGAATCAGATTTACTTTCCATTCTATTCATGTCTATCTCATGAGATATAAGTCTTTACCCAATGCATTGAAGGGAGATATAGGTCCCAACCATCTCATAACGAAACCATTATTATGTGTTCCACAAAAACATAAATCATTTATCATAGTATAACCCATGAAATAAAATGGGTTTCTTAAACATCATTCCCTCCTAATCCATTTAAAATAAATATATTTCCTAAAAATAACTCCATAATAAACACAATTAAATAAAAATAACAATATGGATAGAAACATAACCTAACTTCATCTTAGATGGAAAATAATTTTGATAAAACACTTGAACTTAATACCTAAGGAAAATATCCTTTCTTTTTCAAAAACATTTTCTTTTCTCAAAATACCACACAATATTAAAAGAAAATAATTTAGTTGAAAATAATATTTAAATAATGTAGATGAAGCTTCATGTAAATGTGGTGTCATGTAACCGAAAAAATCCATTCATGCCGTATAAGTTTAAGAAAACATTCTCCTCATATTTTTGCCTAAAAAGTCAAAAAGTGCCTCAGATCAAATAACAACAAAAGATTCCTTTCATAACATTTATTAAAAATTTACCAAATGGAAAAAATAACTTTAAAATTTTTTATAAGAATAGAAATAATATTACATAATTAGGACACATGGATATGGATGATAAATATACCCCAGTGAATACTTATGTATAAACAATCTTGGATAAAAATGAGATTGCAAAATTATCCATTACCTTAGGTCTGATATCATTCATATGTATCTGAACCTCCTATATAATTATTTAAATAATTTTATTAACTTATTTCAGAATCATGATTATTTTTATGATATCATATATGATTATATTATCATCGTTTTGTCAGTAATATTTCATTGTCACTCGTTATTCGAATATTAACTACTTTATGTTCTTATGCAATATTTGTCGGATAAGTTCATGTTCCACTTATTGGGATATATTTAAATAATTTACATAATTATATTATTATAATATATATCATATTTATTAATTAAATTCATGTATATAATCATGGTTTAATGAAGATCATCTAGAATGAATCAGATCGCATTGTGGAAACGGTAGGTCGTACGTACGCACGAGCAATGATATCATTCCCAAAATTGTCAAATCGTATTAATGTGGATGGTGTATATTATTTAAGAATTTTTAACATGTTATAATAATCATATATATATATTATTTCTATCATTATAGCCATCAAATTAAGGTGGTGGTGAAAAACATATTACAGCACAACGTGGAGACAGTAAGTTGTACGCACGCACGCACAGTGATTTCGTTTTTCATAGGATAGATAGAAGGTGAAATATGGTATTTTCATATTTATAATAATATATAGGTATATTATTTATACTGATGTTATTACTTTATAATTAAACAAATAATTAATAGGAACTAGAATAAGAAATAAGTTTGAAGTAATTTGTAGAAGAGATTACATCATCCTCGACGTGCTTCCTCTAAATCTCTTCTCAAAGCACAAGAGTTGGTCTTTGAAGATGACCAGAACCTATATAATGAAAATAGAGAATTTGAGAAGGATAAAGATCAGGGTATTTCTGAACTTTAATGCTCAAAATGATTTGAGGAGGTGAGTGAGGAGGTTCCCTTTTAAAATTGAGTTTAGGGGCACTTTTTGAAACTCCATAATTAATAATTTATAATAAAATGAAACCCTACCCAAAAATGTCCAAAATGTCTAGATTTAGAAGATGGGATGATATGGGGTTTTAATATCATCGACCAATAAATTTGGGACAAGTTATTTTTTCAATTTAAACCATATCTTTTTAATTGACACTTAGTTATTCAATTTAATTTTAATTGTGGTAAAAATATTCTAAATATTTAATGGTTATAAATATTTACTTATATGGTGTTAATTGACCATAAATGGATATTTTATGACATTTTAGACCTTATATTTATCAATTTTTAATTTTTAAATATTTTTTTGATTTTTAAATAATTTAATAAAATTTTACTTTCATAAAATATCAATAGAGTCAATTTTGACACTATTCTTTTATTTGACTTTAAATAAAATCCAAGAAGAAGATAAATTCGAAAAAAATATTTAATACACTCTTAAAATTTCATAGTAACCTATAAAACTCTTGGATCACATTAATTAGTTCATATGATATTTATTTTCATATTTTTAAATCTATTTTTTATATTTCTATTAATAAAATAATCTCTACATCACTATTGTTTCATCATTAATGGTAATTAGTTTATCTTTAAAAATTATAAGTATATTTATAGGATATATATGATTATTTTATCTTTCCAGATACTATCTATAGTCGATATTATATCCTATTTATCTATATATTAAAATTAATATATTTATATAAAATGAGGTTGTGACATTTTGTCATATTCATTAGTTTTTATTATATTCATGTCATATTCATAGGTAAGTGGCCATTAAGTTATTCAATTTAGAAAAATAAATTATAAGGGTTTAATGTATTCATCCAATATGATTTTTACAGGTGTTAAGGTAATTTTATAATAATATTTTTACCCTTAATTACCTAATTTACCTTTAACCATGTAAATAAAAATTATTAAAAAGTTACTATTCATAATGCCCAAAAATAAAATTAGCCTATTAACATAATTTGGACCAACTGATTCCAAATATTTAATCCATTTTTCGAAATTCAAAACATAGATTTTTCAGTAATTAATTTAGAATTAATCTCATTGTTGAAATGGGAAAACGGGTTCTAAAAGTTAAAATATTGCAAAAGATTGAAATGTTTTTACATCTCAATTTAATATAAACTTAATTACAATGACCTAAATTATATTAAATCATAAAAATATATTTTATTTATTATTTTAAGCCATTAAATAATATAATTTAACAATAAAAAATATTTCAATGAAAAAAATTATTTTCAATTAAAATTTAGCGTATTTTTAGCATTCATCAAAACATGAAAGTTATCAGAAAAATATCGTAAATTCTTCATAAGTAAATTTTTATATCCTAATTCGAAGTGAAAATTTTATGTTTTCATATAAAATTTATTAATGTTTCAAAATAATAATTTAAAAGGGGTTCTCCATTCATGGGTGTAAAATTAATCTTTTATAAAACAGGTTTGTATACATCATATAGGGTTTTATTCATACCATATGACTAAAATATTCATTGTATGAATATAAAAAATATTTTATTAAGTATATAAAACAAATATATCACATTAATTTCATTACCAAAATTAATTAACTCAAAAATATTAATATCTGATTGATTTATATTTTTTATAAATAATTGATAACCAATGAATTCATAATGAATTTTAGTAAGTTAGTTATAATTATTTCTGCTAACCAAAAGTCTATGATATAATGGTGATTTTATAAGGGTGTCTCATGGTCCATTTAAACTCATGATTGCATGAAAATAAATATACTAAAGAATAGAAATAATTTAATGAAAATATTTCATAAAAGTATTCAGGAGTTACAGCCCCTTTATTGCTACCAATGTCGGGATTCCATCCATACCCACTGCATGAGAAATGTCTGTCACCGCACCTCACCACTGTCACACACCAAACACAAACTGTTTGTCTCCTATCCAACCAAATTCTCTTATTATTATCAAGTATCCCAATGTCATAACTAATCAAAAATATGGATTCATGGAAATGATCCATTGCACCAAAGATCGAATTCACAATGATCATGTTTTAGGTATTCATCGTCCAAAAGAAATATCGATGATGAACATCTATAAAATGGTGGATAAATCCACAAAACACAATATGAGGAACAAACCACAATCATTGTTTGAGTAGGCCTCAATTCGTTTCCATTATAATGATGAACAAAGAGATATAATCGAATAAATAATCAAATCCCCAAATTCCCAGATAATAAACCCATACCTGCAACATGATCAGCTCGTGAATCAAACTATTGGTAGAATATATTTGCATTCATAACGAGATAAATCAATGGGAAAAAATATAAATAAACACCCTACCTCTATTTGGATCAATAACAGGTGAATAGTGATCACACATCACTGTCATTAGCGAGATCCATATGTTGCGTTGATGAAGAATATCTTTGTTTATCGATCAGGATCTATTTCATTTTCCAATCTATCATCCAATACAGTCATTAGATATCCATGGTTGTGTAGTTATGCCTAAAATTTTCTCATAACCATTTTATAATTAGGAATTAGGCCACTACATCAAAGATAACAAATAAATTAATTTTATTTATTTATTCTATTACGTTTTTTCCGTGACATCTTTTAACCAAACATCTAATGCTGAAAAAGATTATGTAAAACCTAGGGTTAAACCCACATTATAAAATCAATGGAGGTCTCATAATTCTTATCAAGGACTCCATTATGGTGTTATTACATTTTTTGAGGAAAACTATATCTGTGTGATGTTTAAATATTTAGTGTTTTGATAATATCATTACCGGGCACATTGGGCCTTAGAATCTCACACCGTCTCAATTTCTATCTGTAAAAATATTCTTAGAAATATTCCAAAGTCCTATAAAACAAAAATAAAGATTATACATTCTCCCAAAATTCTATTATTTTCATCCCAAAAAGAGAAAAACATACTCATAAGTTATGATACTGAGATCTCAACTGGTTCTCCCACTACCATGATATCTCTTAAAGGTTTCATGTGATATCAACACACAAGAACCCAACGAAACACTTATCCCTGAATGGTTTTCTCCTACTTATTTTCAACACCATTGGATCCTTGAAAAGGTAACTCTACCATAAATTTCATGCTCATCCTGATCGATATTATGAAATGAAATGAATTGTGAATGAGTTTCCTCAACTATGACACATGGAATATACCAAGCATCCAAAATAATTATGGTCATGGTTCCTAGTGGTACACCACATTACAAACCTAATGTATTACCAAGGAAAAGGTTTTATGAACCCTGTAGATTAATGATTGCCCCAACTAAAACTCCAAAACTCTAAAACCCCAAAGTCCTACATCACAAGTCTGCAATGGACTCATGATTTCTCAAGTTAGTCCTAATCTTCCACTGGATGTAATGTAGATTTTATAAATATAACTTTCACCAAATCTAGGACTGAATAGCTAACTTTTACTACTTCCAAATAATAAAGATACGGTCTTCAAGGTACCCTATACATGGCCTGAAATAGTGATACACGAATGATGGGGTGTTAATTTTTATGATATGAAAACTCCACTATGGTAGATGATCCTCTTATCCTTGTCTCACAACTAACTTGTGACCCTGAATCATTTTAAAAAGAAAAAAACTTTCCACTTCTCCTAGCCGTATGACTGGGTTAAAACATTGTATTCAATTGCAACTGATTCCCCAAAGTCTTCCATCATCCTTTGCTTAATCATTTCTTGAAGAAAACATCACAGTATACAACACTATTGATTGAATTCCATAAATCCAGACTAACTCTTACACACAAAATTGTCATAAACTCTCCACTAAGCTTCACTAGTCTTCAGATAATGATAAGTTATATTTCAAGAGACAAACTCATCAAAAATCTAAAACATCCTTTTCAACCAAACCTTGTTCCAATGTATCTTTGTACATCCTCATCTATCCTCGATGTAATTATAAGGGAAAGAAACCTCCTTTGTACCACATCTCATAGCATGATCGGTTTCATCGTCCATAGTCAAAAGGATTATGCACTCCACATCTACAAAAAATCTATCCAGAACATGTCCTATGGATATCTAGTCATGCAAGATCTCACAATCCATATCCCCAAGTTATGACTTCCTGACTTTATGAAGAAATGGAGGGGTAACAACCATCAACCCAATATACACTGCACCATCCTCATCTTCAAGAGGCAACTATAAAGAGGTCAACTGATTCATCACCTTAATCAACAACAATGGAAAAAAACTCATTGTGAGCATCTATTATTATGACCATTCCCTTTAGATTCTCTCAAGCTAGAACTACCTCAGCCTTTGTGGTTCCACTATCACTCTCATGTCCGAGAAGGATAATCTGAAAAGGTGGATGTCCTAAACCTAGAAATGGTACTATGAGTGCTTCTCATATAGTACAAACTCATACATAATTTCTAGAACCATCCTCAAGTTTCTCACATATTCTACCACTAACACTGAGTACACATGGTTTTTAGTAGAGAATACTACCATGAACTGATCCATGAATAGATAAGGATCTATTATATTAGTCTTAAAATACTACTAAGGCACACAATACGCTAAAATGTATCACCATGAACACAAAAAAACAATAGTGTATTGGGAAATACACCTTTAGTATATTCTATTTTAAAACTGGAGATGGTGATAACTTGTCTAGAGTTCAAAATCTAACAACCACTTCAAACCTAACCACTATTCGATGAAGTCATTGATTCTTAGGGATAGATAACCTTCCATAAGTTACTTTTTCAAGTGATTTTAATCTACACCCAACCTCAAGCCCTTATCCTCCTCTTAGGATAACAACACCGGGCTGCCCAGGTGAACACACTAGTCCTTACAAATCCCATTTTCTCTTCAATCCCCTACTCTACATATCCTATAATTTCACCTCCTACACCGGATGCCCTAAAAAATAAATGGGTTTTATCTGATATATTAGTGAAAATATTGGTTTAGTATATGGGTGTTAGTATTTGAAAAATAAAAACATTTTTGTGGTGGTAATCATGGGAAACCCTCAAAGAAGGCATCCTCACACTCCACCTCTACTAAAATAAACTGAAGATTCATAGCTTCAATTTCTATAAGGATCACACTAGACAACTAATAAGAATTCTATTTTATGCACTTCCACATGAGCTCATCTTGATCTTCCTGGAGTCACCTCATATCAAAAGAGGTAAACTCCATCCCAAAATCTAAAAACCCCACCATAATCAATGGTGGCATCCAATTAAGAATGGATGGTATAAAATCAATCCATACTGAGGGAAATGTCACATGGTCTCAGGAACACTATGAAAATATTATACATGAGTCTCTCTCTATCTCTCTCATAGTCATTTCATTGTTTCTAGAATCATGTCATTGTCGATCCCATCTATAGTATCCTCTAACACATGGTTCAAGATAAAATGATCAAATGGTGTCTCTAGGTCTTCAATAAGGGTTACTCTTGGGGATAAGTGGCTCCTAACTCTATGTAAAAACTACAAAAATGGATGTGAAGACATACATCATACCTCAACCCATACTCAAAGACTCCAGGATACAAGATCCAATTGACAACAACTACTCTTTTCCCCTTCCTACTTATTCAATACAACCAGGGCCTACTCCAACACCTTAGTACAAAAAACTATCCCGAACACATAATTTAAAGTAAATCATCCACCAAACCTTGACACTATCTTCTTTGGGGGTAAATGAACCGCCTACATAATTTTGGATTGAATCTCAAGAATGTTTCTTGGAGGAAAAATAATCCATCCTTATTGAGAGTCCAAATATTTATCAAATGTTTCCAATATAGGTATCCACCAAGGTCCCACATCACCCTAGAAAATACTTGAACAAAAGAGAAAACAAGTGTGTCTTTCACCATATTTATCAATACTACAATAAAACTATAAGGAGCACAGATCATACATTGAAACATTCTTAGAGCCTTTGGTCCAAGATCCTCTAGACCTTACATCTACCCAAGTTCAAGGCCACTAGATTTTTGAGCCTGGGGTGGTCCACATAGAGGTTGTGGTATCATCAAACCAAATCACTAGCCGCCTCTTACTACTTCATAAACTCCTCCAACATGTATGCCACAACATGGACATCCCTTCTCTAGCCACCACCTCCGTATGGGTG
The DNA here is from genome assembly GCA_963277665.1 of Viscum album. Lineage (NCBI taxonomy): Eukaryota > Viridiplantae > Streptophyta > Magnoliopsida > Santalales > Viscaceae > Viscum > Viscum album. The sequence continues at coordinate 281,393,610 of OY728137.1, read as the reverse complement.
GTCCATAGACCACCTCTATGTCTATAGCATGAAAGGTAGTAAAATCAAATGTTATATTTCCATGACCATCACAATAATAACAATACCTTTTCCTCAGTATATTGAGTTTCCCCTGAGGTCCTTGTGAATGATAAAACCTCATGTTTCATGATCTGTGTCTCACAACTATTGTCATTGGGTCCTATGGACCTTGGATTACAATTTATCCCTTCATTAAAAGATCATAATATGCACTCAATCCATGTGAACCGTCATCCAGTACCAAAACATCCATACATAACTCATTATAACATGATTCATCCACATGAACCACTAAATGTAGTTCCATGAATAGATTAGTATACGTAAGAACCACTTACTAACCATCCTAAAGAAATTACACCTCATGACTGAGCCCCTTTATAGAGGATTCATCACTCATTGGGTCATACTCTCAACTCTTCTCTAGAAACCTTATTGGACATAATCGTGAATAGATCCAAAAAAGAAGATAATGCATACCATGTTCAATGAGTATATCTGAGGATATGACATAAAAAGGATATGGAAATCACAACCCATTCAAATATGATGCATGTACCAATGTTTTTCCTACAAATAGTACATGCATGTTCCAAGTCAACAAGTAGGAAATCATAGACTTATTGAATGTATGTGTCAGCCACTACATCAAAACAGGAGTCTCTGGCCTAAAATCTGAACTCAAAACACTTACCATTATTTCTATAAAACCGAAAAAAATATTGTTACTAGACAATACATAAAACTTCAATACTATGATGGAACCCACTCTAACACCACTAGGTCATGACCAAACCCACTAAGGGTTTCCTGTTTAGTGATAATCTAAGTGTTACTACCTTAATCACACCTCTAATAAGATAGGGGATAGTGACTATAGCTGAGTAGGCATATCGCATATATGGGTGGATTTATCCTAATGTACCTTTATGTGAAAACACATCTCCAAGACCATAAAATGATGAAATGTAAAGAAAAAATGATTCCAATAATGAATTTATATCATTTATCCTTCACTAGAGTATGGAAAAAATACCGAAAAGAAATAATGGACCGAATTAAATCCCACAAAAAGCTATAAAATAAATTTGGGCCTACTTAGAAAGAGGGGATGGTTGTCGAATGAAACATTGGTATACTCCTCAGTCTGTCTAGACCAAACCATGCTCTTCCTAATTCTGTTCCTCTAAAGACTCCATAAGAAGTTCTTCCATATGAATTATACATGACATGGGTGGGTAGATCCCATGTAGGGGTGAGTATAACAATACTTAGTAAGGAACCTTTAAATCACCAAACATAAAGCAACATGAGTAGTCAGTCCATCAAACACAGGTATGCCAGTCAAGATATAATACATAACGATAAACAAGGATAACCCAGATATACTAATAATAGTCTCTATGTATTGAGAGATATCAACCACTACTGGTCATAAGATTCTACTAGAGGCCTCACGGTAACATGCATCTATGAGAATCCACTCCACATGCTATGCTTCCACTGCTAATGCTTATTTAAGACGTCATGCTCATCGGACCCCACTATACTAATCTCACTCTTCCAAGAGGTTATGCCCATCGGGGTTAGTCATGGAGAATAACAAAGGAAACTAAGTGGACTCATCTGATATAATCACTCAATCAAAATACACATCATCGAAATGAAAAGATATTGCTACACAGAAAGTGGTCACACTCAAATCTCATGCGGGACACCAGAAACCCAATATGGAATAACCTACTAAGTAGGAGATCAACACATGTGTAGTGTTAGTCATGTTAATTTGAAAAACCATAATAAGGAAAAAATATAGAGTGTTCCACCCCGAGATCAATAGAGGGATTCATAAACTCTATCCGAGACTAAGCCCATAGAGGGTTCACATTCCTATTATGAGGATGTGATGTTGCATTGTACCCTCATAGGAATAGACCACAGGAGCACACTCAAATGATATTGATCATATAAAACTAACACAAACTCACAATGAATCTAAACTAAGAATATTTATTACTCTAACCTATCCTTAAAAAGAGTATACAATGTGTCCTTAGGGGTACACGACGTGTTTCACTAAGCCTGGAACTTCCCATTTCTCATGATCACATGGAATATATTTCTTAAAGTACATGGTCAATCAAATGAGGGTAAATGGTGTGTATTATTTGATATGGAACATGTAATTCCATCTTCCCATGCCCGTTTAATTCCAAAGTACATGGAATGTGGAGCCACATGGCCACTTGGGCGTGTACTCTCTATACACATTGATCAATCCACCATGGTTTACACGATGTGTATCTTGGAACACACGATGTGTCACAATATATGGATTCCTGGGAATGTACTTACTATACATGATGAGCTATTTGGATAAGGTTCACATGGAATGTGAAACATTTCACATGGCGTGTGATACTTATCTCTATGTGGAAACCCTAGCTCCACAAAAAGGGGACTACACGGTATGTTTTCTTCCATAAAACACACCATGTAGTCATATTTTTCATGGAACTAGAGGTTTCTTAACATCGATTCAACAATTCATCTAGCATTTTATTAAAAAATGATTTCCACCCCAAATCATGGACCTAATTTTGATCACTCATTTCTTGCTACCAATTTCTGAATTTCGGCCATGCCCATCACTTAGGAAATGACCGTTGTCGCACCTCACCACTTCTGTATGCCAAACTCAAATTGTTGATCTTTGATCTAACCATGTTCACCCACCACCGTCACACATCATAATCTCATCATTAATACCAAATTTGGAGTCATATAAATGATTCTTTTTGCTAAAGATCGAACACACAATGACCAGTTTTCTGGTATTCATTAAACCACCAGCCAAAAGAAATGTTGATTATGAACATGTGTAGAATGAGCGAGAAATCCAAAAAATACAAGATTAGGAACAAAACTCAGCCATTTTTTGGATTTTCCTCAATCAGTTTCTATTAGGATAAATAATGAAGATATATAATCAAAAAATAATCAAATCCCCAATTTCCCAGATAATAAACTCATACCCATAACATGATCAACCCATGAATCAAACTATTGGTATAATTGGTTCACATTCGTCATGGTAGAAATCAACAAGGAATAAAATAATATAAAACAAACACCCTACCTAGATTTGGATAAATCAAAGTTGAATAATCATAAAACATCATTGTCTTTAGTGAGATCCACAAGCTTCATTGGAAAAGATGGTCATTGGTTATCAGTCATGATCCATTGAATCCACTAATATCTCTTAAAATAGATCCTCTATATCTCTAAGGTTTTGAAGATAACCATAAGATTTCATCATAACCACATATCTATAGAGAGGAACTTGGTTGTTTGTTCAAAAATAACAAATAAATTAATTTTATTTATTTATTTTTATTATTTTTTACTATAGAAGCTTTTAATAAAATACTCAAAGCTAACAAGTATAATGTCATGCCTAGGGTAAAATATGAATTTTAGACACAAAGGGAGTTTTAGAATTCTATTCCAAGACTCTATTTAGTAATTTTTCCAATTTTTCATAAAAAAAGAATCCATGTTATATTAAAATATTTAATATTTTTATAATATCAATACTGGCCTCATTGGGCCTTGGAATATCCCACTGTCTTAGCGTCTGGATCAGGAAATATTCCTAGAAAATCTTAAAACCCGTAAATGGAAAAAACATAGAGGCTAAAATTTTCAAATGATACTAGACACAATGACACGCCATTTTGGTAAACCAAAATATGACATAGGAGACGATATGATGCTATAAATAGGGTAGTGAAGAATTTAGATAACTTAAACCAAATGGAATATCTACAAAAGGTTTCAGTTGTTACATGAACTTCATAAATTATAGGGTTTCATGGGTAAATACATTAACCACTAACCCATAAATGAATACTCTGCATCAGTTAAAAATGGTGATAGTCAATAAATAAAGAAAGGTATTTTCTTCCCGAATATACCCCACCAGCTAACTTCCACAAATATTATCCCCTAAATAGGATTGATAAGTGGATGATAATTCACTTGGCCTACTAAAAAGGTACTTATATCACCACAATAGGCCCACCAGTTGATGTGTGATATTCACTACCATGAATACCTTTTCTACATCAAAAATGAAAAATATACTTGAGGTTGTCATGACATAAGGAGGAACCCAAATTGGGCCCCATTACACTAGAGAGAGAATTTTCATCCATTAATTAGTGCTTACATACCCCAATATAAGGTTTAACATAATATTAAGAATATGAATATCTTATCGGGGAACCTTATTATACTTGGTTACCCAAGGTAGAAATGAGATCCACCAGAAAGAAAAGTATAACATCATCTTTGTCTTTATGTCTCTAGTTCACTCCTATGGTTTAATATATGAATAATTCAAGATAAAATCATTATACTCACCCACTTACCAAAACTGGTGAGACCAAGAATCCACTACATAATTGATATTTAATTGAAAGGCCTAGATTGAGAAGTAATTGGAAAAATCAAACATGAGAAGATAGGAACAAGGAATTGAAATTAACAAACTTAACAAAAAGGGTAAGAACCATTTTGGTATATAATAAAATAGATTGATAACTATTATAGATAGATACCGAACCATGAAATCACCCATAATACATAAAACTATAATGGAGGTATTCAATCCTAAACTACTTTGGACCACTGAGACCCAACCTTAACATTAGACCTAGGATAGATTTAAACAGATAATTGATTGCATCATATCTATAAAAAATGAACAATTCAATTTAATATGTGTGAGTAACCTGAAAATTAGAGAAATAAATATGAAATTTAATATAAGGAACCATTACATTATCCAAATTAAAACAAATACACTTTAAAAATAGTGAATTCTACCCAAGATATACGATGGGAAAGGTAAAATATCATGGTAACCAACTTCAAGTCCTATGATATCCCATTACCCGTGAGAGGTCTTGATTCTCATACCATATAACACCATCCCCCAAAGAAACTACTTTTTTCCTTTCCAATTATTATGTTTATCACCAAGAAATAAGTATAACCTTTAAAATATATTTAAGTACATGCAAATATTATCAATACAAGAAGAAGAGAACAAGTTCAATGACACAAAAACACCAGTGGCATAACAAGTGCAACAAAGAAAAAAAAACAACCAGTAGATCCAATACATGAGAATAATTAGAATAAAAAGTTAAGAAACAACACCAATAAAAAAATAGTGAGACCATAGAACAAGAAAAACCAGCATCATGACCATGGTAAATATCTCAACTCCCCCAAGGGTATATCCAAGAACAAATTTCTAGGCATTGTATGTTCGTACTACCCATTCTATTGATCTACTATGAGGGTATAATTTTACAATTTAACACATTATATTAGTTATGTAGACCAGATGAAAAATTTCCATGTTCCCAAAATAATGATAAGATTTTTGCTGAAAATGATCATTTTTATAAAAACTCAATTAAAGAAACTCCTTAAATACATTCTAAAATATAAACACCAGTAAAACCATTTTTTAATTTGTTTTATAAAATATCTTTAAACCAATATGCAACAATTACACCTTTATAAAGTAAGCATTATAAAATGAAAACAGATATAAATTTAACAAAAACAATTCCACTTTTTGAAACACTTTGACCCAAAATTCATTTAAAAAAGGGTCATTAATACTTCACCAAATCAAAAACGTTTAAATATTTTCATAAAAATATTCATAAAATCATTTTCTTAAGTTTTTTTTTACTTTCATAATTCATTTTTAAAATAAATCCTACCTGAAAAAAAATATCATGTAACCACCAAGAAGCAACAAAACAGGAAAAAATCATCTCATATACATTTAAAATTTACATTATTTCTTATTACCCCATGATTAATAAACCAATTCAAGATTAGAAAAATATTAAATTATATTCTAATGATCTTAACTATATGAAATTATAATAAACTAAAGAAAATAAAACAAAATTGTGTGGACCATTCTTTACTTTCATATTTCATCCCATAAGGTTTAAAGGTTAAGTATATTATTAAAAATAGTATTTTAACAACTAATCATGCTTGATTATCGAAGAAATTAAATAGTGATCAAGATTAAACCATCATTTATTTCACATGATTTCTTAACCAATAATATTTTTATCAAAAGGTTTACAAAACTCCTAAATCATTACATAAACCTAACAATATTAACATATCATAACGGTACTTGTTATTCTAATTATTATTAAAAACATAATTTTCTAGTAAGATACATCACATAAAATAAAAATAAACATATATATTTTTATTTATTTCTCAAAGTAATAAAAAATAAATACATTTTTACCATGATTTCATGACCCATAATAGAATAATCATAAAGTTTCAAAATAAAAACATTACAACATGCTATTAGATTTAACTTAAAACAGTTATACTTTCTGAGTTATTTATTATACTAATAATTTTTTATGAATTACATGCATAATGATAAATAATAATATGCTTTTCTTTTTTACAGACCAAAAAAATTCTAATGAAAAATATTTCAAAGTTAAAGAAAGATCTTTATTTAATTCTTGTCGACAAGCACTAATTTTTAAATTATTAAATTAAATTAACACATGGAATGTTATGGAAAGAATAAATTGTCAAGATAAGGAAAAGTTTGTGAAACATGGGTAATGGTTTTGTACGATACTAACATAGAAATAGTCACTAATAAAGAAAGAAAAAAAATACTAAACATGGGATTATGAATTTAAGTAATCAGTATAAAATGGAGAAAATATCTTAAAATACCATGGATTACAATTACAATTTTGCTGATTATGATTAATTAAATTCATTACTAGTTTAGTCTCATTTTCTATACAGATTTCATATTCATTTGAATAATAAAACATAAATATGTCTTAAACACAATTCAATGCCAATAAGAATTCACACACAACACAAAGCAAAAACATGATTACCATGTTCTCACAGCCATTTCTTTTAAAATCTCAGTTGTATCCAAAGAACAATTACCCATTTCACCTCATAATTTTATCAGTTTTTCATATGCCAAAGCATTTTTAAATATCACATGAATGATGAAATCCTTGTAGGAAGTATCTTAACTAATACATGACACACAACTCTCACTGCCTAAACCCATGATGACGTGGTGATGAAAAACCTATAAGTTCTTTACAAAACTGTTCCTACCTGGACCACCCTAGTAACACGAATTTTATAATAAAGAGGATTGGTATGGCTCTTTTTATGATAACATTTCATGTCCCAATACATCTTACCTCCACACCTACCATCCCAATTGAATATCTGACCAAACTGATACCATTGTTTATATCTCAACCCTAACCATTATCTTAGAAATAGATGGAGGTTCTACTAACCTTAGTTGATATCCCAAAGACACCAATGGCTTGAAATAAATGTCAAGGTATTATTGAAACATTGGGGGATATTTTTCCCTTTAAACAACCACAACCTATGAAAAAGGAATAAAAACAACCAAACAAGACTACATTATTCATGAATTATAAATAAAAAACTCAAAGAAAGATCAATAGAACAATAATATCAAAGTGCAGCATCCAATTGAAGCACCAAAAATAATTCTCCAAGATGAAAAACTGAAAATGAAAAAATAGAATGTAAAATGTGGAACTACCCTGAGCTTCACAAAATATTGACCCCTAATCTTCAGGATCCAAGATCAAAAAACATAGCTTCCCCCATGCTCTATTAGAGAACTGAGATATCACACTTTATCTAAATCATGTTGAAAAATGTATGTATACACCCCCAAAGTGCATATGCAGGGGGTGGGTAATCAAACCCAGTTGAAAATCCACCAAAATTATTTTACTATATCCCAATAATACCAAAAACAGTTTATCTCACAATATTATAAATAGGTAAGAAGGATATCAAAAATAGATAAATCAATTTTCATAATATTAAATAAAGTAAAAGAAAGGATTTATAAAAATCTGTATAACCAAAGATGATTTTTACTTTATGTATAAGAGGTGATTAAAAAATTAAATTTAACATAACCCACTCATGTTTTAACAAAAAACACACACACACAAATGTGTGACCTGAACCTCCCTATACTAGTGAGTGGTGAGTCATCCTTTCCCCAAGTCATCACTTGGTGACCCAATTTTTGGGTGATACTTCAGAAAATGATATGACTCATGTTTAACATTTAATAGTGGTATTTATGAACAAGATATTTCCTAGGTTTCCCTATTACATGGTATTAATTATAACCATGATCAGTCCCACATGCAAATAAACTAACACATCCCAATTATGCCAAGAACACAAGTTAAAAACAATAATTATTTAAGAAAATAATTTAGTCGGATTGTTAAAAATGTTGTGGTTGATTCCTAAAGACCATATTTCAAGAACTAACTTGTAAGAGAAAATATAGTAGTGTTTCATTGAGGTAAAATCATTCAAAAGTAGAAGAGAGTTCTTTAAGAAACCCATGAGCCTTCACATTACAATAAAAGTATAAAGAGGGAAAATCACCAACCCCATAATGGGTGATAAAACCTTTGGATGTCATAATGAAATTTTCATAACAGGGCTTGAAGTATATTTCCTTCAATGGATCCAATAATGATATAATCAAAACACATAAAATATCACATATCTATCTATAACAGATCATATCTAACATTCTGTCTTAGAGTAGATGAGGAGGTCTATAGAGAAAGAGAGAAAATAGAGTCTTACCATTGATTTTTGAGATCCAATGAACTTAGATCCATCAAAATTGTCTTATGGATCAAAGGAAACCATCAATAATGTTTAAGAGATTATTAGAGTTCAAGATATTGAGAGGATAGGTAAACAATGGGGGATTCAGGATCAAAACCGAGTTAATATATAATTTTCATAACATAAATTACATGTGGAATGGTTAGTACACATAGTTTGGGAAACCATGAACCAACCATGTGCCTACCACGGAGCCCACTGATCACATGGTTCATTCACACTTTTTGAAAAACCATTCACCAACTGTGCTTTCCTATTTCTTTCCATTTCCATAGTTTCCCCTAGAACTCACCTGATTCGGACAAACCATGTTCTTAGTAATAAACTCCCAAAAACTCTCACACTAACTGAAAATTAATTTTTTTATTATCATAAGCCCCCTTTTAAGGGATGAGGGGGAAACAAACATGACTTCAAATACTTAAGACATCAAACCATTCCCCAACGGTCCAAAATCCAAAAAACCATATCAATCAACAAATGATGGCCCCTACCCAATATGAACAACATTAAGTCCAGTTTCCACATTTCTAGCATTGCTCGGTATTCTGTCCCATAATAATATGGGCTAGTACCGATGGCCCAAGCCATACCCTCTAAAACATCGAAATCTGAAATGCATAAGTCTAGTGAAAACTTGTAGCTATAAACCTTATCTGGAGTAGTCTCTGCAGATAATATGGAATTATAAACCCTTGACCCATAGGTCGAACAACATAACACACCAAAAAGGAATCACACAAAAAAATATAAGAATCACTATAAGGATCATAATCACCCAAACCAAGCATGAAATCAAGTATGAAAACCATCACCACCAGAAAATATTATCATTAGAAGAAACATCACCACAAAATAACTGAGCCAAAAACCATCACCAGCATTGCTCGATGAGATCATAGATCCACCCAAATCACACAGGTGATAAACAATTGCAACCTTGTACCACATCAGACCAGATCTCAACCACACACCGCACCACCATGGATAATCTGAGCCAACCAAAGGTCACAAGCCTTCGATGTCGTAGAAACCTGAAGATGGAAACAACCCACGACGCAACCAGAGAACCCATGAGACCCCGAAACAGGAACCCGCACCTCAAATATGCTGTAAAATCAAGATCCATTATAACACCAGTAAGAGGAGAATTCCCAAACTCATCAAGAACTTATAACAAAGTCTCAACTGACTACGGTGAGATAGCGGCGAAGGGGAAAACCTAGTGTCGCGGAAGATCCACAAAAATTCATACATGGTTCCATTAACTGTGATAAAACTTTGAACCCTTAAAAAACAACCAAAACACATTAAGACCAACTAGGAACTTCCCAATTTCTAACCTAAACAAACCAAGGATCAAGAAATTCTATCAAAACAATATATCCCCAAATTTTGGGTGTCACAAAAAGGGCCACATGACTCACTCCAAGTATAAGTCTCCCAAGAATATTATTTCTAAGAAGAGGATGATCCAAATGATAGTGAATGAAATAGACATATTACGATTTTCATGTGGCAAGTAGGGTTACTAGAAGAATAACTACACTAGTATGAATAAGAAAGGTTAAGTAATCAATTCATTTGTTATCGAGTGTAACATTTCTATATCTACCATTTTGGTATTAGATACAACTTGTGGTGTTCAAATTTTTATCCAAATTTATGAACCAAGTAGATTCATGAATTTTGTAAGAGGATAGTCCAATATTATAGAAACCAATGGAGAAATACTGGTTGTATTAATTATATGAGACTAACACCGCACATTTATAGTAGAAATGTTATTGGCTTTAAATAATTTTTATTGTGTGCCTAATGTTACCAAAAACATTATTTTTATATCCTTAATAGATATGTGTAGTTTTATTTTTATATTTGGAAATAAAATAAGTTAATTTTTAAAAGATAGAATATATTATTAAATGGAACATCTCAACAATTATCATTTTGTATTAGAATATAAAAACCAAGTGTTAGTAATTGATAATGAATAAATTTATCATGACTTGTATCACACCCATTTATAGAATCATCGACTTGTTCATGTAAATGAGAACCACTTGAAAAATATATATCAAGATAGTTATTTAGATTCTTTTAAAAAAATACTTGAAATATGTTATGATTGTTTATAGAAAAAAATAACCAAAAAAACTTTTTATGGAATGGGAGAAAGGTCCATGGGGCTTCTAGAATTGATCCACACTGATGTTTGTATACCTTTATGATTATAATCTAGAGGTGATATTTCTTATATCCATAATTTTACTAATAAATAAAGTCAATTTGGTTATGTATAATTAATGAGGTATAATGTAATGCCCCGACCCCAGTTACCCAGAGCTGTTACTTTATTTTAATACATTGGCACAATTACAAGGAATCAAGTCCCGAAGGACCAATCAGTTTACCAGTCTTGGAAAATAGATTACATACATTAACTTTAAAATACAATTTAAAACCTAAAACATAGCATAGATAGTTCTCTGATAATTACATTTTTTCCTTTATTATAACATTTCATATCAATCATAATACACTTCTTGGAATCCTGGGAAAGTAAAAAATAAGAAAGGGGTGAGCTCAGATGCTCAGTATGGGTAAATAATTTAGTGGAAGCTATAAAATTTTAAGGCAAGATGTGTAATAAAAACAAAAGCCTTTTAAACATAAACTTAAACATAATATGGTAAAAATAAATGAAACATTACCATATTAACATGCACATGGATATTCTACTAGTCTAATAATCACATGTAATAACTAATTTCACAATGAGGGAATGCCTAATACCGGACATCATTACCACATAGTCAAGGCCTCGTGCCAAGACTACAAATAAATTTTTTTTTGAGGCCTTGTTATAAGAAACTAGTTTTTCTCATGAGACCTAACGATGCATCGAGGAGCTATAGTGGGCTCCACCTGTCACTTACTAAGTCCACTGCATTCCTTATATGAATAGTTGAAACATAACAAAAACATTCGTATTAAAACTAGCATATGAAATGTCAATACATTAACCATAAACCATGAATGGTATAAAAATAGAACATCCACAGTCAAAAATATCATAACTCATTCAACACAATATGGAATATTTTTTTATAATAAATCAACCTCAATAAAAAATAATATCCAGTTAAGGATGTTGAGATAGTTGAAAATGATGAGTAAAAATTTTTGAGAGAAATATCCTTTTTGTAAAATCGTTTAAAAGTCAAACATTTATAAAGGAAGTAATTTAAAAGGGATTTTGGAACCAAAGTGTCCCATACCACTTTGAAACTTTTAAAAAGAATTATCATTTCAAAACATTCATGTCCATATAAATAAATCCTTCAAACCATTTTTAAAACATGGAAATTAATTAAAAAGATTTAGAAAGATAAATCTTTAAAACATTTAAAATTCTGATAATGATAAAGATTACCTTTCAAAAATCCTTAAAATATTCATTTATAAATCATTTTTTATGAAAAATGGACATAGATGATAAAAATTCCCCACTAAATACTTGCACATAAACAATCTCAGATAATAATGAGATTGATGAATTAACCCTTACCTTGCATTTCCTTTAGTCGAGGGTACGTTTAACCTCATGTGCGAAGATCGTAGTATTTTATTAAATTATACCAGAACCATATTAATATTTATGATATCATACATGATTCATTTATGACTTTATACTACCCATTTAATAATAATTTCCATGTTAAATTAAAATTTCGGGTCATAATCTCTTTCTTTATCGTACGTGTTTTAACTTGTTACTCTTGATTGTATCACTTAGATCAAGATTTAAATACTTCCAGAATATAAAACATGATTTATATATCATATATATTTAGAATATAAATATTTATTAAAGACATATATATATATATATGAAATGAAAAACACCGTTTATGGAGACGGTAGTCCGTACGTACACATAAACGTTGTTTCCGTTTTCATATCGTATTGAATGGAACTATGTGAATAAGATATATGTTAGTACATATATATATATATCTAGTTGCATTATTATTTTATATATTACATACTTATTAGTAATATATATTTATATAATTGTCGATGAATGGTGAACGTGGAAATGAATCTCATCGCGTCGTGGAGACGATAATCCGTACGTACGCACGAACAACAATATCATTTCCTTAAAGGTGTGGAATTGGATGGTATATTAATTTTATAGAGACATTATAATTTTATTTTTATTATTTATATACATATTACTCATCATTATATCCATCCAAATAACATAGTGTTGAATAACAAATTACACCACGTCGTGGAGATGGTAAGCCATACGTACGCACGCATGGTGACATTATCATTCATAAGATGGATATAATAATGAATATAGTTGATGCATATTTATAATAACATCAAAGTGTATATAAGATACTGGATTTATTATTTTATAATAAAAATAACAAATAAAGAAGAAGTGGAAGAAGAAAAGAACTTGAAAAAGGGTGGTGAAATTATTACCTCTTCTTCGGGTTCTTCCTTTTGATTTGATCAAAAGGGCTCCTTAAGTTGGCTTTATGACTAACAGAGGGCCTCTAGGATGAAGGTATGATTGTTGAGAGAGTATTTGGGCAGATTTTGGTGGATCCAAAAGGCATTGAAGGTGTGAATTATAGTGAAGGAGGAGTGCCCTTTTATAAGAGGGGTGAGAGGCACCTTAGGAAAAACTTAAAATATTATTTTATAATAAAATCATTTTTAGTTTATAATGTCTCCAAGATGTATTATTTAAAGTATAAGGTGGGTATGGGTCTAAAAACACTCAAAAATAGGTTTTAGACAAGTTTAGGTTACCATTTTAACCTTATCATTTATATTTAACTCTATGTTAAGTAATTTAACTTTTATCGTGTCTTCTTGTATTCTTACACTATATGGTTAATAAACTTACTATATACTTCCAATAGAACCCCAATTAGTTCATTAATATCATATATATTATTATATAAGTATTTTTGTCTAAACATAGATTTTTAATACCATTATATCAATTAATAATATAATATTTGTTTTAAAAACTATTTTATGTCAATTTTGACACTATTTGGTATTTGTTTTTTGTTAAAATAATAAATGCATGATTACTTCAAAAAAAATAAATTGAATCAATAATAACATGTCATATTCACCTATAAAATTCTTGGATATCATAAAAACATTGAAATTATATTTATTTTAATATTTTTAATACCATTTATTTTATTCTTTCATTAATAAGGTAATTACTGCATCATCATTGTGTCATTAATAAATTTAATTATTAATCTCTAAAAATTATAAATAAGATACAATTATGTAGGAAAGATTTTTATCTTTATAATTAATATTTATAGTCGAATTTATCTTATGTATAACCCTATATTAAAAATGGGTTAGTCATTAAACTTTGATTTTAACTCTTTTAACTCTTCTTTAAACAAAATAATAATAAATGTATTAATCTAATACAAGTGGACCTATAGGGTCATATCTTATTCCTACGGTTGTTTTAGGTAGAATTATACTTATCCAATATAATTAGGATATGTGTTAAGGTAATAATAATATCATTCTTACCCTTAATTACCCTATTTACTTTTAACCGTGGTAAATAAAAGTAAAAAAGTTACTATTCACCAAAAATTATTTTTATCTTATTGAACCACATTTTAATCCTTGATATTAATTGTGTCTTTCGGATTTTCTAAATCCAACTCACAGATTTGGTAAAATTAAGTTTTATGTAAATTTACAAATGCTCCAAGGAGGTGGGTAAAAGACGGTGAAAAGTTCAATAAAGTTTTTATATATCTAAAATTATTATAAGATGGATCCAATGAATTACATTGAACTTATATAGGTATTCTGTGTCTATTTTGTCCTAAAAAATTTAAATAAAATAAATAATTATTTAAATAAAAATTCGTTTTTAAACAATAACTCAGTGTTTTTTCACTATTCATCAAAAATTGAACATTTTTAGAGAAATATCAAAAATTCACCCTAGGATAATTTTGATATTACAAATCCAAAAATTAAGTCTATTTTACCAAATTAATAACATATAAGTTTCATTTATTAATTTAAAATTAATTTCCGTTGTCAAAACCAAAAGGCGTATTTTTAAGAAACAATATCTATCAAAAGATTGACACTTCCTTATGTCTAATATCATAGTGAAATTACATAAAATGACCAGAATTGGATTAAATTGTAAAAATATAATCTATTTATACTTCCAAACCATTAAAATTTAAAATTTAACACAATAAATTATTTTGATTAAAAAAGTTGTTTTCAGTTAAAATAGATTATTTTCACTATTCACCCAAATGTGAAAGTTATCAGAAAAACACCAAAAAATTATTGAAACTAAATTCTTACATCCCGATTCTAAAGAAAAATTTTATTTTGTCCAATTGAATATATAAAAGTTTCAAATATTGGATTTATAAAGGGTTCACCATTACAGGGCGGTAAAAGTGCATTTTTTAAAAAATACTTATTTTATCTGAAAAAATGAATTAGTTCTTACATTATGTCTAAGAAACTCATAATATGGATTCTAAAATTATAAGGATTATATATAGTTCAAAATTTATTTAATAATATTCATAATAGCTTTTGAACTGCTAGTTTGGTAAGTTTTTGTGTTCTTGAACTCGGTGTTGTGTGCAGTGAAAGTTATTGAATTATTTTGAAGAAATAACGTACTTTGAAATCTTGGGGTGTTACATTCTTCCCTCCTTCAATAAATTGCGTCCTCACAATTTGAAATTGTTCTTTGAAAATAAAAGGTTGAAAATAGAAAATACCTTTGTGGGAAATGAAAGGGTTACCACCAAATTATGATCTCGATTTGGAGAACATTGGTAGCAATTAGAGACATATAGTTGGAGGAAAATCATAAATATTTATAGGTAGTGATTGAGGTCACCAATAATAAACAAGTGTAAAATTGAGGGCCTTAAATTCATCAATCTATGATGATTTAAAATACCATCAGTTCAACAAAACATATGGTATTAGGATAACACATTTTTTGTTTTAAGATCCCTTCACTAAAGTATAATAATTAATTTCTTCATAGAATAAGAGAAGAATAAAAATATATACTTGAAAAGTAGAGTCACATCCTTTAACTAATTTCTACCAAAAACTCATCTTTCACTCTAAAAGATAATAGAACTTAAAAATAATATTCTATTTATCCTATTCATATAGGGTTAAAAAAATGAATTTATAATTCATCTACCAGATTTTTAAAAAAAAAATACTACATTATTAAATCTAGGACATCACGTGGTCCAATGGTAGGTGATACATCCTTGTCACCCTTCGGTTACAGGTTCAAGTCTCGCGGTCTTTCCAAACGTGACGGGTTGCCGCCCGACCTTCGGGTTGTCCTTTTGTGGCGATCCAAAAATAATCTCAAACTACAATTATCCAAAATACTTCTGTCCAAACTCACAGTCCAAAATTTATAAGGAAGGTAAACACAATGAAGATCATTTTTTCCGCTTAATAACATGTGAACACCTTCATCATGTATTCTTTTAAAACATTGCAACATCCTAAATTACCATAAAACCTTACTGATTACATTAATGCTCCCTTATTCCTTATATAATACTGGATATACTCCTTCTATCAAAAAAATGTTGTAAACTCCAACAATGATAGAATATAAAAATCATTAATCAGTTTCAAGGCAGTTAAGAATATCCAATATAATTTATCCAAATCAATCATGTATTGTTCCAAAATCACTACCTCGGTATTAGAACCATATTATGGTTTATCTTTCTCTCAACCATATATTTTCCAAAAATTTAACCTGCTATTGAATCAATTTTCTTGTTTCCACACAATCTCATGTCAATAAAATAGTACTACAGTACAATCCTTATATACTCCATAATTATTATAACCAGTACATTATTGATACAACACTCAAATGACATAATTCTTTAATAATAACATAAGAACTCTAATCATTCCTCCTCATCTGTGGTAGTATCATAACTTGATTATTATCCAATAGCATCATTTGGGGAAAACTCTGATGATTTGGACATTGGTTCGTGTAGTGTCCCAACTCCTTGGAGATGAATCATTGTACATTTGAAACTTTTTTCTTACCCTTGCAGTCACGTACATGGTGTCCTTTTTCTCCACACTTATAACAAACTCCCATTCCCTTCAGGCATGTTCCAGGGTGTTTCTTCCCACAGTTATCACATATGGGAAAATCATTTTTTCCCTCTTCCCTTTATCCATCTTTCTCTCTTCCATCATTTTATTCTCTTGCTTCATTTCAAAGCCATAAGACTCAGATAATTTTTTTTACTTATCTTATTAACACATGATACTATTTCTTCATATGTTGAGAATACATGAGAGACTATTTCCCTTCTAAATGTTGGATTAATACCATGAAAGATATGATCCTTCTTACTCTTTGAATCATACGTATTGATGGAGTTCACATTCCTTCTACTGGGCACCATTTCTATACAATGGCATAAAGTAGGTCAGTTTATGAATTACAATGAATAATTACAAACTTTTAAAATACCTAACATAAATTGAATGGTTTATGGATATAATAAATAATCAAAAAAATGTTTTCTTTGAGGAGATATATACTCATAAACCCTTCATAGTGGTTTGTAAAGAAAACGATAATTATCTTAAGTATATCCCTTGGGAGTGTCGTAACCAAGAGTTCATCAAGGCCTGTTGTCATGCACCAGTTCTCGTTCGAGTCTAGCTCAAAGCGGTGTTTTCGGGTTTTACCCCTAGGTACATATGTGCCAGAGCCGCCTCACCTGCTCATATCCAGACAGGGATGTATTTTCTCGGAAAACTAACAAAATCTCTACATTGCCAAAATTCTTGGAATTTATTCTATACTAATCCTCAAAGTCTATCTTAGGTCTATGTGCTTTAATGAGAGTTTATCTAAATCTAGCTTCCAAGGTTATTTCTAAACTTCATCTGATATAAACTGTAATGCCTCGACCCCAATTACCCAGAGCCAGTGCATTATTTTAATACATTGGCACAATTACAAGGAATCGAGTCACGAAGGACCGATCAGTTTAGCAGTCTTGGAAAATAGATTACATACATTAACTTTACATTACAATTTGAAACCTAAAACACATCATAGAAAGTTCTTTGAGAATTTCATTTTTTCCTTTATCTTAACCCTGCATATCAATCATAATACACTTCTTGGAATCCTGGGAAAATAAAACATAAGAAAGGAGTGAACTTAGATGCTCAGTAAGGGTAAATAATTTAGCGGAAGCTATAAAATTTTAAGGCAAGATGTGTAATAAAAACAAAATCCTTTTAAACATAAACTTGAACATAATATGGTAAACATAAATTAAACATTACCATATTAACATGCACATGGATATTCTACTAGTCAAATAATCACATGTAATAACTAATTTCACAATGAGGGAATGCTTAATACCGGACATCATTACCACATCATCAAGGCCTCGTGCCAAGACTACAAATAAAATTTTTGTCAAGGCCTTGTTCCAAGACACTATTTTGTCTCATGAGACCTACCGATGCATCAAGGAGCTATAGCGGGCTCCACCCATCACTTACTAAGTCCACTACTTTCCTCATATTAATAGTTTAAACATAACATAAACATTCATATTAAAACTAGCATACGAAATGTCAATACATTAACCATAAACCATGAATGGTATAAAAATAGAACATCCACATTCAAACATATCATAACTCATTCAATACAATATGGAATATTTTTTTATAATAAATCAACCTCAATCAAAAATAATATCCAGAAAAGGATGCTGACATAGTTGAAAATGATGAGTAAAACTTTTTGAGAGAAATATATTTTTTAAAGTCATTTAAAAGTCACACATTTA
The DNA here is from genome assembly GCA_963277665.1 of Viscum album. NCBI lineage: Eukaryota > Viridiplantae > Streptophyta > Magnoliopsida > Santalales > Viscaceae > Viscum > Viscum album. The sequence continues at coordinate 281,374,822 of OY728137.1, read as the reverse complement.
TAAAGGAAGTAATTTAAAAGATATTTTTGAATCAAAGTGTCCCATACCACTTTGAAACTTTTAAAAATAATTATCATTTCAAAACATTCATGTCCATATAAATAAATCCTTAAAATCATTTTGAAAACATGGACATTAATTAAAAAGATTTAGAAATATAAATATTTAAAAAATTTAAAATTATGATCTTGATAAAGAGTACCTTTCAAAAATCCTTAAAATATTAATTTTGAAAGCAATTTTATGAAAAATGGACCTATATGATAAAAATGTCCCAGTAAATACTTACACATAAACAATCCCGGATAATAATGAGATTGAGGAATTAACCCTTACCTTGCACTTTCCTTTAGTCTAGGGTACATTTAACTTCTTGTATGAAGATAATAGTATGTTATTAAATTATACCAGAACTATATTAATATTTATGATATCATACATTATTCATTTATGACTTTATACTACCCATTTAATAATAATTTCCATGTTAAATTAACATTTCGGGTAATAATCACAAACTTTATCGTACGTGTTTTAACTTGTTACTCTTGATTGTATCACTTAGATCAAGATTTAAATACTTCCAGAATATAAAACATGATTTATATATCATATATATTTATAATATAAATATATATAAAAGACATATATATATTAAATGAAAAATACCGTTTATGGAGACGGTAGTTCGTACGTATGCATAAACGTTGTTTCCGTTTTCATATCGTATTGAACGGAACTATGTGAATAAGATATATGTAAGTACATATATATATATATATATATATCCAGTATAATTATTATGTCATATATTACATACCTATTAGTAATATATATTTTTATAATCATCGATGATTGATGAACGTGGAAATGAATCTCATCACGTCGTGGAGACGGTAATCCGTACGTACGCACGAGCGACAATATCATTTCCTTAAATGTGTGGAATTGGATGGTATATTAATTTTACAGAGACATTATCATGTTATTTTAATTATTTATATACATATTACTCATCATTAAATCCATCCAAATAACATAGTGTTGAATAACAAATTACACCATCACGTGGAGACATTAAGCCGTATGTACGCACGCATGGTGACATTATCATTCATAACATGGATAGAATAATGAATATAGTTGTTCCATATTTATAATAAAATCACAGTATATATATGATACTGGATTTATTATTTTAGAATGGAAATAACAAAGAAAGAAGAAGTGGAAGAAGAAAAGAACTTGAAAGATGGTGGTGAAATTATTACCTCTTCTTTGGGTTCTTTCTTTTGATTTGATCAAAATGGCTCATTAAGTTGGATTTATGACTAAAGGAGGGCCTCTAAGATTAAGGGATAATAGTTGAGAGATTATTTGGGAAGATTTTGGCTGAGCCAAATGGCATTGAAGGTGTGAATTAGAGAGAAGGAGTAGTTCCCTTTTATAAGAGGGGTGAGGGGAACCTTAGGAAAAACTTAAAATATTATTTTATAATAAAATAATTTTCGGTTTATAATGGATAAAAAATGTATTATTTAAAGAATAAGGTGGGTATGGGTCTAAAAACACTCAACTAATAGGTTTTACAAAAGTTTAGGTTACCATTTTAACCTTATCATTTAGATTTAACTCTAAGTTAAATAATTTAACTTCTACCTTGTCTTCTTGTATTCTTATAATATATGGTTAATAAAATTACTATATACTGAAAATATAACCCCAATTGGTTCATTAATGTCATATATATTATCATATATGTCTTTTGGACGAACCATAGATTTTTAGAACCATTATATCAATTAATAATATAATATTTGTTTTAAAAACTATTTTATGTCAATTTTGACACTATTAGGTATTTGTTTTTTGTTAATATACTAAAATCATTATTACTTCAAAAAAAATACATTTAATCAATCCTAACATGTCATATTCACCTATAAAATTCGTTTATGTCATAAAAACTTTGAAATTATATTTATTTTAATATTTATAATACCATTTATTTGATTCTTTCATTAATAAGGTAATTACTGCATCATCATTGTGTCATTAATGAATTTAATTATTTAATATCTAAAAATTATAAATAAAATTCCATTATGTAGGAAATCGTTTTATCTTTATATTGAATATTTATAGTCTAATTTATCTTATTTATAACCCTATATTAAAAATGGTTTAGTCATTAAACTTTGACTTTAACTCTTTTAACTCTTCTTTAAACAAAATAATAATAAATTTCTTAATCTAATCCAAGTGGACCTAAAGGGTCATATTTTATTCCTCAGGTTGTTTTTAGTCTAATTACACTTATCCAATATAATTGGGACATGTTTTATGGTAATAATAATATCATTCTTACCATTAATTACCCTATTTACTTTTAACCATGGTAAATAAAAGTAAAAGGTTACTATTCACCAAAAATTATTTTTATCTTATTGAACCACATTTTACTACTTTATATTAACCGTGTCTCTTGGATTTTCAAAATTCAACTCACAGAAGCAGTAAAATTAAGTTTTATATAAATTTGCAAATGCTCCTAGGAGGTGGGTAAAAAGACGGTGAAAAGATCAATAAAATTTTTATATATCTAAAATTATTATAAACCGACACAAATGAATTACATTGAACTTATATAGGTATTATGTGTCTATTTTGACCTAAAATAAATTTAAATAAATTAAATAATTATTTAAATAAGAATTCGTTTTTAAACTATAACTCAGTGTTTTTTCACTATTCATCAAAAATTGAACGTTTTCAGAAAAATACCAAAAATTCACCCTAGGATAATTTTATATTATGAATCTAAAAATGAAGTCTATTTTACCAAATTCATAACATATAAGTTTCATTTATTAATTTAAAATTAATTTCCATTGTCAAAACCAAAAGGTGTATTTTTAAGAAACAATATCTATGAAAAGATTGACTCTTCTTTATGTCTAATATCAAAGTGAAATTACTTAAAATGGCCAGCATTGGATTAAATGGTAAAAATATAATCTATTTATACTTCCAAACCATTAAAATTTAAAATTTAACACTATAAATTATTTTGATTAAAAAAATTTCTTTCAATTAAAATATAGTATTTTTCACTATTCACCCAGATGTGAAAGTTATCAGAAAACACCAAAAATTTATTAAAACTAAATTCTTATGTCCTGATTCTAAAGAAGTTTATTTTGTCAAATTGAATTTATAAAAGTTTCAAATATTTTATTTAAAAGGGGTTCACCGTTAAAAGGTGGTAAAAGTGCATTTTTTGAAAAATACTTCTTTTATCTGAAAAAATGAATTAGTTCTTACATTATGTCAAAGAAACTCATAATGTGGATTCTAAAATTATAAGGGTTATATATATCTCAAAATTTAGTTAATACTATTCATAATAGCTTTTGAACAGCTAGTTTGGTAAGTTGTGGTGCACTTGAACTCGGTGTTCCGTGTAGTGCAAGTTATTGAATTATTTTGAAGAAATATTGTACTTTGAAATCATGGGGTGTTACATATAATTTAGAATACATTGAAAAAATTGAGAAGAATTTAAATAATGAATTGCAAATACATCTTCGTTAGAATATAACAAAGATTATTTTTAATAAAGGTAGAGATTATCTTAACCATGTTTTCGTAAAACATCTATGAGTGTTTGGGATTCTATCCTAACTCACTAATCCTTATACACCAGAGTGTAATGGTATTAGTAAAAGGAGGAATTGTTCCTTGTATGACTCAGTGAGGTTAATGATAAGTCACACAGATCTTTAATTTTCTTTTTGGGGATATAAATTACAAACTGAGGCTTACACACTAAACTAGGTGAAAACTAAAACAAAAAAAATGGAATACCATACCACTTAATTTGGGTAAATAAATCCATGTTTTGAAATCATCATTTATGGGGAATTAATGAATTTTTTAAGGCATCTTGGGGTAACAAACTAGAACCCTAGATCAAAAAGTGTATCTTTATAGGATATCCTAAGGAAACATAGGGATATTACCTATAAATACCCTAAGATAATAGGGTAATATTGGTAATAAAGGGAATATTAATTTAATTGGATCACATCTACAAAATTGATAGTGGGATAAAGAATTTCTTTAATTAAGTTGATGCAATAGATACATAAGAGTTGACAGAAGAAAAAAATAACCAATTCTTGTGGAAGAGGTTGTTCTAAAGACACCAATATTTTATAGGAGAACCAAAGGGGTTAAATTAATAGGTAGATGTGTTTATTTTTTCATCAAGGATAGTGACTCGTTAATGTTTGAAAATAATGATAATATTTCCTATAAGGAAGAAGTATGAATCTCAGAATCTACAAGATGGAATGAAAACAGGAATTCCCAAATTTATTTTATGTATCAAACCAAGTATGGTTTTTGGTTGATCTTCTTGTATATGTAAATCTCATTTGGTAAAAATGGGTAATCAATAAGAAACATGAAAAAAAAAATTAAACTTCATACCTATAAGGCATGTTTACTATCTAAAGGTTTTAAACAATATCAAGGCATATACTATGATAAAACCTTTTCTCCATATTTTATACATAAATACATTAATATATTACTTCCCATAGAATCTTACCATGACTATGATATTTGGTATATGGATATCAATAGATATTTCCATAATTTAAACCTTATGTAAGATGTATATATGACACAATAAAAATGGTTTGTGAGTCCACAAAATTCAAACAAGGTATACAATTTATAGAGATCCATTTATGGGTTGAGGAAATCATCTGGTTCATGGAATATTCGGTTCGAAAAAACCATAATAGAATTTGGTTTCATAAATAATGAATTTGATCTCTTTTTCAATAATAGGTAAAGTGGGAGTACAATCATATTCTTAAAAGTATATGTTGTTGACATATTACTTATTATAAATCAGATAAAAGTCTTATAACCAGTTAAGATATAGATAAATATTCATTTATCCATGAAGACTTAGGTGAAGTAGCCAACATTATCAGGATCAAGATCATTCATGATATATCAAAGAGGCTACTTAAACTAATTCAAGATGCATATATTAACTAGTTACCAAATATATTCATTATGGAATAATCTAAGAGAGGATTGGTTCTAGCGTCACATGGTATATATCTCTATAAGAAAATGTGTCCTCAAAAAAATTAGAGGTGAGAGAGTGTGTGACAAAGAGAGGTTGGGTAGGATAAATTATTCATCAGTGATAGGTTCCACCATGTATATAATTTTATATACAAGGTTTTATATTTGCAATACATTGAACATGGTAGGAAGATATCAAGAAGATCCTGAAGGATAATATTTTTCTATTGTTTAGGATATCCTTATGAATCTAATTCATACTAAGGATATATATTTAGTTTATGGAGGAGATATAGATATAGTCCTCATGGGATATATAGATGATGATTTCTAGATAGATCAGAACAATATAAAGTCATGGTTAAGATATATAATTAGTCTCAATAGAGGATCTACAATCTAAGATAGATCAAAGTAACCATTTGTTGACAATTCAACTATGTAGTATGATTATATTGCATCTTTTTTAGATCAATAAGTAGTTTGAATATGAAACTTTATCAGATATAATTATTTATTTCATATTAGTAAATTTCATATCATAATGTATTATGATAATAATACAGTAGTGGATCTCACAAAGGATCCAAGGTCACATAAATGATTAAATAATGTGCATCAGAAGTGTAACCTATTGAGGGAGTTCTCTCAATGGGGTGTGGTTATATTATTAAAATTATCCATGGAGGAGAACATGGTGAACCCCTTGAATAAGACCTTATCTCGGTGGAAGTAAGAACATCATGTGAGAGTTAGAAGACCAAGGTTTGTTTTTAAAGGTCCCCAGAACACCCTGAGAGGGTAGGGGTGAATCAAGGTGTAAACTTTTTCTTCTAAAGTGATGGATCTTGTTCCCATGTTGGTAGGAACCTGTTAAAATTGTCTGATGGGAAAGTGTATAAAAAACAATCACATTCAAATAGATAACACAACAATTTTACTTGGATCACCACTAAGGTCTAATCTAAGGAGCATACACTAATAGTGTTTCGATCATACCTAAATCCACTAATATTCATTTCTTGTGGAATAAATAATCTTTTACAATATTTTATGGATATATCAATATGTCCCTCATAACACTTCTATTGACTCCCCCAATACCAATTTCTTGGGTGATGTCTTACTCAGTTTATTGACTTGAAGGTCGCTTCAATGGATTGGCATTAAAGTATTTGTCCCTATCTAGCATGAGACTCTACATGCACTGTTGACCTCAGTTGATGCACTCTGAAAGAACTATTCATTGAAAACCAAATGATCAAAACTATATTTCTCGAAGATCATTCATAAATCTCAACCCTTCATGAAGAACCCCTGCCTTAACAGAAAAACTCCTTCATGAAGCACCCTTGCCTTCATGGAACGAACTTCTTCTTGAAGCTCATTGAGTCAATACGGAATACCCCATCATCTCGAAGTAATATTTTCAAAAAATCATTTTCATTGATCAAGACTTATCAAGTCTTTTCATGATGATCAATCTCAAATAGAAATCCAGATTCATGAAGCTCCCTTAGCTTCATGAAATCACATCATTTCCATATTTCCTTAAAAAACACATTGAAAATGAAGAGGGGTAGCCTTATATTTATATGATTGGCCATTCACATTGTTCCACCGCATCTTAATTGATTTTAAAGATATTTCAAATACTAACTTCACGTAGATCCTCCATTCACGATGCTCCATTGTGATTTGACATTTTCATGAATCTTTCCATCAAACCATTGTGTTGTGATACTCCAATTCTCATAATCACAGAGATCACCATCACTATTCATGATGATCCAATTATTTGTCATTTCTGTTTCTCTTCATGTTCATATAGGTCACTTTTATATTTCCTAGAACCTTTGGAAAAAACCATTCACGAAGCCCATCTTTACAAAAATCACACCTTTTTCATATTTTCATAAGGCCTTCAAGGAAATACACTTTTTACAATGAAATCTAACTTCCAAATGTTGTACCCAAAAATTTGGAAAACACTGGAAAGTGAAGCCACCTTAAATACTTTCATTAGCTTCAACAATAAGATCCTTACCCTAAAAACTCCCTGATCATCCATGTGAGGATTTTCATCAAACACAAACCATATTCCATTTCCGGTAAAGAACAGCCTTGGTTCCAATTGTTATTAGCTAGCTCTAGTGAAAATTGGAGTTTATTAGAGTTCATTCTCTATAAAAAATACTCTTTACATTATAATTACATGAATATTCATGGTTTTTAACATTTATAAAATTATTATCAAATCTTTATCATTATTCTTTGTGACATTGAATGTTATAATTTCATAATGGTATTTTTTCCACTGAAATGTCATAGTAGTTCTCCAATATAATGAGAACCTTGAAATGTTATAAATATATTCATAAATACATGTTCTATTTCTGAATTAAATCATATAATGGGGTATAAATGATATATTTCATCAGGTGTAGGGGTCTCATAATACACTAATACTTCTTCTCTTGAGGTTTTCTCTTGGTAATCTCTAAGAAACAAGATTATGAGAACAAACCAGTTAGTAGAAAATCAAAGTATTCTATATGTCATTGGATGTTCTAATCTATGGATCTATGTATTAGTCCTTATACTTGATATTTTTATGAATTCATATTTCAATTCATATAAATTGATGTATTTTCATAAATCATGGTAACATATGTTCATGGAAAATTTGGTTATATTGGGTGTATCACGGGTGATATAGAATTAATGAATAATTAAACAAAATATTTTTCCCTTCTGAGTTTTAAAGAAGTAGATATCTTAGGTAATTTAATTATAATGGTATTTCTTTATTAGGTCCATGTCCAAGGTGGTTTTTTCGGAAAGTTTATTTCTAGAAAGTCAAAGAATGATATTTGAGCATTTACATTGATGAAACATGTGATGCAACCACCTTGATGAGGTATCAAGACAAAGGGATTGTATTACATGGTGAACATTCATATAAGTTTGTATTTTTTTATATTAATACATTTATCTAAGGATTAATTAATGTGTTACTAGACATTGATCTTGGACTTTAGGTAAGTTCAGACTTATTTCACTAAGAAAGGGACCTAGAGGGTCTCACACTATGTATACCCAGTTGATCAGTTAAATCCTATATGAATTTAATAATAGAATTGAATATTAATCTCTAGTTTTGAGAAATAATATTTATTCAAATTATGTAGATCATGTATATTCATTCACTATATATTAGAGAGAATAAATATGTGATTTGAATATTTAATAAATATTTATTCACAAGTTTGGTGAATATAATATTTATTTATTTATAAAATAATAATACAGTGATATTTATTTATTTAAATGAATAGTCATTATTCCTAGCTTGATAACTACCTAGGAGGATTTACAAACTGATTTAAGGGTCTTCTAGAAAAGATATATTAAATAAAATTTAAATATTTATTTATTTATTTATTTCAGTGATGATATTTATTTTATCTTTTGGTGTTTTGAATGTTAAATAAATATTATTATTATTATTAAACATGGGGTTATTTAAGAATTAATTAATATTTCAAGGTACTATGTGCAATTAACAATGGGCGCACAAGTTTTAAGGTATTAAAAAGATTATTATTTATTTTCTAGTGCAGCACAATAGCTGACTATGGTTGTCTCACTTAAAGATCCTTGAAGTTTATAAAATTATAATTCTAATTCATTTTTTATATTTTTTTGTGAATTTATTTATTTCATGATAAGAAATAAATTTTTGGGTTTGGACACTCTGGATGAAGTTAAAAATATAAAATTCTGATGAAATATAGACAAAATGAAGTTAGGAATAAAGGTTATAGTCCTTAGGGTTTAGTTACACAGGTTCCTTCATTATTCATTTGTTGTTGTTTGAATTCAATTTGATGATTCATTTATGAAATATCATTAATGAAATAATATTCTTTAATTTATTGATTTTGAAATTTAACATTCCTAGTAAATCTATTTAGCACACCAAATCCCACCTTTCCAATAACCTCGTAAAATAAACACCTCAACTGAGAATGTAATACCTCACCAGATCCAGCCCCACCGTATATCATTTCATCCCTTTAGGCGCACTCAACTTCATCATATGAATACTTTACCTAAGATAAGTGATTTAAAGATTGTAAATTTAATAATATAAGTAATTTTTAATTTTTTTTTTCAAGGAGAATGATTATCTCACCCATACACTTCCCTCTCAATCACCACAAGTTAAATTAAAATATTTATGAATTTAAATTTTTAGAATTTTGAAATTCCATGAAATATACCCCAAGCCCAAGCCTCGAGTTAGCCTCTTACCATCATAAGCATAATATATCACCACAAAAATAGGTAATAGAGAAAGATATTGAGATATGTAAGGATAAAGAAAAAAAACATTAAATAAAAATATGATTATTATAGTACATTAAAAGAGAAATTAATATTAAAAAAGATAAGAAAACTTAAAAAGCTTCAACCCTTATTCATCATCAAAGCAGTCGTTTCCTTATATTTTCTAATAATTTTTCCATCCCCCTTTTCCATCTATTTATATTCATCAATCCACCCCAAGGTTCTATAAATTTCTTCATTAATGGTTCTTTAGTCATCTTTGTTATAGTGGGGATTAAAAAGGGTTATTTAACTTTAATTTTATCAAGACTTCATTTCTAGGTCCCATCAAACTGTTTCATGAAATTAAAAGTTATTTCACGCCATGAATTATTTGAGGATGAGCACCTGGTGAATATCATCATGACCTATTTCATATTCTAATGGTGTCAAAGGAGTGTTACCATGTGACATATATGTGTCATGATGTGACATGTTGTATTCTTCTCTAAAGTGATTTTTTATCATGTTGTCTATTCACCTCATGAATTGTTCAATGTTTATATTGTTAATTCTCTATTCATAATGAAAATATGTTTTTTCCATCATTTTCACTTTATTTTCACTTGATTCTTCAATTTTTAGCTTTGGGGTTGGTCCATGACCAACCCTTTGTTACCAGTTATCATTTGCATAAAGAAATCATCTCCTTGTATCCTATTTTCTATCAAACATTATATCCTACCATGTAATACTAAAAAAATTAAATATTTTCAACATTAATCAATTAAAGTGTAAATACGTATTTAATATTAAAATAATCATATAAAATAATTTTCTATCATCAATACTTAACCTAGCTATAAATACATGGTTATACCATTTCTAGGGAAAGTTTTGCCTGATGAATTATCTCTAGAAAATTCTCTCAACCCTAGAGAGAAAACTCTCAGTAATAGAGAGTGAGAATATTCCACCTCCATCTCAAGTATTCAAGAGAATAGGAATAATCCTTCACTTATCAAAGGGATTATTATTGTGATCAATAGTGAATGAAGAAAGTTTCAGATTCATCTCTGTTATTTCCACGATACTTATATTATGATGTTTTGAGGTTAGTGGTGTATTTTTTGATCACCTCTAGGGGGATTGTACCCTTAAATCATTCATCTCAATGACAGTATGAAAAGAAAAATTCAACTAATTCATTAATAAAGAATTAATTTCAAGATAGGTAATTATTTATCTAAATTAATTAATTATAAATTATATGTGAATGATCTGACCATTGATTCTTATAGGGTCACTTTATTCAAGTTTTGAAGATTTATCTGAATAATTTAATGAAAATCCATTATTTTCACAAACTAGGTCGTGTTTCCATCCAACCCGACGCCCAAACCGGTCCATGGTAAGGCCTGAGGGGCATTCCATATCCCCACAGACTGGAACAAGTGCCCATGTATCAAAACAATGCAACAAAATGATTTACCCTGAACAATAAACATAAAACAAATAACTTATTTAATGGAAAGAAACTGAATTTATAAAACCAAACAAGTCCTTAAACTAGTATCAAGTTTAGGGTTTACAAAAAAACTAAAAAAACAAATGGAACTAAAATAAAGAAAGAAAACCAAAACATTAACACAAACCTCCAAGCAACTTGAGGTGCATCATCATTAAGCTACCAACACCAACCTGCAAGGGAAGACCAACAACAACCCAAATCCTCATCACTAAGAATAATGCCTCAACCTGAAGTACACAAAGAACAAGGTATGCATATACCCAAATGTGTATATAGGGTGTGATCTAAGAGCCTATAAGGATACCACCTAATAAAAATATTTAATTACACAACAATAGAGAGATAATTTAATATGTCCATTGAAAATCATACTTTCAAAAAACTTATAAGGAAAACATTTACAAGCGAAAAGTTAATGAGGAACCCTTAAAGAAAAACTATTTCACAAACACTACTCTAAAGTGAGAGAGGATGATTTATAAACAACACACATGCAAAAAAGTGGTTCTTCATATACCGATTGAAGGAACAACTTCATAAATAGTAGAGAACCATGGGTAAATCCCTTAAGTTAGATAACACACGTGGGATTTTAGAGACATCGTACCTTGGTGTAAACGTGGCATAGGAACTAAAATGGTCTACATTATCATGCACGAGCCACTAGTATGGAAACACATCCATAACCTAGTGATCTCAAAACATCACAAAAGTTTAGTTAGTGTTGTAATGTCAATCCTACTAGACGAAACCGAGATGAACCACTTACGTATCATTTATCATGATAGTCATAATCTTCCCACCTAGGTACCTAGGGTTTTCCCCTTATTCTAATTCAAGTGTCACATTCACATAACACATCACTTTTACATTTCACAAGTCAAAAAAATAATTATACACACAAAAGCTACCACTTACGTACCCAAGTATCCTTTTTGAAATCAAAAACACACCAAAGAACCTTTCAAAATATTCATCACACCTCTTATGTAATTTAAATGTTCATTTTAAAAGTGTCCAATATATTTTCCGAAGGCACTGCAAAGATTTACACTAGAAGACATACCCAAATCATCTTTTTCGACCAAACAAACACAAAAAAAAATTCACATCAGAATTCACACCATATTCATGACTTGTTAAATTATTTAAACAATAAATAAAACATTTATAAGTATCATAATTAGGGATTTCACATGAAAAACGCCTAATTTTCACATAAAAATGCCACTTTAAAATTTAACACATATTTAACCCAATGAAACACCACATCCACACATAAAATTTAATTAAATAAATCCAACTAAATCGTTTATAAAATAGTTCATATTAGCACCTAAGAGTTTACACCAAAAACTCACTTTATCTCATGTAAAAACGCCATTTAAAACTAAATGCACCACACAACCATACCACAACATGTTTTTTGTTTTTCAAACTATTTAAAATTTAAATTTAAAAGTGCGCAATAAGTTCAACATTCCAAAACAATACATTTTTCTTCTTCAACTCACATTTTTAATACACTTTCACCTTTATCACATTAGAAAACATTTCTTACTTTTAAAAAAAATCTTAAAACTCCTTTCAAGTAACACTACAATACAACACACCCAACCCACAACCATTTATTTTTAAGAAAAATTCATTTCTAACACAACATGAATTAAAGTTAATAATAAAAATAATAATACTTAATAAAGTGTTAATAATATTTTTTTTTGAAATAGTATAAAAAAGAACAAGATTAATAAAATTCTATTAGTCGAAGCGATGATATTTTTATTATTGTAGTTAAAATGTTTTCTTCATATTAATTCAAATCACTAGCCACACTTCATTTCATTCTAGTTATTTATTTTTAAGTGTCGGGTATCGTCACGGTTACCCTGCACGGCCCATCAAAATTCTAATAGTAAAGATGATAAAAATTATTTCACTCTTAATAATAATATTATTATTATTAACAATGTTCTTAATAATTATAATAATATTAATATCACTTTTAATAATAGCAATAATATTCCTCATTTTATTATTCTTTTTAAATTTTAAATTTATTTTGAAAACTGGGTAGGCCGCACGGTCATCAAACTGTGCCCTTCTCATGCAACAGGTGATGCTAAATCCAAAACTCGCATTTTTTCTCAACAAAACTCAAAAATTTAAATCGGGATTCAACCCAAACCCCAATAAAAAATTACCATCCCATAAAATACTAAAATAAAATAATTTCAAAACAAATAGGGTATGGTAATTCTCCCCACTATAAAGCTTTCTGTACTTGGAAATCCACAACTAATGCTAATCCTTAAAAGCAGAACTGATACCCCCTTTAAGGTTCTAAGAGGATCCCAACAAAAAAATTGGAAATAGGAAACACAACATGCTCAAAGAAAGTGACTTAAATTAAAACCTCAAGAAACTTGTAAAAATCCTCTCTGCTAAGTGTCATCCTCCCCCAAAAGATAATACACCTCTAGTTGATAATCAAATAATAGGAACTCTTACAATGCACCATTTCAAAATCCCGAGACAAAACGCCTTAAACATATTCAAAGACGCTCATGCACTTTATGAGAAACAAGCGATGAATTCCAAAGTGGCTACCACACCCTTTCTTCATGACATCGTTAGGCAGATTTCGACCCCAATGTTTTACTTGAGAGAGGGGATTGGGGTTAGATAGCTCTGAAAAAGACCACTTATCACCCCACCGACACCAAAAATATAATTAAAATACTGATGTGGGGTGACCCAAGTGGACTCCCCTCCATAAGAAACAACTTAACCCCCGAGACAGAACTGGGACACCAACATGGGGAGGCCCAAATAGAGTCCTCGCCATAAGGAATAGACTGACAGTATTTCATTTTAGTGGGACTTTTAGCGAGACCCATGGTGGGTCTCCCTACCATTATAACTAACAATCTTAACAGACTAACATGCACTGATACAAAAACCCCACAAAGACCCAATACCCACTATAAAGGGACTGATTAAAGGAACTCTAAATAAAATAAAAACCTTTACATAGTCCACCACTTCTATGGGTAATCACCATTTTTGGAAGATCCCAAATCAAAACCTAAAATCAAAACAGACTTACAAGGTTGTTCATAAATGGATAGCCACATAGAGATTCACACCCCCAAGGGTATCAGCACTAAGGTTCAAGGAAACAAGACAATTATGCCTCTTGGTAACCAAGGAATAACGCTTCTACCCACACGGGTCACAACATGGTGATGAAGTCTCCTTATCTCTTTTCACTAAGTGAAGCCACTAAAATAGAGTTTCCACACCGATCTCAAACTGTCTCCTCCACCCACATAAATGAAAAAATTTAAACCAAGATCTTTTACACCCCTAGGGGTTTCTGAATACGTGTCATCATCACTCTGGGAACTGTGGTTGGAGCTTTGATGGTTGAAGCATCTCTTGCCTCACAGTCAGGTGCTAAAAACCCCCTAAATAAACTTATTATTCTAGTTCCATGAGAAAACATGACACAATTTGAACGTACCACCAATATAGGGTCCTAGAAGATGAATAATCATTGCTCTAATGACTCTGAACAAGAATAAATAGAAGAAATAACACACCGAATATAGCTTCACTCAGAACAAATAATTCAGAAATTATCAGAAGAGAAACACACTTTCATTTAAGAAGAAGTCTTTGAAAGGTTCTACAACATCAACATTTTCTCTTAAAAGAGAACACAACATAGAAAGACACAACCGAGCATAACCCTTGTAACTATATAATACATTACAAAGAGTGTAACCTTGAACCAAGTCCCAAATAGCACATGATTCATGTATATGATCGCAACAATCCCTTGTGACCAAACTTGCCACACTGGTGGTGTAACACCCCAAGATTTCATAGTGTGTTATTTCTTCAAAATAATTAAATAACTTGCACTACACACAACACCGAATTCAATCACACCATGACTTACCAAAAAAATCCATTCAAAAGAGGTTATTAATAGTATTAACTAAATTTTAAACTTTATATAATCCTTATAATTTTAGAATCCATATTATGAGTTTCTTAGACATAATGCAAGAACAGATTCATTTTTAGTATTGCACTTTTATCAACTTTTAATAGTGAAACATTTTTAAATACAATATTTTAAACTTTTTGACTAAATGGGGAAATCAAAAAAATCTAAAATGAAACATCCCAAGCTTCCACGGTACGCTTTCCTTTGAATAATACAGTAGTGTGTGTTGTATGCAACTTCGAGTTCTAACACACCACAACCAATCAAACTAGCCGTTATGAATAGTAATACCTACCTTTTAAAATTTTAGAAATTTTATCTCTCAAAATGGACTTCATTTTTGGATTCGGAGTATCGAATTTAGCCTAAGGTAAAATTTTGGTACTTTTCGGATAACTTTAATATTTTGATGAATAGTGAAAATTACGAAATTTTAATTAAAAACAATTTTTTTTAATCAAAATAATTAATAGTGATAAATTATGAATTTGAGTGGTTTTAAATTATATTTAGAGTATATTTTTACCATTTAATATAATGTTGGTCATTTGACATAATTTTACAATTAAGCCGAACATAAACAAGTGTCAATCTTTTGATAGTTATTATCTCTTAAAAACACGCTTTTTGTTTTGACAGCGGGAATTAATTTTAAATTAATTTCTGCCACTTCTGTGTTTTGAATTTAGAAAAATGTATTCCATATTTGGAATCAGGATTTTCAAATTTTTTAAATAGGTAACTTTTATTTTTATACATTTTGAATAATTACTGCGGTAAATATTTTATTTACCATGGTTAAGGGTAAATCCAGTAAATAAGGGCTAAAAAATAATATTATAATAATAATAAATTACCCTAAAACGTGTCCTAGCCTTATTGGTTGATACATGTTCGACAATAGGAATCTTTGGGTCGATTTTGGGACCCCATGGTGCCACTTGTAGGTGATAGGGACACTTTATTTTAATTAAGTTAAAATGAATAAAAAAATGACACAAGCATATATCTTTTAGAAAACCAATTTTTAAATAGGGTTTTATATGTTGGATTTTAGATTATAAATATTCATTAGAAAGATAAAAAGATTTACTACATAATTATATTTTATTTATAATTTTTAGACATTAAATAATTTAATTTATTTATGACACAATGATGATGAATTAATTACTATAATAGTGAAAAATTAAAATAATTGATATTATAAATACCCAAATAAATAAAATATGAAACTTTAAATGAATTAAACTAATTTTCTAGGATAATATGATATATTAGGAATGATTTAATTTACTTTTTTCGAAGTAATCAATCTATTATGAGTTTCACGAAAATCAACTATTGAATAGTGTCAAAATTGACATAAAAGAGTTCTTAAAATAAATATTATATTATTAATTGATATTAAATTTCTGAAAATATAAGGTTCGGCCAAGAGAATTATATCATGATAGGTTCATCATTAATGGACCACTTGGGGGTCTCTTGGATGTATATAGTAAGTTTATTAACCATATTATATAAAAATACAAAGAGACATTGTAAAAGTGAAGCTAATTAACTTAGAGTTAATACTTAAAGATAAGGTTAATATAAGTACCCAAACCTGTCTAAATTCTATTGGTTGAGTTGTTTTCGACCCATACCTACCTTAACCTTTGAATAGTCAACTTTTTAGCCATTGTAAACCGATTATGAATTTATTATAAACTAATATCTCTAGCTTTTCCAAAGGTGCCCCTCACCCCTCTTATAAAAGGGCACTCCTCCTTCTCATTTCTGCACACCTTCAAAGCCTTTTGGTTCGGCCAAACTCTGCCCAAATACTCTCCCAACTTCCCTCACTACAACATAGAGGCCCTAGTTTGATCATAAAGCCAACCTAAGGAGCCCTTTTGATCAAATCAAAAGGAAGAACCCGAATAAGAGGTAATGATTTCACCACCCTTTTCCAAGTTCCTTTCTTCTTCCACTTCTTCTTTCTTTGTTCTTACCATTCTAAAATAATAACTCCAGTATCTCAAATATACTGTGATGTTATTATAAATATGGTACAACCATATTCAGTATTCTATCCACCCTTTGAATAACATGTCACCATACGTGCGTACGTACGGCTTACCGTCTCCACGTCGTGGTGTAATTGTTATTCAATATATTATTATTTGGATGGGTATAATAATGATGTGTAACTCATGTAAATAATAAATATAACATGTTAATGATTCTGTATATATGATATACCATCCATTTATATATTATTTTAATATCAAAAGAATTATATTGTCGCTCGTGCGTACGTACGGACTACCGTCTCCACGAACGCGATAAGATTCATTTTCCATCGTATCCATTCAAGTATAATTATCATTTGACGATTTAAAAATGATGTTTAAGGACTTGATATCATTCTGGATATGAATAATATACAACCTATCCATTACAAACATGTCTTACGTAACAAAACATATAAAAGAAAACAAGTAAGTTAACACCCGAAACAATGATAATACTAAGATATTATTATCAAATCAATATTAAAAGATCATATATGATATCATATTAATATATATTATTCTTGTATAATTTAATAACAATTATTTCACCATTATACAGGAGGTTAACCTACCCCAACCAAGGAAAAGTGCAAGGTAAGGGGTTTTCATCTCACTCCTTATTCCCGTGAGATTCATGCCATATTGCCACCATTACCTTTTGTGTGGTGTATGTACTTCCCATAATTATATTCTTTGTGTAATACACTTTAATTTATGTGTATTTACATATTCATTGTATGATACCACTTTCATGGGTTGTATGTTTCGTAAGTTACCAAATTGGTAAGGGTTTATTTCACAATCTCTTCATTATCCGAGGTTTTTTATACATAATTATCTACTGGGATCTCTTTATCATCGACATCCATGTTCCTTAAAAATGTATTTAAAAACATTTTTACTATTTACTAGACAATGGGTTAAAGTCATTTATACCCTTATGTGTTTCTAAAGGAATCTTTTCATCGTTTTCCAAACAAGGCACTTTTAACCTTTTCGACAAATTTAATGTAAGAATGTTTTTTTTAACTTATACGGTGGGTGCGGCTATTTACCACAGTTATAAAATTGTCAAAGATTCCCTTACAAGCTTATAAGAATATTTTCAAATTGAATGTATTATTTTATAATTATGTTACTTTTAAAATGATTTAAAAAAAGAGATATTTCTCTAAAATAGTTTTGATTTCATCTATGTCAACATCCTTTGATGGATTTTAAGCTTATTTGAAGTTGATTTATTATGATACAAAACATCCATATTTTATTGAAGGTTTTGTGATATTTTTGACTGTGGATAATCTATTCTTATGTCACTCGTGGTTTTTTTTAAAATATTGAGATTTCATAAGTTATTTTTAATTTGAATGTTTATGTTATATTTCAACCTTTCATTCAGATGAATGTGTTAGAAAAGTATGTTCCAGGTTGGGGACCGGTAAAAGTAAGCCCTTCGGTTTGGTCTCCGGTTATTAGAGGAACTCCGGTTTGGTCTCCGGTTATTAGAGGAACTCTGGGTTGGTGTCCGGTTATTAGAGGCACTCTGGGTTGGTGTCTGGTTATTAGAGGCACTCCGGGTTGGGTTCCGGTTACAGTTAGCCCCAAGGTCTTAGGATGAGGCCTTAACAAAGAAATTAAAGTTCAGCATTATGCATTCCATCATTATGAAAGAGGTTATTGATTTTTCATGTGATTATTCGATTAGTAGAATATCCATGTGAATAAGTGAATGGCATTATTTCATTTTATTTATGCCATACTATGTTGAAAGTTCAAGTTTGAAAGGCTTTTGTTGTAGTTATACATTGCCTTAAATGTTTACTCTTATTTATGAAAGTTTCCGCTATATTGTTATCCTTACTGGGCATTTGAGCTCACCCCTTTTCTATGTTTTATTTTTCCCAGGATATGAAGAAGTAAGTGATGAATGACCTGCATGGATATTATGCGGGGATAATAGTGTGGACTATGGAGACATTATGTTGTTGTAGTAGTTTTTCACTTTATGATGTAATGTAAAACTTTATGAATATATCTAGTGTTTCCAAGGCTACTAAACCAATCGGTATTTCGGGATTTGATATTTCTTGTGATCATGCCAATGTTATGTAATAATGCACCGACTCTGGGTAACTAGGGTCGGGGCATTACAGTTGGTATCAGAGGAAGTTTAGTACAAACCTTGGAATCTAGATTTAGATAAACTATGATTAGAGC
Organism: Viscum album; assembly: GCA_963277665.1. Lineage (NCBI taxonomy): Eukaryota > Viridiplantae > Streptophyta > Magnoliopsida > Santalales > Viscaceae > Viscum > Viscum album. Next base: position 281,355,555 of record OY728137.1, on the reverse strand, counting down.
ACATAGATTTAAGATGGACTTTGAGGATTAGTATAGATGAACTTCCTAGAATTTTTGTATTGTAGAGATTTTGTGAGTTTTCTGAGCAATACATTCATGTCTGGATATGAGCAGGTAGAGGCGGCTCTGGCACAGATGTACCTAGGGGTAAAACCTGAAAACACCGCTTTGAGCTAGACTCGAACGGGAACTGGTGCACGACAACGGGCCTTGCTGCACTCTTGGTTACGACACTCCCAGGGGATATGCTTAGGATAACTCTCATTTTCCTTAAAAATCATTATGAAGGGTTTATGAGTATATACTTCCTCAAAGGAGACATTTTTATGATTATGGATTATATCCATAAACTATTTAATTTATGTTATGTGTTTTAAAATTTTGGGATTAGGTATTGTTATTCATAAACTAATCTAATGTATGCCATTGTTTAGAAATGGCGCCCAGTAGATGGAATGAGAACTCTAGCAATGCACATGATACAAAGAGAAAGAAGGATCATATATTTTATGGTCTTAAGCCAGAATTTACAAGAGAAATAGTCTCGCATGTATTATCACCATATGAAGAAATAATATCATGTGTTGATAAGATAAGTAAAGAGTTTACTGAGTCCTATGGCTTTGAAGGGAAGCAAGAGAAGAAAAGGATGGAAGAGAGAAAGATGGATAAAGGGAAGAGGGAAAAGAAGAATTTTCCCATATGTGATAACTGTGGAAAGAAACACCCTGGAACTTGCCTGAAAGGAATGGGAGTTTTTTATAAGTGTGGAGGAAAAGGGAACAAAGTACGTGACTTCAAGGGTAAGAAAATGGTTTCAAATGTACAATTCTTCATTTGCAAGGAGTTTGGACACTACGCGAACCTATGTCCCAGTCATCAGACTATGCCGCAAATGATTATATTGGATAATAATCAAGTTATGATACTACCACAGATAAAGAGGAATGATTAGAGTTCTTATGTTGATTATGTCAATTGAGTGTTGTATCAACAATGTACTTGTTATAATAATTATGGAGTATATAAGGATTGTACTACAGTACTATTTTATTAAGGACTTGATATTGTGTGGAACAAAGAAAAGTGACTCAATAGCAGGATAAATTTTTGGAAAATATATGGTTGAGAGAATGATAAACCATAATATAGTTCTGATACCGAGGTAGTGATTTTGGAATAATACATGATTGTTTTGGATAAATTATATTGGATATTATTGACTACCTTGGAACTGATTAAAGATTTGTATATTCCATCATTGTTGGGGTTTAAAACATTTTTGGATTGATGAAGTATATCCAGCATTCTATATGGAATAAGGGAGCATGAATGTAATCAATAAGGAATATGGTAATTCAGGATGTTTTAGTGTATTAGAAGAATACATGATGAAGGTATTCATATGCTATTACGGGGTAAAAAGGATCTACATTATGTTTACCTTCCTTATAAATTTTGGACTATGAGTTTGGACAGAAGTATTTTGGATAGTTCTAGTTTGGATTATTTTGGATTGCCATAAAAGGACAACCCGGAGGTCAGGCGGCAACCTGTCACGTCCGGCAAGGCTGCGAGACTTGAACCCGCAACCGAAGGGCGACAAGGTTGTATCACCTACCACTGGCCCACGAGATGTCCTGGATTAAATAATGTAGTTTTTTTTAAAAGATCTGGTAGATGAATTATAAATTTATTTATTTTGGAACCCTGTACGAATAGTATAAATAGAAATTTTTTTACGTTCTATTATCTTTTAGAGTGAAAGATGAGTCTGTGGTAGAAATTTATTAATGGATAAAACTATAATTATAAAGTAAGTATATATCCTTATGATCTTAGCCAATCTCATAAATAAATTCCTCAACATTAAGAAAAGGAACTTAGAACAAAAATGTTGTCCTAGATGGTACCTTAAATCATCACTAATTTATGGCTTTGGGATTGTTGGCCTTTTCATAGCCATGTTCTCTATCACTCTCCATCAGATAATTGATGGTTAGATTTTTCTTCCATATCCATATTTTCCTACATGGAACCCTAGTATGTGTTATTTTTGGTAATCTTCATACTTTCCACTCTTTATTTTAAATAGAGGCCTCATTAATTCATTTTTCGATGTGGGATTTCAACTAAGATATTTTGAAACGTCAAAAATGTGTTATCCTAATACCCTATGTTTTGTTGAACCAATGGTATTTCAAATCATCATAGATTGATGAGTTTAAGGACCTCAATTTTATACTTTTTTATGATTGATGACCTCAATCACTACCTATAAATATTTACGTTTTTCCTCCAATTATATGTCTCTAATTTCCACCAATGTTCTCCTAATCGAGATCATAATTTGGTGGTGACCCTTTCATTTCTCTTTTCCTTATATTAAGACTAAATTTTAGTAACCCAATTTCCGATGTGGGTTTTCCCACAAATATATTTTCTATTTTCAACCTTTTATTTTCGAAAAACAATTTCAAATTGCGAGGACGCAATTTATTGAAGGAGGGGAGAATGTAACACCCCAAGATTTCATAGTGTGTTATTTCTTCAAAATAATTCAATAACTTGCACTACACACAACACCGAGTTCAATCACACCATGACTTACCAAAAAAAAATCCATTCAAAAGAGGTTATGAATATTATTAACTAAATTTTAAACTTTATATAATCCTTATAATTTTAGAATCCATATTATGAGTTTCTTAGACATAATGCAAGAACAGATTCATTTTCAGTATTGCACTTTTATCAACTTTTAATAGTCAAACCTTTTTAAATACAATATTTTAACCTTTTTGACTAAATGGGGACATCAAAAAAATCTAAAATGAAACATCCCAAGCTTCTACGGTACGCTTTCCTTTGAATAATACAGTAGCGTGTGTTGTACGCAACCTCGAGTTCTAACACACCACAACCAATCAAACAAGCCGTTATGAATAGTAATACCTACCTTTTAAAATTTTAGAAATTTTATCTCTCAAAATGGACTTTATTTTTGGATTCGGAGTATCGAATTTAGCCTAAGGTGAAATTTTGGTACTTTTCGGATAACTTTAATATTTTGATGAATAGTGAAAATTACTAAATTTTAATTAAAAACAATTTTTTTAATCAAAATAATTAATATTGATAAATTATGAATTTGAGTGGTTTTAAAGTATATTTAGAATATATTTTTACCATTTAATATAATTTTGGTCATTTGACATAATTTTACAATTAAACCGAAAATAAACAAGTGTCAATCTTTTGATAGTTATTATCTCTTAAAAACAAGCTTTTTGTTTTGACAGCGGGAATTAATTTTAAATTAATTTCTGCCACTTCTGTGTTTTGAATTTAGAAAAATGGATTCTATATTTGGAATCAGGATGTTCAAATTGTGTAAATAGTTAACTTTTATTTTTAGACATTTTGAATAATTACTGCGGTAAATATTTTATTTACCATGGTTAAGGGTAAATTCGGTAAATAAGGGTTAAAAAATAATATTATAATAATACTAAATTACCCAAAAACGTGTCATAGCCTTATTGGTTGATACATGTTCGACCATAGTCATCTTTGGGTCGATTTTGGGACCCCATGGTGCCACTTGTAGGTGATAGGGACACTTTATTTTAATTAAGTTAAAATGAATACAAAAATGAAACAAGCATATATCTTTTAGAAAAACAATTTTTAAATAGGGTTTTATATGTTGTATTTTAGATTATAAATATTCATTAGAAATATAAAAAGATTACCTACATAATTATATTTTATTTATAATTTTTAGACATTAAATAATTTAATTTATTTATGACACAATGATGATGAATTAATTACTATAATAGTGAAAAATTAAAATAATTGATATTATAAATACCCAAATAAATATAATATGAAACTTTAAATGAATTTAACTAATTTTCTAGGATAATATGATATATTAGGAATGATTTAATTGACTTTTTTCGAAGTAATCAATCTGTTATGAGTTTCACAAAAATCAACTATTGAATAGTTTCAAAATTGACATAAAAGAGTTCTTAAAAACAATATTATATTATTAATTGATATTAAATTCTTAAAAATCTAAGGTTCGGCCAAGAGAATTATATCATGATAGGTTCATCATTAATGGACCACTTGGGGGTCGCTTGGATGTATATAGTAAGTTTATTAACCATATTATATAAAAATACAAAGAGACATTGTAAAAGTGAAACTAATTAACTTAGAGTTAATACTTAAAGATAAGGTTAATATAAGTACCCAAACCTGTCTAAATTCTATTGGTTGAGTTTTTTTCGACCCATCCCCATCTTAACCTTTTAATAGTCAACTTTTTAGCCATTGGAAACCGATTATGAATTTATTATAAACTAATATCTCTAGCTTTTCCAAAGGTGCCCCTCACCCCTCTTATAAAAGGGCACTCCTCCTTCTCATTTCTTCACACCTTCAAAGCCTTTTGGTTCGGCCAAACTCTGCCCAAATACTCTCCCAACTTCCCTCACTACAACCTAGAGTCCCTAGTTTGATCAGAAAGCCAACCTAAGGAGCCCTTTTGATCAAATCAAAAGGAAGAACCCGAAGAAGAGGTAATGATTTCACCACCATTTTCCAAGTTCCTTTCTTCTTCCACTTCTTCTTTCTTTGTTATTACCATTCTAAAATAATAACTCCAGTATCTCACATATACTGTGATGTTATTATAAATATGGTACAACCATATTCAGTATTCTATCCACCCTTTGAATAACATGTCACCATACGTGCGTACGTACGGCTTACCGTCTTCACGTCGTGGTGTAATTGTTATTCAATATATTATTATTTGGATGGGTATAATAATGATGTGTAACTCATGTAAATAATAAATATAACATGTTAATGATTCTTTATATATGATATACCATCCATTTATATATTATTTTAATATCAAAAGAATGATATTGTCGCTCGTGCGTACGTACAGACTACCGTCTCCACGAACGCTATAAGATTCATTCTCCATCATATCCATTCAAGTATAATTATCATTTGACGATTTAAAAATGATTTTTAAGGACTTGATATCATTCTGGATATGAATAATATACAATCTATCCATTACAAACATGTCTTACGTAACAAAACATATAAAAGAAAACAAGTAAGTTAACACCCGAAACAATGATAATACTAAGATATTATTATCAAATCAATATTAAAAGATCATATATGATATCATATTAATATATATGATTCTTGTATAATTTAATAACAATTATTTCACCATTATACAGGAGTTTAACCTACCCCAACCAAGGAAAAGTGCAAGGTAAGGGGTTTTCATCTCACTCCTTATTCCCGTGAGATTCATGCCATATTGCCACCATTACCTTTTGTGTGGTGTATGTACTGCCCATAATTATATTCTTTGTGTAATACACTTTAATTTATGTGTATTTACATATTCATTGTATGATACCTCTTTCATGGGTTGTATGTTTTGTAAGTTACCAAATTGGTAAGGGTTTATTTCACAATATCTTCATTATCCGAGGTTGTTTATACATAATTATCTACTGGGATCTCTTTATCATCGACATCCATGTTCATTAAAAATGTATTTAAAAACATTTTTACTATTTACTAGACAATGGTTTAAAGTCATTTATACACTTATGTGTTTCTAAATGAATCTTTTCGTCATTTTCCAAACAAGGCACTTTTAACCTTTTCGACAAATTTAATGTAAGAATGTTTTTTAACTTATACGGCGGGTGCGGCTATTTACCACAGTTATAAAATTGTAAAAGCTTCCCTTAGAAGATTATAAGAATATTTTCAATTTGAATGTATTATTTTATAATTATGTTAATTTTAAAATGATTTCAAAAAAAAGAGATATTTCTCTAAAATAGTTTTGATTTCATCTATGTCAACATCCTTTGATGGATTTTAAGTTTATTTGAAGTTGATTTATTATGATACAAAACATCCATATTTTATTGAAGGTTTTGTGATATTTTTGACCGTGGATAATCTATTCTTATGTCACTCATGGTTTTTTTTAAATTATTGACATTTCATAAGTTATTTTTAATTTGAATGTTTATGTTATATTTCAACCTTTCATTCAGATGAATGTGTTAGACAAGTATGTTCCGGGTTGGGGACCGGTAAAAGTAAGCCCTCCGGTTTGGTCTCCGGTTATTAGAGGAACTCCGGTTTGGTCTCCGGTTATTAGAGGAACTCCAGGTTGGTTTCCGGTTATTAGAGGCACTCCGGGTTGGTGTCCGGTTATTAGAGGCACTCCGGGTTGGGTTCCGGTTACAGTTAGCCCCAAGGTCTTGGGATGAGGCCTTGACAAAGAAATTAAAGTTCAGCATTATGCATTCCATCATTATGAAAGAGGTTATTGATTTTTAATGTGATTATTCGATTAGTAGAATATCCATGTGAATAAGTAAATGGCATTATTTCATTTTATTTATGCCATACTATGTTGAAAGTTCAAGTTTGAAAGGCTTTTGTTCTAGTTATACATTGCCTTAAATGTTTACTCTTATTTATGAAAGTTTCCTCTATATTGTTATCCTTACTGGGCATTTGAGCTCACCCCTTTTCTATGTTTTATTTTTCCCAGGATATGAAGAAGTAAGTTATGAATGACCTGCATGGATATTATGCGGGGATAATAGTGTGGACTATGGAGACATTATGTTGTTGTAGTAGTTTTTCACTTTATGATATAATGTAAAACTTTATGAATATATCTATTGTTTCCAAGGCTACTAAACCAATCGGTCTTTCGGGATTTGATCTTTCTTGTGATCATGACAATGTTATGTAATAATGCACCGACTCTAGGTAACTAGGGTCGGGGCGTTACAGGTGGCCTATCCTGAACCCTAAATTAAATGAAACCAAATAAAATTTTAAAGGCCCTTTAAGACATGGCTCGCACCAACAACCCATACTTATTTCCACTTTCCTCCCTGGGATTTCGCTTCACCACTTCTAGGCAAGACCTTCAGGATTAAAAATGTTTGACATCCCCATTGGCGATTCGGGAAACTCAAGATATTATAATTTCTTTCATCTCCTTCTGAATTCACTCTTCTGATGCAGGAGGATATTTTTAATCTAAAAAATAAGAGAGATAAATCAACCCTAAAACCCAAGAAGATTGTTAATAATTTGATCAAATAGAGTTCATTTCAATGGAGAATCACCCAATGTCGGATTTTGAATATGTATCAATCCCTTATAGGGGCGTGCACTAGCTAACAAGATAACCCAAGGACCCAATCAAACCAGTCTGTTATCCAAAACATGCCACAGACCAATACCAAACTCATGTGGGGATCCACCACAAAGGATTCCCAAAACACTTCTCAAAAGAGCCCACAAAACATTTTTTTAAACCAACTTACCAACTAAATTCAAACCAATAACCTCATTCAAACAAAGGGTTTACAAACTCAATACACCCCACAACATTACCGAAAATAAAAGGAGACACAATATGATGCAAGAGGAAATTAATTCCAGCTAGTGACTCAGACATATGGTCGGTAGCCATACATCGGTCACACAACTATCACATAGAGTATTTTAGGACAATGTCAATAGATCCACATGGATTTACAAGCCCTACAATCTCACTGAGACTGTTTAACTAACTCCCATTTCATTTACCAAACAAAAAGCAACCATGAGGGCCACAAGACTCATATGAAACCTGATTTCCCATGGTAACATGAGTCCCATCACGAGGTGTGTTGGCCAGGCCCCATACACATAACCAGAACATCAAGTTCCGCACCAAGACCCAAATGATAGAACCCCCTATGATACCATTTTTTCACAAACCAAGTTGGATCACCATATGGTCTGACACCCAAACCAGTCCACGGTAAAGCCGGAGGGGCATTACTGATCCCCACAGACTGGCACAAGTGCCCGGGTATCAAAATAATTCATGTGAACGATTTACCCTAAACAATAAACATAAAAAAACTAACTTCTTTAATGTAAAGAAACTAAATTTATATAACCAAATAGGTCCTTAAACTAAGATCAAGTTTAGGGTTTACAACACAACTCAAAAACCAAAGGGAACTACAATAAGGATAGAAAACCAAAACTTTGACATAAACCTCCAAGAAACATGAGGTTCATAATCCTTAATCTACCAACACGAACCGGCATGAGAATTCCAACAACAACCCAAATACAAATCACTATGCATGATGCCTCAACCTGAAGTACACAAAGAACAAGCTCTACATACACCCAAAGGTGTATGTAGGGTATGATCCAAGAGTCTAGTAGCATACCACCTAATAAAATTATTCCATGCCACAAAAATACAGAGATAATTTAATATGTCCATTGAAAATAATACTTTCAAAACACTTTTGAGGACAACATTTACAATCCAAAAGTTAAATAGGAACATTTAAAAAAAACCATTTCAGAAAGACTACTTTAAAGTGAAAGAGGAAGATTCCTAAAGAACACACACGCACCAAAGTGGTCCTCCGTATGCCGACAGAGGGCACCACGTCATGAATAGTAGAGCATTGTGGGTAAATCCCCTAAGGCATATGGTACACATGGGATGCTAGGGACATTTTACCTTGGTGTAAATGTGTCATAGGAACCACAATGATCTACATTCTCGTGCACGATCCACTTGTAGAGAAACGCATCCATAACCTAGTGGTCCCCAAACATCACACAATTTTAGTTAGTGTTGCAACATCAATCCTACTAGATGAAACCGGGATGAACCACTTATGTATCATCTAACGTACTGGTCCTAATCCACCCACCTAGGTACCCAGGGTTTTTCCCTTATGCTCAATCAAGTTATACATTCACATAACACATCACTTTTACATTTCACAAGTCAAACAAGGCATTACACACACAAAAGCTACCACTTACGTACCCAAGTCCCCCTTCTGAAATCAAACACACACCAAATCACCTTTCCAAATATGCCTCACACCTCTTATGCAATTTAATAGTTCATTTTAAAAGTGTCCAAAATATTTTCCAAAGGAACTCCAAATCTTTACACCCAAAGACTTACTCAAATCACCTTTTTTGATCAAACAAACACAAAAACCTTTTCACATCATAATTCCCACCATATTAATGACTTTTTAAATTATTTAAACAATAAATAAAACATTTATAAGTATCACATCTAGGGATTTCACATGAAAAACGCCTAATTCTTACATAAAATGACACTTTAAAATTTAACACATATTTAACCCAATCAAACACCACATCTGCACATAACATTTAATTAAATAAATATAAATAAATAGTTTATAAAATAATTCATATCAGAATCTAATATTTTACACCAAAAACTCACTTGGTTTCATGTAAAAAATCCATTTAAACTGAATGCACCACACAACCATACCACAACATGTTTTTCATTACTCAAACTTTTTACAATTTAAATTTAAAAGTGCGCAATAAGTTCAACATGAAAAAATAATTCATTTTTTTCATCAACCCACATTTTTAATAAAACCACACCTTAATAACTTTAGAAAACATTTCTTACTTTTAAAACAAAGCTTAAAACTCCTTTCAAGTAATACTACAATACAACACGCCCGACCCGCAACTATTTATTTTGAAGAAAAATTCATTTCTAACACAACACGTATTAAATTATTTCAAAAACATACTTTGTAGAAAAAAAATAATTAAATAAATATTTTCAAGAATTCCCACATCAATACCCACATTAAAAACATGACCGTTTCTAAAAGGAGACGCAATTTCATTACACATGGTTATTAAAATATTTTCAAAACACATTTCAGACTACCCAATTAAACTATAATACATGTAAAAATTAATTAGATAAATAAATTAAATCATATAAGAGTGTTAGGGAATGGAACTACTAACCTTTGATGTCAAATTTCCCACAAATTGGTGTGAAACTCTAATCTCACCACAAATGCACCACACCACTACTGGAATTTTACTCTTTACCAATGGTTTTGAACCGTTGGTAAAGGCTTAGAAACTGTTGGTATATTATATACCAACATTTTCCCAAACTGTGTCCATGTATGACATTTGTATAGGCATTTACCAATGGTTCTATGTAAATCGTTGGTATATGTGTTAAAGGAAGAGATATACCAATGGTTTCACAAATCGTTGGTATATGTTACCCTTATACCAACGGTTTAGAACCGTTGGTATATAGTGTACAATTTACCAAAAAAGGATATACCAATGGTTTTTAAAACCATTGGTAGAAGTCTATACCAACGCTTATAACAAATCGTTGGTATAATATATATCAAAAGGATGTACCAACGGTTTTCAAAATTGTTGGTATACATATGTTGTAGCTCCACAGCAGCGGCCACCTCCACAGCAGCTCCACAGCAGCAGCAGTCAGAATCCACCTCCAACCTGCTCTCCATGACCTGCAATAACACATATACCCAGAATCCAAAAGGCTACATGGGATGTTTAAAATTCATCCAGAATTCAGAAATTTAGAAATTTAAATTTCATTCCTCACTCAAACCACAACACAAAAGAAAAATCCAGGATCCAATACATCTACAATCCAATACATCCATAATTGAAATGCAATAACACTCATAACACCAATACAAAATTAAAATCTAATACATCCAAAATCCAATACACATAACAGTATTCAAAATTTAGAATTCATTACCAATACATCCAGAATCCAATACATCCAGAATTCAGAAATTTAGAATTGAAATGTAATAACACCCATAACAGTATTGAAAATTTATAATTCACTACTCACTCAAACCACAACACCAATACACACAAGATAAAAAACCTGCATGTTATGGGAATCACATGGGATGTTTGCTCATGGTCTTGGGTTGACTATCTTAAAACCAACAGAAAAACTTGGGTAGAGTGGACAAGGATCGTGATACCCATAAGGTAGAGAATAGTAGTGGTCATGTTATTAGACCTAGGATGAGCTATAGGAAGCACATGGGATGTTTATATTCCTCTAATGACTATGTATCCATGTATAAATGGTTCCTAATGTGTTAGTGGAAAACATTGGACAAATCTCAACATATGAGATCGGTTCCCAGAAAAGCCTACATGTTTTTCATAGAATTTTAAATTGGAATAAGGGGGTATGTGGGTAATTGTAATTTGGTCTCCTAGGTGTGATGTGAGATGAATCCCCATTTTGGGTAGTGGTTATGAATATTCAATTATGTCTTTGGTATTGGGTTCCCAAAGGGACTTTGGTTTGGTCCTAGAACCCACTGTTTGAGGATGGGATTGGCGTTTTAAATGTCATGTGTTTTAGAATAGGGGAAAGAGTTCCTCACATGAGAAGTGGATTGTGTGAGGTTGGACCATGGATCCTTGTTCTAAAGTATCAACACAATCCAAATACGTTTGGTCGGTTTTTCTGTATGCAAGTTGTTATTTTCACATAAAATCATGTCCATTTCAAATTAAAGTGAGACAGTTTGAGTGGTATCGGCCACACCATGCCTCGAATTGAGGCAGTGTTGACTCGTACACATCAAAAATGACTCATGGATCGTTTTCATAAAGTATCAACAGAATCTGAATGCATTTGGTTAGTTTTCTATATGTCAGTTGTTGTTTTCACTTAAAATGTTTTCCATTTCAAATAAAATTGAGACACTTTGAGTGGTACTGGACAAACCGTGTCTTGTATTGAGATGAGATTGACTTGTACACGTCAAAAATGACCCATGGATCCTTGTGATAATGTATCAACACAATCAGAATATTTTTGGTTAGTTTTCTGAATGTCTATTGTTTTTACTTAAAACAGTACCCATTTTAAACAAAAGAGAGACACTTTGAGTGATACCGGCCATGCTGTGCATCATATTGAAGTGGGGTTGACTTGTAAACGTTAAAAATGACTCATGGATCCTTGTCCCAAAGTATCAATACAATAACAAAGCGTTTCGTCAGTTTTCTGTATGAAAGTTGTTGTTTTCACTTAAAATCCTATCCATTTCAAATAAAAGTGAGACAATTTGAGTGGAACTACCCACACCATGCCTCATATTGAGGTGGGGTTGATTTTTACACGTCAAAAATGACCCATGGATGTTTTCCTAAAGTATCAATGGAGTTTGAATGCTTTTGTTTGGTTTTTCATATGACATTTGTTGTTTTCACTTAAAATGTTGCTAATTCAAATAAAAGTGAGACACTTTGAGTGGTACCAGCCACACCATGCCACAGATTGAGTAGAGTTGACTGGTACACATCAAAAATGAACCATGGATCCTTTTTCTAAAGTATCAACACAATCTTAATATGATTGGTCAGTTTTCCGTATGCCAGTAGTTTTTACTTAAAAGGGTGTCCATTTTAAACAAAAGAAAGACAATTCGAGTGATTCCGGGAACACCATGCCTAGAATTGAGGCGGGGTTGACTCTTACATGTCACATATGACCCGTGGATCATTTTCCTAAAGTATCAACACAATCCGAATGTGTTTGGTCAGTTTTCCGTATGTAAGTTGTTGTTTTCACTTAAAATGTTGCCCATTTCAAATAAAGGTGAGACACTTTGAGTGGTATTGGATAGACCGTGCCTCAGATTGAGACAGGGTTGACTCGTACACGTCAAAAATGACCCATGGATACTTGTGATAAAGTATCCACACAATCAGAATATGTTTGGTCAGTTTTCCGAATGTCTATTGTTTTTACTTAAAACAATGTTTATTTTAAACAAAAGAGAGACACTTTGAATGATACCAGCCACATCGTGCCTCATATTGAAGTGGGGTTGACTCTTAAACATCATAAATGACCAATGAATCATTTTACTGAAGTATCAATACAATAAGAATGCATTTGGTCAGTTTTCTGTATGCAATTTGTTCTTTTCACTTAAAATCCTGTCCATTTCAAATAAAAGTGATACAATTTGAGTGGTACCAGCCACACCGTGCCTCAGATTGAGGAGGGGTTGATTCGTACACATCAAAAATGACCCATGGATCGTTTTCCTAAAGTTTCAACGGAATCCGAATGATTTTGGTAGGTTTTACATATACCAGTTGTTTTTTTTCACTTAAAATGATGTCTAATTAAAATAAAAGTGAGACACTTTGAGTGGTACTAGAAACACCGTGCCTCATATTGAAGAAGAGTTGACTTTTACACGTCAAAAATGAACCATGGATCCTTTTTCTAAAGTATCAATAGAATTCAAATATGATTGGTCGGTTTTCTGTAGGCCAGTTGTTTTCACTTAAAAAGATGTCCATTTTAAACAAAAGAAAGACACTTCAAGTGATACCGACCACATCGTGCCTTGGATTGAGTCGGGGATGACTCTTACATGTCACATATGACCCATGGATCGTTTTAATAAAGTATCAACACAATCAGAATGTGTTTGGTTGGTTTTTCGTATGCCAGTTGTTGTTTTCACTTAAAATGTTGTCCATTCCAAATAAATGTGAGACACTTTGAGTGGTACCGGCCACTTCGTGCCTCGGATTGAGTTGGGTTTTACTCGTACACATCACAAATGACCCATGGATACTTTTTATAAAGTATCAACACAATTAGAATATGTTTGGTCAGTTTTCTGTATGTCTTTTGTTTTTACTTAAAATAGTGTCCATTTCAAACAAAAGAGATACACTTTGAGTGATACCGGCCACACTGTGCCTTGGATTGAGGCGATGTTGACTCGTACACGTCAAAAATGAACCATGGATCATTTTCCTAAAATAAAAACACAATTAGAAATCATTTGGTTGGTTTTCCGTATGCAAGTTGTTCTTTTCTCTTAAAATCATGTCCATTTCAAATAAAAGTGAGACAGTTTGAGTGGTATCGGCCACACAGTGCCTCGTATTGAGGCGGGGTTGACTTGTACACATCAAAAATGACCCATGGATAGTTTTCCTAGAGTATAAACAGAATAAGAATGCATTTGGTCAGTTTTTCATGTGCAAGTTGTTGTTTTCACTTAAAATATTGTGCATTTCAAATAAAAGTGAGGCAGTTTGAGTGGTATCGGCCACATTGTTCCTGGGATTAAGGTGGGGTTGACTCATACACATCAAAAATGACCCATGGATCGTTGTACTAAAGTATCAACATAATATAAATGCATTTGGTTGGTTTTCCATATGCCAGTTTTTGTGTTCACTTAAAAATTTTTCCAATTAAAATAAAAGTGAGACACTTTGAGTGGTACTGGCCACACCGTGCCTCAGATTGAGGTGGGGTTGACTCGTACATGTCACAAATGACCCATGTATCCTTGTGTTAAAGTTTCAACACAATCCTAATATGTTTGGTCTGTTTTCCATATGATAGTTGTTTTTACTTAAAAGGGTTTCCATTTTAAAGAGAGATTAGATTGGGATCCAAGACACCGAATAAAGAGTGTGATTGTCTCTGTAATCAAGGTTGGTGATCCTTAGCCTTTTGTGAATTTTTGTGATGTTTTATATATGTTGAATCGCTGCTCACCCAATGTTGGGATGTCGGGTCAGGTGGGTGTCCAGGGTCTAGGGAGGAGGGTGGGGAGCTGTCCAAGGTCCAGGGAGGACGGTGGGGGGTTGTCCGGGGTCTAGTGAGGAGGGTGGGGGCTTTTAGGGTGGCTATCCGGGGGCTATCCGGGGGCTATCCGGGGGCTGTCCAGGGTCCAGGGAGGAGGGTGGGGGCTGTCCAGGGTCCAGGGAGGAGGGGGTTGTCCGGGGTCCAGGGAGGAGGGTGGGGGCTGTTCGGGGGGTTTTCTTCAGGGAGGAGGGTGGGGGTTGTCAGGGGGACTGTCCGGGGGGCTGTCCAGGGGGCTTTTCGGGGGCTGTCTATGGTCCAGGGAGGAGGGTGGGGGGTTGTCTAGGGTCCAAGGAGGAGGGGGCTATCCTGGGTCTAGGGAGAAGGGTGGGGCTATCTGGGGGGGGCTATCCAGGGTCCAGGGAGGAGGGTGGGGGCTATCAGGGGGGCTGTCTAGGGGGCTATCTTGGGGGCTGTCCGGGATCCAGGGAGGAGGGAGGGGTGTTGTCCAGGGTCCAGGGAGGAGGGGGGTTGTCTGAGGTCTAGGGAGAAGGGTGGGGGGCTATCTGGGGGGTTGTTCAAGGTCCAAGGAGGAGGGGGGATGTCCGGGGTCCAGGGAGGAGGGTGGGGGCTGTCCGGGGGGGCTGTCCGGGGTCCAGGGAGAAGGGTGGGAGGGCTGTTAGGGGGGCTATCTGAGGGGCTATCTAGGGGGCTGTTCTGGGGGCTGTCTGAGGGCTGTCCGGGGTCCAGGGAGGAGGGTGGGGGGTTGTTCGGGGTCCAGAGAAGAGGGTGGGGGCTGTCTGGGGTCCAGGGTGGAGGGGTGTTGTCCGGGGTCCAAGGAGGAGGGGGTTGTCCAGGGTCCAGGGAGGAGGGTGGGAGGCTGGCCGTGGTGCTTTCCGGGGTCCAGGGAGGAGGGTGGGGGTTGTCCTGGGTCTAGGGAGGAGAGGGTTGTCCACGGTCCAGGGAGGAGGGTGGGGGGCTATCCGGGGGCTGTCCAGGGGGCTGTCCGGGGGTTTTTCGGGGTCCCGGGAGGAGGGTGGAGGGGGTTGTCTAGGGTCCAGGGAGGAGGGGGGTTGTTTGGGGTCGAGGGAGGAGGTTGGGGGCTATCTGAGGTCCAGGGAGGAGGGTGAGGGTTGTATGGGGTCCAGGGAGGAGGGTGGGGGGCTATCTCGGACACATGGGATGGTATTTACATATTTTCTAAGAAACTTTTATCAAGGTTAATAAAATAATTTCAATATATCATCTTCTAATCAGACCATCAATTTTCTAAATTCCACTAAAAATTTACAATTTCATTAAAATAGATAAAAATAAAGATAATGTGACCTACATAATCACACATATATCCAGGACCAATAAATTAATAAACATCAAATATCAGTAATATCAGTCAAAAATGTAATGGATCAATATTTCCCTCATAACCATCACTATCATCACCATCATCATCACGCTCACCCTCATCCTCATCGTCATCCCCATCATCATCCGCACCCTCCTCCTCACCCACGTAATCATCCTTTTCCTCCTCATCACCCTCCTCCTCTACCTCGGCCTCCTCCTTACCCTCCTCCTCCACCTCGGCCTCCTCCTCGGCCTCCTCCTCCTCCACCTCGGCCTCCTCCTCTCCATCATCTAAAACACCACTATAATTTCCACCTCGTGCACCATATATAGAACACATCAATGACATATATTCATCACAAGTAGTTCTAGCCTCTAGTGGAAGTGTTGGATGTAAAACTTCCATCATTTTTATAAATGCAGTGCTTTCCCTAGAAGATTGTTCTGCCGTCTCTATGGCCCTTTTTTCAGCCTGTTATGCTTGTTCCTTAACCTGATAAAACTTGGTGTCACTACAAATCATACCTTAGGAGGTCCAATACCATGTCGGAACTATACTCTTCCCTGGTCGACAGCCTACTCTACCAGGGTGCTCATCTCCCAACACCTGATGTAATTGATCGATTGGACCAAAATTGTCAGGTTCCAGAGCATCAAGGTCCTTTAAAGAAACCTGTTACAAATATAAATAGATTATTACTTTAAAAAATAGAGATTAAAATTTTAAATCTACAAAGTAAAACTTACAATCTGCTGCTGAGTCGGTTCATTAACCGCACTTCCATCTTTCTTATTTCTACTCAAGCAAAACATTTTTACTTGAGGAACACATCCTTCTATATTAAATTTATGCCTCTACAATGACATTCAATGTAGAAAACCATAATTAAAATTTGGATACGAAAAAAACATAGTAATTTCATAACTAAAATTATATAACAACTTTAGCAATAGAATAAATTATGGTGGAAGAAATAGAAAGTTCAAGTCATAAAGAAAGATTATAAACTGTCGTACCTGCTATCTCTCATGATCTGTAATCATAGTACGTCTCAATGTTTGGACGTATTTCTTAGAATCAATGTTTTTTTTATTTCTTAAAGATGCATCCTAAATAAATTTCAATAATTAGTATTAACAAAAATCATAAAAATTTTCATTTAAATACTTCTAATTTTATTAATACCATAAATTGGCTAGTCACCCAGTGAGTAATCGTCTTTTGATAATATTCTAATAGACAATAATCCATGACAGGGACTGCCTCTAACTCTATGCCCACTCTAGCATGCTATCCAATGTACAACACATTCTTTTAAGCTCTCCAAAGCTCGCCTAAATCCTTTAGACGTGATGGTCATGCACCCTCACCATCGGGGAAATTAAATCACAGCTGAAACCAAAATATTATTTCATATAAATACAAGAATTAATATATTAAATTAAATAAAACAGATTTTTTACCCATATCTCTGCCCAGCATTTATCCTTGACTTCATTTGGTAGCTTCCTCCGTGAGAGCGGGCTGACCGGAATGATGTCAGAATATTTGGCAAGAGTCGCCAAAAAACTCTGATATTGCTGCCCTGATTTTTCAATCATCAAACTATCTTTATTGTATTCCACCATCAACTATGTGCGGTGGTTCCACACCGAACACATGCATGTACGCCCCCGCCCCTGCCTCCTATCAGTAGATGTATCTGTTATGAAAGAAAAACAAATATTTTATCAATACATGTTATAATGAGAATAAATAATGGTGTAACAATTTTTTAGGGTTTTATAAGTATACCTATGGTAGTATGATCAATGGGAATCACTGGATCCAAAGAAACTAAAGGAACACCTTGTACAGATGGAGTCGGTCCCAATGTATGCTCCGTAAGGACAGACTCTGGGGGAGCAGTAGTCGAAGAAGATGGAATATAAAAGCTCAGAGAGATCGAAGTAGTAGTAAAAGAAGATGACAATGATGGTTGACCAAAAACTAGATGGGGAGTGTGAATCATCATCAGATATGATACAGACGAGTGAGAAGGGTCAGATGTAATGGGTGATGAAAACAAGGGAGGTCTAAATATCCCGTGTGTCCCTAACAACACACTGGGATCAGAATGTGGGATGGATTGTATGTCAGTGGGGGGGGGGGGGGGCAGGGTCTAATCGAGTACTCTGACCAAATCGTCTATCTCACGTACCCCCCCCCCCCCCTCCTACGAACACCCCAAGTACTGGGGCCACTACTCGGCTACTCTTCAAATAATTGTTGCCTAATAGATGGATCCTGAAAAAATGTTTAAAAATAATTAATTACATGACATAATATATAATTTAAATAAATATATTTGAAATAAAATACTCACTACAGGAACTACTGATGGAATTCACATCTCGGTCATGTGACGATTATTGTCCATAATCTGTTTTCGTCGCCTCTCTTCAATTGGTTTCATTTCCTTCATTTGAAAACAAATATGGAAGTAAATAGAAAATGATAACTAATGTGTAACCCAAAAAACAAAATAAATGAGAGGGAATAGGGAGATTCATGGATAATTTAACTAACCATTTTTTAGGTGATCTTGAAAAAATATATAATGAAGTCAATAAATCCTACAAGATGTAATAAAGAAATTTAATTTTTAGTAGGATGATTATTTACTAAGTGTCATAAATCTATTAAAATCATGGAACATTGATTCTACCAGATTCATAAGTGGAAAAAAAATTGTCAAAATTAAGGAAAAATTTAGTTTCTTTAGCTCAAGTAGATGATGCAGGTTTCAATATTAAATCAATTTGAATAGAACCAACCTTAAAAACCAAACCGGAGGTAAACCAAAAGAATTGAGAACATGAATGGATGATTTTATATATTTCCCACCATGACTTCAGGTTCACAGTCAACTCTAAAAAAGGAGCTATTAGAGTCATCAAAAGAAATAAATGGATTGGTTCCAATGGCAGTAGGGATGGTGTCAATTCCATCATCACCATCATCAAAAATATGTCTTGGAATTACTTCAACTATGACACTAAATTCAGGTCGAATTTGGTATTTGAAAAAAAACTAGTTTATCCATTGATGCCAATACATATTGTTCTTTGGTAGCAAGAGTGTGAGTCATATTAATTACTAGAAATCCACAATCATCAATAAATGTGCCCTGTCTTTTCATCGAATCAAACCAATGGCATTACATCATCATGACTCGTCCATGAGAGTAATAATCCAACATTATTATTTTTTCAATGAATCCATAATAACCCGCATTTTCAAATCGCGGTCTACTATCTGATGCACTAGGATAACAATATGTTGTGTCAGTAACCATAACACCATCATGTTGTGTTCTCATGTTCTTTTCTCTTTCAGTGACAATAAATTTTTACCCATTGATAATAATTGATTTACATTCACGAACCACGGTATTAGGACCAAAATCCAAAGCTCTTATTACCTCAGAGACAGACTCAGCAGGAAAACTCAATACCTGAAATATAAAGGAATATTAAACTTAATTAAATATTTATTTAATTGTTTTAAAAATTAATATTTTTACCTTCAATTTTAACCAAGCAGAAAACGGTTTGCTATGAAACGTCTCCCTCCTTCTCAAAGATAAAGAACGATGCTTTCTATTTATCATTGTTTTATATTCTCTGTAGATAAAAAAAATATGAATAGTTTAACAGATGTATATATAATATATACATATTCAATTTAGTTACCAAATGTAGTCATTGAATAATATCATAGTTGAACAAAACTGTGTGATGTGCTATCTCCCACTCATCAAGGATTAATTTCTTCAATGTATATGATCCAGGAATTCCTCCTATTTGAGGTAGTGATGGAAAACTAGGTTAAATTTTCTCATCATGTTCTTCTTCATTTCTAATTGGTATGTTCATTCTTGTAGTAAGATTAGACAAATACATTGAGCAAAAATACATACATTCTTGGGCCAAGTAACTGTTCACCATAGAACCTTCAGGATGATTCATGTTTTGGACAAAAGACTATAATATGTACATATTTATTTCAGTTGGATACCTCCAATGAAAAGAAATAGGTCCTCCGAGAAGTATTTCAGTGGGAATATGAACAATCAGATGCATAATTCATGTGAAAATGATGGAGGAAATATTTTCTCCAACTCACACAAAATTAATGGGGCATCTGTCAACATTTTTTTCAATAAAGAATTGAAAAAATTCTTATAAAAAGATATCTAAACAAATGGAACAACTGAAAAACAATCACCCTTAAATTATTAAACAAAAGATGATGATTTCTATTGGAATCAACTCATGCAGAAGAACGTGATAATCACGAGTCATCAAAGATTTTAGCTTCAACTCTCTTCTGTTGACCCCGTTTAGATATGTTTCTTGAATAGACACTAGGAACACTAATAGTCTCTAATACTTCCAGAAATTGTTTTTTCCGTAAGTGTCCATCACATAAGAAGCACATGGAACTTTCCATTTATTTTCACTGATATGCACATGATGAAATTCTGGTCTAATGCCCCAATCCACCAAGTCACACTGAGACCGTAAATCATATTTTGTCTTTCCATTAACATGTAGATGTATCAAAAGCAACATTTCACATATATTCTTGTCATTGTGCATTACGTCTAAGAAATGAAATAAAAAATTGGTTTACCAATAAAGAAAATCAAAAAAGATACTTCTCTTCCTCCAATTGTAACAGGTTTCAGTGGAAACATTCTTTCTCTTTCCAGATTTCATTTGACCCTTCCCGAATAAAAAACTGAAATATTTCAATTCATTAAGCACATCAGTTCCAGACATATGCTAAGGTGGATCATCGATCTCAATGGTATAATCAAATCTTCGACGATTATTTCTATATGGATGGTCCATTGGAAAGAATCGTCGATGTCCCATAAACTGAAACTACAGTGATGTTTTAGTCTTCTGGATCGTGTATTCTTCATACAAACAGAACATGATAGTTTTCCCTTTGTGATCCATCCAGACATCATTTCATAAGTCGTAAAATCATTGATCATCCACATAAGCGTAGAATGCATCTAAAATATGTCTTTCGAATATTAATCGTATGTGCGCACACCTACATCCCAAAGAAGTTTCAACTCTTTCATAAATGTGTATAAAAACTGGTCATGTGTTGTGCGAAGTAATCATCTGCCCAAATGGATTAAAACCATCACATTAAAGACCCAACCTCACATTATGCACGTCATCTGAAAAATCAGGATATCGAGCATCAAATCTTTTCCATGAAAATCCATCTGCAGGGTGAACCAACTCATCAGTAGTCTTCTTTCTCTCGGTATCATTCCATCTCATTTTTATTTATATTTCATCATACATAAAAATATTCTGGAGTCTTGGGATCAATGGAAAGTGCCACATTACTTTTTATGTCACACGGGATGGTGTTCCATCATATTTTGACTTCCAGCAAGATGTGCCACATTTTATACAATCATTTTTTTCAGCGGTTTCTCCCAGAATAAACTGAAATATTTCTGGCAAGCATGAATTTTGTTTCTTTAAAATCCAAGTTCCTCAACTAACTTCCATGCCATATAATGGTTTGAGGTAATATCTATATAATATGGAAGTAAATCCTTCAATAAGGTAACAATGTAATCAAGAGACGTATTAGAAATACCATACATAGTTTTCCCATGAAACAATCAGATTAAAAATTCCATCTTTTTCATTTATCGCATTGTCGATATACTGGAGTCGTGGCAGCATCATTCAATTTTTTCACCCTGACAATATCATAATTTTCATTATATGCATCATCTTTCCTCATATCAAAGTCTTCTTGAGTTGAAATCATTTCTTTTTCATGATGATGAATAAACAGAAACAGGTCATCTAACAAATTCCTTAGTCCAGTCCTTTCATTTCAATCATCAGCAATTTAAGCTTTCATTTTATCCCCATTGTGATACTACACATAGTAGTTTGATTGAAACCCATATTTGATTATGTGGTATCTGACTTCTTCACGGCTTAACCAAGTCTACCAACACAATTGGAACATGGGCAGTGTATGTGACCACTATCATGAATCATTGTGAAATAAAAAATCTAAAAATATCTTCAAATTGTTTTGAAAATCACTTGAGATCCGATCGATTTCATACATCCAACTTCTATCCATTCTGTAAAAAGAATTGTTATAAGTCATTTTTTCATAATCAATTCAATAATATTGAAGTTTAATCAAAAATATATTTAAGTAAATGATTAAGTAATGAGTTTCTAGTTGATGTAGTGAACTATTAAAACAATGTAAAGATGTGCTAATTAATTCAGTTATGTGTGCCTAAATTTTGTGGTGAGATGTGTTTTGTAATTTTTTCATTTATCACATACCAAAAAGACACCATAGACCTGATAAAACACTGTTCAAGATATTACAAAGTGAATGATTTTCATGAAAGATGCAGAATGTGTAAAGAGAGTTTTTTTAAATAAGTTATTGATGCTAAAAAGTGGAAATATTGTGAAAAGTTAGTACATTTCATATCACCCAAACTAAATTCCACAAAAAGTGCCATATCACCCAATAAAAAAATGGAAAACCACCTAAAAGGAGTTTCTATGAAGACTTGAAATAAAGTTGATTCATATAATCATGACATTTGAATTGTAAAACTAAAATAGAACACAAATCAAACTACACTTATTGGGAGGGTTTTCTAGGGGTGGGAGAGCTGTCCAGGGGGTGGGGTGGTGTCCAGGGGTTGTCCAAGGGGTGGGAGGGTTGTCCAGGGGGGTGGGGGGTTGTCCAAGAGGGTGGGTGGTGTATAGGGGGGTTGTCCAAGGGGGTTGGAGGGCTGTCCAGGGGGTGGGGTGGTGTCCAGGGGGCTTGTCCAAGGGGGTGGGGGTGTCCAAGGGTGGGGTGGTGTCTAGGGGGGGTTGTCTAAGGGGGTGGGGCTGTCCAGGGGGAGTGTCCAGGGGGTGGGGGTGTCCAGGGGGCTGTCCAGGGGGTGGGAGGGTTGTCCAGGGGGTGGGGTGGTGCCTAGGGGGGTTATCCGAGGGGTGGGGGTTGTCTAGGGTGTGGGGTGGTGTGATGTCCAGGGGGATATCTATGGGTGGGGGCTGTCCAATGGGGTGGGGTGGTGTCCAGAGGGGATGTATAAGGGGGGGTGGGGTGTCCAGTGGGTGGGGGTGTCCAAGGGGTGGGGTGGTGTCCAGGGGGTTTTCTACAGGGGGTGGGGGTGAACAACTCCCCTCCCTCTCAGGACAGCCCACACCCCCCTCCTAAGTGAAATTTGTATAAGAAAATCATTATCAATTTTCTTATCCCATCCGACCGTATACCATACCACCCAAGGAATACCCTATAACTTAGAAATATCCTAATGTTATACACAATCCTATAGGACATAATCAATATATGGACAATCTCATCAGCCACCCTCGTCCACATCCCATCATAACACCCCTATGGGTTATAACCATACCCCATAGGCCACAAGGAACTCACATAACAATTTCCAACTTACCCAACTCACTCAATAATATAACCCCAAAGAGTCACTCAGACCATTATCCATTTCAAACACATTCCATGTACTACATGAATAAAAAAACTAAGTATGTCACCACATATCTTCTTATGAAGAGGTGTCACTACAAAAAGTCTACCAAAACAAAACCATACTAAGACAACATCTTACATTTATCAATAGTGATATCAAGATAAATAATACAAATCAACAAAACATGTTATCACATTATACATGAAATAGACGAATCATATTTCTACAACATTATACATGAAATCCCCCATAAAACTAGATTCATTATACAACCAATACCTCTCATAATTGAGATAGCATAACCCACAAAAAACATAACCACAATTATTCAACACCTCAAATGGGTTTTCACTATCCACATGGCACACTAGAATACCTTACTGTACAAATGGAAAGGATTCCATTTGAAGGAACTTCTACCCAATGACCCCATCACATTAAATAATATAAAACCTCACAATTATGATCAACTATTGTAGAAGGGTCTTGTGGAAAGGGAACATGATAGGAGAAATAGAAATAGAAGAAGACCACACAGATCTTGTTTAGGAGAAATCAAAATAAATAATAAACAAAAATAGATGCATGATATTCCACTTACATATTAGAAGTGTAGAATTAAAGAATTACCTGATTGAAAAGAGAGCTTTGAGTGATACCTTGGGATGAAGAGAGAGCGTCGGCAGTCATTAGGTTTATAGATTCAATCGGGATGCAACCAGGTAAAGGGATTCTAGAAGTTCTACTATTTGAGGGAAAACATTCCCAACGGTTTGTTAAAACTATTGGGAAAGATTGTATTTACCAAAGGTTTTTAATGACCGTTGGTATATATATAGATTTTCCAAGATTTTACCAATGATTTAAGTAAACCATTGGGAAAATCTGATTCTCATCCCATTATCCGAATGGTTTGAAGAAACCGTTGGAAAAAATTAAGTATACCCTCGGTTTGAATAAACTATTGGTATACAAGTGTTTACAAAGATCAAATTGAACCCTAAATCAAACAAATAAACCAAAAGTATTCAAGATCTGACCCTAAACACAATAACAACCCTAAAATATGAAGAAAAAAAATATGAAACTCTACAAGAAGGGAGGACTACTAGAGTTGGTAGCGCAAGGGGTTGGAAGAGAGCGGGGTACGAGAGGCAGATCGTTCCCGAGGGGAGTAGCGCCGGCAGGGAGAAAGAAAGTTGGTCAGACAACCTCAAATAGTAGGGGTTTGCACGAGGCATGGAAGAGGAGGAGAGGGTCAGGTCACGCATGTCATAGGGAGAATCCATAATGGGAGGTGCACTAGAGTGGGTTCGTCAGGGGAGAGGTCGGCCAGCAACGACGCCAGGAGTAGAGTTTTCCATGGTGGGGGGAGGCACGTCGTAGGGTTACAGGGGGAAGGGGGGTTGTGCCATTTTATGGGAGAAGGAGGAATTAGATTCTTTTCAAAACCTTCATTAAATCATAAGAATAATATAATAAAAGTGAATAATAATAAAAAATAATAATAATAATAATACTTAATAAAGTGTTAACAATAATTTTTTTTGAAATAGTATAAACAAGAACAAGATTAATGAAATATTATTAGTCTAGGTGATAATATTTTTATTACTATTGTTAGAATTTTTTCTTCGTATTAATTCAAATCTCTAGAAACACTTATTTTCATTCTAGTTATTTATTTTTGAAGTGACAGGAAACTGTGTCATTACCCCACAAGGACCATCAAAATTCTAATAGTAAATATATTAAAAATTATTTCACTCTTAATAATAATAATATTAAAAAAGTTATTAATGATTATAATAATATTAATAGAAATTTTAATAATAACAATAGTATTCATCATTTCATTATTATTTTTCAATTTCCAATTTATTTTGAAAACCGGGTAGGCCTCATGGCCTCCGAACCGTGCCATGCCCGTGTGACCGGTGACACTAAATCCAAAACCCTTGTTTTTCTAAACAAAAATCAAAAATTTAAATCGGGATTCTACTTGAACCCCAACAAAAAATTAGCAGGCCATTAAATAATAAAATAAAATAATTTTAAAAGGTTAGGGTGTGACAATTATCCTCACCATAAATATTTTCATCCCCAGAAAGCCACAACTAATGTTGAACCACCAAAAATAGAACCAATACCCCCTTTATGTTTTAAAGAGGATACCAACAAAAAAACAAGTGGAAAGAAGCAACACAACGTGCTCAGAGAAAGTGACTTAAATGAAAACCTCAAGAAACCTTTAAAAGGACTCTCTGCTAAGTGTCATATTACCCTAAAATCTAAGACACCCTTAGTTGATAATAAAATAATATAAACTCTCACAATGCACCATTTCAACGTCCCGAGACAAAAATCCTTAAAAAATATCAAAGAGTCTCACACACTTTACAAGAAACAAGCGATGAATTCAAAGGGGGATACCATAGCCTTTCATCAAAACACTATTAGGTGCACTTCGACCCCAATGTTTTACTCGAGATAGGGTCTTGGGGTTAGATATCTCCAAGCAAGACCACATATCACCCCACCAACACAAAAAATATAACCAAATTGCTGGCGTGGGGCGGCCCAAGTAGAATCCCCACCATAAGAAACAACTTAATCCCCAAGACAGAACTGGGACACCAACATGGGGAGGCCCAAATGGATTCTCCACCACAAGGAATGGGATGAATGTATTTCATTTTAGTGAGACTTTTAGTGAGACCCACAGTGGGTCTCACCCCTGTTAGAACTAAACAGATCAACTGACTAACATGCATCGATAAAAAATCCGCAAATACCCAATACCCACTGTAAGGGGACTGATGGAAGGAACTCTAAATCAAACAAATAACTTTACATGATCTATCACTCTGTTGGGTAATCACAATTCTTGGATGAGCCCAAATCAAAACCAGAAATCAAAACGGACTTACAAGGTTGTACATAAATGGAAAACCACATGGAGATTCACACCCACTAGGGTATCAGCACTAATGTTCAAGTAAATGAGACAATTGTGCCTCTTAGTAACCAAGGAATAACTCTTCTAACCACATGGTTCACGAGGTGGAGATTAAGTCTCCATGTCTCCTTTAACTAAGTGAAGTTGTTAAAATAGAGTTTCCATGCTAATATAAAATTGTCCCCTCCTCCCACACCAGAGACAAATGTTAAACCAAGATCTTTTACACCCCTCGAGGTTCCTGACTACGCATCAGATTCACTCTGGGACCTGCGGTTGGAGCTCTTATGGTTGAATCATCTCATGCCTCGTAGTCAGGAGTTAAAAACCTCCGAACTGAAATTCTTCTTCTAGTACCAAGATAAACCACAACTAAATTATACCGCACCACCATGAAAGTTTCCTAGAAGATGCATATTAATTTCTCCTCTCACTCTGAACAAGAACCAATATAAGAAAGAACACCTGGAATACACCTTCAGTGATAACAAATAATTCAGAAATTCTCAAAATAGAAACACGCTTTCATTTAAGAAAAAGTCCTTGAAAGGTTCTACAACATCCACCATTTTCCCTAAAAGAGAACATGACACAATAAGACACCACAAAACATGACCCTTGCAAACATAAGATATATTACAAGAAGTGGAACCTTTAACCGAGTCCCAAACAGCATACGATTCCTGTATACGGTCACAATAGTCCCTTGTGACCAAAATTGCCACACTGGTGGCATAGCCAGAACCCTAACATGAATGAAACTAAATAAAAGTCCAAAGACCCTTTTATACAAGGACCATACCAACAACCCAGACTTCTTTCCTCTATCATCACTGGAATTTACCTTCACCTCTTCTAGGTAAAACCTTCAGTCTTGAAAATTTCTGACCTCACCTTTGGCGATTCAAGAAACTCAATATATTATAATTTCTTTCATTTCCTTCTGAATTCACTCTTCTGATGTGAGAGGATCTTCAAAATCTGAAAAATAATAGAGATAAATCAACCCTAAAACCCAAGAAGAGATTATGTACTTTAATCAACTCGAGGGCCATCCAACAGAGAATCACCCATGGTTGGATTTCGAATAGGAATCAATTCCTTATAGGGGTGTGAACTAGATAAAAAGAGAACCTAAGGACCCAATAAAACCAGTCTGTTAGACAAAACATTCCACAAACCAAGACCAAACTCACATGGGGATCCACTGCAAAGGCTTCTCGAAACACTTCTCAAAAGAGACCACAAACCATTATTTGAAACCAACTTACCAACTAAACACAAACCAAAAACATCATTCAAATAAATGGTTTCCAAACTCAATATACCCCAAAACATTCCCAAAAATAGAAGAATACACAATATGATGTGAGAGGAAATTATTATTGGATGGTGACTCAGACATATGGTTGGCATCCATACGCTGGTCACACCATCATCACAGAGAGTATTTTAGGGAAATCTGACCACCTCCACATGGCTTTCTTAGCCCTATGAGCTCACTGAGACCATTGACCCAACTCCCATTTCATTTCCGAAACAATAAGTGACCATGAGGGCCAAAAGAATTAGATGAAACCTGCTTTCCCATGGTACCATGAGTGCCGTCATGAGGTGTGATAGCCAGGCACCTTAATTATAACCAGAACATTGAGTTCTGAACCACGACCCAAAAGAGAGAACCTACTCTGATACCGTTTTGTCACGAACTAGGTTGGGTCTCCATCTAACATGGGTCCCAACCCGATCTGCGGCAAGACTCGAGTGGCGTTCCCGATCCACAGGGACTGTCCCAAGTTCCCAGGTTTCAAAATAATGCAAGGGAACAATTTACCCTAAATAATAAACGTAAAACAACTAACTTATTTAATGGAAAGAAACTGAATTTATACAACCAAACAGGTCCTTAAACTACGATCAAGTTTAGGGTTTACAACACAACTCAAAAACCAAAGGGAAATACAATAAGGAAAGAAAACCAAAACTCTAACACAAAACTCCAAGAAACATGAGGTACATCATCCTTAATCTACCAATACCAACTTGTATGAGAATACCAAAAACAACCCGAATCCTCATCACTAATAATGAAGCCTCAACCTAATGTACACAAAGAACAAGGTCTACATACACCCAAAGGTGTATGTAGGGTGTGATCTAAGATCCCCGTAGGATACCACATAATAAAAAGATTCCATGCCACAGCAACAGAGAGATAATTTAATATGACTATTAAAAATCATACTTTTAAAACACTTTTAAGGATAACTTTTATAAGCCAAAAGTTAAAGTGGAACGCTCGAATAAAAACCATTTCACAAACACTACTTTAAAGTGAAAGAGGAATATTCATAAAGAACAAACATGCACCAAATTGGTCCTCTTTATGCCAGTGGAGGGCACCACGTTACGAATGGTAGAGGACCGTGGGTAAATCCCCTAAGGTAGGTTGCACGCATGGGATGCTAGAGACATCGTACCTTGGTGTAAACGTGGAATAGTAACCACAGAGATCTATATTATCATTGATGATCCAGTATTAGGGAAACACATCTATAACCTTGTGGTCTCCAAACATCATAAAAGTTTAGTTATTGTTATAATTTCAATCCTACTAGATGAAACCGAGAAAACCCACTTATGTATCATCTAGTGTATTAGTCCTAGTCCGCCCATCTAGGTACCCAAGATTTTTTCCTTGTGCTCGTTTAAGTTCCACATTTACATAACACACCACTTTTATATTTGACAAGCCAAACAAGGAAAGACACACACAAAAGCTACCACTTGCATACCCAAGTCCCCATTTTTAAATCAAACACACACCAAAGCACCTTTAAAAATATGCCTCACACCTCTTATGCAATTTAACAGTTCATTATAAAAGTGTCCAAACTATTTTCTGAAGGAACTACAAATCTTTACACCAGAAGACAAACTAAAATCACCTTTTTCGATCAAACACACATGAAAACCTTTTCACATAATAATTCGCACCATATTCATGACTTGTTAAATTATTTAAACAACAAATAAAACATTTATAAGTAGCACATCAAGGGATTTGATGTGAAAAACACCTAATTTTCACATAAAAATTTCACTTTAAAATTTAACACATATTTAACCCACCGTAAATAACATTTAATTAAATAAATCCAAATAAATAGTTTATAAAACACTTCTGATAATCACCTAAGTTTTTACACCAAAAACTTGCTTGATCTCTTATAAAAACACCATTTAAAACCAAATTCACCACACAACCATACCACAACATGTTTTTCGTTACTCAAACTATTTAAAATTTAAATTTAAAAGTGTGAAATAAGTTCAAAATTACAAAATAATACTTTTTTTCTTCGACCCAAATTTTTAATACACCCACACCTTAATCACTTTAGAAAACATTTTGTACTTTTAGAACAAAGATTGAAAATCCTTTCAAGTAACAGTAAAATAAAACATGCCTGACCCACAACCATTTATTTTGAAGAAAAATTAATTTCTAACACAACACGTATTAAATTATTACCAAAACATACTTTTCACACAAAAAATAATTAAATTAATGTTTCCATGAATTCCCACATTAATACCCACATGAAAAAAATGACCATATCTAAAAGGAGACCCAATTTCATCACATATGCATGTCAAAATATTTTCAAAACACATTTCGCACCACCCAATTTAACTATAAGACATGTAGAAATTAATTAGATAAACAAATTAAATCATATAAGAGTGTTAGGGAATGGAAACACCTACCTTTGATGTCAAATTTCCTATAAATTAGTGCAAAACTCCAATTGCACCACAAACATACCGCACGAATATCAAATTGAACCCTAAATCAAACAACAAATCCAAAAGTATTCAAGATCAAACCCTAAAATCTAGAAAAAAAATCTTAAACCCTACAATAAGGGAGAACTACCGGAGTTGGTTGCGTGAGGGGCTGGAAGAGAGCTGGGTACCAGAGGTGGGTCACACCAGAGGGGAGTATCACTTGCAAGGAAAAAGAAATTTGGTCAGACAACCTCAGACAGTAGGGGTTTGTATGAGGCATGGAATTGGAGGAGATGGTCGGGTCATACACATTGTAGGGAGAATCCAGAATATGAGGCATGCTGGATTGGGTTCACCCGGGGAGAGGTCAGCCAGCAGTGACGTTGAGAGAGGAGCTAGCCATGGTGGGGGGAGGAGTGACGTAGGGTTACAGGGGGGAAGTGGGGATCGCACCACTTTAGGGGAGAAGGAGGAATTAGCTTCTTCTTTTCTAAATCTACATTAACTCATAAGAATAATATAATAAAAGTTAATAATAATAATAATAAAAGTAATAATAATAATACTTAATAAAGTGTTAATATTTTTTTTGAAATAGTATAAACAAGAACAAGATTAATATATACCATTAGTCGTAGAAATAATATTTTTATTACTACAGTTAAAATTTTTTCTTCATATTAATTCAAATCACTATCCACGCTTCATTTTGTTCTAGTAATTTATTTTTAAGTGATGGGAAACCACGTGGTTACCCCGCACGGTCCATCAAAATTTTAAAAGTAAAGATGATAAAAATTATTTCACTATTAATAATAATATTATTATTAACAACAATCTAAATAATTATAATAATATTAATATAAATTTTATTAATAAAAATACTATTCATAATTTCAATAATCATTTTAAATTTTAAATTTATTTTGAAAATAGGGTAGGATGCACGGTCTTTGAATTGTTCCATGTCCGTGTGATCGGTGATGCTAAACCCAGAACATGTGTTTTTTTCAAAAAAAAATCAAAAATGTTAATTGAGAGTCAACCACGGAAAAAAATTACCAGGACATAAAATAATAAAATAAAATAATTTAAAAAATTTAAGGTGTGAAAATTATTGTTCATGGTCCTAACCTCTTCCACTGAACCCCAAAACCTTTTTATAGGACTAATGTTTTAACTATGTGATCCTTTTGTTCATTTCTTTCTTATTCTTTTTTCTCTTAAATTTTTGTTTTTTATTTTGTTATTGATTTTGTGTGAGGTTTGAATCAATTTGGGGATTTAGAGTTCATTTTTATTCCTATGTTTTGGTACATTGTTTTTAAGGTCTTATTCTATTCTAAATAGCTTCCAGTGATTTTTTTCTACCTATTTAAGTTTAAGTGGTTTAACTTTCAATGATTATGGTGGTCATAAATCCCAACATGCGGTATCAGATCTCATTATTTCAATTTAAATCATCCAAAAACTATATAGTAAAATAGATCAATATTTATACTTATATTTTTGTGTTATTTCAATTCATTTTGAGTCATTATATCATAAATTATGTTTTTGGAAGACGGAAAGCTCTAGATGGATGAATTTGATGGGACGGACTTTAGTTTCTATAGGATGAAGATAGAAGACTATATAATTCAAAAAAATATTTAAGTTACATTAAAGGGGTAAAACCAAAGATAATGAAGAAAAAATATTGTGTAAGGTTAGACACAATGGAACTTAAATTGATTCTGATATAATTGGCACAGAATTTTTCTTTTAACATCTTGGAATTGAATACCAAAATAGAGATAATAAAATATCTAGAAGACATGTATGAAAATCCAAAAACTTTGAATAATATTTTCATGATTTTGAGCTTTTTAGGCATGATATTTTCAAATTTTACACCTATAAATGATCATGTGAAAAAAATTTAACATGATTCAAAGTTAATTGAAATCTTTTAAATTCAATTACATAGAATATGTGTGGGATTTATTTATGCTTTCATAATTATTAGAATTTTGGGATGTGATGGTAATTACTATAAGTAATTCTTAAGAAAAATATCACTAGGTGTTTGAGGATATCAAATATCTCATTTTGAATAAATATCTCAGATAGAGAGAAGTTCATGAACTTACCAGAATAGTGCTAAATATAGGGTAGATGAAGGAATTCCCGTCAAAGAGGTCAGAAGAAATTGGAGAATAAGTCCAGAGAGAGGAAAAAAATGGACGTCAACCCATATGTTGGAACTATGGGAAGAAAGGAAATTTTAAGAAGGATTTCAGGGATCACCATGTGATTTTGGGAAGTAAAACTTCTAGAAGTTTAAGTTTTATGAATTCTACATCTGAGGGTAATAGAAACTTGTTGTTTAGTGTTAATGTTCCATTATAATCATAGGTTATTGATTTTGGGTAATTATTCCTTATATGTATGAGAATGAGTTCATGGGGAATTATTTATATAATATTTTTGTAAAGGTTTACTAAGATGATGATGAATCTCTCAAGGTCATGGGGAAAGTAAATGTAAAATTATGAATGTTAAACTAAAGTTACCTGAATCATTAAGGGGTCAAACAGAAACTAATTATATGAGAGAAATTAATTTTCATTCATCATAAAAATGTGTCAAGATCCAAGAACAACTTCATGAATGGATTCTGGAAAATAAATTAGGGTTTCAGGGTCATTTTTATATTTTTAAAGTATTGCATGTTATATTTTATGGGAAAGTTAGATGGGGAAAAAATTACAGGAGTAATAAATTATGAGATTCCAGAGTTGTAGGGTTTCCTACTTAAGCACCTAAGTGAGAAGAGAATTAATTATATAAAAGAAAATGGTTTATTGAAGTTGGATCACATGGAGCTTGGGAGTTATGATAGTTGTTTACTCGAAAATAAATGAAAGGTTTTGTTCAATTTGAATGAAAGGGAACCAAAATCACAAAAAATAGAACTTTTGGACATGGATGTTTGGGGGGAATACACTAGTGCATTCTCATGTTTATTAATTATACTTCATGACATTCATTAATGGTGAAATAAGGAAAGTATGAATTTACGTCTTTAAACAAAAATTCAAGGTTTTCAAAGTGTTTATTCAGTATAATTTCATATTGGGATGGGATATTAAAAATAAATAGAGATTCTTAAGGCTTGATAATTATAGAGAGTATAATATTAAGGGTTTATATAATTTCAAATAAAATAAAGGATTTATATTTGATTAGATTATACCTAAGACACCATATCATAATAGTATGGAAAAATTGATGAATCAGATGTTAACTAAAAATAAGTGGAGCATGAGGCTCTATTGGAAATTTTCATAGGAAATTTGGGTGGAATCACTAAAATATGTAGTATAACTTGTTAGAATGTTTCATTTAGTGTCATTAGGTTATGATATTCCAAATCATTAATGGATCAAAGAAAATAGTGAAGGTTACCCATCTCAATGTTTTTAAAATTTTAACCTATGTTCATTTCAATGTTAAGGATCAATATATACTTAAAGATAAATCCAAGACATGTTTCTTTTTGGGATATGGTTATGAAAAAATTTGATACTTTAATATTATGAAAATTTTGATTCATTAGAAGTAAAAACGTTCTCTTTAATGAGAATGTCATTTGAAAATATTAAAACTTGGTGTAAGAGGAAGTTGAGAAAAAAGCATCAACTGAACGAATACAAGTTATCTAAACAAGAACACCATAATTTCATAAGTTTAAATGATTTTATAGAGAACGAAAATTACAACAGAATCATAATTTAGGCCAATGAAAGATGTACTAGAATTCTCTAGGATTTTTGAAGCTCAGGTAAGAGAATTAGAAGTTGAAGCATTGAAAGTTATTTTTTTGAATGGGAAGAGTTACATGTTAAATTATAATGATCTACAAGAGTCAGATGATTGATATAGAGCTATGAATATGACTTTAACTATATGGTTTTAATAAATATATGAGAACATAAGATCCTGAAATAAGTGAACAATCTCTATGATTTCACAATGCTGGAGTTAGCTATGAAATATGAGTTGGATTTTCTGAATTTGAATAAAACTTGGTAGCTAAAAAAATTATGGTAAGGGAGGAATGCATTTCAAAAAAATGGGTCTTACAATTAAATAAATAGGATGAAAGTATGAATAGGTTTAATTCTAGGCTGGTAGTGAAAGTATTTCATAAAAAAGAATGAGTATATTTCTCTGAAATTCCTTCAAGGGTATTTAAATACACTACTATTTAGAAAGTGTTGAGTTTGGTTGCTTCTAATAGATTGTATTTTTAGTATATGGATATTAAAAAAACATTAATTCATGGTGACTTAGAGCGGTAAATGTACATGGAGTGACTAAATAGTTTAATGGATCAAAAAATAAGAAATAGGTGTATAAGCTAGAGAGGAGTCTTTATGGATTTAAACAAGTACCAAGGTAGTGGAACCGTAATTTTAATTCCATATTGGTTGAGAAATTTTTCGTATGAAGTAATTAAGATAATTATTGTAACTGGAAGGTGTTTGACAATAGAAGTTTCAAAATCCCACTCTTGCATTTGGATGACATGGTCTTGAAAGTATGGAACATAAGAGAATTCAATAGGTGAAATTTGAGTTGTCTAGAAGATTCATGATGGAAGATATCAGAGAGACTAAGAAAATTTTGGGAATGAAAATTGTGGGAGAATAGAATACTGGGAGTTTAGTTTTCTCTCAAATGGAATAAATTCGTAATATAATCGAATGATTTTATATTTCTGAATGTAATTTAGTCTCAAATCAATTTATCACATCAAATTATCAAAGGAAAAAATAGTTAAAATGGAATATGAGGTCAAGTGCATGGTGAAGGTTCCTTTTTCATCCATGATAAGTATCTTGTTGTACATCATAGTATATAAAAGGATGAAAATTTTATTTTTAATGGTTTTCATAGCCAATTCATGGAAAATCTAGGGAAAGAACACTGATAGGGTATGAAGTATATTATTCGATATCACAAAGTATATAAATATATAACATTGTGTCTCAGAATAGATGATCCATTTCAAGGATATGTGGATTTTGAATTTGGGGGATATTCAGAAACATATAGAAGTATAAAAGTATATTTGTTCACATTTGGAGGAAATACGGTTAGCTAGATGTCACAGATGAAGCCAGTTGTAGAACTATCCACAATGAGAATAGAATATAAGGATATCAAGGATACAGAGAAAGAACTGATATGGTTAAGGAATATATTAAATGGTTTCAAAAGGAATAAGAAATTAGAATTTTATTCTGTGATAGTCAGACCATAATTCATTTAGAAAATAATTTGGGGTTTCACTCATGAATAAAAACATCAACCTATAATATCACTTTTTATGGATGATGTTAGAGGATGTAGTGATGGAGCCATGGGAGATAATTAGAAGATAGAATCTAGTTAAAAAGTTCATCAAGGATCATGACCACGATAATATATGTAGAGACACATTTTTTTCCTTTTAATACTTTGAAATATTTCAAAATATATTTCCAGAACTAGGAACTGAGACGACGTGTGATTCCGAGGACCGGTGTGCCCGGAATTATTTTTATAAAAATATTAAATATATTTCATATTGTGCGAACATAGTTAATTAAAGAAAATGGGATAAATATTAAATGGTTTATTGGATTGGAATTTTCATACCATGTCTAGGTCCAAAACGTGGTGTTTACCCTAGGCGTGACATAAAATTAGTCAGAATGGGATGTTCGGACCCCTCGCTCATTAACGGTGCGTTTAAGTGAATTAATTATTAAATTAATTAATTTCCATTATGACCTAATGAAAAGTTATAAGTAGGTCATTAGAGGGTCTTAGATAGGTTTGGATCACAATTCACTATTCTTCAGTGAGTGCATCTTCCTCCTCTAGATTTTTCCTTCGATGAATGAAAAACCTTTGTGTCAAGGCGAATCGAAGCATAACGAACGCAGTGGATTCCCCTAAATTTGTTGGAGATCATGTTCTTAAATAGTTAATGGTACAAAAAATATGTAAGGATTGTTATTTTTTTCAATATCCCTTATAGTTAAACTATTGAGTATGTCATTTGTATTTTGATGATCTGTTCTTTTTACAAACCTAGCATGTGCCCAATAGTGAAGAAATATATTATTTTCCTTGGTTTATTTAACCTAGAGCAAATGTTCTTGATTATTGTACAAAGATCATAAAACCGTTTTTCTTGTGTACTTATTCCCCTGTTCTTTGCATTATTTTCCATTGGAACCCCATGGTTTCTAGTTTGATGGTTTTCAGGTGTCCTGAGCTCCATCAGGTGCCTGTATTTGTAGCAGATCGACAAAACACCAATGATTATTCAATCAGAGAATTTATCTAGAATCATCATGATTAATGTAGGGTAAATATGAATGTTTGAGGCTGGATAATCAAGGATCATAGGTGTGGTGGCATGCCTAACATCTGACAAAACTGCCAAATGTTCTGGTTGCTGATTCCTGGTGAACGATTACTGTCAAGCATGATTTTTTTCTAGATACTAATATTTAGGAATTAATTGTAGTGAGATATGAATCCATTTTACCATATTAAGAGCACAAATTAAGATAAAAAAACTTAACTTTTTGGAAAAATCTTGACTACATTCCATGTAGTATGAACAACACATGGCATGTAGCCTCCCGCAGCGGCGGTGCTAGGGTTTGGAAGAAGATAAGGATGACACAATGTGTTGTTTGGACTCATGTGCCATGTACACCCTCCCTGTTGGATAAATAATGTGATGGGTCACACAAGAGGGGACTTTATGTAAGAGAACATGAATATAGGTTGGCCACACAAGCGGTATCCCATGTAGACCAATAGGTTGTGTGAAAAAGTACATGAACACGGGGTCCGAGTACATGGACATGGCCACAAGACACAGCCCAGATTCCAGATAGTTAGGACACGACGTGTAGTCCACCTACACTATGTGTTATACTACCTAGGATGGGACCAGTGTACTGACCAGAGACATGACCATATTGTAAGAACCTGAATCTTCTTTTTTGGTATGTTTTTCCTTTTCTGGTGTTTTTGAGGAAAAAGAGGAGTTTCTGGAAAAAATTTAAGTACACGTCGTGTGCTTTATAAGTACATGTCATGTACTCAGTTACCACGGGTAGTCGTGTGCTGGTCCTGTAGTGGCTTTGAACATGGCCATGTGGGGTGACTTGAAGACCACCTAAAGCGGAGTACGGAAAAGGAAAGTACACGCAGTTTACTTCTAAAGTACGCACCATGTATTTCCTTTTTTTTCTTAAACGGATTGGGGTCACATATAATTGAAATAACACCCTCCTTCTAGGTCTGGTTCAACCGAGAGCTCCCGTACGACCATGATCTTCCGCCAATCCCTCGACCGAGCATACAATCTCGGAATCGACTGCCGTCAATTGTGTTGGGATCGCCTCAGTAAGCTCTTCCGTCTTCTTGATCTTTGTTTCCTGATTCCTCTTCTTTCTCAAGTTATCCTCAGTTGAACATTTTAGGTGTTTTTGTAGATATATGGTGTTCTTGGGAGAGTCACTCCTTGAGGTTCATGTATAGCAATCTCCCAACACCGAGGTAGGTGGTTTGTGCCTTTCTGTTGAAATTTTTTGAGTTATATGTGAAAAATAGAAAATACCCATGAATTGGGTATTGCATGTTTACTGTTTTAACCCTATTGGTTGCCTACTATAATTTAATTCTTGTGTATAGGTTGAATTATGATTAGGGTGAATTTATATTCTTTGGAGTTGTTACCCATGAATGTTTTGGTTGTGGAAGTTTGGTTTTGCTTAGACTATTAGGATTCCTTGTTTACCCATGCCAAGTATTATAGGATGGTGTGACCGTTGTTTTGACATGTTGTTGCTATAGACTTCTAGATAAGTAGTTCTTGAGGTTTAATTTGGCCGATATGCATTTCTATACTTGTTTGACTTACACTGGGCCACAAGAACTTGGTGTAGTAGACCATTGGAGGAATGGACGTGAGGGATTCTCCAGAGTGTCAATTTTACTGTTTATGTTGCGAGACCATAGGAGGAATTGACATAAGTGCTTCCTCAGAGTGTATGTTGTTCCTCGATGCAATCCATAGGGGGAATGTGACGTAAGTTATTCCCCATATAACCTTTAGTACTGATACAAGACTATTGTGGGAATTGATGGTGAGTGCTTCCTCAGAGAGTCTATACTTTAGCTGAACCAGAAGGGTGAGACTGTGTGTGATTCTCAGAGGGTTTCTTGTACTTTTTTGGTTAAACCAGAGGGGTTAAGTTGTGATTACTTCCCAAAGGGTTACCTAATTTGATTAGATGCTTACTTGATGTATAAAATTGAATTCTTTGAAATTGTAGGAATGTTTGCTTTTGAGTACTTCCCGATTTACTGCTCCTTTTTGCTTATTGCCTGCCATATATATTCACTAACTATTAGGCACAAATATTTTGGTGGTTGCCTACTGGGATTATTCTCACACCCTGTTTGGTTCATTATTTTGGGCCCAAACAGATTATATTGATGCAGGTATAGATAAGTGAAAGTGCCCTTCTACTTCAGGTACTTGATTGTAGTGGAGATGGAGAGCATGGGACCAAGCTATGGCTTGCGATGCTGAGGAGTTATTTACTTGTTTTTTTTTGTACTTTGGATTGGTACTTTATTCATCATTTTGACTTGTTTGGTTGTTTTCCTAGACATATGTATCAGGAATCATATATATATATATATATATATATATATATATATATGCTCCAGTTGTTTCTTTATCAGTCTTCCGTTGTATACTATTGTCTGTTATTATTAATCCTTCCTCTGTTGTGTGTCTATTTTACTTATGTTATGTACTTTGTCAATGAGGGTATAGTTTCCCAACTATCACACCCAAGGCCCTCATAGCTAGTCAGTAGCCTCTGGCATTTAGGGAAATGCGCTTGGGGCCATGTGACCAACCAAGTATGGGGCGCCTCTGGGTGGATTCCGGAACCGGGATATTACAAAGTGGTATCAGATGAATTCTTTTCTTCTTGAAATATTGTTTGGAGCCTATATCAAGGGATAGGAAAGAATAGGTACTTGGTAATAATTTTTGCCTTGGCGTAGCTAACCCATGTATAGGGAAAATCCAATCTACCTCGTTTATTTCAATTTTTATGGTTTTTCAGTTTTACAGTTGATTCGATTTAACCGTTGGGTGATTCACATGATTTGTGTTATTATCATTGATGTGATTAAGGTTATATTTCCGTTGCAACCTGAGGAGATGAGGTTATTCCATCTCATGAATCATATAGGAACTTGCTATAAATCACATGTCATGCATTATTTCCATGCCATTTAGGGTGCACTAGTGATTGCATGTTGTTTTGATAGATGTTGTGATAGATATGCATGCTGTTGTGATGGATGATTTGATAGAATAGATGTTGTTTGATAATGTATTTCTTTGTGTAAGGTTTTGTTTGAATGGACGCCAAGCTTTGGTTCTTGAGGTGTTATGGGCCCTCATAAATCGGAATTTGGTGGATCATTGAATTGTTTCCTTGTTTATGACATTTATTAGATGCCAAACTTTGATTCGTGGGGAATATGGGACCTCATGGATCGGAATTTGGCACTCTAATGTTTGTTTCTATGTTTTCTGGGAATTCGGAGTAGTTTCTGAGGCTTATTGTCTGGAAAAAACCCAGAATACATGGCATGTAATTATGAATACATGCCATGTGTCCTTCTATTTGAGAATGAACTATTTTTTAAGTACATGTCATATACTGTATGAACACTCCGTATAGGACCTAACCGTGTCACAGACTGTGTGGGCAGAGACACAGGGTTGGGAAATCTTGGAGGAACACGCCGTGTACCAGATGTACATGCTGTGTTGTGGAGACCATGTGTCCACCCGTGTGACTAATGACACAGATGGACGAAATAATAAGTTATACACGCTATGTCATGATTGAACACATTATGTAGTGTAAACCGAGTATCCAGCTGTGTAGCGAACAACACGGGTCGGTGAAATCTTCCTTGTACACACCGTGTCTAGCACAAACACGCCGTATAGAGTCATCTATGTAACCGACCATGTCACTAAAAACATGGGTTGGTGGAGTCTCTTCAAGTACACACCATTTCTGGAACGAACACGCTGTGTAGTCTTGTTCTAGGAGAACCGTGTGGGTTAGCCATGTAAGGGGATTCGGGAAGGGGAAAAGGATTCAAGTACACACTGT
This sequence comes from Viscum album, assembly GCA_963277665.1. Classification (NCBI taxonomy): domain Eukaryota; kingdom Viridiplantae; phylum Streptophyta; class Magnoliopsida; order Santalales; family Viscaceae; genus Viscum; species Viscum album. The sequence goes on along the minus strand of OY728137.1, from coordinate 281,315,055 downwards.
GTGTTAGGACAACACATTGTGTGTTTGGGGTGTTACAAAACCAGTTGTGGCAGGAGTACATGACCATGTGAAGGCTTAAGAGAACACGTCATATAGTCAATATACACGCCGTGTATCCGTATTTTGAAAAACTTGAATGCTTTCTTTCTCTTGTTCCCTTCTCATACTTCTAGTTTTCAGTCCTCGATAATTTTGATCTAAGTTGTGCGTTTGACCTTGCAGATTAATGCCACTGAGACATCCTCCGGTTGTCTGCCAGTTACAGGGTGATGATCAGACACCAGACATGGATGATCAGGGACTTCCAGTGGATCCCCCTATTGTGCCAATCTTGGCACCAGCAGTTATACCAGATATAGGTGCTGATGCATAGTTTATGGAAGGATTCTTGAGGATGATGCATACCTTCTAGGGAGCTCCGCCTCCTGCCTCGTCTATGGAAAAATTGACGCAAGTTTTCCAATAGCAACATCCTCCCACCTTCTCAGGGGAAGGAGGACCTCAGGTTGCAGATTCATGGCTAGAAGCCATGCTAACCATCTTTGAGCATCTGGAGATGCCTTCGGAGAGGCGGATCAATCTCATTACTTACTTGCTGCAGGATTCCGCCAAGAGATGGTGGGATGTAATCTCACAGGCGGGGCATTAGTAGGTTATGTCTTGGGAGGAGTTCCAACATATCTTCTATGAATACTTCTACCTGGAGACCTTGAGAGCCAATCAAGCCTGAGATTTTATGAGTCTGGAACAGGGTACTCTTTCTGTTATGGAGTATTCTTCTCGCTTCACTGATCTTCAGTGCTTTAAACCCTTTCTACAGGGATATGGGTTGTTTCTGGAAAGTAATTTTGAGGATGATCTTAGACATGACATCCTCTCATAGGTGAACATCTTCAGGTTGACTTCCATCACTTCTATAGTCAAACAAGCAGTGATCATGGATCGCAATCTGAGGGATTCTAGAGTTGTGAGTCAGGGCGGTTCGACATCCAGAGTTAGTATCCCTCCTACTGACAGCAAGAAGCACCAAAGGGATTCTACGAGTGAAGATCAGAGGAGTCGAGAGATATCTTCTGGTAGCCAAGTGGTGTGCTAGCAGTGTGGGAAGAGTGGTAATACAAGGCCACATTGCCTAAGAGACCTAGTGGAGTCCCGATATTGGAGCAAGATGGGTCATCTTCAGTGCTTCTATCAGATCTTTTCACCAGAAGTTGGTGAAAGGGGTTCTTCTATGACTCCTCGTTCAGGAGCAGCGCCACCAGTTTCTCATCAGTTAGGGAACTGGAGTTCTTACGACCGTTCAGGCCGAGGTGGAGGTTGCGGTCGTGGTAGTCAATCGCCAGGCTTTTAGTGACAGCAGGGTGGATCATCTTAGAGTGGTCAGGCAGGGTCATAGGTTCGCGGTACAAGCCGTACTTTTGCAGTGGAGCAGACCCAGCAGGAGTAGGATCTCAGAAACTCTACAGTTCGAGGTACGATCTTAGTTTCCCCAGTTTTAGATTCTTATCTTTTCGATGCACGAGCTTCCCATATATTTATATATGTTGCTATTGTGGAGAGATTTGGGATCTGTATCTTTTCTTCTGCTAATGTATTGACGCTAGACACTCTGTTGTAGACTATAATAGCCTGTGTACGTCAGTGAAAGTTTTACCCTCTAGAGGTTGGTGGGTGTCACTTTTTATGGGACCTCTATGTCCTAGAGATGACAGGCTATGATTTCATTCTTGGAATGGACTGTCTATTTCCCTTCCAGGTATTCGTCGACTGTTATCGTCGCAGGGTGAGTTTCACATCACCAGAGGGTGGATCTTTTTGTCATAAGGGAGAATGGGATGTCCAATCAAGCAGATCGGGACCCGAGTATCATGGGTTGGGAAGAGTTATAGCCTATATTTCTAGTCTATATCTGGATGGCCAGGGGACATCATAGTTAGACTTTCCCCTAGTGGTGGATCGTTTCAGAGATGTCTTTCTAGAGTAATTTTCAGGTTTTCCTTCAGATCGTGAGGTAGACTTATCTATTTATCTTGTTCTAGGAGTGGCATTAGTGTCCATTCCTCCTTATAGGAATGCTACACTATAGTTTTAGGAGCTCAATAAGTAGTTGGAGGAGTTGCAGAAAAAGGGTTTCATCTGACCCAGTACTTCTCCTTGGGGTTTTCCTGTCCTGTTTATGAAGAAGGCAGAAGTTGAACCAGTTTATAGTCAAGAACCGATATCCTTTACCAAGGATTGATGATCTCTTTTATCAACTTCTAGGAGCCTGGGTGTTCTTGAAGATTGACTTGAGTTCCGCTGCCATCAATTACACATTAGACCATCTGATATACCTCTCACAGCCTTCTGGAGAAGGTATGGTCTATAAGAGTATATAGTTATATCGTCCGGTCTCACAAATGGACCTGTAGTCTTCATGGAACTGATGAACCTAGTGTTCCATCCATACTTGGATTCTTTTGTAGTTGTCTTCAGGGATGATATCTTGTTGTACTCTCACACTCGACACAACCATGCTACCCATCTTAAGATCATTTTGAGTACACTGAGAGAGCATCAATTATATGATAGGCTCTCAAAATGCCACTTTTTGATGGATCAGATTCACTTCTTGGGTCATGTTATATCAGAGTCCCGAGTGTCAGTGGACCTAGATAAAGTTAGAGCAGTAGTTTCCTGGGAGCAGGTGAATAATTTCTTTGAGGTAAGATGTTTTCTAGGGAAAGATGGTTACGACAGACACTTCATACAGGACTTTTCACGCTTAACAGCACCACTGAAGGGTATGACTAAGAAGGGTGAAATGTTCTTGTGGTCAGACTCTTGTGAGTAAGCCATTCAAGAGATGAAAGGGAGGTTGACTTCAGCGCCGATAATATTATTTCCAGATCCAGGAAAGAGTTTTACCATTTATTGTAATGCTTTAGGTATTGGGCTGGGAGCAGTTCTTATACAGGGAGAAGGAGTCGTTGCATACAGGTCATGGAAGTTAAGGCCACATGAGAGGAATTACCCAATGAACAATCTCGAGTTGGCGGCAGTTGTTCTTGATTTTTGTTGTTCGAGAAATTATCTTCTGGGAGATCATTTTGTGGTGTTCACTGACCATAAAAGTCTCAAGTATATATTCACTCAGTGTGACCAGAATTTGAGACAATAAAGGTGGGTTGAGTACCTTCAGTCCTTTAACTTTGATCTTGCCTACACGTCGGGGAAAGGTAATGTAGTAGATGATGCATTGAGCAGGAGGACTTGGATATAGGTAGTTCAGGAGGCCAGTAGTGAGTGGAAGCTAATGGCTCTGTTCTCTGAGATTCTATTTGGAGGTGCATGATAGATAGGGGTAGACGTTTCTATCTTCTATAGCTGTTACCTCTACCCTTATTGATCGAGTAAGAATGAGGAAGCTATCAGATTCTGAAGGCCTAGTCCTATAGGAAACCATGTTAGCAGAGGAACCTATTTCTGGATGGACCATAGGTGAGGATGAGATCTTGCATTTATAGGGGTGCGTATAGGTGCCAGCAGACATACGTGATGACCTGATGTGGGACTTTTATTCATCAGTTTTGGAAGTTCATCCTGGTATCACCAAGATGTATCGTGATCTACACCGTCAGTATTGGTGTCCAGGTATGAATAAAGATGTTGCTGGGTTCGTCATGAGGTGTTCCACCTATCAGCAGGTGAAGGCAGAGCATCAGCAACCAGCAGGTCTTTCGCAAGAGTTTCTCATTCCCAATTGGAAGTGGAACGATGTCGTGTTGGATTTCGTGACAGGGTTGTTGAGGTCGCCTTGAAGAAATAATGCAGTTTGGGTTGTCATGGACAAACTTACAAAGGTTTCACACTTCTTTCGGATCAAGGATACCTTTAGTGTTGATGATCTGGGATAGTTGGACATCCCTGAGATTGTACATATACGTGGAGCTCCACACTCCATTGCTTCAGACAGGGATGCATGTTTTACTTCTCGGGTCTAGCAGGGGTTATAGAAGGCTTTGGGTATACAGGTACTTTTGTGTACAATATATCACCCTTAGACATATGTTTAGTCCAAGCATACGATTCAGGTGCTTGAGTACATGCTCTGATCATGCATCCTAGATTTTGGAGGTTCTTGGGAGAAGCACATACCTCTTGTGAAGTTTTCCTACAACAATAGTTTTTAAGAAACTATTCAGATGGTACCTTATGAGGCTTTGTACTGTATGCCATTCCGATAACCCATATGTTGTTTGGAGGCAAGAGAGGCAGCTATACTGGGAACTCATCTTGTTCAAGAGACCACAGAGTAGATAGAGTTGATTCAGAAAAGGATGGCTACTACACAATCTCGACATAAGTCTTATGCTGATCAGCGGAGATGACCTCTAGAGTTTGAGTTCAGGGATCATGTTTTCCTATGTGTCACACTAAGGTTGGGACACAAGAGTATTAGGAGACATGTTAAGCTTTCATCGAGGTATGTCGGGCCGTTTGACGTTTTGAAGATAGTTGGGCCAATTGCCTATCTATTGCAATTACCTCAGAGGTATCGGGCTATGCATGACGTATTCCACGTTTCTCATCTTTGATGTTACTTCTCAGACCCGTCTCATGTTTTTCAACCCGAGGAGGCTAAGTTAGAGGTGTATTCCTTGTCCGAGGATCATCCTATCTGGATCGTTGATTGAAGTACAAAGGTTCTCCATGGCTGGTCTGTTCCTCTGGTACGGGTGCTATGGAAGCACGGGTGAGTACAAGATGAGACATGGGAGAGGGAGGTAGATATACAATCGTAGTGGCTGGAGTTGTTCGGGGTTTCTTCTTCTATGATGCCTTGATAGAGAAAATTTAGGGATGAGTTTCTTTAAGGGGGAAAGTTTTTAAGAACATGGATCTTCTTTCTACGTATGTTTTTCCTTTTATGGTGTCTATGAGGAAGAAGAGGAGTTTCTATAAATTTCCTAAGTACATGTCGTGTACTTTATGAGTACACGTTGTGTACTCGATTACCATGGGTAGCTGTGTGTTGGCCGTATAGCGGATTTGCACAAGGCCGTGTGGGGTGACTTGGAGACCGCCTAAGGCAGAGTATGGAAAAGGCAAGTACACACCGTGTATTTTAATTTTTTTTATTCAATAGATCGGGGTCACGTCTAATTGACAGAACACCCTCCTTTTAGGTTTGGTTCGACCGAGATCTCTTATATGACCGCAATATTCCACCGAGCCCCTGACCGAGAATCCGATCTCTGAATCAACCGCCATTGATTGCGTTGGGATCACCTCAGTAAGCTCTTCCTTCTTATTAAGCTTTGTTTTTTGATTCCTATTTTTTATCAAGTTATCATCTGTTGAAAGTTTTAGGAATTTTTGTTTATCTACGATGTTATTGGGAGATTCAAGGATTGAGGTTCATGTATAGTGATCTCCCAACACCAAGGTAGGTGGTTTGTGCCTTTATGTTGAAAGTCTTTGAGTTATATGTGAAAAATCTCCAATACCCATGAACGGGGTATTGAGTGTTTACTTTTTTACCCCTATTTTTTTCCTACTATGATTTTATGATTTAGTAGAGTTTGGATTGATTGTGAGTAGGGTGAATTAATGTGATTTGGAGGTGTTTCCCATGCATGTTTTGTTAGTGGCTATTTGGTTTTGCTTAGCCTGTTAGTCTGCCTTGTTTACCCATGCCTTGTATTGTAGGATGGTGTCACCGTTGTTCTGACATGTTGTTGCTATAGACTTCTGGCCAAGTAGTTCTTCAGGTTTACTTTGGCCGATACACATTGTTATACTTTTTTTACTTACACAGAGCTGCAAGAACCTGGTGTAGTAGACCATAGGGAGAATGGACGTAAGGGATTATCCAGAGTATCTATTTTACTATTTATGTCATGATACCATAGGGGGAATTGACGTAAGTGCTTCCTCAAAGTGTCTGTAGTTTCTCAATGTGGGCCACAGGGGTAATGTGATGTAAGTGCTTCCCCAGAGCACCTTTAGTATCGATACAAGACTATAGGGGTAATTGACTGTGAGTGCTTCCTCATAGAGTTTATACTTTAGCTGAACTAGAGGGGTGAGACTCTGTGTGATTCCCATAGGGTTTCTTGTACTTGTTTGGTTGAACCAGAGGGGTTGGGTTGTGAGTACTTCTCAGAGGGTTACCTGCATTGATTAGCTACTTACTTGATGTATGAAATTAAATGCTTTGAAATTGTAGGAATGTTTTCTTTTGATTACTTCCTTGTTTAATGCTCCTTTTTGCTTATTGTCTGCCATATATATTCACTGACTGTTTGGCACAAATAGTTTGGTGGTTTCCTACTGGAATTCATCTCACACCCTCTTTGGGTCATGCTTTTGGGACCAAACAGATTATATTACTGCAGGTATAGATAAGGGAAAGCGCCCTTCTACTTCAGGTACTTGATTGCAGTGGAGCTGGAGAGCCTGGGACCAAGCTATGGATTGTGATGCTGAGGAGTTATTTACTTTTTTTTCTTTTGTACTTTGGATTGGTAATGTATTCAGTATTGTGACTTGTTCGGCTTTTTTCCTTGACATATTTATCATACATCATATATATATACATGTGTGTGCCCGAGTAGTTTCTTTATCAATCTTCTTTTGTTTACTATTGTCTATTATTATTACTACTTCCTCTATTGTGTATCTATTTTACTTCTAATGTGTACTCTGCCAATGAGGGCATAGTTTCCCCAATATCACACCCAAGTCCCTCGATGCTAGTCGGCAGCCTCTGGCATTCAGGGAAATGTGCTTGAGGCCATGTGACCCACCGGTTAAGGGGTGCCTCTTGGTGGTTTCTGAAACTGGGATGTTACAAGATAGTGAAGAGGTATCAAAGACCATGTGGGTCCCCTAACACATTGTATACTACTTGATCTCTTTTAGAAACCTTCAAACCTATTTATATCCATCATTTTGACTTGTATTTTAGCCCGCGATATTCTTATCCTTGTACTTTTTCGACATAGAACATGATGGTGGTCTAGAAAGTGGATTCTAATATATGATATAAAATATTTCAGGTTTGACACACATTGAGGAAAAACTTTATGATAGTGGTGATCATACAGAATCACCAGAGTATTAATAGGCTTACCCTCCAACTGGGCTGGGCAATGGGGTTCTCGATGGCAGTTATGGGCTTACCCTCCAGTAAGAGTTGGTAGTGGTGTTCTTTGATGGTCTTTCTGAGTTACCCTCTAGTATTAATTGGAAATGGATTTCCTTGACATTCCAGGATTACCATCCATCTGGGCTAGGCAGTGGCATTCCCCAATAACATCTTCCAGGAGTAACCCTCCAATAAGGATGGGTAGTGGTTTTTTCCAGAAGACTCTTCAGGCTTACCCTCTATTATGACTAGGCAGTAACGTTTCCTAGTGATCTTCCCAAGCGGTACTGTCTAGATATGCTAGGAAATAATGTTCCTTAGTGACATCCAGAGTAGAACCCTCCTTGCATACTAGGTCACAGGATCCTTTCCTAAAATTGGTGACCCCTAGACTATGTTGTACATTGAATAGGTGTGGTTTGATGTACCTTTGGACTCGCATGAAAGAGGGATGCTTTCCCCATCAAGACGCTTTCTTGTGATGTGACCTAAAACCATGTGGAAAATTTAGTTCCAGCCAAAATAGATAGTATCAAAGTATATTGATTGATTCCCTTTGACTTGTGTGTCATGGACAGATGCATGAGGTGTTGGGCATCATAGATAGACTTACCTTGGAACTATTGGTGACTCTTCTTCCTAGGATGAGTTGTGAGATTGATATCCCCTTACTCTCTCTTTTGGTCTTCTTTTACTGAGCATATATATATCCTACTTCAGTACCCACTCCTTGGGTATAGTTACTCTCTTTTCGGGAGAGGAAAAGATGTGCGGGGTATCCCACGTGCTTTTTGGGTTTATCATCTCATGGTTGAATGAGTCAAATCTCCAGATATAGGTAGAGAAGACTCGACGATAAGTGAATCTTCTCATCATGTTGAATAGTTTTTGTTTGGACGAGTTCACTTTCAATATCTTATTGGGTTGAGCTGCACTCTTTTATTGTAACTTCTTTTATCTACTACTTTCCTCTAAGTTGTATCTCTCACTTATCCCCCTTCACCCTTTTCGATGAGTTCTACTGGGTATGTATATACTCACCCCTACATGGGATTCACCCAACATGTTTCGTTTCTTTCGCAGATGTAGGATAAGTTGATCATGAATTAAGAGAAACTTAGAGATATAGGGTTCTTGGACCACGTACGGTGGTATTAGTTTGGGATATAGGAGGTGGGGTATCTATCAACTATTTACACTTTTCTAGTTTTGTCAGGTTGGGACATATTTCTGGTTGGGAATGTACTTTTTTCCTTTTTTTCAGTATACACTATCATACTTCGTTCTTTTTAGTGGTCCATGCATATTTGGTCTATTTATAGTAGTGTTTCATCTTTTATTTCTTTCCATATAAACTTTTTCATTGAGTTGGATGCGTGCATATGTATAGGTATTTAGGAAATTTCCTCCCTAAGTTTAGTGTTCCTTCATCACTTATCGATCACCCCTGGCATATGGAGGTCTGATTGGGGTAGTTATAGCTCGAGCCCCAGATTGGGTGGGATCATGACAGATTGGTATCAGAATAAGTTCATTACTTGGGATGTTTTCTTAATGTTTCCCCTTAATAGTATTGGTTTGGTTTAGGTTAATAGTGTCAATATGTCTCAAGTGTGGCTCTTAGGCCAAGGAATCCATTTATGGTGTGGAAAAAGATGTAGCCATTCACTAGGACACGGACTACCTGCTTGTCGACTCGGAACCGTGATATATTTGTTGCAGGGATCAATAGTACATGAAACATATAGGATTGATTATATGGATATCCTTATTGAGTCATATCCCCATATATATATATATATATATATATATATGCATGCATGCTCATATGACCACGATAATCTTTGATAACTTTTAGGATGCCTCCATGATGACATCCAGCAAGGATACCAACTCTAGTTTGTGACGATGACCATATGAGAGATGAGGACTCGTTTTAGGGTCCATATCCATATCCCATTCTTTCAAGTGTGTAGGTAGTAGAACCTCCACTTTTTGAATAGTATATAGTCCCAGTGGATCAGGCTGAGGAAGTGTACAGGCTGAGCGCACTCTGTGAGTTCCAAAGATAGAGACTGATGATGTTCCACGGTGAGCCAGAACCCTAGGCAGCCAAGGATTGGCTAGATTTAGTGGTCTATATCATCAGTAATATCCAAAAACCGATAGATCAAATGGTTTATTTGGTATCTAGTCTTTTCCACGGTGTAGTTGGTCATTGGTGAGGCCTGGTTACCCAAATTCACGATGAGTCGGCACTCTTGTGGGATGACTTCAAATAACTATTTCATGAGGAGTACTACTTCTCCTTATTACACTCTATTTGGATTCATGATCTTCTAGATATTCAAAAGTTAGGGATGATAGGGTTAGATTATATGGCTAGGTTCATAGACCTTACACACTACTCTCCCGAAAAGATCTGTGATGGCTACTTCCACGCATGGAAGTTTGAACATGGACTCTACAAAGAGATCTGAGCCAGAATAGTGCCATTTTTCATCCCCACCTATGTTGGGGTTCTAGAGAAGGAACATTTTATAGATAATTTTTCTATTAGATGGATTCTATATAGTTAGTTTTGGCAGTGGGGATGATAGAGATGAGTCATCTACAGCAACATACAGGCACCATAGATCTCAGAATAGGAGGCACTTCTGTGAGCAGGATTAGGTACGTGGTCATACATTGCAGGGGTAGCGCAGAGTACCAGGGAATCCTAGGGAGGTTGGGTGCTATTATTGTGATGGGATAGGTCACATGTCATGGGACTGCTTGGCTATATATGCTGAGCATCCCAGGCAGGTAGTTGGTGGATAGCCATGGTAGAGATATCACTATGATTAGGATTCTCCCAGGCATGGAAAGGGTGGTCCCTATGGAGGGAGATATGGAAGAGGAGTAGGAGAATATACTAGTAGGGTATGACTCTACGAGTTCCTCCCACCACCAACACTAGGTAGCCCACATTAGGCTCAGGGAGCTGGTGACCAGGGTAACAGACAGCTGCAGGCTTTGCACATTTATGATCCTATGACGCATGAGATGATTCGAGGTATGATCTGGTTTTATGCTACTCTTGACTCGGTATTAGTAGACATAGGTTAAAGTCATTTTTTATCTCTTGATTCATACTGTAGGATTTTGATCTCCCAATAGATATTCTAGCACAGTAGCTTTGTCTTGAAATTTCTATAGGGAATGCTACTTATGTGTCTTTCATTTTATGTAATTGTGAGCTATAAATTGGTGGATATAGGTTCACATGGAACCTATTGGTCATAATGATGGAACTTTATGACATAATATAGGGCATGTATTGTCTTTATATGGTTCTATCCCAGATCGATTTTCACTAAAGACTAGTCATATGCCTAAACACTGATGGGATGAGGTTCTCCTTTTTCGGCGAGAGAGACCTCATAGTAGGACAAGTGGGTGTTGTGAGAAAGAGGTTGTATCCTATTATCCATAAGTTAATAATGTAACCCTTGGTGTAGTAGAATCATCAGGAATCTGAGTTCCTTCGGTTGTGAAGGACTATATGGACATCTTCCCTGAAGATGTTTTAGGACTACCTCTAAGGCGGTAGATGGATTTTTACGTAGACTTGAGTCACGAGACAACCCCAATATCTTTTTTGAAATATCAGATGGAAACTAAAGAGCTTTGGGATCTATGGTTTCATTTGGAGGAGCTTTGTGATAAAGGTTTCATTTGACCCAGTGTGTCCCCATGAGCAGCTCTAGTTCTATTCATGACGAAGGAAAATGGGAGATTGAAGCTTTTCATGAATTATCATCACATGATCTAGGCTATAATAAAGAAAAAGTGCCCCTTTCCAAGGATTTATAACCTCTTTGATCAGTTGAGAGGTGTGAGATGATTCTACAAGACTGATCTTAGGTCTGTCTACCACCAATTGCAGGTTTGTAAGGCTAGTATTCCAAAGTTAGTTTTCTGATGTTTCTATGGACACTATGAGTTCATAGTTATGCCCTTTAGTGTGAAAAATTCCCCTGATGTCTTTATGACTTTGATGATCCAGATCTTCTAGCCATAATTGGACCAGGTTTTTGTTGTCTTCATTGAAGACATACTTTTTTACTCTACAATAGAGGAGGAACATGCAGAGAACTTGAGGATGGTTCTAGATTTACTTCGAGAGCACCATCTTTACAGAAAGTTCTCGAAGTGCCAGTTTTGAATACATGAGGTTCATGTTCTGGGGAATTTTATTTCTAAATAATGTATATCCATGGATCTAGAAAATATCGAAGTTGTTCTTTATTTGGAGACACATAATAATGTGTCATAGGTGAGGGTCATTCTTGGTTTGGTGTGATACTATAAGAGGTTCGTGGAGAACTTCTCTATAATCATGGCCCCATTGACCACCTTAAAACAGGAGATATAGCTATTTACTTAGTCATAGTAGTGCAAAAAGACCATTTAGGAGTTGAGGTAGAGAATGAAGAGTGATCCAGTGTTGAGGCTACTAGAGGAAGGTGTTGAGTTCATAGTGTATTGTGATGCCTCAAGAGCTGGACCCGGTTCCATGCTGATGCAATGATAGGGAGTCATCGCATATGGGTTGAGGAAGTTGATACCCCATAAGAATAAATATGAAACTCATGACCTAGACCTATAATAATTAGTCTTCTCCTTGATTATGTGGAGGCACTACCTTATGGGAGAGAATTTTGAGATTTTCTCATATCACCAAAGCCTTAGGTAGTCTTCACTCAGAGATACATGAACCTGAGGCAGAAATTCTAGTTGGATTTTATACATGAAAATTACTTAGAGATAATCTATAATTTAGGGAAGGTAAACCTTGTAGTGAATTCCCTTAGTAGGAATTCCCAGGCTCTCTAAGTGTAGAAATCTTTGAATCAGTTAAACTCCCTACAACTGGCCCTGGTGAAGCAGGAGGGTACAACTTTTCTTCAGTTAATGCAGTTAAGTACTTTTCTCCTCAATCGTGTGAGAGATGCCTAGTTTTGAGACATAAAATATGAGGTTATTCATGATCATATATTCATAGGGTACTCACAATATGGATATTCTGAAGTAAGGAATCACGAGATCTTATTCTTGGGGAAAACTATGGTTCGAGTCGCTATGTGGGAAGAGGTGATTTGTGAGTTCCAAAATTCTCCCTTATCTGTAAAACCCAATGAGGGGAAGATGTAAAAAAATATTCAGTGTAAGTTTTGGTGGTCTAACATAAGATAGGTCCTAGCTGAGTTTTTATCACAGTGCCTCACCTATCAGCAAGTGGAAGTTGAGAACCAAGTTCTGATGGGCTTGTTTTAGCCTATTAAGATCTCAGATTATAAATGGGACTGCATATCCATGGATTACATCACAAGGATTCCATGCACAGATAAGGGCCATAAAATCATCTAGGTGATAGTAGAACAAATCATAAATTCAGAACACTTCCTTTCTATCAGATTGAATAATTTGGTAGAGGGTTTGGGGCAGTTGTACGTGCGGGTGATCATCCACCTTCACGAGATACTCTCAAAATATTTCTCTGATCCTGATGCATGATTTACATCATGATTGTGGAGAGACCTATAAGAGACATTCAGGATGTAGTTGTAGATAAGTATATCCTTTCACCCCTATACAGATGGTCAGAATGATCTCACTATCTAGGTGCTAGAGGATATATTGATGGCTTTCATGTTAGACTTTGGCCAAAGCTGGTAGGATCACCTACCCCTGTTATAGTTTGCATTTAGCAACAGCTACCACTCTACCATCAGCATGAAACCTTTTGATGACCTATATGGGAAACCCTATAGGTCACCCTTGTGCTGGAAAGATATTAGAGAGTCATCTATTATGGTCCTAGAGTTGGTGCATATGACAAAAAAAATAGTATAGGTCATCTATGAGTGGATTAAGACGGCCCATAGTATATATAAATCCTACAAAAATCACTGATGTAGTCCCATGTAGTTTTATCAGGGATACCATGTCTTCTTGAGTGACTCCCCACAATGTGGAATGTGGAGGTTTGGTTAGGGAGGAAAGTTATCTCCAAGGTTCATTGGGCCATTTGAGATCATACAAAGGGTTGGTGATGTTTCCTATAGCCTCTCCCAAACCCCGTAGCTATAGCGGGTGCATGATGTCCTCCATGTATTGTAGCTGAGGAAATATGTTCATGACCCTATGCACATCATTAACTAGGGAGAGCTGGACATAGAGGATAAATACACCCTTGCATAGCACCCAGTGGTGATAGAGGACTGATAGGAACGTACCTTTCAAAGAAGGACCATCCTTTTGGTTTTTATTTTTTAGTGGCATGGAAACGTGCTAGAGAGTTCCTCGAAGTGGGTGGGCCTAGTATCCTATGTTTTTTTCTTCATTTTTCTTTTTGAAGATGAAAATATTGTAGGAGGGAATGATTTAGATACCTATTTTTCCCTCATAAGTCTTTAAAATATTTATAAATATATTTATAGATCTATGCACTAAGACATCATGAAATTATGAGGCTCAGTGTGCCTGGAATTAATTTTATAAAAATATTAAATATATTTTATATTTCACGTGCATGGTTAATTAAATAGAATGGTATAACTCTTAAATGGATAATTGGATTGGAAATTTGATGCCATAGTTGTGTCTAGAACATGGTTTTTACCCTAGGCGTGACATAAAATGAGTTTTCATGGGACGTTCAGACCCCTTACTCATCGACGGTGCATTTAAGTGAGTTAATTGATCGATTGATTAATTTCCATTTTTATAATTAAAATTTATAAATAGGTTATTAGAGGGTTTCAGCTGGGGTTGGCTCACAATTCATCATTTCTTGTTGAGTTCAATGTCTTCATATGGAGTTTTCCTTTGATGAATGACAAACCATTGGATAAAGGTGTATTGAATCCTAATGAAATCAATAAGTTCCCCTAAATTCATTGGTGATAAAATTATTCAATAGCGAATGATCCAAAAAAGAGATAAGACTTTTTATTTGTGAATTATCATCATTATAATTAAATGATTGAGTAGATAATTATTATTCCTTTGATCTGTGCCTTTAACAAACCTTTCATGTTCCCAAGAACAATGTAATATATTGTTCTCCTAAGATTATCTAACCCCTGGAGCATGTTCTTGATTGTTGTCCAAGAATGCAAGGACAATGATTGTAAAACCCTTGTTATTATACATTTCTTCCCCCATTATTTGTGTTCTTCATCATTGGAACCCATCGGTTCCTAGTTCAATGATTTTCAAGCGTCTCGAGATCGATCGGGTGCCTGGATTTGTGGAGGACTGACGAAATGTCAACGATTCTTCAAGTGGACCTTAGATCTAGAATCATCACAATGAATGGATGGTAAATATAAAGGTTTGAGGATAGATCATCAAGGATCATTGGAACTATGGTGTGTGGAACATTCAAAAAATCCCCCAAATATTCTGGTGGCTGATTCTTGGAAGACAACAGCTGGTGAGCGTGATTCGCGGCTATATCCTAAGATTTTGGAAGGAATCATGACGGGATCTAAAATTGTTTGACCAGATTCGAAGCATGGATGAAAATCTGTGAAAACAAGAACTTTATAGAAAAATACCTACTACACGTCATTCATTAGGTAAAACACATTGCGTGTAGCCTCCCTCAATGGTGGTGCTAGGGTTTGGGAGAAGATAAGGATGATACAGTGTGTAGTTTATACTCACACACCCTGTACACCCTCCCCGATTGGATAACCCATGTGATGGGTCAAACAGGAAAGGAATCTGTGTAAGAGAACATGGATATCGGTTGTCCACATAGGCAGTATCCCATGTGGACAAACACACTGTGTATCAAGTACATGGACATGGGGTCCGAGTATATAGTCATGGGGTCCGAGTACACTAACACGGCCACATGACACATCCCCGATTTCAGATTGTTATGACATGATATGTAGGCCACTTACACGACGTGTTCTACTATATGGGATAGGGCACATGTACTGACCAGAGACACAGCCTGATATTAAAGAGGGACCACACACCATGTGGGTACCCTAACACATCATATACTACTTGATCTATTTAGATCAACCTTCAAGCCTCTGTATCTCTTTCATTTGAACTCATATTTTGGCCCATGAGATGCCTATCCCGAGTTTTTTTTCATGTATAATGTGAAATCTCACTCGAAAGTAGATTTTTAGGTATGATGTAAAATTTTTTAGGTTGTGGATAATTTGACACGATACTCGATGATGATAGTGATCATACAGAATCACCAAAGTAGTACTAGGATTACCCTCCAGCTGGGATGGGTAGTGGCATTCCTCTATGTAAGTTTCAAGCTTACCCTCCAGTAGGAGTGGGGAAGTGGAGTTCCCCAATCGCCTTTTTGAGTTACCCTCCAGTAGTAGTGGACAATGGAGTTCCTAAACATTACAGGCTTACCCTTGAGATGGGCTGGGTAGTGGCCTTCCCCGGTGACATATTCCAGGTGTAACCATGTAGTAGATCAAGGAATTGGAATTTCCCTGATGACTCATTGGGATTACCCTCTAGTAAGACTAGGCAGTGGAATCTTCTAGTGACCTTTCTAAGTAGTACCCTTCAGCTGAGCTGGGGAGTGGCATTCCTCAATGACTACCAGAGTAGGAACCTCATGAAAAACAAGGTCACAAGATCCTTTCCTAAAACTAGTGACCCCATAACTGTGTGGCATAGTGATGAGGTGTTGTTTGACATACCTTTAGACTCACAATAAAGAGGTATGATTTTCCAACCGAGATTCATTCTTGTGACGCAACCTAAAATCATTCAAATGAGTCAGTTCCGCACAAAGAAGATAGAATCAAGGTGTGGTGATTGATTCCCTTTGACTTGTGTGTCCTAGGAAGACACATGAGGTTATTGGCATCATAGATGGACTTACCTTGGAACTATTAGCTACTCTTCTTCTTGGGAAAAGCTGTGAGATGGAGATCCCCTTACTCTCTCCTTTTGGATTTTTTTACTAAGCATATATATATCCTACTTTATTTCCCAATCCTTGGGAATAGTTACTCTCCTTCTATAAGAGGTGAATATGCATAGAGTATGCCACATGCTTTTTGCGTTTTTCTTCCCATGGTTGGATGAGTCCACACTCTTGTTATATGTAGAAAATACTTGACGAGAAGTTCATATTCTCACTGTGTCTAGATCCTTGTGTTTTGATGATTTTACTTTCACTCTCTTCTTGGGTTGATCTGCACTCTTTTATTGTACCTTGTTATATCTACTGCTTTCCTCTTTATTTATATCTCTTACTTCTTCTCCTCCACCCTTTTTGGGGTGTTTCACTGGGTATGTATATACACATCCCTGTATGGGATTTTACCAACACGTGATGTGTATTTTTTAGATGGAGGACCAGTTGATTGTGACTTAAGAGGATCTTAGGGATACAGGGCACTTGAACCGCATACAGTAGTCAAAATTTGGGATACATGAGCTAGGATCTCTCTTATCTATTTACCCTTTTACATCTTTTTCCGGTTGGAAAATATTTCAATTTGGGTGTGTATTTTTTTCGTTTTTATTTTTAGTATACACTACCTTATTTCATTCTGTTTAGTGGTCCATGCACTATTGGTATATTAATAGCAGTTTTTAATATTTTATTTCTTTCCCTATGCACTTTTTAATTAAGTTTGGTGTTTGTGTGTGTGTGTGGGTATTTAGGAAAGGGCCTCCCCAAGTTTAGTGTGCCTTCATCACTTGTCATCACCCCTAGCCTATGGATGTGGGCTTGGGGTAGTTATGTATTGAGCCCGGGATTAGGTCGGTTCAGGAAAGTATAATGAAATATTATGCCTCAATGTAAATAGAGTGATCGAACAATGGTTAAGACACTAACTATTATAGTGTAAGAGTGATGTTTTCTTTTTTTCTAAGAGTTAGTGGTTTTCATGGTTTCCATAAAGCAATATTCAATTGGTAGTTTTCTAATAAATGAAAAGTCTATTCAACTTCCAATTCTTATTAATATAAGAAGAATATTTTTATATTTTCTTTAACTTAATAAAGACAGCCACAAATGAAATCCAATTGAGGCAATCTAGAAATGATGTTGGTAATTTCCAATAACTATAAATACATGTGGTCATTTGTTCAGATGATGTTGTATAGAAGTTAATACAAAAGTTTTTTCTGAATTATTTATGCATGTTTTCCTTGTTATTTTATAAAAAAGTAAATGATTGATTTTTTTTAGAATGTTGCATATGGTAAACTTTCAAGTTAATCGAAATTCTGCAGTCATTGGTGATATTGGTACAATTGATTGAAGATTTCCAAGATGAATAGTGGGTCTACCATGAATATTAGAAGGAGGTGAAAGTGGTTGACTAACTAAGAACCACTATAAATATGTGGTTAAACAATATGTACACATGTTATAGTATCACTTGTAATTAGTAATATAATTGATTAAATTTTCTAACATGTTCATAATCTTTTAAATTCTGACTATAATGTAATGTTTCACGGTATTCTCTCATGGATGTATGACTAATTTCCAAACCACATAATCCTTGAGTTTATTTCTTGTTTTTCTTTATCTTAACTTTTTTTTTGAGTTTTACTTGAGTGTGTGTGAGTTTTGACGTGGTGTGGTGATTTAGGGTGTACCATAATTCCTAATTGTTGGTACACAGATTTCAAGGAATTATTATAGACTAGGGATTTTATGATGTTGTGTTTTTTCCAACGTAATTTCCTTAGGTTTAAATTCTATAGATCAGGTTTTCCATAAATTCCAACAATTGTTTTGTCCCTACCTAATCCTATATTGATTCTCCATCTCCAGGAATCCCTCTTCTTTTTGTTTATTTTCCATGAGAGTCACAAAGATGACATCCAACATTTCCCAAATTTTTAACTATTTTTCATCATAAATTAACCGTATAATTTATTTAATATATAGGAAACTAATTCTTATTTTTTTACTTTTGAAAATATAGAAATTAAATTATAATGTATTTAAACATTATTTTTTGTGTTTTTATATATTTTTTGATTTAATTTAAAAGTCAACCATGATTCTAAATTTTTGAAATAAATTTTTTAAAGGTTTTTTATTTTATGTTTCATTGTTTTAATATATTTTTATAATAAAACATATAAATACAACATTTATTTTTCTGTTTTTTTATGTAAAATTTATATAAGGGTAACTAGTGCACCTATGTGAGGATACTCATGCACTTTGTAAAGGTCATACTGGGCATGCATAAAGGTAACGATCATGGTAGATCAGTATATAAGGATACCTCTACAACTCCAAAGACACTGTATCAAGGTAATCCCTACATTATGTAAGGGTTCCAAAAAAATTAAGGTTGTGTAAAGTTAAGGGAGATTTATAAATTATGAATCAAGGAACTCCCTCTACTGCATAAAGGTCACAAATTCTTTGTACCAAGGTAACAAACTGCTTGTGTTTGGGAAACACTGAGAATTTAAAAGACATGTAAAAGTCATGAAGACCTACATAAGTTAATCCCCATAAATATTATAACTATTTAAATTTCTCAAGAGAGTTTCATAAAGTTAAAAAGTGGGTTTTAGAAATTATGTAAGGTTCATCTTGTGAAAAGGTAGCTTTATGAGGGTCATTACTTCACCATGGTGAGATTAAACACTGAAATACTTGAAGTTGGAAAAGGTTTAACATTAAAAATAATTCCCCAGTTTA
Source organism: Viscum album (assembly GCA_963277665.1). NCBI lineage: Eukaryota > Viridiplantae > Streptophyta > Magnoliopsida > Santalales > Viscaceae > Viscum > Viscum album. The sequence continues at coordinate 281,296,192 of OY728137.1, read as the reverse complement.
CCCAAATAGGTAATAGATCCTATAACTAATAAAAATGGGATCCATGTAGTTTATTAAGATGTACATTGATCATGGAAAGGAATTATGATAAAGGAGAAGATTCAAGATAAGTTTTCTAAATAATTGAGACCCTTGAGTTGTGCATGTGACGACTATCTAAGGAAGAAAATAATTCATTTTTCTAGATAAATAATTTGAGTAGGGTTGGGATGAAGGTTATTCTATTTATATAAATTTGATTCCCATATCCCATTAAAAAGTATTCATATCTTACCAATTTTGATGATTAATTTACTTTATTTCTAAATTTTAATGTTAATTCATTTTTTGTTCATTTGTGTGATGTGTGGTTCACTTCTCCCCCGTTTTATTTATGTTTCTCCCACTATGAACACATGTTTATTCTTAATATATCATTAATAATGAGAGGATAACCTAAGGATCACCCATTGGATGAAAACAAATGAATCATATTCCATTCACTTCTTTTTTCATTTTTTATTTTATTTTGTGAATTTGGGTGTTTGAGGGGATAAGAAGATGATTATAACTCATGATTCTCCTTTCCCTATTTCCTTTTTCACTACTCAAATAATTTTCACTCCCACTATTTTTATGGTTTATATATGATGGGATCAGTTTTCTAAATGGAGTATGAACTCATGATTTCGGTTCATCTAAGAGAGTAGTCATTGGATCACTTGGGAAAACCTTGAGTGTGATTCTCATTCACCTCATTGATGCAGTGAGGCTATGTGCAGCTGGTTGGAACACACATAGAGTAGGATAGAGGTTCAATGTAGTGAGATAATGATAGATTATAATGGTTGAATCTATGGGATTATCCTTTCTTTCATTTCATCCTATTTACATTTACAATTTTTCCTTTTCTATTTGCATCTATAAACCCCATTCCTCTTTTTTTAGACTTAAATAAAACTAAAAAAACATATATAAGTGTTAGGTTAGTGATTATCTAGGCCCATAACCTTGATAGATTAAATTATTTAGCTTCTAATCTTCATACCAGGTTTTCAAATTTTATTTGATGAGATCCGAAAGACAGGAACCTCTCCTTAGGTTCCTTATTCCCAAGTTACATTTTACATTTCCTTGATACAACTCAAATTATATTAAAATGATTCATTGCTAACTTATTTATTTTGGTTCAATATTTTCCTCAACTAAACCCATTTATTTTTATAATTAGAAAATTATTTAATTTTTTCCAACCATGTTTTTGAAAATCACTTATTGGATGTACAATGTAATTTTTTTTATCACACACCCAGTGCATAATCATATCATAAATTAATTATGGGACCCTAATTTCCCATTTTATCCATTTAAAAGTACCTATATGGATATCTTTTGAGTTGAATCCCTATGGTGTTATTTTTTACAAAGGATAAGTTATCTAGGTTTAGGTACAAAAATATAGTTTTCCCATATTATAATTTCAACTCCACTTCAACCTCTTCAATCACACTCATTTTCATAATTATAAAAAAGAGTATCTATGAAAAAAAGTATAATTCACTAAAATTCATGAAAATATAATAATTTCAAAATTATTGAAATCTTAAAAACCAGAATACATTTATCACTAGATCGAAAAACAATTAAAGATCAATTTTCCTAACTTTGAAACACACTCAATGAATAAAAAGTAGAAATAATTTTATTCTATAAAAATTTATAAAAATAGTACATAAAGAGATTCTAAAAAACTCTAAATTATGTTTAATACATCCCCCACATTTTTTCAAAAATACCAATTTAAATTTTAAAAAAATAAAAAAATAATTATAGTGAATAGATAGCTATAAAAAGATAAAAACAATATGGTATTTATTGATTCCATGGGTTTGAATTAGCCTCTTACTTGGGTTCTTTAAGTACATATTTGAGCTATCCTAAAATGTTTTTATCCAATTTTTTAATATTATGTAAAATATAATTAAAACATGAAAAATATTATAGAAAAGTACTAAAATGAAAAAAGAATTGGTTTGACCCCAAGTAGCTATTCGGTATTTTACTACCCCCGGTAGGTAGTTCTGGTTATTAAACTCTGTCTTATAGTGGGTTTGGTTTCCTTTATAAGAACCAACATATATTATCTTTTCCAATTTTAAAGAGTGAAAATTGTCCATGGAGAACCACATAAATAGAGTAAAATTATCCCAACCCCAAAATCTAAAAAACTAAAATGAAAATTGAGTGGTAGTAAGATGTAAGGGGTCTATATATTTTATGTTTTCTCTCCATCAATATGGTATTTAGTTTCGTGTTGATGGATTAGTTTCTTCACCATATGTCTCAAATTTTCTTTTTCTTATTTAGACACTTATTGGTTGGATTGTTGTTCAAACTCATCTAGAGGGAATTTTAGAGGATTTTAAAAGTATTCTTCATCCATCTCCTCTTGTTCACACTAGGAATCCTTTTATTATATTTCCAACAATATAATATCTTCATTGGTTTCTACCTAAGGTCCATCTTCATGGTTTAGGGTACAATTATACTCATCCAGGACTAAAAATTTAAACCTATGTAAAGTTAGTTTTTAGTACAAGAAGTTAAAAATCAATTAAAATATATTCAAAGGATAGTTTTTGACCCTTGGGTGGATCATACTAAATCTATTTCTTATGAATAAAGGCCTTTGGACTAGTTTATTCATAAGAGGAAAATGGATAAATATAGTTTCCATTAAGTTCCATAATCTCATCTTCTACTTCCTCCTCCAAGGCATACTATATCAGTGTTGATTATGTATCATTAAAACACAAGGGGTTTGATTTCAAATGAATTTAAAAAAATTAAAAACAATAGATTCAAGAGTTTGTTCATCCTCCTTAAGTTTATTGGTTGATAATAGTTATTAACCCTTGAGTCCCATTGATAAAATCTCAAAAATGTGATGGGGTGAAGATTTTCCAAGTAGTTCTCCCACCTACTCAATTGAGCAGATGAGAGGTTATTGTTTTTCTTTGTCTTATTATTGTTGATTCCCTTGATCTATGGGTGATTTGTGGGTGGTGGAAATAATAGTAATCATTTCATTAAACTCTCACATTTTACTTTTTTCTATATATAATTTTGGTCTAGTGGTATGGAATTGTTGATATATGCTTTAATCTCCTCCGGTGTTGGTTTTTATTTACTCGAATAGTGTACATGCATAGGATTTTGATGTTTTTTATATTCATGGTAATATTAGTGTTAATATTATCACCTTATGTTGTGTACCAATGGTCTCTCAAGATGCTACCATTGAATATATTGTTTCTCAGTCTATTGTGGAAAGAAATATTGATTAGATTGAAATAATGGTTCATGTGTGGTTTCATGACCTCAATAGTGAATCTTTCAATCTATTTAAATATGGTATATATTTGGTTATACATTATTATTTAATGGTCACCCTTTGATACTTATTCCAAATTAAAGAACATAATTAAATAAAAAAATTATAAAAAATATAATAAAGAGAATAAATATAGGCAAATTAAATGAAAACCCCTATTTACTGGTGTTTTAAAATAAAGTACAACTCAACCCATATCCCTGATAATGATGTCAGGTTATGTGATTCTTGTCATGTGGATATCATCAAATAGAATTTGAAAACATAGAATGTAATCCATTGGCAGACTAGGATTTTCTCTTAAGGAGTTGGCCCTAGAGACTCACTATCCTGACACTTATGTTTGTTTTTTTTAATTTTATTTTAATTATAAAAAAAATAGGAATGGTGTTGATGGATAAAAATAGATAGAGAAATAATGAAAATGAAAACATGATGAAATAAAAGAAAGAAAAACCCTTGGATTTTACCAATGTGATCACTAATTGTCTCACTTATTTGACCTTATATCTGACCCTTTGTGTGTTTCAACCAATTATACACAACCTCACTGCATCAATAGTGTGAATGGAAATCACACTCAAGGAATTCCCAAGGGATTTTTCCAACCACCCTCTTAAATAACCCATAATCATGAGTCTACCCACTATTCAGACTAGTTCTCTCATTATAAATAAAAAAATACAAACAGTGTGATAGAAAAGGATTTTAGTTGTGTGAATGAAAATGGTGGAAAGATAAGCATATGGACAATCATTTCCAAAACCCCTCATACACCCAAATTACTATAATAAAATATAAAAATGAAAATATAGGTGTGTGGACTCGGTTTAAATAGTTTTCATCTAGTGGGTGGTCATAGAGTTATCCACTTATCATTGATGGTGGATTTAGAATCACCATGAATTTATAATGGTAGAAACACGAAGAAAATAGTGGAGAAGAAAATAGAACTACACATGAATTGAAAAAAATGAATTAAAAATGAAATACATAAATACATTAAATTTATAAAAATTATTATTATGATCCAAATCCTTTTAAATGGTATAGTTGAAAAAATTATAATAATTGAATCATTATCTTCTTCTACCTCCTAAAATTTAGTGTCAAGAGTGGTTAATTCTATTCTTCCACGAATGGTCTCCATGTGCACAAATCAAGGGTCAAGATTCTTTAGCTATCTTATCTCTAATATTATTGTTTCTAACAATTCCTTCCCACAATAATTTTCCTTATTAATCAGTTAGATGAATTCCATATGGATCAGTTTGATGAGCTATTCCAAATTTGGGCAAACCAGGGAATGAGTTTTGATTTTGAGATTTGTTTCCATTTCAAGGATTTTAGTGATTAATCTCACCAGAAATGGTTCCAATTATATAAATTATATCATGATCTTTGAGATAAATGGAATTTGAAATAATTTTTCATCCACTATGTTTCATTTCAATTATTTCAAATTCTATTGATTATAAGGCTCGTGACAACCCTCGCATCACACAAGCATGTTTTGGAGTAGAGAGTATCACTCATGTGACAAGTGATTGAAATCATCCCACGGTTATACCATGGAGTATGGAGTTTTATGGATATCTATAAGGTATCTTTATCAAACATGTTGGTGGAAGAAAATTACAATGGAATTCAATAGTGAAAGATACACTTTCATCTTATTTATTTTATTTATCCATGATTTTGGTTTCATGCATGGTAGATTTGGGGATTAGGGTTTCTTATTGTCTTTTATATATTTATTAATTGTTAATTTATAATTAGAAACTCAAAAACATGATATATCACTTGGAAAGGATGTGTGAGTGTGATAAGAATAAATTATTAAATTCATGCAAAAGTAACATGAATAAAAGAAACAAATCCCAATAGCCCACATGTTTTCTCATTTGATTATCAAAGCCCTTTTAATATTTCTCTTATGATCATTCTCCCATAAACCTTGATTGTTTAAAACTACTTGTTTCATTGTTCTTATTACTTATCTTAACTTCACACAAACACTAATAATTCTTTGAAATTTATCATACTAGTAAGATTAATTAATAAATTGAATTGATTCTACCTATGGATATCACCTATCCATCCCTATAGGGAGACTATGTAGCTTCTCAACATAGTTTACATTCAATAAGATCACCCTAAACTAGTGGAAAAATAGTATAACACTACTAAAAATTCATCCATATTCAATGCTCACATTTATCAGTGCTGATAAAGGATGAATTTTATTAGTGCTAATTAAAAAGAAATGATAAAGGAATTCATTATCAATACTTATAAAAGTCAGCCTTTATCAGCTTGGGGTTTTAGTAATGTAAATAATATCTCTATAAATGACTTCTGTTAGTGCTGATAAAGTTCTTATTTTATAATTTAATTTATATATACATATTTATGTACTTTTAAAAAAAATCTAACAAAACGTGCATGTATTTATATATAAATACAATTTGAATATATATTTACACTCTACATATATATTTATTATAAGTATTGCATATTATATATTGAAATTGAAAATATATTTAAAAACATAATTCATATTAATAATAAAAAATTATCATCAATTATATTTTTTTATTTATATAAAAAATATTATATTAATGCATTGAAATTCTAATAATAATTAATATTCATGTATATGTGTGTGTGTATATATATATATGAATTATTATATATATATATAAACATATTTTTATATTATATGTCATTTTTTCAATGTATATATATAAAACCTGTTATACATGATTAATGTAATTTATATAGAAACACACTAAGACACACACACACTCATAATATATATTAATTTTTAATATTTTTTATTTTATTCAAATTTTATATTTATTAATTTTTAATATTTTTATTCATTTTATATTTTTGTAATTTATTCATTTATTATATTAACTTATACATTTTTATTTGTTAATGTTTAACATTTATAATATGTTTATATTAATATTTATTCATTTTTAATTTAATATTTTTTTATTTAAATATTTTTAAAATTATTATATATTATTTTTTTAATTAGTAACTTATTATAAATCTTTTATATTTAAATATAATTTTCAATATACATTCATTTTAATTTTAATATACATTCATTTTTAAATTTTTAGATAATTTATAGAATTATAATAAAATACTTTATTGACTTTTTTAATATTTCTGTAATTTATTCTATTTTTAATTATTAAATGGAAAAGTGGTCAGAATGGCTTAACTTGGGTCTTGAATATGATTCTACCACTATTGTTCAATCTATTAGAAATGGAATCATTTATCTTTCGTGGAAGTTGACTACTAAATGGATGAAATTCATGAAATCTCTTATATTTGTGAATTTTATCATCACTCATACATATCATGAATTGAATTATTTTGATGATGATATCATAAATAAAGGGGTAGATTATCTAAAATATATCTATCTCAATGACATTCCTGAGTAATTTTCTTCCTTTTTTCCAAAAGTACTTTTGTAAAAATCCTTTTCTAGACTTCTGTAACTTTTATATTTATCCATTTTTATTTTTTTAATAATTTATACAATTAATAATAATTATTGGATAGAGCGTGGTCCTAGGAGTTTCCTTTGTGATGATTAAGACAGTGATTAGGGTTTTCCCCCTATATGGATTTATCATACTTTTTACAGTTTGATTTAATCTGTGGGTGGAAACCTTCATCGATGACTCGATGTAAGGATGCCTTGGTAGGAAGTAAAGAGTCCAACAAGCCATTTATGGTTGTGACCTTAATGGGTGTGGATCCATCAAGAATCAATTCTATTCCTTAATGAACTTTGTGTCTTCTCGTACATTCCACATTGGTTCATATTCATAGAGACCCATTCAATAAATATAAATAAAGGAAAGTCTTCAGATCTGACTAAAAGACTTTTCTAATCCCTTCACGATGAAGATTCAGTTCATATCATCAAAAAGGGTAACATTTCCCATATGATCACAAGGAGATATGTAGTCCTCTAAAGATTTTTTTTGTTTCTCCACTCCATTATCGGATGAGTGGTGCTCCCAAAAGGGTAGAATCCATGGAAACCTGATGATCTTGTAAGAAAATTATCTTTGACCTGGGGATTTTCAAAATGGAAATGTATTCCAGTGGTGCATGGATTTTTTCAAATTTTAATTATAAACTCATAATTTAAGAAGTTTCCAAGGGTATTTAGTTTAATCTCTCTAAAACTAGGTTCTTTGAGGATCCAATAATGTAACTTGAGATTCAATCCCTTTGAGGTTAGAAAATACTTCTCCCAAGTATAGGTTAGATTATTTAATTTAAATTGAATCTATTGGAACCCAAAATTTTGTTTGATATTTCTTCTTCAATTGTAGTTCCAATTAAAATTGATCAGAAAACATAGAAATCTAGTTTTGGATTTTTTTTATAGGGTATTAGTGGAAGTTTATTTGACCTCAATTTTAACTTGGAAGGTGGTTTTATCCACACAGCCTTGTGATTTGAACATACATATTGATTATGAGAATCTCTCTCCCTTTTTCTCGTCCTGTAATGTAATTGGATATACTAGGAGTACATGTAGGAAATATTTAACCTACTCAATCTATCTTAATTGTGGTCATAATTCCTTTATGTGTAAGGAAGGATTGACTAAACAGGAAAAAATGTCGATGGTTCTATTGAGCCTTGTCACAATAGGAATGTGTATAATCCCTCTTCTAGTGATAGGAATGAGATGGTATCTGGGAAGAATAATGTTTCTATAGCTAATTCTTTAGTTTATGATTCTGTTCACTGGTAAGGAAGGTTTAGTTTTGTTGATGTTTGTAAAGGGTGGGTCTCTTCTTTAGGGATGAGGCTGTGAGAGGCTGTGATTTCATGGGATAATCAGACAAAAGTCTGTGTATTTTTCTGTAAGGATGTTCAGGATATATCTAATAAACTGTTGTTTTCACTTCATGTTTCTAATAATTCTTTGTATAAGATTTTCCCCCTATAAGTGGAATCCTAACTATGAAGCAGGTCAGTTAGTAAAGTAGGGTATATCTATATTTGTACCTTCAGCTACTGGTTGGGCTAGTCCTTGGTAAGGGGCAGGGATAGTGGCTGCTAGGGATGTTATCCTACTTCTGGTTTTGTCTTCTCAGAATCTGAGTGAAGGTAATCAGAAGGGTGAACCAAGGAAAGAAGAGTTCTTGAACATTGATCCCATTAAGGTTGATTTCAATTCTATACAGGAGAAACACAATATTGATTTCTATCAGGCCATCAAGGACGTTAACTTTTCTTCAAGAATCACTGGAAAATGGGGAGATATTTCTAACCCCGATGATTATGACAAGATTCAAGGGAGAAATATTTCTTACAGATACAAGGTGATTTAAGGAAGGAATATGCATGAAAAGGAGTATCTCATAATCCTATAAATAATCATAGGCCAATATTGGACAACACCAATATCATTCCAATGATGAGCAGCATGAACACTACTTTTGTAACAAAGATTGTGGAGCATTCCAACATGTTCAACCCATTGAGTGATGAATCTGAGTGGCATGAGTATGGTGCTGATTATCATGATCATTATGAATTTTAGTTTTAGTCTTTATATTTTGGTTGAGGGCATAAATGTTGTGTTTGACCCCCTCTCATTTTCACCCTTGTATCCTTTTTGTTTCTATTAATTAAATTGTCCTTGACCTAGCATGTTTCTAAAATAATACTAATACATTTTTTTAAAATTTTTACATACTATAAATTTTTTAATCAGTAAATTTAAATCATTTTATGATTTCATTCATTTAATATTATTTTTTCATTAATAATATTTTTTATTTTTTTATTTTTTTATTCATTTTTAATATTTTTGTTGAGTTTGTTTGTAATCTATTCATTTTCTTATATTTAATTATATATATATATTCATTCATATTTAATATTTTTAATATTGTTATAATTTACATAATTAGTATGTATTCATTTCAATTTTCACATATATTCATTATTAATTTTTTAATAATTTATATAACTAATAATACAAATTTATTTTTTTAATATTTTGGAAATTTATTCAACTTTTAATTATTAAATTTCACTTATTTTTAACATTTATTCGATTAATATTATTTATTCATCAATAATATTAAATTTTTAAATTTTTTTATTATATACATTTTTAATATTTATTCATTTAATATTTTATAATTTATTCATTTTCACTATTAATCCTTAAAAATTTATTCATTAACATTTAATTTTTTAATATGTTTATATTAAATTTTAATCATTTTTATTTGAATATTTAAATCTTTAAATCTTTAAAAATTAATATATATTCATTTTTATATTTATTAATATACACAATTTATATTATTTAATATTTAGTTGACATTTTTAATATTTTTTAAATGACTTATTATCAATGATAAATTAGAAAGCATTGATAAAACATATCTTTATCGGTGAAAACTTGTTAGTGATAACAAAGTTTATTCTTTATCAGTACTGGATCTTAGTAGTGATAAATATATGTTTTATCAACACTTTTTAATTTAGTTCTAATAAATATATGTTTTATCAACCCTTTTTGGAAGCACTAACAAAACTCTTTACCCCCTTTAAAATGAACTCGAACAAAAACCCACTTGCTCACATTGTACAAGATCTCATATAACTAGAACTCTGCCTCCATGCCCCTTGATTTTTTAGATGAATCGACTCTCCCAAAACCAAAGTTATATGATTCTTTGAAATACTTTTCAATCGATCTTACATTGTTTAGAGATTTATAGTTCTTCTTACCATGTATTTGATATGTGGAACTCAAGATTCAAATCCTTCATTTCAATAATATTTTGAAGTGTGTATTGATAAAAAACATTCCAAGGGGTTTTAAATTTTTTACAATCTTGTTTGCTCTAAGTACTTGGATCTATAGGGTTCCCTCTCTCTCGGTCTATGTAGTTTGTAATGTAGGGTTTTTCTTAATCACACTCTATTTGGAAATATATAATGAGTTTAATTGTATATTTGTGTGTGTGTATTAATAAATGTATAATAAAATAAAATAAAGAATATATATATACTTATTATATATATATATATGTGTGTGTGTGTGTGTGTATATCTTAAAATAAAATAAAAATGTAAAAATATTATGAACTATGTGTGTGATCCAATATATGTTTGATTTTTTAGTATTTATATATTACTTCTCTTTAGTGATATGTTTTTAGTAATTTTCAAATTGTTACTACAAATCATGTTTAAAATATGAAATAAATTTATTAAGGTTGGAGTAATTAAACTACATTTTATTAAACTGCATCATCAAAAAAAATTATTATAATGATATACAAATATTTTTCCTAAATTTTTTATGTTTTTAGTATTTAAATTTCTTTCCATACACTGTTTTTACTTGATTTTCAACATAAACATTTTCGATAAAAATGGGTATATCACCTTTTATTAATAAAACTATAAATTTATATCCTTTCTTCATTAAAACTTCTGCTTTCATTTATTCCTTTAATGTTTAAATTGATTATGACTTCTTTCTTAGGAAAATAATCAAATTTCTTAGAAGTATGAATAAATTTATCATTTGATTTTGAAAATTATGTAACTTCTTTAACAAAATTCTTTAACTCGGACTAGAATCAAACAATAATATCATTAAATGTATTTTAAAACATATCATTTAGATATGTACACAAAAAATATATTTCGATACACACATATATATATTTACACACTAATTCTAATACTTTATTTACATATCTGTGTATATATACATTATATTTATAACATGTCTTTATTTATTTATTTTTTGTATAAAATTGATATTTTTGAACCTAATAGGATGGATATGAATTGAAAATGAATAGATGTTAATAATGTGACAAAGTATTGTGGGGATGAATTCAAATATTTCATCATGTTCTCAATAGAGCATGCATACTACCCTTATATATATTAGGTGCTTGGGGTACATATATATTAAACACACACACACCACACACATAGGACAAAAAGGCAGGCCATATCACCACCATGGGATAGCCTACCCATCATGCCTTATTTATTCAGTACATGGACCAAATACCCAGTGGGCATGAAGCCCATTATATGACCCAAAGGCCCACTAACTGGCCTGAAGCCTCAGTGCAGCATTATACATGCATCATACTACTTGCATCACTAGATCTATATCATGCCTACGTCACCACCTTTTTGCATCATCATTATCTATAGTACTGCAACAGTACCTATAGAAATTTTCTCCAACCTAGATTTGAACCCAGGTCGGGTCTAGGATTATGGAGAAACTTTACCACTCAAGTAAGCTTCCAACAACATGCATGAAACCCTTCTAAAATCATTTGTTCATGCTTACGTTTTTATTATTATTTAAGATGAATTCATATAGAATAGTTGTAAGAACATTTTATTTTTCATGGAATAAATCTAATCTATAAATTTTGGACTAAACATGATAAAAAAATAAAAGTACACACTACCTAGGATGATACTCTGATTTATGGAACATTTGACATGAATACTAGTGTAAATGACGATGGATGTAGTATGGAAGAAATGATGATGGAAATTTAAGATGGAATTCATGATTTTCTAGAGTTATTTGAGAAGTTAAAAATAAATGAAAAGAGACCATTGTATATTTTTTATACTAAATATACAACATTTTCAGTTGTATTGAAGCTATATTATTTGAAATCAGGTAGAAGATGGTGTAACACCATCTTTACAGAACTACTTGGTATCCTAAATGATATGCTACAAGAATAAAATTAGATTTTGTGTTGAAAATATGATTCTAAATTAATGATACTTTCAATGGGTATCATCTTTGAAAAAATAAATTCATATCTTATAATTGTATATTATTTCTCAAGGACTGTTAATCAGTTACCAAATTCCATAGGTGTGGTGTGACTCAATATAAGAAATATGAATCAAGTCCTTAAAAAGTTGTATAGTACTTTCTTATCATTCAAAGGTTTAGAAAACTATATTTATTTCAGGAAACCATTATATAATTAACATGGTACATAGATAAAATAATAAAATATGGGAAACTATGTCACCTAATGGACTCTCATCAGTGGAATAAAATTGATTATTAATATCCAAAATTTGTAAATGAGTTGAAAAACCTCTATCTTGTAATATATATAGAAGGAATCAATCATATTTGTAAAAAATTAGATCTCATGGTACATATCTAGTTATATTGGTAAATTATAACTTTTCATTGTGGTTATACATGAATCACAAGTTCATTTGTATCTTCTTATATCTAGAACAAAATAACTTGATAATGATATTGATTTATATTTGGATCCATTGATCGAATATCTAAAATTTATTTGGGATACATGTGTTACATTTTATAGTGCTCAAATAAGAGAATATTTGACATTGAGATCCATGTTGTATGGGTTAATAAATGAATTTCCAATTATGGACATTTTTCAAGAAATAGAATTAAAGGAATGTTGTGGAGTCCCATTTTTTGAAGAATATACACACTCGTTTGGGTTGAAACTTTCCTCAAAGACTCAGTTTTTAGTAAATAATAAATTTTTACCCCAATGACATAAATAATGATCCTATATGAAATTATTCGATGGAAATACAGAACAAGGTACATCACCATCTCTTCTAATGGGTGATCAATAGTTTGAGAAATTAAAGTATATTGACTCTTTTTTCAGTAAACCCTTTTCAAAAAAACATACAAAATTAATTTGAAAAAATAAATTAGTTTTATTTTAATAAATGTACAATAATTTTTTATACATCATAAATTTTCTTGATTTCATTGATGTTGAAGAAATGTATGTGATAATGTTAATTCCATGCTACTAAATATTCTATACAAAGCCAAAATATGGAATTAAGGCTAGGATGGATATGATTTACATGGGGATAAGGGAAGATTTGGCACTGGTGAAGGATAAGAGATGAAATTTTCTTCATCTAATAGCTTACACTCTATCTTGATAAGAAAATTTTCAGTTTTTCAACTTTCTTAATGGTGTAAAGGTTCTATAGGGGTATTCATCCAATATCAATAATGTTGTTTCAATGGATAATTTTAAGTTCAAGGGTCTAAAATCACATGAATGCCATGTTTTGATGAAATATTTAATACTTTTATATTTACATTTCATTCTACCTAAAAATGAAAAACATACATTGACCAAAATCTTATTCTTTTTCAATTCCTTGTGTGGTAAAGTTATAGACCATATGAAGTTTATAATCATGAATAAGGAAATCATAGTCATATTATGTGAATTGGAGATGTTATTCCTACCATAATTCATTGATATAATCTTCCAGCCAATGGTCCACTTGGTTAGAGAGATTCAACTAGTTGTTTCTGTACATTATAGATGTATGTACCCCATTAAATGATATAAGAATATTTTTAAAGGGTTCATGAAGAATAAAAGTCAGGCTGAAGGTTGTATTATAGAGAGATATATTGTTAAAGAAGCTATTGAATTCTGTACTAATTGCATATCAGATGTTGATAGAATTGGTCTCTTAAAATATCATCATATTGGAATCCTTATGGGTGAATTTATTTCAAAACATTTTTCATTAAAATTTTCATTACAAAGTAACAACAATATTACCTTTACATTTTACCTGATATTATAGAAGTTCTTCCATACATATAAACCCAAAAAGTAATTCTTTTACATTTGAACTCATAAAGGGATAAAAGATGGATATCAAATACACATAATCAATAATTTATAGTATGGTTTCAAGATCATATTTATAAGGAGTTACCTATAAATATGAATTCAATTTTTGAAAAAATTTAATGGCTAGTCAAATGGACAAGTGTAAATATATATTCTTATAATGATTATGTAATTAATGGTCATATGTTCCATATGAAGGAGAGATATGAACACGGTATGATGAAAAAAAGTGGGGATGCAATTTTTGTGTAAGCGATGCACATATTTGGTTCCATGGATAGAAATTCAACTAATGTGAATATATCATACTTTATCATCATCGAATAAAAATAAATTTTGGATTATAAAACCTTTAAAGTGTTAATTTTCCATTTCAAATGGGTTTACAATAGAAGTGTAGTTATAGTTTATGAATAGATATTCATGAAGGTTAATTTTATTACTAAAGTTTGTAAGGGGTAATCATTCAGAATGGAATTACAATAAGCATATGTATTTTATGTCCCAGATCTAGTAAACAAAAAATAGTCAATTGTTTTATTGGTGACTAAAACAATTGTGGGTTCAGATAAAAATTCAATTGATGAAAACACTTTCATTGGGAGATCACAATCATTTCACAACAATCTCAATGTAGACATTGTCTTGTATGATAGAGGGGATTAAAAGTAGGATATTTGGATAATATATATAGGATAAAAATCTATAAAAACTTTAAATAAAAAAAGAGTACTCGATGAAAAGATTAATGTTTTGTTTACCATACTATTATTTTCCTCATAATATTATGTGTTCTCTAATACTTTTTAATAATATAAATTAAATTTTTAACTAATAATGCATATAATGACTTCTCCACATGATGATGTTACAAATCCCACATAATAACACACTATCAATGATGAAACTAAGGAATTATTATGAGATAAACAATATTTGGATGAAAAAAATAGTAATTTATCATCACTATATTAATTAAAGCTACTAAGGAAATAAAAGGAATAAAATTTGATGTTGTATGGAATTAATGTGGCCAACATGTTCACCCCAATAATTCAATGTTCATTAGTTACAATATCTTTACAACTCAAATTCGTGTGCTGATTAATATTGATACATAGAATAATGTCAATCCTTCATTGAGGATAATCCTTTTAGAAGATGTTAGGAAAATGTTTTGATATACTTTCTCCATTTTATATAAAAATTATATAATGAAATGTTGATTTAAATTTAATTATCTCTTGTAGTATTAATTTGTTTTAGAATATTTAAATAATAAATTTGTATTAATGGTCATTATAAAAAACTCCTAGAGACTTTCAGAAACTTTTTATATAGTGACATATCATGGATGTTGAGGAGAAAGTAAACCCCCACCTACCAGTTACATATGCACACATTATAAACAAATAAACATGGAAATATTTCATTATCCATTATAATGAGGAATCATTTAGGGTGCATTTTAATTGATAATATTTTATTTAAAATTATTTATTTTATCCACTTTGATTAAAAATTAATTATTTATGAAATAGAAAAGGAGTTCTAGAAATAAACATTGTGCATGAAAACCAATGTACCCCTATCATAAAGAACGTACAGGGTATGATTCACTTGAAAATAAAATTGTATGTGATTTAAATATATAGTAAATGTTTTATATGATATGAAATATTATATATTCCATTGTTTATATATAGATTGATGAATCATAATATAAAACCATTTCCATCCCACATCATTTTCTATGGAAGGAGGCTCATGTAAATAATAAAAAGGAAAAATAGTAGATTAAAGCACATAATAAGTATGAGAATCTTGTGTAATTATGTCATAATATATATTTGGTATTTTTAAGAGTATTATATAAAAATATATATTTATGTTCATATGATTCTAATATGGTTTAGACAAAAGAATTGTGATTTATTCTACCCAAATAACAACAACTTTTAGTAGATTTAAAGCAGCTAGAGAAATATGGCCATGTTAGAGGTACTGGTTTTGGAGTGTCACCTCAAGGATATTTTGAGAAGAAAAATTCAAAATAAGATACATATGAGATAATAAAATATATGTAGAAACAAATAGATTCTTTAAAAAATATTATCATCTAGTCTAGTTTGGAAGACCAGTGTATGTGAAAGAGTCAAAGAGAACCAATAGTAAAATAGAAATCAGTACATGAAGAGCCACACCCCATTATCTTTGAGGCTGTAAATTCCCCTCAACTGACTCCTTTACCTGAAGTAATAAATTTTTTCATAACACTTTCTTCTAAATGTGAATCAAGAAACTACCAATAACTTTTTATTAATAAAATTTTATGGGGTGAAGTTGTATGTGATTTATATAAATAAACACCACTCATCGCCTTGTAGAGAGGGTTATAGTTTATAATATCCAAGGATACATTCTACACAATAAACAACTCCCAAAATATCATGTGATATTTGGGATTGAAGTATCTCACAAGCTGAGAACTGAGTTGCTCATTCCTCTTGAAAATCTAGTTATCAACATAGTCGATAATTCTCTTTAAACTTTCATATTATATCCATTTAATCTTATAAAGATACATGGAGATAATTAGTTACATCCTTTATAATTTTTTTTTCAGAAAAACCCTTTAACAATTGATGAAAAAATTATAAAATGGGGTAATGTATTATTAAAAAACAAAATGAAGGGGAAATGGGAGGCTAGATCAAAATAAGCTAGTGAATCAACCAAGAAATAAAAATGACCATCTGAGATTAACATCACTCCACTAGTTCCACTATCCCATATACTAATATTAAAATTTCATGTGGATCTAACATTTAGATATGGAAATTTTTCCAAAATTGAATATGAAGAAGAAATATTTGGATATTCCATTACAGACGTGATTAGTATCAAGAGTATAAATGAAATTATCAAGTTTGAATGGATTGGGGTATCAGTTGTGAATTCATACATTTGATACATTTTTATATTCTATTTTTCCAAAAAATGATCAACTATGTTCATTATAGTGGATAACTATTCATATTTTCTACTAGTGTATATATTACTACTATATAAAGGGAAGACCCTACTAAGAAAAATTTTTAATCATTAATCCAGTTATCATTTATACTCCATAAGGTAATTTGGGGATGATAGAAATTGAAAAAAAAAAAGGATTAACTAAGCTTGGATTTTAAAAAGAAAATTACAAACTATGAACACTACTTGATGCCTACATTGCTGGTGTAAAACTCAACATTATAATCATATAAAATATATTTTTCTTTATTCATAAATTATTTGATTTTTTTGTTTAGGAATCACTAGATTCTCATCTCACCCAATTTCGATACCTTGAATATATATTTTTTGGATCTAATGCATGTATTTCAAAAACAATTGATCACACATGATTTCCATTTTGAATTTTTAATGCACTAAAATAAACATTTTATATATAAACTTCAATTGATACAATTTATTTTGTGTTTTAATGAGAATTTTTTTCATAATTGGTTGGTCTATAAATATTATCTAAATTATGTATGAGGTAGGAGATTGAAGACAATAAAAATATGGATTTATAAAAATAGAGAAATATTTGGGTATATAAAGTAATATTTAACTATCAAAACTTATTTCAAAACAATTTAATTATTTTGGTTAATGTTTCTATGGTGTTAGAAATAAAATAACGTTAACGATTGTGTATAATATGTTTGGATCTAATGCATGGATTTAAAACAAATTGATCACACATGATGTCCATCGTGAATTTTTAATTCACTAAATTATGTTAGAGGTTAGTGATTGAGAACAAGAAGCCTATGGATTTATAAAAATAGAGATAAATTATGGTAAATATAGTAATATTTAAAAATAAAAACATATTTCAAAATAATTTACTTATCATGGCCAATGTTTCTATAGTGTCTAAAATAAAATAATGACAACGATTGTGCATATATGTTTTAAAATTTACAAAATAATTCATATAACATCAATAAACTAGAACCCCCAAATATCTATTGATGATGTTAGTTAAAATTTCATTAAAAATATTTTTTAATCAGTTTTTTATATATTTTCAAAATTCTACCAAGATTTCGGAAAGTAAATGTACTCAAAAGAATCATATTTTTTTATATATGATTGGTCGTAGTACGTGGAGTCATAATGTTTTCCAACATAAATTTGAGGTGATTGACTATTATATTTTTAATTTTTTTATATTGAAAAGATCATGATGATCTGATCTCACATTAATCTGACACATGATGTGGCTGGTAGGAATCCAAGTGCGTGTTCAGAAAAATGTCATTTTAGTCTAAAACATGATTCACACGGTGAAAACAGAGAAATCAAACTCATGTTGTCTTGATAATTTAGAATAATTATCCATAATTATTTTTTTATTTTCACTAATCGACTGCATGTTAATCTAAAACATAGTGTGGTTGGTATGACTCAAAGTGCTCTTTTTCAATATAAAAGTGTCATTTTAGTCTAAAATGTGACTTTCATAGCCAGAACTAAGTGAAGGAGATCAGTTTATCTTGATACTTTAGTAAAATTATTCATAATTAATTTTTTACATGTAAGGATAAATCTCACATAAATATAATACATTATGTGTCTAGTATTCTCAAGGTGCATGTTTTCAATATAATTTTGTCATTTTGGTCTAAAATGTGATATAGATAGGAAAAACTGAGAAAAAGAGTTTTAATTGTCTTGATACTTTAGGAAAATGATACATAATTCATTTATGATGTGTAGAAATTTTCCTCATGTAAATTTAATGTATTACATGGTTGGTATGTCTTAAATTTCATGTTTTCAATATAATAATTCCATTTAGTCTAAAATGTAATTTTGATAGACAAAACTTTGAAAATGTGGTCAGATTGTCTTCATACTTTCGTAAAACAATCCATATTTCATTTTTTACATTGGGAATTTACTAGATTTAAATATGAAAAAATCCATGGTTGGTATAACTCAAAGTGATTTTTAAAAAATAAAAGTGTCATTTTAGTGAAAAACACGATTCACATATCCAAAACTAATAAAACGAGCTAGAATTTTTTTTGATAATTTAAGAAAATGATCCATTATTTATTTTTGAAATGGGGTAATTGAAAACATCTCAATTTGACACACAATGTGTTTAGTATGACTCAAAGTTCTCATTTTAATATAAAAGTAACATTTTAGTTTACAACGCAGTTCACATTTCCAAACCTAAGTAAACGAGTTTGGATTGTCTTGATAATTTGGTATGACAATCCATAATTTATCTGTGACATATAAGAATCAACCTCACATCAATATGGAACACTATGTGGTTGTTATGACTCAAAGTATATGTTTTCACATTAAAACAAAATCATTTTACTCTAAAATACACGCCACAAAGCCAAAACTGAGAAAATGAGTTCTTAAATACTTTATTAAAACAAGACATAATTAATTTTTGGAATGTAGAAATAAACCACATATTAATATAACACATGATGTGTCTAGTATTACTCAAAGTGTGTGTGTTTTCATTAAAGATGTGTCATTTTACTCTAAAACATACGTCACATAGCCAAAAACTAAGTAAATGAGCTCGGATTGACTTGTTACTTTATAAAAACGATCCACAATTCATTTTTTACAAGTAATAATTCACCACACATAAAACAAGAAAAAAATGTTTTTGGTATGACTTAAAGTATTTATTTTCAATATAACCATCATTTTACTCTAAAAATTCACTGCATAGAAAAAACTGAGAAAACATTTCTCAAATTATCTCCATACATTAGGAAAATCACCCATAATTCATTTTCATATATAGGAATTAACTAAACAAAAATTTGAAACATGATTTTTTTAGTATGAATTAAAGTGTGTGTTTTCTATATAAGTCTTATTTTAGTTTTAAACACAATACATGTATCTAAAATAAAGAAAACGAGCACATTTTGTCTTGATAATTTAGGAAAATGATACATAATTAATTTTTGATGGGTACGAATCGACCACACATCAATCTAACACATGAAGTGATCGATATAACTCAAAGTTATTATTTTTAATATAAAAGTGTCATTTTAGTCTAAAACATGATTCACATGTCCAAAACTAAGAAAAAAGTTTCTATTATCTTGATACATAAGGAAAATGGTCTATAATTCATTTATTATTTGAAGGAATTGACCGCACATCAATTCAACGCAATGTGTGTGGTATTACTCAAATAGTATGTTTTCATAATAAAAAGGTTTCATTGTACTCTAAAACAAGAATCACATAGACAAAACCAAGAAAATGATCTTTTTTTATCTTAATGCTTTAGGAAAATGATAAATAATTCATTTTTGGTGGGTAGGTGTTGACTAAGATTAATTTTGAAACATAATGTACTGGTATGACTCAAAGTGTTTGTTTTCGCATTAAAAGGTATCATTTAACTCTAAAACGCACATCACATATCCAAAATTGAGAAAATGGGATCATATTGTCTAGATACATTAGTTCAATTATCCATAATTCATTTGTGACATGTAGGAATCAACTAAACATATATCTGACACATGATGTGGCTGGTATAACTCAAAGTGCTTGTTTTCACAATAAAAAGGTATCATTTTAGTTTAAAACATGATTCACAAAGGCAAAACTGAGATAAAGAGCTCAAATTGTTTTAATAATTTAGTTCAACAATCCATTATTCATTGGTGACATGTAGAAATCAACTGCACATCAATCTGACACATGATGTGGCTGGTATGACTCAAAGTGTGTGTTTTCAATATAAGTGTCATTTTAGTCTAAAAAAATTCATATATCCAAAAATAAGAAATCAAGATCATATTGTCTTTATACACTAATAAAATTATACATAATTCATTTTTGATGTGCATGAATCGACCGCATATCAATATGACACAAGATGTGACCGATATGACTCAAATTGCTTATTTTCCATATAAAAGTGTCATTTTAGTCTAAAATATGATTCACATAGACAAAAATAAGAAGACAATATTGGATTGTATTGATACTATTGTAAAATTATCCACAATTCATTTGTGATGTGTAGAAATTTACTGCACAGTAAGTTTAAAACATGATGTGGTAGGTGATGGCATTAGTCATAGTGGAAGCGTGCGATGGTGGTGATGTATTAAAATTTATTTAAATTATTGTTTCCAAAAACCATGAGTGGGGATCTTTCATGTCAAATTTATAATAAATTTATTTAATATCTTGAAGAAATAAATACTTGGTCTAAGGAACTTTCATCATTGGTGATTGTTGATAATCTGAAAAGACCCTTTCGGATTGCATCTATTACGCTTTGAGGATCTGAGGATATAATCCCTCTAGTGATGATCCACACATGCTCCAATGATCTCTGAGAAATACCACTCGATCACCAGGTTCTAGAGTAGAAAATAAAATTTATTGTGTTGTTCATTCTTGATCACACATTCTTCAGTCTTGAATAAATCTCTCTTGTGCTTATTGTTCTTGAGAGGGAGAGAGAAGGAGGATCCAGAGAGAATTCGTTGTGTATAAAAATTATCTATTCTCAATTTTTTAGATCAATATACAATATATATAACCATATATTTATAGAGTTTAGGTTTTTGTTAAATTTTTATTTAATTTCATGTTGGCCATTAAATAACATTTAAAACCTTTAATAAAACCCATGACATATAACAATAATATCATTATTATTATTATTTGGTGTGCACCAACTTTTCCAATAAAAAATATTGTGTGATATTCTTGTTAATTAATATTTTTCATCGGACTTAGTCTTGGTCTATTAAAACTTCTATAGAATTTATTGAATAAACAAATAAATATTTTATTCATAAATAGATATTTTATTCATAATCTTTCAAATAAGTATTTATTAAAATACTCAAAAAATAAAATAAATATTTTATTCAAAATCTAGTGAATAAATATTTTATATAGATACATGTAATAAAATTAATTATTTATTTACAAACAAATAATTATTTATTACCTTGTGAATATTAGCGATCAATAAAACATGAATAAAATTATTCATTATTATTGAGAATAATATTTATTCCAATAATTAAATTCAAATTGAATTTAATTGAGATCATTGGAAACTTATTGTGTCACCCTCTAGGATTATTTCTCATCGGAATTAGGAGGGCTTGCCTAAATTCCAAGATTATTTTCTAGCAACGGGTCAAGGAACCCAAGAGAAAGTACTTAATGTCTCAATGACAAAACCCACATATTAATTCTCACTATGTAATATAATCCCTTTATCTGAATATATCATCAAGTAGGTTGCACATTTTTGTCATCAAATAATATGTTTGATACATATTTCTTTGAATGTATGAAATAAACACATCGTTACACCATAGATATTGAATTTAGGGTGATGGTTTCATTCCAATCAAAGGGTCATGATATAAACTTCCATAAAGATGGAAGAGACAAACCCTTACTCGACTTATCCATTAATGACATGTCATTCATGATGATCCCAATGTATCCAACATTTTAATGAACTATTATCGTCATGGTTTATGAAATACATCTAAGTACTCAAGTTCAAACATACATTTTTAATAATATTAAAGTCTAAGGACAATCACACACCCTCGCAGATAAGAATATTCAATGACACTAAAACATGTTGAATTTTTATTGAAGATTATGTTCTCAAAATCTCTCATCTTGGAGATTACCAAGTGAGAACTTCATGAGAATAAGCCTCATCTACTAAAAATTACTCTCACCTAATAGTATATGTATTATGTGTCCCATCATAGTACATTATCCAACTACATAACATTATTTAAGAATATCATCATAGCACATTAAAGTTCTCATCATAGCAAGGAAACTCTATGACCTTATCAATATGATGTATACTCTTGGAAATTATTAAACTATAGTCATATAGAACAATGATAAATATGTAATAATAATTTTTATTAATATTTAATAAATCAAATATACATGTAATAAAATTACAAAAAATTGGTCCTAGGATGACAACTCCAAAAAAACTCTCACTTGGACTAGAGACAACTACCTGTGACCTTTAGTCCACTAGACCTCACATCATAGTCATGTTTCTACAGAGTCAAGGCTTTAGACAAGTGGTCAAACATTTTTTCTTCTATGGAAATACTACTCAATATATCTTCACTTCTCTTAGAAAAATCCCTCAATGGATGATACTTCCAAAGTATATGATTCGTTCGTTGATGTGACATTGGCTCTTTTGCAGGAGTCATCGCTTCAGTATTATCAAAATAGATTATTATAATATCTTTATTTCTAGGTACCATTTAAAGATCTTCTATGAGGTTTTGGATCCATACATCTTCTTTAGCTACCTTAGAAGCTATAATATACCTGGACCCTTCTGTAGAATCTGAAACTGTAGCCTGTTTTGAGCTATTTCATCTCACAACACCTCCATTATAAGTAATTATGTATCCCATTTGAGAATTTATTTCATCTTGATCGGTTTGGAAACTATCATCTTCATATCCTATGATGATTAGTTCTATATATCCTCTATAAAACAATAACATATCCTTAGTACACCTATGATGCTTAAGGATAGTCTTGACTACCATCAAATGGCGGTCACCTAGATTAACTTTGTATCTTTTTACTGCACTTAATGCATAGGAGACATAAATCCTTGAACATTTAATAGAATACATGATTGACCTAGTCACTGATTCTTATAGAATCATTTCCATTCTTTTTTTCTTTCCTCATGTGTCTGAAGACACATTTTCCTAGAAATATGAATGCCATGTAATGCTGGAAATAACCCCCTATTTGATTATTCCATATTAAATCTTTTCAATATCTTGTAAATGTACTTACTTTGACTTGGTATGAGAAACCTCTTAAATATATCAAGATAAATCTTAGTGCCAAGAACATATGTTGTCTCTCCCAAGTCCTTAGTAGAGAATAATTTATTCAACCATTCCTTAATAGACTGTAATACTGGTATTTATTTTCAAATGAGTAATATTTCCTCAACATATACTATTAAGAAAATGACTTCACTCCCACTAAACTATTTATAGACACATAGCTTTCATTCATTATTTACGAAACCAAATTCTTTTATCACCTCATAAAAATGAGTATTACATGACCTAGATGTTTTATTTAGTACATAAATGGATCTTTTGAACTTACATACTTTGTTAGCATCCTTTGGAATCACAAAACCTTCAGGTTGTGTAATATAGACATCCTCTTAAAGGTTTCCATGAATTAATATTGTTTTTACATCCATTTTCTAAATCCAATAATCATGGAAATACATAATGAAAATTGGAATTAAGATGTATTCCAGTATTGAAACTGGTGAAAAGTTTTCAATGTAGTCAACACCTTAATGTTGTATAAACCCTTTTTCAACGAGTCACGCCTTATAGGTACCAAATTGTCCTTCCATTTCTAGTTTCTTATTGAATACCCATTTGTAAGAAATAGACTTTACATATACTGGAGGGTCTACCAAAATCCATACTTGGTTTTGGTACATGGAATCCATTTCATAATACATGGCCAATTTCCACTTGAAAAAATCTATGCCACTTAATGATTCCTTATAGGTTATAGGATCATTATTATCAACTAATAATGAGTCACCATACTCTATGACTAGAAAACCATATCGTTCTAGTTATTTTTCCTCTCTAGAAATAATACACAGTAATTGTGTCTCTGGAAAAATTTCTTCTTCCACGGGGCTTTGTGAAGAAAAATTCTTTTCCAACTCTTGTGTATCTTTAGCCTGAACTTCATCAAAGTCTATCTCTGTCCCACTATATCTTTTAGAGATAATATCATCCTCAATAAATGTGGTAAGTCTATCAACAACAACCCTTTTTTCTAAAGGATTGTATAGGTAGTATCCATTTGTTTTTTTGGGATATCTTATAAATATACACATTGTGCCTCAGGGTGAAATCTTGTTACCTGAAGAGGACTTAACAAATGCTTCACAAACCCACACAAGTAAGTAAGACAACACAACATTCTTTTCATTCCATAATTGGTATGGTATACCATCTGTTCCTTTAGTTTGAACTTGTCTTAGTACGTATGATACTGTTTGTAACTTGTATCCCCAAAAGGGTAATGTAAGACTCACATGAATCATCATTGATCTCACCATGTATAACAAGGAGTGGTTCCTCCTTTCACGTAAACCATTACACTAAGTCATATAAGTAGGAGTGAGTTGATATAATATCACAAACTTCTATAAATAATCAATGAATTCTTGATTAACATATTCACCACCACATTCTGAGCGTATTTTTTTAATCTTCTTACCATTATGGTTCTCAACATCATTCTTGTATTTCCTAATTTATCAAAACAATATGAATTATAACACCTTAATTAGAAATATCCATATCTACTAAAATCATTAGTAGAGGTTATGAATTATGAGTACCCACCCCTTGTCTCAATATGAAATGGTTGACACACATCTTTTGACCTCGACTGTTTTGATAATCTCAATTATGTTTTAATATGTTTTGATAATCCTATATTTATGTTAAATTATGTCATCATACTGTTGAGTTGACAAAAATGTCAAAATAATCATTGGTATATGTTAATAAATATTTATCTATGTTTATACATGTGTTGAAGTATTACTAACAAAATCTGGATATGATTTGCATAGAACAGATAAGTGTTAAGTTTTTGAGTCAATGATATAGACCTACCGATAGAGTAAGTCCATCGGTATGCACATAGCTACCGATACAAGTCTATCGATACAGACAGACAGACCAAAACTGATACAAGTCTATCGATACAGACAGACAGACAGCTACCGATATAAGTCTACCGATACATATAGACAGACAGCTACTGATACAAGTCTACCGATACCGACAGACAGACAGCTACCGATATAAGCGAGTTACCGATGGAGCGAGCCACTGATACAACAAATGCTACCTATACAAAAGAGCTATTGATAAGAGGAGATACCGATATAGATTCACTGTCACTGATACATATTCTTCCATTAAAAAGAGTAACAGCCACCGATATAGACCTACTGACTCAAGTCTACCGATACAAGATCACTGATAAAAAGAACTAATGATGGAAACTAGCCACTGTTTCTCTAAACTCTAGTTCTATTGTTTATTTAAAAACAGTCATATTTGATGTTTTTAATGCATCTGTTATTAATTAATGATATTTGTTGGCATATCTGGAATCGTACCTCGTACTTGTAAAAAGGTAATCATTCCTAGTGCCCGAGCTGAAGGTATATAAGGGAACCTAGAAATACAAAAACCTCTCTCTCGGTAGGCCATTCCTTCCATGCATAGATGAGACAATCTTCTGAAGATACACAAGGACTTACATGCATAGAAGAAGAAGGAAGAATATATATTGAATCTGTAGAAACTGAACATTCAAGGAGTAAAGACATTTAATGATTTCACCTACACTCAAGATGATTAGGCTGATAAACCTGGACCTAAAATTCAAATACACAAAAACACTCTGTTTTTCTTGACTGAAACCAAAGAGGGACTCAAAGCTTCATCTGCATTCAATCCAAGGAGTCCAGAGCTTCACTCAAAACACATAGAGCATTCTAAACTCATCTCTTTTTGTTTAGCTCTATTATGTTTCATCTATTTACATTTTGAGTAGTGGGTGTTCTGTATTTTAAACACACCCTATCTTCTATGCTGAACTGGAGTATTTATAAATACCCACTCAATCTTTCCCTTACATTCTCGTATCCCACTCTGGATAGTGGTAGAGGTCAAGTGTGACATGGACAACCTGTGAGCTATTGTTATTGTTGGTTTCCCATGTAGAATTGTGGTAGAGGTCTGAGGACCTGGACAGTATGAGTACTATTGTAAACCCCGATCCAGGGTTTGGATCATAGTTTATATAAAACTGTTTGAGAGGACTAAGTCTCAGCTTGAGATTGAACCACTTGGTTAAAACTACTATGCTTGTTTATTTTGGTTAAAACTATATTGAATATTCCACTGCTAAGTACTTTGAAATACAAATCTATTTTAAAATTACTCTGATAGTTAAACTAGAAATTTTTTGTATTTAGTGTAACCCAATAGGTTAGTTTCAAAGGATAATCTAATCTTAATATTATATTAACTGAGAACTAATCAATCTCTTGAGAACCTAACTGAACCTTTATTGTATTACAAATTCACTACTGTTTAGCTTGTTATTTAATTTGGGGGTTTTTAATAAAAAACTTTTAAATAGAAATTTTAAATTGGAACTCAATTCACCCCCCACTTGAGTGTACACTCCGACCAACATTTGGTATCAGATGATTGTTATTAATAAATGATTTCCAAACACTCTTTTTTTCAACTATGATTTTAGTTGTATCTAAAGATCTCAAAATTTCTGTTATTTCTAAATTTTTATCTCTTTCAATATATTTGCTAAAATCTAATTATGAATAATAGACTTGAAGATGTATCTACCAATAGACCACCTTTATTTAATGGTGATAATTATTCCCAATGGAAACTAAAAATGAAAATTCATTTAGAAAGTATGGGATTTGATATCTGGACTGCTATAGAGACTCAGTATAAGATTCCATAAACTGAAATAACTACTTGGGATGAACCTACTAAATTTTCATACAATAATAATTGTAAAGCAATGAATGCTCTGTATTGTGCTTCAGGAGATGAAGAATTTAATCGAATATCTGCTTGTAAAACTGCTTATGAAATCTGGGATACTTTGGCTATTTCCCATGAGGGAACAACCAATGTTAAGTAAATGATATTGAATACCTACACTATTAAATATGATAATTTTAAAATGAAGCCTGATTAACCTATTTCTGACATGTATCTCAGCTTCAACAAAATTGTAAATACAATGAGATCACTTGGAAAAGTTGTTCCTGCAAAAGAGAAAATCATGAGGATACTAAGATATCTTCGAGACAGGTGGAGAGGCACATCAGTTTCAATTAGAGAATCTTGTGACATTAGTTCTTTGCATGTCAAGTAACTCATTGGTAAATTAATGATGTATGAAGAAGAACATAAAGTCAACAAGTAAGAAGATGATGAACCAAGAAAGAAGTCTGTAACCTTCAAGACTTCAGCTTCAAAAAATAAGGACAAATGGAAAATTCAAAGTGAAAGTTATAGTTCAAGCAGTGAAGAGAGTGTATCTGACAGTGATTCTGAAATGGATAAGATATCCAGACGATTCAATAAGTTTTATAGAAAGAAGAAGTTTTTCATAAAATCAAATTATAAGGGAATGTTTGATAATAAAGGTCATTGGAAGAAGGATTGGAAAAGAACTGATAAAAGTGATGACATAGTCTACTATGAATTCAAGAGGAAAGGACATGTGAAAGCTAACTGTCCAAAATTAAAGTACAAGAAGAAATATGAGTACAAAAAAAAATATAGGAAATCTATGAAAGCAACATGGAGTGCTACAGAAGACAGTTCAAGTGATTCTGATTCCACTCAGGATGAAAAATCTCAAAAAGCTAATATGTGTCTCATGACAAATACATCTGAGGTAACATTGGATACTCCTATTTTAAATTCTTATTATTCTAAAGATGATTCTGATTGTGATTCTGAAAAAATGTCTAGTGAAGAGTTATTTGAATACTATAACATGCTAGAGGTAACCTGCAATGAGATTAAAGATAAGTATAAAACATTAAAGAAACAACATGATTTAACTAGCACTATCAAATCTGCACTATAATTAGAAAAGGAAAGGAACACTCAACTGTTAAAAGAAAATACTGAACAGAAACTGTCTAATGAGAAACTCAGGAAAGATTTGTAAAAATTTACTAATGGAAAGAATACTCTAACAAAAATTCTTGGAAAACAAGTAGCACCAAATTACACTACTGGTTTAGGCTATCACCTTGGACAGAGACATCTTGTTAAGAATAAATTTATTCCTAAATCTGGACAGTATACTGCTAGTTCCAGTTTTGGAAATTTTTATACCTCAACTAGCTATTCACATATTTATATATCAAAAAAAGTTTATCTTTCAAATTTTTTTGAATCTATTGATTGTATGAGACCCATTAGACAAATCTGGGTATCAAAAGTTTTTCTTCCTAACCTGTCTGGACCCAAGAAAATATGGGTTCCAAAATCATTTTCTTTTTAAACCTATGTTGTAAGAAACCTGTTTAAAGAGTTCCTATAAGAAGATATGGTACTTGGACAGCGGATGTTCAAGGAATATGACTGGATATTACTCATGTTTTAAAAGCTTAGTCAAATTTTATAGAGGACATGTCACCTTTGGTGATAACTCAAAAGGAAAAATCATCGGCTTAGGCCAAATTGGAAACACTCATTCAATTTTAATTTCCAAGGTTTTACTTGTTGATGGACTAAAATATAATCTGTTAAGCATTTCTCAGGTGTGTGATGATGGATTTCATGTTATGTTTGAAAATTATTCTTGTAATGTTTTTAATTCTAAATTTTTTTTAATGTTTTCTTCCTTAAGAAATGAAAATGTTTATGTTGTGGATTTAAACTCTTTAGCTAAGAAAAATATTACCTGTTTAAATGCTTTTCATAAATAATCTTGGCTATGGAACAGAAGATTGGTACATTTCAATGTTCATTCACTTAAGAAACTGACTAAGAAAAATTAGATAGAGACCTACCTCTAATAAAATTCCAATCAGACAGAGTTTGTACTCCCTGTAAAAATCGAAAGCAATATAAAGTTTCTTTTAAATCAAAGAAATAAGTTTCAACTTCTCAACCTCTCGAGTTGGTTCACATGGATTTATTTGGACCATCCGGAATTTCTAGTTTAAATGGGAAGAACTATTTCTATGTCCTTGTATGTGACTTTTCTAGATATACTTGGGTTTATTTTCTAGCTCACAAAAGTGAAGCTTGTTCTTAATTTATGAAATACTCCAAGTCTGTATAAAACCTTAGTGGACTTAAAATTAAAACCTTGAGAAGTGATCATGGTCATGAGTTTTAAAATCATGAATTTGAATCATACTGCTCACATAATGTCTACAATCATAATTTCTATTCCCCAAGGACACCTCAATAGAATGGTGTAGTATAAAGAAGAAATAGAACCCTTCAAGAAATTGCAATAACTATGATAAATTAATATGAATTACCTGTTTATTTTTGGGATAAATCTATCAACACATCTTGTTATATTATAAATAGATTTTTGATTAAACCTGTTCTTAAAAATACCCCTTATGAATTATGGAATAATAGGAAGCCTAAAGTTAATTACTTCAGAGTTTTTAGTTGCAAAGTATTTATTCTCAATACTAAAGATAATCTTGATAAGTTTGCATCCAAGAGTGATGAAGGAATCTTTATAGGTTATTCTTTATCTAGAAAATCCTATAGAGTTTTTAATAAAAGATCCAAATGTATAGAAGAATCTTTTCACATAAAATTTGATGAAACTAATCCACATGAACCTAAACCTTCTCTTGAAAATCTTAAAGAAGATTGTTCTATTCTGGACCTTAATGATAAAAGAAGTGAACCTATTGTAAAGACAACTAGTTTTGGAAATATTCCAGAATCTGCTTCAGATGAACCCAAACCTAGAAAAGAACCTGAAATTTCTAGTCCTACCTTTACCAGATCAACTATGATTCTAAAGAACCAGACTTTAGATGTTGTTGTAGGTAATCTTGATAAAGGTACAAAGACTAGAGCTTCTCTAAGAAACCGGGTTGAACGTCAAGCCTTTCTTTCATAGTTAGAACCTAAATTTATCAATGATTCTATCAATGATGAATTTTGGGTAATGGATATGCAAGAAGAATTAAATCAATTTGACAGAAACAAAGTGCGGGAATTAGTTGAAATACCTAAGGACGCCTTGACCATAGGCACCAAATGGGTTTTTAGGAATAAAGTTGATGAGTCTGGAAATATTGTTAGGAACAAAGCAAGACTAGTTGCACAAGGATATAGCCAAGAGAAAGGAATAGACTATGAACAAACCTTTGCACCTGTATCTAGATTAGAATCTATTGGGATTCTACTTGCCTATGTTTCTCATCTGAATTTCAAGTTATATAAAATGGATGTTAAAAGTTCTTTTCTAAATGGTTTTATAATTGAAGATGTTTTTGTTGAACAACCACCTGGATTTACTAATCCTCATTTTCCAAATCGAGTTTTTAAGCTTTCTAAAGCTCTATATGGTTTAAAACAAGCCTCGAGAGCTTGGTATGATAGAATTAGTAGTTTTCTTATTTAAGAAGGTTTTTCTAAAGGGATTGATGATCCAACTCTCTTTATTAAAATAATTTACAAAGAAGTTTTGATAGTAAAAATCTATGTTGATGATATTATTTTTGGATCTTCTAAAAATGACTTGTACATTGATTTCTCAAAGAATATGCAAAATGAATTTGAAATGAGTTTAATGGGAGAACTAAAATATTTTCTTGGATTTTAATTTTTTTAGAATTAAAATGGTATTATTTTAAATCAAGAAAAATATAAAAAGGATCTTTTAAAACATTTTGGTTTGGATAGTATTAAGGAAAGTGATACACCTATGAGTACTATTTTTAAGTTGGATGCTGATGAAACTAGAAAACCAGTAGGTCAAACCAACTATAGAGGTATGATTGGGAGCATACTCTACCTTACTTCTAGTCAACCTAATATTATGTTTAGTGTGTGTATGTGTGCAAGATTTCAAGCTAGTCCAAAAGATTCACACCTGCTTGCTGTTAAAATAATTTTCAAATATCTTAAACATACTACTAACATAGGATTATTTTATCCAAAAGGACAATAATTCGATTTAATAAGTTATTCAGATGCTGACTTTGCTGGTTTCAAGTTAGATAGAAAGAGAACTTCTGGAACATGTCATATTCTAGGTAAATCCCTGATATCTTGGTGTAGTAAAAAGAAGAATTCTATTGCATTATCTACTGCTGAAGCAGAATATATTGATGTTCGTAGTTCTTGTGCACAAATTATGTGGATGAAACATACATTATTGGACTATGGATATCAGTTTAGACATGTATGTAAAAACTGTGATAACACTAGTACGATCAATATCTCTAATAATCCTATATCTCACTCTAGGACCAAACACATTGATGTAAGGCACCACTTTTTGAGAGATCATTACCAAAAGGGTGATATTACTCTTGAATTTATAGGTACTTAACATCAATTAGCTGACATATTCACCAAGCCTTTAAGTTCAGATTGGTTCAGTTACATTAGACATGAGTTAGGAATGATATACTTTATAGAGCCAAATCCTCACTGTTAGCCAAATCCTCACCGTTATCCAAATCCTCACTATTAGCCAAATCCCCACCATTAGCCAAATCCTCACCATTAGCCAAATCATCACCATTATCCAAATCCTCACCGTTATCCAAATCCTCACCGTTAGCCAAATCCTCACCATTATCCAAATCCTCACTGTTATCCAAATCCTCACCTTTATCCAAATCCTCACCGTTAGCAAAATCCTCACAGTTATACCTCACTGGTATGAACCTCACTGTCATACCTCACTGTTAGTATACCTCATCGCTAGGAAACCTCATTGATAGGGAAACCTCACCGTCAGGGTTCTCACCGATAATTGTCACTGATATGTCATGCGCTGTCTGATTTTTGTTTTCTTTAACCGAAACTATTATTATTTTCAGTATAATTATTTTTATTACATTTTTATTCCTAAATGATAAAAACTAAGCCTTATTCACAATTTAATCCATCACAAAATCTCCTCCCTTCAATCCTCACTTCTCAAAACTCCGGATTTTTCATAACCCTAAGTTCTTCGATTGGAGATGGAAAGAACAAAACTCCCGATAGTCAGGGATGATAGTGATGCGCTGAGTGTGAAGAAGTAGAAAACAGGACCTGAAGTTAGTGGCAGTGAAAGTAGAACAAGGTCGAGGAGGCGTGCAGTGAACTCGCATTTTAAGAATAGAGAAATAGTAATCTAAAAGGAGATCAGTGAGGAATGGCTCTTGCATAGCAAGTCATTAGTTCTTAAAGTATTGAAGGAACAGGTACAGCTCGACTATTTTGCAAAAAATAATGGAACTCATTATCCGATGTTGGTTAAGGAGTTTTATGCTTTTGTTCTTTTTGAGAATTTTAAAGAAGAAAACAGAATAGTTTCATTAGTGAATGGCAAGGAAATTTATTTTTCTTCTGTTGAATGGGATGAATATCTTAAAGTCCTACATGAGGGTGTATTTGGGTATACCTCAAAGACAATACCACCTACCAGTGACATTTTTTAATATGAGGTTGCTTTGGAAAATCTCACCAGTAGTGGAAGACAAAGAAATTTAGTGGCTACTGAAATGGATGGAGAAAACTGGGTGTTATTCAAATTCATCCAATATATGCTAAGTCCAAGAAGAGGGGACTTTGCAAATCTGAGATACCAAGATATATATTTGTTGCATCTTCTGAGGCATGGTATCAAGGTAAATATGTGTAGGTTGTTGATGATCCAAATTGAGGATATGATCAGGCCTAAGTCAAAATCCAATGCTTTATAATTTACAAAGTCGATTTTGGTAATGATCAAGGTGAAAGGAGTAGCTGAGTCTCAGGATGTGACAGTATTTGTGAGAAACAATTTTTGCATCACAAGCACAATATGTAAGTATATGAAGATTGGATGGAACCCATGGATAAGGGAATGGGTTATTGATGATGAGAATGTGTATGATAAGTTCAATCCAGTTGACCATCCCAATAGGCCAAGATACAGAAGAGATCCAGGTCTAGGACCTGATGAAAAGGAACCTCAGTATAGTGATGATACTGATGAAGAGGATACCTCTATAGCTGATGGAAGGGATCCAGACTTTCCTCCAAGTCCAGTTGATGAATTTGTGTCATCTGGAAAGGAAACAGTGTTGGGAGTAAGCAATGAATAATCCCTTATAGATGATGAATACCATCCTTCTCCAGATAATGAGGAAGAAGTATATGAAAATAGAGAACACGTTTCTGATAGTTCAGATGTGAGTATATTGATCTTAAGACCACTGATTGGGAATTATGGTATGCCTGAAAAGGCTATTTTGGTTGAGATGTAAGAACATGAACATATTCCTAATGATCCTCCAGTTGTTGAAATATAAATGGTTGTGGAGGATTCTTCTAAGGAAGACTTGCCTGTTCAAGCTGTTGTTGATATACATATTCAGGATAATGCACAGATTGGTGGGGAGCATCCCATCATACATGGTAATGTTTCAATAGCTCATGAGTTTGAAGACTAGGCCAAAGACCCAGGTTTTGTATTTTTTGGGTTGGATTATCTTGACTCTAAAGATGAGACACCCATCATTAGACATTCTGTCACTTATAATCTCCTTTATGAGACTTTACCTGAGGATATTATAAGAAAATTTGATTTAAAATAATTGAAGTCTGATCTCAAGACATGTTTTATGGAAGATATGAGAAGACTGGAAACCTCTGTAGTATCATCTATTCAATCTTTGATGACTGGATCAGTATCTGGTATTTTGGATGAAGTCAAAACTTTCAAGAATCAAGTTTCAAGCTTGGCAGAGGATGTTGAAACTCTAAAGACATCGGTTGTTTCTCTAGAATCTTATATGATCTCTAAATCTCAAGCAGACAAGGACTTGGCTTTTGTAAAAAAGTGTGGTTAGCCAGATGGTATCGGTTTTTGAGGGATTTAAGAAATCCATGTAGCAGCATGTCAGCACCTAGGACTCTATTGTAAAAAATCTTATAAGTGGGTTGACAAAATATTTTAAGGAAATAGTATCCTTTACTATTTCACTTCTAAGTACTACCAGGACTTCTTTAGATATTGATCAAATTCGAGCTGTGATGAGAGAGGAAATTGGACATTCTTCCACCAGTGGCTCTATATACTCTGTTGCCTTGAACTAAGTGGTGACTACCACTATGGATATAGGGCCAATTGTTCATAATTTTATGAGAGAGGTCATTGCTTCTTATAAAGAATTAAAGGACAAAGTGGATTACTATTTCCAAAGAGTCTACACTAAACATCAGTTGAACAATCATTTCAAGATTCTGTTAGAGAACATGAAACTACCTCTAGTCACTCAAGATTTCAGAGAGCAAGTAAGAAAGCTCAAGGAGTTGACTCCTGCTCTATACAAGTTTATGGAAAACAAATATGACTTTATTTCTACTATGTAAAGAGGAGGAGGAATCATTATGGACTATAGGAATTTGTTGCTACCATTTTTCCATGTAGACAGTACTCCTATCATTGTACCTCTGGCTTTTCCAGTATCTACTCAGTCTGCCTCCATTCCTCAGATGACACCAGCTCAAGCGATTAGAAGTATCTCTCCTATGATCACCCAGAGGACTCCACATTATAGGTCAGGCATAGTATTAGTATCTCAGCCTCCTCTGATTATCACTGGTCTTCCCAAGCGTCCACCTGCATCTACCCAGCCCGAATCCACTTCTGATTCCAAGGGAAAATCCAAATCACATACTGAGGAGGTGGATTGAATAATGGCTAGGACATTTGATAGGAATCACTTGTACTCTTTTTATCTCACTTTTGTATTTCTATTTATTTTTTCACCAAGAAATATATATGATCTTATTCTCTTTTATCTTCTATTACTTCTCTCATTTCTTGTTTACTACTTTTTGTTAATCACAAAGGGGGAGAAATATGAGAACTCTGATAAATATGAGCACTATGATATATATGAGCATAATATTAGAATAATTTATATAAGGGGGAGAAATATGGAATATGAGAATAATATATTCTACCTATGGTAAATTTATTTTATAATTTTATCTATGATGCAATTGTTTCATACCTCTGGTACATTTTCATGTAATAATCAATTCTCTGATACATCTGAAAATGTCATTACTCACACTAAGAAATGAGACCCAATGTATTTTACACTGATATATTAATGATTATTTTGGATTATAATACCATAAGTTATGATTATCAAAAAGGGGGAGATTATTGACCTCACCTGTTTTGATCATCTCAATTATGTTTTAATATGTTTTGATAATCCTATCTATATGTTAAATTATGTCATCCTACTATTGAGTTGACAAAAATGTCAAAATAATCATTGGTATATGTTAATAAATTTTTATCTATGTTTATACATGTGTTTAAGTAATACTAACTCAATCTGGATATGATTTTCATAGAACAGATAACTGTTAAGTTTTTTAGTCACTGATACAGACCTACCGATAGAGTAAGTCCACCGGTATGCACATAGCTACCGATACAAGTCTACCGATATAGACAGACAGACCGCAACGGGTACAAGTCTACCGATACAGACAGACAGATAGCTACCGATACAGATAGACAGATAGCTACCGATACAAGTCTACTGATACAAGTCTACCGATACAGACAGACAGACATATACCGATATAGGTGAGTTACCGATGGAGCGAGCCATCGATACAAAAAATGCTACCTATACAAAAGACCTATCGATAAGAGGAGATACCAATATAGAGTCACTGTCACTAATACGTAGTCTACCATTACAAAGAGTAACAGCCACTGATACAGACCTACTGAATCAAGTCTACCGATACAAGCTCCCTGATACAAAGAGCTACTGATGGAAACCATCCATTGTTTATCTAAACTCTAGTTCTATTGTTTATTTATCAATGGTCATACTTGATGTTTTTAATGCATTTTTTATTAATTAATGATAGTTTTTGGAAAATTATAAATCGTACCTCGTACCTGTAAAAAGGTAATCATTCTCAGTGCCCGAGCTGAAGGTATATAAGGGAACCTCGAAATACAAAAACCTCTCTCTCAGTCGGCCATTCCTTCCATGCATAGACGATAAAATCTTCTGAAGATACACAAGGACTTACATGAATAGAATACGAAGGAAGAATACAAACTGAATCTGTAGAACCTGAACATTCAAGGAGTAAAGAGATTCAATGATTTCACCTACACTCAAGCTGATCAGGCTGATTAACCTGGACCTGGAATTCAAATACAAAAACGACACTCTGTTTTTCTTGACTAAAACTAGAGAGGGACTCAAAGCTTCATCTGTATTCAATCCAAGGAGTCCATAGCTACACTCAAAACACATAGACCATTCTAAACTCATCTCTATTTGTTTAGATCTATTGTGTTTCATCTATTTACATTTTGAGCAGTGTGTGTTCTATATTTTAAACACACCCTGTCTCCTATGATAAACTGGAGGATTTATAAATCCTCACTCAATATTTCCCTTACATTCTTGTATCCCACTGTGGATAGTGGTAGAGGTCAAGTGTGACCTAGACAGCCTATGAGTTGTTGTTATTGTTGGTTTCCCACATAGAACTGTGGTAGAGGTCTCGGGACCTGGACGGTCTGACAACTATTGTAAACCCCGATCCAGGGTGTGGATCATAGTTTATATAAAACTGTTTAAGAGGACTAAGTCTCAACTTGAGACTGAACCTCTTGGTTAAAACTATTGTGCTTGTTTATTTTGGTTAAAACTATATTTAATATTCTGCTGCTAAGTACTTTGAAATAAAAATCTATTTTAAAGTTACTCTGATAGTTAAACTAGCAAGTGTTTGTATTTAGTATATCCCAGTAGGTTAGTTTCAAAAGATAATCTAATATTCAGATTAGATTAACTGAGAACTAATCAATCTCTTGAGAACCTAACTGAACCTTTACTGTATTACAAATTCACTACAGTTTAGCTTGTTATTTAATTTGGGGGATTTTTAATACAAATATTTTAAACAGAAATTTTTAATTGGAACTCAATTCACCCCCCTCTTGAGTGTCCACTCTGACAAACAACATCGATATGAACTAATTCAGTGATATCTTTATACCTTTCACCTTCCACACAAAATGGGGATTTGGTCTTTTTTCCTTATAAACATGAATGACATACACCAAGTGTTATTAGTTAAAAAGAATCTAAATATCCATCTTGATGTAATTTAGTCAATCACTTTTAATTTACATGACCTAGCTAGTGATTCCAAAGTTGGGTGTGTTATGATTCATGTGAAGTAACTTCATTATCGATTTCCATTAATTGGTTAGTGTAATCCAATTCATAAATACCATTATTTAAATGTGACTTACTATAAAAAATTTCTATCTTTATAAAAGAAGCAAAATTTATTACCAAATTTAAAAATAAATTCATATATATCTGGTCTAGATACATAAATAATGTTTTTGGTAACTGAAGGTACTTAATAACAACCCTACTAAACCAA
Organism: Viscum album; assembly: GCA_963277665.1. NCBI lineage: Eukaryota > Viridiplantae > Streptophyta > Magnoliopsida > Santalales > Viscaceae > Viscum > Viscum album. Next base: position 281,257,700 of record OY728137.1, on the reverse strand, counting down.
AATCATTCTAGTTGGAAATGTGATGTGGTAGTCCCCAATAACTACATCACTGAGTTTTTCTCTATTGGATGCTCATAGATCTACCTCCCCTCGGTCAATCTTTCTAAATATGCTTGGTTCCTATATTTGAATACATATGTGATAACTGCAAGCTATATCTAATACCCAATTCATAGAAATGGATAAATATCACTCGATAACAACCACACCTAAAAATTCCTCTTGCTTATTTGGTTGGATGCAATTTCTCTTCCAGTGGCCCTTCTTGCCATATGTGAAACAGACATCATCTTGTTCCCTTACTTTCCCCTTGATCTTCCTCTTCTTTTAAGGGAGTGAAGAAAATTTGGGGTTAAATATATTATCTTTTGATTTCTGTTTTTTCACCATAGGTATGGAATAATTTTCATGCTTCTTATCCTTATCTACTTGGAGAAAGAGAGTAAGAATATTTTTTAGATACTTCTCAATGTTGTCCATATTAAAAATTATAACAAAGATATAGATTATCTAAAGGAGTGGTTCTAGAATGAGATCAATACCCATTTTTTATAGAGTTTAAAACCTATAATCTCTAGAAAATCAATGTATATAATGAGCTTGACTACATGATCCCCATCTGGGGATCCCTCTCCAAGCTTGGTCTGAAAGAGCACATTGGATATCTCAAATCATTCATGTTTGTATCTCTCATGGTAATGACGATGAAGGTTCTCTAGAATGTTATACCTATCCATGTTTTCATGAGACTTCATGAGATTAATATACATATAATAAAGAATCAAAAATTGATCATTGACCATGTCGCTCAAATTTTTTTCATAGACAAGGAACTCTTCATAACTTACCTCTTTAGCAGGAGAATCAGGCATTGAGGATTCTATCATATAAGATTTCCATTCATGTTGTAGCACAACCCAAAGTCATCTAAACTACTCTCGAAAGTTACTGTCAATTATGAGGCTGTATTTCTCCATTAATGATCATAGGGATAATGTGGATGATGAACTTATCATTTTTTCAACAATTAAAAAGATAAAATTATTATTACTTTTATTCATTACAAATTAGGTGAGATATAATAAACTAAATGACTTCATTAAATCTACCACTATTTTATCAAGTCTCACTATCTCTCGCCATTGAACTCATAATTTTAAGTTGATTTAATATTCTAATGTCAAGGATCATCATTAATTTTCTTAATGAACCAAACTTTATCCATGAAAACTATAAGAAAGTAACTTGGTAGGTGGTCTTTCAAACTAAGGACTTGCATCTCCTTGATTCGTTGAGTGGATTCCCCTATCCATAAATCCTAACTTGGATCTCCTCAACACTTGCCTCTAAATTTTTATTGAATAGACTTTGGTTGTTAAACTCAATACAAGTTTGGTTAATTCATCCCAAAACCCTCATGAGAACTCCCAAAAAAAGTAAGTGTCCATACTTTGGACATGTACTACACCTAGTTCTATGGTTTCATTCCCAATTAATTAATGGAAGGAATGGCCTTAATTAATATTAGGCTGAGTGATTTTAATTAATTATACATAAATTTTATCTTATTTTATCATTTACATGTATTTTTTATATTAATTGGATTATAATTAATTAATTAACCATGTTGGATAAAACATTTATACATAATCCATTTATTTAAATTTTGTATTTTCATATTAACTTATTTATTTATGTGATTGTAGACTTGAATACATAAAATAAATAATACATAGATAAAAATAAATAAATAAAGTAAATGACCCAATTATGATCATATCTAATGATATATTTGATGAGTGGATGTTTAATCAACCTATGACATAAGGGAATAACTCTATTTTCCAGTCATGGAATGAGTTATAGTATTCCCTCTGTATATTTTTGTATCACTAATTTGGTAACATCATGGTTTTTTCTTGAACTGCCTTTATACACCTTAGCATACTCCATTAATTACAAGTATTTATTATTTATATACAGGTGTGGGGAACCAAAGAATTGGTTAAAGAGGATTACATAAATATCCTTGGACATGAAGGTCTTATATAATAATTGAGGGAGGTATGACTCATAGGCCATCAATTAATTTAATATTAAATAATTTAAAACCAATGTAATAAATTAAATTAAAAATAAATAAACACATACATAGGTTTTGGTAAAGCTCGTGATTGGTCATACATATGACGAACACACAAAATTAACCAGCTAGAATTATTTTATTTATTAATTATTTATTATTAAGATAAACAAACTTGAATTAATTAATTAATTTTAACACCCCAAGATTTCATAGTACATTATTTCTTCAAAGTAATTCAATAACTTGCACTACACCAAACACCGTGTTTAAGCGCACCACGACTTACCAAACTAGCCGTTCAAAAGAGGTTATGAATAGTATTAACTAAATTTTAAACTTCATATAATTCTTATAAATTAATAATCCATATTATTAGTTTCTTATACATAATGAAAAAAATCATTTTTTCTGATAAAAGAAGTATTTTTAAAAAATGCAATTTTACCGCCTTTTCATGGAGGACCCTTTTTAAATATAGTATTTGAAACTTTTATATATTCAATTTGACAAAATAAACTTATTCTTTAGAATCGGGACATAATAATTTAGTTTCAATAAATTTTTGGTGTTTTTATGATAACTTTCATATTTGGGTGAATAGTGAAAAATACTATATTTTAACTGAAAACAACTTTTTTAATCAAAATAATTTGTAGTTTTAAATTATAAATTTTAATGGTTTGGAAGTATAAATAGATTATATTTTTACCATTTAATCCAATTTTTTTCATTGGAAATAATATCACTCTGAAATTTAACAAAAACAAGTATCAATCTTTTGTTAGTAATTATTTCTTTAAAACATGCTTTTTGGTTTTGACAACGAGAATTAATTTTAAATTAATAAATGAAACTTATATGTTTTTAATTTGGTAAAATAGACTTAATATTTGAATTCATAATATCAAAATTATCTTAGGGTGAAATTTTGGTATTTTTCTGAAAACTTTCAATTTTTGATGAATAGTGAAAAACACTAAGTTATTGGTTAAAAACGACTTTTTATTTAAATAATTACTTATTTTATTTAAATTTATTTTAGGTAAAAATTGATATATAATACCTATATAAGTTAAATATAATTCATTGGACTCATTTTATAATAAGTTTAGATATATAAAAATTTTATTGAACTTTTTATGGTCTTTTACCCACCTCCTAAGAGAATTTGAAAATTTCCATAAAACATAATATTACTGATTCTGTGAGTTGAATTTCTAAAATACAAGAGATATGGTTGATATCATTAAGTAAAATTTGGTTTAATGAGATGAAAATATTTTTTAGTGAATAGTAATGTTTTACTTTTATTTACCACAGTTAAAAGTAAATAGGATAATTAAGGGTAAAATTGGTATTATTTTTACCCTAACACATGTCCAAATTATATTAGATAAGTGTAATTCGACCAAAAATAACCTTAGGAATAAAATATTATCCTTTAGTTACACTTGGATTAGATTATGATATTTATAATTATTTAATTCAAAGAAGAGTTAAAAGTGTTAAATTCAAACTTTAATAACTAAACCATTTTTAATATAGGGTTACACATAAGATAAATTCGACTATAAATATTAATTGAAAGATAATAATATTTCCTATATAATGGTATTTTATTTATAATTTTTATAAATTAAATAATTAAATTTATTTATGACACAATTATGATGCAGTAATTACCATATTAATGAAAGATTAAAATAATTGATATTATACATATCCAAATAAATGTATTTTGAGACTTTTTATGAATTAAACTAATTTTAAAGGTTAATATGATATGTTAGGGTTGGGTAGATGAATTTTTTTTTAAGTAATGATGCTATTATAAATTTAGAAAAAACAAAATACCAAATAGCGTCAAAATTGACATAAAAGAGTTCTTAAAACAAATATTATATTTTTAATTGATATTCTATTCCTAAAAATCTAAGTATCAGCCAAAAGAATTATATAATGATATTTGTATCATTAATTAACCACTTGGGGTTCTATTTGAAGTATATAGTAATTTTATTAACCATATAATATAAAAATACAAAGAGACATGGTAAATGTCAAACTATTTAACTAAGAGTTAAATATAAAAGATAAGGTTAATATAGTGACCCAAACCTATATAAAACCTATTGGTTGAGTGTTTTTCAACCCATACCCACATTATCATTTAAATAATTCATTTTGGATCCATAACAAACAGAAAATTATTTTATTATAAAATAATATTTCTAACTTTTCCTAAGGTGCCCCTCACCCCTCTTATAAAAGGGCACTCCCCCTTCCCTAAAATTCACACCTTAAAAGCCTTTTGGATCGACAAACCTATTCCCAAATACCCTTTAAACTATCCTCCCTTCATCTTAGAGGCCTTACTTTAGTCATAAATCAAACTTAAGGAGCCCTTTTGATCAAATGAAAAGGAAGAACACAAAGAAGAGGTAAAATATTTCATCACCTCTTTCAAGTTTCTTTCTTCTTCCACTTCCTCTTTCTTTGTTTTTTACATTATAAAATAATAACTCCATTATATTCTATATAATATGATGTTATTATAAATACAGTACAACCATATTAATTGTTTCATCCATCCTTTGATTGACATGTCACAATACGTGCGTATGTACGGCTTACCGTCTCCAAGTCGTGGTGTAATTGTTATTCAATACATTATTATTTGGATGCATGTAATAATGATGTGTAATTGATGTAAATAATAAATATAACATGATAATTATTCTTTATATCTGATATAATATCCAATTATATATTATTTTAATATCAAAAGAATGATATTGTCGCTCGTGCGAACGTACGGATTACCGTCTCCATGAACGTGATGAGATTCATTCCCCATCGTAATCCATTCAAGACTAATTTTCCTTAGATGATTAAAAATAATGTTTAAATACTTAATATCATTCTTAATATGAATAAGATACATCCTATCCATAACAAACATTACTTACGTAACAAATCATATAAAGGAAAACGAATCAGTTAACACCCAAAATGATGATAATACTAAGATATTATTAACCAAGAAATGTTAAAAGATCATATATGATATCATATTAATGTATATGATTTTAGTATAATTTAATAACAATTATTTCACCATTATACAGGAGGTTAACCTACCCTCAAACTAGAAAAATTACAAGGTAAGGGTTAATTCCTCAATCTCAATATTATTCGAGATTGTTTATGGGTAAGTTTTTACTGAGACATATTTATTATCCATGTCCATGTTTCATAAAATATATTTCGAAGGGATTATTTTTAAGGGACTCTTTTATTAAAACATCATTTTAAATGTTTTAAATGTTTATTCTTCTAAATCATTCTCATTAATTTCCATGTTTTCAAAATGGTTTTTAAGGATTTATAAATATGGACATTAATGTTTTTAAAATGTTAATTCCCTTTAAAAGTTTCAAATTGGTATGGGAAACTTTGATTCAAAAACGTTTTTAAATGTATTCCTTTTTAAATTGTGTGACTTTTAAATGTTTTCATGAAAAAGGTATATTTATCTCAAATATTTTTACAAATCATTTGCATCTATGTCAACATCCTTTTGATGGATTTTAAACTTGTTTGAAGTTGATTTATTATGATAAAAATCTTCCATATTGTATTGTTGGTTTTGTGATAAGTTTGAATGTGAATGTGTTATTTTTATACCATTTATTGTTTATGGAAAAATTATTGACATTTATTATGCTAGTTTTAATATGAATGTTTATGTTATGTTTAAACCTTTTCATATGAGGAATGAATTGGACTTAGTAAGTGACGGGTGGAGCCCGCTATAACTCCTCGATGCATCGGTAGGTCTCATGAGACAAACCAGTGTCTTGGCACAAGGCCTTGAAAAAATCTTATTTGTATTCTTGGCACAAGGCCTTGACTATGTGGTTATGAAAGTCTGGCATTATGCATTCCATCATTATAAAAGTAGCTATTGATATTGCATGTGATTATTCTACTAGTAGAATATCCATGTGAATAAGTAAATGGAATTATTTGATTTTATATTTTCCATATTATACTAAGTTAAAGTTTAAAAGTATTTTGTTTTAGTCTTATACATTACCTTAAATGTTTACACTTATTTATGAAAGTTTCTGTTATATTGTTATCCTTACTGAGCATCTGAGCTCACCCCTTTCTATGTTTTATTTTTCCCATGATGTGAAGAAGTATATTATGACTGACCTGGAGGGATATTCTATGGGATCTCAGTGTTGTATATGGAAATAATGTTGTTGTAGTTTTTCATTTTATGATGTAATGTAAACCTTATGAATGTATCTGGTACTTCCAAGGCTACTAAACTAATCATACATTCAAGACTTGATCTTTTGTGATCATGCCAATGTTATGTAGTAATTCACCGAATCGGGGCTTCTCGGGTCGGGGCGTTACAGTTGGTATCAGAGGAATTTTAGTAAAAACATTGGAAAGTAGATTTAGGTAAACTCTGATTAGAGCACACTATCCTAATATAGACATTGAGAATTAGTATATAATAACTTCTTAGAATTTTGGTACTATAGAGATTTTGTGAGTTTTCCAAGCAATACATCTCTGTCTGGATACGAGCAGGTAGAGGCAGCTCTGGAACAGATGTTCCTAGGGGTAAAACCCGAAAACACCACTTTGAGATAGACTCAAATGGGAACTGGTGCACGACAACGGGTCTTGCTTAACTCTTGGTTACGACACTCTTGGGGGATATGCTTGAGATAATTCACATTTTCATTAAAAACCATTATGAAGGATTTATGAGTAAATAATTCCTCAAATAAAACATTTTTATGATTATGGATTCAATCCATAAACTGTTCAATTTACGTTATGTATTTTACAAGTTTGAAATTATTCATTGCGATTCTTAAACTGACTTAGTGTATGCCATTGTTTAGAAATGGCTCCCAGTAGAAGGAATGAGAACTCCAGCATTATGTATGATCCAAAGAGTAAGAAGGATCAAATATTTCATGGTATTAAGCCAACATTTATAAGTGAAATAGTCTCCTATGTATTCTCAAAATATTAAGAAATAGTATCATGTGTTAATAAGATAAGTAGAGAATTTTCTGAGTCCTATGGCTTTGAAGGGAAGCAAGAGACGAAAAGGATGGTAGAGAGAAATATGGATAAATGGAATAAGGGAAAGAAGAATTTTCCCATATGTGATAACTATGGAAAGAATCACCTTGGTAAATTTTTAAAGGGAATGGGAGTTTTTTATAAGTGTGGAGAAAAAGGACACCAAGTACGTGATTGCAAGGGTGAGAAAAAGGTTTCAAGTGTACAATGCTTCATCTGCAAGGAGTTGGGACACTACGTGAATCAATTTCCAAATCATCAGAGTATACTCCAAATGCTGATATTGGATAAGAATAAAGTTATGATACTAGTGAAGATAAAGAAGAATGATTAATAGTTCTTATGTTGTTATTAAAGTATTGTGTCATTTGAGTGTTGTATCAACGATGTACTGGTTATATGAATTATGGAAATAAATAAGGATTGTACTGTAGTAATATTTCATTCTAAATTTGAGATTATATGGTCCTGATACTAAGGTAGTAATTTTGGAATAAGAGATGGTTGATTTGGATAAATTATATTGGATATTCTTTACTTCCTTGGAATTGATTAATAGTTTGTTTATTTCATCATTGTTGTAATATTCAATATTTTTAGATATAAGGAATATATCCAGTATTATATAAAGGATAAGGGAGAATGAATGTAATCAATAAAGTTTTATAGTAATTTGGGGTGTTACCATGTATTAAAATAATACATGATGAAGGTGTTCACATGTTATTACGTGAAAAAAGGGATATTCATTGTGTTTAACTTCCATATAAATTTTGGACTGTGAGTTTAGATAGAAGTATTTTGGATAGTTCTAAAGGTTTTAATGGATTAAGTTTGAAATTGGATACTATTTTTAAGGTTATTTTTGGATTTTTATAAAATGTACAACACGCAGACCGTATGAAAACCCGTCGCGTCGGACAAAGTTGCAGGAATCGAACCCACAACCATAGTGCGCTTTGGATTTATCACCTACCACTAGACTACGCGAAGTCCCTGGATTTTATAATGTAGTTTCTTTTTTAAAGGGTCTGATAGGTGAATTATAAATTTATTTTTTTTTGGAACCCTATACGAATAGGATAAATAGAATATTTTTTAAGTTCTATTATATTTTAGAGTGAAAGATGAGTTTGTGGTAGAAATTAGTTTAAATATGGAACTCAACTTGTCAAGTGTATATTTTTTTCTTCCCTCTTATTCTATGAAGAAATTAATTCTTAAACTTTAGGTACGGTATTTTAAAACTAAAAATGTGTTATTTTAATACCTTATGTAATGTTGAACTGATGATATTTTAAATCATCATAGACTGATGGCTTTGAGGCCCTCAATTCTACAATTGTTTGTGACTGATGACCTCAATCACTCTCTATAAATATTTATGTTTCTTCTCCAATTATGTCTCTCTAATTTCCACCAATGTTCTCCTAATCAGGATCATAATTTGGTGGTGGATTTTTCATTCCCCTTTTTCCACTTATTAAGACTAAATTTTATTAACCCAATTTCTGATGTGGGTTTTCCCACAAAGGTATTTTCTATTTTCAACCTTTTATTTTCAAAGAACAAATTAAAATTGTGAGGACCCAATTTATTGAAGTAGGGAATAATGAAACACCCCAAGATTTCATAGTACATTATTTCTTCAAAGTAATTCAATAACTTGCACTACACGCAACACCGTGTTCAAGCGCACCACAACTTACCAAACTAGCCGTTCAAAAGAGGTTATGAATATTATTAACTAAATTATGAACTTTATATAATCCTTATAAATTTAAAATCAATATTATGAGTTTCTTAGACATAATGAAAAAAAAACGAATTCATTTTTTTCTGATAAAAGAAGTATTTTTTTAAAAAAATGAAATTTTACCGCCTTTTAATGGAGAACCATTTTTAAATCCAATATTTTAAACTTTTATACATTCAATTTTACAAATTAAACTTCTTCTTTAGAATCGGGACATAATAATTTAGTTTCAATAATTTTTTTCTTTTTTTCTGATAACTTTCATATTTGGGTGAATAGTGAAAAATACTATATTTTAACTGAAAACAACTTTTTTAATCAAAATAATTTGTAGTGTTAAATTATAAATTTTAATGGTTTTAAAGTATAAATAGATTATATTTTTACTATTTAGTCCAATGTTATTCATTGGAAATAATTTCACTTTGAAATTTAACATAAACAAGTATCAATCTTTTGTTAGTTATTATTTTTTTTAAAACGTGCTTTTTGGTTTTGACAAGAGGAATTAATTTTAAATTAATAAATGAAACTTCTATGTTTTGAATTTGGTAAAATATACTTAATTTTTGAATTTAGAATATCAAAATTAGCTTAGGGTGAAATATTTGGTATTTTTCTAAAAACTTTCAATTTTTGATGAATAGTGAAAACACTGAGTTATTGGTTAAAACCAACTTTTTATTTAAATAATTATTTGTTTTATTTAAATTTATTTTAGGTCAAAATATATATATAATACCTATATAATTTCAATATAATTCATTGGATTCATTTTATAATAATTTTAGATATATAAAAATTTTATTGAACCTTTAACCGTCTTTTACCCACCTCCTAGGAGAATGTTCAAATTTACATAAAAAATAATATTAACACTTTTTTGAGTTGAATTTAGAGAATCCTAGAGACATGGTTGATATCATTAAGTAAATTTTTTTTCAATGAGATGAAAATAATTTTTGGTGAATCGTAACTTTTTACTTTTATTTACCACAGTTAAAAGTATATAGGGTAATTAAGAGTAAAAATGATATTATTACCCTAACACATGTCATAATTCTATTGGATAAGTGTAATTAGAACAAAAAACCTTAGTAAGAAAATATGATCCTTTAGGTCCACTTGGATTAGATTAGGACATTTATTATTATTTAATTCAAAGAAGAGTTAAAAGAGTTAAATTCAAAGTTTAATAACTAAACAATTTTTAATATAGGGTTACACATAAGATAAATTCGACTTTAAATATTAATTGGAAATATAAAAATATTTCCTACATAATTTTATTTTATTTATAATTTTTAGACATTAAATAATTAAATTTATTTATGACACAATGATGATGCAGTAATTAAGGAATTAATGAAAGATTAAAATAATTGATATTATAAATATCCAAATAAATGTATTTTTGAGACATTTTATGAATTAAACTAATTTTATAAGTTAATATGACATATTAGTGTTGGGTAGATGAATTATTTTGAAGTAATAATGCTTTTAGAAATTTAGCAAAAACAAAATACCAAATAGTGTCAAAATTGACATAAAAGAGTTTTTAAAACAAATATTATATTATTAATTGATATTCTATTCCTAAAAATCTAAGGATCAGAAAAAAAGACTTATATAATGATAGTTATATCATTAATTAACCACTTGGGGTTCTCTTATAAGTATATAGTAAGTTTATTAACCATATAATATAAAAATACAAAGAGACATGGTAAAGTTCAAACTATTTAACTGGGAGTTAAATCTAAAAGATAAGGTTAGTATAGTAACCCAAACCTGTATAAAACCTATTGGTTGAGTGGTTTTCTACCCATACCCACCTTAGAATTTAAATAATTTATTTTTTATCCATTATAAACCGAAAATTATTTTATTATAAAATAATATTTCTAACTTTTTCTAATGTGCCCCTCACTCCTCTTATAAAAGGGCACTCCCACTTCCCTCAAATTCACACCTTAAAAGCCTTTTGGCTCAGCCAAACTCTGCCCAAATACCCTATAAAATGTCCTCCCTTCATCCTATATGACTTACTTTAGTCATAAATCCAACCTAAGGATCCATTTTGATCAAATTAAAAGGAACAACCCTTAGAAGAGGTAAAATATTTCATCACCTCTTTCAAGTTCCTTTCTTATTCCAATTCCTATTTCTTTGTTGTTTCCATTATAAATTAATAACTCCAGTATCTTCTATATACTAAGATGTTATTATAAATATGGTACAACCATATTCATTGTTCTATCCATCCTTTTAATGACATGTCACAATACGTGCGTACGTACGGCTTGCCGTCTCCACGTCGTGGTGTAATTGTTATTCAATACATTATTATTTGGATGGGTATAAGAATGATGTTTAATTGATGTAAATAATAAATATAACATGATAATTATTATTTATATTTGATATACCATCCAATTATATATTATTTTAATATCAAAATAAGGATATTGCCGCTCGTGCGAACGTACGGATTACCGTCTCCACGAACGTGATGAGATTCATTCCCCATCGTAATCCATTCAAGACTAATTTTCCATAGATGATTAAAAATAATGTTTAAAGACTTAATATAATTATTAATATGAATAAGATACATCCTATCCATAACAAACATTACTTACGTAACAAATAATATAAAGGAAAACAAATCAGTTAACACCCGAAATGACGATAATACTAAGATATTATTAACCAAGAAATGTTAAAAATCATATATGATATCATATTAATGTATGTGATTATATTATAATTTAATAACAATTATTTCACCATTATACAGGAGGTTAACCTACCCTCGAACAAGGAAAAGTATTAGGTAAGGGTTAATTCCTCAATCTCATTATTATTCGAGATTGTTTATGGGTAAGTTTTTACTGGGACATATTTATTATCCATGTACATGTTTCATAAAATATTTTTCAAAGGGATTATTTTTAAGGTAATATTTTATTAAAACATAATTTTAAATGTTTTAAATATTTATTCTTCTAAATAATTCTCATTAATGTCAATGTTTTCAAAATAGTTTTTAAGGATTTTTCAATATGGACATTAATGTTTTTAAAATGTTAATTCATTTCAAAAGTTTCAAAGTGGTTTGGGACACTTTGATTAGAAAACGTCTTTAAATGTATTCCTTTCTAAATTGTGTGACTTTTAAATGTTTTCATGAAAAAGGGATATTTCACTCAAAGAGTTTTACAAATCATTTTCATATATGCCGACATCCTTTGATGGATTTTAAACTTGTTTGAAGTTGATTTATTATGATAAAAATATTCCATATTGTATTGAAGGTTTTGTGATATGTTTGAATGTGGATGTGTTATTTTTAAACCATTTATTGTTTATGGAAAAATGATTGACATTTCTTATGCAAGTTTTAATACGAATGTTTATGTTATGTTTAAACCTTTTCATATGAGAAATGTATTGGACTTAGTAAGTGACGGGTGGAGCCTGATATAGCTCCTCGATGCATCGGTAGGTCTCATGAGACAAACTAGTGTCTTGGAACAAGGCCTTGAAAGAATTGTATTTGTATTCTTGTAACAAGGCCTTGACTATGTGGTTATGAAAGTCTGGCATTATTCATTCCATCATTATAAAAGTGACTATTGATATTTCATGTGATTATTCGACTAGTAGAATATCCATGCGAATAAGTAAATGGAATTATTTGATTTTATCCTTTCCATATTATGCTGAAATTCAAGTTTAAAAGGATTTTGTTTTAGTCCTATACATTTCCTTAAATTTTTGTGCTTATTTATGAATGTTTCCGCTATATTGTTATCCTTACTAAGCATCTGATCTCACCCATTTATATGTTTTATTTTTTCCAGGATGCGAAGAAGTATATTATGACTGACCTGTAGGGATATTCTATGTGATCTCAGTGTTGTCTATGGAAACAATGTTGTTGTAGTTTTTCATTTTATGATTTAATGTAAACCATGTAAATTTATCAAGTACTTCCAGGAATACTAAACTAATCGTTCTTTCGAGACTTGATCTTTTGTGATCATGCCAATGTTATGTAATAATGCACCGACTCTGGGCTTCTAGGGTCGGGGAGTTACATTAATTCTATTTAATATTAATAGTCTTCCAGTCTTAATTGGAGATTCCCATCATTTATGGAATTTGTGGAAAAAATGGTAGGACCAATAATGACATATTAATTAAATAAATAAATTGAAAATTTAGATTTATATAAAACACTTATTAAATTATCAAACTCATGTTGGTGTTTCAATCAATAAAATATGGTTTTAATGATGAAATTTTTCAATTTAATATAATTTTTAATTTTTTCCTTTAATGGTAGACTACACGGTGTGTAAAGTCCAACTACAAACCATGTACCTCACTTTCTATGTATTTGAGTCACGTATTGGGGGCTTATGCATGTTAACTCGGTTGGACTATAAGGAATGTACATACCAACTATACACCATGTATCTTCTTTTAATGTTCCAGGTTGGCCTAGTCAATACACGGTGTGTAATAAAAGCACCATGTGTAATTAACTTCTTGGTGCATCGGGTAAAATGCCTATGGGTACATAGTGTGTACTATGGGTACACGATGTGTAACCTAGTTTTACTGCACAAAGAGTCACTAATTATTGATGGAATCTCTAGTCATTCTTTATCTACTCTTAAAACATTAAGAAAATTAAACACTAAACTCATAAGATTAATATGTTAAAGAATGTTAATTCAAATTTAATTAAATAACTAATAAGACATGAAAACTTAACAATGATTGTGTATAAATCAAAAATAAAATAAATAATTATAAATTTAAATGTGACCACTCTAATACCACTTGATGGTTTCAGGCATAGTGGAAACATGTGGTGGTGAGAGATATATTAAAATTTCATTTAATAATCGTTGTCTGAAACCATGAGTGAGGATCTTTCATGTCAAATTTATAATTAATTTATTTAATATCTTGAAGAAATAAATACCTAGGCTTTTGAACTATCTTTGTTAATGATTTTTGATTGTACGAAAAGAACATTTTGGATTGAATTTTTTTCAATGTAAGGATCGAATGAAAGAATCTCTCTAGCAGTGATCTACACATTCTCCAATGATCTCTGAGAAACACCACTTGATCATTAGGTGCTATTGTAAAAAATTGAATGCTTTGTGTTGTCTGTTCTTGATCATTTGTTCTTCAGTCTTGAAGAAATCTATCTTATGCTTCCCTTTCTTGAGAGGAAGAGAGAAGGAGTATTCGAGAGAGAATTCATTGTGCGCAAAAATTCTCAAATATTAATTTTTTTGATCAATATACAATAGAACTAACCGTATATTTATAAAATTAGGGTTTAGTTAAAATAGTATTTAATTGCATGTCGGTCATTAAATAACATATAAAACCTTTAATAAACCTCATACCACATAATAATAATATCATTATTATTATTTTTTGGTGTTCACCAACTTACACAATAACAAATATTATATAACAGTATTGTTAATTAATATTTGTCACCAGACTCGGTACCGGTCCATTCGAACTCCTCAAGCATTTATTAAATAATTGAATAAATATTTTATTCACAATCTAGTGAATAAATATTCATTAAAAAAATTAACAAATAAAATAATTATTTATTCGTAGTCCAGTGGATAAATATTTTATATATATTTATATAATCAAATAAACTATTTATTAATAAAAAAATTATTTATTATCTTGTGAATATTTTCGATCAATAAAACTTGAGTAAAACTATTCATTATTCTTGAGAGTAATATTTATTCCAATAATTAAATTCAAATAGAATTTAATAAAGATTGATGAAAACACTTAGTGTGTGACCCTCTAGGATTCTTTCTCATAGGATTTAGGCAGGTGATCATAAAGTCCAAGATTACCATCTAGCAATGGGTAAAGGCACCCAAGAGAAATAACAAATTGTAACAAGGATGAAAACCATATATGAATGGTCACTGTGTAACATAATCCCTTTGTCTCAATATCTCATCAAGAAGGTTGCAAGTCTGTGTCACCAACCTATATGCTCGATACATCTTTCATTGACTATCTGAAATAAACTCATCGTTACACCATGGCCATAGAATTTAGGACAATGGATCTATTCCAATAAAAAGATTGATATATCAGCATCCATAAAGATTTAAGGGGAAAATCATTCCTCAAATTATCCATTAATGACATTTCACTCATGATGCACCCAATGTATCCAACTTCTCCATGAATTGTTATCGTCATTGTTTACGAAATACATTTAAGTATGCGAGTTATACTATGTATTTATAATAATATTAAAGTCTAAGGACCATAACAAAGGCTCATAGATTGGAATATCTGATGACAAAAAAACATGATAAATTTCTACTAGTGGTTCTGTTCTCATAATCTCTCGTCATGGAGATTACCAAGTGAAATCTTCATGAGAATAAGCCTCGTCTAATTATGTGTACTCTAACCTATTAGTATATGTATTATTTGTCCCATCATATTACATTATCCAACTGTAGAATGTTATTTATTAATATCATCATAGCATATCAAGGTTCTCATCATAGCAGGGGATTTCTATGACCTTATCAATGTCATTTATACTATAGGAAATTATTATATAAGATTAATCTAGAACAATGATAAATATGTAATAAGAAGTTTTATTAATATCTAATGCATTGAATATACATGTACTCAAAGTAAAAACTTTTGGTCCTAGGACACCAACTCTAATGATTGGTATGGAACAAAGTACATGTTTTCAATATATAAGTTTCGTATTAGTCTAAAACGCGATTCAAATAGCCAAAATCAAGCATATGGGATTAGATTTTTTTAATTCTTTAGGAAAATGATTCATAATTCATTTTTTTCATGTAGGAATTAATCACACATCAATTTGACACATGATATGATTCATATGACTCAAAGTGTTTATTTTCAATATAAAAGTGTCACTTTACTAGAAAACATGATTCAAATAGCCAAAACTGAGCAAATGAGATCGAATTATCTTCATAATTTAGAATGATGATCTGTAATTCATTTTTGACGTATAAGAATTGACCACATGTCAATCTGACAAATGATATAACCGGTATGACTCAAAGTGCATTTTTTCAATACAAAAGTGTCATTTTAGTCTAAAACATAATTTACATAACCAAAAATGAGAAAGTCAGCTCCTATTTTCTTGAATATTTAAGAAAATGAAAAATAATTTATTTGTGGCATGTTGAAATCAACTTCATGTCAATCAGACACTCGTGTGGCCAATATAACTCAAAGTGCATGTTTTTAATAAAAAAGTGCCATTTTAATTTTAAACGTGTGTCGCATTGTCAAAACCAATAAAACAAGCTTGATTTGTTTTCAAACTTTAGGACAATGATCTATATTTTGCAAAAGGAGTCCCAAGAAACCTGGACAAAGATTCCTGACAGAAGGCATGTACCACGTTCACATCTGGTGTGCAAGCTACAATAACTAATAATACACTTAATGTAATTAATTATATCAATGAATAACAATAAAAGAAAAATTAATAAAATTAATAAATAATAATATGATTAATAATATAATTAATAATTATTAATGTAATTATAATATTAGTAATTAATGATATAATTATTAACAACTATTTAAGTAATTAAGATAATTAATGACTGATAATATTATTATTATATTCAATAATTAAAAATATTTTTTAATTATATTATTAATTAATAATGTAATTAATAATTAATAATATAATTATTAATTAATAGTATAATTAATAAATTTTTTATAAAGTTAGGGTCAAAACCTATTTTATTATTAAAAAATGAAACACCTCTTTCTTTCTTAGATTGAGGTAATCTCATTACATGGATCGTATTCCCAAAGGCACCAAGGTCCAAGGAAACACATCTTTATTTCGATGATTTTTTCATGAAAATTATTGGATTTACATATCCATGTGAGGCTTTTTATTTTATGGGACTTACGATTAAAATGATACCAAATATGTAAGGATTTTATGTTAAAATATCATTGTTTATCAATATTTTTTATGATTAAGTTTCTGATGATGAAAAAATGTTATCTACCATTTAATAAACTCATTGTAATGACCCGTCTTTTCATGAAGGCATGGATCATTAGTTTTTTTATTTGAATCTTTTTTAAGCATAGTAAGCATGTAATATGGCCTAAGGAAGGTCCCAAGAGCATTCAGGGTTTTTTAAGAGCCTGAAGTTCTAGAAAAATGGGTAAAAGACAGGGTTGTATAGTTTGGGGAAACCACGTCAGCTAGCCCGCATGGTTTCTCTAAAACTGTATGGTTGCAGATAGGAGCACCTACAAATCACATGGTTTTTTTGAAACCGTGTGACTCCAGGAGCATGGATGTGCGCACAACCTACAATTTTTTACAGTGGGTTCTCACATGGTTTTCACATGATTTTAAAATCATGTGCCTAAACTGTGCACCCCCATATTTTTGGGTGAAAATACTATTTTTTTATTCATTTAACTTTCAAGACTTTTTTCATTCTTCTTCTTCCTCCAGCGAATAAACAAGCCTCTCCTCCTCTTTGAGCTCAAGACTTCTCCCAAGCTAGGATTTGAGGTAACTCCTATATCTAGTGTCTGATTCTTGATCCGTCTGAAGAATTAGATCTTCCTCAATAATCTCCCCTAGTCTGTTACCTTCAATCTAAGTTTTCCTTCGGATTCATTGTTCTATACAGGTGTAGGATCATTTTCCATATTGTAGGGAATTGGACCATTTCTAATATCTCTTCCCACCTACTTTGAATCTGAGGTCAATATTGAGATAGGATTCATATACAGTCTTTAGGTAGGTGGTCACATAATTTTCTCCATAAGTTTTGATGCTTTGTAGCTATTTAGTGGTGTTGCACACCCGATTTTTCTGAGCATATCCTTTTGGTTGATTCCTTAAAATAAATTTGTCCCTTGCATATTAATTCATGCCTATTGGGTCTTTTTAGTGGTTTATAGTAGGGTTACCTCATTTATGGACACCCCATGGGTGTGCCAAGTAGAATTACCCCTTTTTATGAATGAACTTATGTCTAGATTTCCTTTTTAGCTTTCGACAGACTTAAAATAAAAATTCTATTGTTATATGTATTTTTATAGGACTCGAAGTACCTCCTAAGTGTTTATCTTAAACTATGTTAAGGATTTATCATGTGTGAATTTTCCCACTTGACCATGACACCTTTAAATTGACACCTTGAGTTATATGAACTGATTTTCCATGTCTTAATGAATTGAATGGGTTTATTATAATTAATGGTTTAATCAAGTGGAGTGGATAATGTGTGATGGTTTCCCCACCTTAAATGAATTAAATGAATTGGAATGAAATGGTTCATGTAGGGTGGTAAGGACACACCTTTGGTTATGTTTCACTAAATGCACATATGAATTATAATTCCCTACTATAAATGAACTTGTCCTTTGAGATCCATGGGATTTTTTTCCTTGTGTGTTATGTTATAAACATGATTATGCCTCACTTATATGTACATGGAATGGGTGAAAAATAAGCATGGGACGTTATGACTCATGACAATTATAATTATGAATATGACTTTATATTGGATTTGAACAGTGGTAAGGGATGTTGGGCATGGTGGAAAATCAAACTCCCCTACATATGTTGTTGAGTATGGAATCTTGTACTAGTGATACTATATGGGAGTTGGGATTTATGTGCCACATTAAATGATTATAGTGATGTAATGATGGCTCACTCACCATACTAAGTGTTTTTGTATGACATCTCATGATCTTCTTGGGATATAGGTCATGTACCATATTTCTTTAGCTTATAGGCTTGTTAGACTAGTCATGGATGTGTGAGTTACACCCTAATCTATCCATCACTAGTATTCCACATATATGGCCAATTATGTCTGCACGTACTTGGTTCATATAGGTGGATACAATATATATAATTAAACTATATATATTATTACTATATATAGTAACTAATTATAACTCTATACCGACCATGAGGCAAAGCAGGTAGACCCATCAGGTGTCCTATAAAAACCTGATGGGGTTGGTTATTTATTTCAGCATTGATTTCATATTCTTTTTATACATGTATCTTGTTTAGTTACAAGAACTTCTTAGATTACACATAGACACCATTGGTGGTGGACTACTGATATTTATATCTCACACCCTAATTGAGTTTCCTTTGGTACCCAAAATGATTATTTGTCTTCAGGTTTTGATAAACAAAAGGGCCCTACTACAGGATGTTCATACTCTAACTTAGTTGGTTCATAGGAGCATAGGACTAAGCATATGCTTGAGATTCTAGTGGATAACCTTTTTGTTCTTTTTGTACTTTTTTATTGAAAAATTTTATTCTTGTTTCCCCTATTACACTTTTTTTATATCACCATGCCATGCATCATGTATTAACACTACCATTGAGGCTTTTGATAATATTGTATTCAGTTCTTCAGTTTTTATCTTCCACTGCCTATTTATTGAATTGTTTATTTACGATTTCACAGGTTATCTATTATGTCTGTTTATATTATGCTTCTACTACTATTGTATATTTATCCTTGTATTTTTTCACTTTGGTTAGAGGGTATAGTCTCCCCACCATACCACCTTTAAACCCTCACTTCTAGTCAGAAACCTTTGGCATATGGGGAGGCACTCTTGAGGACATGTGACCCACTGAATCAGGGAACAGGTTAAGTGGACCTCAGTTCGAGACATTACAATGTGGTATCAGATCCTTTGATTTTCTTTTCCATACTATTTTGGTGTTATAAATGAGACTAGGAGATAAAGGAATTTGGAATTTGCCTTGTACTTGGATGTAGCTAACCCATGTATAGGGGAAACCCAAATTACCTGGGATGGGTAATTAATTTTATTGATTATTCCATTTATAGTTGATATAAATCCACCATTGGGTGATGAAAATGACTTATGAAGTTATTGAAATGATTATTTATTTACCTAGGATTTATTAAATGAGTTATTTGCATTAGTACATGCATCATCATAGGAATAATAAGACAATATGCCTTGAATTTTTTCATGTATCCTCTATTTTTAGCGTGGATTTTCTTGTATCATATTTTAGTTCCTAGATATGTATTGAATTGTGATGTCACTTTTGCAGGGATTGGAAAACATAATTGATACTTAAAGTGGCCATCTTAGCCTAACACTTATCTTCTGAATAGGTTAACGTAGACACCTTAAGTAGTCAATTATAGAACATTGAGCTATGGACCACTGGTCACATAAGCTAGAACGTGTTATGGAATGGGTAAAGTGGATTTTGTGTTTTTGTTCATAAGGAGTATGGGACCTTATGTATTATAAAATATAAAACCATCTTATTCACCCATTTAACATGATTTAAATACTTGAACAAGCATAATTTTAAAATGATTTTGATTCAAAAATTGAAATTTCAATCTTATATATATCTAATATAGATAATTAGACATGATCCTAGGCTAGTAGTGGGTAGTGGGTATCTCTTAAGTAATGATAGTCTCTTGCGGTTTTCTATACTATCTAAACCTGGCTTATTGAGTAGGTAGATAGGTGTGATTGTTTCTATGGGAATGGTTTATACCTATCCTAGTTTCCTATCTATAATCATTACACTATATTAAATCTCTTCTTATTAGTTCATTTGGCATTGTATAATTATGTCTACATGATGTGCTCTGGTCACACACCCTGAAGGAGGTGATGAACATGTCCCAGAGGTGGCAGTCATGAGCCACCATTGATTCCTCCTATAAAGACACATGTGTCTCCTCTTATAGATTCTAATATATAAATTTATTCCTAGTTCTAAGAAGGTTTTTGTTTATGCTTCAGTCTATGCAAGGATTTGTTCAACCTGCTCTGAGCATGGAAGAGTTGACTCGAGAATTCCAGTAGCAGCATCCTCCAACATTTTCAGGGGATGGATAACCTCATGCTGTAGATTATTGGATCGAGGATATATTATCTATATTTGAGCATCTTGAGATGACTCTAAAGTTTAGGGTCAATCTATCTACATATATGTTGAGTGATTCAACCAAAAATTGGTGGGATGTGATCACTTGGTGGATCATCATCATGATATAGTCAGGGATGATTTTCAAACCATCTTCTATGATTAATTATTTCCCCAAACCTTGATGGAATATGCATCCATAGAATTCATGAACTTGCAATAAGGGAGAAAGTATGTCATGGAGTATTCAGCTCATTTCATAGAGCTGCAACAGTTTTCTCCTACTATAGATGGTGATTTCTTTATGACCGCCAGGTGATTTGAGGATGGAATAGTGTATGTCATCTGGTCATAGGTTAGTTTTTTAGGTTTACCTCTATTTCTAAAATCTGAAACCAATCCCTTATTACATATTGAAATTTGAGGTAAGATGATGGTTTGATTTAGGGAATTTCAGCACCTAAAGCTAATAGTGGTTCTTCAATTGGGAAAAAGAGGCATTTTGAGGCTACTCGTAGAGGTAGAAATAGTCAGTCTCCTTGCATAGATAGTTTTCTTATCTATGATTGGAGAGAGAATTTGGGATAGACAAATCCTTGGTGTTTATGTGATCCAATCGAGTGTAGAGGTTGTGGAAGGATATGGAATAACCATAACTTGTGTAGGAATTTCCCTCCATTACCTAGAAAGCATGGATCTAGAATTACTCCTCAGATAGGAGCGAGGCTAGTGGGACCATGTTAGGTAGGAATCTATAATACCATCAGTTGATCAAGACTAGGTGGTGGTCGAGGTAGCGGTAGTCAGACTTACGATTCATAATGCCAGTAGAGTGGGATTGATTAGGGTAGTCAGGTAGTGACATAGGGTTGTGGTACAGACCAGTTACATGCAGTCCATCCTACGCTAGAAGAGAATAGAGTTGTGCATTATATAGTTTGAGTTACTATTCTAGCAGCCTCTACTTTAGTATCTTCTTTATTTGGCATAAACACATCTCACTATTTTATATCTAAGACTTTTATGGGAAGTTTGGGCCTTGATATTGAACACTATCTTGGAATTATGATTCTAGATGCTCTATTAGGTATCTGTTTAGAGGGTGTTCTCCATTATAAGGATTTTCCCCTTGAGATAGGTGGTTACCTTTTCATATGTAATCTTTACATACTCAACAAGATGGTATTTGACATATTCATCAGGATGGACTTGTTTGTTCCCTATCTATCCCACATTGAATGTTATCATTGAAGGGTTATGTTTACATCACCATAGGGAATTAGTAATGTGCATAAGGGATAGTGGGTTGTTAGTGTCACTAGAGATGGAATTAGGTAGCAGAGGTTGGGTAATGAGACATCTCATATTTTCAGTTTTTTCTTAAATGATCATGGGTTACAACCTGAAATCTTTTCTTCTGTAGTGGATCATTTCAGGGATGTCTTTTCTAACAACTTATATGGTTTAATTTCAGTATTATAGGAAGAATTAACCATTTCTCTTATGTCAGGATCAGCATCAATGACCATTCCTCCTTATAGTATGGCACCTAATGAGCTTTTGGAGCCCAATAATCAATTGAAGGATCTTAAGGATAAAGGATTTATATGCCCCAGCACTTCCCCTTGGGGTTCACCAGTCCTCTTTACCAAGAAAGAAAAAGGTACCCTTAGTCTATACATGGATTACCATAATTTGAATCAGATCATGATTAAGAACTAATATCCACTACCTAGAATAGACAACCTATTTGTTCAGATTTTAGGAGCGTTGGTGTTTTCAGAGATATATTTGAGGTCGATCTATCATCAGGTCCATGTCAAGACTTAAAACATACCTCTCGTAGCTTTCAATAGAAGGTATGGTCTCTATGAGTACTTGGTTATGTTGTTTGGACTCACAAACACACCTTTAGTATTCATGGATCTTATGATTTGAGTTTTCCAACTGTATATGGATTCATTTTTGGTAGTCTATTTTGAAAATATCTTGGTGTATTCAAACTCTAGTCACAACCATGAAACTCGTCTTAAGATCATTTTGAATACGTTGAGATATAATTATCTCTATGTTAATATTAGTAAATGACACTTATGGATCAACAAATTCCAATTCCTAGGTTATATCATCTCAGAATAAGGAGTTTAAGAAGAACTAGAGAAAGTGATAGTTGTAGTTTCCTGGGATCATCCCAATAATTTCTTTGACATTCATATTTTCTTGGGGATATCCAAATATTACAGGTTCTTCATCTAGGTTTTATCACGCCTTATAGAACCACCTACAGTCTTGACCAAGAAGGATGTAAAATTCATGCGGTTAGAAGTTTATGAAGTAGCCTTTCAAGAGTTGAAGGGAAGACTAACTTTAGCATTGATACTGATTCTACCATATCCAGTAAGGATCTATATTGTTTACTATGATGCATCAGGTATTAGGCTTGTATTTTTCCTAATGTAGTGTGAGTGAGTCGTTGCATATGGGTCTCGTCAGTTGACGACTCATGAAAGGAATTACCTAACACGTGATCTCGAGCCCATTGATATTGTGAATGACTTATACTTTTGGTTACAATATCCACTTGGAGAGAATTTTGTGGTATTCACTGATCACAAAAGGCTTAGTTACATCTTTACACAGCAGGATCTCAATATCAAGAAGCTCATGTGTGTTGAGTACCTACAGTCGTTTGATTTTGAGCTTTCTTATATGTCTGAAAAAGGAAATTTTGTGGATGATGCTCTGAGCTAGAAGACTCAAACTCAGTCAATTAAAGAATCCATTGGTGAATGGAAACATATATAATTATTCTCATAGATTCATGTTTAGGTTTTGGAATAACATGGTCAGATTATCCTCTCAGCCTTAGTTGTGATCTCCACTCTTCTGGAATTGGTGAGAATAAAATGGATATCTAATCTTGAAAGCCTTGTCCTAAGGGAAAGTGTCTTAGAGGATGATACATATTTAGGTTAGACCATGGATGGGGATGATACCATATTATTCCATGGGCATGTATGGGTCCCAACTAACATAAAAGAGGATCTAATGTGGAAATTCCACACCTCAACATGGGTGGTTCACCCTGGTGTCACCAAAATGTATTGATATCTACGATGCTAGTATTAGTGACCTGGTATGAAATTTTTGGTTTTCAGATTCATCACTCAGTGTTCCACCTTTCAGTGGGTGAAGATGGAACATCAATGACTGGTGGGGATTCTATTGTCATTGTCCATTCTAGAGAGAAAATGGGATAATGTTCGATAGACTCTGTGACTAGTATATCCAAATCACCTTATCACAATGATATAGTATTGTTTGTCTTGGATCATTTGACAAAGTTATCACGCTTCATACCTATGCAAGAGACCTTATTAGTAGACAAGATAAAAAGGTTATATGTTAGAGAGTCTATAATTATTCATATTGATCCTTGTTCTATCATTTCTAATAGATATTCTTGTTTCAAATGATGGTTCTAGAAGGGGTTACATAAGTCCTTGGGTACATAGGTGATTCTGAGCACATCCTATAATCCATATACTGATGGATAGATAGATTGTATGATCCAAGGTGTTAGAGGAAATGATTCATTCATGTATACTTGATTTTGGGGGTTCTTGAGAGAAAAACATTCCCCTTGTTGAGTTCTCTTATAATAACTAATTTTAGGCTACCATTGAGATGACTCTCTATGAAGTCCTATATGGTAGGCATTTCTTCTCACCTATATGATGTCTAGATGAAGGGGAAGCAGCTAGGCTTGGACTATGTCTCATGAAGGAGACTACAGAGCAGGTCCATCTGATCAGGAAGCACATGTTGATAGCTTAGTCCACACATCAGTCATATGCCAATAGATATTGAAAACCTATCGAGTTTGAGGTCAGATACTGGGTTTGCTTATGAGTCTATCCTAGGTTAGGGAACAGACATATTCATAAGTATTTTAATCTCTCATTGAGGTTTATTGTACCCTTTGAGGTTGTGA
Source organism: Viscum album (assembly GCA_963277665.1). NCBI lineage: Eukaryota > Viridiplantae > Streptophyta > Magnoliopsida > Santalales > Viscaceae > Viscum > Viscum album. The sequence goes on along the minus strand of OY728137.1, from coordinate 281,232,706 downwards.
AAAAATTAGACCAGTGGCATACCAGTTGGTGCTTCCTCAGAGATATTGGTCAATGCATGGTGTCTTTCATGTATCTCATCTTTGTTGATACTATTCAGACCCATCACATGTCTTTCATCCAGATGAGGTTGATTTGGATATTGATGCTTCCTTCGAGGAGTATCTAATATGTATTGTTGATTGGATCATGAAGACACTCCAAGGAAAACCAGTTCCTCTAATATGGGTGTTATGGAAGCATAGATGTGTACAGTATGAGACTGGGAATGGGAAACTAATATACTAGATCAATGGATTAATCTATTCTCTGATGATACCTCTTTACCCTCATAAGTCCAACTTGAGGAAAAGTTTCTTTAAGGAGGTGAGGTTGTAATGAACCTTCTTTTCATGAAGGTACAGATCATTAGTTTTTTTATTTGAATGTTTTGTTTAAGAATGGTAAACATGTAATATGGTTTAAGAAAGGTTAAAGGAGAATATGGGGTTTGTCTAGAGCCTAGAGTTCTAGAAAATGGTGGAATGATTAGGTTATACAGTTTGGGGAAACGGTGCCACCTACCCCACATGGGTTCTCTGAAACCATGTGATTGCAGATAGGGGCACCTGTAAGTCGCATGATTTTTCTGAAACCATGTGACTCCAAGCGCATGGCCATGAACACAACCTGCAGTTTTTTATAGTGTATTATCACATGGTTTTTCTAGGGTTTGAAAAATGTGCACCTAAACCATGTGCCCCCTTATTTTTGGGTGAAATTTCTATTTTGAACCACATTTAACTTTTAAGCCTTTTATTTATTTATTCTTCTCCCTCTAACGGACCAGCACTCCTCTCCTCCTCTTTAAGATCAAGAATCCTCCTAAGATAGGATTTGAGCTAGCTCTTACATATGGTGTTCAATACTTGATCCATCTAAAACATTGGATCTATCAAAGTAAGATCCCCTAGTCTCTTAACTCATATCTAAGTTTTCCTTCGGATATGTTACATTATTTAGGTGAAGGATAATTTACCCTATTTTTAGGGTATTGGACCTTTTCTCCGATCTCTTCCAACCTACTTCAAATCTGAGGATGATATCGAGCAAGGAGTTATCTACATCCATGAGGTAAGTGGTTACATCATTTTCGCTAAAAGTTTCAATTCTTTTTAGTTATTCTATGGTTTCACACTCCAAATTTTTTCAAGTGTCTCCTTTTGGTTGATTAATTCATATCAATTTGACCCTTTCATCTTAATTCATTCCAATTGATTCTTGTTCAGTGGTTTATAGAAGGATTGCCTCATTTATGGACACCCCATCGGTGTTCCAAGTAGAATTTTAATTTTTTGGTAAATGCACTTATGTTTAAATTGCATCTTTCGCTTTCGAATTAGACTTAAAATGGAAATTCCATTATTATATGGATGTTTATAGGACCCAAAGCACCTCTTAGGTGTTTGGATCAACCCATGTTGGGGTTTTCCCATATAGTCCTTTTCCCACTTAACCATTACACCTTCTAATTGAAAAATCGAACCATATGAATTGATTTTTCATGTCTTAATAAATTAAATGGGTTGATTATAATGAATGGATTAATCAAGTGGAGTGCTTAATGAATTGTGGTTTTCCCACCATAAATTAATTGGATGAATTGGAATGAAATGGTTCATGGAGGGTGGTAAGGACACACCTTTGGTTATGTTTTTCTAAATGTACAATTTGAATTATAATGCCCTACTTTAAATGAAATCATCCTTTGAGATACATGGGATGTTTTTCCTTATGTCTTATGTTATAAATATTATTATTCCTAATTTATTTGTATATGGTTTGGATGAAAAAGAATCATGGTAGTTTATGCCTCATTCCGATTATAATTATGAATATGCGTTATATATAGTCTATGAACGGTGGTAAGGGATGTTGAGCATGGTGGAAAACCACACTCCCTTATATCAAGTGTCGAGTAGGAATCCCACACTAGTGATACTATATGGGTGTTTGGATTTACATGCCATATTCCATGATTATAGTAATGAAGTGATGGCTCACTCACTATCTAGAGTGTTTTTGAATGATGTCTCACACTCTTCTTAGGTTGTAGGGAATTTACCCTATTGCTTGAGATTATAGTCACGTTAGACTGGTCATGGATTTCTAAGTTACACCTCGGTTCAACCGTAACTAGTATTATAGGTATATGGAAACTTATTTCCACACGTACTTGGTTCATATAGTTGGATGTAATATATATAATTAAACTGTGTATATTGTTTCTAAATATAGTAACTAATTAGACTTCCCTGCCATCCATGAGACAATGGAGGTAGACCATCCTGGTGTCCTATAGGAACCTGAATGGTTTGGTTATTTATTTCAACATTGATTTTATATTTGGTTTATACCTATACCTTGTTTAGTTACGATCACTGTTTGGATTACACATAGACACCATTGGTGGTGGCCTACTGAGATTTATATCCCACACCCCACTCGAGCTACCTTTGGTGTCTGAGAAGATTATTTTTCTACAAGTTTTGATAAGTAAAGGGTCCTACTATGGGATGTTGATATGATTAATTATTTGGAGCATAGGATTAGAGGACTGAGCATACTCTAGTGATTCTTGTGGATCACCTTTTTTTACTTTTTGAACTTTTTGTATAGCATGATTGTATGCATATTTCTACTATTCCTTTTTTGGTATATCAACATTTCATTAATTATGTATTGACACTACCATTGAGGATTTTGATTATATTGTATTCAGTTTTTCTATTTTTTTCTTCTACTGCTTATTTATTCAGTTGTTTATTTACACTTCCATAGGTTATCTATCATGTCCGTTTATATTATAATTCTGCTACTTTTGTATGTTTATGCTTGTACCTACTACGCAACTTTGATTAGAGGGTATAGTATCCCCACCATAACACCTTTACATCCTCGTTTTTAGTTGGTAGCCTCTAGAATATAGAGAGGAATGTTGAAGTCAATGTGACCCACTAACTAATGGAACGAGTTAAGTGGACCCTGGGCCAGGATGTTACACTCATGATTTTTCTTAACCTATGGTAATTTCTTGAAAATAAAATATTTCATTTCATTTTTCACACCTTAAGTACTCAATTTACTGAAGATTTGTTTTTAAGGAATATAAAATTCATATATATCTTCATTATAGGTATTCACTCCATGATAAACATGTTGACATGTTCACTTGAATTGTGAAAAGGCATTATTTGTAGTTGTGTCTAGCTGTTGACATGACATAAGGGGTTTATTGGAATATTATGAATGGTTAAATGGTTTAAATTGAGTTTTTTGAATAACTTATGGGTTTTAATGTAAATATGTAAACAATTTAAGGAAAATAAATGAGAATGTGTAAATGGTCAAAGGAATAATGATGGTTTATGTGTTGAACGAACAATGAATTGTGAATGAATGTGTATTAAATGAGTATGGTTTTTGAAATAGTATATATTTTGAATGGTTAAAGAAACATTTGAACATGGATTAGTGGTTTTTAGGTTATTAACTTAAGGTTATACTTCCATGGATCTGGTTGGATTGGGGCTCTAAAACCCACCCCTAGAATGCACAGGTTAGGGAGTCGGACTGATGCTCTATTCCCCTAACAGTTACATTGGATGAGACTACCTGGACCGGGGCTCTGAAGTAATTGTGATTTAGTTGTTGTGAAATTTTTTCCCTAGTGATATAGAGAAATTGACTTATCCCTTTATGCATAGTAGTTGACTATAATAGGTCATAGTGTAATTGATGAAAAATGTCTAACCCATAAAAGAACGATGAATATGGTTTAAGTGATTATTGTTAACTAATAGAACATGGTTTTTTTATTGTTTACCTTGTTATTAAATTTTTTACATGCATACAATATCTATTCAGACTGTATATTTAATAGACGCTATTAGTGGTGGCCTACTGAGTTGTACTCACACCCTACCCAGGTCGTCGTTGGGTACCCGAGTTGATTTAATGGTTGTGGGTAATGACAAGGGAAAAGGTATTATTCTAGAGGGTTGACTAGGGCACGGGATGTGCATGAATGAGGGATCCAGACTTACATTTAGGACACATTTTGGGGATTCTTTGGTTTATCTTTATTTTAGACTTTCCTTCCACTTGGAGCAGTATGACATGACATAGCATATTTATTATTTGGTTGTGGGCTTGTACTCAGTTTTGGGATAGTGGTTGGGAATGGTTATTATTGTTATTGTTCATCATTTATTATTCATTGCTTACTTTATTTTATAATTATTTATTATGGCTTACTATGATAAAGAGGATATAGTCTCCTCACGTGATCTATTAGACCCTTTCTTTTAGTTGGTAGCCTCTGGCATATGGGGAGGCGCACCTGAGGTCATGTGGTGACCCGGCTTAGGGAACTGGTTTAGTGGATCCCAGATTCGAGATGATACAAAGTGGTATCAAAGTGGTTCTCTTCTTTTACCTTACTATTTGGGGATGGTAGATGGGATATTAGGATGTTTTGGGTCTTGTAAATGAGATCGTGTATAGAGTAACTAACCCTTGTACAAGGGAAAACCCAAGCACCCAGGGTGGGATTTTAGTTCTTGATGTGTGGTGTTATAGTTTAATGATATTTTACCATTGGGTGATGCACCTGTTGTGTGATGTGACTATTTTATGAAATTTTTATTATGGTCAGAATGGCACAAGTTTGAGCATTCATGCATCATTTTAGGCACCTATAGATATAGGTGGCATGAATCATGGAAGGGTCACACATGGAAGTTGTGTGAGATGTGAGGGAGAGAATGGATTTAACTTTGTTTGGAAAAAAATGGAACAAATGGTGTCTAATAAATATTATGAAAATGGGTAAATGAAAATAATGTGGAATAATGGTTAAATATTAGTTCCTAATAAAAGTGTATAAATGGGTTAAGAATTTTGGTTGTGATAATTTATAAAGAAGTAATATGTCTAAAATAGAAATATTTATGTTGAGAAAGTGAAAATAGTAAGATTTTTGTTTAATGAAAAGACCTGTCGTTACGTGAGTTAGTTTACCCAATGTTGACCATGACCTGTGATAAGGATGGCTAAGGGTAGTGATAGAGATGTGATTGTGTTTGTTGGAGATATTGTATGAAGGATGGGTTTTATTTTTCTAGTGGAGATCCTTATTTTTTGAAAACTATCGATGTTCTATTTTATATTTTCTAAGATGTGTGTTTGGAAATGTAGACAAATTCCACCATGATAACATGTACCAGTTGGGAAACAAGAGGATATCACTGAGAATGATCCTCGAATGATGGGAAAATATACCCTGGTGATCCAGGGTAATAGAGGAGTGGAGAATTTCTATTAGAGATTTTCTCATTTTATTCAGATGATGGAATATGACTCAGGAGAGGTTCTACTGAGTATGTTTGAGTAGACCAGGGATTTTTAGTTGTAACACCCTCCAATTTTTTCTAGAGATGGTGGACCTTAGAAAGTCGGTTTCTTGAAAGAGTCTATCCAGATGATTTTTGATCACTTAGATACTCCTCTAGAGAAGATATTTACATTGGCATCTTATATATTGTGATGCTAGGAAAAGTGATGGTGTGGCTTTTTGGTTCTAACTGAGCAGGAAGAGGGTATGCAGTGGAAGGGTTTCAAGAAAAAAAATTGGAACATTTCTATCCAGAGACCTTGAGGTAGATGAGGGCAGTAGAGTTTATGAGTTTGACTCAAGAAACTATGGCAATGATGGATTATATTTTTCGCTTCATGGACCTGCAATGCTTAATTATAACATTGTAAGGGGATAAGACAGGTATGGTGATATGTTTCCAAGATGGACCTAGACATGAGATCAAGTCCCAAGATGTTATATTATGCTTAAAGAGGTTTGATGAAGTGGTGGATCAGGCCCTTGTTTTATAAGGAAACCTCAAGGAGGATTCTGGCGGTGAGCATGTAGTTCCAGTTGGTAGAAACAATGGAGCAACTTTTGATTCTAGGAAGCACTATTTTGAGAGTTTTCACTAAGGTTGTGATGGACAGATATCCAGAAAAGAGAACCAACCTCTCCAAAAAGTGATTGAGTTTTCTACAATCAGTTTAGTGAGTCGAGACACATACGAGGTCAATGTCCCTAACTACTAATTAAGTGTCGAGTGTGGGATGGGATGGGACATTTTCATAGGTTATGTAGTAAACCTTGAAATTTGGGTGATGATGGAGGGAAAAGACAAGTTCAATGTGCATGCAGGGGGTTCATTAACCCATATTAGGTTGGTAGTTGTAGATCCACCAGTCTTACTAGATGGGGCAGTGGACATGGTGCCCTGGGACGGGGGAATTCTCATTTGTAGGGTATTTTAGCACCATGAACACATACCAAAACCTAGGGAATAGGGACATGTCAGCTTCATGTGGTTCATCCTATATCTAGAGGTAGTGAGGCTAGCCCATCGATAGTTCAAGGTATGATACTTGTAGCTTCCATGTTTTCTATTGATTTATTTGATACAGGTTCATTGTTTTCTTTATATATTCTCAATTTTTGAGTGTGTTGGGATTGGTGGTGGAACATGTGTGAGGGGTTATGTCAATTGATACCCCATTATGGGTGTGAGTAGAAATTATCTAGCAATGTAAGGAGTGTTCCCTTAAGGTTGGAGGGTATGGTTTCCTGTGGGGTTTTTTTATGCTGGGAGGTGTTGGATTTTGATCTGATCTTGGGAATGGATTAGTTATTGTGGTACCAAGAAAATATTTATTATTACCATATTAGGGTAATGTTTACATCCCAAGAGGTAAATACTTATGTTCACCATGGGAGATGGGATATTTGAGTAGTTCGGGCAGGTTGAGTGAGTTAAAGGATGGGTGAACTTACAACCCCAGTGTATTTTATTATGTTTGATTATGGGAGATTAAGGAAGCTTGTATTTCTTCCTATAGTGGATCAGTTTTAGGATGTTTTTTCTGAGGACTTCTCATGGTTTTCACCCGAGAGAGATATTTATTTCATGATATAGTTTTTGTCGGGAGCAGAACCAATTTCTATTCCACCATATATAATGGAACTAGCAGAACTCTAGGAACTTAAAACTCAATTGGAGGAATTGTAAAATAAGGGGTTAATAAATCTTAGTAAATCAAATTGTGGATCTCCAATTTTGTTTGTCAAGAAGGCTGACAGGATGTTGTGGTTTTGTATCAATCATTAAAAATGGAATCAGGTGATAGTTAATAAGCGATACCCTATTCCTTGAATCAATGATATTTTTGACCAGTTGAGGGGTGATTTATTGTTCTCCAAAATTTATTTTAGATTAGGGTATCACCAAATGAGAGTGAGACCTTATGATATAATGTAGATTTCCTTCCTAAGAATTTATGGTTTGTATGAGTTTATTTCCATACCGTTCGATTTTACCAAAGTGTCAGTAGTGTTTATGGCCCTAATGAACCAAATATTTCATCCATAACTAGATTAGTTTTTAGTTATTTTATTGTATAAAATTCTAGTGTACTCCAAGACTCGTGATGATCATTAAAACCATATTAACATCATATTGAGTACACTAAGAGAGTATAGGATACATGCAAAGCTTTGAAAATGACCTTTCTAGATTGACAAGGTGAATTTATTGGGTCACATTATATCTTAGTTAGGTATTTCAGTGGACTCGGAGAAAGTGCAAGTCATTGTGTCTTGGGAACAGCCCAAGAATGTTATTAATATAAAAAGTTTTCTAGGTTTGTTGGTATATTATCAAAGGTTTATCAAAGACTTATCCCATTTGAAAGTAATAATTTTGGGTTTAACAAAAAAAGGGCATTAAGTTTTAATGGTATGGGGAATGTGATAATGATATCTAGTAGCTGAAGAAGCAGCTAACTACTACACCAATTTTGATCTTACCCAAGCCGAGTAAATACTATACCTTGTTTTGTGATGAATTAGGTGTTGGGCTTGGGGAATTATTGATGAAAAATGATCAGGTTATAGTGTATGGGTCTTGGCAGTTGAGGCCTCATGAATTAAATTACCCAATGCACAATCTTGAATTTTTCATGGTGGTTTATGCCTTAAAGTGTTGGCAGCATTACTTTTTGGGGGAATGGTTTAATGTGTATACCGATAAAAAGATCCTTATGTATATCTTCTCCCAATGTGATTTGAATCTCTAGAAATGAATATGGTTAGATTACATGAAGTCCTTTGATTTTGAACTAGTGTATACTCTGGTAAATGGAAAAAAATTGTGCATTATTTGAGATGGAAGACTCAAAACTAGGGAGTTCAAGAATCTAGTTCTGATTGAAGAATGATGGAATTATTTACTGAGATGCACCAAGAAGTTCAGGATGGAAAAGGGTCGATGAACCTTTCATCCTTGGTAGTTGAGTACACCCTTCTAATCTGGATCAATGAGAGGTAGTATGAGTATTAGGAGTGTTTGGCCTTAAGGGAAAGTCTTTAAGGTGGGGAGTCGCCTTCTGATTAGGCTATTGGTGAAAATGAGATCATTTATGTGTGTGGTCATGTTTTTATCCCTAATTGTATATAGGAACAGTTGATGCATGAGTTCCATTACTTGAATTGAGAAATCCATCCTAGTTTGACCAAAATGTTTCTTGATCTTCATAGGAAATATTGGTGGCTAGGGATGAAGAAAGAGGTTGTAGGTTTTGTGATGTGATGTTATACTTGCCAGTAGGTGAAGGTCAAGAATCAATGACCAAGTAGTTTTTTACAACCTTTTCCCATTCTAAAATGGAAATTGGATGATGTGATAATGGATTTTGTGGTGGTTATTCCAAGGATTACTCAGAATAATGATGCAATCTAGGTAGTTTTGGATCAGTTGACCAAGGTGGAACATTTCCTACCAATTCAAGAGACCTTCACCATTGATCATTTGGGTAACTTTTATGTTTGGAATATAGTGCAGTTCCACAGGGTTCCATGGACTATAGTTTTGGATCATGATCTGAGTTTTACTTCATGCTTTTGGTAGGTGTAATAGAAGGAACTTGGTACCCAGGTTTTTTTTGAGTATGGATTTTCACCCATAGATAAACGAGTAGTCATATCATACCATTCTGGTGTTAGAGAACATGTTGGGGGAATATTTCCTAGATTTCAATGGATCACAGGAAAATCACTTGGATCTTGTTAGTTTTTCCAATAAAAACAGTTACTAGGAAACAATTTATATGGCACTATTTGAGCCACTATATGGTAGGTCGTGTAGATAAACATTATACTGGATGGAGGCTGGGAAATCCAAGTTGATGGGGATGAGTCTCATGCAAGAGACGTCAGAACATGTTTAGTTTATTTTGAAAAGGTATTTATATAGATCAGAGTAGGCAGAAGTTTTATGTAGATCAGAATCATAGACCTCTTTAGTTTATGGTGGGTGATAATATGTTTCTTTGGGTGTCTCCAAGGTTGGGTCACCATCAAAATTAGAAACATGGAAAGTTAGTGCCCGGGTACATGGGGTAATTTTATATTGCGCAAAGTATCGGACCAGTGTCATACTAATTGGATGTTATATATAATTATAGTGGAATACATGATGTTTTTAATGTGTTTAATATTCATTAGTATCACCCTAATCCATCTCATTTAATTAATGTTGATGGTGTTGGGCTTGAGGTTGATGTGTCCTTTAAGGAGAATCTGGTTCGTATTGTGGATCATAGTGAGAAAGTATAATATGAATAGATTATACCTTTGTTTGGAGTATTGTGGTAGCATGGTAATGTTTAGGAAGAAACATGGGAGAGGGAGATAGATATGTGGGCCTAGTGGCCCAATATTTTTACCTTGGAAACTCAGTGATGCTTGGGAGTGTGGATCGAGAATGAGACATTATAAGGTGGAGAGATTTAAAGATACTAAACTTATTTGAGGTATTTTCTTATTCAAAATTATAGTTTAAATAATTTAAATATGTTTAATGAAATGTTTCCTAAGTCTATGAAGAGGCTTGAGGGTGTTTTGGGGGTTCGAGACATTAAAAATGGAGAACGGTTCCATCTAGTTCATGTTGCATGGTTGGTGCATGGTTAGTAGTAATTGTGCACCCTAACCATGATTTCAAAGAGGATGGGTCCACATATTGAAGAAAACCATGAAAGGGTGAACTAAAACCCATGTGGTCTTGGACACATCCATCCCACATGGTTGTTCAAACCCTGTGGGGTCCCTAGGTAATCAGACAGCATGGCCCCCTCTTGGAGAGAGGGTGGTGCATGGTTGGTTCACGGTTTGTCCAACTGTACAGCCAAACCATGAACCCCTTAAAATTGTTATTTCACCATTTTCCCTCTTAGGACTTAAGTTTTATAACTTGCTATTTACCTCCATTCTTTCTCCTCCAACCCTAGTGATGAGAAAAACGCCCCAAGCTTACCAAGGATCAATTTCCCTCATTTCTAAGTTGTTTGGAGCATTGTTGGTTTAGAATCGAAGATATAGGTTATTCTAACACTTCAATTCCTTATAAATTTCAAATTAGTGCTTGTGTATCTATTATTATTCTTCTAAATCACTACACACCTATTTTTCCAGTGGATCATTGTTTTCGGCTTTGAGTGGTGTTCGAATTTGGACCAAAGTCTAGGGTTAAGTGAGAATTCATGCTTAGAATTGAGGTAGGTGGTCTAAAACTTATATCCCAAAGTATTTATGTTTGGTTTATGTGTATGTGGTAATTCTATGGTTCCTATTTATTGTGAATTTTATTCATTTAGTTGGATTTGGAAAATTGGTTGGATAAATGGTGAATTGGTCCCCTTGTGATCCTCATGGGATGCATAGTGGTTGACTAGTCCAATTTTAGGGCCACCCATGGGGTGTTACATTACCCTAAACATGGAAAATTGTAATGATAAGAATATAATTAATTTTTGATGAAGTAGTTCCCATGATAAACAGGATGAAATTTTATCATGAATTTTGAAAAGACATTAGTGGTAGTTGTGTCTAATTGCTGACATGACCTAAGGGGTTGTTTGGAATATTGTGAATGGTTAAATGGTTTAAAGTGAATGTGTTCAATAAATTTTGGGTTGTAATGGAAATATTTATATAGGTTAAGGCATATAAGTTATATTGTGTTATCGGGCTAATTCATAATGATGGTTTGTGTATTGAACAAACTATGAATTGTGAATGAACGTGTATTCAATGAGTATGGGTTTTGAAATGGTATGTGTGGTAAATGGTTAAAGAATTATGTGCGCATGGATTAGTGGTTTGTGGCGTATTGAATTGATGTTCTACACCCATGGGTCAAGTTGGACTGAGGATCTAAACTCCACCCCTAGAATGCATGGGTTAGGTATTCAAACTAATTCTTTATTCCCCCCTAATGGTTGCATTGGATGAAATTACTTAGACTGAGGCTCCAAGTTAAGTTTGATGTAATTGTTGTGAAATGTTTTTTCGAGTGATATAGGGATTCTGAATTATCCCCTTATGTATAGTAGTTGAATGGCATAGGTCGTAGTGTCATTGATGAAAAATTCCCAACCCATGAAAGAATGATGAATATGGTTTAAGTGATTATTTTTAACTAATGTAACCTATTTTATCTCTTTTTTACCTTTTTATTCAATTTTGTATATTCATACACTATCTTTTTATACTATATATTTTGTAGACACCATTTTTGGTGGCCTACTAAATTCTACTCACACCCTTCTTGGGTCATAGTTGGGTACCCAAGAAGATTTCATGGTTGAATGTCATGACAAGGGTAAATTTCCTATGCTATAGGGTTGATTTGGTCTTGGGATGTGTATGGATGTGGGATCCAAACTTAGAGTCAGGACCCATTTTCAGGATTCCTCATTTTATCTTTATTTGGGTTTTCCTTTCACTTGGTACTATATAGCATGACATAGCATATTTATTATTTAGTTTTGGGTGTGTACCCAGTTTTGGGAAAGTTTTTGGAAATGGTTATTAGTGTTATTGTTCATTGTTTGTTTTCCATTAATTCCTTTATTTCATACTTATAGGTTGTGGCTTACTCTAATAAATAGGGTATCGTCTCCCCACATGATCTATTAGACCCTCACTGTTAGTCGAAAACCTCTATTGTGGCATATAGGGAGGCGCGCCTGAGTTCATATGGTAACCAGTCTCAGGGAACTAGTTTAGTGGCTCCAAGGTTATGGATGTTTCATTTGTAATCCATATAAATTACTAAAAAATATTTTTTTTATTATTAATTAAAATGGAATGTCATATCACGTCGACATTATCACTTTTATTCATATCAGAGAAAGAAAATCTATTAACTGGCAGTGACTTATAGGATTGGTATATGTGATTGCAAATTTTACTACACCAAGAGTGTAAGTATTACAAGATATATTACCTTATTACTAATTCTCCATATAAGTAATCTAGTGAGGAAGAGATTTATATCTACCTAAAACACTTGGATTTCACACTATGTGTCTAGTGTCTCATGTTATCTTCCATGTCTAGTGAGATCCATAAGATTTATGAAAATTGGATTCATATAGAATATTATCTCACCTACATGATCTTTATGATGAGAAGGATTGATAGGATTAGTATAAGATCTCCAAGTCACTCTTCATATGAAATCTTAGAGAAGGTTTTCCAGCTGGACCTCAAGTATTCAAGATAATTTGATATATTGAGCACTTGGAAATCTTGGTCTTTAAGATCCATAATGAGTAGCACACTGGCCTCATATTTACTTCATTGCCTCATAGGTTCTCTAGTTTTATTATTAATTATAACATGAACAATATTGATAATTCACTACCATAATTCATCACTTTAATTTTCCAAGTTGATAAATACATGTGGTGTGAGAAACCTGAAGTCTTTTTGGTGAATAAGAGGAAAGGAAAGGTAAAGGGTGTAACACCCCCAAGATTTTATTTTATGAATAATATGATGATTACTTATTATACACACAACACTGATCTTAAATGAAGTATGACATACTATAGAAGAATTATTATTTAAACATGACTATTATAATATAGTCATTGGATTGGAAGGTATGAATAGGAGTAGCAAAATTATAAAATATATGTAGAAAATTTTTCATGATGAAAATTTATTGATTAGTTCCTAAGAAATAGCTTCTCCAATTATTATAATAATAATTAAATCATATAAGGTTAAGAATAGTTAAAGTTCAAAACGGTTATTTTTCTATAAAAGTGGTTTTGTTTCATATTTTATATTTTCATTTAAAATATAAAATTTTAAATTTTATAACATGAATTTGATAAAAAAAATGTTTCATTTTTTGTTTTATCATATGAAAATTATCTTATAGTTAATTTTTAATATTTTCTGAAAATAATTGATATTTTGGTGAATAATGGAATTACTGATTTTAAAAATACCATAAATTTTATGACATCATTATGATATAAAAATGAACTAAAATAAATTAAACCTTTGGATAAAAAATATATTTTTTAAGGAGTAAAATAATTAATTTAAAAAAATTACCTTGAATTTTGAAAACCATGCATGCCTTTTTGGAACCTAAGTTGTATTTTAATTTAACAAAAAATGTGTTCTTTGCATTTAATAGTGTGTTTGGAAGGTTCCATTAAGTTTTGGAAAGGTTATAATGTCAATTATCCTTAATTTTTTAATAATAAGATAATAAATTCATGGTAAGTTCCAATATTTAAAATTCTTTATCCTGAATAATTATAAATTCATTTTTATACATAAAAATATTTTTTTTTTCAAAAAATAGTTTTTATGAATTTTGTGTGATTATATTAGAATTAATTTCTACCAATTATGGAAATTTAGTCTTATAAAATTTATTTGATATTTACAATCATCGTGTCTAAATTTTTTATTAGTTAAATTTCATTCTTGGTCTTAAAAATAAGTTATGATGGTAAAAACTTAAGTTATCACAATATGTGTAAAAAGAGTTAATGATATAGTCAAAATAAAATATAAGGCATAAAATATGAATAAAATTTGTCTAAATATAATTGGTTGGGTGTATTTTTTACTAAACCTATCTTATATTTTGAATTTGGTTACCTTTATGCCACTTTCCCATGAAAATGACTTTATATTATGTTAAAGTTCTTATTTTTTACAAGAGTGTCGATCCCCTCTCTTATAAAAGGTCACCTCCCTTATTCACTTGTTCACACACATTGAGTACTATATATCGACAAATATATTCTCAAATAACTTCAAAACTCTCCTCCCAACATTATATAGGTCCTATTATCACTAAAAGATGAATCCTATAAGACTTAAGGTTTAATCTAAATGAAGATATCCAAGGAGGAGGTATAAGTCTTAACCGAACTCCTTCAAGTTTATTTATTATTATACCTCCTTAAAATATATTATAAATATTATAAAATAATGAAATAATTATCTTCACTATACTATAATTTTATTATTATTATTATTATGCAAAAACCTTTGTATACCTCCTTTCCATCCTATGAGAAATTAAAACTTTGCTCGTGCATACAAGTGGAAAATCACCTCTATGAAGTGATGTGTTTCATATTTCATCACCACCTCATTTGATTGGTTATAAAGATAAAATTAATTATTATATATGATATTTATTGTATTATAATTATTCTAAAAATATAATATATTATCTATCTTATAACCTTTTCATCTGTTTTAAAAAGATAACATTGTTTATGTGTATGTGTAGATCACCACCTCCATTATAAGAACTCAGATTTTATATGAGGTATAAATGTAATGACCCAAAGTTTCATTAATGGAAATTCCTCTTGATATAATTAAATGTCTCTTTATGTTTATATAAAATTTCAACTTCTTTGGTTTTATGTTAAGAATTTTGACCGTTGCTAATATAGTCTTTGAACAGTAATCACATGATTAGTATAAATATAGGGCTTTAACAAATCCAAATTTACTCAGACAAAGGAATCGATGGCATCATCCAGCATAATTTCCCCATACGAAGCCCATTTGTCGAAGCTCAGAAAAGAGGTGGAATCATTGGGCTTCGCTCTTGACCGAGCCCAAGATGAGCTTCATCATGTCATGCTCTAACGAGACCGTTTGCGGGAGAAGTGGAAGTTGATAGAAATTACCACTCGAGCGATGTTATCAGAGCCACCCCAAGAGTCTGTCACCATCACACACCTTACCCTTAGGTCTTATGCGGCTGTTTTAATGGGTTATGTAGCAAATAAATATTACTATGTTCATGTACATTATTTTTTGTATATAATAATGAATATACTTTCTTGTCATTATTGATACATTGTAAATAGTTTTTAAAGTACAAATAATGTTTTTAGTTATTATATAATTAAGAATTATATTTTATTAAATTAAGGGATTTTTGAATTAAATAATATTTTAATAAAATATTATTATTATTATTATTAAATTAATTTTTTATTAAATATAAATGATCTAATAATTTTATTAAGGTTTGAAAGTTGTTTTTGTCAAAACCCGTGAATTTTCGATAAATGTCAGTTTTTATTTTAAAAGTAAAAATTAACATATTTAGAAAATTATTTAGATAAAATAAATTTTATTTTTGGAATCAGGACGTCGAAATTATCCAACGGTGAATTTTTCATAATTTTCTGAGACAATCAAATTTTTAAGTAAAAATTAAATACCGTTTAAATATATAATGTGTTTTATGACAACATAATGACCAAATAGTGACATAATAAAATATTATAATATTTATGTTCGGCCAATATATGTTTTACCATTAAAATAATTTGATTTTGGGTTTGTTTGTCTTACTTTTCAAAGCATTAATGAACCCCTCAAGACTTATTAAACACCTTGTCTTTTTAAATTAATTTCCATGGGAGTATGACTCACCTACACATAAGAAACCCTATTATTTTAAGAAGTTCAGACTTTGGCCTTATAAAATATTTTTTTCCTCTTCCCTTTTCCAAAAACTATGGGAAAAAGACCATGGGATAGTTTGTGGTTTGGATTAATTTAATGTAAAGGGATCCAAACCTAAATAATAAATAATTCCCTCACCTTTCCTATATAAACCCACCCAAGATCCCACTTCCTCCACACTCAAAGCCTTTTGAGTTCATCCAACCTCTTCCTTACTCTCTCTAAAATCCTCCCAATGTTCCCCAAGCTCCCAATAAGCCTCTCACAAGCCTCTCTCTAGCCTTTGGAAGCACACTTCCAAGTAAGGGTTTTTTCTTCCTTTCTCATTTTTGTCCAATTTTCTTTAAGTTTTTTTGCCCTTTTAATTTAAATTATGAATGTTGGGGTATGGTTTCACACCTCCCTCATACTTCCCTCTTTATTTTTTAATGATGGGAGACCCCTTTATCTCTCATTAAATGCCTCCCATGTACACCCGTTACTATGCCAAAATTCTGAAAGGAACTTATCTCTCCTCTTTTACATTCAAAAAATACTTTTGTATCATGAATCTAAATTCCATTACAATTGTTGGGACATGTATATATATGACCTCCTTACTGTACATTACATGTAGATATGATGATTAACCCCTTTCTCTCTCATCAACCATTTTTATGAATTCTTATGTCATGTCGTTACGCTACCGAAATCGCACCGATTTTCTAAGCCAATGCCATTGTGTAGTGAATACCATGCCCATTTCTCCATCAAGGGTATTCACATATATGCACATTTACTTATTGATTATAAAGTTTAATGTATGAATTCCACATTCCTTCATCGTGGAATATATGATTATGTTTTATGAATCCATGTTTTATGATCCATGTGGCACACTTATGCATGAAATGAAATGTTTATGAAGGGTGCACCCTTATAGCGCTCCAATGCATTGGGTAAAGTATAGTATCATGATACATCATGTGAAATGAGTGTTGACTCGTGATAATTCAAGTGAAACGAGGGTTTACTAGTTCTTTATGTGCAATTAATATTTACTCATGCTCCATGTGTAATGAGCATTGGCTCATGATAATTCCATGTTAAGTGTTGTTGCCACATTTCCATGTTATGATTATCATGCTTTATCATGACTTTATGTTCATGTTTCTCTTATTCTCTATTGATATTCCTATTTCCTAACATATATTTTACTCATCATTTTATTCCATGTGTACTCCCTTACTGGGCTTTATAGCTCACCATTTTCTTATGCATGTCCTCAGGTTATCCCATGCAATGCTAAGTACGAGGGAATGTAGTGGTCATGTAAAGGAAGTTTTTAATAAAGATGTTGTATTTAATGTTTTCAGTTTTTATGTAATGATCCTAAGCCCCAAAGACACTAAACCTCTTGATCTTATTTGTTGTATCAAGTGAAGTTTTATGTAATAAATCATGTTTAAGTTTTTAATAAAATCAGGGTTGTCATAGTAGGTATCAGAGGATAGGTTTAGTTATTTTTGGGATTAGGATTAGAAAACCCTAGTAAAGCCTTAGAGACAAAACTAATTATAATAAAAACATCCCTAAGTTTTGGTAAGTACTGAGTAAGTGGTTTATCAAACAAATACATCCCTGTCTAGATACGAGCAGGTAGAGGCGGCTCTGGCACAGATGTATCGTAGGGGTAAAACCCGAAAACACCGCTTTGAGATAGACTCAAACGGGAACTGGTGCACGACAACGGGCCTTGCTGCACTCTTGGTTACGACACTCCTGGGGGATATGTTTTGATAAAAATTCACAATCTTAGTATGAACCCTTATAAAGGGAATTAAGAAAAATTCTCCTAAGAATATATGTTAGAAAGTATATCATGAAAATCCTAGATTGAAGCATATAGACTCATGAGTTAAGGAAATAAAAGTTTATTTATAAGTTATAAACTTTTGTCTTTGGATTACCCTTTATGTGTTACCCCTAACTTTCCTTTTATTTCATCCAATGGCTGGTAATAGGAGGACTCGAGCTAACAACAGTTGTGAAGATCAGTGTGATGAATGTACTAATGAGATGCTCAATCCAATGAGAGCGGTAATCGCGAACTTTGTCACGCTTCACTCTCAGCTAACTCAAGTTTTGAATAGAAACACGGGTCAAGAGGAATGTTCAACCCCCCCCCCCCCTAAGAATGAAAAAGTCTCTATCGAGAGATTAATGAGGCAAAGGCCTCCTACTTTCAGTGGATCATCCGATCCCACGATTGCTGAACAATGGATCAACTCCATTGAAAAGATCTTCTCCATCCTTCATGTTCTGAACAAGAGAAGGTTCTTCTGACGGCTTATCATATAGAGGGTGAAGCTGATCAATGGTGGACGTTGATCAAAAATACGAAGCCTGAGGAGGAGATCGAGGCATTGGAATGGAAGGATTTCCAGAAGATTTTTTTTCATAAATATTTTCCGCGCACCCTCCGGCTTAAGATGGAAAGGGACTTCCTTTCCCTCAAGAAAAAAGACAAAAAATCTATTGGAGCGTACGAGGAAAACATCACAAGGCTTGCACGATACGCTTACGACTTTTTCATTACCCCAGAATGAAAAGTTTACCATTTCTTTGGTGGGTTGAAGCATAGCCTACAGAAAGCATTAGCAATCCGTGACTTCGACAACTATGAGGAAATTGTCTGATGTGCCCTCAAGGTCAAAATGGATATCATAGAATCACAGGGGTATCATGGGGATAAGAAGCATAAAGTGGACTTCAATGCTGGTGGTCTGATGGAAAAATCCAACGGTGCTAAGAAGATCCAGCACCCCACTTGCCAAAAGTGCGGAAAGAAGCACCCTAGAAATTGCCTTATGGGGACGAGGAAATGCTTTAGGTGTGGAAGAGAAGGGAACCTAGCTGTTAATTGTTGGAAAGAAATACCCACAGCTGCGACAGAGGAGAGGAACGCTCCGTTTGAATATCAACGCGTTGTTCAATGCTACAAATTCAAAGAACCGGGTCATTTTAAAAACCAGTGCCCTAAAACAATGGTTTTCGGAGGCAACCAACAACCTCTAAGGAAGCAAGGAAGAGCTTTTTCCATCAATTATGCCGAACTGAACCCCGACAACGAAGTGGTGACAGGTACGCTAGTTATTCATTCAATAATAGAGAACGTACTTTTTGATTCAGGTTCTACGCATTCTTTTATATCTCGAAAGTTTAGTAGAACAATCCCAGCACCACCATAAATCATGGAAGTGAAGATGTCGGTGAGTACGGAAAATGGGGAAATCATTTAATCCCATGAATATAAGTCCTCCCCTGTTATAATCTATGGATTGAATTTCCCATAGAACCTCATTATACTCCCTTTGGTGGAATTTGATGAAATTGTTGGCATGGATTGGCTTTTCTTATATAGATACAACATAAATTTTTGGGATGGGGAAATCACACTCCATATGGAGAATCGACCCCCGATTATTTACAAGTGTAAGGAGGAAGATGAAT
Source organism: Viscum album (assembly GCA_963277665.1). Taxonomy (NCBI): domain Eukaryota; kingdom Viridiplantae; phylum Streptophyta; class Magnoliopsida; order Santalales; family Viscaceae; genus Viscum; species Viscum album. The sequence goes on along the minus strand of OY728137.1, from coordinate 281,213,294 downwards.
CTCCTTTAGCTCCATCATCTCAAGAATGGATATTACTGCCTTATGAGCATGGGTATCTGGCTCAGATGATTGAGTCCAAGGAAGAAACCATCCTTAAAGAAATGCCTATTGTGATGGAATTCGCTGAAGTGTTTCCCGAGGAACTGCCTGGTCTTCCTCCTAGAAGAGATGTTGAATTCTCAATTGAACTTATACTTGTGGCTTTAACAATATTCAAAACTCCATATAGAATGGCTATTTTAGAGCTTGAAGAGCTGAAGAAACAACTACAGGAGAATTTGGATAAAGGGTTTATACGCTCAAGTGCTTCACCATGGGGTGAACCAGTCCTCTTCGTCAAGAAGAAGGATGGGTCAATGCGGATTTGCATCGATTATCGTGAACTTAACAAAATCATGATAAAGAATAAGTATCCTCTCCCAAGAATTGATGACTTGTTCGATCAGCTGCGTAGAGCACAATACTTCTCCAAGGTGGACTTGCAGTCGTAATATTATCAAGGGTGAAGAAGGAAGATATCCCCAATACTTCTTTTCGCACAAGATACGGGCACTATGAATTCATAGTAATTCCTTTCAGACTCACTAATGCTCTAGAAATCTTCATGGACTTAATTAATAGAGTCTTTAGAGATTACCTAGACAAATTTGTGGTAGTCTTTATAGATGATATTCTAATATACTCTAAAACCAAGGAGGATCATGAGGAGAATTTAGGAATTGTACTGGAGACTGTGTGCAAGGAGAAGCTTTATGAAAAGTACAGAAAGTGTGATTTTTTGTTGAAGGAAGTCTCATTCTTGGGCCATATCATCACAAGCAATGGGATATTTGTGGATCCCTCCAAAACAGATGCAATTGAGGGATGGACGAGGCCAACATCGGTAACGGATATCCGTAGATTCTTGGGGTTAGCTGGATATTATCGATGATTTTTGAGAAATTTCTCATGATTGTCTAACCCTCTTACCAAGCTAACTCGAAAGGGAGTAAAGTTTTCTTAGAGTGATGAATGCGAAGAAAGCTTCAAGAAGTTGAAAGGGAGGCTTATCATTGCGCCCGTGCTCACTTTAACCATAAGTGGGGAACTTTTTGTTGTTTTTAGTGATGCTTCAAAGAAGGGATTAGGTTGTGTGATGATGCAGAATGATAAAGTTATATCCTATGCCTCAAGGCAGTTGAAAATCCATGAGCGAAACTATCCAACGCATGATATGGAGTTGGTGACGGTGATCTTTTCCTTGAAAACCTGGGGACATTATCTCTATGGAGAGAAATGTGAGATATATACTGACTACAAGAGTCTTAAATATATATTCACACAGAAAGAGATTTATATGAACCAGAGAAGATGGATAGAGCTCATCAAGGATTATGATCATTCAATCCATTACCACCCTGGGAAAGCGAACAAGGTGGAAGATTCCCTAAGTAGAAAGGATCCAGCGATTCTATCAATGATGAGAATTGAGAAGGATCCAATCTTCTTAGACTTGATGAAGATGGACATGGGAATCATAGAGAAGGAAACATCTTCAACCCTTTCACAAATGATTGCTAAACCATATCTTTTGGAAAGGTTAAAGGATGCTCAAAAAGATGATGTGGGAATTCAAGAAAAAGTGGAAGCTATAGAAAAAGGGAAATCCTCAGAGTTTAATGTTAATGAAGAAGGAATTGTGCGGTTTGGGAAAAGACTATGTGTTCCATCAAGTTCGGAGTTGAAGAAGGAAATTTTGGATGATGCACATAGTTCAAATTTCTCTATTCACCCAGGGAGCATAAAGATGTGTCGAGATCTCAGAGAAAACTTTTGGTGGGATAATATGAAGAAGGAGATCGCTAAATATACATCAAAGTGTCTGGTGTGCCAGCAAGTGAAGGCATAGAGGCATAAGTCTAAGGGGATGATGCAACCATTGCCCATACCAGAATGGAAATGGGAGAACATCACCATGGAATTTCTCACCGTACTTCCGAGGACATCCAAAGGCAAAAATGCAATCTGGGTTGTTATGGATCGTCTTACAAAGACTACACACTTCATTTCTATTCAGGAGGATTTCTCATTGGATCAACTAGCACGGATATATATTAGGTAAGTGGTAAGGTTTCATGGAGTATCACTATCTATTGTGTCTGACCGAGATCCAAGATTCACCTCTAAGTTTTGGAAGAGTCTTCAACATGCTATGAATACTGAACTGAACTTCAGTACGGCCTATCATCCTCAAACTGATGGCCAATCCGAGCAGAATATCCAAACACTTGAGGATATGTTGAGAGTGTGCTCAATGGACTTTAAAGGAGTATGGGATCAACATCTTCCTCTGGTTGAGTTCTCTTATAATAACAGTTTACACTCGAGTAACCAAATGGCACCATATGAAGCCCTATATGGGAAAAGGTGCAGAACACCGGCATGTTGGGATGAGGTCAGTGAACGTAAACTGGTTGGACAAGAAATGGTCGAGGAAATGGTGGAGAAGGTGAAAACCATTCAGCATCATATCAAGGCATCCCAGAGTTGATAGAAGAGTTATGTAGATAATCGTTGACGAGACCTTGATTTTAAAGTTTTAGACATGGTTTTTCTACGTATATCTCTGTGGAAGAAGGTCATGAGGTTTGGAAAGAAAGTGAATTTAAGTCCAAGGTACATCGTCCCCTTCGAGATTCTTGATCGTGTCGGGGCAGTGGCCTATCGACTAGAACTTCCACCTACTATGGCCAAAGTACATGATGTCTTTCATTATCCCTCTTAAGGAAGTACATACCGGACCATTCACATGTACTCTCTTCTGAGGTGGTACAATTGAAAGATGATCTTTCTTATGAGGAGCAACCAGGGAAGATCTTAGATCGTATAGAAAAAGTTCTATGAAATAAGACAATTCCCCTCGTCAAGGTGTTGTGGAGAAACCACAAGTTTGAAGAAGCGACACGGGAATCGGAGGAAATGATGAAGTTGAGTTACCCACATCTGTTTTAGTGTGGGAAAATGAAAATTTCGAGGGTGAAATTTCTTAATGGGGGAATATTGTAACGACCTAAGCTTTCATTAATGGAAATCCCTCTTGATATAATTAAATGTCTCTTTATGTTTATATAAAATGTCAACTTCTTTGGTTTTATGTTAAGAATTTTGACCGTTGCTAATATAGTTGTTGGACAGTGATCACATGATTAGTATAAATATAGGGATTTAACAAATCCAAATTTACTCAGACAAAGGAAGCGATGGCCTCATCCAGTATAATTTCCCCATACGAAGCCCATTTGTCGGAGCTCGGAAAAGAGGTGGCATCCTTGGGCTTCGCTGTTGACCAATCCCAAGCTGAGCTTCATCATGTCAAGCTCGAACGGGACCGTTTACGGGAGAAGTGGAAGTTGATAGAAATTACCACTCGATCGATGTTATCTGAGCCACCCCAAGAGTCTGTCACCATCGCACACCTTACCCTTAGGTCTTATGTAGTTGTTTTAAAGTAAAAATAATGTTTTTAGTTATTATATAATTAAGAATTCTATTTTATTAAATTAAAGGATTTTTGAATTAAATAATATTTTAATAAAATATTATTATTATTATTAAATTAATTTTTTATTAAATATAAATGATCTTATAATTTTATGAATGCAATTGTAATTTTTATTAAGTTTTGAAAGCCATTTTTGTCAAAACCCGTGAATTTTCGATAAATGTCGGTTTTTATTTTAAAAGTGAAAATTAAAATATTTATAAAATTATTTAGATAAAATAAATGTTATTTTTGGAATCAGGACGTCGAAATTATCCAACGGTAAATTTTTCATAATTTTCTAAGACAGTTAAATTTTTTAGTAAAAATTAAATACTGTTTAAATATATAATGTGTTTTATGACATCATAATGACCCAATAGTGATGTAATAAAATACTCTAATCTTTATGTTCGGCCAATATATGTTTTACCATTAAAATAATGTGATTTTGGGTTTGTTTGGCTTACTTTTCAAAGCATTAATGAACCCCTCAAGTGTAATACCCGAGATTTTTATGTGAAATATTTTATTTTTATACATCATCAAAGGAATCTTTCACTACACACAACACTAGCTTGGCTTGATTTACACGCAATCGTGGCCTTCCTCAATAGCTTGCGTTGTATGCAATACCGAGTTTCACTAAACAACGATATGCTATTAAAATATTATTAAAACTAGCCGTTGTGAATAGTAATAACCACTTTTTGAAATTTTATCAATTTAATTTTTCAAAATGGACTCCATTTTTGGATTCAGAATATTGAAATTATCCTAGGGTGAAATTTTGGTATTTTTCTGAAAACTTTTAATTTTTGATGAATAGTGAAAACACTGGGTTACTATTTAAAAACCGACTTTGTATTTAAATAATTATTTATTTTATTTAAATTTATTTTAGGTCAAAATTGATACATAATACCTATATAAGTTCAATGTAATTCACTGGAGTCATTTTATAATAATTTTATATGTAAAAAAAGTTTATTGAACTTTTGACCGTCTTTTACCCACCTCCTAGGAGAATTTGCACATTTACATAAAACTTAATTTTACTACTTTTGTGAATGGAATTTCAAAAATCTGAGAGACACGGTTGATATCAGTAAGTAAAATTTGGTTCAATTAGATGAAAATAATTTTTGGTGAATAGTAACTTTTTACTTTTATTTACCACGGTTAAAAGTAAATAGGGTAATTAAGGGTAAAAATGATATTATTATTACCCTAACACATGTCCTAATTCTATTGGATAAATGTAATTCGACCAAAAACAACATTATGGATAAAATATTACCTGTTAGGTCCACTTGGATTAGATTAGGACATTTAATATTATTTTATTTAAAGAATAGTTAAAATAGTTAAAATCAAAGTTTAATAACTAAAACATTTTTAATATAGGGTTATACATAGGATAAATTCGACTATAACTCTTCATTAGAAATCTAAAAAGATTTACTACATAATGGTATTTTATTTATAATTTTTAGACATTAAATAATTTATTTATTTTATGACACAATGATGATGCAGTAATTATCTTATTAATGAAATATTAACATAATTGATGTTATAAATACTCAAATAAATGTAATCTGAGACTTTTTATGAATTCTAATAATTTTCTAGGTTAATATGACGTGTTATTATTGATTTAATTAACTTTTTTCGAACTAATAATGCTGTTTTGATTTTCAAAAAAAACAATTACCAAATAGTGTCAAAATTGACATAAAATAGTTTTTAAAACAAATACTATATTATTAATTGTTATTTTATTCCTAAAAATCTAAGGTTCGGCCAAATGACTTAGATAAGGTTATATATATTAATAATAAACAACTTGGGGTTCGTTTGGCTTGTTATAGTAAGTTTATTAACATTATAGTGTAAGAAAACAAGAAGCCATGATAAAAGTAAAATTATTGAACTTAAAGTTGAATCTAAATGATAAGGTTAAAATAGTAACCTAAACTTGTCCAAAATATATTTTATGAGAGGATTTTGACCCATCCCCACCTTAGCTTCGAAATAAATCAATTTGGAGCTATTAAAAACTGAATATGACTTTATAATAAAATATTATTTTTAGTTTTTCCAAAGGTTCCCCTCTCCTCCCTTATAAAAGGGTACCTCCTCCCTCTCCTCCTCACACCACTTTGAGCCATCAAGATCGGCCAAACCCTGCCAAATTCTCTTCTAAACTTCCCTAGAAACATCTTAGAGGTCATGGTGTTCTTAAAAGACCATCCCTAGTGACCTAAGAGGAGGTTAAGAAGAGGCGCGTCAAAGAAGAGGTAATATCCATTACCGATCCTTTCCAATTTCTTTCTTCTTAAACTTCTTCTTCATTAGTTGTTTCATTATGAAGTAATAACATAAGTATCACTCATATACTGATATGTTATTATAAATATGAAACAACACTATTTAACCTTCTATCCATCCTACGACAAATGAAATCACCGCGCGTGCGTGCGTACGGAATACCGTCTCCACGCCGTGGTGTAATCTGTTTTCCACCACCACCTTACTTGGATGGGTATAATGGTGTAAAGAATAATTATACATGATTATTTTAATGTGATATTGATTCTTAAATAGTATACATACACTTCAATACAATTCCACGATCATGGGAACGATATCATCGCTCGTGCGTACGTACGGCCTACCGTCTCCATGATGTGATGAAACTTGTTCTACATGATATTCATTGAATCATGATTATATAAATTAATTTAATGAATAAATATGATATATATTACACTAATACCATTCTTTAAATGAGGTATCTATAACCTAAAAAGAAGAATAATAATTTATTCGAAAAAACACGCATAAGAACAAAAAAACAATAAACACCCGAATAACATGTAGCAATGAAATATTACTAATACGAAGCTAAGAATATGACCATATATGATATCATAACAATGATTAAAATTCTGGAATAAGTCAGTAACATTATTTAAATCATTATACAGGAGGTTCGGACACGTACGAATCAAATCGGACCTAAGGTAAGGGAAAATCTCACAATCTCATTTTTATTCGAGATTGTTTATACTTTGGTATTTACTGGGGTGTATTTATCATCCACATCCATGTTTCCTCAATATGTAATATTATTTCTATCCTACTACAATTTTTTAAATCCAATATTACTTGTTGGTGAGTTTTTGGTAAAAGATATGAAAGGAATATTTTGTTGTTTTTAGTATGAGGTACTTTTTGACTTTTTTGGCCAAAGTACGAGAAGAATGTTTTTTTTAACTTATACGACATGAATGTATTTTTAGAACATTATTTACATGAAGCTTCTTTTAAAAGTTTTCAAGTTTATTTTTAATCAACTTCTTTTAGTTTAAAATTGCATGACATGTTAAGAAAGGAAAAAGGTTTTTGAAGTATAAAGGATATTTTCCTCAAGAATGGAGTTCAAGTCTTTTATCAAAATTATTTTCCATCTAAGATAATATAGGGTTATGGTTCTATCCCTACTTTTACATTGATTTGATTATGTTATGATGGAATTATTTTTATGATGCCTTTTTATCTTATATGAATTGTGTTATGATGGCATGATGATTAAGAATCCCATTTTTATTACATGGGTTATGTTAAGATGTATGATTTATGATCTTGTGGAACACATAAGAATGGTATCATTATGAGATGGTTGGGACCTATATCTCCCTCCAATTCATAGGATAAAGATTTATATCTCATGAGATAGACATGGCTGGAATGGCAGGTTAAACCGGTTCAGTGATACAAGACTGAAACAAGGAGTGAACTCGGTTCAGAAATGGACTTTGTCCGCTAAGATAGTCTTGGCAATGAGTCTTGAATAATAAGAAATGATTCTCTATGATTATGTGTGTATGCCACAAAGTTTCATGTTTTAAGTTATTATTATTTGGGATTACATTTCACCACTATTATTTATCCCATGTTATGATATTATGATCTCTTTTGCAGGTTAATTTTTCCAAAATGTTATGTTCTTATGAATATACTGTGATTGATATTTCTTTTGTTTACCATTACTGAGCATTTGAGCTCACCCTTTTGTATGTTTTCTTTCCCCAGGTCAGGAAGAAGGGTACTAAGTAGAATATGACAAAAGTTACTCTGGATATGATGAAATAAATGGGAGATAACGTAGATGATTTATGAACCAGTTGTTTATGTTTCCCAGTTTCTAAAGACAACATACCTATATGGTACTTTCATGGTTTTGTTATATGTTGTAATAAGTGTGTTTCAATTATGAAGTAATAACAATGTACGTAAATTATGGGTCGTTATAGTTGGTATCAGAGGAAAGGTATAGTCAACCTTTGGAAACTAGGATGTGAAAGCCTTAGTAAGAACCCCAAGGATAAGTCTAAGCATAGAACACAATCTTAGTGTTTCAGAAATGGCTGTGAATAAACTAAGATAAGACCTTAAGTGTAAAATTTTATTCTTGATTATGTGGTTTTCCTATTATAATTAGTGTTGCTCACACTATTATTATTGGTTTTAGTCAATGGCTGGAACCCGAAAGAACCGTGTTAATGCGGAATGTGACGGGCAATGCAATGATTGTCCCCCTGAGAAACCAAATGTTATGGGAGATGGAATTTAAAATCTTGTAGTCGTGCTCACACAACTTTCTCAAGCTATGAATCATGCAGGACTTCCAAACGAGCAAAGGAAGGAGCAACATTCTGTTGAATCCTTCATGAGGCAGCCTCCACCTTCTTTCAGTGGGTCTACTGATCCATTAGTTGCTGAACAATGGATCAGTACTACTGAAAAGATATTTTCAGTTCTTCAATGTTCTGAGAATGATAAATTCATCTTAGTAGTATATCGTTTGGAAGGTGAAGTTTATCAATGGTGGAATCTTATCAAGAATGCGAGGCAAAGGGATGAAATTGAATCCATGGAATGGGACGAGTTCGAGAAATTATTTTTCAATAAGTACTTCCCTCGTATTCTTCAAACAAAGATGGAGAAGGAGTTTCTTGAACTGAAGCAAAAGGATGATGAATCGGTTGGTACCTATGAAGAAAATTTTACGAGACTTTCAAGGTACACTTCCGGGATTATTATCCAACCTGAGAGTAAGATCGATCGATTCTTTAGTGGCTTAAAACCAAGTCCTCGAATGGAGTTATCCATAAGGGACTTCAATATCTATGAGGAAATCGTTCGATGTGCTCTCAAAGTTGAGATGGATATTGGAGTAACCCATCAGTCATATGGGTATGATAAGAAGAGGAAAATGGAATTCAAAGGAAAATCTAAAGATCACACTGAAAAGAAGATGAGTTTTCCATTATGCTCAAAGTGTGGAAAGAAACATGGAGGGAGTTGTCTTAAAGGGAGAAGTAAATGTTTAAAATGTGGAAAGGAAGGTCATCGGGCATTTTAATGTCGTAATGATGGGAAGAATATGTCTCGTGATGTGAACAAAGAAAAGGATACACAGAGTGAACCTCCTACACTTCAATGTTACAAGTGTAAGGAAATGGGGCATTATGTTAATCAATTCCCTAATCCAAGGGTTTTTTATGATGATCGACGTCAACAAACTCTTAAGGATAAATACAAAGGAAAGTCACATGAAATTTCTATCAGCGATGTGGAGTATGATAACGAAGTGGTGAAAGGTACACTTACCATCCACTCTAAATTAGAAAATGTTTTATTTGATTCTGGATCCACCCACTCTTTTATTTCTAAAGAATTTTCTAAGGGTATCGTCATATTACCTCAACAATTAGATTTTGAGTTAACTATGACAACCCCTAATGGCACAACAGTCATATCAAAAGTTTATAATTCTTCTCTGATTGAAGTTTGTGGGAAAGTGCTTCCTGAAAATCTTTTGATCCTTCCTATAGTGAAATTTGATGTGATTTTTGGCATGGATTGGCTTTCTTTATATGAATCTCATATCAATTTCCAAATAATTGAAGTCACATTTTATATTCCAGATCAATCTATGATCGTCTATCGATGCAAGGATGAACATAACCTTCCAGTGGAAATTTCTTCCATCTTATGGGTCTTGATGCTACAAAATGAAGGTTATTTATCTCAAATGGTTGGTGAGAAACTCATGATTAAGAATATTCCCATTGTACGGGAGTTTGATGATGTCTTTCCGGAGGAATTTATGGGTCTTCCACCAAATCGTGAAGTTGAGTTTTCAATAGAACTCGTACCGGGTGCTTTGCTTATTTCAAAGACACCTTATAGAATGGCCCCAATTGAGTTGCAGGAATTGAAGAAGAAACTCCAAGAGAATCTTGATAATGGATTCATACGCCCTAGTGCATCACCTTGGGGAGCACCTGTTCTATTTGTTAAGAAGAAAGATGAATCAATTAGACTCTGCATTTATTATTGAGAACTTAACAAGATCACTATCAAGAACAAATATCCTCTCCCATGCATTGATGACTTATTTGATCAACTACGTGGAGCTCAATAATTTTCCAAGATTGATCTTAGTTCAGGGTATCATCAATTAAGGGTCAAAAGGGAGGATATACCAAGTACGGCTTTCTGTACAAGGTATGGACACTATGAATTTATAGTGATGCTATTTGGTCTTACTAATACCCCTGCTATCTTCATGGATCTGATGAATAGAGTCTTTAGAGACTATCTTGATCAGTTTGTTGTAGTCTTTATAGATGATATTCTTGTCTATTCAAAGAGAAAGGATAAACATGAAGATCACTTGAGAATTGTATTAAAGACCCTGAGAAAGGATAAGCTTTATTCTAAATTTACCAAGTGTAAATTTTGGATTCAAAAAGTTGCATTTTTTGGGTCACATAATCTCAAAAGATAGGATATTTGTAGATCCCGCAAAAACAGAGGTTATAGAAAGATAGTCGAGACCAACAACAGTAACTGAGATCCAATGTTTTCTTGGTTTGGCTAGATATTATCGACGTTTTGTGAAAGGTTTTTCAGGATTATCTAATCCACTCACCAGGTGGACTCGAAAAGGAGTTAAGTTCGTGTGGATGGAGGAATGTGAAGAGAATTTCAAGAAGTTGAAAAGAAGGTTATCCTGTGCACCTGTACTCACACTTCCTTGTAGTGGAGAAAGGTTTGTGATCTACAGTGATGCATCCAAGAAGGGGCTAGGGTGTGTTCTTATGCAAAATGATGTGGTGATAGCTTATGCCTCATGACAGTTGAAAATCCATGAGCAAAATTATCCAAATCATGATTTGGAGTTAGATGCGGTAATCTTTTCATTAAAGATTTGAAGTCATTATATTTATGGTGAAAGGTGTGATATTTATACTGATCATAAAAGTTTAAAGTATATTTTCACACAGAAAGAGCTGAATATGCGTCAAAGAAGATGGTTGGAGCTGATTAAGTATTTTGACTGCTCAATTCATTACCACCCTGGGAAAGAAAACAAGGTGTGAGACGCATTAAGTCGACAAGACCATGCCATCTTATCCATGATGAGGATCACAAAAGATCCAATATTTATGGATTTACAAAGGATGGATCTTGGAATTATAATAGAAGGGGAAAAATCTTATCTTTCTCAAATGAATGTTCAACCATCTATACATGTGAAGATTAAAGAGGCATAGAAAGAAGATGTAGAGTTACAAAATAAGGTGAGAAATGTTCCTGAATTCAACCTTGATTGTAATGGGATAATAAGGTTCAGGAATCGGGTTTGTGTTCCTCCCATCCCAGAATTAAAGAAGGAGCTGCTGGATGAGGCTCATAGTTCTTCATTCTCTATTCATCCTGGAAGAACAAAGATGTATAGGGACCTGAAAGAGTACTTCTGGTGGAATGGCATGAAAATAGATGTTGTTGAATATGTCTCTTGATGTTTGGTTTGTTATCCAGTTAAAGCTGAGAGACAGAAGTCTAAGGGGATGTTACAACCATTACCCATACCCGAATGAAAATGGGAAAACATCACTATGGACTTTGTCACCGGACTTCCTAAAACATCCAAAGGCAATAATGCTATCTGTGTTATAGTTGATCGTCTTATGAAGTCGGTACACTTCATTGCTATTAGAGAGGATTTCTCTCTTGATCAGCTTTCCAGGATATATGTAAAGGAAGTGGTAAGACTGCATGGAGTACCACTTTCCATTATATCTGATCAGGATCTAAGGTTTACCTCGAAGTTTTGGCGAAGTCTTCATCATACTCTGGATACAGAGTTGAGCTTCATCACTGCTTATCATCCTCAGACAGATGGTCAGTCTGAGAGAACAATTCAAACTCTAGAAGAAGTGTTAAGGGCTTGCTCTATGGACTTCAAAGGTGGTTGGGATCAACACCTACCATTGGTGGAATTTTATTATAATAATATCTTTCACTCCAGTATTCAGATGGCTCCTTATGAAGCTCTCTATGGAAAGAAATTCCGAACTCCAACTTGCTGGGATGAAGTTGGGGAAAGAAAGCTATTAGGACCTGATCTTGTTGATGAGATGGCAGAAAAGGTCCGATCTATTCAACAACACATAAGAGAAGCTCAAATTTGACAAAAAATTAAAGTCGATAACTGAAGAAAAGACCTAGAGTTTTAAGTGGGTGATAAAGTGTTCTCACAAATATCTCCTTGGAAGAGAGTAATGAGATTTGGAAAGAAGGGAAAGTTGTGCCCTAGGTATATCGGTCCTTTCGAAATACTGGATCGTGTTGGGAAGGTAGCTTACCGATTGGCACTTCCACCGAATCTCTCTCAAGTTCATGATGTGTTCCATCTATCTCTCCTAAGAAAGTAAATACCCGATCCTTCACATGTACTCAGCTCAGAAGTTGTACCGCTGGAGAAAGATCTTTCTTATGAAGAACAGCCGATAGAGATTCTGAATCATAGCGAAAAATTTCTACGAAACAAGACCACTCGCTTGGTGAAAGTTGTATGGAGGAACCACCAATTAGAAGAAGCTACATGGGAGCTTGAGGATATGATGAAAGATAGGTATTCTCATCTCTTTGTTACGAAGTGAAGAATTTCGAGGGCGAAATTCATTTTAAGGGGGGTAGAATGTAACACCCGAGATTTCTATGAGAAATATTTTGTTTTTATACATCATCAAAGGAATCTTTCACTACACACAACACTATCTTGGCTTTTTTTTACACGCAATCACGGCCTTCCTCAATAGCTTGCGTTGTACGCAATACCGAGTTTCACTAAACAATGATATGCTATTAAAATATTATTAAAACTATCCGTTATGAATAGTAATAACAACTTTTATAAATTTTATAAATTTTATTTTTCAAAATGGACTTCATTTTTGGATTCGGAATATCGAAATTATCCTAGGTTGAAATTTTGGTATTTTTCTGAAAACTTTCAATTTTTGATGAATAGTGAAAACACTCGGTTACTATTTAAAAACCGACTCTTTATTTTAATAATTATTTGTTTTATTTAAATTTATTTTAGGTCAAAATTGATACATAATACCTATATAAGTTCAATTTAATTCACTAGAGTCATTTTATAATAATTTTAGATATATAAAAATTTTATTGAACTTTTGACCGTCTTTTACCCACCTCCTAGGAGAATTTGCACATTTACATAAAACTTAATTTTACTGCTTTTGTGAATGGAATTTCAAAAATCTGAGCGACGTGGTTGATGTCAGTAAGTAAAATGTGGTTCAATGAGATGAAAATAATTTTTGGTGAATAGTAACTTTTACTTTTATTTTCCACGGTTAAAAGTAAATAGGGTAATTAAGGGTAAAAATGATATTATTATTACCCTAAAACATGTCCTAATTCTATTGGATAAGTGTAATTCGACAAAAAAAAACATTAGGGATAAAATATTTCCCTTTAGGTCCACTTGGATTAGATTAGGACATTTAATATTATTTTATTTAAAGAATAGTTAAAATAGTTATAATCAAAGTTTAATAACTAAAAAAAATTTAATATAGGGTTATACATAAGATAAATTCGACTGTAAATATTCCTTAAAAATATAAAAATATTTCATACATAATGGTATTTTATTTATAATTTTTAGACATTAAATAATTTAATTTATTTATGACACAATGATGATGAAGTAATTATCTTATTAATGAAATATTAACATAATTGATGTTATAAATACTCAAATAAATGTAATTTGAGACTTTTTAGGAATTCCAATAATTTTCTAGGTTAATAGGACATGTTATTATTGATTTAATTAACTTTTTTAGAACTAATAATGTTGTTTTGATTTTCACAAAAATCAATTACCAAATAGTTTCAAAATTGACATAAAATAGTTTTTAAAACAAATATTATATTATTAATTGTTATTTTATTCCTAAAAATCTAAGGTTCAGCCAAATGACTTATATAAGGTTATATATATTAATAATAAAAAACTTGGGGTTCGTTTGGCTTGTTATAGTATGTTTATTAACCTTATAGTGTAAGAAAACAAGAAGACATGATAAAAGTAAAATTATTGAACTTAAAGTTAAATCGAAATGATAAGGTTAAAATAGTAACCTAAACTTGTCCAAATTCTATTTTATGGGAGTATTTCGACCCATCCCCACCTTATCTTCGAAATAAATCAATTTGGAGCTATTAAAACTGAATATGACTTTATAATAAAATAAAATTTTTAGTTTTTCCAAAGGTGCCCCTCTCCTCCCTTATAAAAGGGAACCTCCTCCCTCTCCTCCTCACACCACTTTGACCCATGAAGCTCGGCCAAACCCTGAAAACTTTTCTTCTACACTTCCCTAGAAACATCCTAGAGGTCCTGGTCTTCTTAAAAGACCATCCCTAGTGCCCTAAGAGGAGGTTAAGAAGAGGCACGTCAAAGAAGAGGTAATATCCATTACTGATCCTTTCCAATTTCTTTCTTCTTCAACTTCTTCTTCCTTGGTTGTTTCATTCGGAAGTAATAATATCAGTATCACTCATATAATGATATGTTATTATAAATTTTAAAAAACACTATTTCACCTTCTATCCATCCTACAGAAAATGAAATCACCACACGTGAGTACGTACGGAATATCGTCTCCACGCCGTGGTGTAATATGTTTTCCACCACCACCTTACTTGGATGGGTATAATGGTCAAAAGAATAATTATACATGATTATTTTAAAGTGATATTGATTCTGAAATAGTATACATACACTTAAATATAATTCCACGATCATGGGAACGATATCATCGTTTGTGCGTACGTACGGTCTACCGTCTCCACGATGTGATGCGACTCGTTCTACATGATCTTCATTGGATAATGATTATATAAATGAATTTAATGAATAAATATGATATATATTACACTAATACCATTATTTAAATGAGGTATCTATAACCTAAAAAGAATAAAAAGAATTTATTCGACAAAACACGCATAAGAACAAAAAAAAACTATAAACACCCTAATAACAAGTAGCAATGAAATATTACTAATACAGAGCTAAGAATATTACCATATATGATATCATAACAATGATTAAAATTATATAATAAGTCAATAACATTATTTAAATCATTATACAGGAGGTTCGGACACGTACGAAGCAAATCGGACCTAAGGTGAGGGAAAATATCACAATCTCATTTTTATCCGAGATTGTTTATACTTTGGTATTTACTAGGGTGTATTTATCATCCACACCCATGTTTCCTCAATATGTAATATTATTTCTATCCTCCTACAATTTTTTAAATCCAATATTACTTGTTGGTGAGTTTTTAGTAAAAGATATGAAAGGAATCTTTTGTCATTTTTAGTACGAGGTACTTTTTGGCTTTTTCGGCCAAAGTACTAGAAGAATGTTTTTTTAACTTATACGGCATGAATGTATTATTAGAACATTATTTCCATGAACCTTCCTTTACAAGTTTTCAAGTTTATTTTTAATCAACTTCTTTTAGTTTAAAATTTCATGACATGTTAAGAAAGGAAAAAAAATTTGAAGTAGAAAGGATATTTTATTCAAGAATGGAGTTCAAGTGTTTTATCAAAATTATTTTCCATCTAAGATAATATAGGTTTCTGGTTATATCCCTATTTTTACATTGATATGATTATGTTATAATGGAATTATTTTTATTATGTACTTTTATCTTATATGGATTGTGTTATGATGGCATGATGATTAAGAATCTCATTTTTATTACATGGGTTATGTTATGATGTATGATTTATGATATTGTGGCACACATAAGAATGGTATAATTATGAGATTGGTGGGACCTATATCTACCTCCAATGCATTGGGTAAAGATTTATATCTCATGAGATAGACATGGCTGGAACAGTAGGTTAAACTGGTTCAATGATACATGACTGAAATGAGGAGTGAACCCGGTTCAGAAATGGACTTTGTCCGCTAAGATAGTCTTGGAAATGAGTCTTGACTAATAATAAATGATTCTCTATGATTATGTGTGTATGCCACAATATTTTATGTTTTAAGTTATGATTATTTGGGATTACATTTCACCACTATGATTTATCCCATGTTATGATATTATGATCTCTTTTGCAGGTTAATTATTCCAAAATGTTGTGTTCTTAGGAATATGATGTGATTGATATTTCTTTTGTTTACCCTTACTGAGAATTGGATCTCACCTTTTTGTATTTTTTATTTCCCCAGGTCCGGAATAAGGGTACTAAGTAAAATATGCCAAAAGGGACTCTAGATATGATTAAATAAATGGGAGATAACGTAGATGATTTATGAACCAGTTGTTTATGTTTCCGAGTTTCTAAAGACACTATACCTATATGGTCCTTTAATGTTTTTGTTATATGTTGTAATAAGTGTGCTTCAATTATGAAGTAATAACAATGTATGTAAAGTATGGGTCGTTATATCAAGACTTATTAAACACCTTGTCTTTTTAAATTAATTTCCATGGGAGTATGACTCACCTCCACATAAGCAACCCTATTATTTTAAGAAGTTCGGACTTTGGACTTATAAAATATTTTTTTCCTCTTACCTTTGCCAAAAACCATTGGAAAAAATCATGGGATGGTTTTTGGTTTGGATTAATTTAATGTAAGGGGACCCAAACCTAAATAATAAAGAATTCCCTCACCTTTCCTACATAAACCCACACAAGATCCCACTTCCTCCCCACTCAAAGCCTTTGGAGTTCATCCAACCTCTACCCTACTCTCTATATAATCCTCCCAAGGTTATCCAAGCTCACAAGAAGCCTCTCACAATCCTCTCTCTAGCCTTTGGAAGCACACTTCCAAGTAAGGTTTTTTTCTTCCTTTCTCATTTTTGTCTAATTTTCTTTAAGTTGTTTTTTCCTTTTAATTTCAATTATGAATGTTGGGGCATGGTTTCTCACATCCCTCATAATTCCCTCTTTATGTTTGAATGATGGGAGACCCCTTTATCTCTCATTAAATTCCTCCCATGTACACCAATTACTATGCCGAAATTCTGAAAGGAACTTCTCTCTCCTCTTTTACATTCAAGAAATACTTTTGTATCATGAATCTAAATTCCATTACAATTGTTGGGACATGTATCTATATGACCTCCTTACTTTCCATTACATGTATATATGATGAGGAACCCCTTTCTCTCTAATAAACAATTTTTATGAATTCTTATGTCACGTCGTTACGCTACCGAAATCGCACCGATTTTCTAAGCCAATGCCATTGTGTAGTGAATATCATGCCCATTTCTCCATCAAGGTTATTCACCTTTATTAACATTTACTTATTGATTATAAAGTTTCATGTATGAATTCCACATTCCTTCATCGTGGATTAAATTATTATGTTTTATGAATCCATGTTTTATGATCCATGTGGCACACTTATGCATGAAATGAAATGTTTAAGAAAGGTGCGCCCTTATAGCCCGAATGGCCCGAAGGCCTTATTTTTTTTATTTTTTTATAGATAATCCCCCTTTTAAGGGTTGAAGGGGAACCCGTACATGACCCGTAGGCCCAAGTCACAAGGCCCGACATAACCCGTAATACATGACCTGAAGGCCCATAGGCATATCATGCCCAATACATGACCCGTAGGCCCAACCCACTAGAACTGCCCCTCCCAAGCTTCTGTATCATTGATTTCCTTTACCACCCCACCTACAATGTTGATCGGCTAGCATTTCCCCATACAAAGTTGCACGGTGCTTGGTCCCGATGGCGGTTTCCATACCCTCTCATTCTTCCAATCTGGTTAGCTCTGCTTCTGGTGACTGCTACTGGTGCTCTGATCCTCATATGGGGCCTGCTCTGTGTGAACTGGACTACTTCATGGTCTTCAATGAGTGTTGAATCATGATAATTCAAGTGAAATTAGGGTTTAATCATGCTTTATGTGCAATGAGGATTTACTCATGCTCCATTTTCAATGATCCTTGGCTCATGCTAATTCCATGTTAAGTGTTGTTGCCACATTTCCATGTTAAGATTATCATGCTTTATCATGCCTTTAGGTTCGTGTTTCTCTTATGCTCTATTGATATTCCTATTTCCTGACATGTATTGTACTCCTCATGTTGTTCCATGTGTACTCTCTTACTGGGCTTTATAGCTCACCCTTTTCTTATGCATGTCCTCAGGTTATCCCATGTAATGCTAAGTACGAGGGAATGTAGTGGTCATGTAAAGAAAGTTTTCAATAAAGATGTTATATTTCATGTTTTAAGTTTTTATGTAATTATCATAAGCCCCAAAGACACTAGACCTCTCGATCTTCTTTGTTGTATCAAGTGAAGTTTTATGTAATAAATCATGTTTAAGTTTTTAATAAAAGCAGGGTTGTCACAATGAAATCTTTTAATTACCATTTAATTCTTTAATTTTTGTCATAATGTGAGTGCTTAATGAGGTCCCAGATGAAACAAGGTGTCCAAAGCTTATTCTAATCCTACAGACCCATATTTTTTAGGAAATATTTGGGCCGCACAGTTTTTAGAAATTTTGTCGTCCAAGATGCATGGTTTGGTTAAACTATGTGGGGTGGTCCAGTGAACTTTCCACGGCCACACATTTTGATGAAACTATGAACACATGCTACATGCCCATGCATTTTATGAAGACTTTTTAATAGAGGTAAAATAAATTTTTTGTCTAACTGGGCGCCATGACCATGCGAGGGGGGTCTTAAGGTAGTTTTTGGTGCATGGTTAGGGCATGGTTTGGCCAAACATGTGAAAAAAACTGTTCAAACCATGTAAAGTTGGGTTAAATGACCACTTTTCCCTTAAAAACTTAATAACCTTCAATATCATTTCTTTCCTCTCCAATGCATAGAATCCCCTCAATTTGGAGCTCCCCTCTGAAGCTCCTTCTAAGAATTTATCCCATTATTTCATCCAACCTTTTATTCACGTGTCAATAATCTAATTGGATATCCACCAATGATTTGTGTGTTCCTTAGTATCCTTTTGTCATTTGTCTTTCTATTGATGGTGTTATTTTGGTGTGAACTGATATTCCCTATTTGCAGGGTATTCATCTAATCTTCAATTTTCTTTCGATATGTTTCAAGATAAGGGATAATATTGGATGAGGGTTTCTCTATAGGAACAAGTTATGTGGTATATACCTTTTTCCACAATTTTTTGTTATTTACACCTTGTTTCCATTATGCCACAAACCAGACTTACCAGCTGTAATGACCCAGAATTTTATAAATGGAATTTCCCATCTTATGTCATAAAACACATATATCACATAGAGATCCCAATAAAAATTTTAGACTCATTGTAACACCCTGAGATTTTATGATAAGTATTATTTTTAGTTTATTTGATGTCATGTGTTTTATGCTACACCAATATTATCTTGTGCTATACGCAACACTATATTAGCTTGCAGTATACGCAATACAATTCATGGATCGTGTTCCACACAATTTCAAGTTCATTTGATAGAAGTTATTCTACGCAACATTGAGTGTATATATATATATATATTAAATGTATAAATGAAATACGGTTGGATTTTGTTATACGCAACAACAAAGGAGTCTTGCACTACACGCAACCCTGACTTGGCTTTCATTACACGCAATCGCGACCTTCCTCGATAGCATGTGTTGTACGCAATATCGGGTTTCACAAAACAATGATATATGGTTATAATATTATTATGAACTAGACGTTATGAATAGTATTAACTAAATTTTGAATTTTATGACATTATTATTCATCTTACACATTTTCTAGAACATGGTATAAGAACAAAATAAATTTTTTGGGTAAAATAAGTATTTTTCAAAAAATATAGTTTTGCCGCCTTTTGATGGCACACCCACTTTAAATCTATTTTTTGACATGTTTATAAGTTCAATTTTACAAAATAAAATTATTCTTTGGAATAAGGATATAAAATTTTACCTTGGATAAAATTTTCATGTTATTCTGATAACTTTCATATTTTAATGAATAGTAAAAACACACTATACTTTAATTAAAAACAACTTTTTTCACTGTAATAATTTATGTGGTTAAATTATAATATTGAATGGTATTAAAGTATAAATAGAATATATTTTTAACATTTAATATAATGTATGTCATTAGCATTGATTTTACTTTTAATTCGTAGGTTAAATCAATTTAATCTTTTGCAATATTTTAAACAAAAACCTGTTTTCTTTTGACAACGGGATTAATTTTAATTTAATTTCTGAAACTTTTGTGTATTGAATTTCGAAAAATGGATTCCATATTTGGAATCAGTGGTTCCAAATTATGTTAATAGGCTACTTTTTATTTTTGGAAATTATGAATAGTAACTACGGTAAATTTTATTTACCATAGTTAAAGGTAAATTCGGTAATTAAGGGTAAATATAATATTATAAAATTACCCTAACACATTCCAAAATTCTATTGGATGACTAAAAGTGGACCCATATCACCTATGGGTCAGATTAGATTCATTTAATGTACTTTTGTCCATGAAAATAATTTATTTATTATTAAAACCAAAGAAAGTGACAACATGTCACTCTCTTAAATATTATAAGTATAATAATATTAATTTAGTGATAAAATTCATGAAAATTATAACATGAGTAGTTTCCTTAAATCTAATAAAATTATCTACATCATATGAATTTATTTATAATTTTTAGGGATTAAATAATTATCATTAATTATGACACAATAGTGATGCATAAATTGTTTATCTAGTGAAAAATCAAGAATATAGTTTTTATTAAATAAATAGTGACCATAAAATGCACAAAAACCTGACCAAAACTTATTTTTCATGTAAATTTAAACCATAATAATCCAATGGTCGAATATATGACCATTTGGAGCCTTATAAAAGTGATTATGACACTTATATTATTTTATTTTAAATGATGCCAAATTTGTCACCTTCATAATTTAATAAATATAACAATTTAAATATTGTGATTTTAAGATGATAAATTCTAGTAAAAGTATTATTGTGAAATTAAATAGATTTATATTTATCATAGGATTTTATTTTTAATTTTTATGCAACAAATAGGTATATTAAATAATTATACAAAAATGATGTAGTAATTATTTTATTAAGAGATAAACCAAATAAATGGTTTTAAAAATAATAAAATAAATATTATATGAACTATTTATTGTGCTCCACTAATTTTATAGATACATATGACCTTTTATTAATCTATTAAAGCTTTTAGTTCGAACACATCTTCTGTATATATTTTATTTAAATTCAAATAAATGAATAGTGTCAAAATTGACGCTATTGTTATTTTATAAAAATAACATATTATAAAATTGTTTAAAAATCAAAAAAAAATATTTAAAAATTATAAATTTAAATTTATAAGGTATAAAATGTTATAAAGTATCCAATTATGGACAATTCACAACAAATAAGTAATTATTTGTTATAATTTAAAATTTAGAATGTTATTACCACAAATAAAATTAAATTGATTAAATAAGGATAAATCAAGTTGATAATGTTTAAAATAAATTACTAACATGTCTAAATTTTATTGGTTGATAATATTACAACCCTATATCATCTAATATTCTAATATGAGTCATTTTTGGAGGTTTTTAAGTGGGGTTAGATTTATTATAAATTAATATTTTTAAGATTTCCAAAGGTGCCCCTCTCCTCCCTTATAAAAGGGAACCTCCTCCCTCTCTTCCTCACACCAATTTGAGCCTTTAATATCGGCCAAACCCTGCCCATTTACCTTTTCAACTTCCCTAGAAACATCCTAGAGGTTCTGGTCTACTTCAAAGACCAAACTTAGTGCCCTAAGAGGAGGTTTCAAAGAGGCGTATTGAAGAAGAGGTAATTTATTCTACCGATTCTTTCAAGCTTCTTTCTTCTTCATCTTCTTCTTCTTTAGTTGTTTCATTATAATGTAATAATATCAGTATCACTAATATATTGATATGTTATTATAAATATGAAACAACCACATTTCACCTTCTATCCATCCTACGGAAAACAAAATCACTGTGTGTGCGTACGTACGGAATACCGTCTCCACGCCGTGGTGTAATCTGTTTTTCCACCAACACCTTACATGGATGGGTATAATGGTGTGAATAATAACTATACATAGTTATTATAACATCATTCTGATTCTGATATATTGTATCACCCACTCCAATTTAATTCAATAATTATGGAAATGATACCATCGCTCGTGTGTATGTACGGACTACCTTCTCCACGACGCAATGAGATTCATTCTCCATGTTAACCATTTAAGAATGATTATAAAGTATATATAAGCAATAATAATGAAATATATGACACTATGAATCTACTGGATTTATATATATATATCATCCACTTAATTCCATTCAACTCAATAAGGAAACGAAAACAGCGTTCATGCGTACGTACGGCCTACCGTCTCCATGAACGGTGTATTTATTTCCATTTATCGATCTATTATATATATGTATATTATGAATATATATTATATATAAATCATGTTTTATATTCTGGAATTAATTAATCATGATCTAAGTAATCATATGAATAATTACAAGTCAAAACACATATGACAAATGAAACGATTTTACCCAAAACGCTCTTTAACTTGGAATTTACAAAAGAACAGGTAATATAAAGTCATAAGTGAACCATATATGATATCATAACAATGAATATGATTCTTTAATAATTCAATAACATTATTTAAATCATTATACAGGATTTTTGGACACTTACGAAGCAAATCGGGCCTAAGGTAAGGGATAATATTGCAAATCCCAATTTTATTCGAGATTTCTTATTCGTAAGTATTTACTGGGGTTATTTCTATCATCCATGTACATGTTTTATAAAAGTTTTTTCATGTATGTTTAAAGATCTTTTTACCCATTTTTGAATTTTACTACATGGTATGTAAAGAATCTTTCTTTTTTTTTACGTTACGAGGTACTTTTTGACTTTTCCGGCAAAAGTACGAGAAGAATGTTTTTTTTTACTTATACGGAACGAACAGATTTTTACGGTTTTATAAAGCCTTATTTTCATGAAGCTTCCTCAAAAATATTTCATGACTATTTCCAAAAAAATCTCTCTCTTTTAAAAATTCATGACATTTTGTGAAAAGTAAATTAATTTAAAGAAGAAAGGATATTTTCCTCAAGAATTCATTTCAAGTGTTTTACCAAAACCATTTTCCATCTAAGATGACATTATTTAATAAGTGTATATTTGAAGTTTAATGTCTCTATGATTTACATGGTTCACTTTTATTATGATGAAATTTCCATTTGTTTTATATGGATTATGAAATGATGGGATGATGTTTATGAAACCCATTTTATTCTTTGGGTTATGATGAATGTTTTAAGTTTATTTTGTGGCACAAGTAAGAATGATTTCATTATGAGATGGGTGGGACCTATATCTCCCTCCAATGCATTGGGTAAAGATTTATATCTCATGGGATAGACATGGCTGGAATGGAAAGTTAAACCGGTTCAGTAATACAGGACTGGAACGAGGAGTGAAATCGATTCAGAAAGGGACTTTGTCCACTAAGACGGTCTTGGCAGCAATGCCTTGGCTAATATGGAAATCATATCATGTGCTTAATGGTTGCCACAATTAAATGTTTTATTCCCATGATATTTTATCATTATTAATGTTTTTTTATGATCTATGCCTTACGTACTTCCATGTTTTATGTCATTGCTCAAGCTTTTGATGTTTAAACATTATGTTCATGTTTTTAAGTTCAAATGTATATGGTATGTTTTATTTTATCCATGATTACCCTTACTGAGCATTTGAGATCACCCTTTTGTATGTTTTATTTTCCCCAGGATATAAAGAAAGGTTTTAGGTAAGAAAAAAAATGGAAGATCTTTATGGGAGATGTTGAAGATCTTTCACCACGATTAGAAGATTACGTTCCAAGTTTCCAAAGACACTAAACTATTACGGTCCTTGTGTGTCTGTTTTTGTTATGTATAAAGTATTCCACAAAAGTAATTTAATGTCCATGTACGTCAAGATTTGGGTCGCTACACTCGTAAATTAAGAATGATACATTTGTAAATAAATAAACTAATATTAATTCCAAATATTGTATAAGTAAAATAAATAGAAAATAATATAATGATAATAGGAAAATTTGGATCTCCATGATCCACTAGAATGATCGTACTCATGAATAAAGTTGTAGAAATAAAATATAATGTTAATAATAAAATACATATTTTTAATATTAAAGTATATATAACATTAAAAGAAAATATAATTTAATGAATAATGAATTAAATGATATTTATTTATAGAAATTAAGCAACTTATACTATTAGAATAGTAACTTGACCATTGGAATAATAAACTCACCATTAGGAATAGTAATCTAGCTATTAGAATAGTAAACTCAACTATGAAAGTTTAAATAAAATTAAGGTATCTAATAAATGAAAATAATATATATATATATATATATATCATGGTATAATTATATAAATGTTTTAAAAATGATAAACTAAGTGTTGGTATTTTTGTAAAACATAAATGTTTATTTACAATTTTGTGAATAATATACTGATTTAAAAGAAAAATAATTTTCATGACATATATTCATAAATTAATATTTTTTTATTATAATTATAATATAATTTTAAGAGACCTTAATATTTCAAAGGTTCATAAAATTGATTATAACATTAGAACAGTATTTTTAGAATAAATGATGATTTCATTTAAAAAATAAATTACACATATTTAGAAATTTATTTTCAAAAAATTCATTACATTTTTTAAATATACACATAAAAAAATGGTTTGTGAAATTTTTTGTATTTTCCTAAAATAGTTGATTTTCTGTGAGTAGTGAAATATGGTAATTTTTTGTATTTAACATTATAAGAGTTTTTTAGTCATAGATGATGTAGGAATGATGTAAGAACACATTGTTTTAAATTATCCTGAACTATTTACCATATTTATACATATTCATCAACACTAATGATATTTTTGATCCAAAATAATAAACAAATGAATAAAATAATCAAAAAAAATCCTCTCCTCCCACTATAAATACCACCCATCACTACCACTTCTCCTCACACAATCGAATCCATGTAGCTTGTCAATATTCTAACCAATTACCTTCCCAATACTCTTCCTCATGTACAATATCTTTTGGTTTCAAAAAAATAAAAAACCCAAGTTCCTTAAGGAGGTTCTCAAGGAGACAACATTCAAGAGGTAAAATCCTCAATCCTTCTCTTTTAATTTTTTTATTTTTTTATCATATCCTCACCTACCATATCCAAGAAAAAATGATAAATCCAATATCGTATATCTAATATAATTTTTTTAATGAAATATCCATTATCAAATATCCTCTCTTATCTTTTTATTCTAAAAATGAAAACATCGTCTCTGATATGTCAGTTCAATGCCTTCGTAGACGAAGAGTTTTTGTTTTTCCATTACCAGCTTCAAGGTTGGTCATAAAACCATTATTATGGATAAACCAGATTGTAATATGTATATTATAACATTTTTCATGTTATGTAAAATATATATATATATAATATTAAATAAAAATAAACTAGTTCATGATGATCAAAAACCCGCCAAAATAAACCAAACATTTATCATTAAAGATTTATCAAATGAATCATCCTCATACGAGGAAGAAAATGATATATGGGAACATTTAAAATTATTTAAGTGAATTAATACCATATAATTTCACTTCTATATAATTATTCCCAATCTAAAAAAATTCCATAATTATACAAAAGTAAACAGACCATGATACCATGAAATGAATGCTCCCAGAATGATGAAATTAAATATTATAACTCATATAAATGGCCATATATGAAATTAAAAAAATTAAAATAAATAAAATATATATAGAATTTGTTATAAATTAATTAATTAATGAATTTAATTTGATTATATATGAAATTAAGTGAATGTGTAAAATTCTTGGTCATAAGGTAAGGTATCTCTCTTAACCTCCATTTTTTCCTTCGAGTTATGATTTATCTCTCTTTACCCCAATGTATTTTTTCTTTATTCTTATATAATTATCATAAAATATTTTTATATGTTCAAAAAATGTTTATATATCTCAATTCATATTTCTTTGATGAGGAAATACATTTTTTTAAAGGTTCCCTTTTCAATTCATCTCGATAACCAATCCCAATTAAAGGAAACTTCTCCATTTCTTACCCATTTTCAAGTACACTCCATAATCGTTCTTAAGCCAAAAAAAAATATAAAATATCTCATTTTATCATGAAAAACTACCTTATTTCATTTATGGTTTTATAAAAACAATTATTATGTTTTTCTCTTTAAAGACTCTTTAATATTTTCCCTTAAACCGCACTAAAGTAACACATTACTAAAGTTTATTAACCACTCTATTTAATACATTCACTTTATTTGGACATAATTATTCAGGATCTAATATTTTTTTATGATTTTAAAGAAATTATTTAATCCCTTCTCTCATGGAAACCATTATGATACACCCTTTGGTTATGCATTAGGACATTATTACGATACCTACTTCTTTCCATGGGAAAACTTTATGTTTATTCCATATGTTTGATTATTTATATGACACACATATGTATTAACATGTTATGATGGGTGTGCCCTGATAAATATAAAATTAATTGGGTAATGTTTACTCTCATGAGACATTAGGTATGATATTAGTTAGTAATCCTAATCCATTATGGGACTTTTTCCACCATGTGATATAGTCTTAGCAGTTGTCTTTGACTCATGTTTATGTTATGATATATGTTACTTGCACATTGCAATATTTCCATGATCATATGATTACAAGTTCTATATGTTAATTTTCTATATATTTATTCACGATACATTCCTTTTATGTTATCATGTTATGTCTTCTAACTCTTGTGTTATTCTTTGTTCCCATGTTTTGTTCCCTTACTCGGATTTTTAGCTCATCCCTTTTATCTATTTATTCCCCAGGTTATCCTATGTAGATGTAGGATCTCAAAGGAAGTTAAGAGATCATTATGGAATATTAATAAATAGATTTTTTTATTTTAGTTCAATGTTTTTAATTTTTTGTACCTAATCCTCTAAATACAATAGACTTTACAATCCTTGGTTTGTATTTGATGGATAATTATGCTTAAAATCATGTAATAATATAAGTAAAAGGAAAGGGTCTATGTAGTTAGTATTAGAGGATGTTCTAGTTATTTTTGGGGATTATAACTATGAAACTTTAGTAAGAACCCAATGTGTAATTCTATCACCATGGATAAACTAGATTGAAACATAGGAAACCACAAGTTAGCATATACTTTCCCTTTATAATTTTATCCTTCTATATTCAAAGTTTTTTTTATATGATCAATTACTAAGTATTCAAGCCCCCTAATTGAATTTTATTTATTTTTCTTAGTTAATGGTAGGAAATATGAGAACCCATGATGAAAATAAATGTGATAGGTATTGTGATAATTTCCCTAATGAGATGCCAAATATTATGGGAATGATATACTAGAACATAATGAAAGTACTAGATCAACTAGATCTAGTTATAAATAATAACTTCAATCATTTGGAACACCCTCCTTCTCCTAAGAAAGATAAATTTTTGGTCGAATCATTTATATGACAAAGGCCTCCTATATTTAGTGTATCTTTTGATACTTTCATCATATAATGATGGATTAACTCTATTGAGAAGATATTATCTATCCTTCAATGCTCAAAAGAAGATATATTCATATTAGTGGTCTATCATTTTGATGGAGAAGCTGATCAGTAGTGGACACTAACCAAAAACACAAAGTATAAGGAGAAAATTGATTCCATGGATTGGGAAAGATTCAAAAAAATATTTTTCAATAAATATTTTCCCTGAACTCTATATCTTAATATAGAGATGGATTTCCTCAGAATGAAGCAAAAAATAAGATGAATCTATTGGGGAGTATAAGGGAAAATTTATAAGTCTTTCATGATATGCCTCCAACTTTTTCATGAACACTAAATTCAAGGTGGGTTGCTTCTTTATTTGATTAAAGATGAGTATTCTAAAAGCCTTAGAGATTTGATACTTTTATTATTATGTGAAAATTTTATGTTATTACCATAATATTTACATGGTAATTGGAGACTCTCAGTGGTCTCATGGGCTTTGAGATAAAAAGAGGAAAATGGAGTTTAATATGGGAGGATCAATAAATAAATTCCCTAAAGTAAATAAAACCCAACATCTCACATGTCAAAAGTGTGAGAAGAAGCATCCTAGGAACTATCTAAATAGAACCAGGAGATGCTTCAAATGTGGAAGAGAAGGGAATCAATCTATTTTTTTCTAAAGGGATTTGAAGAAGGATACTAATGTAAAATAGGAAAGGAAGGTTCATATTAATAAACATCTAGTAGTTTAGTGTTTCAACTGCAAGGAACTTGGTAATTATGTTATCTAATTCCATAAGCCAAGGGTTAAGGGAGATAATCAATAACAATAACCTCCAAGGTAGAAAGAAAGGAAATTTTTTATCACTACTACTAGGGTGGATCCTAAAAATGATGTGGGGATAGGTACACTGGTTATTCATTCAATAATAGATACCATACTATTTTATTCTATTTATACATATTCGTTCATATCTTTCAACTTTAGTAGAACTATTAAAACACCCCCTCAAAAATATAAAGGTTGAGTTATCTGTGAGAATAGAAAATGGGGAAATTATTTCATCTAAATTACATAACTCCACCCTTGTTAATTTTTGTGGATTGAACCTCCCATAAAATTTCATCTTACTACCATTGGTGGAGTTTTATGTTGTATTGGTCTTGGATTGGCTATCTTTATACAAATCCAACATAATCTATTAGTAAAGGGAGACCACTCTTCACATCTTGAGGCATCCCCTAATTCTGTATAGGTGTAAGGAGGAGGATGAATCTCCTTTGGAATCATCATCTCAATTGTGGATATTATTTCCTCATGATCAATCATATCTAGCTCAAATTATTGAGATAAAGGATAGGATCATTCTCAAAGAAATGTCCATTATGAGGGACTACACTAATGTATTCCCTAAACAATTTATTAATCTTCCTCCTAACCAAGTGGTAGAGTTATCATTTGATATTATACCTTGATATCTAACTATATAAAAGACTCCTTATAGGATGTACACAATTGATTTGGAATAACTAAATAAGCAGTTACAAGAGAATCTAGATATTGTTTTTATATGCCTGAGTGCTTCATTGTGGGGTGCATCAGTCCTCTTCGTCAAGAAAAATTATAGATAAATGCACCTCTTCATTTATTAACATGATACCATCAAAATCACAATAAAAAACAAGTATCCTCTACTATGGATAGATTAATTGTTCGATCAAATATGTGGGGTAAAGTATTTATCTAAGGTGGATCTTTTGTACATATATCACCAATTAATGGTGAGGAAGGAAGATATTCCCAATATTTATTTTCAAATGAGGTATAGGCACTATGATCTCATAGTGATTCCCTTAAGAATCACTAATGATCCTAAAATTTTCATGGAATTGATGAATAGATTCTTTAGATAATACCTTGAAAAAATTGTGGTAGTCTTTACAGATGATATTCTGATATACTCCAAGAATAAGGAGGAACACGAGGATAATTTGAATATTGTACTAAATAATTTTTTATGGGAGAAATTAGATGAAAAATATAGTAAATTTGATGTTTGTATGGGGGAACTATCATTATTGGGTAATGTTATCACCAAAAAAGAAATAATTGTGGACCCTTACAAAACAAAGGCAATTCAAGAGTGTCCTAGACCAGCATCTGTAATGAATATCAGTATTTTCCTTAGTCTATATAGGTATTAATGACGATTTTTTAGGAAATTATCATGATTTTAAAACCCACTAATAAATATGAATCATAAGGGATTAAAGTTTTTATAGACTAGTGAATGTGAATACTCATTCAAAGAGTTCAAAAATAGGCTTATTGTTGCACCAGTACTTACACATCCGACAAGTGGGGAACTCTTTATGGTATAAATTGATGCTTCAAATAAGGGATTAGGATTTGTATTTATGAAAAATGATAAAGTGATAGCCTACACCTAAATTCAGTTTAAATTTCCTAAGAAAATCTATTTTGTGCATGATCTGGAATTGGCGGCTCTAATCTTCACATTGAAAATTTGGAAGCATTATCTATAAGGAAAGAAGTATAAGATATATAATGATCATAAGAACCTCAAATATATATTCACACAAAAGGATATTAATATATGATAGTGGATATGGTTAGATATCATCAAGGATTATGGCTGATCAATCCACTATCATCCTAGTAAATAAAATCAAAGATGCTCTAAGTATAAAGGATCATGTAACTTTATCAATAATGAGAACTGAGAAGGAACCAATCCTCTTAGACTTTCAAAGGATGGAAATGGGAATCATTAAATAAGAAACATCATCAATAGTTTCTCAAATGATTGGTCAACCATCCATTTTAGATACAATAAAGGATACTAAAATAAATTACATGGAAATTTAGAAAACGGTAGAAGCTATAAGAAAGGAGAAATCCTAGGAATTCAAAATTTATGAGGAAGGAGTTATAAGATTTGGGTCATTACTATGTGTACCATCCAATATGAAGATAAATAAATGGATTTTGAATAATGTACATAGATCAACATTATATATTCACCCAGGAAGCACAAATGAATATTGAGATATCCGAGAGCTCTATTGGTGGGACAATATGAAGAAGGATATCACTGAATATGAATCAAAGTGTCTGGTATGTCAGCAAGTGAAGTATTAAAGGAAAAATTCTAAGGGGATGATGTAATCATTACCCGTACCTACATAGAAATGGTAAAACATCACTATAGACTTTGTCACTAGACTTACAAAGACATCCATAGTAAATAATTCTATATGTTTCATTATAGATCATCTTACAAAGACTACTCACTTTATTTTGATTTGAGAGGACTTCTCACTTGACCAACTTATGCAGATATACATCAGAGAAGTGGTGAGGATGAATGGAGTACCATTATTAATTATATCTGATCATGATCTGATATTTACCTCCAAGTTCTGTAAAAGTATCCAAAATTATCTAAATACTGAGTTGAACATCAATATGTATTATCACCCCAAAACCAGTGGCTAATTTAAGATAACTATTCAGTCACCAGAAGACCTATTCAGAGAATTATCAATGGACTTCAAGGGAGGATGGGATCAACATCTTCCACTCGTTGAGTTATCTTATAATAATAGTTTCCACTCAACTATCCAAATGGCCCCATATGAGGCCCTTTATGGGAAAATATATATAATACTCGCATTCTTGGATGAATTTGGTGAACAAAAGATGTTGGGACCAAAATTTGTTGAAGAAATGGCAAAAAAGGTGAAGACCATCTAGTAGCATATCTGGGCTACCCAAATTCGATAGAAGAGATATGAAGATAATCATATAAGGGACTTATAGTTTGAGGTTGGTGATAAGTACTCCATTGTATATCTCTATGGAATAGAGTCATGGTAATTGGGAAGAAAGGAAAGCTAAGTCCTAATTACATCATCCCCTTCGAGATTCTTGATCACGTCAAAGTTGTTTCCTATCAACTAAGACTTCCAAAAACCATGTCTCAAGTACATGATGTATTACAAATATTCATCCTAAGGAAGTACATATCAGATCCCTCAAATGTACTGAACTTAGATGTGGTATAGCTGTAAAATGGTCTCTCTTGTGAGGAGCATCCAGTGATGATTTTGGATCGTAGAGACATAGTTCTACATAACAAGACCACTCACCTAGTCAAGGTACTTTATAGAAACCATAATTATAAAGAGGTGACATAGGAAATAGATGAATCAATGAAGGAAAAATACCCTCACCTATTTTCACCTTATTATCTAAAATAAAATTTTTAGGGTGAAATTTCATAAGGGGGAAGAATGTAAAAACCCATAATTTTATCAATGGGGCATCCCTTCTTATGTCATAAATCACATATATCACATAAGAACCCAATAAAAACATTATTCTCATAAATGATGAATGCTAAATTATTCAAAAAATAAACCAATTAGAATTCTAAATGTTATATAAGTACAATAAATAGTTTATAAGATAATGAGAATAAGATAATTTGGATACGCTTGGTCAACTAAAATAACCACACTCATGAACAAAGCTGTAGAAATAAAACATAATTTTAATAATAAAATATTCATTTTCAATATGATATTATATATAGAATTAATATAAAATATAAGTGAACGAAGAATGAATGGTATAAGAGGCATTTATAGAAATTAACCAACTTATACCATTGGAATAGTAACCCAACCATTTGAATAGTAATCTGACCATTAGGAATAGTAATTTGGATGTAAGAATAGTAACCTTGCCTATGAAAGTATAAATAAAATTTAGGTATCTTATAAATGAATATATGATATATTTATATCATGCTATAAGTAAATAAATGTTTTAAAAATAAAAAATCAAGTGTTGGTATTTTTGTAAAAAATAAATGTGTATTTACAATTTTATAATTAATATAATGATTTAAAATAAAATATATATTCATAAAATAGATTCATAAATTAATTTTATATTATATTATAATTATAATATAATTTTACGAGGCCTTAATTAATTTTTCAATGGGTCATAAAATTGATTATAGCATTAAAATAGGTATTTTTTGAATAAAAGATAATTTTATTTAAAGATTAAATTTATCATATTTAGAAACTTATTTTCAGAAAATGTATTCCATTTCTAAAATCTAAATATTTAAAAAAAATTGGGGGAATTTTTGGTATTTTTCTAAAATAGATAAATTTTTAGTGAATACTGAAATACAGTAATTTTCAATATTTAACATTATAAGAATTTTTTATTCATAGATGATGTAGGATTTATTTAAGAACCCATTGGTTCAAAATCTCCTAAAATTTTTATATTATTTATTCATATGAATCAACACTATTGATATTCCTGAGCCAAAATAATAAAAAATGAATAAAATAATCAAAAACACCCCTCTCATCCCCTATAAATACCACCCCTTCTCATCACACCTTTTAAGCCTTGTGGATTATCAATATTATGCCCAATTATATTAACAATATTATTCCCCACATAAAATATCATCTTTTACTAAAAAAAGACCAAACCCAAGTGCCTTAATAAGGTTCTTGTAACGGCCCAATATTTTTAATGGAAATTCCCTTCTTATAAATATGCTATAAAATCACATAATAATGAACTACTAAGTGATCATTGACCTTTAAACATAAGTTGTCACTTCTGTGTTTGGAATTTTGAAAATCTGACATACATGGTTGTGTTCAATATGTTTTTTGGAGTCTAATAAAACAAAAATAATTTTTGGGGAATAGTAACCTACCCTAATGAATGGTAACCTACCCTAATGAATAGTAACATACCCTTATGAATAGTTATATACCCTAATGAATAGTAACCTCACCTATGGTGGTATAAAAATAATATTCATGTTGGAAGTACGATATACCTATAGTTTAGAATGAGTTAATGAATGTTTTAAAACTGGTTTTGATAATAAATTATTATTTTAATTAAATATTAAAATAATCATACATAGAAAATTATTTTTGAAAAATGGACTTCATTTTTGGATTCTAAACGTCAAAAAATGGTTAGGGTGAATTTTTGGGATTTTTCTGAAATACTTGAATTTTTTATGAATAGTAGAATCTGATAATTCACAATAAATGCTAAATAATAGATTAATTGAGTCATCAATGATGTTATGCTGATGTAAGCCCACTTGGTTCAAATTCACATGACCCATTTTCTATTCTTGGTCATGGAATACTTACTATTCTTTCTCTTGTGAAGAAATAGTAAATTAAGGATTATAATATCATAAAATCCCTCCTCTCCTCCACTATAAAAAACCCCTTCACTCCCTCTTCTCTCTACTGCTCTCAAGCTCCAAGACTTATCTAAATTCTTCCCAAATCTCTCCCCAAGTTCCTCTCCCACGTCCAAAAGCTCTCATCCTCCCCAAAATACCAAAACCTCTCTTCTTAAGAGGTTCTCAAAGGAGGAAGTCTCAAGAGGTAAATTCCTCTTCCCAAATTTCTTTTTTTCTTTTAAGTTATTTTATTTTTATTTCTTTCCTCACCTCCCTTCACCATAATAGTATGGAAAATCCAGTAACATACATGTAATGGAATTTATTCATGCTAGTGGTATATTTCATTATATTCTCTCCTTTCCCCACCCTTTTATTTGAAAGAAATTAAAGCACCGTTCGAGATATGCTAATTTAGCACATTGAAGGACAACGGTTTATCAATTGATATTGTTATCTTTAATTCTGGTCATGAAACCATTTGTGTTATGGTTGAACCAGATTATTATATATTTAATATATCCTATTTTTGGTTCTATAATCCTTTGGTTTAAATGGAATTAATTTATAAATCAAAACACGTTCTTTGTAATCAAATCCACCGATTAACAAAAACGGTTACCACTAAAGTTATATATATAATAATTAGACTTCACTCTAAGTAACCAAATTAAAATTAAAACCATGTCACATCCTGGATATGAACTAAATAATATAACTTCAATTCTGGACAACCACTTTCATCTTTCATATAATCCAAACATGAATATAAGTGAACCGATCTTTTAAAGCTAAGTAAACAAACGAGCCCGAACAATGAAATTGAACCTTATAAATAATCAAAAAGGATTTGAAAGAACTAAAAAGGGTCATAATATATAAATTACATATATAATAGGTTATGGACTTATTAATTTATAATCCTAATTTTTTTATTCAGGTCATTAATAACAAGTGGAGAACACCAACGGATTTAAGGTAAGGGATCCTCTCCTTTTCACTCTTAGTCAAGATTGTTCTCCATGCTATGACTTTTTGTGTAATACCAAGTGATGGGGTATGATTACGCAACTCCCCCATACTTCCATCTTGATTTATAAGTGATGAGAAACCCCCTTTCTCTCTCATTAATCCCTCTTTGTTACACCTGACACCATGCCGATAAAATTGTAACGAATTCTACCCGAACCTTCTTTGTTCTTTCAGGTTGCCTTATCTTTCTTTAAAAATAGTGTTATCTTATATATTTATGTGATTATTATGAATTCTGGTTATTTGTACAAGATTATTATATCAAGACCCTTTCATCACATTATTTCAGGGATATACATGATTTTGAAAGATTCCCTCCTTAGAACTTTCCGATAAGCAAACCTATTTTAAGGGGACTTCCCAAATTTTTACCCAAATTTCAAGTGCACTCTATCCTATGTTTTAAAACACCATTGTATTTATAAAATAAGTATTTTTATTATGAAAACCTTCTTGGTTCAATTCTGTATTTATATAAATGAATTTTCTCTTTTCTATTTGAAAAGCTCTAGAGTGTTTTCCTTAAAACCGCAAAAAAAGTGTTTTAATGATAATGTTTCTAAAATACATTTTTTTATATGTTTTCACTTATATTTGACACCACTTACCATGTTATATGACTATTTTACCCTATGAATGTCCATGTATGTTCTAATCCTTTCCTTTCATGGACACTTTCGTGATACGCCCATTGGATATGTTTTATGTCATGATTGTGGTACCCAATTCTTTCCATGGGTACCCTTATGTTTATGTATAGTTGATTATGTATGATTATTTATGTGGAAATATTATTTATGTGGCAAGAATATTCATGAATATGTTGATATGGGTGCACCCAGATAGCGCTCCAATACATTGGTTAAGGATAAGTCTGATGAGATGCAATGTGAAACGTGATTTGCGGTTAGCCTCGACCCATACTGAAATGGGAAACGGGATTGGCGATTAGCCTTGACCCGTACTAAAGATATGATTTATGATTCTGCCACATTTATATGATTACATGTTTATATGATCCCGTGCTTATATTAAATTATTTTATAAGTTTCATGCTTTGGATATCATTATGTCATGCCTCCTAACTCATGTGCTTGAAATGTATCCTTATGTTCATTCCTTTAATGGGATTTTTAGCTCATCCCTTTGTTCATGTGTTCCCCAGGGTACCCTATGCAAATGTAAGAGCTCAAAGGAAGTTAGAATCTCTTTATGGAGATTAAATAAAGAAGTTTTTTTTAGCCCCATGTTTTATATTTTATGTACCTATTCTTCCAAGACACTAGACTTAACGATCCTTGGCTTGTACTCTGATGATTAATTATGCTTAAAATCATGAAATGTTTTATGTAAAAGGATTGGGTCTCTATAATTGATATCAGAGGATGGTCTAGTTATTTTTGGAGATTAGGAATAGAGCACCTTAGTGAGAACCTTAAGGATGAGACTAAATATAAGAAAATAGTCCTAAATTTTGGTGAGTATAGAGTAAGTGGTTTATCAAGAAAATACATCTCTGTCTGGATACGAGCAGGTAGAGGTGGCTCTAGCATAGATGTATCTAGGGGTAAAACCTGAAAACACCGCTTTGATCTAGACTCGAACGGGAACTGGTGCACAATAACGGGTCTTTTTGTACTCTTGGTTACGACACTCCTAGGGGATATGCTTTGGTATATTCACGAGTTTAGTACAAACCATTATTAAGGGACAAAAAAAATATCGTAAGAATATAAGTTAAGAAATAGATTGAGGATAACCTAGATATAAACCTAAGGAATCCCAAGTAAGGATATACTTCTTCTTTATAAGTTCATACTTTTATATTCAATGTTTCCTTTTTGTGTTCAACAGCTAAGTATTCAAGACCACTAATTATACGTTCTTTTTCTTAGTAAATGGCGGGAAATAAAAGAACACGTTCCAACAACCAATGTGATAGGCAATGTAATGATTTCCCTAATGACATGTCTGATGTGACGGAAGCGGGTGCTCAAAACTTCATGGCAGTACTTGCTCAGCTGGATCGAGTTATGAATAATAACTTGAATCAAGTGGAACGTCCCCCTCCTCCAAGCAAAGAGCAAGTTGTCGTATAATCCTTCATGCGGCAAAGGCCTCCCATGTTTAGCAGGTCTTCTGATCCCCTCCTCGCAGAACAATGGATTAACTCCATTGAAACTATTTTCTTTGTCCTCCAGTGCTCGGAAGAAGAGAAAGTTGTACTGGTAGTCTATCATTTTTATGGGGAAGATGATCAGTGGTGGACACTGATCAAGAATACAAATTCCAAAGAGGAAATTGATTCCATAGATTGGGAGGAATTCAAGAGGATGTTTTTCGACAAATATTTTCCTCAAACCCTCTGTCTCAAGATGGAATGAGAGTTCCTTTGACTCAAGAAGAAGGAAGATGAGTCCATCGGGGAATATAAAGAGAACTTTAAAAGGCTTGCAAGGTACGCCGATGGCTTTGTCATGAACACCGAAAGCAAGGTGGATCGCTTCTTTAGCTGACTAAAGTTGAGTATACAAAAAGTGTTGTAAATTCGAGACTTCGACAGCTATGAGGAGATTGTTCGTTGTGCCCTAAAGGTTGAAATGGATATTGGAGACTCTCAGTGGTCTCATGGGCCTAGTGACAAGAAGTGAAAAATAGAGAACAACATGGGTGTTTCATCAAAAAAATCCCATGATGGTAAGAAGCCTCACTTTCCCATTTGCAAGAATTGTGGGAAGAAGTATCTTGGTGACTGTCTCAAGGGAACCAGGAATTGCTTCAAATGTGGAAATTTTGGTCATATGGACAAGAACTGCCAAAGGTATACGAAAAATCCCGCTAATGTTGAAGAAGAAAGGAAGGTTCAGATCAAAACTTAGACTACAGTGTAGTGTTTTAACTACAAGGAGCTTGGGCATTATGCGAACAATTTCCCTAAGCCGAGGGTTATCGGAGGCAATTAGCGAGAACCTCCAAGGCAACAAGTAAGGGATTATGCTATCAATACTGCTGAGGTGGAGCCGAAAAACGATGTGGTGAAAGGTACTCTTGTTATTCATTTAAGAATAGATAATGTACTATTTGATTCTGGTTCTACGCATTCTTTCATATATTGAAAGTTTAGAATAACTATTCAAACACCACCTCAAAATTTGGAGGAAACGTTATCTGTGAGAACATCAAATGGGGAAATTATTGCATCCATGGTTTATAACTCCTCCCCAGTTAATTTTTATGGACTAAACCTCCCAGAAAATATTGTCATACTTCCTTTAGTGGAGTTCGATGCTATCTTGTGAATGGATTGGCTATCTTTGTACAAGGCCAACATCAATTGTTAGGAAAGGGAGATTACTCTTCACATCCCGAAGCATCCTCCAATTCTTTACAAGTGCAAGGAGGAAGATGAGTCTCCTTTAGAAGCCTCATATCAATTGTGGATATTTCTTCCTTATGAGCATGCAAATATAGCTCAAATGATTGAGACAAAAGAGAGAATCATGCTTGAAGACATGCCCATCTTGAGGGAATACACTGATGTATTCCCCGAAGAGTTTCCTGGTCTTCCTTCTGAACGATAGGTTGAGTTCTCAATTAATCATATCCCTGGATCTCTTCCAATCTCAAAGACACCTTACAGAATGGCCACTGTAGAGCTGGAAGAGCTGAAGAAGTAGTTACAGGAGAATATGGAGAAGGTTTTTATACGCCCAAGTGCTTCATCGTGGGGTTCTCTAGTCCTCTTCGTCAAGAAGAAGGATGGATCAATGCGCCTCTGCATTGATTATTGCGAGCTCAATAAAATCACTATAAAGAACAAGTATCCACTTCCACAGATAGATGAATTGTTCGATCAGTTTTGTGGGGCCAGTTATTTCTCTAAGGTGGACCTTCGGTCGGGATATCACCAACTAAAGGTGAGGAAGGAAGATATTCCCAAGACTGCCTTTAGAACAAGGTATGGACACTATGAGTTCATAGTGATTCCCTTAGGACTCGCTAATTCTCCAGCAATTTTCATGGATTTAATGAATAGAGTATTTAGAGATTACCGTGATAAATTTGTGGCGGTCTTTATTGATGATATTCTGATATACTCCAAGAGCAAGGAGGAACATAAGGAGCATTTGGAAATTGTGTTAAAAACTTTGTAAAGGGAGAATTTTTATGCAAAGTACAGTAAATGTGAGTTCTGTATGGAGGAAGTATCATTCTTGGGTCATGTTATCACCAGGAAAGGGATATCTGTAGACCCTTCCAAGATGAATGCAATTGAAGAGTGGTCGAGGCCAACTTCTGTAATAGAGATCCGCAACTTTTTAGGTCTAGCTGGGTATTATCGATGATTCATGAAGAAATTTTCACAATTGTCAAACCCAATGACCAAGCTGACACAGAAGGGGGTAAAGTTTGTCTAGACACAGGAATGTGAAGACTGTTTCAGGGAGTTTTAAAAAAGGCTTATCACTGCACCGGTACTCACACTCCCTTCAAGTGGAAAACTCTTTATGGTGTATAGTGATGCTTCTAAGAAATTATTAGGCTATGTGATAATGAAAAATGATAAAGTGATAGCCTATGCCTCAAGGCAGCTGAAAATCCATGAGAAAAACTATCCCACGCATGATCTGGAGTTAGTGGCTGTGATATTTGCATTGAAAATATGGCAACATTATCTCTATGGGGAAAAATGTGAGATATATACTGACCACAAGAGTCTCAAATATATATTCACACAGAAAGATCTTAATATGCACCAGTGAAGATGGATAGAGCTCATCAAGGATTATGAATTCTCAATCTTCTACCATCCTGGTAAGGAAAACAATGTGGCGGATGCTCTAGGTAGAAAGGATCATGTATCTTTATCAATGATGAGAATTGAAAAGGATATGATCTTATTGGATTTTCAAAGGATGGAAATGGGAATCATTAAGGGAGGAACATAATCAATCATTTCTCAAATGATTTCTTAACCATCCCTTATGGAGAAAATAAAGGTTGCTCAAAGAAAGGGTGTGGAAATTCAGAAAAGGGTGGAAGCTCTTAAAAATGGGAAATCCTCTGATTTTAAAATTGATGAGGAAGAAGTTGTGAGATTTGGGACACGATTATGTGTACCATCTGATCCAGAGATAAAGAAGGAGCTATTTAATGATGCACATAGCTCGACCTTCTCTATCCATCATGGGAGTAGCAAAATTTATCGTGATCTCCGAGAAAATTTCTGGTGGGATAACATGAAGAAGGAGATTGCGGAATATATATATCAAGGTTCTTGGTATGTCAGTAAGTTAAATCTGATTGATAAAAGTTCAAAGGTATAATGCACCCATTGCCTATACCCATGTGAAAATGGGAAAATGTTACTATGGACTTTGTCATAGGTCTCCCAAATATGTCGAAGGGAAATAATGTGATATGAGTTGTGGTTGACCGACTCACCAAGACATCCCATTTCATTGCTATTCGGGAAGATCTCTCACTTTAACAACTTGAAAAGTTATATGTGAAGGAAGTGGTGAGACTTCATGGAATTCCACTCTAAATTGTCTCTAACCGTGATCCAAGGTTCACATCTAAATTCTGGAGGAGCCTTCAACATTCTTTGAGTACTGAATTAAATTTCAGCACGGCCTATCACCCCCAAACTGATGGCCAGTATAAAAGAACTATTCAAATGCTTGAAGATATGCTTAGAGCCTACTCTCTAGAATTCAAAGGTGGATGGGATCAGCATCTCCCATTGGTGGAGTTCTCATAAAACAATAGCTTCCACTCGAGTATTCAGATGGCTCCATATAAAGCTCTGTATGGAAAGCGATGTAGAACTCCAACCTGTTGGGATGAAGTTAGAGAAAGAAAGCTACTTGGACCCGATCTTGTTCAAGAGATGACAGAGAAGGTTCAAGTCATCCAGAAACACATCAAAGCTTCTCAAAGTCGGCAGAAGATCTATGCTGACAACTGTCTAAGGGACTTAGATTTC
Organism: Viscum album; assembly: GCA_963277665.1. Classification (NCBI taxonomy): domain Eukaryota; kingdom Viridiplantae; phylum Streptophyta; class Magnoliopsida; order Santalales; family Viscaceae; genus Viscum; species Viscum album. The sequence continues at coordinate 281,172,306 of OY728137.1, read as the reverse complement.
AATGTTGGAGATAAAGTCATCCTTTGAATATCTCCATGGAAGAGATTCATGTGATTTGGGAAGAAAGGGAAGCTAATACCAAGGTATATTGACCCATTTGAGATCCTTGACCGCATAGGAGTCGTGGCCTATCAGCTTGCACTTCCACCAAATATGGCTCAAGTTCATGATGTTTTCCATGTATCACTCTTGAGGAAGTACATACTTGATCCCTCATATGTACTAAACTAAGAGGTGGTGCAGCTGGAAGATGATCTCTCCTATGAGGAGCAGCGAGTAAAGATTCTAGATCGTAGAGATAAGGTTCTACGCAACAAGCCAACCCATCTTTTCAAAGTGTTGTGGAGGAACCATAAGTTTGAGGAAGCAACATAAGAACTGTAGGAATCAATGAAGGAAAAGTACCCACATCTGTTTTTGGACTAGGATGTAAAATGAAATTTCGAGGGCAAAATTTCTTAAGGGGGGAAGAATGTAACGACCCAATGTTTTTAATGGAAATTCCCTTCTTATAAATATGTCATAAAATCACATAATAATGAACTAAAAAGTGATAAGTGACCTTTAAACATAATTTGTCACTTCTGTATTTGGAATTTTGAAAATCTGACATACATGGTTGTGTTCAAGATGTTTTTTAGAGTCTAATAAAACAAAAATAATTTTTGGTGAATAGTAACCAACCCTAATTAATAGTAACATACCCTTATGAATAGTGATATACCCTAATGAATATTAAACTCACCTATGGTGGTATAAAAATAATATTCATGTTTCAAGTACGATATACCTATAGTTTAGAATGAGTTAATTAATGTTTTAAAACTGGTTTTGATAATAAATTATTATTTTAATTAAATATTAAAATAATCATACTTAAAAAATTATTTTTTAAAAATGGATTTCATTTTTGGATTCTACGCGTCAAAAAATGGTTAGGGTGAATTTTTGGGATTTTTCTAAAATACTTGATAATTTTATGAATAGTAGAATCTGATAATTCACAATAAATGATAAATAATGGATTAATTGAGTCATCGATGATGTTATGCTGATGTAAGCCCACTTGTTTCTAATTCACATGACTCATTAACTATTATTGGTCATGGAATACTTACTATTCTTTGTCTTGTGAAGAAATAATAAATTAAGGATTATAATATCACGAAATCTCTCCTCTCCTCCACTATAAAAACCCCCCTTCACTCCCTCTTCTCTCCACTCCTCTCAAGCTCCAAGCCCTCTATATATTCTACCCAAATCTCTCCCCAAGGTCCTCCCCCACATCCAAAAGCTCTCATCCTCCCCAAAATACCAAAACCTCTCCCCTTAAGAGGTTCTCAAAGGAGGAAGTCTCAAGAGGTAAATTCCTCTTCCCAAATTTCTTTTTTTCTTTTAAGTTCTTTTCTTTTTATTTCTTTCCTCACCTCCCTTCACCATAATAGTATGAAAATCAAGTAACATACATGTACTGTAATTTAGTCATGCTATTGGTATATTTCGTTATATTCTCTCCTTTCCCTGCCCTTTTATTTGAAAGAAATTAAAGCACCGTTTGAGATGTGCTAATTTAGCACATTCAAGGACAACGGTTTATCAATTTCTATTGTTATCTTTAATTCTGGTCATGAAACCATTTGTGTTATGGTTGAACAAAATTATTATATATTTAATATATCCTATTTTTTTCTGTAATCTTTTGGTTCAAATGGAATTATGTTATAAATCAAAACACATTCTTTGTAATCAAATCCACCGATTAACAAAAACGATTACCACTAAAGTTATATATATAATAATTAGACTTCACTCTAAGTAACCTAATTAAAATTAAAACCATGTGACATCCTAGATATGAACAAAATAATATAACTTCAATTCTGGACAACCACTTTCATCTTGCATATAATCCAAACTTGAATATAAGTGAACCGATCTTTTAAAGCCAAGTAAACAAACGAGCCCGAACAATGAAATTGAACCTTATAACTAATCAAAAAGGCTTTGAATAAACTAAAAAGGGTCATAATAAATAAATTAAATATATAAGAGATAATGGAATTATTAATTAATAAGCCTAATTTGTTTACTCATGTCATTAATAACAAGTGTAGAACACCAACGGATTTAAGGTAAGGGATCCTCTCCTTTTCACTCTTAGTCAAGATTGTTCTCTATGCAATGACTTTTTGTGCAATACCAAATGATGGGGTATGCTTACTCACCTCCCCCATACTCCCATCTTGATTTATAAGTGATTAGAAACCCCCTTTATCTCTCATAAATCCCTCTTGGTTACACCCGACACCATGCCAATAAAATTGTAACGAATTCTACCCAAACCTTCTTTGTTCTTTCGGGTTGCCTTATCTTTCTTTAAAAATGGTGTTATCTTATCTATTTATGTGAGTCTTATGACTTCTGGTTATTTGTACAAGATTATTATATCAATACCCTTTCATCACATTCTTTCGAGGATATACATGATTTTGAAAGATTCCCTCCTTAGAACTTTCTGATAAGCAAACCTGTTTTAAGGGGACTTCCCAAATTTTTACCCAAATTTCAAGTGCACTCTATCCTATGTTTTAAAACACCACTGTATTTATAAAATCATTATTTTTATTATGAAAAACTTCTTGGTTAAATTCTTGATTTATATAAAATAATTTCCTCTTTTCTATTTGAAAAGCTCTCGAGTGTTTTCCTTAAAACCGCACAAAAATGTTTTAATGCTAATGTTTCTAAAATACATTTTTTTATATGTTGTCACTTATATTTGACACCACTTACCATGTTATATGCCTATTTTACCCTATGAATGTCCATGTATGTTCTAATCATTTCCTTTCATGGAAACTTTTGTGATACACCCATTGGATATGTTTTATGTCATGATTGTGGTACCCAATTCTTTCCATGGGTACCCTTATGTTTATGTATGGTTGATTATGTATGATTATTTATGTGGAAAGATTATTTATGTGGAAAGAATATTCATGAATATTTTGAAATGGGTGCGCCCAGATAGTGCTCCAATGCATTGGGTAAGGATAAGTCTCATGAGATGCAATGTGAAACGGGATTGACGGTTAGCCTTGACTCATACTGAAATAGGAAACGGGATTGGCGGTTAGCCTTGACCCATACTAAAGATATTATTTATGATTCTTCCACATTTATATGATTTCATTTTTATATGATCCCATGCTTATATTAAATGATTTTATAAGTTTCATGCTTTTAATATCATTATATCATGCCTCCTAACTCATGTGCTTGAGATATATCCTTATGTCCATTCCTTTACTGGGATTTTTAGCTCATCCCTTTGTTCATGTGTTCCCTAGGGTACCCTATACAGATATAAGAGCTCAAAAGAAGTTAGAAGCTCTTTATGGAGATTAAATAAAGAAGTTTTTTTAACCCCATGTTTTATGTTGTATGTACCTAGTCTTCCAAGAAACTAGACTTAACGATCCTTGTCTTGTACTCTGGTGATTAATTATGCGTAAAATCATGAAATGTTTTAGGTAAAATGCTTGGGTCGCTATAGTTCTCAAGGAGACAGTGTTCAAGTGATAAAATCCTCAATCCTTCTCTTTTAATTTCTTTTCTTTTATTATCCTCTCCTCAACTAACCAACCCAATATAGAATGATAACTCCATCATCATATATAAACTATAATTTTATTCTATTAATAAAATATTCATCATCAAATCTCTTATCTTATCCTTTTATTCTAAAAATGAAAACATCATCCGTGATATGTCGATTCACCGCCTTTATGGACTACGAGTTTCAATTTTCCCATTAACACCTTCAAGTATGGTCATAAGAGCATTATTATGGTTAAAAAATATTTTAATATATATATATATATATATTATAACTTGTTTCATGTTATTTAACTAATATATATATATATATATATATAATATTAAATAAAATGAAACTAGTTTATGATGATTGAAAAACCTCCAAAATAAACAAAACATTTATCATTAATGTTTTATCAAATAAATAATCCTCATACCAGAAAAAAATGATCTATGGGACAATTTAATATTATTTAAGTGCATTAATGCCATATTATTTCACTTCTAGATAATTATTCCAATTCTAAAATAACTTCCAAAATTATACACAAGTAAACCAACCATGAAACAAATGATCCTAAAAAAACAAAATTAAACATTATAACTCATCAAAATGGCCATAAGTAAACTTAATAAAATTATAATAAAAAAATAAATATATAATAGGTCATTAATCATTTAATTTATAAATATAATTTTATTATCTAGGATATTAAGTGCAAGTGAAGAATGATTTCAGAAATAAGGTAAGGGGTCACTCTGAACCTCCATTTTTTTCCTTTAGGTTATACTTTCTCTCTCTTTACCTCAATGTATTTATTATTTCTTCTTATATACTTCTATTAAATTATTTTTATATGTTCCAATCATGTGTATATATCTCAATTCATATTTCTTTTATGGGAAATTACATGTTTTAAAAGGTTCCTTTCTCAATTCCTCTAGATAAGAAATCTCGATTAAAGGTAACTTCTCTGTTTCTTACCCATTTTCAAGTACACTACATAATATGTTTTGGTCCAACAAAATTTTTCTAAAATATCTCATTTTATCTTGAAAAAATATCTTAGTTCATTTTTTATTTTATATAAATAATTATTTCTCCATTCTCTTTAGATACTCTTTAGTATTTTCCCTTAAACCGCACAAAAATATATAATTTATAGAGAATATTAACCACTATTTTTCATGTATTCACTTTAGTTGTAAATCATTATCCATGATCTATTCTTATTTTTTTATGATTTACCACAAATTATTTAATCCCTTATTTCATGGATACTATTATGATACACCTTTTTTATGACTTATGACATGATTATTATACTCATTTCTTTCCATGGGAAACCCTTATGTTTATTCCTTATGTTTGATTCTTTATGTGTAACACATGTGCATGAACTTTTTATGATGGGTGAACCTAGATTTCACTCCAATGAATTGGGTAAAGTTTAGTCTCATGAGATGTCATGTATGGGATTAGAGAGTAAACCAAATCCATTATGGGACTTTTTTCGCCATGTGATATAGTCTTAGTAGTTAGCTTTGACTCATGTTTATGTAATGTTATATATTGTTTCCACATTCCAATATTTTCATGGTCATATGATTCCATTTTATGTTTATTTATGATTCATTCATTTTATGTTATCATTTTATTCCTTATATCTCATGTGTTATGCTTTATACCCATGTTTATTACATTACTGTGATTTTTATCTCATACCTTTTGTCTATATATTCACAAGGTTATCTTATTAAGGTGTAGGATCTCAAATGAAGTTAGGAGATCATTATGGAATATTAATAAAGAGATTTTTTATTCTAGTTCCATGTTTTTAAATTTATGTACCTAATCTTTCAAAGACACTAGACTTTATGATCCTTGCTTTTTATTTGATGGATAATTATGCTTAAAATCATGTAATAATATGTGTAAAAGGATAGGGTATCTATACTAGTGTGTCCTCCTAAATTAATGAAAACCTTTAGTTAAATGTTAAATTAATGTTTGAGACATTCCATAACACCATTATTCAAGTTTGGACTTTGTTGACCTCAACCTGGGCCACCCATGGAGTGGGTTCTTTCCTTTAACCATGAATACTCCATCCTAGGGGTATGTTGATCTCACTATACATTATTGAGAATCGAATATGGAAATAATTGGATTGTTATAGGTTTTAAGAACCTTAAATCACTTGGTAATTTGTATATTAAAGGTATAAAATGGATACTCCCTTGGCTTGTATATGATTATAAAGGTATTAATGAAATTATTAATGAAGTGTTTTATTAAATGATGAATGAATTGATTATGATGATAATGGAGGGTTCTTGGTATGGTACTCACAAACCATTAGGTTGCCTTCGACATTTCTACTCATTGGGTATGACGACAAAAAAAGATGCCTTTGACATTTCTACTCCTTGGATCTAGTTTACTCATAATATTTAGATGCTTTGAATATTTATACTCCTTGGATCTTAGAATTTGTAGGTTTGATACTTGATTACACAACGTAGGCCGTTAATGATGCTTTTCCTTGCATTACAGTTAGACCTTATGATATGGTTGACTATTCACAATGATATTTTGTGAACTAGAAAGTATCACTTTTACATTTATCGCTTTTATTTTTTTATACATGCATGTTTCTTCAGCCTATATACACATAATGGACTTATTAAAGACACTATTGGTGGTGGCCTTCTGAGTGTTATCTCACACCCTATTTGAGATGATGTTTAGTACTTGTATAGAATTCATGGATGCAGGTAGGTATAGGGTAATGTGCCTACTTGATAGTTCTTAATGGATTTTTTCATAGTATCAGGGGAGCACAGGACGAGGCTATGGCTCATGATGTTATCTGGAGATAGTTTCTTTTTGGTATTATTGTTGTACTTTTGAAACATGTATTATATTGGATGCCTATTGACATGTATTTTCTATCATTTTTATATATCCATGACATGATCATCACTATATATATGATGTTTCCCTCATTTTTTATTAATATTACTTTTTTATGTACGATCCACCTTCTATTGTTGGTTGATTTTATGCTTCCACCATTTTTATTCATTTTTTATACCATTGTGTTACTCTGATCATGAGGGTATAGTCTCCCAATGGTACTATCATAGACCCTTACTATTATTTGGTAGCCTACGGCATATGAAGAGGCACACTTGAGGCTATGTGGATAACTATGATCAGTTACTCAGGAGTAAACCAGGTTTATGATGTCACAATGCGGTATCATATGAGATTTTTTTTATTTTCATCTTGTATTTATATTTGGTAACGATAGATAGGAGACTAAGAAATAATTGGAGTTTGGTAATGGGATGTCCCTAGGAGTATCTAACCAACATATAGAGATAATCCAAAAATTCCTAGAATGGGATATGATGTTCTTATTTATGCATGTTATAGTTGATTTTATTCCACCATTGGGTGACGTACATGCTATATGACATTATCATTATTTTAATGTTATATTACATTTTTTCCTTATCCGAATATAGAAAGGAAGCATTTCTCATGAATCATTTTAGGAACATAGTAAATTCACATTCCATTTATGTTCCATGTCATCTAGGATTCATTACATGATTGAATGGCATTAATATATGTTCCTTGTGTGATGTAATTGATATTTGACTAATGTTTTTATAAGAAATTGAAAACAATAATTGGTTAATTAAAGTTTCTACATCAACCTAATGGTGTTTTCCTACATATATTGATGTAGGAACCTTAATAAATCAATTATGGCATGTTTATCCATGGACCATTGGTTGAATGGACCGGAACGTGTTCGGGGTTGTGATTAAATGGATGTCATAGTTCAATTTACAAAGTGTATGGGACATTATAAATTGTAAATGGTAATCTATATAATTAAATCATTTAAAATATTTTTAATAAATAAATAATTAACTTGAATTAATTTAAATTATTAAAAGAAAATTTTGTCGTTAAATGGAGGTGACAATTGCAACTTAAATGGTGTTTTCCTCTATAGCTTGCAATTGACACTCTGTATACCAAAACCCCTAACTTATAGCAGAGAACTTGACCATGAACCAACCTTCGCAGTGGGAATTAGGTAGAATCTCTTATGTTATTATGATTCTTACATCGCAGATACCTGACTTAAGGAGCAAGCATAGGGGTGTGAATCTTATATAGGAATAATTATACATATACTATTTTTATATTTGTGCTTTTAGTAGTTGTCAAATCTTGTATTGAGGCATGTGTTTGGAATTTTCAAAGACATTTCACCATGATGGACTCCATTTGTGCACCAGGAGGGTGGTGATGACCATACTCTAGAGATGGTGAGCCTTAGGTTTCCATTAGAACATCCAGTAGTACCACTTGAGGCGTTGCTAGTTATACCTAATGTAGGTGTGGATGCCCAGTTTTGAGAGTGTTTCAAATGCTTTATGTAGACTATTTTGGGATCCCTGTGGCCAACCTTGGATATATAATAATTGACACATGAGTTTCAGCAAAATCATTCTCCAAGTTTTTATGGAATGGTGAACCATAGGTTATAGATTCCTGGCTATAGGTCATGTTATCTATTTTCAAGCATCTTGAGACACCTTATGAGAAGTGAGTGAAGCTTGAAATGTATATTATTTTGGATTCTTCCAAGAAATTGTGGGAGATTATTAATTAGGAGGATCATAATTGGGATATGAATTTGAGGGATTTCCAAACATCCTTCTATTATTATTTTTATTCTGATATGTTGAGGGCTTGTAACACCCTGAGATTTTATGAGAAATAATTTTTTTTTATTTTATGTCTTGTTTTGTACACTACAACAACATTAGCTTGTGTTATAAGCAACACCGTATTATCTCGTACTATACGCAAACACTATTCTTGTCTTTTGTTGCATGCAAGAGAAACCTTCCTCGCTATCATGTGTTGTACGCAATACCGAGTTTCAATAAACAAATATATATTATTATAATATTATGAACTATCTGTTATGAATAGTATTAAATAAATTTTTAATTTTATAACATTAAAATTCATCTTCCACATTTTCTATAATGAGATATGAAAACAAAATCAATTTTTCGATAAAAGAAGTATTTTTCAAAAAATGAAGTTTTACCGCCTTTTGATGGCACACCCATTTTAAATATAATTTTTGACAAGTTTATAAGTTCAATTTTACAAAATAAACTTCTTATTTTGAATCAATTTATAAAAATTTACATTGGATAAATTTTTGATACTTTTCTGATAACTTTCATATTTTGATGAATAGTAAAAATACGCTAAATTTTAATTAAAAACAACTTTTTTCATCAAGATAATTTATATGGTTAAATTATAATATTGAATGGTTTTAAAGTATAAATAGAATATATTTTTACCATTTAATATAATTCATGTAATTATCATTAATTTTACATTGAATTCAAAGGTAAAAACATTTCAATCTTTGACAATATTTTAACTTTTAAAAACCCATTTTCTTAACAATGGGATTAATTTTAAATTAATTACTGTAACTTCCATGTTTTTAATGTTGAAAAATGGATTCCATATTTGGATTCAGTGTTTTTAAATTATGTAAATAGGTTACTATTATTTTTTTGACATTATAAATAGTAACTACGGTAATTTTTATTTACTAAAGTTAAAGGTTAATCGGGTAACTAAGGGTAAAAATAAGATTATAAAATTACCCTAACACCTGAAAAAATTCTATTGGATGAATAAAAGTCGACCCATATCACTTAAGGGTCTGAATATATTCATTTCATGGACTTTTGACCATGAAAATGACATAATTATTATTAAAACCAAAGAAAGTGACAACATGTCACTCTCTTATATCTTATAAGTGTAATAATTTTAATTTAGTGATAAACCTCATAAAACGTCTAATATAAATAGTATCCAGAAATATAATAAAATTATCTACATCCTTAGAATTTATTTATAATTTTTATGGATTAAATAATTATCATTAATGATGACACAATAGTGATGTAGAAATTATTTTATTGATTGAAATATCAAATAAATGGTTTTAAAAATATTAGAATAAATATTATATGAACTAATTAATGTTCTAAACAAATTTTATAGATGAATATGAAATGTTAGTAATATATTAAATATTTGTTTTCGAATATATCCTCTGTGTGGATTTTATTTAAATTCAAATAAATGAATAGTGTCAAAATTGACACTACTGTTATTTTATAAAAATAACATATTATAAAATGGTTTAAAAATAACAAAAATATTTAAAAATTATAAATTTAAATTTATATGGTCTAAAATGCTATAAAGTATCCAATTATGGAAAATTTACAACACATAATTAATTATTTATAACAATTTAAAATTTAGAATATTATTTCCACAAATAAAATTAAATAGATTAAATAAGGATAAATCAAGTTGATAAGGTTTAAAATAAATTACCAACATGTCTAAATTTTATTGGTTGATTATATTATAACCATATATCATCTCATATTCGAATTGAGTCACTTTTGGAGGTTTTTAAGTGAGGTTTGAATTTATTATAAATTAATATTTCTTATGTTTCCAAAGGTGTCTTTCTCTTCCCTTATAAAAGGGAACCTCCTCCCTCTCCTCCTCACACCATTTTGAGCCTTCAAGCTCAGAAAAACCCTGAAAATTTCTCTTATCCACTTCCCTATAAACATACTAGAATTCTTAGTCTTCTTCAAAGACTAACTTTAGTATTCTAAGAGGAGGTTTAGAAGAGGCGCATCGAAGAAGAGGTAATATCCTTTACCGATTCTTTCAAATTTATTTCTTCTTATACTTCCTCTTCTTTATTTGTTTCATTATAAAGTAATAGCATCAGTATCACTCATATACTGATATATTATTATAAATATTAAACAACCCTATTTAACCTTCTATCCATCCTATGTAAAATGAAATCAATGTGCGTACGTACGTACGGAATACCGTCTCCACGCCATGGTGTAACCTGTTTTTCCAACACCACCTTACTTGGATGGGTATAATGGTGGAAATAATAACTATATATGATTATTATAACATTATAATAATTCTACTATATTATATAATCCACTCTAAATCCATTCAATAATTATGGGAACGATATCATCGCTCGTGCGTACGTACGGATTACCGTCTCCACGACGCGATGAGATTCATTCTCCATGATTAACCATTAAAGTATGATTATAAAGTATATATAATAAATAATCATTAAATATATGACATAATAATGACAATATATTTATGTGTATATATGTTTCATTTACATAATTCCATTCAATTCAATATGGAAACGAAAATAGCGTTCATGCGTACGTACGGCCTACCGTCTCCATGAACGGTGTATTTCATTTCATTTATCGATCTATCATATATATTTATATATATTATGAATATATATTTTATATAAATCATGTTTTACATTATATAATTAAGTAAATCATGATATAATTAATAATATCAAGAACAACAAGTTGAAACACTTACGATAAATGAAACGATTTAACCCAAAACGCTGCTTTAACATGAAATTAACAAAAGAACGGGTAATATAAAGTCCTAAGTGAATCATATATGATATAATAAATATTATTATGGTTCTATTACAAGTTAATAATTTGTTTAAACCCACTATACAGGAGTTTCGGACACGTATAGAAGAAATTGGACCTAAGGTAAGGGATAATTTTGCAATCTCATTTCTATCCGGGATTGCTTATACGTAAGTATTTAATGGGGTTATATTTTTCATCCATATCCATAAAAATGTTTTTCATAAAGTTTTTAATATTATTATATGTATTTTTAAATTCATGTTTATTCCCCTTTGACTTTTACTTTATGTTATGGAAGGAATCTTTTTTTTTTACCATACGTGGTACTTTTTCACTTTTTAGTTAAAAGTACGAGAAAAATGTTTTTTTTAACTTATACGGAACGAACTGATTTTTATGGTTTCATAATGTCTTATTTTCATGAAACTTACTCTACAATATTTCTTGATTATTTTCAACAAAATCATTTTCTTTTAAAATTGCATGTCATTTTTTGAAAAGAAAATGATTTTGAAGAATAAAGGATATTTTCCTCAAGAATTCATTTCAAGTGTTTTATCAAAACCATTTTCCATCTAAGATGAAATTATTTAATATGTTTATATTTCAAGTACAATTTCTCTATTATTTAAATGGTTTGATTATTCTTATGATTAAATGTTATCCATTTGTTTAATATGGATTATGTCATGATGGGATGATGTTTATGAAACCCATTTTATTCTTTGGGTTATAATGAATGATTTATGATTGTTTTGTGGCACACGTAAGAATGATTTCATTATGAGATGGGTGGGACCTATATCTCCCTCCAATACATTGGGTAAATATTTATATCTCATGAGATAAACATGTCTGGAACGGAAAGTAAAATCTGATTCAGTAATACAGGGCTGGAACGACAAGTAAACACGGTTCAGTAATGGACTTTGTCCACTATGATGGTCTTGGCAATAATTCCTTGGATACTATGGAAATCATAACATGTGCTTAATGTTTTTCCACAATTCCATATTTTGTTCCCATGTTATTTATAATTATTAATGTTCCTTTATGGTCTATGCCTTATGCACTGCCAAGATTTATGTCATTACTCATGATTTTGATGTGTTATGTTCATGTTCTTATGTTCAAATGTTTAGGGATTGTTTTATGTTCTCTATGTTTACCCTTACTGAGAATTTGAGCTCACCCTTTTTATGTTTTCTTTTCCCTAGGATATAAAGAAAGGTTTTAGGTAAGAAAACCAAAGGGGAAGTCTTTATGGGAGATGTTGAAGATCTTTCACCATGATTAGAAGATTATATTCTGAGTTTCCAAAGACACTAAACTAATACAGTCTTTGGGAGTCTATTTTTGTCATGTATTAATTATTCATAAAAAGTAATGTAATGTATATGTATGTCAATCTTTGGGTCTCTATAGTAGGTATCAGAGCGAAGGTTTAGTTAACCTTTGGAAACAAGGATGCGAAAACTTTAGTGAGATCCCTAGAGATATTTCTAAAGTATGTCTAGGTATGTCCCTAATGTTAAGTATAAGTATTGGTTATAGTCCTAGAATTATGGAAATGATATTAGAATTAAACCTAAGATGTTATATATAGAAGTTAATCCCCCTTTATTATGTTGTTTTCCTAACATGATTTTTTCTTCTCACACTATTCTTTTTGGGTTTTAGATGACAGTAGGAACCCAAAGGAACCGTTTTTATCAATGTAATGGACAATGCAATGATTGTCCTCCTGAACAAACCAATGTTATGGAAGATGGAGTGAAAAATCTTATTTCTATACTTACACAAGCTATGAATCATTTAGGACTTCCAAATGAGTAGAGAAAGGAACAATATTCTATTGAGTCCTTCCTGAGGCAACATCCACCTTCTTTCAGTGGGTCTTCTAATCCACTTATTGCTGAATAATGGATTAGTACCATTGAAAATATATTTTCTATACTTTTCTATTCAGAGCATGAAAAGGTTATTTTGGTTGTTTATTGGTTATAAGGTGAATCAGACTTGTGGTGGAATCTAATTAAAAATACAAGGCCCTAAGATGAAATTGAATCCATGGAATGGGATGAGTTCAAGAACTTGTTTTTTAATAAGTACTTCCCTCGTATTCTTTGAAAAAATATGGAAAATGAGTTCCTTTATCTTAAGCAAAAGGATGATGAATCTTTTGGTATATACGAGGCGAATTTTACAAGTCTTTCAAGGTATGTATCTGGCTTTATCATCCAACCTGAAAGTAAGTTTGATCGATTCTTCAGTGGCTTAAAACCAAGTCTTCGAAGGGAATTAGCTATAAGAGACTTCAGTAGCTATGAATAAATTGTGCATTGTGCTATCAAGGTAGAACTGGAAGTTGGTATTACATATCCATCACATGGTTTTGACAAGAAATGAAAGATGGAGTTCAAGGAAAAATCTCAAAACTATAGTGAAAAGAAGACAAATGTTTTGTTATACTCAAAGTGTGGAAAGAAGCAATGTGAAGATTGTCTTAAAGGGACTAGAAAATGTTTTAAGTGAGTAAAAGAAGGTCATCAAGCAGATGAGTGCAAAAGTAATGGGAAAAAGGTATCTAATGATGTGAATAGAGAAAATACTATAGAGAATGGACCACCAACACTTCAATGCTACAAGTGCAAGGAAATGGGTCATTATGCTAATCAATGCCCTAATCCAAGGGTTAATGATGATCAACATGAGAAACCTCTTAAGGAAAAGGACAAAGGGAAGTCACATGCGATCACTATTTGTGATGTTGGGTATGAAAATGATGTTGTGGAATGATTAAATGTCTATGTAATGGGATTTCAAAATAGTATCATGGAATATCATTTATAGTATTATAGAATATTGGAATATCTATGTGTTGGTTAATTATGGTTTTCAATAATTATATGGTACCGGTAACCATGAAAAGTGATTGAAATATTTTTGGAAAGCAGATGATATATGCATAATGAAGGGATAAAGAGAAAATAATATGTTTGATAGTATTCATAAGCTCGTGACTAATATAAGGAAAAGGTGATATAATGGTTGGAGTATATAGAAATTTTTGGGATTTTGGTTAACTTTTGACATCATTCATATTTTCACTAAGGTTCTATGGTAATTCATGTTTCAAGAGAATACATTATTAAGGTATTCACATGTTTGGAATGAGATCAATAAGATATATCTTATGATATATGGGGGATAAATGATGGTATTGACGTGTTTGTTATATGACCTTTCTAGAAATCATTTTCTTTATACTATGATATTGGATAGAAGTATTTTGAATAAGCCTAGAGATTTGAAATGGATTAATTTAGACATCATATAGTATTGTTTAAGTCTAGAACTTTTTTTATTATTTCTGAAATTTTATAATAGTTTAGTTTTAGAAAAAGGACAACCCGTAGGATGGGCGACAACCCGTCTCGTCGAACAAGGTTGCGGGAATTGAACCCACAACCAAAGTGAGACAGGCCTTTATCACCTACCACTGGCCTATATAAAGTCCCTGGTTAGTAGAAATTAGTTTTATTTTATTAAGCGGTATGATATTTTCAATCTAAGTCCATTTTTGGAATCATATACGATTAACCTCACCATAGATGGACTTATGTATATTTGATAACTTTTGTTAACCTTTTGTTTGAGACAGATGAAATGACCCATCATTTTATCACATGATCTGCTAACACTTCATGAATGACAAATTCAACTTCATTTCTTTAATATATGAAGTGGAAATTGTTCATGGAACGACCAACTGTAAGATTGTACCAAAATCATGTATTTCTTCTAATTCAAAATATTCAAATTTAGGGAAATGATATTGAAAAACAAAAATGTTGTCCTAGTACCCTCATATCCGAGGAATCAGATGATACCTTAGATCATCACAAATTTTTGGATTTATGATTTTTGACTTTTTCATATCCATTTTCTCTATCACTCTTCATCAGAACATGATGGTTATATTTCTCTTCCATATCCATGATTTCACCTATGTTCTCTTATGTGGAAACCCAGTGATGAGTTAATTTGGGTATCCATTATGTTTCTAAAATTACTTTTTAAAATAAACTTTTCATATTCCTTTTTACGATGTGGTATTATGTTAAAGAAACTTTCAAGTAGTAAAAGATTTATAACCCCGATGCATTTCAAGGGTGATATTCATTTTAAGGGGGGTAGAATGTAACACCCCGAGATTTTATGAGAAATAATTTTTTCTTCTTTGATGTCTTGTGTTGTCCGCTAAAAAAATATTATATTGTGTTATACGCAACAACATATTATCTTTTAGTATAGGCAAACACTATTCTTGGCTTGTGTTGCACGCAAGAGCGACCTTCCTCGATAGTGTGTGTTGCACGCAATACCGAGTTTCACTAAACAATGATATATTATTATAATATTATAAACTACCCATTATGAATAATATTAACAAAATTTATAATTTTATAACATTATAATTCATCTTACACATTCTCTAGAATGATATATGAAAACAATATCAATTTTTCGATAAAAGAAGTATTTTTCAAAAAATGCAGTTTTACTGCCTTTTGATGGCGCACTCATTTTAAAAATAATTTTTGACAAGTTTATAAGTTAAATTTTAAAAAATAAAATTATTATTTTGAATTAGGATATAAAAATTTACATTGGATAAATTTTTGATACTTTTCTGATAACTTTCATATATTGATGAATAGTAAAAATATGATAAATTTTAATTAAAAACAACTTTTTTCGTCAAGATAATTTATATGGTTAAATTATAATATTTAATGGTTTTAAATTATAAATATAATATATTTTTACCATTTAATATAATTCAAGTCATTATGATTAATTTTACATTGAATTCATGGGTAAAAACATTTCAATCTTTGACAATGTTTTAACTTTTAAAAACCAGTTTTCTTAACAACATGATTAATTTTAAACTAATTAATGTAACTTATGTGTTTTGAATTTTGTAAAAGGGATTCCATATTTGGATTCATTGGGTCAAAATTATGTAAATAGTTTACTTTTATTTTTTAAAAATTATAAATAGTAACTACGGTAATTTTTATTTACTAAAGTTAAAGGTAAATCGGGTAATTAAGGGTAAAAATAAGATTATAAAATTACCCTAACACCTAAAAAAATTCTATTGGATGAATAAAAGTCTACCAATATCACTTAAGGGTCTGAATATATTCATTTCATGGAATTTTGACCATGAAAATGATATAATTATTATTAAAACCAAAGAAAGTGACAACATGTCACTCTCTTATATCTTATAAGTGTAATAATTTTAATTTAGTTATAAACCTCATAAAACTTCGAATATAAATAGTATATAGAAATATAATAAAATTATATACATTACTATAATTTATTTATAATTTTTAGGGATTAAATAATTATCATTAATGATGACACAATAGTGATGTAGAAATTATTTTATTGATTGAAATATCAAATAAATGGTTTTAAAAATATTAAAATAAATATTATATAAAGTAATTAATGTTCTAAAAAAAATTTCTAGATTAATATGAATGTTATGAATATATTAAATATTTTTTTTGAATATATCCTCTATGTGGATTTTATTTAAATTCAAATAAATGAATTGTGTCAAAATTGACACTATTGTTATTTTATAACAATAACATATTATAAAATGGTTTAAAAATAAAAAAAAATATTTAAAAATTATAAATTGAAATTTATATGGTTTAAAATGTCATATAGTATCCAATTATGGACAATTCACAACACATAAGTAATTATTTATAACAATTAAAAATTTAGAATATTATTTCCACAAATAAAATTAAATAGATTAAATAAGGATAAATCAAGTTGATAAGGTTTAAAATAAATTACCAAAATGTCTAAATTTTATAGGTTGATTATATTAAAACCATATATCATCTCATCTTCTAATTGAGTCATTTTTGGAGGTTTTTAAGTGTTGTTTGAATTTATTATAAATTAATATTTCTTATGTTTCCAAAGGTGCCCCTCTCCTCCCTAATAAAAGGGCACCTCCACCCTCTCCTCCTCACACCATTTTGAGCCTTTAATCTCGGCCAAACCATGCCAATTTCTCTTCTCCACTTACCTATACACATACTAGAGATCCTGGTCTTCTTCAAATACCAACTTTATTACCCTAAGAGGAGGTTTAGAAGAGGCGCATTGAAGAAGAGGTAATATCCTTTACCGATTCTTTCAAATTTATTTCTTCTTCTACTTAATATTATTTATTTGTTTCATTATAAAGTAATATAATAAGTATCACTAATATACCTATATGTTATTATAAATATGAAACAACCCTATTTCACATTCTATCCATCCTATGGAAAATGAAATCTTCGCGTGTGCGTACGTACGGAATACCGTCTCCATGTCGTGGTGTAACCTGTTTTTCCAACACCACCTTACTTGGATGGGTATAATCGTGGAAATAATAACTATATATGATTATTATAACATGATAGTAATTCTGAGATATTATATCATCCACTCTAATTCCATTCAATAATTATGGGAACGATATCATCGCTCATGCGTACGTACGGATTACCGTCTCCACAACGCGATGAGATTCATTCTCCATGATTAACCATTCAAGTATGATTATAAAGTATATATAATAAATAATCATGAAATATATGACATAATAATTATATTGTATTTATGTACATATATGTTCCATTTACTTAATTCCATTCAATTCAATATGGAAACCAAAACAGCGTTCATGCGTACGTACGGCCTACCGTCTCCATGAACGGTGTATTTCATTTCATTTATCGATATATCATATATATTTATATATATGCTGAATATATATTGCATATAAATCATGTTTTAAATTATTTAATTAAGTAAATTTGGATATAATTAATGATATCAAGAACAACAAGTCGAAACACGTAAGATAAATGAAACAATTTTACCCAAAATGCTACTTTAACATGAAATTGACAAAAGAACAGGTAATATAAAGTCATAATTGAATCATATATGATATCATAAATATTATTATGGTTATTTTAAAATTTAATAATATGTTTAAATCCACTATACATGAGTTTCGGACACGTATGGAAGCATATTGGACCTAATGTAAGGGATAATTTTGCAATCTCATTTTTATCCGAGATTGCTTATACGTAAGTATTTACTGGGGGTATATTTTTCATCCATGTCTATAAATTTTTTTTCATAAAGTTTTTAATATTCTTCCATGTATGTTTAAATTCATGTTTACCCCTCTTTTACTTTTACTTTGTGTTATGGAAGGAATTTTTTTTGTTTACCATACGTGGTACTTTTTGAATTTTCCGTTAAAAGTATGAGGAGAATGTTTTTTTAACTTATACGGCATGAATGGATTTTTACAGTTTCATAACTCCTTATTTTCATGAATATTACTCTACAATATTTCATGATTATTTTCAAAAAAATCTTTTTCTTTTAAAATTTCATGGCATTTTGTGAAAAGAAAATGATTTTGAAGAAGAAAGGATATTTTCCTCAAGAATTCATTTCAAGTGTTTTATCAAAACCATTTTCTATCTAAGATGACATTATTTAATATGTTTATATTTCAAGTATAATGTCTCTATTATTTACATGGTTTGATTATTCTTATGATGAAATATTATCCATTTGTTTTATATGGATTATGTCATGATGGGATGATGTTTATGAAACCCATTTTATTCTTTGGGTTATGATGAATGATTTATGATTGTTTTGTGGCACACGTAAGAATGATTTCATTATGAGATGGGTGGTACCTATATCTACCTCCAATTAATTGGGTAAATATTTATATCTCATTAGATAAATATGTCTGGAACGGAAAGTAAAATCTGGTTCAGTAATACAGGGTTTTAACAGAAAGTAAACCCGGTTCAGTAATGGACTTTGTCCACTATGATGGTCTTGGCAGAAATTCCTTGGATACTATGGAAATAATAACATGTGATTAATGGTTTTACACAATTCCATGCTTTTTCCCCTCGTTATTTATCATGATTAATGTTCCTTTATGATATATGCCTTATGCACTGCCAAAATTTATGTCATTACTCATGATTTTGATGTTTTATGTTCATGTTCTTACATTCAAATGTTTAGGGGTTATTTTATGTTCTCCATGTTTACCCTTAATGAGCATTTGATCTCACACTTTTTATGTTTTCTTTTCCCTAAGATATAAATAAATTTTTTAGGTAAGAAAACCAAATGGTAAGATCTTTGTGGGAGATTTTGAAGATCTTTCACCATGATTAGAGGATTATGTTCCAAGTTTCTCAAGACACTAAACTAATATGGTCTTTGGGAGTCTATTTTTGTCATGTATTAATTATTCCGAAAAAGTAATGTAATTTCTATGTACGTCAAGATTTGGGTCTCTACAGGGCTGTTAGATCTATAGAGTTTATGCACTTTGAGAAGGGCGCCTTATAAATCATGGACTATTTTGACCATTTAAAAGAGATACATAATTTCACACCTATTCAATTATGTTATGGGTTATCTAAAGCTATGATATTTGAGGATGGTATTGGGTATGACATCCTAACATAGGTGAGTGTATTTAGAATTCCTGTCATATTTTGAGTAGTTAATAAGATGCTTATTATTGAACATAACCTGAGGGAATCTTGGGGCGTAGAGAATAGTAGTACATCTTCTCAACTGAGTGGTGTGGTGTGAGGTGGTAGGAAGTGACACTTTGAGGTATCTCATGAGGGGAATACTAACAAGAACATGGGTTTTGGTAGTTCTATCTTCTTTCATCAGTGTGGGAGTCATGGACACATAAGGAGCTTGTTTGATAGAATCTTAGCTGAGTGTCGAACTTTCAGTAGGATGGGCCATATACAGTGATTTTAAAGGACCTTTCCTTAAGTATTTAGTGAGAGAGTGTCTACAATAACTCCATGTTTAGGAATAGGGTCAAAATCTTCTAATTAGGTTGGGATATGGAGTGTGATTGTCTGATCAGGTTGACATGGTGGTGGTAGCTGAGGAATCCAGACACTAGACTTAGAGCGCCAGCATAGAATACATGTGCATGGTATCTAGGCTATATCTCAGGTCTACAGATCAGTCTAGATGTATGCAGTGCAACTAATACCAGAGGAGCAGAGTTCCTGACCTTCTATAGTTATAGGTACTATTTTATTATCCTATAAATCAGTATCTTATATTTTTGATATAGGTACTTCTCGTTCCTTCATATATGTGCCAATTTTGGAGATACTTGGGCTCTATTTTTAGTTTTACTATATTGTGATGACACTCGATACTCCATTGGGGATTCAATCGGAGAGTGTATTCAAATTCAGGGAGTTCCCCCTTGATATAGGTGTGTGTCTCTTTGTATGGGACCACTTTTTACTCGAGATTATAGGGTATGATATCATTCTCAGGATGGACTTGTTTGTTCCATATCAGGATTATGTTGATTTATATCATTGAAGGATGATTTTTTCATTATCAGAGGGTGGATTTTTTATTCATAAGGGTGAGTGGGATGTCTAGTTGAGTTGATCTAGACCCAAGCATCGTGGGCTAGGCGGGATGATAGCTCATATTTCTAGCTTATATCTAGATTATTAGGGAACACATTGGGAATATTTCCATCCAGTAGTAGATCATTTTAGAGATGTTTTACTACGTGAATTTTTAGGATTACCTATTGAGAGAGAAGTAGATTTTTTCATCGATCTAGTTCTAGGAGCAGGATCGGTATCCATTCCTCCCTATTGTATAGCTATTACTGAGTTGCATAAGCTCAAGAGGCATTTGGAGGATTTGGAAGAAAATGGTTTCATATGAACTAGTACTTCTTTTTGGGTTTTTTCAGTACTTTTCACAAATAAGGTGGATGGAACCCTTCATTTTTTTCTGTATTATTGGAAATTGAATCATTTTATGGTTAATAATCGGTATCATTTTCCTCGAATATACAACCTCTTTGACAAACTCCAAGGATCTCATGTTTTCTCAAAATTTGATTTGTTGTTAGGTTATCACCAGGTTCATTTCATACAGAAAGACATACATTTTATGGAATTTCATAGTAGGTATGGTCTTTATGAGTATCTGGTTATGTTGTTCGGTATCAGGAATACGCCAGCAGTTTTCATGGCCCTGATGAACTGGTTTTTCCATCCATATATGGTTTTATTTGTGGTGGTATTCATGGATGATATCTTGATGTAGTATCACACTTGACATTACCATGACAAACATCTTGAGATCATATTGGGTACACTAAGAGATAATCACTTTTATGATAAGCTCACAAATAACCACTTTTGGATGGATAAAATTCACTTCCTGGGTCATATAATCATAGAGACAGGGGTATCGGTTGACCCATAAAAGGTGAGAGCTATAGTTTCCTAGGAAAATCCAAATAATATCTTTGATATGTGGAGTTTCTTGGGGATATATGTTTATTATAGGTGTTTTATTTATGACTTATCATGATTAGAAGTACCTATTATGGGATTTAATAAGAAGGGTGTAAATTTATATAGTCTAAATCCTTTGAAACAACCTTTTAATAGCTGAAAGGGAGAATAACTTCAACACCAATTGTGATTCTATCAGATCTGGTCATGAGCTATATAGTCTATTGTGATCCCTTAGGTATTAGTATACGAGTAATTCTAATGCATAAAGAGTGATTCATGGCATACGGATCTCATTAGTTGGGCCACAAGAGGGGAACTACCCAACATACAATGTCGATTTAGATGATGTTGTTCATTCCTTGCATTGTTGGAGGCATTACTTACTAGGAGAACATTTTGTGGTGTATATATACCAAAAAATACACAAGAACATATTTACATAGAAAGAATTGAATTTCAGTAAATGAAGGTGGGTTAAATATATATAGACTTTTGACTTTGATATATCTTATACACTTGAAAAGGGAAATACAGTTACCAATGCTCTGAGTAGGATGACTCAAACACAGGTATTTCAGGAGTCTAGTAGTGAGTGGAAGCTTATAGAACAATTTTATGAGATGAATATAGTGGTTCAGTACTTTCATGGATAGTCTATACTTATATCATTATCAAAAACCTATTCACTTCTAGAGATAGTGAAGATGACACAGTTATCTGATTCTAAGGGCCTAGTCCTATAGGATAGTGTTACAGGTGTAGACCTATCGCCTGGTTGGGTGATTGATGAGAGTGAGATCTTTCACATTCATGGATGCATCTAGGTTCTTACAGACATCTAATAGAAGTTTATATGAGATTCTAATTCCTCTTTATGGGTTGTGCATCCCGATCTTACTAAGATGTATCATGACTTACGTCATCAATACTAGTGGTTGGGGGTGAAGTGGGAGATGGTGGGTTTTGTTACATGATGTTCCATCTATCAGCAGGTGAAGGTAGAACACCAACAACTAGCTAGGATTTTACATTCATTACATACTCCTGAGTGGAAATGGGAAAACATTGCCATGGATTTCGTGATGTGATTTCCTAAATCACCTCAAGGTAGTGATATTGTATGATTGATCATAGATAAGATAACAAAGGTCACCCAATTATTACCTATTCAAGAGATTTTATTATTGGATGAGTTCATGAGGCTCTACATTTATGAGATCGTAAGACTTCATGGGGTTCCACATTTTATCATATCGGATAGAGACACTTGTTTCATGTCATGATTTTGGAAGGGGTCACAGAGGGCACTAGGTTCGCATGTATTGATGAGTACAACCTATCACCCATGGAATAATGGTCAGTTTTAGTGTACGATATAGGTTTTGGATGACATTATTTAATCATTAACCCTTGATTTTGAATTTTCTTGGGATAAACACTTACCCCATTCCATGTACCCTTATTATAACAGCTTCTAGATGACTATACATATGGATCCTTATTAGTCCCTATATGGTAGGTAATTACTTTTACACATGTACTGGCTAGAGGTGGGAGAGGTAGAGCTACTGGGTCCTCATATCATTCAGGAGACTTTAGAGTAAGTTAAGCTTATTAGGAATCAGATTCCTATAGCTCGATCAAGATTAAAATCATACATCAATCATCATTGTAGACCACTTGACTTCATGGTGGGAAACTGTGTTTTCTTATGAGTTTCACCTTGACTGGGGCATAGAAAAATTTAGAAACAAGGGAAGTTATTACCACATTACATCAGGCCCTTTGAGATTATATAGATATTCAAGCTAATAGCCTGTCATTTTTAGTTACCTTAGAGGTACCGAGCCATGCTTGGAGTCTTCCATGTATCTCATCTTTGCCAATATCATGTTGATCTGTCACATATTCTTCAACCTGATGAGCTTGAGTTGGAGGTAGATGTGTCCCTTGAGGAGTATCCTATCAGTTTTTTATCATGGAATGAAGGTTCTTCGAGGATGGTCAATTCCTCTAGTGTGGGTGCTATGGTAGCACGATCGTGTACAAGATAAGAATTGGGAGTAGGAGGTTGATATATATTCCCAATGGCTGAAGTTATTTTAATATGATGCTTGAACACCCTTGTAAGGGAAATTTGGGGATGAATTTCTCTAAGGGGAGAATATTATAAGAACCCATGTTTTATATGAGGTAAGAAGCTTTTTAATTTCTTTTTAATTTTTTAATTTTTTTCCCAATGGGAGTGTCTAATGAGGTCACATATGAAATAAGGGTTTCTAGGGATTGTTCAAAGCTCGAATCCCTGGACTTTGGTAGAAAAAGATGGGACACATGGTTATTCAAAACCATGAAACCCAGGAAGCACAGTTTGGTTAAACCATATGGCGTGGCCTGGTGTACTATCTAGTTTTTCATTGTTTGATGAAACTTTTCAACCTAGGCCGCACGCCCATGCATCTTATTCATAAATTTTAACAGATGGAAAATTCATGTTTGGCACATGGTTTGTATAACTGTTTACCATGACTATGTGAAGGGGGTCCTTAAGGAAATTTTGTCCACACGGTTGGTTCATGGTTTGGCCAACCATGTGTCCAAATCATGTGATCCCTTTAAAGTTTTGTAAAATTACCATTTTGTCCTTAATAACCTTATAACCCTAAATCCTTTTTTTCTCCAACACATAGTATCCCATTAATTTGGAGCTCTCCTTTGAAGCTCCTCCACTGATTTGATCTCTTTCTTCCATCCTACATCCAATTCAAGTGTTGATCATCTTATTGGATAGCCACCGGTGAGTTCTTTATTCCTTAATCTTTGTTCTTCATTTGTATTTATATCAAAGATGCTATTTTTGTGTGAGATAATATTTCCTATTTTTCAAGGTATCAATATAATATTCCATTTTCTTATGATATGGATTGATCTATGGTATGATATTGGATAATTGTTCCTCTACAGACACAAGGTAGGTGGTCTATGCCTTTTCCCTTAATTTTAGGTTTTTTATACGGTGTTTTCAATGTGCCTCACACCGAACTTCCCAACGTTGCCTCCTAAAATAATAAAACCCTGAGTTAAATGTTAAATTCATGTTTGAGACATTCCATTACACCCTTATACTAGGTTCGAGGTTGTTGACCACAACCTGAACCGCCCATGAGGTGGGTTTTTTTACCATGAATATGCCCCCCTTGGGGTGTGGTGATATTGTTGTACATTATTGAGAATAGAATATGATAATAAGTGGATTGTTAAAGTTTTTAGTCACCTTGAATAACCCATTTTTATATGAAAGGTTTTAAGTGGATAATCCTTTGTCTTGTATATGATTATGAATGTATTAGTGAAATGATTTATGAAATGGTTTATGAAATGGTGAATGAAATGATTATGATGATAATAGAGATTTTTTGGTAAGGAACCAATGAATCATTAGGATGTATTGGACATTTATAATAATTTTATATGACAACCCAATAGGATTACTTAGACATTTCTACTTCTTGGATGCACTTTACTTGCCTTATTTTGATGCCATAGACATTTTTACTCCTCGGATCCTAGCTTTTGTAGGTCTGATACTTGATTAGATAGTGTAGGTTGTTGATGATGTTTTTCCTTTATTTATAATTATCCATTATGATATGGTTTCCTATTCACAATTAGATTTATTGGGAAAAAATTATAACTTTTACATTTATCTCTTTTATTTTTATTATACATGCTCACTACTTCAACTTATATCCACATAATGGACTTGTTATAGACACCATTGTTGGTGGACTATTATGTGTTATCACACACCCTTTTTGTTCCATTGTTTGGTTCCTATATATACTTCATGGATAGAGGAAGGTATGATGGAAAAAACCTTCTTGGTAGTGCGTTATCGATTGTTTCAGAGGATAAGGGGAGCACAGAACCATGCTATGGCTTGTGATGCTATCTGGAGATAGATTCTTTTTTGTATTATTTTTGTACTTTTGATACATTTATTGTATTGGATGCCAATTTTCATGTATTTATTATATTTTTTATAGATCAATAAAATGATAATAATTATTGTATATGACGTTTCCCTCAGCATTGATTATTATTGTTGTCTGGAAGATCTACCTTCTATTTTCGGTTTATGTTATGCTTCCTCCCTTTTTATTAATTTATGATACTTATATGTTACTATGATCATGAGGGTATAGTATCTACACCATAACATCATAGACCCTCGATACTAGTCTATATCCTTTTTCATAAGGGGAGGCACTCTTGAGGCCATGTGGCTAACTAGGTTCGGTTACTGAAGAGTAAACCAGATCTGGTACATCACATCCATGAAGCGATGTCATTCATTTTTCATTTCCTCCTTACATGGCTGGTCATAAGGATTTATTTAATGAATAAATATTATAATTATAATCTGATTATTATTTTTTAAAGGTAACCATGTTTCTTCTTTATTTCTTTTTCATTCATTAGAAAAATAAAAATGTCTCTCATGTGTACGCACAAACTACCATCTCTATGAAACCATGTTCTTAATTTTTTAGGAATTCCTTACATGAATAGTTCTAAAAGTATATTTAATGTTTAAAATTTTTAATTATAAAATTTTTAATATTTTAGAGATAATGGAACCATTTTATAACACTTTTTTCCATGATTAATATACCTATGTAGTTTTGGAGAAATTGACTAAAAAACCTCAAGTGATCGATGTAAGTAAGAACTATACAGTAAATAGAAGAAACATTATCAAAAAAGGACCTTGAAATGTAATATAGATGAAAATTTTTCTTAATAAAGTGATTAATAAATTTAAAATTTATTATTTATGAGGATATAATGCGTTCGACCAAGTAAGAATCCAAGGTAAGGGTTTTTCTTTTCAATTTCACTCTATTTGGGAAATATTTTATATTATGAACCTAATTAATTTTATATAGTATATATACTGGTACTTTGAAATATTATATAATTAAATAATATTTATTAATTATATTTAAATATTTAATCCAAGTTTTTTGTTTTAAAAAGTTTTGATTCAAAGGTTACTATAACCATAAGGGTATATATTCCAATCTCATTTTATTTGGAATTATTTATTTCTAAATTAATATTGAAGTAATTATATGATATAACTTTATTAAAGCCCAAATATTTTCATATCCTTCATTTATTTATATATTTTTCATGTTTTTTTTTTCATTTTCCCCTCTTTGGTACTCAAAAAATCTAAATATTGTTTTTAAGAAAAGATTACTTTATTTCTACTTTTTTGGTCGGGAATCTTTTTCCTATATATCCATGTTCTTAAAAAAATTAATGAGAGTTTTTATCTATATTTAAATTTTTAAAAAATTATTTTTATACTATATTTGACTGTATTTAAAAAGGTTAAAAAGGAATATTTTTAATTTTTTTTGAACAAGTCATGTTTTACAAAAGTGTGAATGGAATTTTCTTTTTTATTTATACATAGTGAACGAATTTCATACCTTCATGGATTTTATTTGATATTTTAATTCCTCTAAAATTTTCCATGGTTTTTTGAAGAAAATAATTCTTCCATTTTGGGATGAATTTTTAATTTTTTATATTAAAATAAAAGGGTATTATTTTCTTAAAGGATCAAAAATAGATTTCATATTAATTAATCATATTTTATCTTTTGTTCCACATTTTATTATATAAGTATATTATATTTCCATAATTATATATTATTTTGAAAAGAGTATGTCAAATTTATCATTAACACCTCATGAAAAGAGTTTATAAAATATTTATAACTTCATTTTTACAACAAAGTTAAAAATTCTTTAAGTCGATTTATTTTAAAGTTTTTCTTCCACTTTCCTCTATAATTCTAAAAAGAATTTATTTTAATTCAAAACCTTTATTTCAAATGAATTTATATTCTCCTTCAACCATTATGAATTTATGTTTTGTACCATATTTCTTCATAAGGAATAATATTAGTTATATTCTCTATCATTCACCATTAATATTTTTACATTATGTCCATATTATTTTGTATCATGGATATATTTATCATTTTAATGTTTTCCTAATGATATATCACTGATACATATTTTTTAGCTTAAGGAATATTATTAATAAAGTTATTTCATTTACTGTGAAAATATTGATGTTCTATATTTTTTATTCAATGAAAATATTTATTGAGTAATAAGGATTATTGATAATGTATTATATTTCTGATTCAATGTATAAGGGATGAATTAGACATTTATAAGTGAAAGGTGAGGTACGATTATAGATATCCTCTAGGTGCATCAATAGTTCTCATGAAATAAATAATAATGGTTATTTATTGGTGTATGTCGGCCCATAAAATAACAATTTTAAGGTAAAATACATTGACAGTATGTAAGATATCTTGGCAAAAATCCCTAATGGCAAGGTTCAGGATGTCTTACAATTAGGCCTTGATGGAAAAATCATGGAATAAAGAATTATGAATTTCTCTCATTAAGATTTTAGTTATTATTATCCATGAAATTGTGTTGTTGATATTTTCCATGATTATATTTTTTTGAAGATCAAGTTATTGATTAAATGAAATATGTATTGATTATCAACTATTAAATATTATTTATACATTATCCACCCATGATCGCTTCCACTTTATGTAACACTTAATGAGAATCTGTGGTCACCCCTTTATATTTATTTACTTTCCCCAAGATATAAAGCACAGATAATTGATTAATTTTCAAGGATACAAGAAATTATTTCATGTTATATAGAGTTCATGTATGTATCTAGCTTTCTAAGACTAATAAATTGATTGATTTTTGGTGATGTAATACCTTGTATCATTTACCAATTTAATAAAGTAAACACTAGCTCTGGGTTACTATAATAACAGTTTTCATATTTGGTATGAAATAAAGTTTACTAGGACACTTGGGAACTATATTTTAAAAAAACATAGGAGGTACATGCATTATGATAAATCCCTTATAATATTTGAGAAAATTTACCTTCATAAGTATTTTTATTCCATGGATCAATATTCATGATGATTATGAGCTTAGTATGTGTATTCCATTATTTAGGTATGGATCCTAGCATAAATAAAGGAAATTATATCAATACCTATGGTCAATGTATAGGTTTCCCACAAAATAAAGTCAATATGGATAGTGATTTAGTTGGAAAACTTATGACCATATTAGGGTAGTTGACTCATGTTATGGCCAATAACCTACCCATATGAAGCAACATGTTTTTTCTCAACATAATAAAATGATGTTAGACTTATTCATGTGGAAAAGGCCTCCATCATTTTATGGAACTATTAAACCATCTATACCTGATAAATGGATCAATTCCATTTAAAATATATTTTTAGATTTAGAAATTTATAAAAACTAAAAGGTTATCCTATAAGTATATTTTTTTAAAGGATATTTGTTTAAATGGTGGTCATTGATTCAGAATACAATGGAGGTGGAAGATATGGAAATTATATAATGGATAACTTTTAAGGTGATATTATTTGAGAAATCTTTTCCTTGAGGATAATGTGATAATATGATGAGGGATTTTTTGTATTTAAAGTAGAAGTAATAGGAATTTTTTTCTAATTATGAGGCTAAATTTACCATATTATCAAGGAATTTTTCATATTATGTACTTAATCTAGAATGTAAGATTGACTATTTCATTAATGGTCTTAATTAGAGAATTCAAATGGAATTAGTTTAACATAAATTTTCATCATATATTTAAATGGTATAAATTACCATGAAGATATAAAATGAATTCTAAAAGTATTATATTTTCAAAGGAAAAGAGAATAAGAGGACAATTGAGCACTTAAAAAAATAAATGTAATGGATGGGAATAAGGGAAAAGTGGGACCTGTAATTTGTGAAAAATATAGAAAGAATTGTACTAATAAATTTATAAATGTAATGGGAGTTTTTTACAAGTTTGGATATAAAGGGGATAAGGATCATGAATGTGAATGAAATAAATAATCCATTGATATCCAATATTTCAACTATGAAGATATGGTTCACTATTCAAATAAATTCCCTAAGTGTCAAGGATTAATTTGATAATTTCATTGTTTTATTTATTTATTTTATCTTAGTATATTATAAAAAGGTATGAATAGAATGAGAATAAATTTTTAATAATTCCTGATACTATCATAGGAAAAGTGTTATTTGAGAAACTTAGCATGTGTAAATTTTTGCTTCATAATGTTTCTTTTCTTGGAAATATTGTCTCCAAGAATGGAATATTTGTTGATGTTTCTAAGATAAGGTAGACCCTCACCATTGTATATAACATTTAGGGTTAGTATGTGTTTTTAATTAAGGGTTATTATAATATATTTGTGTGAATATATGAATATTATGTGTTCAAGTTTGGTCTAGAATATTCTAAAGAGTTGTAGGGTTTAGTGGAATAATTAATGTTTAACCTTGGGTGTTGTTATTGAGGTTTAGGAGATTAAAATATTACTCCTTAATTTTATGGTTTACTTTATTGAGTATTATTTTTTCTTATGTTAACGCTTTTTTTGGAAAATGAATATAAATGGGAGGAATCAAAGGTCATAAAATCAATCATAAAACAAAGAACATTATATTGTAAAGGATCTCATGATCCCTTAAGAGTTCATTTTAGTGCTTCAATCATGAAAAAAGAGTATTTTTCATTCATAATTTTGAAAATGAGATGAATAAAAGGTGGAAAACAAATCAAAACACATTGTGGGATGAAATTATGATTATTAAATGGAATAAAATCAAGTGATTATATTTTCTTACAATTCCTCAAACTCATGAAATAGAAGATAAATATATCAATATTTGTGTGGAAAGTATCATTTATATATCAAGGTTCACTTATATAAATACATTAAAAAGTTTAATCCTTATACAGATACACATATTATTTATAAATATTTATTTATGAAAAAATAATTCCCCTGGTCTTAACTTAGAAATTAAAATTCAGGGTAAAATCTATTATTATGTCATGATATGCTCAAGATGAATTAAAATTGTAAGGAAATAATTTATGTAAGGAGAGTGGAATGTAACACCCCAATATTCTATTTTATTAATACTATGTAAAATATCTTGTGATACACACAACACTAAGTTTAAACAAACCGTGATATACTATAGAAATATTATAATTTAAATATGATCGTTATAACCTAGCTATTGGATTGGTGAGTATGGATAAGAGTAATCTCATTATAAAATATATTTATAAAATTATACATAATACCAATTTATTTATTAGTTCCTAATAAATAATTACACAATTTAAAATTTTAATAATCAGATCACATAAGATTAAGAACTGTTAAAGTTTAAAAGTGTTGTTATTGTATAAAAGTGGGTTTTCAGTATATTTTGTATTTTCATTTAAAAGATAAAAATATAAATTTTATAAATTTAATTTGATAAAAATAATTTAATTTTTGGTTTCATTGTATCAAAATTTTCATAGGGTGAATTTTTTGTGATTTTTATGAAACTATTTATTTTTGGGTGAATAATGAAAAATGTTGATTTTACAAATACTGTAAATTTTATGAAATCACTATGATATAAAAATGGATTAAAAATATATGAAACAATTTTATTAAAAAATATATGTGTTTAATGTGTAAAATAAATCATTTAAAAACATTCTTTTAATTTTTATCCCCTTCATGACTTTTGGAACCTAAGTTATATTTTAATCTAATAAAAAACTATTTTTGGGTATTTTTGTTTAATAATGTTGTTGGAAGGTTCCATTCTATTATGGAATGTTTATAATTTAAAATAAATTTAATTTTTTTAATAATAATATAATAAATTCTTGGGAAGTATAACCACTCAAAATTATTTGGTCTAAATAAGTATAACATCATTTTTACACATAAAAATACTTTTTTCTAAAAATGTTATTTTGTGTTTTTTACATTTATATTAGAATTAATTTCATCCAATTATGAAAATTTAATCTTAGAAAATTTATCTCATATTTTTAATCAGTATTTTTTAAATTTTTTATATGGTCAATTTCATTTTTGGTCATAAAAATAAGTTTCCATGAAAAAAAGTTAAGTAATCACGGTAAGGATAAAAGCATTAATGAGGAGGTTAAACTAAAATAAAAGGATACAAATATCTCCAAAACTTGTGTAAATATGATATATATAGTGTATTTAAACCTTAACCTATATTATATTCTAAATTGGGTTTACTTGGTACCATCTTTCCTTTAAAATTAATTTATATTATTTTAAAGTTCTTAATATTTACAAAAGTATCACTCCCCTCACTTATAAAAGGTAACCTCCTTTACTATCTTATATACACACTTTTAGAACTAAAAATACACCAATATCAACCCAAATTAATTACCAAATATCCTACCAATGTATTAGAGGTTTTGGTATGACCAAAAGACCAATCCTAGAAGTCTTAAGTTGTAAACCAATTGAAGATATCTAAGGATGTGTATAAGTCTTAACCGAACTCTTTCAAGTTTATTTATTATTATACCTACATTGAATCTATTATAATCAAACTTACATAATTAAATAATTATATTCACCATAATTAAATTTTGTTATTATTATAGAACAACCTTTTTCCACCTCATTTTCATCCTATGGGAAATGAAAACTTTGTTCGTTTGTACATGTGGACTACTACCTCCACGAAGTGACATGCTTCATTTTTCATCACCACCTCACATAGATGGTTATAAATATGGAATTAATGAATATATTTTATATTTATAAATATAATTTTATTATATAAAGATAATACATTATATATATTTTTACTCCTCCATCTGTTGTAAAATCATAATGTCACTCGGGTGTACGTGTCGACTACCACCTTCAAGAAGAGAAGTGATTTTTTTCATTTCCTCCTTATATAAATGGTAATAATGATAGATTTAATGAATAAATATGATTTTTGTAGTATTATTATGATTATTTAAAGGTAAAACTTTATCTATTTTATTTCATTTTTATCTATTATAAAAATTCAAATGTTGCTCATGCATATGTACGGACAACTGTCTCCATAAAATGATGTGCTTCATTTTTTATGATTTACTTACATGGATGGTAATAAAAGTATATTTAATTTAAAAAAATGATAATTATGAAATTATTATTATTATATATATATTTTAACCATTTCATAAAACTTTTTACAATGTTCAATATACCGAAGCAGTTTTGGAAAAATTAATCGAACAACCTTAAGTGATTGATGTAAGAAATAACTATAAAATGAATGGATGTAAAATGATTATAAAAGGAAATTAAAAATATATTATATATTAAAAAATGTTATTAATCAAGTATTTAATAAATTTAAATTTATTATTTAGGATTATATAGTACATCCAACCAAGTAAGAATCTAATGTAAGGATTTTTTTCTCTCAATTACACTATATTAATACATGTTATATATTATATACATAATTTATTTTATATAGTGTATATAATAACCCTATTACATATTATATTTTTAATTAATATTTACTAATGATATTTAAATATTTGATTCAAGTATTATATTTTAAGGGGTTTTGATTCAAAATTTATTAAAATAGTAAGGGTTTATTTTACAACCTCGTTTTTATTTGGGATTGTCTATATTTTAATTTATACTAAAGGAATTATATGATATATACTTCATAAAAACCATATACTTTCTTTTTTTGGGGAAGTTGACATGAATTGGTCACCCAATTCATACCCAAATAAATTTATTAAATCAAAAGTTTTACAATAGGAAACTTGAGGTGTAATGCATTTACACCATCAATAAATTATGGAAACAGTGATTGGAATATTAAGAAGAAACAGATATGGAACCTACTTCACCCAAGCTCCAAGAAATGAGAATGCCTTAGTAAATAGATCTATTTAGAGATGTCACAAGTCCATAGTGGCATCCAGCATTATTTCCAAAAAAACAGAGCCTTCATCACCTCCCAAATGCCCATCGATGGTAATAGGATTTGTTGTGAGTCATCTCAATAGGAATTATCCATTCTGATGAACTAAAATTCCAGCTGAAGATAGTCCAGGGATATGCTGGATAGTGCAGACTGCATTCATGGTTCCTCCAGAAAAGCAAACAGAGTCCTCCTGAGAACAATATCAGCCAGGACAATCGCAATCCATAAAGGGAGCCGCAAGCACCACCCTGGCATGCCTGAGAACTAAATCTGCCTCCACCAGAATCACATCAATAGAATTCAGAAGTGTAAACATCCAGGA
The DNA here is from genome assembly GCA_963277665.1 of Viscum album. NCBI lineage: Eukaryota > Viridiplantae > Streptophyta > Magnoliopsida > Santalales > Viscaceae > Viscum > Viscum album. Next base: position 281,138,341 of record OY728137.1, on the reverse strand, counting down.
AAAATAAGATAACCAAGTGAAAGATGCTGATTCAAAATCAAATATAAATAGACTGATGTGCATGAACCATTAAAATTAGGTTGCAACAATGGAGAGATCATCATCGCACTAGTGAGAAGTATATCCAGAGTAAACCGAATCATAGGTAAAAAACCACCCACCGGCAAAGATTTTACAGGAAGAAAAAAACCATGTGAAGTCAAATGGGGAAACGGCCTTAGGTGAAGACTAGTAGTTACAACACAGACAAAAAAGAAGAAAAACAAGGCCCCCTCATCAGTATATAGCAAGCATTGAAATCAAATAAAATCAATTCCAAAAGGCAAATTTGAGGCACGAACAACGGTCCCTGAAACTACAGAAGAATCTTTCTCAACAAGGGAAAATAGACTGACTCATTGACATGGAATATCTCTAAAGTTCAATTTAGGATTAAGTTTAAATTCTTCAACCAATTTGATGAACATTCTTTCTCTGATTTGAAGGTAAATTTTTGCAGCTATTTCACCATTCTTGTATCTTTCAAATAAAATTGTGTATTTCTCATCAATCCAAGATTCCAGTTCATCTAACACCTCATCAACATATTTATAATCATCCCTCATAGTTGGTTTAGTGTTTTCATTATCACTATTGTCACTCGAATTATCTTCACTAGAGAATGTACTAGAATTATTAGCTGTGTAATCTATGGAGAGGTATCTGGAGTCATATTTCTAGAAGCCTCTAAAGACCTAGGGACCATTTTTCTCTCAAGGTTAGATTAATCTATACGTTTCGGAGTCTTCTTTGGATTTGGAATAATAAATCCATACGAGTCAATAATCACCTTTTTACCTTTCTTGGAGATCTATTTTAAGTAAGCATCCTCAATTAGACAAGCTTGGTCACAAACATCATGTGAAGGCTCGCAAGAATCAGAGTGATCACTATGCTCGTTCTATTGGGAGGAATTATGAGGTTCATTATGTTCCTTCTGAATACCAACCGAAGTAGGTGGAATTGTGATAGAATCTAAAGTGGTGTCGACTGCAATAAAAAAATCTGAAAATTCATTGTTCTCATAAAGAGGTCTAACTGATTGTCCAAACTAGTCATTGTTCCCATCATGAGAATTAACCTCATTAGTCTTATGATTAACATTAATTTGATCTCTAATGGGGTCTTTAATCCTTAAAGAGCCACTATTAACTGTGTGACATTCATTTCCTTCTTCAATATTTCATTTTCTTTTTTCTAGCCATGTTAGTTTACGTATTGGTGGACGGACTAATCTAGTATCACAATCAATCTTGGAATGTCCAAGATTGTGGCACACACTTCAATAGGCAGGTAGATGATCATAAATCACTTCCTGAAAGAACCCATATTTTCCATTTTGTATCCATATTTGAGATGGGAGCATTTGGGAAACGCCAATCTCAGCATAAATCCTAGCAATAGAGGGACTTGATAGATTCCTCGTTGTAAAGTCTAGTTTAAGAGGAGTTCTAATGAGTCTATATATTAGAAACAAAGAAGTTTGCTTAAATAGATGAACGGGTAAACTGGGGAACCCAATCCAAACTATAACAACAGAGGATTCAGAGAAATAATTGTAGTCTGGGGTCCATTTGAGAACTCTCATAGAAGAACCCCCCAAAACCCACGATCTTCTTGCCCAAAGTCTATAATAATTATTTTCAGAAGAGAATATAAAAAGAACATTGTAGGATCTTAATAATCCTATATGGAAGCCCATAAAACCTATAAATTTGATCAATTTCATTAAATAAATTAGTGATGGGTGATGTTTTTTGAATTTCCCAACAAGTGCAAAGTGTAAGTCTGAGGGAAAAAGGTTTACCTCATTTTCTGAGAATGAGATCACAGGTTGACCTCTATGTTGAGAGATATTTGTCTCGATTCATGGTCCGGTGTTCGTTGCAACATTAACATCGGGATTGTTAGAGGATTTTCTGGTGACAATATCGGCGAATGTTTGGAGATTACCATTAGGGTTACTTGGAGGATCGCCCAGGAGCAGGCTCAGCATACGCGACGACATCATTCCTATCAGGAGAGAAAGTCAGCCTTTCATCATATATTTTCTTATAACCTAGTTATTTATAGGTTTTTTATGTTTTACTTTAATTATCCCCTCTTTGGTACTAAAAAATATAAAAAAATTTAAGAAAATCTAACATTGTTTAACATTTTTGGTCAAGAATATTTCCCTCCATATCCATGTTCTTAAAAATTGTTTTAAGAAAGTTTTCCTATAATTTTAAATTACTTTTAAAGTAATTTAATAATTCATTTAACTTTATTTATAAAATTTTAAAAAGTATCTTTTGAAGTTTTTTGAAAAGTTCATTTTTTTCAAAATTGTGAATGGAATGTTCTTTTTAACGTACATAACAAGAATGGGGTTTCCAACCACCATGACCATTAATCATGATTTATATTCTTCAAATATTTTCTATGATTTTTAAAAGAAAATTATTCATCTATTTTTCTATGAATTTTTTATTTTTTATATTTAAATAAAAGGTTATTATTTTCTTGAAAATTGAATAGGGGTTTCATATTACTTAAGCGTATTTTATCTTCCACTCCACATTTTATTTTATAATTATATTATCTTTTCAAGATTATAAATTATTTTTCAAAGAATAAGTCTATTTATAACCTCATGAAAAGATTTTATAAATGATTTATAACATTGTTTCTATAAAAAATTTACAAAATCTTTAAGGAAAGTACTTTTAACGGTTTTTCTTCCACTTTCCTCTTTAATTATAAAAAGTATTTTCCTCACTTAAAAATGTTTTTTCAGATGAATTGATGGTATTAATCCATATATTACTGATTTATGGTTTTTAACACATTTTTTATAATAAATAATATTAGTTATGTTTTTTTATCATTCTTCATTATTATTTTGATATTATATCCATATTATTTTATATCATGGATATATTTATCATTTAAATTTTTTATTAATTGTATACAATTTATACATATGGTTTTAGATAAAGGAATATTATTAAGAAATTTATTTCATTTATTAGGTAAATATTTAGGTTTCGTATTCTTGATCAATAAATATATTTATTAATTCATAAGGTATATTGATTATGTATTATATTTTTGATTAAATATATATGGAATTCATTGGACATATGTAAGTGACGGGTGGGGCTTGGTTATAGATAGCCCCTTGATGCATTAATAGGTCTCATGAGACAAACAAGAATGTGTATTGATTAGTTTATTTCAACCTATACAATGTAAATTTCTTGGAACAAGGCCTTGATGGTATGTAAGATGTCTTGGAACAAGGGCCTGATAGTAAGGTTCATGGTGGCTTAGCATGAGGCCTTGACCATAAGATCATGACATTTAGCATTATGCATTTCCTTCATTAAGATTTTATTTACTACTATTCATATGATTATTGTGATTATATTTTATATGGTTATATTTTTTTGAATCTTTATTTATTGATTAAATGGAATATACATTAATTATCCACACTTCTATATTATTTAGGACTTATTTACTCATGAGAGAATCTATTGCACATAACCCTTATTGATTATCTAATATTTCCCCTTTATTTTTTTTTACTTTCCTTGGGATATAAATAAGGTATTTTTTATTGATCTTTAAGGATACAAGAATGTTTTTCATGCTATATGAAATTCATGTATGTATCTAGTTTTCCAAGACTGCTAAACTCATTGGTCCTTGGTGATGTGATCACTTATATTTTGTCCCAATGTAATAAAGTAAATATTGGATTTGGGTTTCTAGATTCAGGGTTTTTATAAAGTGTAAAATCCCAACCCTGACCATTTACATGGAAATATAGAGATTCTAATAATCTTAGGTGACATCCCTAAGATTCCAAAGGCTATAAATAAATATCAATGGCTTCCTAAAATGTTGGGGGATGGTTTTACCTTTAAAAAACCACAACATGTCAATATAGAATAAAAATGATAAACCAGAATACATGATGCATAAATTATAAACAATAAAACTTAAATAAACACCAACTGACCAACAATATTTGAGTGAAAAAACCAATAGAAGTACTAAAAATAAGACTAAAAGATGAAAAAAAAAATATAAAAACAAAGTTACAAATATGGCACTACCCCAAGATCCACATTACAAAAACTCTTGAGATCTAGGATCCGGGAATAAAGATCATAGCTTCCCCCATGCTCTACTGGAGAAGTGAGATGTCTCCCTTTATCTACAGCATGTCAAATAATGTCTTCATACCCACTAAAGTGTATATACAAGGGGTGAGTAATCATACCAAAAATAAAATATACCAAATTACTTTTCCCATATACCACTAAGACTATAAATAGGTTATATCATAGGATTATAAATAGGTAATAAGGATATAAAAAGCAGATAAAATAGTTTTTGTACTATTATATAAAGAAAAAGAATATATTTTCAAAAAGATGTATAACTAAAGACGAGTTTCCCTTTCAAGTACCAGAAGAGATTCATAAATTTCAATTTAACATAACCCACACATGTTTTCACACACACATATTCACATAAATTCATGACTTATACCACCTTATACTCATGATTGGTGAGTCATCCTTTCACAAATTCATTTCTTGGTGGCCCAATTTGATGGTGGTACTTCCGACCATGATCCTCCCCATATTTCCCATTTGATGGTGGTACTTTCAATCATGATCCTTCACATGATTCCCTATTTTATGGTGGTAATTATGATCATGATCTATCCCATATGCACATGAACACACACAAACCATCTATTTGAGGAACATAAGTTAAAACCCATCTTTCTTTGAGAAACTCATTTAATTAATTTTTCAAACATTTTCTAGGAGACACCCCCAACCAATTTTTTAAGAACCATCCATTAAGAGAAAAAATAGCATAGTTTCATTAGGGTAAATCATTAAAAATAAAAATAGGGTTCTTTAAAAAACCCAAGAGCCTTCATATTCCAAAAAATGTAGAATGTGGGAAAACCCATCTACCTCATAGTGGGAGGAAAACCCGATGAAAATCATAATAAATCCATTATATCCAGGCTCAAAAATATATTTCCTTCAATAAATATAATCAAGATCCCATCAAAAAACATTAAATATCATATATATATATATATATCCAAAATAGATCAAATATAACATTTTTTGTGAGAATAGATTGGTGGGTCTAGAGAGAAAGATTTAAAATGGATACTATCCATTAATTATGGATATCCAACGCACTTAGATTTGTCAAAACTGACTTTTGGATCAAAGGGAACCACAAAGAAAACTTAAGAGAGGACCAGAGTTCAATATCCTAATATAAGGGTTAAAAACGAAGGTTTTGAGGGTCAAAATCATATAAAGATATAATTTTTATAGTATTAATTATGCGTGGCATGGTTAGTCTACACGGTTTAGGAAATTGTGTTCCAACTGTGTTCTTAAAATAACTCTAAACCCCCTTCTTGCATGGTTGGTTTTCATGGTTTTAAAAACCATGAACCAACCATTATTTTACCCCTATTTTTATTCAAATAGTTTCTCCTGACACCTAAATGGTTTGGACAAACCATTTACCAACCCTATGCTTGACCAAAACCTCCCAAAAACTCTTACACAATTAACTAGATAAGTTTCACAGTTTCCCCTAACCATTCTCAAATTGTTCAACCTTAAAAATAAATCCAAATAACACTAAAATCAACCATGAACTTCCAAATGTCTAACCCAAATAAACTAAGTCTAAAGAGACACCACCATTCCAACATATCCCACAAACTAGGGGTGTTACATTCTCTCCACCATAAAAATTTATATCCTTGGAAAGCTAGAAACTACCCGTGAATTAAAAAAAGGTTAAACTACCATTCCAAGCATACCAAAAATACTAAATTTATGATTTAAATAAGAAATACCTTATCCTTCTTCTCCAAATATATGAAGTTCAAAAATATATCAAGGGAACAACTGAATCAAAAGAAATAAGAGCTCATCCCATACTTAACTAGCATTTGACTCTTCATATGTACATAAGGAAAAAAAGGTGAACATGAATTGCATTGAATCTAGAATGAAATAATGCTCATAAAACAACCCCACTGATAATCAAGAAACTTGAATGGATCCACCCACCAAAGAACCAACCTTCATTTCTTACACAATTGATCGTTCTTTAATCCCAATGATATATGAAGACATACAATCAAGTCTGTCATGACTTGACCCACTAGGTCATGCCTGGCCAAAAATAAGCCAAGTTTGACTACCCTAAGACCACCTCCAATAGGCCATGGTTTGGTGAATAGCACTGATTAAGTATATAACACATATGGGAGGCCTTCACCTAAAGTACATGTATGAAAAAACACATCTCCTAGTCCATATAATGTTGAAATGTAAATAAAAACTGATGCCAATAATGAATGAATAAAATCTATCCCTCGCTAGAGTAAAACAAAAATACTAGAAAAAAATATAGGGCCAAATAAAAACACACTAAGAACTACAAAATAAAGTCCAACATTCTCAGAAGGAGGGGACTACTATCAAATGAAACAGCAGTATACTCCTCGATCTGTATAGCCTAAAATATTTTCTGCATGATCCTAGTCCTCCAAATACTCCATAATAGGGTTTTAAATCTGCATAAGCCATGAAATATGTTGGAAGATCCCATATAATGGTGAGTATAAAAATACCCATTAGGATACCCAAAAATCACCAAACATAAATAAACAAGAGTAGTCATCTCTTCAAATATAGTAATTTCAATCAAGATATATGAAATAATGAAAAAAAATGATAGCCCATATGTACTCATAACAGACTCTAAGTCTCAAGAGATCTCAACTATTGTTAGTCTCATGATTCTTCTAGAGTCCTCAAGGTAATTCTTGTCCATGAGAATCCACTCTATAAGCTATGTTGCCACTAGTGATTATCATCTAAGAGTTAATGCTTATCGGGACACACTATACTGATGGAACTCATTAGAGAGGTCATGTTCATTGGGTGTATCCATGGAGAAGCATAAATTAACTGAGAGGAATCATCTAAGATACTCACTAAATTGGACTATATGTCATCAGAAAGAAAAAATATTGATGCATAGAAAGTGGGTCACACCCAGGCTCATGGGGGACACCGTGAACCCAATACAGAATAACCTGCTAGGTGGGGGATCAACTCCCATGTAGTTTTGGCCACTCTAATTTCACAAACCCAAGCTAGGGAAAAATATAGAGGATTCCACCCTGATCCCCATGGAGAGATTCACAAACTCTATCTGAGACTAATCCCATAGATTTTCAAAGTCCTATTATGAGGATATTATGTCACACAGTGCCCTCATAGGAATGGACCAAGGGAACACACTCAACTAATACTGGTCCAAGTAAACTCACACAATCTCACACACAAGTCAAACTAATAAGAATTAAAACTGTAACCTATCCTTAAAGGAGTACACAGTGTGTCCATATGGGTACACGATGTGTCTCACTAATCCTATCACTTCCCATGCCTCACACTCACATGTCATGCATTTCTCAAAGTACATCACATGTCTCATGAGGGTATATGGAGTGTAGGATTTGATATGGAACTTAGTGTGACATCTAACTATTACCATGTAATTCATAAGTACATATAATGTGGGGCCACATGAACACCTGGTCATGTACTCCTTTTACATGTCGATTCGACTGCTAAGGGTTACATGGTGTGTAACTTGGCACACATGGAATGCAACACTACATGGCTTCTTGGGTATGTAATTCCTTTACATACTGAAATGGTCAGCTATGGGTCACAATTCATGTGATTTTTTTCACATGGAATGTGATGTGTATCTATTCATAAAACCCTAGTTCCGCACAGAGGGAACTATGTGGTGTGTGTTCTTTTGTACAACACACTATGTAGTCAGGTTTTTCATACAACATGAAGTTTCTTATCATAGATTTTCCAGCACATCCATCCTTTGATTTATACATGATTTTAATCTTGAATCATGGATATAACATTGAACGCTCCTTTATTTCTACTGATGTCTGGATTCTGATTATACCCACCACATGAGAAATTCCCTCCATCGTACCTTTCCACTACTGCAAAAAAAATCAAACCATGGGTATCCTGTCGAACAACATTCACTCGTTATCATCATGTATCTCAATTGAATCATTGATCCCAAAACTGGATTCATGGAAATGATCTGTTTCACCAAATATCAAATGCACAATGGTCATTTTTTTAGTATTCATCAAACCATTGGCCAAAAGAAATTTCAATGATGAACATTTGTAGAATGGGGGAGAAATCCAAAAAACACAATATGAGGAACAAACATCTACTTTTGTTAATTTTTTCCTCAATTAGTTTTTATTGGGATGATGAACAAAGAGATATAATCGAATAAATAATCAGATCCCCAAATTCCCATATAATAAACATGTACCTGCAACATAATTGACCTGTGAATCAAAATGTTATTAGAATTGATTTGTGTTCATCATGGGAGAAATCAACAGGTAAAAAACAATAGAAAAAAACATACTACCTTGATTTGGATCAATCATATGTTAATAATGATCACACATCGTTGTCATTAGAGAGATCCACAAGTTGCGTTGGTGAAGATGATCCTTGTTTATCGATTATGATCTATTACATTTTCTAAGATATCATCCAATGTATCCTCTAGATCTATATGTTTATTTAGTTAAACCTGATATTTTCTCATAAATTCTTATTTATAGGGAGTAATTAGGTCACTACATCTAATATAACAAATAAATTAATTTATTTTATTATTTTATTATTTTTTCCTATGACAGTTTTTAACCAAACATCTGACATTGACAAAAAAAATTCATGCCTAGGGTAAAACCCACATTATAAAATCAATGGAGGTCTTATAATTATGATCTAAGACTCCATTCAATAGTTATTAAAGTTTTTGAGGAAAACTGTGTGTGAGTGATATTAAAAGATTTAGTATTTTTATAATATAATTATTGGGATCATCGGGTCTAAAAAACTCACACCATCTCAGCGCTTAGCTCCAAAAGTATTCCTATAAATATTCCAAAGTACTACAAAGAAAAAATAAAGATTATACATTCTCTCCAACAACAAGTATTTTCATCCTAAAAAGAATAAAAACAACTCATAAGTGAGGATACTGAGCTCTCAACTAGGTATACCACTCTCATGAGATCTCCCAAAGGTTTCTTATGCTATAAACACATAGGAACCCAAGGAAACACTTGTCCACAAAGATTTTTCTCTTATCAGTTTCCAACTCCACTGGATCCTTGAAAAGGTAACTCCACCCTCAATTTCATGCTCATCCCAATCAATATTATGCAAATAATTGTGCACATTTCTCCTCAACTGTGACACATGGAATATACTAAGAATCTAAAATAATTGAAGTCATGGGTCCAAGTGGTACACAAACACACTAACACAATATAGTATTAGGTAAAAGGGTCTATAAATCCCATTGATATCCTACTTCCCTAGCTAAAAATCCAAAACTCTTGAAATTTGAAGGCCTCTATTATCAGTTCTCACTAGAATCATGATTTCTCAAGGTAGTCCTCATATTCCCCTAGATGTATTGTACCTTTTAAAAACATCACTAGCACAAAATCTAGGACCCAAGAGCTTCCTTTGATTTGTTTTAACCAATAAATAAATGACCTGAAAGGTCCCCTATGCATGGCCTCAATGGGTGATACACCAATGGTAGAGTGTTAATCTTTATGATAAAAAAATCCACTAATGGTAGATGATCCTCCCATCCATGGATCGCAACTAACATGTGGTCCATAATTAAGTTCACCAAAACCTAAACGGTACACTTTTTATATCCATATGACTAGGTTAAACCACTATATTCAACTAAAATTTATTAACAAAAGGCTTCCCTCATACTTTCCCTAATCGTGTCATGAAGAAAGCATCATAGTATTCAACAATAGTAAAGTTAATTCAATGAATCTAGACTATAATCCTGCTCACAAAAGTGTCCCAAATAGTTCAATGGGATCTATTAGTCTTCACCTATAGATCGATGAAATGTCAAGATCTAAACTTAGAAACAAGATACAACATATTTTTCCACCAAACCTGATTCCAATGTATCTTGGTACATCCTCATCTATCCTTGATGTAATTATAAAGATAAGAATCCACTTTAGTACCCATTCTCATAGCATTACTAGTGTCATTATCCATCCTAAAAAGGATTATGTACTCCCCTTCTTCAAAAAATCCATCTGGAATATGTCCTATGGGTATATATTCACACAACACCTCAAAATCAATATCCCCAAGTTGTGCCTCCCTGACTTGTCGAAAAAATGGAAGGGTAACAACCATCGAATGGAGATAATATACACAATCCTCATCATCAAGGGACACTATAAAGAGGTAAAATTCTTCATCACCTTAATCAACAACAATGGAAAAAAAACTCACTGTGATCATATGATACTATGACTATGACCTTGAGTGTATCTCAATCTAGAACTAACTCAACCTTTACTAAGTCCATTATCACTCGCATGTCTAAGAAGGAACATCACAAAAATTGGACCACTTGAATATAGAACTAGTGATTTGAGAAATTATCTTAAAGTCGGAACTCTTAAAGCATGTATAGAACCATAATCAAGTGCCTCACATAGTCCACCATCGACACTAAGTTCACATGGATTTCAATGGATAAGAATACCGTGAACTAATCCCAGAAGAGATAAGGATCTAGTCTATCATTATCACAACTCTACTAAGGAACACAACACATCGAAGGGTATCACCAAGAACTCGAATAAAATTTACTGGATTTGGAAAGCCACCTCTAGTATATCCTATTTCAAAACCAGAGCTGGTGATAACTTGTCTTGTGGTTAAACTCTACGAACCACTTCACCCCTAACTATTGGTCAAAGAATTCATTGATTATTAGGGGTGGATAAACTTCTTAAAGTCACTTGGTTTAGGTGATGTTAAACTATACCCAATTTCATCTGACTATTAGGACAAAAACATTGGTCTACCCAGGTGAACACAGTGGTGCTAAAAAATCCTCTTTTATCTTCAATTTCCTACTCTACAGATCCTCCGACTACACCTCCTTCCATTAAAACTAAATGGATGTCATCTAACATATTGGTTATAGGGGAATTCCTTGGGTGCTAGTATTTTCAAAATACAAACTTTCTATGGTGTGGTAATCTTGGAACACCCTTAGGAAAGGCATCCTCACACTCTAATACTACTGAAAGAAACTGAAGACTCATAGCATCAACTGTACTAAGGGTAATACTATCTAACTAATAATAAGTTGGTTTTATTCTCTTGAACATTATTTCATCTTGATTTGCCTAGAATAATACCTTATCAAAGGAGGAAAACTCCATACCACAAGACAAAAAACTATATCGTGAACTCTCTCTCTCTCTCTTAGAGTATGGTCATAGTTGATAGAAGTGTGCCAACACTGATCCTATCTATAGGATCCTATAACATAAGGGTTGAGCTGAAAGGATCCACTGGTATTTCTAGGTCTTGAATAAGGTTTACTCTTAGGGATAAGTGGCTCCTAACTCTATGTGAAAACTACAACAGTGGAAGTGAAGACATATGTCATACCTCGACCCATACTCGAAGACTCCAAACTAGAAGATCCTTCTTCCGAAAACTCCTCTTTTACCCTTCATACCTATTCACTACAACTAGGGCCTACTCCAATATCTTAGTACAAAAAAATATCCTAAACACGCAACTCAAAGTAACTCATCTGCCACACCTCAACGCTATCTTATTTGGGAGGCACTGACTCGCCTAAACAATTTTGGGTTGTGTCTCAAGAACGTGTCTTGGTGGGTAAAGCATACATCCTTCTTGAGAGTATAATTATGTGTTGAATGTTTCCAATACATATATCCACCAACATCCCACTTCACCATAGAAAATAATTGAACAAAAGAGGAAAAAAGAGTGCCCCAAACCATGTCTATTAGTACTATAAAAAAGTATAAGAAGCATAGATCATACCTTGAAACACTCTCAAATACTTTGGGTCAATATCCTTTGGTACCTACATCTATGAAGGTTCCATAACACTAGCTTCCCAATCCTAGGTTGGTCTAGCTGGAGGTGGTGGTAGAATCAAACCAAAGCGCCATCCACCACCTACTACTTCATCAACTCCTCTAACATGTACGTCATCCCATGGAACTCCCTTTTCTAGACTCTACCTCTATCGAGGTAGTCCATAGACCATATCTATGTCCATAGAATGACAGGTAAGAAAATATCATGGGATATGTCCATTCCCATTACAATAATAAAAATGCATCTTCCTTAGTGGAATGAGTTATCCCTAAGGTCCTCGTGAATAATTAAACCTTCAATTTCATGACTTATGTCACACACCTATTTTCAATGGGTCCTACTAACTGTGGATTCCAAGCGATCGATGCCTAGAAAGCTCACAGTATGCACTCAATACCTATGCACCCTCATAAAGTACAAAAATATCCATCCAAAACCCATTATAACATGATTCATACACCTAAATTACTAGAGGTGGGTCCATGAATAGATCAACAGGAAAAATATCCACCTACTGACCATCCTAAAAAAAGACTGCCTCATGACCAATCCCCTTTACAGAGGCCTCATCACTCATCGTGTCATACTCTCGACTTTTTTGTAGAAAATTCATTGTATTTCATCATCAATACATCCTGAAATAAGAAAAGATATACCAAAATCAATGATTATATCTAGGGATATGACTTAAGAAGGAAATTGGAACCACAACCCATTCATATATGATTTATGTACCAATGTTTTCCCAACAAAAAGTGTCTATATGTGCTGATTCAACAAGCAGGAAATCAGATCCCTATTGAATGGATGCGTCAGCCAATGCATCAATACTGGAGTCTCTTGACTGAAATATGAACTCAAAAAACTTAATATTATTTCTATAAAACTTAAACCAATCTCACTAATAGACAATACTCCAAACTTTGGTGCTAGGATGGAACCCACTCTAATACCACTTTTTCATGAATTGACCCACTAAGGCCCACCTAACTAGCGATAAGCTGAGAGTGACTACCCTAAGACCAACTCCAGTAGGATAGGGGCTAGAAACTATCAATTAGAAGGTATATCACATATATGGGTGTCCTTATCTTAAAGTACTTGTATGCACACACACATCTCCAAACCCATATAATGGTGAAATTTAAAGAAAAATGATGCCAATAATGCAAGTATAGAATTTATCCCTCATCAAAGTGTAAAAAAATACTAGGAATAAATAAAGTTCCAAATACAAGACTATAAAAAACTATAAAATAAAGTCCAACCAGTTCAGAAGGAGGGGACTTCTATTGAATTAAACATCCGTACACTTCTCGGTCTGTATAGACCAGACTATTCTATTCCTACTCATGGTCCTACAAATACTCTATAAGAAGGTATGTAATATGCATAATACATGACATAGGTGGGAAGAGACCATGCATGTGTGAGTATAAAAATACCCAGTAGGACACCCTAAAATCACCAAACATAAATCAACAAGATTATTCCTCTCATCAAATATAGGTATTTCAATCAAGATATAATACATAACGATAAAAAGGGATAACCCAAATATACTCATAACAGAATCCAAGTCTTGAGATATCTTAACCATTGCTAGTATTAGGATTTTACTAGAGGACTCAAGGTAATGTTCATATGTGATAATCCACTCCATGATATATTCTGCCACTGGAGATGCTCATCCAAGAGGTCATGCTCATCAGGCCCCACTGTACTGATCATTCTCTTTCAAGAGTTCATGCTCATCGGGTCTATATATGGATAAGCATAAAGGAAACTAAGGGTAATAATCTAATATACTCACTCAATTAGACTACACCTCATCATAAAGAAAATATATTGATACATAGATAGGGTTCACACTCATGGCTCATGGGGGACACTGGAAACCCAATCTGGAATAACCTGTTAAGTAGTGGATCAACACCTATATAAGGACCTGACCTTATTACATACATAATCTTGAATTTATTCAAGAAAAAAAAAATTCCTTTTAAATTGAGGATCTATTCAAGTTTATAGATTTAGATAATTAGTACAATACATTCATAACGTAACACATTATTATAGAGTGGATACCTTAAAAACAATTTCCATTTTTCTTTTCAAAAAAAATAAAACATTAAAACTTAAACATGACTTCTTGACAATTATTCAACATTTAACATGGCTTAATTATTTTTCTTACACATACATTAACCTATGAAAATCATTTAAAAACTTGGGATGAGCACGAAATCTCAGTAAGGGGTGAAAAAGAAAGAAAGAGCACATTAGTCCATGAATACTCGTAACGTATGAAAACATTTTCAAAAGACATGCTTGTCACCCATATATACTTAATTAATGTAACATGAGATTTACACAAGATACACACAAACATGAGAACATAAATATAATCATAAAGGTATCTTGGGGAATTACTTACATAATCTTGTAACCATTCTTGGTTACCTTATAATTTGTAACCCTCACGGCTACCTTACTTTGTGTAACCATCACAGTTACACTTGGAGTAACCATATGGCAGACCTACAACTTACTCATACCCAATGAATTGGAGGGAGATATAGTTCCCACACTTCATCATAAATAATTCCCAATAACCAAAACATAATCATACAACATTAATAATTCCATAAAAACATTACTTTGGAATTTTGTAAAACCGAATTTAAAAAGAGGATTTTTAAAAGAAAAGCCCCTTATAAATATCATACAATTGAAGAGATACTTAATAGAGTGGATGGATTATATATATATACGGTAAATACAAATAATGAAACATAATATAAATATAACCCATAACACAAACAATTTAAATAGCACATAAATAATGAAGTAGAAGGTTAACCCAAAGAATGAAAATCGGGTTAAGAATTCCCTTACCTCAGGTTTGTCTTACTTCCAACTTGTTTAAACCTCCTGTATAATGGTTAAAATAGTGTTATTAATATTTTACAGAAACATATTCATGTTTATAACATCTTATATGATCATTTCATAACATCATTTCACCCTTTAATTGTTAGTATTTTTCCCCTTGCACTGTTTTTGGGTGAATTCTTTACATGATTTCAAAGATTGGTTCATGATGGATGTTCTTGTTGATTGGAAGTGAAATTCCAGAATTGGAATGGAAAGGTATTTAAATATTTTCAGTACCATAATTTATACCATTTATAATTTTGATTTGTAATATGAGTATGATTCATAACTTAAAACATTAATGATGTTCGTTTAGATCATTTTAGTGGTTCCTTGATAATAACAACCTCATTTTGTCTTATAAATTAGAACCATGAGTAAAAAATAATTCCAGAAACATGGGTGATTCATAAAACATATATTATAAACTTGTTAAACCATATAAATGGTTTCATTACCAGACTTGAAATAATTAATGGGCATTGAAATCACATCGTCCGTGATGTCGGTAATTCGACACATAACAGACAATGTTTTTATTCTTTAAATAAGTGGGAGAGGAGAAGAATAAGGATGAGTAATTTTCCATAAACATGATAAAATCCATAATATACATGATTTATTGATATATCATGCCTCTTGGGTAAGGATATATGAAGAAATAATAAGGAAGGAACTCAAAATAAAAGAATAAGTGAGAAATCTCTTACAAAAATTTGGCAGCCCAACAGCTATGTGACAGGGTTTTAGAAAACATTAAAAAGATATAGGAAAAGGTTAAACCCTCCATAAATGAATAATAATAAATAATAGATCAAGAATAATAAGTAAATAATAACATGGTATGGAAACTTGAAAGATATACCACATAAAAGAGAACTTGATTGGAAAAAGAAAGAAATTGAGAATTTTCTTACCTTGTAGAGTAACCCTTATAACTTGAAGGTTGGGACCTTGGGGGATTGAGGAAACCTTGTGGGGATACTATAAAGGTAAGGAGACCAGATATTAGTTGATGAGGAATTGGGAATGAAGTTAATGAAGGAATGGGTTGGTATTTATAGGAAAAGTAAGGGAATATTTTAATAATTTCCAAGGGACACCTCATGGGTGGTATTTGCAAAACCATGGTCTTGAACATGGTATTTTCCCATGGTATAAGCCATATGTTACACCTCACATATTATTTAACTATACACAAGTCTACCAGATTTATGACATCATTATTATATCATTAACACATCGAAACTAAAAACTATATTTTTTACTATTCACTGAAAAATCAACTGTTTCAGAAAAATTCCCAAAATTCACCCTAACCATTTATCGATGTGTAGATTTCAAAAATGAAGTCCATTTTTGAAAATAATTTTTTAAATATTTTTAATTTAATTTTTAAATAAAATCATACTTAATTCAAAAATTAATTATTTAAAAACTATAACTACGTTTATATCACATTGAAAAATTAATCAAGATGTTATTATCTTAAAGCCTTAATAAAATAAAATAATAATAAAATTTACTATTAATTAGGGTCATATTACTATTCATATTATTATTCATAAGGGTATGTTACTGTTCACCAAAAAAACAAGTTGGTTCCAATAAACTCCAAATAACATACTGAACACAATTATAGATAACAGTTTCTTGAAATTCAAAACATAGAAGTGGAAAAATTATACTTAAAGGGGAGTTATAAATATCTACTTAAAACAATGCTCCATGCATTTCTATTTATTTTTAGAAAAACTTGGGGTGTTACAACCTATGTAGTATTGGTCACATCAGTTCCATGAACCCTTCTTAGAGAAAAAGATAGAATATTACACCATGATCCATATATAGGGATTTATAAACTCTATCTGATACTAATCCCATAGAGGGTTAATATTCCTATGATGAGGATGTGATGCCGCATAGTACCCTCATAGTAATGGACCAAGGGAACAAAATAAAATGATATTGGTCCAAGGAAACTAAGAATATCTCACAATGAAGATAAACTAAGAATGATGAGAACTCTAACCTATACTTAAAGGAGTACATGGTGTGTCACTAGGGGTACACGACATGTCTCACTAATCTTGGAACTACCCATATCTCATGATCACATGGCATGCGTTTCTCAAAGTACATAGAGTGTATACTGAGGGTACATGGCATGTAGGATTTGATATGTAAATTTTTGTTCCATCGGACCATTACCATTTAATTCCTAAGTACATGTCATGTGGGTCCACATGGCCACCTATGCATGTACTCCCGGTACGCAATGAGCCATCTTCCATGGGTTACATGACGTGTATCTTAGCATACATGACATGTAACACAATATTGATTCCTAATAATTTAATCCTTGTACATGACAAGATGGTTGGATAAGGGTAACATGGCATGTGACATGTGTCACATGGTTTGTGATACTTATCTCTATGTGGAAACCCTATCATCGCACCGAGGGGACTACACAGTATGTGTTCTTCTAGAAAACATGCCATGTTGTCGGGTTTTTCATGGAACTTAAAGTTTCTTCATGTGGATTCACCAATGCCTCCATCCTTTGATTAATCAATTATTTCAACCCCAAATCATTGATCTAATACTGATAACTCCTTTATTGCTACTGAAAACCAAAATCTAGTTATACCCATCGATTGGGAAATTCCTGTTGTTATGCCTCATAGATGCTGCACACCAAAATCGAATAGTTGGTCTATGATCCAACCATGTTCACACAACATAATCACACATCATAATTTTATAATTTATCCCAAATTTGGACTCATGGAAATGATCTATTATGCCAAAGATCAAACGCACAATGATCAATTTTTAGGTATTCATCGAACCATCGGCCAAATTAAATGTTGATAATGAACATGCATAGTACGGGGGATAAATCTATAAAAAAATATATAAGGAACAAAACTAACCATTGTTTTGGTTGGACATTATCCATTTATATTAGGATGAAAAATGAAGAGATATAATCAAACAAATAATTAAATCCCTAATTTCCTAGATGATAAACTCGTGCCCGCGACATGATCAAACTGTGAATCAAACTATTGGTATAATTGATTCACATTAATCATGGGAGAAATAAAATAGGAATAAAACAATAGAAAAAAACACAATATCTATATTTTGATCAATTGAAAGTGAATAATGGTCACACATAGCTATTATTAGTGAGATCCGCAAGCTGTGTTGGAAAAGATGGTCCTTGGTTATTAGTTGGGAGCTCTTGCATCCTCCAACATCTCCTACAATAGATCCTCTATATCTCCAAGGTTATAAATATAACCCTAATATTTTACCATAACCACATATTTATAATAAGGAATTAGTTTTTTACATCAACAATAAAAAATAAATTAACTTAATTTAATTTAATTTATTATTTGTGACTACAATGGATTTTAATCAAATGCTCAATGATGACAAAGATTATGTATCACCTAGGATAAAATACAAATTCCAAACACAATAGAAGTCTTATAATTCTATTCTAGGAATCCATTTGGGATTTATTACACTTTTTTAAAAAAAATGAATGCATGTGATATTAAAATATTTAATATTTTTATAATATCAATATTAGGCTCATCAGACCTTGGAATCTCACACTGTATTAGCACCTAGATTCAGAGATATTACTATAAATATTCCAAAGTCTTACATGGAAAAAAAGATGCTAAAATTTTCTAATGATACTAGATATAATGACACACCAAGTTAGTAAACCAGATGATGACACAACTGATGGTATGATGCTCTAAATAGGGTAATGAAGAATCTAGATAAGTTAAAGCAAATGGAAACTCTACAAAAGGTTTCATTGGTTTCATAAATTTTATATGTTATAGGGTTTCATGGGTAAACACATAAACCGCTAACCCATAAATTAATACTCGGATTTAGTTAAATATGGTGATAGTCAATACAGAAGGAAAGGTCTCCAGTTCTTGAATATACCCCAGTACTTGACTTCCACAAATATTCTCCCCTAAATAAGAATGAGAATTGGATGATAATTCACTCAGACTACTAAAAAATTACTTATATCATCACAATAGGACCATCAATTGATGTGTGATATTCACTACCATGAGCACCTTTTCTACATCAAAATGGAAAATATACTTGGGGTTGTCCAAACACAAGGAGGAACCCAAATTGGGCCCCACTACACTAGAGAGATAATTATCATCCTCTAATTAGTTCTTATGTATCCCCACTGTAAGGTTTAAAGCAATGGTAGGATTGTTAAGATCATACTGGGGAAATTTCTTAGAATTGGTCACCTAACATAGAAATGAGATCCATTAGACATAAAAATATAACATTATCTTTGTCTATATGACTCAAGTTCATGCCTAGGGTTTAATATATGAATCATTCAAGATCACATCATTTTACTCAACCACTTACCAAAAATGCTAAGATCATGCATCCACTACATAATTGATATTGAACTACAAAACTTTGATAGATAAGTAATTGGAAAAAACAAACATGAGAATATAGGAACAAGGCATTTAAATCAACCAACTAAAAAAAGGTAAGAACCATTTTGGTATCTAATAAAATAGATCGATCACTACTATATCCGGAGACCTGATCATGTAGGTACCCATACTCCATAAAACTCTAATGGAAGTCTTCAATCATGAACTACTCAAGACCACTGAAACCTAACCCCAACATTAGACCTAGTATAGATGGAAAAAATAGAATTGATTATTTTATATCTATTAAAAAGATGAAAAATTCATTAGAATATGTGAGATTAATATGAAAATTAGAGACATCAATATGACATTGAATATAAGGAACCATTAAATTCCCTAAAATAAAACATAGACAATTTAAAAATAGTAAATTCCACCCGAGATATACTATGGGTAAGGAAAAATATCATAGTAACCAATTTCAGGTCCCAGGATATCCCATTACCCATGACAGGTCTTGATGATAATACCATGTGACATAATCCCCTGAAGAAACTATTATTTTCTTTCTAAGTATTATGTTTATCACTGATAAAGAAGTATAACCTTTGAAATACAATTATGTAAATACAACCATTATCAAGACAAGAATCATAGAACAAGTTCAACGGCATAAAAACACCAGTGTTATAACAAGTGAATCAAATATAAATAAACTAATAAATATAGCCAATAAATGAGTAGAATTATAATAACAAGTATAGAAATTGTACTGGTACAAAAACAGAGTTAGCAGGACCATAGAATAAGAAAAACCAACATCATAACCATGGTTAATATCTCAACCCACCCAAGGGTATATCCAAGAACATATTTCCAGGAACTGTATGTTCATACTACCCATTATAGCCAAATACTATGAGGGTATCATTTTCCAATTTAACATGTTAAAAAAAATTTGTAGACCAGATGAAAAAATTTCAAGTTCCCAAAATAATGACAATATTTTCGATGAAGATAATAATTTTATTAAAAACCATACTAAACAAACTGTTTAAATACATTTTAAAATATGAACACCAGTAAAACCATTTTGATTTTTTTTTATAAAATCTCTTTAAAACCAACATACAATAATACCACCATTATATAGTAGAATGTTCTAAAATCAAAACAATTATAAATTTAAAAAAAGGTTCAATTTTTGAAACACTTTGACCCAACATCCATTTAAATAAGGGTCATTAATCCTTCACCAAATCAAAAAATAATATTTTTTTAGAAAAAAATTAAGAAAAATATTTTCTTAAGTCCTATTTTAATTCCATAATTCATTTTTAAAATAAAACCTAACAAAATAATTCTTTAATTTAAAAACCACTTTGTCCTTGAAACCTTTATCAATAATTAAAATCACATAAGAATGATAAAAAAATCATGTAACCACTAATAATCAACACAACATGAAAAAATCATCTCATATACATGAAAAGTTGACCAAATTTATTATTACCCCTAGATTAATAAACTAGTTTAATATAATAAAAAATTACATTATATGCCAATGATCTTAACCATATGAAATTATAATCTACTGAAGAAAAGAAAACAATGTTGTGTGGACCATTAATTACTACCATATTTCATGCCATAAGGTTCGAAGGTTAAGTATATTATTGAAAATATTCTTTTAACAACTAAGCATGCTTGATTATTAAAGAAATTAAAGAGTGATAAAAATTAACACATCATTGATTTCACGTGATTTCTTAACCAATGATCTATTTATTGAATGGTCTACAGAACTCCTAAATAATTATGGTAACCTACCCATATTAACATATCATAATTGTACATTTTATTATACTTATTATTCCAAACATGCTTTGTTATTTATATACATCACATGAAATAACAACAACCAGATATTTTTTATTTAATTCTTGAAGTAATGATAAATAGTTACAGTTTTATAATTATTTCATGAACCATAATACAATAAGAATAAATTTCCAAAATAAAAACATGACAAGGATATTACATTTAACTTTTAAAAATTATACTTTATATATTATTTATTATACTAATCATGCCTTATGAATCATGTGCATAATAAGAAATAACAATATGATTGTATTTTTCACGTAGTACAAATTTTTACAAGGAAAAATATTTCAAATTTATAGCAAGATATTTGTTTAATTCTTTCTGATATACACCGATTTACAAATTATTAAATTAAATTAACACATGGAATGTGATGGAAAGCTTAAATTGTCAAGATAAGAAAAAAATATCCAAACATGTGTAATGGTTTATAATGATACTAACATGGAAATATTTACTAAGAAAAAAAAGAAAAATAGTAAACTTAGGATTATGATTTTAAGTACTTGATCTAAAATTGTGAACAACATCTTAAAATATCATAGATTACAATTACTATTTTTGTGATTATGATTAATTAAATTCATTACTAGTTTAGGATTCAGTTCTATATAGATTTAATTTTCTTTTAGAAAATTAAACATAAATACATCCTAAACACAATTAAATGCCAACAATAATTCATACACAGCACAAAGGAAAATCATGCTCACCATGTTCTCACAACTATTACTTTGAAACTCTCAATTTTATCCAACGAACAATTACCCATGTCAGCAAATAAGGTTATAATTTTTTCATATACAAAAGAATTTTAAAATATCACATGAATGATAAATTCCTTGTGGGAGTCTCTTTAGTTAAACATGATACAAAAATCTCACCGACTAAATCCATGATGATGAGGTGATGAAAAAACTAGAATTTATTTACAAAAATTTTCCTACCCAGACCACCCTGGTAACTTGAAGTTCAGTATAAAGCGGTTAGTTATGCCTATTTTTAATATAAATTTCAAGTACTAATACACCCTATCTCCATGACTACCATAATAATTGATTATCTAACCAAACTGATTCCATTTTTAATATCCCAACCCTAACCATTGGCTTGGTAAAAGATGTATGTGTTACTAACCTTAGGTGACATCTCAAAGACACCAATGGCTAGAAATAAATGTCAAGGTCTTATTGAAACGTTGGGAGGTATTTCCCCTTTAAACAGTCATAACCTATCAAGAAGGAATAAAAACAACCAAATAAGACTACATGGTTCATTAAGTATAAAAAATAAAAGTCAAATAAATACCAATAGAACAACAATATCATAGTGAAGAATCCAATAGAATTACTAAAAATAAGTCTCCAAGATGACAGACCAAAAATGAAAAAATAAAGTTCTGAATGTGGAACTACCATAAGCTTCACATAACAGTGACCCCCATTCTCCAGGATCCAAGACCAAAAACCATAGATTCCCCCATGCTCTATTGGAGAAGTGATATATCTCCCTTTATCTGCAGCATGTCAAAAAAATGTCTTTATACACACCAAAGTGTCTATTCAAGGGGTGAGAAATCATACCCAGTAGTAAATCCACCAAAATAATTTTCCCACATCCCACTAAAACCAAAAATAGGTTATCTCAGAGGATTATAAACATGTGGGAATGATATAAAAAGTAGATAAATTAATTTCCATAATTTTAAATAAAGAAAAAGAATAGATTTTTCAAATGTGGTATAACCAAAGAGGATTTTTCCTTTCAAGTAGAAGAGACGATTAAAATTTTTTAATTTAACATAACCCACCTATGTTTTCACACACCAACACACACACACACACACACATAAGTTCATCACGTGGACCTCCCTATACTAGTGAGGGGTGATTCATCCTTTTAACAAGTTATCACTTGGTGACCCAATTTTATGGTGGTACTTCTGACCATGATATAACCCATGTTTCCCATTTAACAGTGGTACTTACGACCAAGATCTATCTCAGGTTTCTCTATTTAATGGTGGTAATTCCCACCACAATCAGTCCCACATGAACATGAACTCATGTATCCCATTTATTCAAAGAACACAAGTCAAAAACTATAATTATTTGGGAAAATATTGTAATCAATTTGTTAAACATGTTGTGGGTGATGCCCAAAACCCATATTTCAAGAACTAACCAGTTGATAAAATCCATTAAAGTTTCAATAGGATAAAATCATTCAAAAGTAGAATATATTTATTTAATAAACCCAATATCCTTCACATTATAATAAAAGTGGAAATAATGGGAAATCACCTACCTCATAATGGGTGATAAAACCTATGAACGTCATAATGAAACTGTTATATCAGGGATCAAAATCAATTTTATTCAATAAATCTAATCAAGATATCATCAAAAAACATAAAACATAATATATATATATATAAGGTCATGTATAACATTATATGTGAGAGGAGATGAGGGTATATATAAAGAAAGATAAAAATGGAGTCTTACCATTGATTTCAGAGATCTAATGCACTTAGATCAAAGAAAATTGCCTTCTGAATCAAAGAAAACCATCAAGAATGTTTATAAGAGAATTAAAGTTAAAGATATTTAGAGTATATGTTAAAAATGAGGTATTTATGGATCAAAACCAAGTTAATATATAATTTTCATATCATGGATTACATGTGGTGTGGTTAGTTTACATAGGTTTGAAAATCATGCACCAACCATGTGCCTACCACTTCCTTTAAGCCCACTGATCACATGATTAATTAAAATAGTTTTAAAAACAATTCACAAAATATGTTTTCCCATATATTTACATTTTAATAGTTTCTCCTATCACCCAAAAGATTTGGAAAAACCAAGATCCTATCAAGAAACTTCCAAAAACTCTTTCACAGTTTCCCTTAACTGTGCTCAAACTATGAACCCTTAAAAAACATCTAAAACACACTAAAACCAACTAGAAACTTACCAAGGTATAACCTAATAAAACCAAGGCTCAAGAATCACTTTTAACCTAACATATACCCAAATTGGGGGTGTTATAAAAAGGTCCCCATGACTCGCTCAATGTCTAAGGCTCCTAAGAGTCATCTTTCTAAGAAGAGGATGATCTAATGGCTCGTGAAGAAAATAGACGTATTATGATTTTCATGTGGAAAGTGGGTCCACTAGAAGAAGAACTACACTAGTATTAAGAATAAAGGTGAAGTTTCAATTCATTTTTTATCAAGTTTAACCTTTCCATATCTGCAATATGAGTATTAGATACAACTTTTGGTTCTCAAATTTGTATCCAAATTTAGGAACCAAGTAGATTCAAGAAGGTTGTCATAGGATAGGTCAATATTAAAGATACCAATGAAACATGACTGACTGAATTATCTATAGTAGACTACCACCTCACATTTATAGTAGAAATGATCTTGGTTTTAAAGATTTTTTTTAGGTGTCTAATGTTACCAAAAATATTATGTTTATATCCTTCCTAGATATGAATGGTTTTATTTTCATATTTAGAAATAAAAATATGTTACTTTTATAAAGATAGAATATATTATGGTATGGATAATATTAATAATTATCTTTATGTATTATAATATGAAAACCAAGTGTTTGTAATTGATAAAAAATCAATTTATCATGACTTGTATCATACCCAGTTATGGAATCACCGAATTGGTCATGTAAATGAGAAGAACTTGAAAAATATATATCAAGATGGTTATTTAGATTATTTTTAACTGGAATAACTTGAAAGATGTTATTCTTTTTTACATAGAAAAATGACAGAACAACCTTTTGATGTAATGGGTGAAAGGACCATAGGGATTCTAGAATTTTTACACAATGATGTTTTGTAGACCTTTACCAGTAGAATATAGAGGTGGATATTCTTACTTATATACATATATCGATAACTTAAGTATATTTGGTTATGTCTACTTAATGTGTTATAATTAATAATCCTTTGAAAAAATTAAGAAGTTCAAAAATGAATTAGAAAATCATCTTGGTAAGAATATAACAAAGCTTCATTCTAATCAAGGTAGATAGTATCTCAACCAAGAGTTCATCAACTATATATGAGAGTTTGTGATTCTATCCTAACTCACTAATCCTTATACACCATATTGGAATGGTATTAGTAAAAGTAGGAATTGTTCCTTTCTTAACTTGGTGAGGTTAATGATAATTAATGTAGATCTTTAATTTTCTTTTTGGTGATATAAATTACAAATTCAGTCATACACACTAAACTAGGTAAAAACTAAAGAATAAAATGGAATACCATACAACTAAATGTATGTAAATAAATCCATGTTTTAAAATCATCATGTATGGGGAATTAAATAATTTTTTAAGGCCTCTTTAGGTAACAAACTAGAACCCTGAATCAAGAAGTGTATCTCTATAGTATATCCCAAGGAAACATATGGATATTACCTATACAAACCCTTATAAATGAGGGTAATAGTGGTAATAAATTCCATATTACTTGAGAGGGATCACATATAAAAAAGTGATATCGAGAGAAAGAATTTATTTGATAAAGTTTATTCCCAAGATACACAAGAGTTAATAGAGGAAAAAAATACACCAGTCCTTGTGGAAGAGGTTGTTCCAAAGACACCAGTATTGTGTAGAAGAACCAAAGATGTTAAAGAATTAGAGATATGTGTTTTATAGTCATCAAGGATAATGTCTCATTAATGGTTGACAATAATGATCCTATTACCTATAATGAAGAAGTATGAATCTCAGAATCTACAATATGGAAAAAAACGTGAATTCTGAAATGGATTCTATGTATCAAAACCAAGTCTGGGTTTTGGTCGATCTGCTAGTAGATAAAAATTAAATTAGGTATAAATGGGTAATCATGAAGAAACATGACATGGAAGTTAAATTTGGTACCTATAAGGCACACTTGTTATATGAAGGGTTTTAAAAAATCAATTCATAGACTGTGATTAAACCTTTTCTCCTTATTTTATGCTTAAATCCATCAATATTTTACTTTACATAGAAGCTTTCCATGAATATTATATTTGGTATATGGATGTCAATATAAATTTCCTTAATGGGAACCTTATGGAATATTTATATATAACACAATTATAAGGGTTTGTGACTCTAAAAAAAATCCAATAAGGTATACAATTTATAGAGATCCATGTATAGGTTGAAGAAATCATCCAGTTCATGGAACATTTGGTTTCAAAAAACCATAATAGAATTTGGTTTCATAAATAATGAATGTGATCCTTGTTTTAACAAGAGGTTTGGTGGGAGTACAATCATCTTCTTATAAGTATATTTTATTGACATATTACTTATTAGAAATGAGATACAAGTCTTATATCTAGCTAGAATGTGGTTAAATACACGCTTCTCCATGAAGGGCATAGGTTAAGTATCCAGCATTATCAAGATCAAGATCATTTGTAATAGATCCAATAGGATACTTAGACTAATTCAAGATAAATATATAAAATAGTTACTAAAGAGGTTAATTATGGAATAATACAATAATGGATTGGTTCTAGTGTCACATGGTATATATCTCTATAAGAAAATGTTTCCTTAGAAAAAATTAGAGGGGAGAGAGAGTGTGAGATGGGGAGAGGTGAAGATTAGGATAACTTACACATCAGCGATAGTTTCCATCATGTATACCATGTTATGTTCAAATTTTGATGCTTCTAATACCTTGAGCATGGTAGGCAGGTATCAAGAAGATTCAGAAGAACAATGTTTTTCTACAGTTAAGGTTATCCTTAAAAATCTAAGTTATATTAAGGATATATTCTTGGTTTATAGAGGAAATGAGGATCTAGTACTTAGGGTATATATAGATAATTATTTATAGACAAATCAAAACAATATGAAGTCATGATTAAGATATATCTTTAGTCTCAACAAAGGAGCTACAAGCTAGAATAGATCAAAGTAACTAGTTTTTCTCGATTCTACTATGGATTAAGAGTATATTGAATCTTTTTTAGTTAAATAATTAGTTTTAATATGAAACCTTATCTGATATATTGATGTAGTTCCTATTATTAAAGTCGATATCATAATGTATTATGATAATACTATAGCATTGGATCTCACAAAGGATCCAAGGTCACATAAATAAACGAAGAATGTACATAAAAAGTGTCACCTATTGAGGGAGTTTTTTTGAAGGTGTGTGGTTATAGTAAGAAAATTATCCATGGAGGAGGAAATGGTGGACCCATTGACTAAGACCCTATCTCATTAGAATCATGAACATCATGTGAGATCTAGCGGACTCAGGGTTGTTATCAGTTGGCTCTAGTAGAAGTTGGAGTTTATTAGAGTCGGTTCCCTATAACCAACTACTTTTTAAATTCTAATTACATGAATATTCATGGTTTTTAACATTTAAAAAGTTCTTATCAAATCTTTATCATTATTCTATGTGAAATTGAATGTGATAATTTTCTAATGGTATTATTCACACTAAAATTTCATAGTAATTCCCCATTATAATGAGCACCTTGGAATGTTATAAGTATATTCTTAAATACATATTATATGGCTGGATGAAATCATCTAATGGGTCAAAAATGGTATAGTTCATCAGGATTAGGGGTCTCATAAGACATTGATAATTCTTCTCATGAATTTTACTCTTGGTAATCTCCAAGAGAGAAGATTATGAGAACAAACTAGCTAGTAGAAAATCCAAATGTTCTATGTGTCATTAGATGTTCTCATATATGAATTCATGTATTATTCCTTAGACTTGAGATTATTATTAATGAATATTTCAATTCATATACATTTATGTATTTTCATAAATCATGGAAAAATATGTTCATGGAAATTTTGGGTATATTGGGTGCATCACAGGTGATATGGAATTAATGAATAATTAAACAAATGATTTTTCAATTCTGAGTTTCAAAGAAGTAGATATATTAGGTACTTTTATGGGAATGTGATTTCTTGATTAATTACATGTCCAAGGTTGTTTTATCAGAAATTTATTTTCTGGAAAGTTAAAGAAAGATATTTAAGCATTTACATTAATGACACATGCAATGCATCCAGCTTGATGAGATATCGAGACAAAGGGATAGTATTATACACTAAACATTCATATAAGCTTATCTTTTTTATGATATTAACACCTTTCTCTATGGTTTCATTGATGTATTACTATAAACTAATCTTGGAATTTAGGTAAGTTCATCCTAATTTTACTAAGAAAGGGTCCTAGAGGGTCACACACTAGGTGTACTCAGAACCTCAATAAAACTATATATGAATTTAATAATAGAATTGAATAGTATTCTATAATTTTGAGAAATAATATTTATTCTAATTATGTTGATCGTATATAATCAATCACTAGTTATTAGAGAGAATAAATATGTGATTTAAATATAAAATAAATATTTATTCACAAGTTTGGTGAATATAATATTTATATATTTATCAAATAATAATGCAATGATATTTATTTATTTAAATAAAAAGCAATTATTCTTGGTTCAATAAATACCTATAAGGATTGAAATACTGAGTTAAGGTTCCTAGAGGAATGATATATTAAATATCATTTAAATAAATAAATATTTATTTATTTAAGAATTATATTTATTTTATCAATAGGTGTTTTTCACGTTAAAGAATTATTATTATTATTATTATTATTATTATTATTAAACATGGGGTTATCTAAGAATTAATTAATTATTCAAGGGATTATGTGCAATTACCAACTGACACACCTATTCTAGGGTCGTAAAAAAGTTATTATTTATTTACTAGTGTAGCACAGTGTCTGACTAGGGCCGTCTCACTTGAGGAGCCTTGCAGATGATCAAATTATAATTCTAATTAACTTTTTATTTTATTTATTTATTTATTTATTCTATGAAAAGTAATAAAATTTGGTTTTTTGAAATGGTGGATGTAATTTTATATCTAAAATTATGATGAAATACAGATAGAATGAAGTTATAAAGAAAGGTCTTAGTCCTTAGGGTTTAGTTATGTGGGTTCCTTCATTATTCATTTATGTTGTTTAAATTCAATTTGATAATTCATTTATAAAATATCATTAATGAATTACTATTATTTAATTTATTGAGTTTTAAATTTAACATGCCTAGGAAATATCTTTGGCACACCAAATCACGCCTCTTCTAATAACCAAGTAAGATAAACATCTTGACTTAGAATGTAATACCTCACCAAATCTAGCTCCATCATATGTTGTATCATCCATTTGGGAACACTTAACTCCATCATATGGATATTTTACCTGAGAGAAGGGTGGTAATGATTATAAATATAATAATAGAAGTAATTTTTGGAGTTGTGTCATGGAGGATGATCATCGCACCTAGACACTTCCCTCTCACTTTCCACAAATTAAATTAAGACACTTAAGAATTAAAAGTTTAAGAAATTTGGAATGCCGTGAAAACTTCCCCAATTACAAGACTCAAGTAATCCTCTAACCATCATAAGAATAAGAGATCATGGGAGAAAGAGGGAATAGAGAAGGATATTGAGATATGGAAGGATAAATAAAAAAACTTTAAGTAAAAATATGATTATTCTATTCCATTGAAAAATAAATTAAAACTAAAATAGAAAAGAAAAAATAAAAAACATCAACCTGTATTCCTCATCATAGCAGCTGATTACCTAGATTTTCTAATTCTTTTTCCATTCCCATTTTCCATCTATTTATAGGCCTCAATCCCCCAGGTTCCATAAATGGATCATTAATGGTTCTTTAGTCATCTAGGTCATAGTGGGTATTAAAAAGTGTTGTTCAGATTTAATTTCATCAAGAATTCATGTATGGGTCTCATAAAACTATTTCATGGAATGAATAATTATTCCACATCATGAATTATTTGAGTCCGAGTACCTGCTAAATTTCCTCATGTCCTGGTTCATGTTCTAAAAGTGTCAAAGGAGTGTTATGGTGAGACATATATGTGTCATGATGTGACATGTTTTCTTCTTCTCTAAAGTGAATTTTTTTATCATTTTGTAAGTTCACATCATGAATTCTTCAAATTTAATATTGTGAATTAACTATTTATAAAGTAAATATCTATTTTCTAGCCTTTTTATTCCATTTTCACTTGATTCTTCAATTTTCAGCTTCAAACTTGGGCCTAGACCAACCCTTTGTTACCCAGCTATCATTTTCATCATGAAATCATCACATTCTAGCTTGTTTTCTATCAAAAAGTATATCCTATCATGAAATACTAAAACAATTAAATATCAGAAATATTAAACAATTAAAGTGTACAAAAATTTATTTAATATTAAAATAATCATGTAAAATAATTTTGTATCATCAATAATTAACCTAGATATAAATACTTAGTAATAACATTTCTAGAAAAAGTTTCATGTGATGAATTATCTCTATAAAATTATCTCAATCCTAGAGAGAAAACTCTTAATAATTGAGAGTGAGAATATTATACCTCCCTCTAAAGTCTTCTAGAGAATATTAAGAATACTTCACATCTCGAAGGGATTATTTTTGCAATCAATGATGAAATACTCAAGTGTTAGATTCATCTATGCTAGTTCCTACAGACTTCTATGATGACGTTTCGAGGTTCATAGAGTATGTGTGGATCACCACTAGAAGGATTGTACCCTTGAATAATTCTTCGCAATGATGGTATTAAAATAAAAGGTCAATTGGTTTATTAATAAACAATTACTTTCATGCGAGGTAATTCTTTATCTAAATTATTTGATTATAAATTATATGTGAATGATCCGACCTTTGATTCCTCTGGGGATGCTTTCATCTAGTTATGAAGAATTTAATGAAAAAAAATTATTGGGAATGGGACCAAAAACTTTAATTGAACCCCAAAACCTTCTTATAGGTCTAATTTTTGAACCATGTAACCCTTTTTCATTTCTTGCTTATTCTTTTTTTCTTTAATGTTTGTTTGTGATTCTCTTTCTTGAAGGTGTGTAAGCTTTGACTCAGTGCGGTAATTTACGGTGAACCTATATTCATAAGTTTTGGTGCATTGATTTTAAGGGTTTCTTATAGTACAAGGAACTTCCAATTATTTGTTTCTACCTTTTAAAGTTTTAGTGGTTTAACTTCTAGTGCTTAGGGTGGACAAAAATCCCAACATGTGGTGTCAGATCTTATGATTTCAATAGCGATCATATAGAAAAATTAATAGAAAAATAGAGTAACATCCATACTTTTATTTTGACGTTATTTTAATTCATTAGGAGTCATTGTATCAAAAATTATGGTGTTGGAAGAAGGAAAGGTCTGTACAGATAAATTTAATGGGACAAACTTTGGATCCTAGAGGATACAGATAGAAAACTATCTGATTCAAAAGGATCTTGAAGTTTCATTAAAGGGTTAAAACCAAAGATAATGGTGAAATAAAAATGGGTAAGTTCAAACATAATGGAAATTAAATTGATTTAGATATCATTGGAACAGAATGTTTACTTTAACATCTGGGAAGTGAAGACCGTAGTGGAGTTGATAAAAGTTCTATCATACATGTATGAAAATCCAAAAAAAAATTGAGCAATATTTTCATGATTTTGAGGTTTTAATGCATGATATTGTTAAAGTTTAAACCTTTGAATGATAATGTAAAAAACTTTAATATGATTCAAAGTCAACTCAAATTAGTTAAAGTCAATTACATAGATGATGTGTGGGATTTATAGATAATTTCATCATTACTAGAAATTTGGGGTGTGATGGTAACTAATATAAGTAATTCTTATGAGAAATTTGACAAACTGTTTGAGGATATAAAAAAATATCATTTTGAATAAATATATTACATATATAGATGTCCAAGAACCTACTAGAATAGTGCTCAATATAGAAGTTAGAAGAATGTATTCTCATCATAGATGTCAAAAGAAATTGGACAATAAGTCCATAGATAGGAATCGAGTTAAATTGATTGGACTTGAACCCATATGTTGGAATTATGGGAAGAAAGGTAATCTTAAAAAGGTTTATAGGGATAACCATGTGATTTTGGGAAGGAAAACTTTTAAAAGTTCAAGTTTTATGAATTCTACACCTGAGGGTAACATCATATTATTATTTAGTGTTAACGTTCTATTAGAATAATAGGTTATTGATTCTATGGAATCATTCTTTCTATGTATGAGAATGGGTGCATGGTGAATTATGTATCTAAAATTTTTGAGAAGGTTTACTAAGATGATGATGAATCTCTCAAGTTCATGGGGAAAGTAAATGTAAAATTATGAATCTTCAACTAAAGTTACTTGAATCATTAGGGTTTCAAACACATACCAAGTCTATGAGAGAAATTAATTTTTATACATCTTCAAAATGAGGAAGGATCCAAGACTAGATTCATTAATAGAGTTTGGAAGATAACTTATGGTTTCATGTAATTTAATGTTTTTAAAGTATTTCATGTTATATTTGATGGTAAATTTATATAGAACAACAATTATTGGAGTAACAACTTATGAGATTCCATAGTTTTATCATTTCCACCTTAGGCACATGAATGAGAATATCATGCAAGTTATATCATAAAATGGTTTATTAAAGCTCGATCACATAGATTTTGTAAGTTATGAGCGTTTTTTTCTCAAAAATAAATTGTAGGTGTTGTTCAATTTGAATAAAAGGGCACCAAAATCACAAAAGTTAGAACTTGTGGACATGGACATTTGGGGTACTTCACTAGTGAATTATCATGGTGATTCATTATACTTCATGACATTCATAAATGATAAAAGAAGGAAATTATGGGTTTACTTCATTAAATACAAATACAAGGTTTTCATATTGTTTATTTAGTATAATTCCATGGTGGGAAGGGATACTAAAAATAAACATAGATTCTTAAGCCTTGATAATGGTAGATAGTATAAAAGTAAGGGTTCTATAATTTCTAATAAAATAAAGTAATTATATTTGAGGGGATTATACCTAAGACACAAAATCATAATATAATGGAAAATAATATGGATCATATGTTAACTAAAAACAAGTGGAGCATAAGGCTCAATTCTAAAATGTCTTAGGAAATTTGGTTGGAAGCACAAAACTATGTAGTATACTTTGTTAGAATGAGTCATTTATCATCATTGGGTTATGAGATTCTAGAGCAGTTATGGGTCAAAAAATAGTGAAATTCACCCATCTAGATGTTTTCAAAATTTTAACCTATGTTCATGTTGAAGCTAAGTATTGGGATAAACTTAAAGATAAATCCAAGACATGTTTATTTATGGGATATAGTGATGAAAACTTTGGAGTTAGACTTTATTATTATGAAAAGTTTAAGTCATTAGAATTAAAAATTTTATCTTTAATGAGATGGTCATTTGGAAAGACTATAACTGGGTGGAAGAGAAATTTGATAACAAAGGATCAACTGAACAAATACAAGTTATCTAAACAAGAATACCATAAGTTCATAAGTTTTAGTGATTTTAGAGAGCACTAAAATTCCAAAGTAATAATAATTTACGCCAATGAAATATGTAACATAATTATCTAGAACTATTGAAGTTTAGGTAAGATAATCAAAAGTTAAATATTTGAAAGTTGTAGTTTAGAAATGAGAAGAGTTTTGGGTCAAATTACAATGATCTACTAGAGTCACATGATCGGTACAGAGGTATTAATATGAATTTCACTGTATAATTTTAATGCATTTAGGGGAACCTAAGACCCTAGAAGAAGTGGATAATATCTATGATTTCATAAAGTGGGAGTTATCTATGAAAGATGAGTTGGAGTTTCTGAATGTGAACAAAACTTTGTAGCTAATAAAATTACTATATAGGAGGCATGAATTGTAAAAAAATGGGTCTTCTAATTAAAATAATAGAATAATAGTAGGAATACATCTAATTCTAGGATTTTAGTGAAAGTATTTCATCTAAAATTAGTGGATTTATTTTTTCATTAATATTTAAATACATTACTATTTCGATAGTGCAAACTTTGGTTGCTTATAAAAGATTGTATTTGTAGTAGATGGATATGAAAACAGCATTCCTTTATGGTGACTTAGAGGGGGGACATATATGGAGAGACTAAATGGTTTTTTGGATCAACAAAACAAGAAATTGGTGTATAATCTTGAGAGAAGACTCTGGATTGAAACAAGTACCAAGGTAGTGGAACCATAATTCTAATTCCTTCATGGTGGGGAAGGTTTTCATCTGAATTAGTTAAGATCATTATTATTACTGGAAGGTGTTTGAGAATGGAATTTTTATAATCCTACTCTTTAATGTGGATGACATTCTCTTGGAAATTATAGAACTTAAGAGAATTCAAGAGATGAAATTTTAAAATTCTAGAAGATTCAAGATGAAAGATATCGGAGAGGCTAATAAATTTTTGGGAATGAGGATTTAGAGATACTAGAATACTAGGAGCATAGTTTTCTCTCAAAAGGAATACATTCAAAATATAATTGAAATATTTTAGATGTTTGAATGTAAGTCAATCTCAACTCCATTTATCATATCAAATTATCAAAGGAAAGGGAACTAAAATAGAATATGAGGTCAAGTACATGGTGAAGGTTCCTTTTTAATTATTAATAAGAATATTGATGTACATAATAGTATGTATAAGGATAAACATTTCTTTTTTAATGGTATTTTTATCCAATTCATTGAAAATATAGGGAAAGAACACTGGGAGAATATAAAGTATATTCTTCAATATCACAAAGAATCTGAAGATATAACACTATGTCTCGGAATAGATGATCCATTTCAAGGATATGTGGATTTTGAATTTGGGGGAGATTAAGAAACTTATAAGAGTATAAAATTTTATTTGTTCACATTTATAGGGATGATTGTTAATTAGATGTCAAGTATGAATCCAGTGGTAGAACTATCCACAATTAGATTAGAATGTATGGATATCAAGGATACAGAGAAATAATTGATATGGTTAAGGCATTTATTAGAGGTATTCAGAAGGAATCATAAGTTGTATTGTTATTTTTTGATATTTATATTATAATTCATTCGGAAAAGAATATAGTGTTTCACTCATAAAAAACACATCAACCAAGAATATCATTTTTTTTGGATGATGCTGGTGGATGTAGTGATAAATCTATGGGAGATAATTGGAATATATAATCTAGTTAACATGGTCACAAAGGTTCATGGATAGGATATTATAAGGCAATATTATGCCTCAGTGGGACTTGAGTGATCAGATAATGGTGAAGACACTAATTGTTATAGTGGAAGAAGGAAGTTTGTTTTTTTCCTAAGATTTAGTGGTTTTCATGGTTTCCATGAAGCAATATTCAATTGGGAGTTTTATAGAAAATGAAAATTCTATTCAAGTTACAATTATTATTACTATAAGGAGAAGATTTGGAAATTTTATTCAACTTAATGAAGACAACTATAGAGGAAATCCAATGAAGGCAAGCCAAACCAGAATTTAGTAATTTCCAATAACCAGGAGTACATTTGGTCAATTTTCCAGATGATGTTGTACATAAGTTAATACTTAAGTTTTTTCTAAAGGATTTATACATGTTTTTCCTCATTATTTTGTAAAAAAATAAATGATTGAATTTTTTCAAAATATTTCATATGAGAAATTTTCAAGTTCACAAAAAATTAGTGGTCATAGGTGATATTGGTATAATTGATTAGAGGTTTCTAATATGAACAGTGGGTCTACCATGAATATCAGAAGGTGGTGAAACTGGATGACTAACTAGGACCCACTATAAAGATGTGGCTAAAAAAATTTACCCATGTTATAATATCACTAATGATTAGTAA
Organism: Viscum album; assembly: GCA_963277665.1. Classification (NCBI taxonomy): domain Eukaryota; kingdom Viridiplantae; phylum Streptophyta; class Magnoliopsida; order Santalales; family Viscaceae; genus Viscum; species Viscum album. The sequence continues at coordinate 281,102,056 of OY728137.1, read as the reverse complement.
TATAATTGATTTAATTTTATAAATATTTCATAATCTTGTAAATTTTTATTATAATGGAAAGTGCAGCAGCATTCTCTCATAGGACTAATGTCAGAATGACATAATCCTTGAATTCATTTCTTACCTTTTTTTTCTTCTGACTATTTTTTTGTGAGTTTTACTTGAGTGTGTGTGAGGTTTGACTTGGTTTGGTGATTTATGGTGTGATTTTCTTCCTTATTTCTGTTACATAGAGTTTGAGGGATTCTTATACACTGGGGAGTTTATGATGTTTTGTTTTTTCTACATAATTTCTATTAGTTTAAATTCTAGTGATCAGGGTGGCCATGATTCCCAAAAAAAATTCAATTCCTACCTAACCCTATATTGATTCTCCCTCTCCATGAATACCTGTTCTTCTTATTTATTTTCTATGAGAGTTACAAATATGAGAGCCAATATTTTCCAAATTTTTAACTATTTTTCAACATAAATTAACCTTATAATTGATTTAATACTAGGAAATTAATTCATATTTGTTACTTTTTAAAATATAGAAATTAAATTATAAATGTATTTAAACATTATTCTAAGTGATTTTATATATTTTTTTATTTAATTAAAAAGTCATACCATGATTCTAAATTTTTTAATTACATTGTTTAAACATTTTTTATTCTATGTTTCATTATTTTAATATATTTTTATAATAAAATAGACAAATCCAACATTTATTTTTCTATTTTTTATGTAAAAACTATATAAGGGTAACCAATTCACCTGTGTGAGGGTAGTAATGCACTCTATAAAGGTTCTACTGGGCGTGCGTAAAGGTAACAAGAATGGTAGAGTGATATGTAAGGATACCTATATGACTCAAAATCCATTATATAAAGGTAATACGTCCATTTTATAAGGGTTCCACCAAAAATAATGTTGTGTAAAGGTAAGGGGGAGTTATAAATGATGAAACAAGATACTCCCCCTATTGTGTAAAGGTCACAAAGTTTTTTTGTCAGGGTAATAAACTGCTCGTGTTTGGGTACCTCTGAGATTTTCAAAGATATGTAAAGGTCATGAAGACCTACATAAAGGTAATACCCCTAGACAGTGTAACTATGTAAAGGTCACAATGGAGTTTTATAAAGGTAAAAGGTGGGTTCAAGACTTATGTAAGGTTCATCTTATGAAAAGGTAGTAATGTGAGGGTCAGTACTTCACCATGGGGAGATTAAACACAGAAATCCTTGAAATTGGAAATGTCACAAAATCAAAACTCATTCCCCAGTTCACCCAAATCGGGAATATCTCCTCTAATAGATCCACATTAGATCCATCCAACTAATTAATATGTATGGTAATCATGGTAATGAATTATGAGAAAGGATAAGATTCAATATAATTTGTCTAAAGAATTATGACCCTAGATTTGTGCATGTGACAAACATATGAGGAAGAAAATAGTTCATTTTTTTATATACTGAATTTTAAGGGGATTACGAGGAAGGTTCTTACATTCATATGAATTTTATTCCCATATCCCATTAAAAAGGAATCATCTCTTACCAACTTTGTTTAGGAATTTACTATATTTCTACATTTTAATGTTATTTTTTTCATTTTTTGTGATGTTTTTTTCACTTTTACCCAATTTTAATTTTGTTTCTCTCACTATGAACCCATGTTTATTATTAATCTCTCATAAATAATGACAGGATAACCTAAGGATCACCCATTGGATGAAAACCAATGAATCATATTCCATGCACCTGGCTTTTCATTTTCTATTTTATTTTGTGAATTTGGGTGTTTAAGGGGATAAGGAGATGATTATACCTCATGATTCTCCTTGCCCCATTTTCTTCTTAACTACTATAATACTTTTCTCTACCACTATTTTGATTGTTTATATATAATGGGATTTGTTTTTTAAATAGCATATGGACTCATGATTTTTGGTTCATCTAAGAGAGTAGTGGTAAGATCACTTGGGAATACCCTGAGTGTGATTCTTATTCACACCATTGATGTAGTGAGTCTATGTTTAGTTGGTCGGAACACACATAGAGTGGGACATAAGTTAAATGTAGTGAGGCAATGAAGGATTATAAAGGTTGAATCTATGAGAGTATACCTTCCTATATTTCATCCTATTTACATTTGCATCTTTTTCTTTTCTATTTGTATCCATAAACCCCATTCCTATTTTTTTAGACTTAAAGAAGACTAAAAAAACAAAAATAAGTGCTAGGGTAGTGAGTCTCTAGAACCAAATCCTTGAGAGATGACCTTGTTTATCTACTCAGTTTCATTCCATGATTTCAAATTTGATTTGATGAGAGCCCTACGATAGGATCCTCTCCTTAGGTTCCTTATTCCTAAGTTCCGTTTTACACTTCCTTGATACAACTTAAGTGATATTCTCATAATTCATTTCCATATTCTTCATTTGGGTTCAATATTATCCTCACCCAAATCCATTCATTTTTTATAATTAGTCACTTATTAAATTTTTCCCAACCATGGTTGTAAAAATCAATTATTGGATGTATAATGTAATTTATTACTCAAACACCCAGTGCTTAATAATATCATAACCTCATTATCAACCCTAATTTCCGATTTTTCTCAGTTTCAAAGTACTTATATGATTATCATTTGAGTTGGGTCCCTATGGTGTTATTTTCATGAAGGATGGTTTATCTAGGTTCATGTTCAAAAATATAGTTTTCTCATCTTATAGTTTCAATTCCACTTCAACATTTTCAATCACACTTATTTTCATAATTCAAAATATAATTTATATGAAAACAAAATTAAAATTCACTCAAGAATCATAAAAATATAATAATTTCAAAATTAATTAAATCTTAAAAACCATAATTCATTTTTCACTATGAAGGATAACAATTTAAGATTAATTTTCCTAACCTGAAAACACACTAGAATAAAAAAAGTAGAAAGAATAATTTTTCATACAAATTTATAAAAATGGTACCTAAAAATATTTTAAAAACTATAAATAGGTTTGAGACTTACCCTACACTTTTTCAAAACTACAAATTTAAATATAAGACAAATACACTAATAAATAATAGTGAATAAATATTTATAAAAGGATATAAACAATATGGTATCTATTGATCCAATATATTTGAATTAGCCTCTTACTTGGGTTATTTAAAGACATCTTTGAGCTGTCTTACTATTTTTTTATCCACTTTTTTAATCCTATGTAAAATAGAATTAGAAAATGAAAAATTTTAAGGAAAATTAGTAAAAAGAAAGATATTTTGGTTTAACCCCAAAATAGCTATTAGGTTCTTTACTACCCCTAGTAGGTAGTTAGAGTTATTAACATCAGTCTTATGGTAGTTTGGGTTTCCTTAATAAGAACCACCATATATTATTTTTTCCAATTTTCAAGAGTGAACATTGATCATGGAGAACCACATGAATGGAGTAATATTATCCCAACCCCAAAATGTAAAAAAACTAAAATAAAAAATGAGTGGGAGTAGGATGTAAGGGGACTTTATATTTTATGTTGTATCTACCTCCATATGGTAGTAAATTTTGTGTTGAGGGAGTAGTTTCTTCAACATAGGTCTTGAATTTACTTCTTCTTATTTAGACACTTCTTGGTTGGACTATTGTTCAAACTCCTCTAAAGGAAATTTTATAGGGTTGTCAAATTATTCTTCACCCATATCCTATTATTTAGACTAGGAATCATTTTCTTATATTTCCAAATATATACTCTCTTCAATGGTGTCTACCTCAAGTTTCTCTTTATGGTTCAGGGAAAAATTTTACTTATCCTGGCCTAAAAAATTAAACTTGGGTAGTGTTATTTTTTAATAAAAGCAGTTAAAAATCAATAAAAATATGTTCAAAGGATAGTTTTACACCCTTGGGTGATTCATCCTCAATATATTTATTAGAAATAAAGGCCTATGGAATATTTTCTTCAGAATTGGTTTATGGATACATCTAGTTTTCATTAAAATCCATCATCTCATCTTGTACTTCCTATTCCAAGGAATGCTCCATCGGTTCTGATTTTGTATCATTAAAACACAAGGGTATTGGTTTTAAATAAATTTGGAAATGAGTAAAAACAATAGACTCAAAATTTTGGTTTTCCCACTTATGTTTATTAGCTGGTAATAGTGATTCACTCTTGAGTCCATGGATAAAATCTCAAAAATGTGAGGGAGTGAAGATTTTTTAAGTAGTTCTTCCACCTACTCAATTCATCAGAGGAGAGGTTCTTATTTTGTTTCATATTCTTATTTTTAATTCCCTTGATCCATGAGTGCTTGGAGGGTGGTAAAAATTATAGTATTCATTTCCTTCAACTCTCCCATATCACTTTATTTCTCTTTCAAAATTTGGTCAAGTGGTAAGGAGTTGTTGATATATGCTTAAATATCCTTCGGTGTTGGTTATTCTTTACTCGAATGGTGTATAGGCATGGGATTTTAATGTTGATTATATTCATGGTAGTATTATTTTTCATAATCTAACCTTTTTTTGTTTACTAATGGTCTCTAAAGCTATTTCCTTTGAATATATTTTTCCTCGGTCTCTTTTGGGAGGAGATATTGATTAGTTTGAAATAAGTGCTCAGGTGTGGTTTCATGACCTCAACAATGAGTCTATAAATATCATTAAATCATGTATATATTTGGTGATACATTATTATATAATGTTCACCCTTTTATACTTATTCAAAATTAGAGAACATAATGAAATAAATAAGGAAAAAATAGAACAAAGAGAATAAATAAAGTCAAATGAAATGAAGAACACTATTACAAGTGTTTTAAAATAGTGGATAACTCAACCCAACTCCCTGGAAATTATTCTAAGTTTTATGAGTCTCTTTATGGGGATATCATCAAATAGAATTTAAAAACTTGAAAATTAACCTAGTGGCTAACCAAGATTTTCTCTCAAGTTGATAGTCCTAGTGACTCACTATCCTGACACTTATGTTTTTTTTGTTAATTTTCTACAAACAAAAGCGGAATGGGGTTGATGGATACAAACATAAAAAGAAATAATTAAAATGAAAACATGATTAAATAAAGTAAATGAGGCACCCTTAATTCTAAAAAATCCATTTGTCTCTACTCTGGTGAGTGCACCTGCTCTTAATCCTCTTCTAGGGCTGCTCCTTTTTTGTAGTCTATCTGGGGAAACTGCATGTGGCCCGAAGGCCTTGAGGTGGCCCGAAGGCCTTAAAGGTGGCTCGAAATCCCTACTGACCTGAAGGCTTGGGTGGTCCGAAATCCTTAATAACTCTAAACCCAAACCAGTGTCCCAAGGTAAATATTTCCAGCTGTTACAGTACCGAATAATACCTGTTACAGTAACTGCTACAGTGTCTGCTGTAGTACCCACACAGTGTATAGTCTGCTATAGTGTCTATACAGTGTACAGTTCTATTATAGTACTGCTACAGTTCCTAGTACATTACTGCTATTGTATCACTTATTTGACCTTATATCCTACTCTTTGTGTGTTCCAACCAATTATACATAGCCTTACTGCATCAATTGTGTGAATGGACATCACACTCAAGGAATTCCCAAGTAATTTTTTCCACTACTCTCTCAAATAAACCTCAATGATGAGTCTATCCACTATTCAGACTACTGATCTCATCATTCCTAAAAAATAAAAATATTGTGATAGAATAGGATTTTAGTAGCGTAAAAGAAAATGGATGAAAGAGAAGCATGAGATACAATAATTTCCCCAACCCCTCAAACACCCAAATTCCTATATTAAAATAGAAAAATGAAAATATAGGTGTTTTTACTATTCTTCACTTGTTTTAATCTAGTGATTAATCCTCAATCTAGCCACTCATCGTTGATTATATCCTAAGAAACACCATGAATTCATAATGGGAGAAACATGAAGAAAGTGGAGGAGAAGAAAACAGAACAACACGTGAATTAACAGAAAATGAATAAACATTGAAATATAGAAATAAAGTAAATTTATAAACATTATTAGTAGGATCCAAATCCTTTTTAATGGATAGTGGAAACAAATTTATAATAATAAAATCATGATCTTATTCCTCCTCCTAAAATTTAGTGTCATGAGTGGTGAATTCTATTCTTCCTCGAATGGTCTCCACATGGACATCTCGAGGGTCAAGATTCTTTAGATGGGTTCTCTATAATATTCTCATTGCTCATAATTCCTTCACACAATCATTTTCCTTATTAATCAATTGGATAAAATCCATATGGATCGGTTGGAGGATCTCTTCCCAATTTGGGCAAACCAGGGAATGAGTTTTGATTTTGATATTTTTCCATTTCAAGGATTTTAGTGATTAATCTCCCTGGTAATGGTTCCATTAATGTAAAGGAGATCCTGAGCCTTGAAATCAATGGAATTTGAAATACCTCGTAATCCACTACATTTCATTTCAGGTCTTTCAAATTCTATTTATTGTAAGTCTCATGAAAACCCTCACATCACACAAGTATGTTGTGGAGTGATGGAGAGTCTCGCTTATGTGATAAGTGATTGATATCATCACATGGTTATACCATAGAAAAAGGATTTTTATGGCTACCTCTAAGATATATTTATCAAACATTTTGGTGGAATATAGTAACAATGGAATTCAATAGTGAAATATACAATTTCATCATATTTATTTTAGTTATCCATGATTTTAGTTTCATACATGGTAGATTTTGGGATTGGGGTTTCTTATTGTCTTTTATATGTTGATTAAGTGTTAATTTATCATTAGAAACTTAAAAACTTGAGATAACACTTTGAAAGGATGTGTGATTATTCTAGGAATGAATTATTAAATTCATTCAAAAGTAACATGAAGCAACGAAACCAATCCCAATAGCCCACATGTTTCATCATTTTATTATCAAAACCCTTTTAATATTTATCTTATGATCATTCTCCCATAAACCTTGATTGTTTTAAACTACTTATTATATTCTACTTGTTAATTATCTTAACTTCACACAAACACCAATAATTCTTTAAAATTTCTCATACTAGTAGGCTTAATTAAAAATATTTAACTGTTCATCCCTATGGATATCACTTAGTCATCCCTATAGGGAGACTATATAGCTTCACTACATAGTTTACATTAAAGAAGATGACCCTAAACTAGTGGAAAAATAGTCAAACACTACTACATATTCAAACATATTCAGTGATCACATTTATCAGTTCTAATAAAGGATGAATTTTATTAGTGATAATTAAAATCAATGATAAAGGAATTCCTTATAAACACATATAAAATTCATCATTTTTCAGTGTGGGGTTTTAATGATGATAAATAATATCTCTATGAGTGATTTTTTTTATCACTATTAAAGGACTTCTTTAATAATTTAATTTATATATACATATTTACATACTTTTAAATATTTATTTAACAACAAAATGTGAATTTATTTACATATAAATACAATATGAATATATATTTAATGCTACAAATATATTTCTTATATGTATTTGATATTATATATTGAAATTACACATATATTTAAAAATATGATTCATATTAAGAATAAAAATTTTCCATCAATTATATTTTCCTATTTATATAAAAAAATTATATTAATACATTGAAATGATGATAATAATGTATATTTATGTACATATGTGTGTGTGTGTGTGTGTGTGTGTGTATGAATTATTATATATATAAATATTTTTATATAAGATGTCATTTATTTTTTCAATTTATATATATCAAACTTGTTATGCGTGGTTAATGTGGTTTATATAGAAACACACACACACACTCATAAGATTTATTAATTTTTAGTATTTTTTTATTTTATTAAAATCTTATATTTATTAATTTTTAATATTTATTCATTTTTAATATATTTATTCATTTTATATTTGTGTAATTTATTCATTTTTATATTCATTTATTCATTTTTATTTTTTAACGTTTAACATTTATAATATTTTTTTATTAATATTTATTCATTTTTATTTTAATTTTTTTTATTTACATATTTATTATATTATTATATATTAAGTTTTAATTATTATTTTATTATAAATATTTTATATTTAAATATAATTTTCAATATGTATTTATTTTAATTTTAATATATATTCAGTTTTAATTTTTTTTTTGATAATTTATATAATTGTAATATAGTGCTTTATTAACTTTTTTAATATTTATGTAATTTATTTGATTTTTAATTATTAAATGGAAAAGTGGTGAGAATGGATCAACTTGTGGATTTAATATGATTATACCACTATTGTGTAAGCTATCAAAAATGGAAGCATTTATCTTTCATGGAAGTTTGCTGCTAAATGAATGAAATGCATGAAATCTCTTGAATCTGTGAATTTTATCATCACCCATACATATCATGAAGTGAATTATTTAGCTGATGGGCTCACAAATAAAGGAGTAGATACTCTATAATTGACCTAGCTCAGTAACATTCTTGATGATATTTCTTCTTTTTTCAAAATTACTTTTGTAAAAAGTCTTTTTTCATACTTCTATAACTTTTCTTCTATTCAATAAAGGAGGATTTTCTTTTTTAGGAAATCTCTCATTCTCTCTAAATATATATATATTAATTTTTTATTTTTTATTAATTTACATAGTTAATAATACTTATTCATTTTTTAAATATTTTTTCAATATATTCATTTTTTAATTATTAAATTTAACCCATTTTTAATATTTCATAATATTATTTATTCATTAATAATATCAAATATTTTTTTACTTTTTTTATTTATTCATTTTTAATATTTATTTATTTGATGTATTTTAACTTTATTATTTTTTAATATTTATCTATAAATATTTATTCATTAACATTTAATGTTTTTAATATGGTTGTAATTTACACTATTAATATGTGTTCATTTTCATTTTAATATTTATCCATTTTTAATTTTTTTAAATAATTTATATAATTAATAATACTTATTGGATGGAGCATGGTCCCACGATTTTTCTTTGTAATTATAAATATGATGATTAGGGTTTTCTCCCTCTATGGATCTATCATACTTTTTAGAGTTCGATCTGATCTCAAGTCGGAAACCTGCGTCGACAACTCAAAGTAAGGATCCCTTGGTAAGAAGTAAAGAGGCCAATGAGCCAAACATGGTTGTGACCTCAACGAGTGACGATTCCATAAATAATAACTCCTCTTCTTTATAGAACTCTATGTATTCTCATACAGTCCCTATTTTTAAATCTTTTAAAGTGACCTCGTTGAGAAATTTAAATAAAGGTCAGCCTTCAGGTCTAACTCAAAGACTTTTCCCATCCCTTTATAATGAAAATTACAATCATGGATTCAAAAAGGGTAACACTTCTCATATGATCAAAAGTCAAGGTATAGTCTTGGAAAGATTTTATTTATGTCTCCACTCCATTATCAGTAGAGTGGTGCTCCTAAAAGGGTAGAATCTATGGAAACTTGGTGATCTATTAAGAAAATTATCTTCAATACAGCGATTTTAAAAATAGAAATGTGTTCCAGTGGGGCATGTATTTTTTAAATTTTTATTTATAAACTCATAATTGAATAATAGTTCAAGGGGATTTGGTTTGATCTCTCTGAAACTAGGTTCTCTAAGGATCCAAGAATGGAACTCGAGGTTCAATCCCATTGAGGTTAGAAAATCCTTCCCCCAAGTATAGGTTAGATTATTTTCTTTAAATTGGATCTATTGGCACAAAAAAATTTGTTTGATATTATTCTTTAATTGAATTTCCAATCATAATGGATAATAAAACATAATATACTAGCTTCATCTAAACTTATAGGGTCTTAGGGGAAGTTTATTTGAGCTAAATTTTAACTAGGAAGGTGGTCCTGTCCACATAGAATGATGATTTGAACATACTTGTTGATTGTGAGAATATATCTCATATTTTCTCTTCTTGTAAGGTTATTGTCCATTCTATAAGTAAATTTAGGAAATCATTAACCTACTCAATATATCTTAATAGTGGTCATAATTCATTTATGTGTAAGAAATGATTGAATAAATAGGAAAAAAAATGTTGATGGTGCTATTGAGCCTTACCACAATAGGAATGTATATAATCCCTCTTTTAGTGATAGGAATGAGATGGTATCTAAGAATAAGAATGAATCTATAGATAATTATTTTGTTTATGCTTTTGTTCTGCAAGTAATGTCTAATTTTGTTAATGTTTTGAAAGGTCAGGTCTCTTCTTCAGGGATAAGTCCTGGAGAGGCTAAGTTTTCATGATCTAATGAAACAAAAGACTATACAGTTTTCTACAAGGATGTTCTAGATATATATGATACATTGAAGTCTTCACTTCATGTTTCTAATCATTCTTTGCATGAGATTGTTCCCCCTAGAAGTGTAAGAACCCGGTTCTTTCTTTGAGGTATGGATCTTTCCTTTTCAGTTTATAATTAACAAAATGGGGGAAAAGAGGTCAAGGGGCTGCCTACAGGCCTGTTACGTGAAATGACTAGGAACTACACATTATGTACTTATAGGTACATGTCGTGTATGGAAGGCTACACACCATGTAATCCCGGTACATAGTCATGTAATGGTCTGGCCAAAATTTGTACGGACATGACGTGTAGTCTCAAGTACACACCGTGTAATTTTTTTAAATTGATTAAATCTAGAATTACTGTCATTTTTTTTATAAAAACATACATAAACAAACTCCCTTTGATGAACAGCACACTCTAGAATTTAGAACATAAAATTGCCTCCCGTTTCATCGTTTTATTTCCGATTCGAACACCATCGATTTGTTGGAATCATCTCAGTGAGTAATCGATTCCTCTTGAGCATTTCTTCCTGATTTCATCTCTTGATTGAGTTATTTAAGGTTGATATTTTTTTCTTGTTTTGTAGACCTAATCCATTATGGGTCGAATCAAAGCTCGACATTGTATGAGGAGAGTCATATTAGCACAAGGTAAGTGGTCTTATACCTTTCACTCAATGTAGAGTTGTTTATATGTGTCGTAGTGCCATTCTCTCATGTTTAGGGTGTATCCTTGAATGGAAATTGACCCTTTTTGTTTCCTAATGATTTTTAGGTCATGAATTAAATTAATTTAAGCATGTTTGAGCTTGTTGGTTTGATTAAGGTTCGACCTGTGGGTGTGTTTCCCTCGAATGACTGTTTATGGTCATTTGGATGAGGTTTCCTATGAGGCATGCCTTGCTTTCCCTTATTGGGTTGTTAAGTATAAATTATAGTTATTATGGAATTAAAATTGTGATAAATTGTGATTGATTTTATTAAGGGTTTAGTATTAGTGGTTTCCCCTTTTCCCCATGATATTCCAATTATCATTTAAGCCTTACGATGGTTTAATTAACTTGTTTCTTGATATGTATGATACCCACATGAGTTGTTATTATGTTAACCATGTAATAGTGTAATTTACATGTGTTGTATTTTATGATGAAATGTTGATATACTAGGCTCAACCATGTTGACTACTATACCTGTGGGTGTGGATTTTTTGTGCCTACGGGTGAGAATTTGTTATGCTTGTGGGTGAGGATTTGTTATAACTATGGGTGAGGATTGGTTATTCCTACGGGTGGGGTTTTGATATGCCTGTGGGAAAGATGTTGTGTTGATTATTGAAATGGAATGACTTATGACATGTCTGCCATGCCAAAGCACAAGCTTGGATTCAGTCTTCACTTTATTTGTTTAGATAGCCTTCTGAGGTATCTATCGAGTATTACTAATATAGGGAGATTGATGGTATTAGGCTATATATCAAGACCTATATAATTAAATGTAATTGAATGGTTAAACTAAACATAATGAATGAAAATGGAAAACAGGACTTGTAGGATTATTTACTTTTGAGTACTTCCTAGTTTACTGCTTTTCCTTTTTGTACACTACTTGTTGCATATACTCACTAACAGATAGGTACAGATCTTTGGTGGTTTCCTATTGGGATTTATTACTCACACCCTATTTGGGTCATGATTTTGGGCCCAAATAGATAATATTTTTTAGGTTTTGATAAGGGAAAGCTCCCTTCTATAGGTACTTGAGGTGTTGTTTGGGAACCTGAGAGCATGGGACCAAGCCTTGGCTTGCGATGATTCTTAGTTTAATTTTTTTATTTTTCTTTTGGAACATATATTTTGGATTCTTGAAGTGTACCTATTTTTGGTTTTTTTCTTAGAACTTAACGTATTGCATCATGTTTTGTATGGAATGATCCTTGGTTATTTATCTTATCAGTATCCCACTGTTTATTGTAGATGTATGTTGTTTACTACTTCCACTATTATATTATTATTTATTCTGTTGTGTTAAACTATTCTAATAAGGGCATAGTTTCCCCATTATCACACCCTAGTCCCTCGATTCTAGTCAATAACCTCTATCATTTGGGGAAATGCGCTTGAGGCCATGTGGCCAATCGGGTACGAGGCACCAGTTGAGTGGCATTTGGATCCAGGATGTTACAAAGTGGTATCAAAGTTGTTTTATTTTTTCATTTGTCTTACTATTTGGTTACATTATAAAGGGATAATAAGGAAATGGAGTTTGGTAATTAGTTGTGTCTGGGAGTAGCTACCCCGTGTATAGGGAAAATCCAAATTACCTCAAATTGAATTCTGATTTTGGATTTTGATCTATTACAGTTGATTTGATTTCACTGTTGGGTGATGCACTTATTTTGTGCTGTTATTATTGATATCATTGTGGTTATATTTTTTTCAACCCAATGAGATGAGGGTATGTCATCTCATGAATCATATAGTTACTTGTTATAAATCACATACCATGCATTATTTCCACGCCATTTAGAGAGCATTGTTGATTGCATGTTGTTGTAATAGATGGCATGCTATATATTCATGTTGTTGTGATAGATACCTTGATAGATATGTATGCTATTGTGATAGGTGTATTGGTATATTTTATGGTTGAATTGGATGGATGCCAAACTTTGGTCCATGAGGAGTATGGGCCCTCTTGGATTGGAATTTGGTGGATCACATTTCGGTTGTGGGATATAAATTATGTTGTAATGTTCTATATGTGGATTCCAATCTTTGGTTCACGGGGAGTATGGGACCCCACAGATCGGAATTTGGCACACCGATACTTTATTTTTCAAAAACAAGGGTTTTAGGGAAGTTTCTGAGGCTTACTATCTAGAAAACCAGAAAACACGGTGTGTGATGCTATGAACACATGCCATGTGTTCTTCTTTTTGGGAAGAAAATAACTCTTTAAGTACACATAATGTACTCCGAGTACACACTGTGTGGTTTTTGACCATGTGTACGGCCGTGTGAGAGAGAGCACAGGTTGTTGAGTTTTGATCAGAACACGTTGTGTACCATTTTTACACCCCGTGTAATTTTATATAGGCAAACCCATATAGCTCTAGACGTGTAGAAGTACCTAGCCAGGAGGGAAGACTTAAAACATGCCTTGTGTTATCCTGACACATCGTGTACTTAGGACTTTTACACGGCCAAAAATGTAGGGTTACACACCCATGTGAGAGTTTAAAGGGACACATCGTGTGTGTGTGTGTTTGAAATGTTGTGTACCTAGGGTGTTTACCCGCCCAGACACAGCAGGAGTGCACGACCATGTAAGGGATTAAGTGTACACATCGTTTATGGTTCCTACACATCGTGTACTCATATTTTGTGAACTTTAGAGGCTTTTATTCTCCTATTTAGTTATTTCAATCTTGAAATGCATACCTTGATAAATAAGATTATACTGAGGTGTGTGTTTTGGAATTTATAGAGCAATGCCACCGCGACGACCTCCAGTAGTACGCCAGGAGAGTATAAATGATCGTACCCCAAAGGTGGTTGTCCATGGGCTACTATAGGATCCTCCAATCATTCCATTTGTAGAATCAGCTATTATACCATATACAGGTATTGATGCATAGCTATATAAAGGATTTATGTGGTTTATACAGACCTCCTATAGAGTACCTCAGCCTACCACATATATGGAAGAAATGATGCCAGTATTACAGTAGTAGCATCTACCTACATTTTTAGGGGATGGTGGACCAAAGGCTGCAGAGTCATGGATGGATTCCATTCTTATGGTCTTTGAGCATCTAGAGACTCCACCATAGAGGAGTTTCAAGATCATGACTTATATATTGCGTGATTTGGCCAAGAGGTGGTGGGATGTTATCACTCAGACATATCATCATCGGTACATGGCATGGGGAGATTTTCAGATGGTCTTATATGACTATTGTTTCCCCGAGATGTTGAGGGTTGATAGAGACTAGGAGTTCATACATATAGAGTAGGGAGTTATTTCAATGATTGACTATTGTTCCCATTTCACTAAGCTTTAGAGATTCGTACCTATTCTGATGGGTGACAAGACATCGAGGGATAGGTGATTCAAGGATTCTCTCAAGTGTGACATCCGATCACACGTGAACATTTTTCGGTTTCCTTTTGTATATTCCATTGTGATTCAGGAACTGATTACTGAGTGTAATATGTGGGAAGTTGTAGGTGCAAGCCAGGGTGATTTAGCATTGAGATCTGGTACTGTCTCTACTGGGAGCAAGAAGCGTCATAGGAAGCTTTCTCACGGGGATACGATTAGTCAGAGTGTTTCTTCTGGTAGCCAGGTGAGGTGATACCAGTGTGAAAGATCTGGGAATATGATACCTCTGTTTTTGATGGACCCAGTTGAGTGCCGATATTATAGTAGGATGGGCCATCTATAGTGCTTTTGCATGCAATTTTCACCAGTATCTAGTGAGAGAGGTTTCTCACTGACTCCACATTCAGGATCAGGGTCAACAGCTTCTCACCAGTGAGGTAATTGGAATATTCTAGGCTGTTTAGGATGAGGTGGTGGTTGTGGTCATGGTATCTAGACCCCAAGATCTTAGCGATAGTAGGGTGGGTTAGCTCAGGGTATCCAGGTAGTGTCTTGGGGTCGTAGTACATGTCAGACTTATGTAGTACAACAGACCAAGCAGTAGAAGGATATCATACCTTCTACTGTTAGAGGTATTATTCTAGTCACCTTTGGTTTATCTTATGTACTCTTTGATACAGGGGATTCACATAGTTTTATATATGTTCCCATTTTAGAGAGACTTGGGCTCTATTTTTTCTCTTCTAATAATGTAATGACGTTAGACACTCTGTTAGGGATAAGGACAGAAGGTTTACGTTAGTGTAAGGAGTTCCCCATTTAGGTTGGTGAGTGTCACTTCTTTTGGGATCTATATGTCATAGAGATGATTGGATTTTATTTCATACTTGGAATAGATTGGTTAGTCTCCTTTCAAGACTTTATTGATTTCTATTGTCGCAGGGTGAGTTTTACGTCACTAGAAGGAGGATCGTTTCTATACAAGGGAGAGTGGGATGTCCAAGCGAGCTAAGATGGACCCGAGAATCGTGGGTTGAGTTGTATGATAGCATAGATTTACAGTTTATATCTAGATGACCAGGGAATATGTCAGATAGTTTTCCTTCCAATGGTTGATTTTTTCAGGGATGTTTTCCCAAAAGATGGTTTAGGGTTACCTCTGGTGAGAGGTAGATTTCACGATCGAGCTAGTGCCAGGAGCTGCACCAGTATCTATTCCTCTTTATAGGATGGCTAGGATGGAGTTGCAAGATATCAAGAGGTAGCTAGAGGATTTGGAGAAAAATGGGTTTATTTGACCCAGTACTTCTCTATGGGGTTCACCAGTCCTTTTGTGAAAAAGGAGAATGGTACCCTCAGGCTATGCATGGACTATCAGAAACTGAACCATCTAACATTTAAAAACCAATATCCCTTACCATGGATAGATGGCCTTTTTTATCAGCTTCATGGAGCTCGTGTATTCTCTAAGATTGATCTGAGATCTATTTATCATCATGTGTGTGTTATATCATCAGACATACCTCGCATTGCTTTTCGAAGTAGATATGGTATGTACGAGTATATGGTTATGAAATTCGGTCTCACAAATACTCCATTGGTATTCATGGAACTAATGAATCAAGTGTTCCAACCCTATCTTGATTATTTTATTGTGGTTTGTGGATTATGTATTAGTGTATTCTCATAATTGAAACAACCATGTCACACATCTTGAGATTGTTTTGAGTACACTGAGAGAGAATCAGTTATATGTTAAGCTCTCAAAGTGACACTTATATATGGATCAAATTCACTTCCTAGGTCACGTCATCTCAGAGAAAGGAGTATCAGTGGACCCATAGAAGGTGATATCAGTAGTTACCTAGGAGCATACCAAGAACATATTTGAGGTTCTGAGTTTTCTAGGGTTGGATGGTTACTACAGGCATTTCATATTAGACTTCTCACATTTAGCAGCACTAATGATGGGCTTGAAAAGGAAGGTTGTGAAGTACATATGGTCATATTCTTACGAGATGGACTTTCAAGAGATGAAAGTGATATTAACATCGGCACCGATACTAGTTTTTTTAGAGCTGAGCAGGAGTTATACTATTTACTATGATGCATTAGGTATCAGGATGGGAGTAGTGCTTATACAGGGGGATCGAGTCGTTTCATATGGGTCTTGGCATCTAAGGCCACATGAGAGGAACTGCCTGATGTATGATCCCGAGTTAGCTATGGCTGTTCATGCCTTAAACTGTTCGTGACATTACTTTTTGGGAGAGAATTTTTTGTTGTACACAGACCATAAAATTATCAAGTACATCTTTACTTAGCGTGATCTGGATTTGAGGCAGCGAAGGTGGGTGGAATACCTTTAGTCTTTAAACTTCGATCTTTCCTACACACCTGGGAAAGGCAATGTATTTTCTGATGCACTGAGCAGGAGGACCCATATATATGCAGAACAATAGTCCAGTAGCGAGTGGAAAATCATGGTGTTGTTCTCTGAGATGCATCTGGAGGTTTATGATTGGCAGGGTCAGACTTTTCTTGCATCCTTAGCTATTACCTATACTTTACTAGACAGAGTGAAGATGAGGCAGTTTTCTAATTCTGAAATCCTATTTCTATGGGAGAGTATGTCAGGTGAGGACCCTCCTCTAGGTTGGACCATAGGAAATGATGAGGTTCTACTGTTACATGGTTGCGTATTGGTGTCAACAGACATGCGCAAGGAGATAATGTGGGATTTTGATGCTTCAATGTGGTAAGTGAATCCTAATGTCACTAAGATGTATTGGGATTTAAATCTTCAGTACTAGTGGCCAGGTATGAAGGGATATGTAGCTAGTTTTTTCATGACATGTGCCACCTGTCAGTAGGTGAAGGCGAAACACTAAAGACCAGTAGGACGTTTGTAGCAGTTACCCATTCTAGAGTGGAAATGTAATGACGTCATGATGGATTTTATGAAGGGTTCACTGAGGTCACACAAAGGTAACGATGCAACATGGTTGTGGTTGAAAAGCTTATCAAGGTTGCACATTTCCTACCGATCAAGGAAACCTTTGGTGTTGATGAGCTTAAAAGATTGTACATCTTTGAGATTGTATGACTACATGGGGTCCCATATTCTATCATTTTAGATAGGTATGTCCATTTTACTTATCATTTATAAAAAGGGATGCATAGGTCTTTAGGTAAAAAGGTTCTTCTGAGCATATCTTACCACCCCCAGATAGATGGCCAGTCGGAGAACATGATTCAGGTGCTGGAGGACATGCTTCGGGCATACATCCTGGATTTTGGGGGTTCCTAGGAGACACACAAACCCCTTGTTGAGTTTTCCTACAATAATATATTCCAATATACTATTAAAATGGAACCATATAATGATTTTTATGGTAGGTCATGCCAATCGACCCTATGTTGGCTGGATGCAGGAGAGGCAGTGATGTTGGGACCTCATCTTGTCCAGGAGACCACTAAGAAGGTTTAGTTGATTCACAAGCATATATTTATTGCACAGTATCATCAAAAATCATACATTGATAACCATAGATGACCTTTGTATTTTGAGTTCGGGGATCTAGTATTCCTAAGTGTCTCCTGAGGTTGGGATACAAGAGGATCAGGAGACAGTGTAAGATTTCGTCAAGATACACCAGTCCGTTTGAGATTCTGGAGAGGGTCGGGCTGGTTTCCTATCGATTGTAGTTACCTTAAAGGTACATTTCTATTCACTATGTCTTCCACATTTCTCAATTGTGATGTTACTTTTTTGACCCGTCTCACACCTTTTAGCCTGAGGAAGTGGAGTTGTAGGAAGATGCTTCCTTTGAGGAGAATACCATTCGTATTGTGGATTGTATCAAAAAGATTCTCTGTGGGTGGTCTGTTCCTTTAGTACAAGAGCTATGGTAGAATGACCGAGTGTAGGATGAGACTTGGGAGAAGGAGGCTGATGTATGATCGTAATGGCCGAATTTATTCTCTGATGTTCCTTCACCACCCTTGGAAGGGAAATTCGGAGAAGAATTGCTTTAAGGGAAGAAATTTGTAAGATTATGGTTCTTACTTTTAGATATGGATCTTTATTTTTCATTTTATAATTAATAAAATTGGGGAAAAGAGGTCTATGGGATGGCTACGGGCCTATTACATGACGTTACTAGGAACTACACATCATGTACTTATAGTTACACACTATGTATGGAAGGCTACATGCCATGTAATCCTGGTACACAGCCATGTAATGGTCTCTCTATAATTTGTACGAACATGGTGTGAAGTATCAAGTACACTCCTTGTACTTTTTTTAATTGATTAAATAATCTAGTAGCATTGTTTTTTGTAAAAATGTACAAAAATAGACTCCCTTCGACGAGCAGTGTGCCCTAGGAATCCAAACAAGAAATTTCCTCTTGTTTCCTTGTATGGTATCCAATTCAAACGTCGTCAGATCCATTGGAATCATCTCAGTGAGTACTCAATTCCCCTTGATCCTTTCCTCCTGATTTTGTCTTTAGATTGAGTTATTTAAGGTTGAGAATGTTTTTCTCATTTTTCAGATCTACCCCATTCTAGGTCGAATCAAATCTTGACACTGGATAAGGAGAGTCATACTAGCATGAGGTAGGTGGTCTTCTGCCTTTCACTCAATGTCAAGATGTTTATATGTGTCATAGTTCCATTCTCCCATGTTTAGGGTGTATTATGGAATAGAAATTGAACCTTTTTGTTACCTAATGATTATTAGGTCATGAATTAAATTAATTTAAGCATTTTTGAGCTTGTTGGTTTGATTAAGGGCCACCCCATGGGTGTGTTTCCCTCAAATGACCATTTATGGCCATTTGGCCGAGGTTTCCTATGTGGCATGCCTTGATTTCTCTTATTGTGTTTTTAAGTATAAATTTTAGTTATTATGGAATTTTGATTGTGATAAATTGTGATTTATTTGATTGAGGGTTTGAGATTAGTGGTATCCCCTTTGCCCAATGATATTCCAATTATCGTTTAATCCTTGTGATAGTTTAATTCACTTATTTATTGATATGTATGATACCCACATGAGTTTTTATTATATTAATCATGTAATAGTTTAATTTACATGTGTTTTCTTTTATGCTGAAATGTTGATATATCGGGCTCGACCCTCTTGACTGCTATGTCTGCAAGCGAGGATTCATTATTCATGTGGGCGAGAATTTTTTATGCCTTTGGGCGAGGATTTTTTATGCATGTGGGTGAGGATTGGTTATGTATGAGGGTAGGGTTTTTTTATGAACATGGAGAATATGTTATATTGATTATTGAAATGTAATTACTTATGATGTGTTTTCCAAGATAAAGCACAAGCTTGGATTCGGTCTTCACTTTATTTGTTTAGATATCCTTCTAAGGTATCTGTTGAGTATTCCTTATACGGGGGATTGACGGGCTTAGTCAAGATCTCAAGACTTATGTAATTCAATGTAATTGAATGGTTGAACTGAACATAATGAATGAAAATGGAAAACATGACTTGTAGGATTATTTACTTTTGAGTACTTCCTAGTTTACTGCTTTTCCTTTTTGTACACTACTTGTTGCATATACTCACTAACTAATAGGAAGATATCTTTGGTGGTTGCCTACTAGGATTTATTTCTCACACTATATTTGGGTCATGATTTTGGTCCCAAACAGATTATATTGTTGTAGGTGTCGATAAGGGAAAGTTCCCTTTTACAGGTACTTGAGGTGCTTTTTAGGAATCGAAGAGCATGGGACCGAGCTGAGGCTTGAGATGTTTCTTAGTTTCCTTTGTTTCTTTTTCTTTTGGAACATATATTTTGGATTCCTATAGTGTACCTATTTTTGGCTATTTTATTAGAACTTAACATGTTACATAATTTTTTTTATGGAATGATGCTTAGTTATTTATCTTATCAGTATTCCACTGTTTATTTCATATGTATATTGTTTACTGCTTCTGCTATTGTATTATTATTTATTTCACTATGTTACACTCTACCAATGAGGGAATAGTTTCCTCACTATCACACCCTAAGCCCTCACTACAAGTCGGCATCCTCTAACATTTGGGGAAATGTGCTTGAGGCCATGTGGCCAACCAAGTACTAGGTACCAGTTGAGTGGCATCCGAATCCGGGATGTTACAAAAAATGGCAGCCTAACTATGAATCATGTCAGCCAGTGGAATAGGGAATATCTCTAGTTGTACCTACAACTACTAGTGAGGTAGATCCTTTATAAGGGGAAGGGATAGTGCTGGCTAGGGAGGTTATCTTACTTCGAGTTTTGTCTTCTCATAATTAGAGTTAAGGTAATCAGAAGGGTGACCCAAGGTAGGAAGAGTTATTGAACATTGATCCCATTGAGGTTGATTTCACTTCTATACAAGAGAAACATGGGATTGATTTCCATTAGGCCATCAAGGAAGTTAACAGTTATTCAAGAATCACTAGAAAATGGGGATATATTTCTGACCAAGGTGATGATGACAAGATTCAAGGGAGAAAGATTACTTATAGAGACAAGGTGGTTTAAGGGAGGAATATGGATGAAAAAATATTATCTCATACTCCTATGAAGAATAGTAGACCTAGATTGTACTACTCCAATATCATGGAAATGATGACCACCTAGAACACTCCTTTTGTAACAAAGATTGTAGAGTATTCCAACATGTTAAACCCATTGAGTGATGAATTTGAGTGACATGAATATGGTGATGATTATCATGATGATAATGAATTTTAGTTTTATTCTTTGGATTTTGGTTGAGGGAATAAATTTTGTGTCTGGACCCCTCCCTCATTTCCCCCTCATGTATCCTTTTTTTAAATTAATTAAAGGGTCTTTGACCCAACATGTTTCTAAAATAATACTTATTCATTTTTTTAATATTTTTACAATCTATTCATTTTTTAATTAGTAAATTTCACTCATTTTATTATTTCATTCATTTAATATTATTCTTTCATTAATAATATTTTTTATATTTTTACTTTTTATTTATTCATTTTTAATATTTTTGTTTTTTGTAATCTATTCATTTTTAATATTTAATTATACATATTTATTCATTAATATTTAATATTTTTAATATGATTGTAATTTACATAATTAGTATGTATTCATTTCGATTTTAACATATATTCATTATTAATTTTTAAATAATTTATATAACTAATAATACTTATTCATTTTTTAATATTTTTGAAATTTATTCAATTTTTAATTATTAAATATCACTTGTTTTTAAAATTTATTTGATTAATATTATTTATTAATCAAGAATATTAATTATTTATTACTTTTTTGTGATTTATTCATTTTTAATATTGATACATTTAATATTTTATAATTTATTCATTTTGAATGTTAATCCATACAAATTTATTCATTAACATTTAATGTTTTTAATATGTTTATATTAAAATTTATTCATTTTTATTTTAATATTTAAATATTTAAATATTTATAAAATTAATATATAATCATTTTTATATTTATTAATATACATAATTTATATTATTTAATATTTATTATTCATTTTTAATATTTTTTAAATGAGTTGTTATCAGCATTAAATTAGAAAGCGTTGATAAAACATATCTTCATTATTGTAAAAATGTTAGTGCTAATAAATATTTCTATTTATCAACATTAAATCTTAGCTATGATAAAGATGTGTTTTATCAACACTTTCTAATTTAGTTATGATAAAGATATGTTTTATTAACACTTTCTAATTTAGTTATGATAAATATATGTTTTATCAACGATTTTTGGAAGTGCTGAAAAAACTCGTTACCCTCTTTAAAATGAACCAGAATAGAAACCCCCTCTCTGACACCATTCAAGATCTCATAGAACTAGAACTCTTCCACCACACCCCCTTGATTTTTTTACATGAATCAACTCACCCAAAACCAAAGGTATAAGATTATTTGAAATCATTTTAAATAG
Source organism: Viscum album (assembly GCA_963277665.1). Classification (NCBI taxonomy): domain Eukaryota; kingdom Viridiplantae; phylum Streptophyta; class Magnoliopsida; order Santalales; family Viscaceae; genus Viscum; species Viscum album. The sequence goes on along the minus strand of OY728137.1, from coordinate 281,079,669 downwards.
ATCTTACATTGTTTGGATATTTTTAGTTCTTCTTTCCATGTATTTGATATTTGAAAACCAAGATTCAGATCCTTTATTTCAATAATATTTTTCAATGTGTATTTAGAAAATGTTGTCCATGGACCAAGGGGTTTTCACTTTTTTACAATCTCATCCACTCCAAGTGCTTGGATCTCTAGGGTTCCCTCTCTCTCGGTTAAGGTAGTTTGGAATGTAGGGTTGTTATTGATCACACTTGATTTTTAAATATATAATGAGTTTGATTATATATGTTTGTGTGTGTGTATTAATAAATATATAATAAAATAAAATAAATTTAAATGAATATATATATAAATATATACATATTATATATATATACCTTAAAATTAAATAAAAAATTAAATATATTATGAACTATGTGTGTGGTCCAATATATGTTTGTGTTTTTTAGTATTTAAATTTTTCTTGTCTTTAGCGATATGTTTTTAGTACTTTAAAAACTATTACTGCAAATCATGTTTAAAATATGAAATAAATTTATTAAGGGTAGAGTAATTAAACTACATGTAATTAAGCTACATAATCAAAAAAATATTTATTATAATGATATTAAACTATTTTTCATAAATTTTTATGTTTTTTAGCATTGAAATTTATTTCCATACACTATTTTTTATATGATTTACAACATAAAAATTTTATGTAATAATGGGTGTATCACCTTTTATCAATAAAAATATAACATTCTATCCTTTTTTCATTATAACTTTCACTTTCATTTCTTACTTTAATGTCCATAGTGATTATGACTTCTTTCATAGGAAAATAATCAAATTTCTTATAAGTATCGATAAATTTATCCTTTTATTTTGAAAATTGAGTAACTTCTTTACAAAAATTATTTAACTCAGAATGAAATCAAACAATAATATCATTCAATGTATTGTAAAACATATCGTTTATATATTTACAGACAAATATATTTATACACACACATATATATTTACACTCAAATTCTGATACTTTGTTTACATATTTATGTATATATACATTATATTCGTACTTTGTGTGTATTTATTTATTTTTTGTATAAAATCAATATTGTTGATCCTAATAGAATGGATATGAATTTAAAATGAATATATTTTAATCATGGGATGGATTTAAAGAGTTCATCAAGTTTGCAATAGAGCATTCATACAACCCTTATATATATAAGGTGCTTGGGGGTAAAATTACATTAAGCACACACACCACACACACAAGCTGGAATGGCATGACATAGCCCCCCCCCCCCACCTGAGGGATAGTCCACTCAACAAGCCTTATTTATTCAGTACATGGCTTGAAGGTTTAGTGTAGTGTCATTCCTGCATCACCCAATGGACTCCCCTCAGTTGAATAAAATTGATTATTAATATCCTAAATTTGGAAATGAGTCAAGAAACCTCTATCTTGTATTATCTATAGATGTAATAAATCATTTTGGTGTAAAAATTAGTACTCAAAGTACATGGCCAGTTATATTGATAAATTATAAATTATAATTGCAGTTATACATGAAGCACAAATTCATTTATCTCTACTTAAATATGGAATAAAACAACTCGATAATGATATTGGTTTATATTTGGATCCAATGATCGAATATCTAAAATTAATGTGGGATACAGGTTTTACATTATATGATGCTCATATAAGTGAATAGTTCACACTGAGAGTCATGTTGTTTGGGATGATAAATGAATTTTTTATTTATATAAATTTTTCAGGCTATATAATTAAAGGAATATTGGGGTGTCCCATTTTTTTAATAATATACACACTCAGTTGGGTAGAAATGTTCCTCAAAGACTATGTTTTAGGATATCATAAATTTTTACCCCAATGACATAAATAATGATCCTAGATAACATTATTTGATGGAAATAAATAACAAGGTACAGCACTGTCTCCACTAATGGGTAATAAAAAGTTTTAGAAAGTAAAATATATTGACACTTTTTTCAGTAAACCTTTATCAAAATACATTACATAATCAATTTTGAAAAGGAAATTATTTTTCTTTGAATTAACATACTGGAATTGTTTACACATCATAAATTTTCTTGAATTCGAGTACGTAGAAAAAATGTATGTGATAGTGTTAATGGAAATATAATAAATGCACCATACAAAACAAAATATGACATTAAATCTAGGTTGTACATGATTGAAATGGGTATAAGGGAAGATTTAGCATTGGTGAAGGCTAAAAGAATAAATTTTCTTCCTCAAGTAGCTTACACTCTATCCAAAAAAGAAAATTTTCAATTTTTCAACTTCCTTAATGGTGTAAAAGTTTCATAAGGGTATTCATCCAATATTAAGAATGTCGTTTTAATGGATAATTTGAAGTTAAAGGGTATAAAATCACATGAATGTCATGTTTTTATGAAATATTTAATACTTGTATCCTTACATTTCATTCTACCTAAAAATTTATAACATACATTAACTAGAATTTGATTCTTTTTCAAATATATATGTGGTAAAGTTATAGACTAGGTGAAGTTTTCAATCATGAATAAGGACATCATAGTCATATTGTGTGAATTGGGGATGTTCTTCCCACCATCATTCATAGATATAAGTTTCCACCTAATATTCCACTTGGTCAGAGAGATTTAAGTAGGTGTTTTTGTATATTGTAAATGCATATACACTATTAAATGGTATATTGAGATTTTTAAAGGGTACATCAAGAATCAAAGTTAGAAATAAGGTTGTATTGTAGAGATATATATCGTTAAAGAAGATTTTTAATTCTATATTGATTACATATCAGATGTTGATAGAATTGGTCTCCCAAAATTTCATCATACTGGATTCTTTATGGGTAAAGGTATTTCCAAAAGGTTTTTAATTATAATTACCATCACATAGCAGCATCAGGATAGCCTTTACATTTTACATAATAGTACAGAGGTTTCTCCATACATTTAAACCCACAAAGTGATTCTTTGACATTTGAACTCGTCAAGGGATAAAATATGGATATCAAATAAAAATAATCAATAGTTAATAGGATGGATTAAATATCAAATTTATAAGGAGTTACCTATAAATATGAATTAAATTGTAAAAATAATTCAAATTTCTATCCATAGGACCAAGAGTAAATATATTTTCTTAAAAATATTATGTAATTAATGGTTATATGTTCTATATGATGGAGCAATATGAACACAGTACAATGAAAAATAGTGGAGCTACACTTGGGTGGAATTGATGCACGTATCTGGTTCCATGGATAGAAATCCAACTTATGTGAATATTTTATACTTTGGCATCATTGAATAAATATACAAGTTGGATTATAAAACATTTCAATAGATGATTTTCCATTGAAAATGGGTTTACAATAGGAGTGTAGGTATAGTTGATGAATTGAGATTTGTGAAGGTGAATTTTAGTACGAAAGGGTGTGAGGGGGAATTGTTTATAATGGAATTATAATAAGTGTTACTATTTTATGTCCTGGATCCTATAAACAAAAATTGGTCAATTGTTCTATTGGTTAATAGGAAAACTATAGGGTCAGATAAAAATTAAATTGATTATGACCCTTTCATTAGGATATCACAACCATTTCACAGTGGTATCAATGTAGATATTGCCTTGTATGTTAGAGGAGACCATATGAAGGATATTTTGATACCTGATAGAGGATCCAAATCTCTTCAATATTTGAAGAAAAAAAAGAGTACTCAATGAATATATTAAAGTTCTTTTACTATAATATTATTTTCTTCATAATATTATGTGTTCTCTACTACTTTTATGTAATCTAAATTAAATTTTTAACTACTCATGTAGATGATGACTTCTCCACACGCTGATGTTACCAATCCTAATGAATAAAACATTGTGGATGTTATAACTAAGGAATTTTTATGATATTAGCAATATGTGGATGAAAAAAACAATAGTGGTGTGGCATAAATATATTAACTAAAGTTACTGAGGCAATAAGCGAAGGTATAAAATTTGAGGTTGGATGGAATTAATGTGGACAACCTGTTGGCCCCAATAAGTCAGCTTTCATTAGTTACATTAGGCTTACAACTCAAATTCATATGTCGATTAATATAGATACATGGAACAATTTCAAACCTTAATTGAGGAAAATCATTTGTGATGATATTAGGATAATGTTATGACATACTTTCTCTATTTTATATAAAATTTATATAATGAAATATTTATTTAATTTTAATTATCTCTTATAGTGTACATTTATTTTAGATGATTTTAATTGGAAAATTTTATTAATGTTAATTAGAAAATCTCATATTTCCTTTTAGAAACTTTTTTTGAAGTGACATCTCAGGGATGCTGAGAGGAAAGTAATCCCCCACCTTCCAACTATATATGCACACATTATAAACAAATAAACATGTAAATATTTCATTAGCCATCATGATGAGGAATCATTTCAGGTGCATTGTAATTGATAATATTTTATTTGAAATTATTTATTTTATTTACTTTGATCCAAAAATTTTGAATTTATGAAATAGCAAAGAAGTGTTGAAAATAATCAGCATGCATTAAAACCATTGTACCCATACCATAAAGCAATAATGGGGTACACTTTACTTGAAAATAAAATGGTATGTGATTTAAATTTATAGTAAATGTTTTTTGTGATATGAAACAACATATATTACATTGTTTATATATAGATTTATTAATAAAAATCTAGAACCATTTCCATCCCACATCATTTTCTATGGAAGGAGGCTCATGTAAATTAAAAAAGGATAAATAGTAGATGAAAACACACAATAAGTATGAGAATCATGTGTAATTATCTCATAATAGAAATTTGTTATTTTTTTAATAGTATTACGTAAAAATATATATTTATTTTCATATGTTTTTTATATGGTTTAAACATAAGAATAATTATTGACTATACCCATAGAAAAACTACTTTTATTATATTTGAAGTAACTAGTGAAATATGGTCGCGTTAGAGGTGCAGGTTTTGGAGTGTCACCTCAAGAATATTTTGAGAAGAAAAAGTCAAAATAAGATACATATGAGATAATAAAAGACATATATGCACAAATAGATTCATTAAAATATATTATTATCTGGTTTGGTTTGGAAGACCAGTGTATGAGAAATAATCAAAGAGAACCAATAGTAAAACAGCAATCAGTACATGAAGAGCCACACCCCATTAGCTTTGAGGATATCGATTCCCCTCAATAAAATACCTTACCCAAGGTAATCAATTTTTTCAGAACACTTTCTTCTAAATGTGAATTAAGAAACTACCAATAACTTTTAATTAATAAAATTTTGTAGGGTGAAATTGTATGTGATTTATATCTATCAACACCCAATCATCACCATGTTGTGAGGGGTACGATGTATAATATCCAAATATACATGATACACAATAAAAACTCCCAAAAGATCATGTGATAGTGGGTATTGAAGTATCTCATAAGGCGAGAACTGAGTTTCCTTTTCCGATTGAAAATATGGGTATCAACATGATCGATAATGCTATTGGATCGTTCATAGTATGTAAATTTAATCTTATAAAAATATATGGAGATAATTAGGTACATCATTTATAATTTTTTTCAAAAAACCTATAAAATTGATGAAAAAATTATGAAATGGGTTATGGTATTACAGATGGGAAAAATGAAGGGGAAATAGGATTCTAGATCATAACAATCTATTGGATCAACCAAGAAATCAAAAGGACCATCTAAGAGTAACATCACTCCACTAGTTCCACTATAACATATATTAACATTAAAATTTCATGTGTATATAACATTAAAATATGGAAATGTGTCCTACATTAAATATGAATAATAAATATTTTGAGATTCCATTACAGACGTGATTGGTATCAAGAGTATAAATGAAATTATCAAGTTTGAATGGATGGAGGTATAAATTTTGAATGAATACATATGATACATTTTTATATTTTGTTTTTCCAAAAAATAATCTATTATGTTCATTATAGTTGATACCTATTAATATTTTCTACTAGTGTATATATTACAACTATATAAAGGGGAGACCCAACAAAGAAAAATTCAGCGTCATTAATCTTGTTATCATTTATATTCCATAAGTTAATTTGGGAATGATGGAAATTGAAAAAAAAAATATGAAATAAGATTGGTGTTTGAAAAGAAAATAAAAAACTATGAACTCTTCTTGATGCCTACAATGTTGTTGTAAAGCTCTACACTCTAATTATATAAAATATATTTTTATTTATTCATTACTTTTTTTTGTTTTTTTAAGAAGTAATGGATTCTCATCGCACTTAATTTGGATATCTAGAATGTCTATTTTTTGATTTACTGCATGGATTTACAACAAATTTATCACACATTATTTTTATTGTGAATTTTTAATGCACTAAAATCAACATTTTTTATATAAACTTCAACTGATACATTTTAGTTTGTGTTTTGAGGGAAAAAATTATAATAGGGTGATCTAAAAATATCATATAAATTATGTATGAGGTAGGTGATTGAATACAAAAAGCCTAGGTATTTATAAAAATAGATACAGGTTAGGGTATATATAGTAATATTTAACAAGAAAAACATATTTCAAAACAATTTACATATTCTGGTCAATGATTCTGCAGTGTCTGAAATAAAATAATGATAATGATTGAGCATATTATGTTTGGATATAATGCAAGGATTTTTAAAAAATTGAGCCCACATGGTGTCTATTGTTAATTTTTAATGAACTAAATTATGTATGAGGTCGGTGATTAAATATAAAAAGCCTATGGATTTATAAAAATAAAGGCAAATTCGGGTATATATAGTAATATTTAACTATCAAAAAAATTTCAAAATAATTTACTTATTTTGGTCAATGTTTATACAGTGTTTGAAATAAAATAATGATAATGATTTTTCATATTATGTTTTTAAATTCATGAAAGAAATAATATACCATCAATAAACTATAATCCTCTAACAAGTATTTTTGAAGGTAGTTAAAATTTCAATTAAAATATTTTTTAATGATTTTTTTCAATATTTTCTAAGTACTACCAATATTTATAACAGTCAATACACTCAAAATAAATAGATTTGTTTATAGATGAGTGGGAACAGTATATGGAATCATAATTTTTTCTGACATCATGTTGTGGTGATTACCTATTATATTTTTAATTTTTTTTATTTTGTAGAGAACATTATGATTTTATTACACATCAATCTCACACAAAATGTGACTGGTATGAATCCAAGTGCGTGTTCATAAAAAAATTAATTTTAGTCTAAAACATGATTCACACAGCCAAAATAGAGAAAACAAACTTGGTTTGTCCTGATACTTTAGTATAATTATCCATAATTCATTTTTTATGTATAGGATTCAACTGCATGTCAATCTGACACATGGAATGGCGGGTATGACTCAAAGTGCTTGTTTTCAATTTAAAATGTAATTTTAGTCTAAAACACGACTTGAATATCCAAAACCGATAAAACAATCTTGGATTGTCTTGATACTTTAGTAAAATGATCCATAATTAATTTTTTACATGTAAGTATCAATCTAAAATCAATCTAATACATAATGTGTCTGGTATGATCAAAGTGTGTGTTTTCAATATAATAGTGTCATTTTGGTCTAAAATTCGATTTAGATAGCCAAAAATGAGCAAAAGAGTTCGAATTGTCTTGATAATTTAGGAAAATGATATGTAATTCATTTATGATGTGTAGAAATTGACCTCACAACAATTTGATTCATTACATGGTCGGTATGTCTCAAAGTTCATGTTTTTAATATAATAATGCCATTTAGTCTAGAACGTGATTCAGATATACAAAACCTTTCAAATGAGGTTGGATTGTCTTGATACTTTAGAAAAAAAATCCGTAATTCATTTTTGACATTGGGAATTGACTAAATTTCAATATGACACAAGGCATGATTGGTATGACTCAAAGTGTTTTATTCAAAATAAAAGTGTTATTTTAGTCTAAAATGTAATTCACATAGCCAAAAATGAGAAAACGAGCTTGAATTTTATTAATACTTTAATAAAACAATCCATTATTAATTTTTGACATGTTCGAATTGACTGCATGTCAATCTGACACACAATGTGTTTGGTATGACTCAAAGTACTTATTTTTAATATAAAAGTGATTTTTTAGTTTACACATTATGTGAATTATATTCCTCAAAGTGCATTTTTTCATGTTAAAAAGTGTCATTTTACTGTAAAATACACATCACAAACCCAAAAATGAGAAAATGAGATCATATTGTCTCAATACTTTAGTAAAACAATACATAATTAATTTTTTGAATATAGGAATTGACCTCACATTAAAATGAAACATGATGTGTCTAGTATGACTCAAAATGTGTGTTTTTGCATTAAAGAAATGTCATTTTACTCTAAAACATGTATCACATAGTCAAAAACTAAGTAAATGAGCTCAGACTGACTTGATACTTTAGAAAAATGATCGATAATTTAGTTTTTATAAGTAATAATTGACCACACATCAATATGTCATAGGATGTGGCTAGTATGACATAAAGTGTTTTTTTCAATATAAGCATCATTTTACTCAAAAAATATATCATGTAGAAAAAATTGAGAAAACAAGTTCAAATTGTCTTTATAATTAAGTAAAATCATCCATAATTCATTTTTATATGTAGGAATTAACTAAACAAAAATCTGACACGCTGTGTGTTTGGTATGACTTAAAGTGCATTTTTTCAATATAAGTGTCATTTTAGTTTTAAATGAGAATCACATATTTAAAACCAAGAAAAAAATATCATATTGTCTTGATAATTTATGGAAATTATACATAATCTATTTTTGATGTGTATGAATCAACCACACATCAATCCAACACACAAAGTAATTGGTATGACTTAAAGTGATTTTTTTTAATATAAAAGTGTCATTTTAGTCTAAAGCATGATTCACATGGAAAAAATTGAGTAAATGAGTTTGAATTATCTTGATGCATAAGATAAATGGTCTATAATTCAATTCTTATATATAGTAATTAACCACACGTCAATCTGACACATGATATGGGTGGTATGACTCAAAGTGCATGTTTTCACAATAAAAAGGTGTAATTGTACTCTAAAATATGTTTCACATGGACAAAACCAAGAAAATGAGATCATGCTATATTAATTCTTTAGAAAAATAATAAATAATTAATTTATGTTGGGTAGGAATTGACTGAACATTAATCTAACACATGATCTGCTGGTATGACTCAAAATGTGTGTTTTCACATTAAAAGGTCTCATTTAACTCTAAAACATGCGTCACATATCCAAAATTGAGAAAAGGAACTAAAATTGTCTTCATACTTTAGTTCAATTATCCATAATTAATTTTTGACATGTAGGAATCAACCAAACATCAATTTGACACACGATGTGTCTGGTATGACTCAAAGTTCTTGTTTTCATATTAAAAATGTATCATTTTAGTTTAAAACATGATTCACAAAGCCAAAATCAAGAAAAATATCTCGAATTATTTTAATAATTTATTTCAAAAATCCATAATTCAGTTGTTACATATAGAAATTTACCACATATTAATCTGACACACGATGTAGCAAGTATGACTCAAAGTGTGTGTTTTCAATATAAGTGTCATTTTAGTTTAAAACAGGATTTACAAAGCCAAAATTGAGAAAAATAGATTATATTGTCTTGATACATTAGGAAAATGGTACATAATTTATTTTTGATGTGTAGGAATTGACCTCACATCAATCTAAAACATGATGTGCTAGGTATGACTCAAAATGGTTTTTGTTTAATATAAAAGTGTCATTTTAGTCTAAAACATGATTCATGTAGCCAAAATTAAGAAAAAAAATATTGGATTGTATTGATACATTTGTAAAATTATCCATAACTCATTTTTGATGTGTAGGAATTGACCGTATGGTAATTTTAAACACAATGTGTCCGGTGATGGTTCTGGGCACAGTGGTAGCATATGGTGGTGGACGATATATTAAAATTTCTTTTAATTATCATTTACCAAAACCATGAGTGAGGATCTTTCACATCAAATTTATTAATTAATTTATTTAATATCTTGAATTAATAAATACATGGGCTTAGGAACTTTCATCATTGATGATTTTTTATCATCTGAAAAGACCCTTGTAGATTTCTTTTGTTGCGCTATGAGGATCCAAGGATAATATCCCTCTAACGATGATACAAACATTCTCCAATGATCTCCAAGAAATACCACTCGATCACCATGTGATATCACAGAAAATCGAATGTATTGTGTTGTTCATTATTGATCACATGTTATACGGTCTTGAATAAATATCTATTGTGCTTCTTGTTCTCTAGAGGGAGAGAGAAGGAGGGGTTGAGAGATAATTCATTGTGCACAACAATTCTATATTCTCAATTTTTTGGATTAATATACAATAGATATAACCATCTATTTATAGAGTTTGTTTTTAGGTAAAAATATTACTTAAATGCATGTTTGGCCATTAAATAACATTTAAAACCTTTAATAAATGAAACACATCTATTGTAGGGAATGGAAAAAAGAAAATTTATATTCCTAATGCAGCACAGAGGCTGACTAGGTTTGTCTCACTTGAGGAGCATCATAGTCGGGTCAATCAATAATTTCTAATTCACCTAATCTAACTCTTTTTGGGTTTTTATATTATTTATTGAAAATAATGGTTTTGGTTTTTTAAAATGTGAAATTAAAATAATGCAATTCAGAATTGAAATCAAAATGAAGATGTAGACAGAATGCGGATTAGAAATAAATATCTTGGTCTAGGGTTTCATAATATGGGTTCATTCATTGATTACTTTTTGTTTAAATTTAATTTGATAATTCATTTGATGAAACCTCATTAACGAATTACTTTCCTTTGATTTATTATGTGTTTAATTTTAGCATTCCTTAAGTGCACCAAACTACACCTCCTCCAATAGTCAAATAGGATAACACCTCAACCAAGAATGCAATTTCTAAAATACTCAACCCCACCGTATGTCGTTTCATCCCTTCATGCAACCCCAAATCCACAATATGAAGGGTTTTACTAGGATAAGGGAGGTAAAAATAATTAATCAAATAAAAGGAATTTAATTAGAAATAATGTCGTAGTGGATGACTAAAAAACCTATGCAATACTCTCACATACACCACAAATAGATTTAAAACGTGTTTAATTAAAGAAAAATAATAAAGAGTGTTGTGAAACCTCCCTCAGGGCCAAGCCTCAGGTTAATCACTTTCCATTACAAACTAAAAATAGATCACTATGGAAATATGTAATAAAGAGAATGAGATTAGTTTTGGAAGATAAAAGTGGATAGAAGATGAAAGGTAAATAATTTAATTAAAATATGAATCCATATTACATGGGAAAATAAAACAAAAATAAAATAATTGAAAAGAAAAATACTAAAGCATGGTTGTCATCCAAATCATCCTTATCTAATTGATCTTATCTTCAATCCACCACTATCATCATATTTATAGGAATGGAAGAGGCTTCGGGGTATCATAAATGAACATTAATATGTTTCAAGACATAATGGTTCGTCAACGGTTGAAATTTTGATTAAAGAATATGTACTTAAAAAGTTTGTGCATGGTAACCCATTGTTTTAGCCAAATCAGATAAATTAGTATTCTGAAAAGTTGTTCCAAAATTTGTTATCTATTTTATATCCAAATTTCAGCTCCATAATCTATGTTTAGAATAAGTTATATCCTAATTACTTTTATATTTCATTCTATATGAATGCTTTCTGAATCTTTCTTAATTTTGAGAATTTAATGGACCCCTTAATGAGTTCATAACTCCTTAAAATTTAATCTAGAAATGAAGAGTACTATTTCATATCCAACTGGAATAATATCAATTTGATGTGTTTATCCTGAGTTATGCATCATTTCCTAAGGTGGGGTCCACTCTATCCGCCTGAAATGTTTTTCAACTTGATTTATTTTTTCAGGCCTCAAGATATTCGAATCAACTCTTGGTCCAAAAGGCAAAGTTCTAGTCCATAAATCAAGGAATCCTAAAAAAATAATCACTCAAATTTGGATAATATTTTTAAATTTATTCCCAAAATAAAAAAGTGATTAAAATTTGATAAAATTTCATAATTAATAAATTTTTACATTTTATCCCAAAACACACCAAAAATCCAAAATTAATAAAAATAATCTCAAATTGATAAATTGGGATAATTTAAATAATTAAAATACATATGAAAAATGAGTAAAATATTGTCTCTATCAATTCCCCCACTCTTAAACCATGATTTTCCTCAAGCATAAAATCTCAACATTGAGAATTAGAGGGCAACAATGCTACCAATATTCAAATTTCAAAGCAATAAAATCAAACAATTTTCAATGTCAAACCAAATTTTCAAAAATACACATAAAATATAAATTTAATTTCTCATTTTTCAAAGAAACAATCAATTCAATTATTTTACTTTCTCCCTTTTGAAAATTTTTTAACTTCTCTTCTCATTCATTCAAGTTCCTCAATTCATTATTATTAAAAATTTCAAATCATGAATTACCTCACTTTTCAATATTTTCTCTCATCACTCGTTATACAATTCAAGTGGAGTTATGCTCATATCATGAGAAAATGATAATTATCCATAGTCTTGTAAAAGAACTAATTTCTCTAATTTGTAAAGACAAAAGTCGCATAAAATCAAGAGGTATTTCTTTAAAGGTTCAAATGACTCTGAGGATTAAGTTTTCTAGGAATTGATGTTTGAAAATTAAGGCTCAAGGAGGATGTTTATATCTTAATTACAATGCATGATATCAAAAATAATTGTGTATTGAAATTATCCCCTTAAAATTAGAAACCTTCATTTCCCCAAAACTCAAAGCAAAGGTCATGAATAATGAAATCATAATGAATGATATCAACATTCTTGAATTTTTCTCTACTTTTATATTTTTTTTTCTTCTTTAAAGAAGTTTTTTTCTTTTCTTTATTTTTTGAAATTTATTCTTATAATAAACCTCACATCCACCACCTAACCACATATGATAAAAATCATCAATCTAGTGATGGTGATTTTTTATTCTTCTAATTCACAACCTATTCTTTTTTTCATTTTTTTCTAGAAGGGAAATTATTTAAGTTTGTTAAATTAATCAAAAACCTTTAATTAATCCCACAATATCACCCCCAGACTTCTTCCTTACAATTATTTCATACCTTCCACCATGATTCCCTTCACCCCCACACTTAAATTTTAAAATATCATACAAATACTAAGAGCAAGGTAGGAATGGATAAAAATGGATTGAAACATGGATCATTCCTATAAAGGTCATTCATGGTCCCTATGGGATAAATAAGGATTGATTTACATGTGGTATTTTAAGATAAAGTGGTTTATTAAAATATTTCTCAGTCATTTTAAATGTGTTTTTGTACATTCATAGTTTTGAAAACTTCAAATGAATGTTTTTTTCAGTGTCATGTCCCAAGATCACTCAAGAAATATGATCAAGAAAAATAGGAATTAATTGGTCTAGAAATACTCTCAGGAATGGTAAATATAATATTATAAAATCACTAAAGGCGTGATTAATAATAAAAAAATCAATTCACATAAATTTCATAAATTTAACGCATGAAAAAAATGTTTGGGAAATTTCATTTACATGAATCAATCAATTCCCTCAAATAATTAGTCCTCATTTCAAAATTCATGCTTAAATTTAATATTTCAATTCTCCATTTTGATCATTAAATTTATTAACATTGAAATTTAAAATAAGGCATCATAGGATTCCTAATAAATTCATGTCTCTTAGATAAGTCATGTAAGGTAGTAATTCAAGTGTCGGCATGCAATTTTCTTTAAAAGTTCAAGAACAGATTTTACAACAAAAATATAGATAATTAAAATGATATTAAATTTAAAATAAAACTCCTTTTAGCAATGATGCTTTATTCAGGTTGTGTAAGTCTTGTTTGTTCGGTGTTTGGGGGCTTCCTTTTTCCATTGATCTTAAAAAAATCAATTAAGCACAAATATCATGTCATTAAGGATAAAAAATAATAGGAGGTATTGGGGTTATATTCTAGACTAAGATTATGAATGAAAATAAAATACAAGTTCCTAGAAAGAAAATAAAAGGATAAGTATTGGTATGATCCCTCAAGTGGGCCCTGAATTTTTACTACCTCTAGAAGTCAGCACCCGCTATTATCTAAAGTTTTATAGTGTATTAAGATTCTTTGACATGAACCACCACATGTGGATTTTCCTAGTATGTGATTCTTCCTTCTGGTTGAGAATGATCCATGGATAGAGTATACCATATTCATTCCCTTCACAATTAAGTACATCTTGTATGGTGGGGGTAAGATAAAGTATAGGTCATCAATATCTTTGGTTGTGACTTTTTTAACCTCATCTTTACTATCTATTGGTTTATATAGATTGGATAAATGAAAATAATGTTAAAATTGAGATTTATAAGATAATATATTATGAAAAAAATTTAAGTTTGAAGAATTGATTTTGAAATCCTCCTTTTAATGTAGGTAGTGTGTGTCTCTTGTACCTTAGGTAGAGCCACTATAATCTCTTCTTGTACTACCTCTTGTAAATTTTCAATGTCTTTATATATTTTCAAGTGTTCCTCAAAAGGTTAATTTTTATTTTCATCATCGTCTTCCATAGACAAATATGAGTCATCCAAATTGTAAAATCAAAATAGCAAGGAGTGATACTTAATTCAGTTTTAATGAAATTAGAAGATAAATAGTTAGTTAAAGGGTCAACACCCTTAATTGGTTCATCTTGAATCACCTCTTCAATTGAAAGTGCCTCTTAGATCCGATCTTTATTGTATGGAGGTAATTAGTTAGGATCCTCCATATATTCTTTAAATCCCACCACTTGGGTGGATTATTCTACTTCTAAGGCTAGAGAAATATGTAGTGGTGGTGACTCTTCTACTTTGTAATTAATTAGGAGATCATGTTGAATTTCAATTTATTCCCATTTCTTCCAAAATTTATCCAAATTTACATGATCTCCCTCTTGTAAATCAGTATAAAACTATCTTTCATCTATCTCTTCCAGAAATGGTTTAGTGAGGTGGAATGAATCTTTAGGTACTCTACCTTTAGCTCCTCAAGTTATTTAATTTCAAATGTGAGTGGTAAAATTTCTTCCATCACTGCCTTAGGTTATTTCTTTGACTCAAGGTCGAGTTTCTCCATTAATTCATGAACATATTCAAATGCTCTTTCAGCTTTTCTCTTCAATTTTTCTATGATTTTAATAAGTTCTTACACCTGAGAACTATTATAATATTCTTCTTGTTTTTATTACTATTAATTATGTTGCATATATGAGTAATCTACCCATGAATAATAATCTAAATTTGAATACATAATTTAAAGAGGTGTTTTTTAGATTTTTTTAGAAAGAAAACAAATAAAAATATTTAAAAAATGTGAATTTAGAAAAAGTTATCAAAATAACTATTTATCTCCCCAACAACGGCACTAGTTTTGATACATACCTATCATAGGGAATATAAAAAGAAAATTTATATTTTTAATGTAGCATATAGGCTGACTAGGGTCATCTCACTTGAGGAGCATCACAGTGGGTTCAATTAATAATTTCTAAATCACCTAATCTAACTCTTTTTGTATTTTTATATTATTTATTCAAAATAATGGTTTTGATTTTTTAAAATGTGGAATTAAAATAATGCAGTGTAGAATTGAAATATAAATGAATATGAAGACATAATTCATATTAGAAAGAAAGGTCTTGGTCCAAGGTTTGATAACACAGGTTCATTCATTAATTATTTTTTATTTAAATTTTATTTAATAATTCATTTTATGAAACCTCATTAACAAATTAATTTCCTTTGATTTATTATGTGTGTAATTTTAGAATACCTTTGGTGCATCAAACCACACATCCTCCAATATTCAAATAGGATAACACCTCAACTGACAATGCAATTCTTAAAATACTCAACTCCATCGTATGTCGTTTTGTCCCTTCAGGAGGCCCCAACTCCATCGTATGAAGGGTTTTCCCAAGAGAAGGGTGGGAAAAATAATTAATCAAATAAAATTAATTGAATTTGAAAGAATTTCATGGTGAATTACTACCACAACTATGCAATACTATTGCATCCACTACAAATAGATTTAAAACATGTTGAATTGAAGTAAAATAATAAATAACACCATGAAACCACCCCCGGGGCCAAGCCTTAGGTAAGTCACTTTCCATTTCAAAGTGAAAACATATCATGATGGAAAGATAGAATATAGTGAATGAGATTATGTTTCAATGAAAAAAGGGGATGGAATAATAAATGGAAACACTTTAATTAAAATATGAATGCACATTACATGGTAAAATAAAACAAAAATAAAATAAAATAAAATTCCTAAAGAATGGTCATCGTCCAGATATTCCCTCTATGATCGATCTTACCTTCAATCCACCACTATCCTTTTATTTATTGTAATTTAAGAGGCATTAGGGTTTCATAAATGGCCATTAATATGTTTTGGGACATAATGGATCATCAATGGTTGAAATTTCAATTCCGGAATTTTTCTTTAAAAAGTTTGAGTGTGTTACCCCATAGTTTTGGTAGAATAAGCAAAAGTATTCTTTAAAAAAGTTGTTACAAATGTTTTTACTCGTTTGAACTCCAAATTTTAGCTTCATCCTCAATGTGTAGAATAATTTATAGTTCAATTACTTAAAAATTTTATTCTGGATAAATTATTCCTGAATATTTCATCAATGTTGAATGTTTAATAGACTTATTAATGTATGTATTATTCCTTCAAAATTAATTGATAAATTAATCTATGAGTCCTATTTTAAATCTAACTAGAATCACCTGAATTAGAGGTGTTTATCCCGAGTTATACCTCATTTCTGAAGGTGGGGTATAACGACCCATACTTTACATACATAGTTATTACTTCAAAATCGAAGCATACTTATTAAAACATATAACAAAACCATGAAAGGACCATATAGGTATAGTGTCTTTAGAAACTGGGAAACATAAACAACTGGTTCATAAGTCGTCTAAACTGTCTCCCATTTATTTCATCATATCTATAGTCCCTTTTGGCATATCTTACTTAATACCCTTCTTCCTGACCTGGGAAAATAAAACATACAAAAGGTTGAGCTCAAATGCTCAGTAAGGGTAAACAAAATAAATATCAATCACATCAAAATAAAAACATAACATTTTGGAAATCTTACCCTGCAAAAAAGATCATAATTTCATAACATGGGATAAATCATGGTAGTGAAATGTAATCCCAATAATCATAACATAAAACATGAAACTTTGTGTCATGCACACATAGTCATAGAGAATCATTTCTTATTAGTCAAGACTCATTGTCAAGACTATCTTAGTGGACAAAGTCCATTTCTGAACCGAGTTCACTCCTCGTTTCAGTCCTGTTTTACTGAACCGGTTTAACCTGTTGTTCCATCCATGTCTATCTCATGAGATATAAAATCTTTACCCAATGCATTGGAGGGAAATATAGGTCCCACCAATATCATAATGATATCATTCTTATGTGTGCCACAAAATCATAAATCATACATCATTGCATAACCCATATAATAAAAATGGGATTCTTAAACATCATGACATCATAAAACAATTCATATAAGATAAAAGAATTCATAAAAATAATTCCATCACAACATAATCAAATCAATGTAATAATAGTGATAGAAACAGAACCCTATATTATCTTAGATGGAAAATAATTTTGATAAAACACTTGAACTCCATTCTTGAGGAAAATATATTTTCTACTTCAAAAACATTTTCCTTTCTTAACATGTCTTACAATTTTAAACTAAAATAATTTAATTAAAAATAAACTTGAAAACTTGTAAAGTAAGCTTCTTGGAAATAATGTTTTAAAAATCCATTCATGCCGTATAAGTTAAAAAGAACATTCTTCTCGTACTTTTGTCGGAAAAGTCAAAAAGTACCTCATATGAAAAATGACAAAAGATTCCTTTCATATCTTTTACTAAAAACTCATCGAAGGGTAAAATTGGATTTAAAAAATTGTATGTGGATGGAAACAATATTACATATTTATGAAACATGTATGTGGATGATAAAATACACCCCAGTAAATACCAACGTATAAACAATCTCGGATAAAATGAGATTGTGATATTTTCCCTTACCTTAGGTCTGATTTGCTTCGTAAGTGTCCGAAACTCCTGTATAATGATTTAAATAATGTTATTGACTTATTCCAGAATCATAATTATTTTTATGATATCATATATGGTCATATTATTATCTTCTTATTAGTAATATTTCATTACTACTTGTTATTCGGGTGTTTATTACTTTTTGTTCTTATGCGTGTTTTGTCGAATAAATTCTTATTCCTCTTTATAGGATATAGATACATCATTTACAGAATGGTATTAGTGTAATATATATCATATTAATTCATTAAATTCATTTATATAATCATTATTCAATGAAGATCATATAGAACGAGTCGCATCACATCGTGGAGACGGTAGGTCGTACGTACGCACGAGCGATGATATTGTTCCCATGATCGTGGAATTGTATTGAAGTGTATGTATACTATTTCAGAATCAATATCACTTTACAATAATCATATATAGTTATTCTTTACACCATTATACCCATCCAAGTAAGGTGGTGGTGGAAAACAGATTACACCACGGCGTGGAGACGGTATTCCGTACGTACGCACACGCGGTGATTTCGTTTTCCATAGGATGGATAAGAGGTGAAATAGGGTTGTTTCATATTTATAATAACATATCATTATATGATGGAGACTTATGTTATTACCTGATAATGAAACAACTAAAGAAGAAGGAGTAGAAGAAGAATGGAACTTGAAGAAAACGGTAGAAGGTATTACCTCTTTCTCGAAGTGCCTCCTTTAAACTTTATCTTAAGGCACTAGAGTTGGTCTTTTGATAAGACCAGTACCTCTAGTAGGTTTCTAAGGAAGTGGGTAAGTGAAATGGTCAGGGGTTGTCCGAGCTTGAAGGCTCAAATTGGTGTGAGGAGGAGAGGGAGGAGGTTCTCTTTTATAAGGGAGGAGAGGGGCACCTTTGGAATAACTAAAAATATTATTTTATTATAAAGTCAAATTCGGTTTTTAATAGCTCCAATTTGATATATTTAGAAGCTAAGGTAAGGATGGGTCGAAATACTCTCATCCAATATAATTTAGAGAAGTTTAGGTATCAATTTTAACCTTATCATTTAGATTTAACTTTAAGTTAGATAATTTAACTTTTACCGTGTCTTCTTGTTTTCTTACACTATAAGGTTAATAAACTTACTATATCAAGCCAAAAGAACCCCAAGTTGTTTATTATTAATATATATAACCTTATATAAGTCATTTTTTCCAAACCTTAGATTTTTAGGAATAAAATAACAATTAATAATATAGTATTTGTTTTAAAAACTATTTTATGTCAATTTTGACACTATTTGGTAATTGATTTTTGTGAAAATCATAACAGAATGATTAGTTCTAAAAAATTTAATTAAATCAATACTAACATGTCATATTAACATATAAAATTATTTTAATTCATAAAAAGTCTCAAATTACATTTATTTGGGTATTTATAACATCAATTATGTCAATATTTCATTAATAAGATAATTACTGCATCATCATTGTATCATAAATAAATTAAATTATTTTAAGTCTAAAAATTACAAATAAAATACAATTATGTAGGAAATATTTTTATATTTATAATTAATATTTATAGTTGAATTTATCTTATGTATAACCCTATATTAAAAATTCTTTAGTTATTAAACTTTGATTTTAACTATTTTAACCCTTCTTTAAATAAATTGATAATAAATGTCCTAATATAATCCAAGTGGGCCTAAATGGTCATATTTTATTCCTAATGTTGTTTTTGGTCGAATTACACTTATCCAATAGAATTAGGACATGTTTTAGGGTAATAATAATATCATTTTTACCCTTAACTACCCTATTTACTTTTAACCGTGGTAAAAAAAAGTAAAAAGTTACTATTCACCAAAAAATTATTTTCATCACATTGAACCACATTTTAGTCCTTGATATTAACTGTGTCTCTTGGATTTTCAAAATTCCACTCATAGAAGCGGTAAAATTAAGTTTTATGAAAAAATTCAGTTTTTTAACTACCACTTAGTGGTTTCACTATTCATCAAAAAATGAAAGTTTCCAGAAAAATACCAAAAATTAGGCCTAAGCTATATTTGATATTATGAATTCAAAAATGATATTTATTTTACCAAATTCAAAACATATCAGTTACATTAACCAATTTAAAAATTAATTCTCGTCGTCAAGACAAATAGCGTGTTTTTAAAAGATAATAACTATGAAAAGATTGACACTTGTTTATGTCTGGTTTAAATGTTAAATTACATCCAATGAACAACATTGTATTAAATTTTAAAAATATATTCTAAATATACTTTAAAACCACTCAAATTAATAATTTATCACTATTAATTATTTCGATTAAAAAAGTTGTTTTTAATTAAAATTTAATAATTTTCAGTATTCATCAAAATATGAAAGTTATCCGAAAAGTACCAAAATTTCACCCTAAGCTAGTTTCGATATTCCGAATCCAAAAATTAAGTCCATTTTGAAAAATAAAATTTACAAAATTTCAAAAATTGGTTATTACTATTCATAACGGCTAGTTTTAATAATATTTTAATAGAATATTGTTGTTTAGTGAAACTCGGTATTGCGTATGACGCAAGCTATTGAGGAAGGTCGTGGTTGCGTGTAAAGCAAGACAAGATATTTTTTTGTGTATTGAAAGATTCCTTTGATGATTTATATAACATAAAAACAAAATATTTCTCATAAAAGTCTCGGGTGTTACATTCTACCCCCCTTAAAATGAATTTTGCCCTCGAAATTCGTCACTTTGTAACAAACAGATGAAGATACCTCTCCCTCATCATATCCTCAATATCCCATGTAGCTTCTTATAATTGGTGGTTCCTCCATAAAACTTTCACTTAAGTAAGTGGTCTTGTTCCGTAGGACTTTTTCGCTACGATCCAGAATCTCTATCGGCTGTTCTTCATAAGAAAGATCTTGCTCCAGCGGTACAACTTCTGAGCTGAGTACATGTGAAGGATCAGGTATGTACTTTCTCAGGAGAGATACATGGAACACATCGTGAACTTGAGAGAGATTCTATGGAAGCGCCAATCATTAAGCTACCTTTCCAACACGATCCAGTATTTCGAAAGGACCAATATATATAGGGCTCAACTTCCCCTTCTTTCCAAATCTCATGACCCTCTTCCAGGGAGATATTCGTAAGAACACTTTATCACCCACTTCAAACTCTATGTCTTTTCTTCGGTTGTCGGCATAACTTTTTTGTCTACTCTGAGCTCCTCTTATGTGTTGTTGAATAGATCGGACCTTTTCTACCATCTCATCAACAAGATCAGGTCCTAATAGCTTTCTTTCCCCAACTTCATCCCAGCAAGTTGGAGTCCTGCATTTCTTTCCATAGAGAGCTTCATAAGGAGTCATCTGAATACTGGAGTGAAAGATATTATTATAAGAAAATTCCATCGAAGGTAGGTGTTTATCCCAACCACCTTTGAAATCCATAGAGCAAGCTCTCAACATATCTTCTAGAGTTTAAATTGTTCTCTCAGACTGACCGTCTGTCTGAGGATGATAAGCAGTGCTGAAACTCAACTCTGTATCCAGAGTATGTTGAAGACTTCGCCAGAACTTCGAGGTAAATATCGGATCCCGATCAGATATAATAGAAAGTGGTACTCCATGCAATCTTACCACTTCCTTTACATATATCCTGGCAAGCTGATCCAGAGAGAAATCCTCTCTAATAGCAATGAAGTGTGCAGACTTTATAAGACGATCAACTATGACCCAGATAGCATTATTGCCTTTGGATGTTTTTTGGAAGTCCGGTGACAAAGTCCATAGTGATGTTTTCCCATTTCCATTCGGGTATGGGTAATGGTTGTAACATCCCCTTAGACTTCTATCTCTCAGCTTTAACTTGCTGACAAACCAAGCATCGAGAGATATATTCAGTAACATATCTTTTCATTCCATCCCACCAGAAGTACTCTTTCAAGTCCCTATAAATCTTCGTGCTTCTAGGATGAATAGAGAATAAAGAACTATGAGCCTCATCCAGAAGCTCCTTCTTTAATTCTGGGATGGGAGGAACACAAACATGATTCCTGAACTTTATTATCCCATCACAATCAAGGTTGAATTCAGGAATATTTCTCACCTTCTTTTGTAACTCTACATCTTCTTTCTGTGCCTCTTTAATCTTCACATGTATAGATGGTTGAACATTCATTTGAGAAAGATACGATTTTCCCCCTTCCATTAAAATTCCAAGATCCATCCTTTGTAAATCCATAAATATTGGATCTTTTGTGATCCTCATCATGGATAAGATAGCATGGTCTTGTCGACTTAATGCATCTGCCACCTTGTTTGCTTTCCTAGGGTGGTAATGAATTGAGCAGTCGTAATCCTTAATCAGTTCCAACCATCTTCTTTGGCGCATATTCAGCTCCTTTTGTGTGAAAATATAATTTAAACTTTTATGATCAGTATAAATGTCACACCTTTCTCCATAAAGATAATGCCTCCAAATCTTTAATGCAAAGATTACCGTAGATAACTTCAAATCATGTCTTGGGTAATTTTGCTCATGGATTTTCAACTGTCGTGAGGCATAAGCTATCACCATATCATTTTTCATAAGAACACACCCCAGCCCCTTATTGGATGCATCACTGTAGATCACAAACCTTTCTACACTACAAGGCAGTGTGAGCACAAGTGAACTGGATAACCTTCTTTTCAACTCCTTGAAATTCTATTCACATTCCTTCGTCCAAACAAACTTAACTCCTTTCCGAGTCAACCTGGTGAGTGGATTAGATAATTGTGAAAAATCTTTCACAAAACATCGATAATATCCATCCAAACCAAGAAAACTTTGGATCTCAGTTACTGTTTTTGGTCTCGACCATCTTTCAATAACCTCTGTTTTTGCCGGATCCACAAATATCCCCTCTTTTGAGATTATGTGACCCAAAAATTCAACTTTTTGAATCCAAAATTCACACTTGGTAAATTTGGCATAAAGCTTATCCTTTCTCAGGGTCTTCAATATAATCCTCAAGTGATCTTCATGTTCTTCCTTGATCTTTGAATAGACAAGAATATCATCTATAAAGACTACCACAAATTGATCGAGATAGTCTCTAAAGATTCTATTCATTAGATCCATGAAGATAGAAGGGGCATTAGTAAGACCAAATGGCATCACTATAAATTCATAGTGTCCATACCTTGTACGGAAATCCTTCTTTGGTATATCCTCCCTTTTGACCCTTAATTGATGATACCCCGAATGAAGATCAATCTTGGAAAAGTATTGAGCTCCGCGTAGTTGTTCAAATAAGTCATCAATGCGCGGGAGAGGATATTTGTTCTTGATAGTGATCTTGTTAAGTTCTCGATAATCAATGCAGAGTCTCATTGATCCATCTTTCTTCTTAACAAATAGAACAGGTGCTCCCCAAGGTGATGCACTAGGGCGTATGAATCCCTTATCAAGATTATCTTGGAGTTGCTTCTTCAATTCCTGCAACTCAATTGGGGCCATTCTATATGGTGTCTTTGAAATAGGCAAAACACCCGGTACGAGTTCTATTGAAAACTCAACTTCACGATTTGGTGGAAGACCCGACAATTCTTCCAGAAAGACATCATCAAACTCCCGTACAATGGGCATATTCTTAATTGTGAGTTTCTCACCAACCATTTGAGATAAATAACCTTCATTCAGTGGAATCAAGACCCATAAGATGGAAGAAATTTCCACTGGAAGGTTATGTTCATCCTTGCATCGATAGACGATCATAGATTGATCTGGAATATGAAATGTGACTTCACTTCTTTGGAAATTGATATGAGATCCATATAAAGAAAGCCAATACATGCCAATAATCACATCAAATTTTACTATAGGAAGGATCACAAGATTTG
This sequence comes from Viscum album, assembly GCA_963277665.1. NCBI lineage: Eukaryota > Viridiplantae > Streptophyta > Magnoliopsida > Santalales > Viscaceae > Viscum > Viscum album. Next base: position 281,055,430 of record OY728137.1, on the reverse strand, counting down.
CAGGAAGCACTTTCCCAGAAACTTCAATCGGGGAAGAATTATAAACTTTTGATGTGACTGTTGTGCCATTAGGTGTTGTCACAGCTAACTCAACATCTAATTGTTAAGGTAATACGGTGATACCCTTATAAAAATATTCAGAAATAAAAGAGTGGGTGGATCCAGAATCAAATAGAACATTTGCTACTTTAGATTGGATGGTAAGTGTACCTTTCACCACATCGTTATCGTACTCCACATCACTGATAGAAATTGCATGTGACTTTACTTTGTCTTTAGCCTTAAGATTTTGTTGATGTCGATCATCATCAACAACCCTTGGATTAGGGCATTTATTGGCATAATGTCCCATCTCCTTGCACTTGAAACATTGAAGTATAATAGGTTCATTCTGTGTGTCCCTTCCTTTGTTTTCATCATTAGACATCTTCTTCCCATCATTGCGGCATTCAAATGCCTGATGACCTTCCTTTACACATTTGAAACATTTACTTGTCCCTTTAAGACAACTCCCTTCATGTTTCTTTCCACACTTTGAGCATAAGGGAAAGCTCATCTTATTTTCAGTGTGCTCTTTAGATTTTCATTTGAATTCCATTTTCCTCTTCTTATCAAACCCATATGACTGATGGGTTACTCCAATCTCCATATCAACTTTGAGAGCACATCGAACGATTTCCTCGTATCTATTGAAGTCCCTTATGGCTAAGGCCCTTCGAAGACTTGGTTTTAATCCACTAAATAATTGATCGATCTTACTCTCAAGTTGCATAATAATACCAGAAGCGTACCCTGTAAGTCTTGTAAAATTTGCTTCATAGGTTCCAACAGATTCATCATCCTTTTGCTTCAGTTCAACAAACTCTTTCTCCATATTTGTTCAGAGAATACGAGGGAAGTACTTATTGAAAAATAAGTTCTTGAACTCGTCTCATTCCATGGACTCAATTTCATCCCTTTGCCTCGTATTCTTAATAAGATTCCACCATTGATCAGCATCACTTTCCAAACGATACACTGCTAGGATGACTTTATCATGTTCAGAACATTGAAGAACTGAAAATATCTTTTCAGTAGTACTAATCCATTGTTCATCAACTAATGGATCAGTAGACCCGCTGAAAGAAGGTGGACGCTGCCTCATAAAGGATTCAACAGAATGTTGCTCCTTCCTTTGATCGTTTGGCATATCTTACTTAGTAACCTTCTTCCTCACTTGGGGAAAGAAACACACAAAAGGGTGAGCTCAAATGCTCAGTAAGGGTAAACAAAAGAAATATCAATCACATTATATACATAATAACATAACTTTTGGAAATCTTAACCCTCAATAGAGAGCATAATTTCATAACATGGGATAAATCATAGTAGTGAAATGTTATCCCAATAATCATAACTTAAAACATGAAACTTTGTGGCATACACACATAATCATAGACAATCATTTCTTATTAGTAAAGACTCATTTCCAAGACTATCTTAGTGGAAACAGTCCATTTATGAACTGAGTTCACTCCTTATTTCAGTCATGTTTCACTGAACTGGTTTAACCTGCCGTTCCGACCATGTCTATCTCATGAGATATAAAATCTTTACCCAATGCATTGGAGGGAGATATAGGTCCCACCCATCCCATAATGATACAATTCATATGTGTGCCACAAAATCATAAATCATACATCATTGCATAACCCAAGTAATAAAAATGGGATTCTTAAACAACATGACATCATAAAAAAATTCATATGAGATAAAGGAATTCATAAAAATAATTCCATCGCAACATAATCAAATCAATGTAATAATAGGGATAGAAACATAACCCTATATTATCTTAGATGGAAAATAATTTTGATAAAACACTTGAACTCCATTCTTGAGGAAAATATTCTTTCTACTTCAAAAACATTTTCCTTTCTTAACATGTCATACAATTCTAAACTAAAATAAGTTGATTAAAAATACACATGAAAACTTGTAAAGTAAGCTTCTTGGAAATAATATTTTAAAAATCCATTCATGCCGTATAAGTTAAAAAAACATTCTTCCCGTACTTTTGTCGGAAATGTCAAAAAGTACCTCGTACGAAAAACGACAAAATATTTCTTTTATATCTTTTACTAAAAACTCACCGAAGGGTAAAATTGGATTTAAAAATTTGTAGGTGGATGGAAACAATAATACATATTGTGGAAACATGGATGTGGATGATAAAATACACCCCAGTAAATACCAAAGTATAAACAATCTCAGATAAAATGAGATTGTGATATTTTCCCTTACCTTAGGTCCGATTTGCTTCGTAAGTGTCCGAACCTCCTGTATAATGATTTAAATAATGTTATTGACTTATTCCAGAATCATAATTATTTTTATGATATCATATATGGTCATATTCTTAGCTTCTTATTAGTAATATTTCATTACTACTTGTTATTCAGGTGTTTATTACTTTTTGTTCTTATGCGTGTTTTGTCGAATAAATTCTCATTCCTATTTATAGGATATAGATACATCATTTACAGAATATTATTAGTGTAATATATATCATATTAATTCATTCAATTCATTTATATAATCAATATTCAATGAAGATCATATAGAACGAGTCGCATCACATCGTGGAGACGGTAGGCCGTACGTACGCACGAGCGATGATATCGTTCCCATGATCGTGGAATTGTATTGAAGTGTATGTATACTATTTTAGAATCAATATCACTTTAAAATAATTATATATAGTTATTATTTACACCATTATACCCATCCAAGTAAGGTGGTGGTGGAAAACAGATTACACCACGGCGTGGAGACGGTATTCCGTACGTACGCACGCGCGGTGATTTCGTTTTCCGTAGGATGGATAAGAGGTGAAATAGGGTTGTTTAATATTTATAATAACATATAAGTATATGAGGTATACTGATGTTATTACCTCATAATGAAACAACTAAATAAGAGGGAGTATAAGAATAATGGAACTTCAAGAAAACGGTAGAAGGTATTACCTCTTTCTCGAAGTGCCTCCTTTAAACTTTCTCTTAAGGCACTAGAGTTGGTGTTTTTATAAGACCAGTACCTCTAGTAGGTTTCTAAGGAATTGGGGAAGTGAAATGGTCAGGGGTTGGCTGATATTTAAGGCTCAAATTGGTGTGAGGAGGATAGGGAGGAGGTGCCCTTTTATAAGGGAGGAGAGGGGCACCTTTGGAATAACAAAAAATATTATTTTATTATAAAGTCAAATTCGGTTTTTAATAGCTCCAAATTGATATATTTCGAAGCTAAGGTGGGACTGGGTCTCAATACTCTCATACAATAGAATTTATACAAGTTTATGTATCAATTTTAACCTTATCATTTAGATTTAACTTTAAGTTAGATAATTTAACTTTTACCGTGTCTTCTTGTTTTCTTACACTATAAGGTTAATAAACTTACTATATCAAGCCAAACGAACCCCAAGTTGTTTATTATTAATATATATAACCTTATCTAAGTCATTTTGTTGAACCTTACATTTTTAAAAATAAAATAACAATTAATAATATAGTATTTGTTTTTAAAACTATTTTATGTCAATTTTGACACTATTTGGTAATTGATTTTTGTGAAATTCATAACAGAATGATTAGTTCGAAAACATTTAATTAAATCAATAATAACATGTCATATTAACATATAAAATTATTTTAATTCATAAAGTCTCAAATTACATTTATTTGGGTATTTATAACATCAATTATGTCAATATTTCATTAATAAGATAATTACTGCATCATCATTGTATCATAAATAAATTAAATTATTTTAATTCTAAAAATTTAAAATAAAATAAAATTATGTATTAAATCCTTTTAGATTTCTAATTAATATTTATAGTCGAATTTATCTTATGTATAACCCTATATTAAAAATTCTTTAGTTATTAAACTTTGATTTTAACTATTTTAACCCTTCTTTAAATAAATTGATAATAAATGTCCTAATCTAATCCAAGTGGACCTAAATGGTCATATTTTATTCCTAAGGTTGTTTTTGGTCGAATTAAACTTATCCAATAGAATTAGGACATGTGTTAGGGTAATAATAATATCATTTTTACCCTTAACTACCCTATTTACTTTTAACCGTGATAAAAAAAAGTAAAAAGTTACTATTCACCAAAAATTATTTTCATATCATTGAACCACATTTTAGTCCTTGATATTAACCGTGTCTCTCGGATTTTCGAAATTCCACTCACAGAAGCGGTAAAATTAAGTTTTATGAAAAAAATCAGTTTTTTAACTACCACTTAGTGGTTTTACTATTCATCAAAAAATGAAAGTTTCCAGAAAAATACCAAAAATTAGGCCTAAGATATATTTGATATTATGAATTCAAAAATGATGTTTATTTTACCAAATTCAAAACATATCAATTACATTAACCAATTTAAAAATTAATTCCCGTCGTCAAGACAAATAGCGTGTTTTTAAAAGATAATAACTATCAAAAGATTGACACTTGTTTATGTCTGGTTTAAATGTGAAATTGCATCCAATGAACAAAATTTTATTAAATTGTAAAAATATATTCTAAATATACTTTAAAATAACTCAAATTAATAATTTATCACTATTAATTATTTATATTAAAAAATTTGTTTTTAATTAAAATTTAATAATTTTCACTATTCATCAAAATATGAAAGTTATCCGAAAAGTACCAAAATTTCACCCTAAGCTAATTTCGATATTCCGAATCCAAAAATGAAGTCCATTTTGAAAAATAAAATTTACAAAATTTCAAAAAGTGGTTATTACTATTCATAACGGCTAGTTTTAATAATATTTTAATAGCATATCGTTGTTTAGTGAAACTCGGTATTGCGTACGATGCAGGCTATCGAGGAAGGTCGTGGTTGCGTGTAAAGCAAGCCAAGCTAGTTTTGTGTGTATTGAAAGATTCCTTTGATGATTTATATAACATAAAAACAAAATATTTCTCATAAAAGTCTCAGGTGTTACATGGGGTCCACTCTGTCTTCCTGAAAGGTTTTTCAACTTGATTTATTTGTTTGGGCCTAAAGATATTCGAATCAAATCTTGGTCCAAAATAAAAATTTATGGCCCATAACTCAAGGAATAATAAAAAAATAATCACTAAAATTGGAATAATATTTTAAAAAATTATACCCAAAATATCAAAGTGATTAAAATCTACTAAAATTATAGAATTAATAAATTTTCACATTTTAGTCCAAAACACACCATAAATCCAAAATTGATGCAAATAATCTCAAATTGATAAATTGGGATTGTTTAAATAATTTAAATACATATAAAAATTGAGGGAAATATTAGCTCTATCAATAAACCACGTACCTCATAATAATAATAACATTATTATTATTTTGTGGTGCTCGACAACTTGTGCAATAACAATCATTATATAACTGCCTTTTAAATTAATATTTGTCACGAGAGTTAGTCTTGGTCCATTATAACTTTTATAGAATTTATTGAACAATATAATAAATATTTTATTCATAAATAGATATTTTATTCACAATCTAGCGAATGATTATTTTAAAAATATTCGATAAATAAAATAAATATTTTATTTATGATATAGTGAGTAAATATTTTATATATATTCATGTATTCAAATAAATTATTTATTAATAAAAAAATAATTATTTATTACCTTGTGAATATTATCGATAAATAAAACATGAATAAAATTATTTCTTGGTCTTCAGACTAATATTTATTTCAATAATTAAATTCAAATAGAATTTAATCAAGATCAATAGAAACACTTAGTGTGTGTCCCTCTAGGATTATTTCTCATTAGAATTAGGTGGCCTTGCCTAAAGTCTAAGATTAATATCTAAAAACAGGTCAAGTTACCCAAGAGAAAATACTTAATGTCGCAACTATGACAACCACAGACGAATGCTCAATATGTAATATAATCCCTTTGTCTAAATATCTCATCAAGTAGGTTGTACATCTGTGTCACTAACCAATATGATCGATACGTATTTCTTTGATTATTTGAAATAAACACATCATTACACCATGGCTATGGAATTTAGGGCGACAATTACATTCTAATAAAAGGGCCAAGATATCAACTTCCACTAATATAGAATGTAAAAATCCTTCCTTGACTTATCCATTAATGACATGTCACTCATGACACACCCAACGTATCCAACTTTTCCATGAATTTTTATCATCATGGTTTATAAAATACATATAAGTACATGAATTATAACATGAATTTTTAATAATATTAAAGTCTAAGTACCATCACACATTCTTATAGATAGTAATATTTGATAACATCAAAACATATGGAATTTCTACTCGCGGTTATATTCTCATAATCTCTCATCTTGTAGATTACCATGTGAAAAAATCATGAGAAGAAACCTCATCTACTTACAATTACTCACACCTAATATTATATATACTATTTTCACATCATATTATGTTATCAAACTAAAAAATATTATTTAAGAATATTATTGTAGAACAGTAAACTTCTCATCATAGCAGGGAACTTATATGACCTTATCAATATGATGTATACTCTAGGACACTATTACATTAGATTCATGTAGAAAAATGGTCAATATGTAATAATAAGTTTTATTAATATTTAATACATAGAATATACATTTAATCAAAGTACAAATAGTTGGTCCTAGGAAACCAACTCCAACAAACTCCCACTTAGACTAGAGCCAACTATCTACGACCTTCATTTGATTAGACCTCACATGATAGTCATGTTTATGCTGAGTTAAGGATTTAGTCAAGGGGTCAACCATGTTTTATTTTGTGGAAATACTACTCACTATAACTTCACCTCTCTAAGAAAAATCCATCAATAAAGGATACTTCTAAAGTATGTTCTTCATCCGTTGATGTGACCTTGGATCTTTTGCAAGATTCATCACAGTAGTATTATTAAAATAGAGTATGATATGATATTTACTACTAGGTTCCATGTCAATCTATTTGATAAAGTTTCACATCCATATTTATTCTTTAGTTTCCTTAAAAGCTTCAATATACTTGGAATCTGTTATAGAATCTAAAACAGTAGCCTTCTTTGAGCTCTTCTATTTCACAACACCTCCATTCAAAGTAGAAAATGTATCATGTTTATGACTTTATGTCATCTTGATCAGTTGGGGAATAAGCATATGCATATCATTTTATGAATAGTTTCTCATATCCTCCATAAACTAGGAATATATCCTTAGTACACCTCATATACTTAAGGATAGTCTTGAATTCCATCCAATGGAGGTCACCTGGATTAACTTGATATCTTCTTACTGCACTTAGTGCATCAGTTAGATCAATCATAGTACATAGCATAGAATACATGATTGACCCAATCATTTATGTGTATAGAATCCTTTACATTATGTTTCTTTCCTCGTGTGTCTGGGGACACATTTTCCTAGAAATATGAATTCCATGTGACATTGTCAACAATCCTCTCTTGGATTTTTCTATACTGAATCTTTTTAATAACTTGTAGATGTATGTACTTTGACTTAGGCTGATAAACCTCTTGGATCTATCAAAATGAATCTTGATCCCGATAATATATATTGTCTCACCTAATTCCTTCATAGAGAATAATTTATTCAATCGTGTATTAACAGACTGTAAGACTGGTATTTTTTTCTAATGAGTAATATGTCATCAACATGTACTATTAAGAAAACGACTACACTCCCACTAAACCATTTATAGACACACGACTCACATTCATTATTTATGAAATCAAATTCCATTATGGACTCATAAAAATGAATATTCCATGACTTGGATACTTTATTTAATCTATAAATGTGTTATGACCCATCCTAAAGGGGCTCATACCATGACTCCCCAAGCTCGCCTCCAATAGTCCAAGGGCTAGAGACTAGCACCAAGTAGGAATATCACTAACATGGGAGGTCTTATCTTAAGTACCTATACACATTCATGCATAGACAAGCCTATATAATACTAAAATGTAAAAAAACAACTAAACAACCATGCATGCATACATCTAAATCCCATAGCCAGAGTATGATAAGAATTAAAGGAAAGTAAACAAGGCCAAGTACAATCCCACCACAAAGAGTATGAAACACAAGTACAACCTAAAAGTAGGTTCTAAGGACTACTATCAAAAGATGCAAGAACACGCCTCGATCTATCCAGTCTCACTAAGAACCATTTATTCCTCATCTATTTATGACTCTATCAAAAGGTCAATCATCTACATAAGACACAACACGTGTGGGAAAATCCCGTGTAGGGTTGATTATAAAAATACTCAGTAGGACACCCTGGAACCACAAAGTATACAAAAAAGTAAATATATTCATCTCTAAACAGGTATATTTATATAGCACATATAATAAGAATATCTAGATATACTCAACAAATACACATAGTCTAAAGGTAAGTCACATCTGTAGTACACCAGCCTAGGATTCTAGCTTGAAGATTCCACAAAGCACTCGTCTAGGAGAACGCATTCCTGAGTTGGATAGCACTGATGACTTTCATTTGATAGTTAATGATCATTGGGTCTCGCCATTAAAAATACACACCTAAGTTCTAAAGAGATGTGATATATAGTTGAGGATCACTACTAAGGACATGGGGTGATACTAACAAATTAGTCTGGATTAACCTACTAAGTAGAGGATTAGTGCCCATGTAGTGTTGGTCATGATGATACCAAGAACTCCTCCTAGGGAATGAATATGAATAAAGGATCTCACTTTGTGCCTCTCAGAAGGATTCCAACAACTCTATCCAAGAATTTATACTAAAGGGATTGTAGTCCTGGGAGTAAGAGATGATTCCATGCCAACCCTTAGGGAAATGATAAGGGGAATGAGCTCCAACAAAACTTGTTCAATATATGGAGGAAAAAAGATCTAATCCATGTATAATAAAGTACATGATAAGTAGTAGGGGTCGCACGATGTGTCCATTAACCCTGATTTATACCTGTGTAAATGGACTATGTCTTTTTCCCATGTCTATGTAGAAGTACATGGTGTGTAGGCTACTCATATAGTCTACCCATGTTCCAGTACACATCTCTCACCCATGTACATTTGTATGTGTACTAGTACATGGGTTAGCCCGTGTACTTGGTCTAGGACATGTTCGTGTGACAGGGTCACATGCTGTTTGATCCTTAAATTCTACCCAAAACCCTATCAGATGAAAAGGGTCCCCACACAGTGTGTAAATTTGGATTACACGGCATGTAGCATGGGATTTTCTAGAAATCCATATCCTACTCCATGCGTCCCGACCCTTGCTCCGACCTTCGATATGGTGATTTCTTCTCCAAAAAAATGTATATTATGCCTCATTGAGTCATTACATCACTAAATCAACAAGATTAAATACTTTTATCTACTCAAAAAACAAGATTGATCATTGTTCTTCATTTTTCATTAAAGAACATGAAAATCAGGTATCTATGTCATCTGATTCGATACCATCTCTATCATCGCACCACCATAATATTTTGTCGATCCCATATCTATGATATTGGATCATTAGGCCAAGAAACAGGTGAGAAATAATCTATTTTATCATAAAACATCGAACTGTGGTCCAAACAAAGAATGCCCATGATGAATGGAGAATCGGGGGAGAAAATCACAAAAATGATCAAGAAGAACGAACCTCGATTGATGTTCATGCCGATATCAATTGATTTATATTAGAATGAAAATTGAAATAATCAACAATTTAAATTATGAATAAAAATTCTACCAAACCCCAATTAAACTAACCCATCCCACAAAACACATGATCCGTGAATCAATCTGTTAGTCAATTGATTCGTGTTCATTATAGTAATCAAGAACAGGGAAGAAAAAATTTTAAACAATCACCCAACCTTGATTCGGATTAATCATTGATGAAGAACGGGGATGCGCCATGATCATTGGTGAGATATTCTGAATCTGTTTTGTGTATATTGTCGATCCACGATCTCGTTGTCATTCATCTGAGAGAAATCTTCTAACTTTTTCTCCAGTAGCTCTCCAATGGCTCCAGGGTTATGAGGATAACCCTGAGATTTTTCCATAGAAATCTATTTCAAGAATAAAAAAATCATTGCATCAAGAATTTGAAATAAAATAATTTTATTTAATTATTTTATTCATTTTCGTTCCCGCGATGACTTTTCACAAACAAACCGTACCGACAAAGGTTATATCACGCCTAGGGTAAACCTCACATTTTGAACTCAATAGTGCCCTCAAATCTGTGATTCAGGCACCCTTTTAGAATTTATTCCACTTTTTCCAAAAAAAAGTGTGTTCGTTCTATTTAATAAATTCAATATATTTCAAATATATATTTTGAGCACATCGAGTTTCATAATCGAATGTCGGCTCAGTGTCTAGTCTAGAAAATAATCCATAAAATATATAAAAATACTACATGTAAAATCCAAGTCATTACATTCACACCGCCTTGGGGATTTACATCCTCAAAAATCCAAAACATGGGCTACTCAAAAACGTGTGGGTACTAAGAATGAATCTAAGCCTCCAACTCCCATGTTCTCTCCTATAGATTCTTATGCTACCACTAGACATTCACTAAAGGAATAAATTTCCCACATAGTATTATCTCATGTCAATCCTCAATATCAAACGGTTACTTATAAAAGGCAGCTAAATCCTCAATGTCCAACTCACCCCAGTCGATAACGTGTGATGGGTCATGCATGTACCACATCAGCTGTGACATGTGGAAGATGTTATGTACCTATTCTAACTGTGTAAGTAAAGATAAGTGGTAATCCACCTATCTAACTCTATGCACTATCTAGAAAGGGTCAATGAATCTCAAAGATAGCTTATCACCCTGGATAAATCTTCATAATCCACATCAAGTTGAAACCTGTAGGAACACATGGTCTCATTACTCGAACTCCAAAGGCCCCCATAATCTGTCTACATAAGACTTATGATGAATTTATGTAGTCCTCATCCATTGATGGATGACTTACACTTTCTCAAATTTGCCCGCACCAACTCTGGTCCCATGACTGCTGACTCTCCTGGGTCAGTCTAGTAAAGTTCTGACCTATAGGGTCACCCATAAAAAGCCTCAAATGGTTCTATACTGATGGTGGAATGGTAACTATTGTTGTATGAAAAATCCACCAGTGGTAGGTGATCCTCCCAACTACGTCCAAAATCCAACACGCAAGTTTACAATGTGTCCTCTAAAACTTGAATGGTCTTCTCAATTTGGCCATCAGTTTGGGGGTGGAACACTATTCTTAAGAGTAATTGAGTCTCAAAAGCCTCCTAAAATCCCTTACACAACTGGGATATGAAGTGATCATCACAGTCAGAAATTATCATTTATGGAACTCCATGTATTTATACTATCTCTTATACGTAGAGGCATCCTAATACCTCTACTAAACTATACTCACTGATAGCTAGGAAGTGGTCCAACTTGGTGAGTTGTTTTATGATCACCCAGATGGCATCGTATATCCTAGACATACATTGTAATCTCATCATGAATTCCATGGATATCTCATCCCACTTACATCCTAGCACCTCAAGTGGTTGAGCTAAACCCGTTGGAACTTGGTGCTCGTCCTTCACTTACTGACAAGTAAGGAATCGAGAGATAAAATATACAACTCCCTTATTCATCCTTGGCCACCAAAACTAATGTCATAGGTCCTGGTATATATTTTCCACACCTGGATGTACCACCAAAGGATATGTATGAAACTCTCTCAGAACATCCTCCTACAACTTCACTGATAATATCATACATCCTTTGAAAATAATGACGTGCTCCCCACCTTTAGAAAATATATATAGAGCATGTCTAGTGGATATATGATTATGTAGCATCTCACAGTCGATACCCCCTAGTTGTGCCTCCCTGACTCACTACAAAATCGGATGGGTAACAACCATCGACTGGAGATATGTTGCTCCATATCCATCCATAAATGATAACTACAAAAAGGCCAACTACTCTGACGCACCATTTAGCAACAATAAAAAATATATCCCACTGAGAGCATCTATTTTCATGTTTCCCTTCCCATGAGTATAGAAAATTCAAAGACAAAATCCTAGAGGAACTCTATTAATCACCTCTATCTAAAGTTAAGATCCTTCTAAGAGAATATATACTTGAGACTCTTATGATCGGAGTAGACGATAAAACGCTCACCTATCAGGTAGTATTTCTATATATCTAGGGTGAAGACTACCACTACTAACTCAAGATCATGGGTCGCATAGTTCTTCTCATGTGGTCTCAACTAACGTGAACCATAGGCAATCACCAATTGTCTATACATTAGAACACAACCAAGTTTGGTTCCTGTTTCATTACAGAATACTATGTACTCGACACCCTCCTCTAGAAATCAAAATATTGGAGTGATCTTCAGACTCTATGTCAACTTCTAAAAGGACTATTGGCACCTCTATGTCCGTGTTAAAGGCTACCCCTTATGGTTAAAATATGTCATGGGTTTTGATACCTTGGATAAATCAGGTATGAATCTATGAGAATAGCCTTACAACCCAAGGAATCTCTTCACTTTCGTCACACTCTTGGGTGGTTATCGAGCTAACACTTCCTCGACCTTGGTCAGGTCCACTGCCATACCATATACTGAGATAAAATTTCCTATAAAGTGGACTGCATAAATCTATAACTGAAACTTTTAGAACTTTCCATAAAGTTGGTTCTCTTAGATTATGTCCAAAACTATCCTCAAGTGTCTTGTGTTCTCCTCCTAAAACATCAAGTACATAAGGATATCATTGATGAAGACTACCACAAACCGGTATAAGAAAGGCTAAAATATCTTGTTCATGAGTCCCATGAACACTGCTGGGATGTTTATTACACAAAATGGCTTCACCAAGTACTCATAGTGACTGTAATGACATCTAAATGTCGTCATCAGTATATCTTCATCCTTCACTTGCAACTGGTGATAGCCTAACCTGAGGTCAACCTTGGATAACCATCATGCTCTTATCAACTAATCAAATATGTAATAAATCCTCATTAGTGGATACTTGTTCTTCAAGGTCACATGGTTCAAGCATCGGTAGTCCACACGCAACCTCAAACTCTCATCTACTTTCTTGGAAAACAAGATTGTGGCTACCTAGGGTGAAACATTGGATCTAACAAAGTTCTTCCTATGTAAGTCCTCCAACTTCTCTCTCAACATGCGAATCTCTACGGGAACCATCTGATATGATGACGCAGATATCAGTGTCATACCAAAGTTTAGATCAAATCAAAAGTATATCGCTCAATGGGGAGTTAAAACTAGAACATCCTAGTGGAATATGTCATCATAATAATCCAACACTATAGGAAATTGGGAACTCATAACATAAACTACACCAAGGAAAAGGCTATCCAACTGATGAGTAATCAGCTGCACCCACCTATGCATGAGTCCATCTTGTGCTGCCTAGGTTTACTTTTCACTGAGAAAGGAAAACCTAGTTTTTTCACTATGGATACATTGTATCTTTCACCTAAAATAGTCAATATGGGAATTAACTATAGATAACCATCCCATACCATGAATTACATCGTAAGTACTAAATGACACTACCAAGATATCCCAATAGAAACTCTCACCTCAAAGATTTAGGTCACTCTTTTGTCATAATTGTGTGATCATTGATTCTCTTCCATTAGAAGTCTCTAAGAATAAGGGTCAAGCCAAGGGTTCAACTGGAATCTCTAAGTCCTGAACAAGATATTTGGAAAGAAAGGAATATCTAGAACCTATGTCTATCAATTCTATAGATAAGTTATAAAAGACATAGATCATACCTCTAATCATTCCTAGAGTCTCTTGGGTCATAGGCTTCAACTACCTATAGCTATCCCCCCCCCCATTCTCCAGCTCCCTGAGACTGGTGTGGACCACCTGGGAGTGGTGGTGGTAAAAATTCAAAGATTCAACCACCTCCTGCTGCTCTCCCAACTCCTCTGCCACATATTCCACCCTACGAACCTATCTTCTCATGTCGTTTCCTCTTCCACGGAATCCCATCTATGGTCTCTCTATCATCAATATGGTGGGTCAGAAAATCTCATGCAAGATGTCTCATGTGGTCACATGAGTAGCACTACCTCTCTTTGGGATGACTAGACCCACCCTATGATCCATGAACCGTAGACCCACTATCATGAGACCTCCTCCTGAAACTTATCACACATCCAAGTTTCTGAGACTAACATCAGCTTCCAACTCTTGAGGTTTATACTCTTGTTTTCCCATTACTAACAACCATTGGTTGTATCTGCTCATCTAAGTAACACTCTACCACCAAGTCTCTCTCTAGAACCCCAACATAGGTAGGAATTCATAGAGGAATAACACTATCTTGAATATATATAGGAAGACCTCACTAAAAAGTATAATCCTTAAAGAACTGATCGTGAACCATATCCATCGAGTACCTGGAAAGGTTGGTAAACCTTGGTGAATACTCAACTACCATTGTGCTACCCTGATGGAGCTTCAAAAGATTCTGGATACGTATATCCCTCAGCGTGGATGATGAGAACTCCTCTCTAAAAATGATCTCAAACTATGACCATGCAAGTGTCACCTCATCATAAAACTAGGTCACCAAACCCCACCATCGCCCTGGTGATCCATGAAGAAGGCTCACTTCTAGGTCCACTATCTGATTTGTTGGTGTCCTGACCAGATGGAAAACTCAAGTCCTCACCTCCATAAATTCCCCGGCCACCTATGGGTTGGGATATCCTCGAAACCTGAGGGGTTTCTACTGCTGAATATCATGAAGTGCGCTCATCCTACGTACTTTATCCACTGGTATTGCAAGTACCATGTGATGCTCAACAGGTGGTGACCACTTGGAGGTAACATCTTGAGAACTGGTCCATGTATCGATGCCTCATCACTAAGGGGATCATCCTCATGATCATGATAAATCCTAGCTAACATACATCACAGAGGCATCCAGAAAGTAAAAAAGATATACCACAATCAATGAGTATATCTGGAGACCTAATTTCATAAGGACATGTAAACCACATCCCATTTCTATATTATACATGTACTATGTTTTCCCTGCAACCAATGTCCTCATATACCGAGTCAAAAATTAGGTGATCAGAGTCCTGGTGTATGGATACATTGGCCACTACACCAACATTTGAGTCTCTATCCTAAAAGACAAACTCAAAACACTTAACACTCTTTCCTCGAAAAAAATCTCACAAAATTTGGTTCTAAAGTATAATCAACCACTCTAATACTACTTTTTGATGACCCTTTCCAAAGGGGTTTGTGTCATGACTCCCCAAGCCCACCTCCAATAGGCCAAGGGCTGAAGACTATCACCGAGTAGGAATATCACTAACATGGGAGTCCTTTGACTAGGTACTTATACAAATTCACACATCTCTAAACCTACAAAATGACTAAATGTAAAAAAAATAAACAATTGTGCATGTATACATATAAATACCACAACCAGAGTACCATAGGAAGTAAAGAAAAATAAACAGTGATAAATACAATCCTAACACAAAGATTCTAAAACACACGTCCAACCTAAAAGAAAGTAATAGGAACTACTATCAAAAGTTTCAGGAACACACCTCGGTCTGTCCAATCTCACTAAGCACAATCTTGTCCTATTTCATCTAGAACTTTTTCAAAAGTTCAATTGTTTTCATAAGACACGACATGTGTGGGAAAAGCCCACACAGGGGTGAGTATAACAATACTCTGTAGGACACCCTAAAACCACAAATCATAAAGCAAAGGAAATACATTCAGCTCTACACAGGTACATGTATACAGCATATAAAACAAGAATATCAATATATACTCAACAAACACACACAGTCTGAAGGTAAGTCACAAACGTATTATACCAGCCTAGAATTCTAGCTCAAATATTCCATAAAGCACTCGTTCAGAAGAACACACTACTGAGTATGATAGCACTGATGATGTCCATCTGATAGATAGTTCTCATTGGGTCTCTCCATTAAAAGTACATACTGAAGGTCTGATGATATGCGATACACAGATGAGGATCACTGCCAAGGCCATTGGGTTATACCAACAACTCAATATGGATTAACCTGGTAAGTAGAGTAATGGTGCCTCTATAGTGTTGGTCATGATGATTCCAAGAACTCCACCTAGGGCATGAAGGTGAATAGAGGATCTCACATCAGGCCTCTCATAGGGATTCCAACAACTCTATCTAAGAATTCATGCTGAAGGGATAGTAGTCCTAGGATTATGATATAATTCTATACTAATCCTTAGGGAAAGGATAAGGGGAACTCTCTTTTATAAATATTGTCCAAGATATGGAGTAAAATATTTCTAATCATTGTATAATAAAGTACACAGCATGTGGTAGGGGTCACATACCATGTCCCTTGACAGCAGGTCCTACCTGTGAAAATGTCATGTGTTTCTTACCTATGTCTGTATAGAAGTACATGGTTTGTAGGTTTACCATGTAGTCTAACCATATTCCAATACATGGATTTCAACTGTGTAAATGTTCTCATGCACTAGTACATGGCTTTTCCTATGTACTTGGTCCAGGCTGTGTCTGTGTGGGGGAGTACATGACGTGCTCCAGCCTGTTTACTCCAACAAGTGTTTGTGTACCCTTTGAGATACACATCGAGTCACCGGGGAGGGGTCACATTCCATGTGATAGGGTCACACGTTTTGTGATCCTTAACTCCTACCCAAAACCCTATCCACCATAATGGGTTCCCATACGGCATGTAGATCCAAATTACATACCGTTTAGCACAAGATTTTCCAAAAATCTAGATTTGTCTCTGCGTATCCTGACCCTTTCTTCGGTCTTCGTTTCGGCAATTTATTCACTGAAAAAACATAGATCGGGGCTCATCGATTCATTCCATCACTGAATCAATGGGATTCAGGCCTTTGATCTACTTGAAAAATGGTTTTTTTCATCATTCTTTTTTGTGTGTCAAATAACACAAAAATCAGGTATTTACGTCATCCAATTTGTTGTCATATCTATCGTCACACCACCTTCATTTCATGTTGATCTCAAATCTATGATATCTAATCTTTATTCCAAGAAACAGGTGTGTAATGATCAATTTCATTAGAAAATTTTGAACTGTATTCCAAACAAAGAACGCCCATAATGAACTGAGAATCAGGGGATAAAATCACAAAAACAATCAAGAGGAACAAAATTTAATTGATGCTCATGTCGATCTCAATTAATTACCATTATAATGACAATAAAAATAATCAATATTTTAAATTGAAAAGAAAAATTATACCAAACCCTAATTAAACTAACCTATCACTCAAAACACACAATTAGTAAATAAATCCATTAGTTGATTGATTCATGTTCATCGTAGGAATCAAGAACAGGGAATAAAATAAATTAAACAACCACCCTACCTCAATTCATATTGATCATTGATTAATAACGGGGTTGCGCTGTTATTGTTGGAGATATCCTTTGAATCCATTGTACATCGATCGTCGATCCATGATCTAGTTTTCATTCGTCTAAGATAAATCCTCTAACATTCTATCCAATGGATCTCTAATAGCTCCAGGGTTATATAGCTAACCCTAGGATTTTTCCATAGTAGCCTATTTAAAGAATAACCAAATCGTTGTGTTAGGAATTTGAAATAAAATGATTTTATTTAATTATTTTATTTAGTTTCGTGCACATGATTACTTTTTCACAAACGACTCATACTAACAAATTTTATGTCGCGCCTATGGTAAACCTTTCATTTTTAACTCAATGGTTCACTCATATTTCTAATCTAATCACCCATCTAGAATCTATTCCACATTTTTAGGAAAAGTGTGAGCACATGCTATTTAATATATTTAATATATTTCAAACATTTATTTTTGGAACATCGAGCATTGGAATCGCATGCCATCTTAGCACCTGGTCTCAAAAATAATCCATAAAATATGAAAAAATACTAAATGTAAAATATGATTCATTACAAAATGGATCATTACAACTTGCATACCTTGTTGGCATACTTTTGGAGTAAAAACCCCTTCAGGTTGTGTTATATAGACATCATCCTAAATGTTCCCTTTGAGGAAGGTTGTTTTGACATCCCTTTTCCAGATATCATAATCATGGAAATATATTATGGAAAGTATAAATCTGGTCTATTTAAGCATTGAAACAGATGAAAATGATTCATTATAGTCAATTCCTTGATGTTGTTTAAACCCTTTTTCAACCAGTCGTGCCTTATAGGTACTGAATTGTCCTTCTATGTTCAGTTTCTTCTTGAATATTGATTTGAAACTAGTGGAATTTATATCTACTAGAGGGTCTACCAAAATCTAGACTTGGTTTTGGTACATGGAATCCATTTCATAATTCACGGCCTCTTACCACTTGGAAACATATGTACCACTTACTACTTCCTTGTAGGTTATAGGATCATTATTATTAAATAATAATGAGTTTCCATCTTCAATGACTAGAAAACCATGTTGTTCTAGTTCTCTGACCTCTCTAGTACTCCTACACAGTAATTGTGTCTCTGGAAAAATTTCTTCTTCCACGGGGCTTTGTGGAATTTGTTCCTATGCCAACTCTTGTGTATATTGTTTCTGGACATCATTGAAGTCTATCTCACTCCCAATATCTATTTTAGAGATAAGATCATCCTCAATAAATGTGGTTCATATATCAACTATGACCTATTTTTCTGAAAGATTTTATAGGTAGAGTTCCTTTGTTTCTTTAGGATATCCTATAAATATACACTTTGTTCTTTGAGGTAAAATATTTTTACCTAAAGAGGCCTTAACAAATGCTTCACAACCTCGCACAAGTAAGTAATACAACACAAGTTTCTTTCCATTCCATAATTATTATGGGATATCGTCTATTGCTTTAGTTGACACTCAGTTTAGTATGTATGCTACTGTTTGTAACGCATATTCCCAAAAGGATAATAGAAGACTTTTATGACTCATCATTGATCTTACCATGTCCAAAAAGGTGTGGTTCCTCCTTTTTCTTACATCATTCCATTGAGGCGTATAAAGAGGAGCGAGTTGAGATAATATTGTGAACTCCCATAAATAATCAATGAATTCTTTATTAAGATATTCTCCACCATGGTATTAGCATAGTTTCTTAATATTCTTACCAATATGGTTCTCAACTTCATTTTTTATTCCTTTAATTTATCAAAAAAATCTGACTAATACCCCATTAAGTAGACATATCCATATATACTAAAATTATTGTAGAAGTTGTGAAGTATGAGTAACCACCCATTTCCTCAATAGGAAATGGTCCACACACATTGATATAAACTAGTACAAGAATCCCTTTAGCCCTTTTACCTTCCTACTAAATGGGGATTCAGTCATTTTTCCTTGTAAACATGTGTGACATACACCAAGTGGTTTTAGTTCAAAATAATCTAAATATCCATATTTATGTAATTTAGTTAAGAACTTTTCATTTACATGACCTAGCAGGTGATGTCAATTTTGGGTGTGGTATGATTCATGTGAAGTAACTTCGTTATCGATTTCCATTACATGGTTTGTTTAATCCAACATATAAAGATAGTTATTTAAATGTGAATTTCCATAAAAATGTTATCTTTATAAAATAAGAAACATTTATTTACAAATTTGAAAATAAATTCACATGTGTCTAATCTAGATACAAAAATAGTGTTTTTGGTAACTGAAGTCACATAATAACAACCCATTAGAACAAAGATCATTCTAGTAGGAAATGTGAGGTGGTTGTCCCCAATATCTACAACATCAAGTTTTTATTTGTTTCTTGCTCATAGATCTACCTCCCCTCATTCAATATTTCTAAATCTACTTGGTTCCTATATTTTAATACATATGTGAGAACCACTAGTTGTATCTAATACCCAATTTATAGAAATAGATAAATTTCACTTGATAACAAACACACCTAAAGCTTCCCATTGCTTCTTTAGCTGGGTGCGGTTTTTCTTCCAGTGACCCTTCTTTCCACATACAAAACAAACAACATCTTGTTCCCTTGCTTTCCCCCTTAATCTTCCTCTTATTAAAAGGGTGTAAAGAAGCTTTGGGCTTAAATATCTTTACTTTCTATTTTAATCTGTTCACTGTAAGGATGGAAGGACTTTCATGCTTCGTATCCTTATCTACTTGGTGAATGAGAGTAAGAATATCTAATATAGACTTCTCAATGTTGTTCATATCAAAATTTACAACAAATCTAGAGATTCTCTGAGGGAGTGATTCCAGAATGAGATCAGTACCCAGTTCTTTAGGGAGTTTAAAACCTAGAACCTTTAGGAGATCAATGTATCCAATGTGCTTAACTACATGAGGCATAACTGGGGAAACCTCTTCAATCTTACTCTGAAAGAGTGCCTTAGATATCTCAAATTTTTCATGTCTATCTCTCTCCTGGTAAATACCACAAAGTTTTTCTAGCATGTTATAGGCATCCATTTTTTTGTGAGACTTTGTGAGTTCACTAGACCTAGAAGAAATCATTAAACTTTGAACATTGGTCAAATTTTTTTCCATAGATAAGGAAATATTTATCAATTTCCTCCTTAATAGGTTAGTTAGGCATTGAGGATTCTAGCATGTAATATTTCTGTTCATGGTATAGCATAACCTGAAGGCATTTAAACTACTCTTGGAAGTTACTATCAATTATGAGGTTGTCTTTCTCTGTTATTGATCGTATGGATAGTGTAGAAGATGAACTTTTCATTGTATTCTACAATTAAAATGAGAATATTATTAGTACTTTTCTTTATTACAAATTAGGTGAGATATAATAAATTAAATGTTTTTAGTAAATATCCCATTATTTTATCAAGTCTCAATATCCCTCACCGTTGAACTCGGAATGTCTAGTTGCTTTAACATTATAGTGGCAAGGATCCTCATTACTTTTCTTAATGATTCAGACATTGGCCATGAAAACCATAAGAAAGTAATTAGGTAGGTGGTCTTGTCAACTACAAACTTGTAGCTCCTTGATCTGTTGAGTGGATTCCCCTATCCTAAAATCCTAACTTGGATCTCCTCAACACTTGCCTCCAAATTTGTATTGAATAGAATTTGGTCATTAAACTCAATACATGTTCAGTTAATTCAACCCAAAAACCCTCATGAGAACTCCCCAATGAAAGTAAGTTCCCATAATTTGTCTATGTACTACATTTAGTTCTATGGTTTCATTCCCAATTAAGTAATGGAAGGCATGGTCTCACTTAATATTAGGTTGAGGTATTTTAATTAATTATGCATAAATTTTATATTGTTTTATCATTTACATTTCATGTTAATATTAAGTGTATTTTACTTAATTAATTAACCATGTTGGATAAAACATTTATGCATAATTCATTTATTTAAATCCTATATTTTCATATTAACTCATTTATTTATGTGGTTGTGGACTTGCATACATAAAATAAATAATGCATAGACAGAAATAAATAAATAAATAAAGTAAAAGAGTCGATCATGAGCTTATCTAATAGTTGATTTAATGAGTGGATATTAAATCAACCTATAACCTATGGGAATAACTCCATTTGTCGTTCGTGGCATGAGTTACAGTATTCCCCCTGTATATCTGCATATCACCAAGTTGGAATCATCATGGATTCATCTTGAACTGTCTCTATGCACCTAGGGATACTCTATTAATTACAAGTATTTATTGCTCACATGAAGGTGAGGGGAGCCAAAGGATTGGTTAAAGGGTATTACATAGATACCCTTAGACATGTTGGTCTTAAATAATAATGGAGGGAGGGATGAATCAGAGGCCATCATTTAATTTAATATTAAATAATTGAAAATCCATGAAATAAATTAAATTAAATTAATGTCAACACAAACATAGGTCTTGGTCAAGCTCATGATTGGTCATAAATGCAACTAATATGCAAAAGTAACCAGCTAGTATTATTTTCTTTATTCATTCTTTATTATTAAGATAAATGCACTTTCATTATTTAATTAATTCTATTTCATCTTAATGGTCTTCTGATCTTAATTGGATATACCCATCATTTATGGAATTTATGAAAAATAAATTCCAGAATAAAAAATGACATGTTAATTACAATAAATTAATTGAGCATTTAATATTCCTGAAAACCAGTATTAAATTGTCTAACACACATTGGTGTTCCAATCAATAAAATAAGGTTTTAATGGTGCAATTTTTCGATTTAATATAATTTCTAATTTTTTTCCTTTAATGGGAGACTACATGGCGTGTACAGTTCAGCTACACACCATGTACCTCAGTTGTCATGTATCTGAGTCACACGCTTAGGGATTTGGCATGTTAAGTCAATCAGACTACACAACTTGCACATGTCATCTACACACCATGTATCCACTTGTCATGTTCCAGGTTGACTCGGTTAACGCACAATGTGTAATAAATGCACCGCATGTAATTAACTTCTTGGCACATCAGGTACAATGCGCATGGGTACACAGTGTGTACTTCGACTACACGCAATGTAACCCAGTTTTACCGACCAAAGATTTGGTACTTCCTGATGGAATCTTTGGTCATTCTTCATCTATTCTTAAACATTTGAGAAAATGAAACACTGAACGAATATGATTAACATGTCAAAGAATGTTAATTAAAATCATATTAAAGAAAAAATAATAAGAAATTAAAACTCAACCACGATTGTGTATAGATCAACAATCAAATAAATAATTATAAATTTAAATGTCGTTGCTCTGATACCACTTCATGGTTTTGGGGGCAGTGGAAGTGTACGGTGGTGGGAGATATATTAAAATTTCTTTTAATAATTATTGTATGAAACCATGAGCAAGGATCTTTCATATCAAATTTATAATTAATTTATTTAATATCTTGAATAAATAAATACTTGGGATTAAGAATTTTTTCGTTAATGGTTTTTTATCATCTGAAAAGAACCTTTCGGATTTCCTTTGTTGTGTTGTGGGGATCCAAGATTAGAATCCCTCTAGCGGTGATCCACACATGCTCCATTGATCTTCAAGAAACACCACTCTATCATCAGTTTCTAGTGCGGGAATCGAATGAATTGTGTTGTTCAATCTTGATCGCTTGTTCTTCGGTCTTGAAGAAATATCTCTTACGCCTATTCTTCTTGAGAGGGAGAGATAAGGAGGAGTCAAGAGAGAATTTGTTGTGCACAACAATTCTTTATTCTCAATTTTTTGGATTAATATACAATATACATAATCGTCTATTTATAGTGTTAGTGTTTGGGTTAAAATATTATTTAATTGCATGTCAGTCATTAAATAACATTGAAAACATTTAATAAACCTCATGCCACGTAATAATAATATCATTATTATTATTTTGTGGTGTGCACCAACTTGTGCAACAATAAATATTATGTAACGGTTTTGTTAATTAATATTTATCACTGGACAAGGTCTTGTTCCGTTCAAACTCCTCTAGCATTTATTGAACAACTGAATAAACATTTTATTCATAAATAAATATTTTATTCACAATCTAGAGAATAGATATTTATTAAAATATTCAATAAATAAAATAAATATTTTATTCACAATCCAGTGAATAAATATTTTATATATATTCATGTAATCAAATGAATTATTTATTGATAAAAAATAATTATTTATTACCTTGTGAATATTATCGATCAATAAAACATGAATAAAATTATTCATTGGTCTTGAGAATAACATTTCTTCCAATAATTAAATTCAAATATAATTTAATTGAGATCGATAGAAACACTTAGTATGTGACCCTCTATGATTCTTTCTTATTGGTATTAGGTGGACTTTCCTAAAGTCCAAGATTACCATCTAGCAACGAGTCAAGGTATCCAAGAGAAAGAACTTAATGTTGTAAGGAGGATAACCACATATGAATTCTCACTCTGTAACATAATCCCTTTGTCCTAATATCTCATCAAGCAGGTTGCACATCCGTGTCACCAACCTATATGCTCGATACATCATTCTTTGAATATCTAAAATAAACATGTCATTACACCATTGTCATGGAATTTAGGGCAATGGTTTCATTCCAATCAAAGGGAAAAAATATCAACTTCCATAAAGATGGAAGGTGTAACACCCCAAGATTTCATAGTGTGTTATTTCTTCAAAATAATTCAATAACTTGCACTACACGCAACACCGAGTTCAATCACACCATGAATTACAAAAAAAAGGCATTCAAAAGAGGTTATGAATAGTATTATATAAATTTTAAACTTTATATAATCCTTATAATTTTAGAATCCATATTATGAGTTTCTTAGATATAATGCAAGAACAAATTCATTTTCAGTATTGCCCTTTTATCAACTTTTAATAGTGAACCCTTTTTAAATACAATATTTTAAACTTTTTGACTAAATGGGGACATCAAAAATTTAAAATGAAACATCCCAAGCTTCCACGGTACACTTTCTTTGAATAATACAGTAGTGTGTGTTGTACGCAACCTTGAGTTTTAACACACACCACAACCAATCAAACTAGCCGTTATGAATAGTAATACCTACTTTTTGAAATTATATATATTTTGTATTTTAAAATGGACTTTATTTTTGAATTCGGAATATCGAATTTAGCCTAAGGTGAAATTTTGGTACATTTCAGATAACTTTTATATTTTGATGAATAGTGAAAATTACTAAATTTTAAATAAAAACAACTTTTTTAATCAAAATAATTAATATTGATAAATTATGAATTTGAGTGGTTTTAAAGTATATTTAGAATATATTTTTACCATTTAATATAATGTTGGTCATTGGACATAATTTTACAATTAAACCAAACATAAACAAGTGTCAATCTTTTGATAGTTATTATCTCTTAAAAACACGCTTTTTGTTTTGACAGCGGGAATTAATTTTAAATTAATTTCTGCCACTTCTGTGTTTTGAATTTAGAAAAATGGATTCCATATTTGGAATCAGGATGTTCAAATTGTGTAAATAGGTAACTTTTATTTTTAGACATTTTGAATAATTACTGCGGTAAATATTTTATTTACCATGGTTAAGGGTAAATCCGGTAAATAAGGGTTAAAAAAATAATATTATAATTATACTAAATTACCCTAAAACGTGTCTTAACCCTATTGGTTGATACATGGTCGACCATGGGAATCTTTGGGTCTATTTTGGGACCCCATGGATCCACTTGTAAGTGATAATGACACTTTATTTTAATTAAGTTAAAATGAATACAAAAATGACACAAGCATATATCTTTTAGAAAAACAATTGTTACATAGGGTTATATATGTTGGATTTTAGATTATAAATATTCATTAGAAAGATAAAACGATTTCCTACATAATGATATTTTATTTATAATTTTTAGACATTAAATAATTTATTTTATTTATGACACAATGATGATGCAGTAATTACTATAATAGTGAAAAATTAAAATAATTGATATTATAAATACCCAAATAAATATAATATGAAACTTTTAATGAATTAAAATAATTTTCTAGGATAATATGATATATTAGGATTGATTTAATTGACTTTGTTCGAAGTAATCAATCTGTTATGAGTTTCACAAAAATCAACTATTGAATAGTTTCAAAATTGACATAAAAGAGTTCTTAAAACAAATATTATATTATTAATTGATATTAAATTCCTAAAAATCTAAGGTTCGGCCAAGAGACTTATATCATGATAGGTTCATCATTTATGTACCACTTGGGGGTCTCTTGGATGTATATAGTAAGTTTATTAACCATATTATATAAAAATACAAAGAGACATTGTAAAAGTGAAACTAATTAACTTAGAGTTAATACTTAAAGATAAGGTTAATATAAGTACCCAAACCTGTCTAAATTCTATTGGTTGAGTGGTTTTAGACCTATCCCCACCTTAACCTTTGAATAATCAGCTTTGGAGCCATTAGAAACCGAATATGAATTTATTATAAATTAATATTTCTAGCTTTTCCAAAGGTGCCCCTCACCCCTCTTATAAAAGGGCACTCCTCCTTCTCATTTCTTCACACCTTCAAAGCCTTTTTGTTCGGACAAACTCTGCCCAAATACTCTCCCAACATCCCTCACTACAACCTAGAGGCCTTAGTTTGATCATAAATCCAACCTATGGAGCCCTTTTGATCAAATCAAAAGGAAGAACCCGAAGAAGAGGTAATGATTTCACCACCCTTCTCCAAGTTCATTTCTTCTTCCACTTCCTCTTTCTTTGTTCTTACCATTATAAAATAATAACTCCAGTATCTTACATATACTGTGATGTTATTATAAATATGGTACAACCATATTCAGTATTCTATCCACCCTTTGAATAACATGTCACCATACGTGCGTACGTACGGCTTACCGTCTCCACGTCGTGGTGTAATTGTTATTCAATATAATATTATTTGGATGGGTATAATAATGATGTGTAACTCATGTAAATAATAAAAATAACATGTTAATGATTCTGTATATATGATATACCATCCATTTATATATTATTTTAATATCAAAAGAATGATATTGTCGCTCGTGCGTACGTACGGACTACCGTCTCCACGAACGCGATGAGATTCATTCTCCATCGTATCCATTCAAGTATAATTATCATTTGATGATTTAAAAATGATGTTTAAAGACTAGATATCATTCTGGATATGAATAAGATACAACAACCATGGCTTATGTAACAAAACATATAAAATAAAATGAGTAAGTTAACTCCCGAAACGACGATAATTCTAAGATATTATTAACAAATCAATGTTAAAAGATCATATATGATATCATTATATATGATTCTTGTATAATTTAATAACAACTATTTCACCATTATACAGGAGGTTAACCTACCCCAACCAAGTAAAAGTACAAGGTAAGGGTTTACTTTACAACCTCTTCATTATCCAAGGTTGTTTATACGTAATAATCTACTGGGATTTCTTTATCATCCACATCCATGTTTCTTAGAAATGTATTTCAAAACATTTTTACTATTTACTAGAATATGGGTTAAAGTCATTTATACCCTTGTTTGACTTTTTATAAGAGGTTTATAAAGTAATCTTTCCGTCGTTTTCCAAACAAGGTGCTTTTTAACCTTTTCGACAAAATTAAGGTAAGAATGTTTTTTTTAACTTATATGGTGGGTGCGGCTATTTACCGCCGTTATAAAATTTTCAAAGCTTCCCTTACAGGCTTATAAGGACATTTTAAAAATAAAGGTTTTCTATTATAATTATGTTATTTTTAAATGATTTCAAAAAAAGAGATATTTCTCTCAAATATATGAAAATCCAGTGCAAATGTATACATATTTAACGCAAGCTTAAAAATGTTTTCAGAAAACCTGACTCTCGAGTTTGGTAGACAGGAAGGGATTGGGAGTGGACCCATCATGGCCTGTAATTAGTCGAGCAGTCTCAGAATTAGTTATTTTGTTTTCAGAAGCTTGCATAATGTTTTCAGAAAAACACTGGAGTGTATTTTAGCAATTTTTAACGTAAGTATCTTCTTAAAAAAATTGCATCGGTAGGTCTCATGAGACAAACTAGTGTCTTGGCACAAGGCCTTGACAAAATCTTATTTGTAGTCTTGGCACGAGGCCTTGGCTATGTGGTTATGATAGTCTGGCATTATGCATTCCAACATTATGAAAGTGGTTATTGATTTTTGCATGTGATTATTCGATTAGTAGAATATCCATGTGAATAAGTAAATGGCATTATTTCATTTTATTTATGCCATACCATGTTGAAAGTTCACATTTAAAAGGCTTTTGTTTTAGTTATACATTGCCTTAAATGTTTATTCTTATTTATGAAAGTTTCCGCTATATTGTTATCCTTACTGGGCATTTGAGCTCACCCCTTTTCTATGTTTTATTTTTTCCAGGAAGTGAAGATGTAAGTTATGAATGACCTGCAGGGATATTATGAGGGGATTATAGTGTGGACTGTGGAAACATTATGTTGTTGTAGTAGTTTTTCATTTTATGATGTAATGTAAAACTTATGAATATATCTAGTGTTTCCAAGGCTACTAAACCAATCGGTCTTTCGAGATTTGATCTTTCTTGAGATCATGCCAATGTTACGAAGTAATGCACCGACTCTGGGTAGCTGGGGTCGGGGCGTTACAGTTGGTATCAGAGGAAGTTTAGTACAAACCTTGGAAGCTAGATTTAGATAAACTCTGATTAGAGCACGTAGACCTAAGATGAACTTTGAGGATTAGTATAGAAGAACATCCTAGAATTTTGGTATTGTAGAGATTTTGTGAGTTTTCCGAGCAATACATCCCTGTCTGGATACGAGCAGGTAGAGGCGGCTCTGGCACAGATGTACCTAGGGGTAAAACCCGAAAACACCGCTTTGAGCTAGACTCGAACGGGAACTGGTGCACGACAACGGGCCTTGCTGCACTCTTGGTTACGACACTCCTGGGGGATATGCTTAGGATAATTTTCATTTTCTTTACAAACCATTGTGAAGGGTTTATGAGTATATACATCCTCAAATGAGACATGTTTATGATTATGGATTATATCCATAAATAGTTCAATTTATGTTAAGTGTTTTATAAGTATGGGATTATGTATTTTGATTCATAAACTGATCTAGTTTATGCCATTGTTTAGAAATGGCGCCCAGTAGAAGGAATGAGAACTCCGGAAATGTACATGATCCAAAGAGAAGGAAGGATCATATCTTTCATGGTCTTAAGCTAGAATTTATAAGAGAAATAGTCTCCCATGTATTATCATCATATGAAGAAATAATATCATTTATTGATAAGATAAGTAAAGAGATTACTGAGTCCTATGGCTTTGAAGGGAAGCAAGAGAAGAAAAGGATAGAAGAGAGAAAGATGGATAAAGGGAAGAGGGAAAAGAAGAATTTTCCCATATGTGGTAACTGTGGAAAGAAACACCCTGGAACTTGCCTGAAAGGAATGGGAGTTTGTTATAAGTGTGGAGGAAAAGGGCACAAAGTACGTGACTGCAAGGGTAAGAAAATGGTTTCAAATGTACAATGCTTCATTTGCAAGGAGTTTGGACACTACGCGAACCTATGTCCCAGTCATCAGACTATGCCGCAAATGATGTTATTGGATAATAATCATGTTATGATACTACCACAGATGAAGAGGGATGATTAGAGTTCTTATGTTGATTATGTCAATTGAGTGTTGTATCAACAATGTACTTGTTACAATAATCATGGAGTATATAAGGATTGTACTGCAGTACTATTTCATTAAGGACTTGAGATTGTGTGGAACAAAGAAAAGTGACTCAATAGCAGGATAAATTTTTGGAAAATATATGGTTGAGAGAAAGATAAACCATAATATGGTTCAGATACCGAGGTGGTGCTTTTAGAATAATACATGATTGATTTGGATAAATTATATTGGATATTATTGACTACCTTGAAGCTGATTGTTGGGGTTTAAAACATTTTTGGATTAATGAAGTATATCCAGCATTCTATATGGAATAAGGGAGCATGAATGTAATCAATAAGGAATATGGTAATTCAGGATGTTTCGGTGTATTAAAAGAATACATGATGAAGGTATTCATATGCTATTACGGGGTAAAAAGGATCTATATTATGTTTACCTAACTTATAAATGTTGGACTGTGAGTTTGGATAGAAGTATATTGGATAGTTCTAGTTTGGATTATTTTGGATTGCCATAAAAGGACAACCCGGAGGTCGGGCGGCAACCCGTCGCGTCCGGCAAGGCTGCAAGACTTGAACCCGCAACCGAAGGGCGACAAGGGTGTATCACCTACCACTGGCCCACGAGATGTCCTGGATTAAATAATGTAGTTTTGATTAAAAGATCTTGTAGATGAATTATAAATTCGTTTATTTTGGAACCCTATACGAATAGTGTAAATAGAATTTTTACATTCTGTTATCTTTTAGAGTGAAAGATGAGTTTGTAGTAGAAATTTATTAATGGATAAAACTCTAATTATAATGTAAGTATATCTCCTTATGATCTTAGCCAATCTCATAAATAAATTCCTCAACATTAAGAAAAGCAACTTAGAACAAAAATGTTTTCCTAGATGGTACCTTAAATCATCACTAATTTATGGCTTTGGGATTGTTGGCCTTTTCATAGCCATGTTCTCTACCACTCTCCATCAGAGAATTGATGGTTATATTTTTCTTCCATATCCATATTTTCCTACATGGAACCCTAATATGTGTTATTTTCGGTAATCTTCATACATTCGACTCTTTATTTTAAATAGAGGCCTCATTAATTCATTTTTCGATGTGGGATTTCTACTAAGATATTTTGAAACGTCAAAAATGTGTTATCCTAATACCCTATGTTTTGTTGAACCGATGGTATTTCAAATCATCATAGATTGATGATTTTAAGGACCTCAATTTTATAATTTTTTGTGATTGATGACCTCAATCACTACCTATAAATATTTACGTTTTTCCTCCAATTATATGTCTCTAATTGCCACCAATGTTCTCCTAATAGAGATCATAATTTGGTGGTGATACTTTCATTTCTCTTTTCCTCATATTAAGACTAAATTTTAGTAACCAAATTTCCGATGTGGGTTTTCCCACAAATATATTTTCTATTTTCAACTTTTTATTTTCGAAGAACAATTTCAAATTGCGAGGACGCAATTTATTGAAGGTGGGGAGAATGTAACACCCCAAGATTTCATAGTGTGTTATTTCTTCAAAATAATTCAATAACTTGCACTACACGCAACACCGAGTTCAATCACACCATGAATTACAAAAAAAAAGGCATTCAAAAGAGGTTATGAATAGTATTATATAAATTTTAAACTTTATATAATCCTTATAATTTTAGAATCCATATTATGAGTTTCTTAGATATAATGCAAGAACAAATTCATTTTCAGTATTGCCCTTTTATCAACTTTTAATAGTGAACACTTTTTAAATACAATATTTTAAACTTTTTGACTAAATGGGGACATCAAAAATTTAAAATGAAACATCTCAAGCTTCCACGGTACACTTTCTTTGAATAATACAGTAGTGTGTGTTGTACGCAACCTTGAGTTTTAACACACACCACAACCAATCAAACTAGCCGTTATGAATAGTAATACCTACTTTTTGAAATTATATATATTTTTTATTTTAAAATGGACTTTATTTTTGAATTCGGAATATCGAATTTAGCCTAAGGTGAAATTTTGGTACATTTCAGATAACTTTTATATTTTGATGAATAGTGAAAATTACTAAATTTTAAATAAAAACAACTTTTTTAATCAAAATAATTAATATTGATAAATTATGAATTTCAGTGGTTTTAAAGTATATTTAGAATATATTTTTAACATTTAATATAATGTTGGTCATTGGACATAATTTTACAATTAAACCAAACATAAACAAGTGTCAATCTTTTGATAGTTATTATCTCTTAAAAACACGCTTTTTGTTTTGACAGCGGGAATTAATTTTAAATTAATTTCTGCCACTTCTGTGTTTTGAATTTAGAAAAATGGATTCCATATTTGGAATCAGGATGTTCAAATTGTGTAAATAGGTAACTTTTATTTTTAGACATTTTGAATAATTACTGCGGTAAATATTTTATTTACCATGGTTAAGGGTAAATCCGGTAAATAAGGGTTAAAAAAATAATATTATAATTATACTAAATTACCCTAAAACGTGTCTTAACCCTATTGGTTGATACATGGTCGACCATGGGAATCTTTGGGTCTATTTTGGGACCCCATGGATCCACTTGTAAGTGATAATGACACTTTATTTTAATTAAGTTAAAATGAATACAAAAATGACACAAGCATATATCTTTTAGAAAAACAATTGTTACATAGGGTTATATATGTTGGATTTTAGATTATAAATATTAATTAGAAAGATAAAAAGATTTCCTACATAATGATATTTTATTTATAATTTTTAGACATTAAATAATTTATTTTATTTATGACACAATGATGATGCAGTAATTACTATAATAGTGAAAAATTAAAATAATTGATATTATAAATACCCAAATAAATATAATATGAAACTTTTAATGAATTAAACTAATTTTCTAGGATAATATGATATATTAGGATTGATTTAATTGACTTTGTTCGAAGTAATCAATCTGTTATGAGTATCACAAAAATCAACTATTGAATAGTGTCAAAATTGACATAAAAGAGTTCTTAAAACAAATATTATATTATTAATTGATATTAAATTCCTAAAAATCTAAGGTTCGGCCAAGAGACTTATATCATGATAGGTTAATAATTAATGTACCACTTGGGGGTCGCTTGGATGTATATAGTAAGTTTATTAACCATATTATATAAAAATACAAAGAGACATTGTAAAAGTGAAACTAATTAACTTAGAGTTAATACTTAAAGATAAGGTTAATATAAGTACCCAAACCTGTCTAAATTCTATTGGTTGAGTGGTTTTCGACCTATCCCCACCTTAACCTTTGAATAATCAGATTTGGAGCCATTTGAAACCGAATATGAATTTATTATAAATTAATATTTCTAGCTTTTCCAAAGGTGCCCCTCACCCCTCTTATAAAAGGGCACTCCTCCTTCTCATTTCTTCACACCTTCAAAGCCTTTTGGTTCGGCCAAAATCTGCCCAAATACTCTCCCAACATCCCTCACTACAACCTAGATGCCTTAGTTTGATCAGAAAGCCAACCTATGGAGCCCTTTTGATCAAATCAAAAGGAAGAACCCGAAGAAGAGGTAATGATTTCACCACCCTTCTCCAAGTTCATTTCTTCTTCCACTTCCTATTTCTTTGTTCTTACCATTCTAAAATAATAACTCCAGTATCTTACATATACTGTGATGTTATTATAAATATGGTACAACCATATTCAGTATTCTATCCACCCTTTGAATAACATGTCACCATACGTGCGTACGTACGGCTTACCGTCTCCACGTCGTGATGTAATTGTTATTCAATATAATATTATTTGGATGGGTATAATAATGATGTGTAACTCATGTAAATAATAAAAATAACATGTTAATGATTCTGTATATATGATATACCATCCATTTATATATTATTTTAATATCAAAAGAATGATATTGTCGCTCGTGCGTACGTACGGACTACCGTCTCCACGAACGCGATGAGATTCATTCTCCATCGTATCCATTCAAGTATAATTATCATTTGATGATTTAAAAATGATGTTTAAAGACTAGATATCATTCTGGATATGAATAAGATACAACAACCATGGCTTATGTAACAAAACATATAAAAGAAAATGAGTAAGTTAACTCCCGAAACGACGATAATTCTAAGATATTATTAACAAATCAATGTTAAAAGATCATATATGATATCATTATATATGATTCTTGTATAATTTAATAACAACTATTTCACCATTATACAGGAGGTTAACCTACCCCAACCAAGGAAAAGTACAAGGTAAGGGTTTACTTTACAACCTCTTCATTATCCAAGGTTGTTTATACGTAATAATCTACTGGGATTTCTTTATCATCCACATCCATGTTTCTTAGAAATGTATTTCAAAACATTTTTACTATTTACTAGAATATGGGTTAAAGTCATTTATACCCTTGTTTGACTTTTTATAAGAGGTTTATAAAGTAATCTTTCCGTCGTTTTCCAAACAAGGTGCTTTTTAACCTTTTCGACAAAATTAAGGTAAGAATGTTTTTTTTAACTTATATGGTGGGTGCGGCTATTTACCGCCGTTATAAAATTTTCAAAGCTTCCCTTACAGGCTTATAAGGACATTTTAAAAATAAAGGTTTTCTATTATAATTATGTTATTTTTAAATGATTTCAAAAAAAGAGATATTTCTCTCAAATATATGAAAATCCAGTGCAAATGTATACATATTTAACGCAAGCTTAAAAATGTTTTCAGAAAACCTGACTCTCGAGTTTGGTAGACAAGAAGGGATTGGGAGTGGACCCATCATGGCCTGTAATTAGTCGAGCAGTCTCAGAATTAGTTATTTTGTTTTCAGAAGCTTGCATAATGTTTTCAGAAAAACACTAGAGTGTATTTTAGCAATTTTTAACGTAAGTATCTTCTTAAAAAAATTGCATCGGTAGGTCTCATGAGACAAACTAGTGTCTTGGCACAAGGCCTTGACAAAATCTTATTTGTAGTCTTGGCACGAGGCCTTGGCTATGTGGTTATGATAGTCTGGCATTATGCATTCCAACATTATGAAAGTGGTTATTGATTTTTGCATGTGATTATTCGATTAGTAGAATATCCATGTGAATAAGTAAATGGCATTATTTCATTTTATTTATGCCATACCATGTTGAAAGTTCACATTTAAAAGGCTTTTGTTTTAGTTATACATTGCCTTAAATGTTTATTCTTATTTATGAAAGTTTCCGCTATATTGTTATCCTTACTGGGCATTTGAGCTCACCCCTTTTCTATGTTTTATTTTTCCCAGGAAGTGAAGATGTAAGTTATGAATGACCTGCAGGGATATTATGAGGGGATTATAGTGTGGACTGTGGAAACATTATGTTGTTGTAGTAGTTTTTCATTTTATGATGTAATGTAAAACTTATGAATATATCTAGTGTTTCCAAGGCTACTAAACCAATCGGTCTTTCGAGATTTGATCTTTCTTGAGATCATGCCAATGTTACGAAGTAATGCACCGACTCTGGGTAGCTGGGGTCGGGGCGTTACAGAAGGGACAAATTATTCCTCGACTTATCCATTAATGACATGTCACTCATGACACACCCAACGTATCCAACTTCGTCATTAACTGTTATCGTTATGGTTTACGAAATACATCTAAATACACAAGTTGTACCATGCATTTATAATAATCTTAAAGTTTAAGGACCATCATATACACTTGTAGATAAGAATATCCAATAACACCAAAACATGTCGAATTCCTATTGGCGGGTCTATTCTCATAATCTCCTATCAAGGAAATTACCAAGTGTGAACTTCATGAGAAGAATCATCATCTGCTTACGAGTAATCGCACATGACAGTATATGTACTATGTGCCCCATCATAGTACATTATCCAACCATAGAACGTTATTTAAGAATAACATCATAGCACATTAAGGTTCTTATCATAGCGGGGAACTGTTATAACCTTATCAATGTGACATATACTCAATGACAATATTACATTAGAGTCATGCAGAACAACGAATAATATGTAATAAGAAGTTTTATTAATATCCAATGCATTGAATATACATGTAATCAAAGTACAAATAGTTGGTCCTAGGACACCAACTTCAATGGACTGTATAGCTCAAAGTGCATTTTTTCAATATATAAGTGTCATTTTAGTCTAAAATGTGATTCAAATAGCCAAAATCAAGCAAATGAGCTTGGATTGTATTGATACTTTAGGACAATGATTCATAATTCATCTATGGCGTGTAGGAATCGATCACACATCAATTTGATACACAACGTGACTAATATGACTCAAAGTGTTTGTTTTCAATATAAAAGTGTCATTTTACTATAAAACGTGATTCACATAGCCAAAACCAAGCAAATGAGATCGAATTATCTTGAAAATTTAGAATGACGATCCGTAATTCATTTATGATGTATAAGAATCGACCACATATCAATATGACACACGATATAACTGGTATGATTCAAAGTGTGTGTTTTCAATATAAAAGTACCATTTTACTCTAAAACGTGATTCACATAACCAAAATCGAGCAAGTGATCTCCTGTTGTCTTGAATATTTAAGAAAACGACATATAATTCGTTTGTGGCGTGTAGAAATCGATTGCACGTCAATCTAACACGCGATGTGGCCAATATTACCCAAAGTACGTGTTTTCAATATAAAAGTGTCATTTTAATTTAAAACACGTGTCGCAATGTCAAAACCAAGAAAACAAGCTCGATTTGTTTTCAAATTTCAGGACAATTATCTATATTTGGCAAAAGGAGTCCCAAGAAATGTGGACGGAGACCCCCGACAGAAGGTGTGAACCACGTTCACATCTGGTGTGCAAGTTGTAATAATTAATAATATACTTAATGTAATTAATTATATCAATAAATAACAATAAAAACTAATTAATAAATAATGATACATTTAATAATATAATTAATAGTGTAATTAATAATTAATAATGTAATTACAATATTAGTAATTAATGATATAATTATTAACAACTATTTAAGTAATTAAGATAATTAATAATTGATAATATCATTAATATATTCAGTAATTAACAATATGATTTATTTATATTATTAATCAATAGTATAATTAATATTTTTTTATAAAGTTAGGGTCGAAACCTCTTTTAATATTAAACAAAGGAAACACCCCTTTCTTTCTTGGATAAAGAGAATCTCATTACATGGCTCGTATGCCCAGAGGCACTAAGACCCAAGGAACATGACCTTAAAGACCCAACAACTTGCCCTAAGGCCCATGGCCCGTGGGCTCAAATTGCTCGAAGGCCCCAGGCTCGTAGGCGCAACGCCGTGCCCAGGTCCAGCACTTCACCCGCTTTGTCGCTATTGCTCAGCTTTTCCCTTAGCCACCTAGCATTCCATTGTTGCCATTGGAGGTCGTCGCCCCCTACCGCAAGTGTTCGCCTTCGTCGGTGTCCCCCCCCCCTTCTCGTGCCTGCCCTCAACCTCCTCGCGTCCCGTCATCATCAGAGGTCGTTGTCCTTGCCGAGAGGTCGCCCCCATTGGCGCTAGGCCCCTTCTTGTCATCGCCTTTGGCTGTCTTGTGGCCCGTCGTCACCACCCTGTGCAGTCGTGCGCAGGGCTGCCATGCCCACTCTTACTAGCATTATGTTGATGCTAGTAGTTGCCAATCCTTCACGTATGTGTGCGAGGAGAGACCATCGACCCTCAAATACTGAGGCCAAAATCATT
Organism: Viscum album; assembly: GCA_963277665.1. NCBI lineage: Eukaryota > Viridiplantae > Streptophyta > Magnoliopsida > Santalales > Viscaceae > Viscum > Viscum album. The sequence goes on along the minus strand of OY728137.1, from coordinate 281,018,331 downwards.
AGGGTGGGATTTGATCCCTGCACTCGTAAGTGTGGTGCCACGGTCGAGTACCTCTTGGTCGTGGAGTTGTCTGCATAATAAATTATAGTATAATTGATAATATCATTAATATATTTAGTAATTAATAATATAATTTATCTTATATGGATTATATAATATTACAACTTAATTTGTTTATTTTTTTTATGTAATGTTATTAAAGGTTGTGAGTTTTTTAGGGTGCTAAGATTGTTGGTGCTTTTTAGCTCAGACAATGGTCATTTCGAATGCTGATTAGCACTCCTCGTATTTCTGCATCAGACCCAGATTCAAATTCGGGTGGAAGCAAATTTTCGCAGCCATTGTAGCAGTATTGTAACATTGCAAGTAATGTAGTTGGGTACTGTAGTAGAAGTACTATTCATCTTGAAATGAGCTTTTGCACCACAAAATCAGGCCTTGGGTCGGGCCTTTGAACCGTCAAAGGCCTTTGGGCCACATGACTTATGTGTCACAAAACAGTGCGATCCAACTTCCTGGAGCAACCCCAAGCGGATTGACTAGTCACCAAGGCAAAACTAATCAAACCCAAGGATTGAAAGGAGGGATACGGTGGTCACACCATTAGCCCGCGCAACTTTGCACATGGGCATCGTAAGCAAGTAGCGACTTCAACTTGATGCAAAAATTGACGAAGTATCGGAGGAGAGACCGTTGTAGTGTTGTCAGGTCATTAAAATAGATTTAAGAGCTTGTCACTTTGGGCCTTTGGGCCACGTAATCCAAACTTTGTGTCTTTAGACCTCCATGTCATGTAAGAGTTTCCTATCAAATCGCTTAAAAATTGAATTATCCAGAAATAAAAATAAAAAACTAAGACCTTCTGTTCATTCCATCCTATGACTGAATTTTTAGTAATTGAATCACTGGTTCCCCGCCAGCCAACCAGTTTTTGTTTTTAATTTATTCTTTTGTTTGGTCTTTTATGTATAAAATAATAATATAATATTTAAAACAATCAATATAATCACCCGGTTTAAACAATAATGCTTCTTGAAACATGGTAAAAAATAGGATCACTAATGAATTGTTAGCTTATTAGAATTCCCAGCTTTACACGTGGCAGAGTCGTTCCATTTGACATATTTAAGATCACACGTGGCGGATTTTGATTCGTGCATGGACCCGAAACCGGAACTCCCGTCAGTACTTCCGGTTCTGGGACTCGGCGCTGCGCTCGGACCGGTCGGAGCGGAACGACTCCCACGCGGACTCGCCGTCGAACGCCGGCGGAGGCGGCTGCATCATCGCCATCTCCGACACGCTCCAAACCTTCACAGACTTATCCAGGCTGCCGCTGTAGACGACCCACTTGTCCTGCCGGTCCACTCCGGCGCCGCCGCCCTTCTTGGCACCCTCCCTGTCCTGCTCCGCCGCGAGACACTTGACGGGCCCGGTGTGCCCCGTGAGCACGGAGAGGCAGTTGTGCACCGACCCGTCCCGCCGCCACACGCAGATGGTCTTGTCCGCGGAGCCGCTGAAGACCAGGCTCCCGGCCGCCGCGAGGCAGAGCACCGCCAGTTTGTGGCCCTTGAGGACGCCGCCGTGAGCGAGGTGGTTCTCCCGCTCCCAGAAGTTGACGAGCCCGTCGGAGGAGCCGCAGTAGACGACCTGGCCGGAGCGGCTCACGGCCAGCGCGGTGACGGCGCTTTCCTGCTTCAGGAGGGGCTGGATGAAGGAGTGGTTGGTGGCCTTCCCCTGCCCCTCCCGCCGCCACACCTTGACGGAGCCGTCGGCGGAGCCGGTGAAGACCATCCCCTCGGTGGTGGTGACGACGGAGTTGACGGCGTCGTCGTGGGCGTTGATGGAGTCGAGGCACCGGGAGTCGGAGATCCTCCAGACCTTGACCGTCCGGTCCCAGGAGGCGGTGTAGAGCAGGCCCTGCTCCTGGTTCAGGCTCATGCAGGAGATGGCGTCGGAGTGCTTGATCCAGAGCGCGCTGCGGCGGCCCCGCACCTCCACGTAGTTGCTCGGCCGGATGGAGCTCTTGAATATATCCTTCAGCTTCGGCAGCGTGCCGGAGCGCTTGTGGACCGCCGGCGCCTTCGGCGAGACCTTCCACACCCGGATCTTACCGTCCTGGTGGCCGGTGAAGATCTTCTCGCCGGAGATCACGATCGCCTTCACCAGCCCGCTGTTGGACTTGAACCCGGAGAACTCCTTCATGTTCTTCCACACCCGGATATTCTTGCTGTCGGAGCCCGTGTACAGGAGGTCGCCGGAGGCCGCCAGGGAGTAGATGTGGCCCTCCTCTCGGACGAGCGACCCAATGAGCCCGTTCTGTGGGACGCTCTCGTCCATCGGCCCGGACCAGGGGGCCTTGCTGAAGGGGAAGGTCTGGTTCCACGGCGACATGGTCATGGGGGACCCCTCGGAGCTCATGCGGGTCGGGTCGTAGGACCCCGGGCTCGCCACCGACGAGGCGCTGCTGTTGCGGGTGGCGAACTCATCCTCTGGGTTTCCGGCGGCGGCGGAGATGTTGGGATCGGAATGCGACACGTTTCCGACCCTCGGCGGCCGCGGGGCGCCACTGCCGTCGCTGAACATCGTCGGTCCCAGCTCCGGCGTTCCGATCGGCGGCCAGTGGTGTCTGGTCAGAACAAAGAACCAGGGTGTCGGCCGGCCCTGCTGATCGGAGAATGATCCGTCGGAATCAATGGCGGGGAGATGAAGGAACGGAGAGGGGGGGATAGAGAGAGAAAGGAGTATATTACCGCGGGAGCCAAGGATTGGAACCGTAAAACCGACGTGGGGCTTCTGTGCGTTGACACGTGTAGGGTCCGGACTTGATGTTGACCGGGTCATAGGCTATCTTGGGTAAATTGGATTGTGTGGTGAAGATGTTTAACCAATGAAAATAAATTAGGATATATAACAAAATTGTAATGCATTCCATAAGAGCTAATCAAAGAGTTGGAGTGGATGGTATAAAGAATGTGAATCACCAAAAATGAAGGAGAACGTTATAAGGGATGATCAAAGGGCAATACATAAAATAAAAACAAGGATATAGAAGAAAGATTCTTGAAGAGGGAGAGAATAAATTGTATGAATTCAAAAAGAAATAATCTTACCATTTTCATAGTGGTTGAAGTAGTCATTATCAATGAAAGGATAGATAAATGACATGTAAATAAGAAATAAAATGACATATGGGAAATTAAGAAGACATCTCAAACTTAACATCAAAAGGAAGTAAAACATTGAGAATGAGAGGGAGGGAGGGAGGGAGTCATAATGAATTAAAAAAACGCGTTCTTTAAAAATAATATTTTAAAGAAATCAATTAATATATTCTTATTTCTATTATTTTCTATTGAGAGAGAGAGAGAGAGAGAGAGAGAGAGTCATAATGAATTAAAAAAACACTTTGTTGTGGGGGAAATTACAGAAACCCCCCCCAATAAACTAACTGAGGATCACCTAATAGACGGTTATATACAAATTAATTTTTACAGAATAAATTAATATCCAATTCACTATAGTTGATACAAAATAAAATTGGACAACAGTGAATAATAGAGAAAATGCAGACAACAATGCAAAGGAAAGTAAAACAGGCAATGACATAAAGATTTATGTGGTTCAGAACCCTTTTGGACCCTAATCCATGGAAAGAACACCACCATACACATTTTTATTATTTAATTTTTAATGAAAACACATTACAAATGGGTTGACATTACTAGTGCAATCTACTAGCAGCAATAACTCCATATGAATTCAAACAATAATCAAAAAACACAAATCGGAACCAAGGAGGGAGAAACACTCACAATGCCAGACCTTGATAGGTCCGATTGTCTAGATCTCTTCAGGTAGAAGTCTTGGAGTTTTCGTAGGACTGGAAACACCTGGATCTAGAATGGGGCAGTGATGAGAACACCTAATATTGAACAACCATGCTAGAAGACAACGAATCTGAGGTGTCTAGACCGGAAAACAATTCATGAATAGAGCACCTTCTGAATCTAAAGTTACCAGGGTGAAACTTCTCCTCGTCAAACAAATCATGAGAGGGAGATCAGAAAACATAGCAGAACGAGCAAAAATCCTTCCGGATCTAGATCACCACAAAACAGGGGGAAATCTTTGCATCCGCTGCAGACAACGAACGATAGAGGAGATGAGGAAGATAACTAGCACTAATCATGTATAATTAATCACTGATTTGTTTCTCTTCTTGGTCTCTAATCCTACACCTAATTGAAAACAACGTTGGATGATAAAACCTCAATCAAACCTCTCAAACCGCATAACAGCACACCAAGAGACGTTCAAACCATCAACCGTTCAAACCACTACTCAACGAAGGAAAAACAGACTGAAAAAAGGGATGGCTAGCATTGAAGGGGAAACTACCATGGTCAACAGACATCAAAGATAAAGTGAGATAAAAAGTATTTCCATAGTGTAAAAGATAAGTTAATAGAAAAATCAAAAATATAAAACGAAAATGGTATGAAAATAAAAATAACATCAACATCAAGATCGAGTTTTTCTTTTGGCATAGACCAAAATCTGTTCATGGAAAACCTTTAATAACCAAAAATGAAGTGCATGGAAACCCCAATTGCAAAGGCTATGATAGAATAACAACCATGATATTTGTCTATTTCAGATGAATCTGACTCTAATGTCATAATTGTGTTCATCCCAAGCTCCAACGGTGACGCCCGATCGAACACGTCTATGACTCAGCTTCAAAGACCATCTCGACTTAGGATCTCAAATGTCGTCTTCTTCATTGATCAAGAACTGAACCAGTCAGCACTAAAAATCGCTAGTCGCCATCTTCAATAGAATTATCACACCATCAGTCATTGCTATTCGGAAGTGGCTCAATGCCACCTCATACTCCTTCAACATCTTGAAATGGTTCTTCTTCAAAGGATTTTAGCATGGACCATAAACTTGATTCAAACTTGGGTTCATATTTATCAGATATGAAAATATAAATTCACCTAAAACCTCGATCGGTTGTCTTCTTCATCAATGCTCTTCTACACTGGTATTTTGTTTAGATCTCTTCAATCTCAGACTTGACAAATCAAATAATTTTTATCATCTATATCGATTGAAACATTGTCATCAGAGCTCCTCAGAAAATCAAGATTTGGTTGACCACTACAGATCTGAAAATCATTGATACAGTTGGTCTGATTTGTTTATGAGTCATGAAAGATCAACTTCAGATTTGAATGGACCCCCTTCAATTGAGCTTAGGTGGAATGAGGCCCCGGTGGAAGCAATTTCTTCAACAATTCCCACACCAAAAATCCCAAAGGTTCACAAATTAAGATTTCCTATGGGCATAATTTATTTATCTTAAGCCTAAAGGATTCTCTTAAAAGTGCAATTTAAAATTTACAAATACAAACAAAATTAAGTAAAAAAAAATTAAATTAAAATATAATTAATTTAAGATTGGTATAAAACATAACTAACAATATAATAAATATTACTTAAATATAATAAAAAATTAAATCAATTAAAATTAATATTTAAAAAGGAATGACATAATAAATAAAATAAATAAAATATACAAAATTTGAAAGAATAAAACAATTAATAATTAAATCATAAAAATAAAATAAAATTCAAAGAATTCATAAATTTAATAATTATACAACCAAATGAATGAAACACTATCATTGACCAATAAATGACACAAATTAGCATTAAATAAACAATTTAAAAATAAAAAATGATGTGAAAAAATACATGAAATAAAGTTTACATCAACTCAAAAGTTCTTTCTAATACTTCCAGGGGTGGTGGGTCTTATCCGCATGCTAAGGGGGATGCTCATGCATCTAAGAAATCTTCGAGAGTAGCTGAGACCAGATGTCTTTATATAGAGGAGCATGCACTAGAGGAATCTGAATTAGGGATGACTACTGTAAGAGACATACTATTTATCTCGTCCTCTGTGGTACTGGATTTTATTGACACATGTGAAACTTAATTTTTATATCATCAAATCTAATTGATGTGTTGGGATTGTATTCAAAACTTATGCCATTCTTGTTGGATCTTTCCATGTCTTTTGCAAAGAGGTCTAAACAAGGTTTTAGATTCCCCATGTTTCGGACAATGATATCCAACTTTTAGATAGTGTGTGATTTCTTGTTTCTTAACATTGATACCTTCGATCTTGTTATTAGAATGGATGGAATAATCAACGTTAAGGACCAGATCCGCTGTTATCATCATTGAGTATAATTCTTATCTATTGATGGAGACTCTCATGTCATTTAGGGTGAGTGAGATTCTAGATCAGGGAGAATAGGGTCTGTTTTTCCTTATGTAGGAATGATCTCATGCTAGTTTTCAAATAAGTTTTCGGATGTCATTGACCCTCAATTGAGTTGTCCACTTCCTACAGTGGTGAGTGCATACCCCGAGGTCTAACCTAATGATTTTCTAGGTTACCACCAGAGAGGGAGGTCAAGTTTACTATTAAAATACTCCCTAGAATGATACCCATTTATACATCACCTTATCACATGAAACCTTTAGAGTTATAGGAATTTAAAGTTAATCTTGAAGATCTTGAGGCTAAGAGATTTATTTATCCAAGCGTGTCACCTTGGACTTCTTTTGTCCTCTTTTTTAAGAAGGTAGATGGAATCCTCAGAATTTGCATTGATAATAGAAAGATAAATCAGGTGACCATGAATAACAAGTATCCCTTTATAAGAATTGATGATCTCTTTGACCAATTAAGATGAGATCATTAGTTTTCAAATATTGTTCACTACTCGTGGTACAACCAATTGAGAGTTAGAGAAGAGGATATAACTAAGAAGGAATTTAGGATCCAGTATGGTAATTTCAAGTTTTTGGTTATTCCATTCGGTCTCACTAATATTATTGTGGTATTTATGGCATTAATAAACCGAATCTTTAATTAGTTATTGGACTCTTTCAACATTGTTTCTGTGGATGATATTTTAGTGTACTCCAAGTTAGTGGAAGAACACATGGATCATTTGGATATCATCCTTATAATATTGAAAGAACATCAATTTTACAGTACTCTATCCAAGTTTAAATTTTGGATCCAATAAGTGAAGCTTTTGGGGAATGTTATATCTGATAGGGGAATCTCAGTAGATTCTGAAAATATTCAGGTGGTAATTTCATGGGAGTAACCTAGAAATGTGTTTGAGATTTGAAGCTTCCAGTACTTAGCTGGTTATTACAAGAGGTTTGTTTAGGACTTCACTAATATTGAATCTCCAATGAAATATTTAACTTGTAAGAGTATTAAGTTTTAATGGGATGAAAAATGTCAAAGATATTTTGAGTAACTAAAGAAGAGGTTGAATTCCACTCTAGTTTTTGATTCTTTCAGAACTAATTTTGGGTTATGATGTTTTATGTGATGCCTCATGTATGAGATTGGGGTGTGTCTTGATGTAGAAAAAATAGGTGGTGGACTATGGATTTCACTAATTATTCCCTCATGATAAGAACTACCTTAACCATGATCTTGATTTGGAAACTATTATGCATGCACTCAAAACATGGTATCACTAACTCTTTGGGGAGCGGTTCACAGTATATTCTGATCATAAAATCCTGATGTATCTTTTTACTCAAAGGGATCTAAACTTAAAATAAATATATTGGGTTGAGTATCTTTATAATTTATATTTTTATATTTCTTATACTCCCAAGAAATATAATGTGGTCTCTGATGTGCTAAGAAAGAAATTATCAACTCAATCCTTGAAGGAATTGATAAAGGAGTGGCCTCTAATGAGTTTATTTACTAAGATGGGCTTCAAAGTGGAAGAGGCTTGTGGGCAGGTTTTCTTAGCCATGGTGAAGGATAAATAATAATTTTATGAGTGGGATCGACTCGAGAAGGTGTCATACACCAATTTCCAACACTTTGGAAAAAACCTAAATGTATGGGAGACCTCAGGTGGTTGGTATTGGTCTATGTTGGTTCCTTGTGTTTTTTAGGCAGTCTGGTCATCCCTATATATCTTAGGCATGAATCGATGGACAACGAACACTGGAATTGTTGGTATTTACACACCGAGATTACCAAGATGTATCATTTTCTTAGACATCAATATTGGTGTATGGGAATGAGGTGGTCAATTATAGACTTTGTGTCATGGTGCCCTACTTGACAAAGAATCAAGGTGGGGCACTTGAGACCTGTGGGTTTTTTTACAACCTTTTCCCATTATGGTATGGAAGTGGGATGATATTTCCATGGAATTTTTCATTGGTTTTTGATAGACTCCTAGTGGGAAGGATGTTATTTGGGTGGTCATTGACAGATTTATGAAATCATCTCATTCCCCCCTATGAAGAAGATGATAAAGGTGGAATAGCTTGGGCACTTGTACGTCTGAGAGATTGTAAAGCTTCATGGTGTCCCATTTATGATTTTTTCTAACAAGGAACTATGATTCACATCTAGGTTTTGGAAAGGTTTTCAAGAGTAAATGGGTTCCCAGTTGAAATAAAGCATGACATATCATCCATGAATGAATGGGAAAACCAAGCGAGCTATTCAAATTCTTGAGGATATTCTATGAGCATGTGTTCTTAATTTTGGTGGTTCATCAAAAAAACACCTTCCCTTGGTCAAATTTTCCTATAAAAATAGTTACCTAGATTTTATTAATATAAAACCCTTTAAGAAATTGTATGGGTGTCCATGTAGATCTCTATTGTGCTAGGCTGAGTTAGGAGAGCGGTCCTTGGTTAGTCCAATCCTTGTTCGTGAGAAGAAAGAAAAAGTGTAGTTGATATATAGGTGGTTAATGACTACTGAAAATCATCAAAAATTTTATATAGACCATCATTATTTCCCACTAGAGTTTGATACTAGTTATCAGGTTTTTTAGAGTTTCACCACACTTGGGACACTTTCTTTGGGTAAACAGGGTAAGTTGGCACTGGGATTTGTTTTCCCCTTTGAGATCATTGAAAAAATTGGAAATTGTCTTATTGTTTGGACTTTACATATAACTTGAAATAGATTCATGATGTATTTTATGTTTCCTAGCCAAGGTGGTATCAACCAAACCCTTCCCATGTGATTTAGTTGGAAGATGTTGGTCTTGATCATGACACCATTGTGGCTGAGCAACCAGCTCAGATTATGGATCACCAAGAAAAGATACTATGCGGTAAAAAAATTACCCTAGTATATGTACTGTGGTAGTCCAGATGGGGTATCCACTAGATGTGGGAGAAAGATTCATTGATTAGGCAACAATGACCTTCTCTTTTTATGAGTTCAAAATCTTGGGCACTTTTTGGAGATAAAAAGATTTTATAGTAGAGAGAGTTGTGACACCCTCTAGGTCACAGGTATGACTTAGTTTGAGATTAGTTTATTCTTGGGGTCTTTCTAGAGGTTTATAGGATTTAGAAGTTGAAAAATAATTTTTTGGATAAAATAGGCTAGGTGCATGATTTGGGTGCACAGATAGTACTAACCACGTAGTATGACATTGTGAGGCTATAGTGGAATTTTTCATGGTTTGGGCATGGTTAGTATAACTGTGTGGCATGCCAAGGAAACTCTATGGGTATTTGGGTGGTTTTCCATAGGTGTATCATGTATTGATAATGGTTTTATCAAATCATGCATCTCATCCCAGGTAGTCATGTGCCTCATGTTTTAAAGGATAGAGGTCACTTCTAGTTAGCACATGGTTTGTCTAGCATTGCAGTTTAACTGTGCAGCATGATATGAACCATTAAAAAGTTGTAATTTACCTCTTTTCACTTAGTTTTTTCTACCTAGACACCTCTTAACCCCCATTGTGCTCAAAATAAACCTTCCCCGGTGCTTTAGAGACTTCTACCCTTGGGATCTTAATTATTTTACATTGCTCTTGATAGACATCTTCAAGGTATGTTCCATTTTTTATCAGATTTTCTCTCTTCTTATTAGATCCTCTATTGTTATATTATCCCCTTGTCTTTTTGGAACCCAATTGAGTTGTGGATTCTAGATATAAGGGGTTTGATAGATATTTGATTATGTTTCTTATGGATCTAGGCTTGTGAATACCCGATCTACTCATTTCCAATCTCTGTTCTCGAAGGCAATTAGTTTACCTCCATTATTGAGTTAGGTATCTCTATACAAAGGTTCTAACTCATGAATTTCTTGATGTTTTTGTAAATTCATTTATTTTTCCTTATGAAATTTATTTATTTGATACCAAAGTGTATTTTTTAATAGTTTCATGTTTTTAAAGGGGTTTTTCTTTAAAATAGATTTATACACACTATGTGTTCGATGAAATGTCTTAAATGTGACTCTGACTCTAAATTGGATTTTCAAGTATGAGAGTGGTAATTATTTGCTGTAATTTTTTTTAATAAATCATTATCATGCTTTTAAAATGATCTTTGGTAAATATATCACATTGGGAAGCTTGGGTGCATCGGGAAATAGATACATGTCACCTTAGTGTGTGTGTCACCACTAGGGGTTATCTTATTAATATCGGTAGAATATGACAAGAATCGATATCAATTGGATTCACATTATTCCTAGATTAGTGTTCCTTTATGTATCCAAGTATGAATTCCCATAGGCTAGATTCCAACTTGTGCTTGGTTTTATATATGATGGAACATTTCATGTTTAGTTGATCACTTGTTTTTCTTATGAAACATCCTTGTATGGTTTTTATTATGAATTCATACATTCTCACATATACTTTTCATGTTCCTTGTTGATGTGAATATTAAATTATTTTTACAAAAACCAAAGGATGTTTTACAAAATTATTATCTTTTAAAAGGGATTAATGAGATGGATTTATTTTAAATCTAGAATTAATGTTTTCATGGTATTAGACTTCGTATAGATTCTTTGGTTAAATACTAATGGGATTTATACTCACATCCTACATTTTTTCCTTTGGGAACTTGTCAATGTTGTTTTGTAGGAGTAAGGTAAAGGAAAGGGAGTCATATAGTTCAATGGGTTCTCTTGGTTTTAATTACCTTCTTTGTGTGACAGATTGGTGGTGATGGATGGTCACATGAAGACTCATTTTTTTTCTTATCTTGTTTATTTTTAGTTTTATCCATTTGTATTGAAATTTTATATCTCATGGATGTATATTATTCTTTCACTTTGAACTCTATTAGTTAATCTCCTTTCATTTATACTTGAGACTTTTATGCTTGTCTATTTGAACCCCACCTTATGGAGGAACCTCTCAGGTGACATGTCTGATTGACCTAGGTTATTTCATTACTCAAAAATACCCTTATTCAAAATGGATTGATTAACCATAATGAGAAAAATAGAATCACCCAGTCAAATAGGCTAATGTGAAGGACTCATTCATATAATTCATATGAATGATCAACAAGTTACCCAAATTCACATGTGGATGACCCTCACTTTTCCCATAGTGATACACTGGTTTAAGGGGTGCCAAAACTTCACTACTTGTATAGTGGACTCTCTAATGGTTCATGTATAAAAAATAGAGGGTCACCTAATGCTATAATGTACAAAATCCCAATTTATTACCACCGTAATCTTATACCAATGTTAGGGTATTTCCAAGATGAACTCAAGATAATGATTCACTATAATGTTATTGTTAGGAAAAAATCCCTCAAGGTAACATTGCATAATTTTTGGGTTTGATTGTTTTTGTTAACAAAGAAGGTTTCCATGGTGAATTTTCAAGTTCCATATATGTTTTTGACAATCCATGTTGACAAAGAACCATGACAAATGAATGGACGATCTGGAGGCGGTATAAAAGAACAGATACAAGGTGGTGCCGTTTCCCAGTGTTTGCCAAATTTTTTGGGGTCTAAAATTTGGATTTTGGTGAGCATCAAAAAATATGGATTTCCTTGAATATCTCATAAAAATATGGAAAATTAATTAGTTTCGCGAAGATAGGCTTCATGGTTTGGATTTTGTGAAGACTAGAAAAATGTTGACGGTGATGCTTCACAATTACGACGAGCTTTGCAGACGACAGTGTTGAAGGGAATGTGAGGGAGCTTTGTGGCAGAAACGCAAAGTAAATGAAGGAACACTCCTTGATTATGAAGATCTTTGCGATTAGAAAATTTCTGTGGTGCTTCGTGATATTGAGAGAATTTCGGCAGAAATTTCGGAGTTTCGTGATTTGTGATGACGTGGCTTTGATTTCGCGCGGAAGGTTCGAGGGTCAATGGAATTGCCTATAAATAGACCTCGACCCCTCAGGAGAAGTAGAGAGTTTTTGAAGAAAATATTTTGCTCTCGGATTGCGAAGGTGGTTCGCGAAGGAAGTGTGCTTCGTGAAAGAAGAGCTTCGCGGTGGCTAATCTAGCTCCGTGAAAGTTGTGACCTTAGCGTTGGCTCAGTGAGCTTCGTGAGGGAAGTTGATTTGTGATGAATTGAGCTTCACGAGAGTGCTTCACGAGAGTGCTTCATGAGAGTGCTTCGTGAAAAGGCAGGAGCTTCGTGAAGGCTTGTTTAAGCTTCGTGAAATTGGGAGCCTCGCGAAGTAGGGTGCTTTGCGAAGGTGTTTCCAAAGTGAGGTTCCCGGTGTTTAAGGGAAAATGGGTATTCATCAGTGGATGAACTTTGAACTTTAATAGAGAATCTATGTACATTGGAGGATGCATTAATTAGTAGTAATAAAGAGACCTACATGTCTATAAACTATGAGTGGATCTTCTGAAGAAGTAGTGAGCTCACTTAAGTTGAGAAAGCAGTGAGTTCTCAAATTGTGAGTGGTTGTAAACCAGGAGGGACAGTGAGTCCGCTTCGAACTTGTAAACAGCAGTGCACTTATAGTGGAATTGGTACATCAGCACACTGCTGGTGTATGCTCCTTGGACGTAGTCCAGTGAGGGTGAACCAAATAAAAATTGTTGTGTCCTGTGCATGCTTTAAGGTTTGTTCATACTCTGCATCGGGAAAGAGAGAGAAGAGGATTTTTTCTAACATAAAAACAAGATCAAAAGGGGTAGTTGTTTTAATCTATCATTCCCTGATTCACCCCCCTCTCAGGGTATCTAGCCTAGTGGACCTAACAGTTATAACTGAAGTAACATAAAATTTTTAGGATCACACATAGAACCATTTGTTAAGTCATCACTAGGAGGAAAAATCTTGTAATATCATCTCCCAAAGTCTCCATCCAAAGGTAATAAATCATCTTATATTTATATTTGTGTTTATAAAAACAATTCCATGAGTATAAAAATATAGGATTCCCTACTAATAAATAGGGAAGCACACCATTTACACCAATTTATTGGATGATTGAAATCACTATGCCATTACCTGGAATCAATCTAAATAGTCAATGGAATTCACCTAGTATAAATCCAAAACCAATGCACACTACCTACCAATAGTATATAATATAGTATAATTATGATATTCATATCACAAAGTGGTTAAATTAAATCATTTCATCGATCTATGAAGTTTATAACTAGGATTGTTCAACTCATCAAACTCACTAGAAGTTTATAATTATTTAAATTAACTAAAGGTTCATCTATCATCATGAATAACATTATCAAATCATTTTTCATGTTGAATTACTGATTTTAATAATTCATTAAATTTTTAATCATTATCATGGTTTCTATTGGTATCTCCTCATGTGTTGTAGTCACCATAACTATTTTTAAATTGCACTCACATTTATCCATTTTTGAAATCTTATTTTATAAAAAAAATTGTTTTAGGATATCTAAATGACTCAAAGGAAGAAAAAATTGTGTTCTACTTGAGAAAGAAAATGTAATAGAAATCTTTGAATTTTTCTAATTCATTTCACCACCAAATTTAAAATCTAAGTATTTATAATTCCAAAATTCCATTTAAATATACTCAAATGAAATTTAAAGCCTCACTTTCATGATTTACACATAAAAATGAGTAAAATATACTATACATGGGTCTTAAATGAATACTATGTGAAATTGATTGGGTATTATTAATCTCAGGGAAAGAAACACTATGTGTTAGTTTGAGGGCAGTGCTACATTGCACGTCAAGGAAGTAATTCATGTAGTTTAGACACATGAAATGTGTAACATATACACCTAGGATTTTGTGCCATCTTAGTCTATCTGGGTTCTTATGATTTAAACACATCCTCTCACCATGCTTCCATTGTGTGCATAACTCAATTTACACCACATGCCTCCTCCTTGTCTCAGTACACATAGATACCATAGCTTGCCCTAAAATCCCCCATGGCATTCTCACCCACCCAATCACTATACACCTAATGGAAAGGGGCACTCCACATCTATCATTCATTTAGAGTGGAAAATCCTATTTATCTTGTATTTTTATGGATTTGTGTCCCTAAATCCTAAAAAAACCGATATAAAAAATAGGGTGAAAAAGTATTATATTTAAATTATAATTATGAAGAGTTAATTTTGATATATCACTTTTTATAAAATTTGGACATAACAACAACCTAGGATTGACCTATATTCATCAATTGTCTTAGTTAAAATCATTGTGTGTTTTTTCATCAAATCAACTCATCCAAAATAGTTGGACACTTCATAGCCAAAATATTCAATAAATCCAAGTGTCTCAAGGTTTACTTCATTGGTATTTGTAGATTTTATACCATACTTATATTGGAAGAAACTTCCTTTACCTATATGGTAAATTTGGGCTAAACCAAATTTTGGCGTCATTGCCAGGGACCCAAGTAAGTTAACATAGAAACTAAAATTCTATTCTCACCCCAATTTCTCTTATCTTTTTCCTTTTTTATTTTTTTAAGTCCTTTTAAACCTAGGACCATTCAAAACACTTTGTTGGGGATGATAATACTAGTGTAGGGGAATCAAGTGAACCTAGGGTTCATTTACATTTAGATCCAATTTTTCTTAATAATATTAAATCTAAATCCAAGTTAACCCTAATGGAATGTATTTTAAAAAAAATATAAACATGGTGAACCTCTCCCTACATTGAGAAACTATCCAAATCTGATGGGATGCACACTATGAGGGATAATAAAAGCCTTGGGGATAAACTTGCAGCCCTATTAAGGAATGTTAAAGAGATATAACTTAGGAAAGTATATGATTTTAATTTTGTTGAAATTGCTTACATAATCTATGAAAAACATGACCATATGATAGATAATTGGCCAACTATTCCATCTATACAAGAAGTACTTCTAGGAAGACCATATATGGAGGAAAATAATCTAAATTTTCAATAACCTTAGTACTGAAACAATTTAAATCCAAGTCACAATGATCATACATGATATTTTTGATGGATAATAAACAACAAAGTCAACCACAAGTTTCAAATCCCCACCCCTCCAAAAAAATTCCAACTCATAACTAGTCTCAAAGCCCACAAACCCAATTCCAATATCCCCTAGTTCAATTCCAATAACCCATGAAACATTCCATACAATATCCTCTAATGATAGAACAACCATATCAACCACTATCTAATATATTCCATAACCATTACTTGAGAAAATTTTCAAGAAAATTTAATGAATGAATTTTGATATTTCATTATTAATATTATAATTAAAAAGAATTGAAACTGTTGATGCAACCATCACCACTTAGGATTTCCATTCCTCAATATTAAAGGAAGAATCTTTTTACACACAAAAATATCATGAAAAATTCAAAGCTGTGACTATGTTAAGCAGTGGGACAACAAATGGAAAACCTAAACAAAATATTCCTAAACCACCATAGGCTTCAAAATATCATAATAATACCAAAGAACCAACTTTAGAATTTGAGAAATATAAGAAGGTTGATGATATGAATTGGTTGGGAAATGATAAAAGTGAACTTGATGAATATAAAGGAGTTATTAAAGGATGTTTAAGTCAAGAGTATATTGGTTTCCTTTATTCACATAAAGGAAATTTTTCTTATTGGACCGAATCTTCTGAATATAGATCTATTGATGACTTTTCATGTCCACCAATCACTAAAACATTTGAAAAAATAATGAACTCTGAGTATATACCAATCCTTATCATTGATCTAGATAATTTAGTGGATGAAACGTATATTATAAAGAAACTTATTATTTCTTAAATTTTGAAAAAGGAAACTGAGTTTGATTTAAATTACAAATATACTTTAGGAAGTTTCAAATAAACCAAAATAAAAATTAAATTATTACCTAAAAAACTCAAGTATTCATTTATAAGTGATAACCAAAACCTTCCTATTTTCATATATTATTCTTTAAAATAAATACAAGTGGGAATGATCATTGGTGTATTAAGAGTAAAAAAGGAATTGGTTCATATCTTGTATTATACCACTCATTAATAAAAATGAGATTATACTTAAATTAGATTCTAAACAAAGGTTCAATACCAGTCTAATGGAAGGTGTGTAAAAGAAAATCTATAATATATTTAAATCCAATATTGTTTAAGTTGTGGGGATCTACTTTAAGTTGAAGAATTTAAACTAAGATCTTTTTAGGAGGCAATATGACTTCTTTTTAGTTGTTTATTCTTGTTTTGGGTTTTTTTATTACCTTCATTAAATAAAAAAAATAAAAAATCAATTTTCTAGTTTTAATTTAAGGGAACCCCTTGGGATTTCCATTATAATATAATGTTGTTAGTGTGTGGGATTTAGTAGTTGAAGAAGTTGAGTATTTTAAATTAAACCGCATCCCTTCCAAATTTTAAATAGAACCATCAATCATCCCAAAGGATTCTACATGTGACATGGAGCCAAAGTGATCAATTTCTTATTATTGGGTCTTAATCTTCAAACTAGGTGAATTTTTACATTATTTTAATTACAAATATCATTCTTGAACTTCTATCCTGTACATTTTTCCTAATTTCAAACCCTCTATTATCTTCTCTTTCAACACTAAGGGTAGTGAAATTCTAAGTTGGAGGGGGGGGGGGGGTGAAAATCCAAGATTGTGAGAAAATAAAAAAATTAAGATTTTATGGAAAATTTAATTTCCTTATCCTTTAATATGGTAATGCACTCAGTGAAACATGAAAATTGAATTTAAAATGAATTGGATTGACTGTATTTTTATCTTTATTCAAGTTTAAGTTCATGATCATAATTTTGGTAAGCATATTTATCCAATGTGTTTCTTCTCCATCTATATTTTCATCCATATAATCAAAATGTCACAATGCATGTCTATGGGATTGTGGGGTGTGAGTTTGAGTTTTTGGGATTCATTATTCATAGTATTGGTTTTGGATCACTTTTCAATTTAATTTGAGTATTGAAAGAAAATAAAATAAAATAAATTAAAATAAAATTAATTCATAGAGAAATGTTTTGACATAATGTGTGGCATCCAATAATTGGGAATAGTGAATCCGTAGTTATATTTCTTAGAGTTAGGATTTATATCCTAGTTTTAGATCATGTAATTGATATAATATGTGGTGTTCGAAACTTGGGGATGGTAACACCATAGTTATCTTACCCATAGTTGTTCTTTTCATCTCTATTATGCTAAAAAAATAAAAAATTAGATACCTATCTTAAGGACGAAATGTGAATTGCACCCAACACTTCCATTTTTTCCTCTCGAACAAAAATAAACCCCATGTATTTTGAGATGCACAACACATCTCCATGATTAATTAGAATCATATGAATAGAAGTGGTGAATATGAATAATATAATGGACTTGGGATTAGGATATACTTGTGTAATTGGATTTTTTTAAATTATTTTTATGGGATTCATAATTTTTTTATGTGAGGTTATTTTGGATAACATTTTATGTTAAAATATTCTTGGAGAGTGTAATTGAATCTTGATCTTCATGTGATTTAATATTCTAGGGACTACAAACACTGAATTTGGACGTGTGATTTGTCACTAAAAGTGTATAATTTTCATTTTTTTTTGATTTTTAATGTAATCCATTTTTCAAACAATCCTTAGTTATTTTATTTTAGAATTTTAACTTCATTTCTCATTATATGTGAAATTCATGTTAAAAGTGTAATAATATGGTCCCATTTAAACATAATATTTTTGAGAAATTTATTTTGATAATTTTAATTTAAAATTTTAAGATATTATTTCTCAATTTGTGGGTATTATTCTATTCTTATGGACTGATAGTTGATTCTCAAAGGTGATAGACTTATTGGGCCTTAAATGCATAATTTTTTAGCAAAGTATATTAAACCTCAATCTACTCAAATGTATGTGAATCACACAAATCAAGTAAAATGAAAATAAAATTTTAACTGAAGATAGATTAATTTATAGGGAAGGTTTTATTAAACTATGTATAAGTATAATTATATCATTTGAAAGGTGATATTGGTGGTTGAAGTTGAAGTATAAATCCTGGGCTAGATTTTAAGTCCTAAAAGGCCAACCTACCATTTTGACCATAAATTCTGAATGAATTATACAATTGTGATATGATTTTTGAATATATTAGTGAACATTTTTGGAACATTTTTTTCGTTCTATTACCTATAAAAAAAATTTCATCTATGATTTTGATGTCATGCATCCAATAGATGGAAAAATCCAGATCCAATTTTTTTGGACAAAGGTGGAAAGTCCACTTTCCATTAAATTCCTACCAAAATTTGACTACCCTAATTAATTGGGAAGACTTTGACTAATTATAATTGGAAAAAATAATTAAAAATTTTCTATTTAAAGTGATTTTGGTGAATTAATTAAGGTAGATTTTGGTTTATTTTAATTGTAATGTTATAATACTATTTTTTCAAAAAAAAGTTCATTTTTTTCAACTATAAGTTGTTTGAATCATTCTATTTTATTAATGAAATTTCTTCTTCTTCTATTATTCTACTCTTATTTAACACTTTTATACCATTTATTTCATAGTGTAAATCCATTAACACAATAATGGAGGAGTGGTATTTTTTTGTTTTTTCTTATTCAATCCCACTTCAATTAGTCAGCCCCCATATTCCATTGAGATCTTTGCATTAATAGAGAGATAAAATCATTTTAGGTTAATTTTAGGGAGTTTATTGAGCTTGGACTGGATGTTATTTCATGATATTTAAACCTACAATTAGTTCTTTAATGTGAGAGTTATATTTTATGAGTTATTTTCTTCTTCATCTCCACAATAGGTTATTTAAAAAAAATATATCATTCCACATGATAAATAGAGTCACATACCAACAAGATGAAACCTGAGTAAAAAGATATAATAACGATCATAATATCAAGAAAAAATAAAAAATGAAATTACATAAATGACAATTCATCTTTGTGTAACATGTGGGTCACACACCACACATGTCATTACTAAGGAATCACCACCCCTGATTGGTGCCTTTCCATTACCTATACCAAGGAAAACAAAGTCTGTATATTCCAAAAGGTAAATGCTGGTATTGATAAAAAAATTCCAAAAGGATCCCACCAAGTGTTCCATAATCATTTCATATCAAATAAACCAATATGATCAATTTAAATAAAATCATGAAATAAAGATAAATTTTATAGTTTATAAAAAAACATAAATATCAATAATCCTATTGGAATTTTATAAAGTAGGTATGAATAAACCATTTTTCAATAAATGATAGAAAATAAAACAATTTAACAAGTAGTGCCATGGTAAATGATTCCTCGAGCATCTAGGTTAAGGGTCAAGAATATTCAATCTCTCTGTGATTCATGGTTACTGGTGCACGCATTACATTGGAATAATGATACTATGGGGTAATAGTTATATAGTGAAACATGCTTAACATACATGGATATTACATCATTTTAGATAAATATTCATCACATTACAAAAATACATGCATGAGAACCATAATTATTTAGTTTCTTTGGAAACTTGGAAATATAATATTCTATCTTGGTGAAAGATCTTAAAAATCTCCCTTAAATACCTTCCCCTTTAGTACTCCTACTTAAAACCTTTCTTCATGACATGGGGAAAGGAAACATAAGAAAGGGGTGAGCTCAGATGCTCAGTAAGGGTAAACAATGGAGATATGGTATGCATAACATGAGAATAAGGGTATGAGAATATGATCGTATCATTATATGATCATACCTTACATATAAAAGATCATAAAAATGAATCATGAAATAAATATTGGCAATTTATAAGATATAAATCATAATTAAATCAAAGAAAATGACTTGTGAGAGTATAAAACTATCATAATACATAGACTTGTGGAATACACATAAGCATATAAAAACATTTTCTACAAGTCAAGGCTCATTGAAAAAACTTATCAGGGCACTTTATAAGGATTACACCTACTGGGTGGGATACACCACCATCCCCAGTCACAGTTCTTTACTTATAAGGGATCAAGTTTCTCCTTCTTCCCATAGTGGATTAGGTTTACCCTTCTCTCTATAGTGGATTGGGTTTCCCTATCTTCCCATATTGGATCGGGGTTCCCCATCTTCTCATAGTGGATAAGGAAACACATGTTTCCCATTTTGGATAAGGACACTCCTATTTTCCATTGTGGATAAATCTCTTCGACTTATTTCCCATCATTATCTCATGAGATATAAATCTTTACCCAATGCATTGGAGGGAGATATAAGTCCCACCCTTCACATAATAAAATCATATATACATGTTCCACAAGATAATAAAACTTTCATCATATCATGACCCATAAAAAGATATGGGTTTCAAAAACATCATATCATAACCCATGAAATGAAATGTGTATCATAAAAATTTCATCATATCATTACCTATGGAAAAGAGATAAGTTTCTTAATCATTTCATCAAACCATAAACTATGAAAAGAATAAAGTCTCAAAAGAATATAACCCGTGGAAGAGAAATATGTGTCATAAACATCATGCCATCTGAATATACACCATTAAAAAAAACATGAATGGTATTATTGGATCATATCCTTAGTAAGGTATAAACTATGACAAAGTATGTCATCTTATATGAAGAAAGATTTTGAAATATCACATGGAACATTTATTAAGGAAAATATCCTTTCATTGAAGATCCCTTTCATGAAACCATTTAAAAAATAATTTTCTTATAAAGAAAGATTTTAAATTTCATTTAAAATATTTCTTGAGGAATATATCTTTTCCTCTTAGAAAAAATCCTTTTAAAACATAAATCATTTTGAAAAAATTTTTCTTTGAAAATACTTTGAAAAATTAAAAATAAGTCTTGAAATCATTTGATTTTTTTTATAGAAAGTGGATTTGAAAACTTATAAATAAATATTTAAATCATTGATACCCTATTCTTTAAAAACAACCCTTTGAAAACATATAAAATAAGTTTTAAAAATCTTTTAAAACACTTCTTTAAACATAAACATTTTTAAAATATTTTTATTTGAAAACCAATTTTAAAAAAAGATTTTCTAGAATATTAGAAAAAAAAATTATTTAAAAATAACCTTGAAAAATTACAAAGTAATCTTCAATGAAATGATAACTATTATGGAAGGTAAGTTTTTACATGTTGAATATTCCTTTTGCACCTTAAAAAGTTTAGATTAGTTCCTTGATCAGAAAAAAAGAAGATTTATTTTAAAACCATTTTTTAACAAGGTAAAACATGGGTACAAATTTATTTTAATTTTCATAGGATAATATTATTTTTTTTGAAAATATTTTTAAAAAACATGGTTTTGAAATAACATAGATTTCTGGCCGAAAGGAGAAATAAAGCTGGATTTTCATAAAAACAATTTCTTAATTATCTTAAGTACCAAAGAGTGGAAAAATGGAATAATTAATTTTATATAACATTAATAAACATAGGATAAAAAAATCATTATATATCATGAGATATGGATCATAATATTTCATTAATGGAAGCATAATAGTAAATAATCCTGATAAATGATGAGATTATAACAATAAATTTTTTCCACTTTAGTAACTTTAAATCATAATACCCATGAGATAAAAACATTAAATGAGTCTTATAATATCATGAAAATAATAATATTCATTATATAACATGTCAAAGGTATAGTATATACATCTCATAAAAGATTATAGTGCAAAGAAAATCATGTGTCTCAAAGAAGGCAAATCGAGATAAAACTACCTTATCGATTTTCTAACTTTTGAACCGTAATCACCATGAAAGAGAGATCCTAAAATAGATATTTAAATAACCATAAATTTAAGTATAATAATAATATAATACATTCATGGATAATATATACACTACACAAAATAAATAAGCGGTGAACATGACATGTATCTTAGGGATATAAAAAGTGAGATGAGAAAACCCTTACCTTAAGTCTTGAATTTTTTCATACACGTTCAAAAATTATGTATAATAAATATAAGTTTATTATAAATATACCATATAACCATATTATTATATATCATACCATATATTATTTTATTATGACTTTATATTACCCGTTTATTAACAATTCCGTGTTAATGTTATGTTTCAGATAATATTTTTCTTTCTTTTTCGTACATGTCTTGATTTGTTATTCTCAGATCATGATTTACTTATTTAAAGAATGTAAAAAATTATATAAATATAATATATAGTAATTATGTAAATATTTATAATAATATATAAAATATAGAAATATAAAATAGAATACACCATTCATGGAGACAATAGGTTGTACGTACGCATGAACGTTATTTCCATTTTCTTATTGGATTGAAAGAAAGAAATTAAATGAAATATATTTATATAAATATATTATAATTATAGTAGAATTATTATGTAATATATATCATATATGTTCACTAAAACCATCCTTAATACATTCCATGTAATGTGTGAACGAATCACATTACTTTGAGGAGGCGGTAGTCCACACATCCACAAACGAAGTTATCGTATTTACATAAGAAAGAACACATGAAGGTATGTGTTATATAATAATTAAATAAGAATAAAAACCTCATAAATATCATAAATATCATATAAAAACAGTATATACATCATAATTTCCATCCATGAGTTGTGGTAAAGGAAAAACTAACAACATTGTT
The DNA here is from genome assembly GCA_963277665.1 of Viscum album. Lineage (NCBI taxonomy): Eukaryota > Viridiplantae > Streptophyta > Magnoliopsida > Santalales > Viscaceae > Viscum > Viscum album. Next base: position 280,995,305 of record OY728137.1, on the reverse strand, counting down.
TCGCAAGGCGTAGTCCACCGTACACACAAATGGTAAGTTCGTTACCCATTTGATGGAAGTGTGTGTAGGTTTAGTTAAAACCCTTAGAATAAAAAAATATTAGTATATTTAGTATATTTATTTTATTATATAATCATGGAATAATAATAACTTAATGGTTGGAGAAATAATTAAAAAATAAATGAAAATTGAAGAATGTTACCTCTTTTTCGGGTAGCTTCTTTTGATTTGTACAAAAGGGATTCCTTGGTTGGATTTCTGAACAAAGTGAGGATTATAGGATGAATTTAGAGACGTTTGGAGGATATTTGGATAGGTTTTTTCCAAGAAAAAATGGTTTTAGAGGTGTAAAGATAGGGGGATGAGAGGAGACCTTTTATAAGTGGGGGAAATGACACATTGGGTATTCTTGAAAAGAATTTTCTGATACCCACGTTTTACTTATCCCCAAAGGGTTAAAAATGTAAAATTATAGATAATAATAGGTTTAATGGTCTAAATATGTCCATACAATAAATTTTAGACGAGTTCAGGGTCATTTTTACACCTTATTTTATAAGTTTAGTCATTAATTAAGCTCATTTTTACCTTAATCACTATAATTAATTTTAATTACTTTCACTAATATTTTTCGTCAAAAAATAAGTTAACCTTATTATTAATTATAAATTATCATATTAAAAATATATAATCAATTTTTTTCAAATTATAATCATATAATTTTCAGAAAATAAATTAAAATTTATCTCGTCGATAGGACACGACAATGAGTTTTTAAAGTGAAAACGTCCAAAAGTTTAAAATGTTTTTATATCCAATTTTAATGTGAAATCTATTCTAATGAACTAAAATGTATTAATTAATTTATAATTGATCAAATTATCCATTAAAACCAAATTAAAATATAATTTAACTATACAAATAAATTAGACAGAAAAGCAGTTTTGAATTAAAATTCAGTATTTTTCACTATTCATCCAAAAATGAAATATTTTAGAAAAATACAAAAAATTCACCATTTTTTTATATTATGATTTAAAAAATGAAATTTATTTTTTAAAATAAAAATTATAAAAATTATAAAAATTTATATTTAAAATAGGTTCACCATTAAAAGGTGGTAAAAGTACCTTTTAGAAAAATACATATTTTTATTCATAAAATTAGATTTATTCCTATATCTTGTCTATAAAACAGAAAAGATGAAAATTAAATAGTTGAATAAATAATATATATATATATATATATTTCATTAAAATAATTTATCAAATCTTTTTTGATTAATTAATTAAAGTAAAACTCATTTGATGGCATAAATATAGTTTTCCGACAAAAGATTTATTATATTTTCAAAAGGGTTTTACTTCCATTTCTAGTTAATTGGTCACCAAATAATTATTCTTATATATATATATATATGTAAATCATATTTTCATAATTTAATTAATATTATTTTTAACTCCCATTCCAAATTCTAGATGGTAACTATAATAATATCTTAATAATAATATTAATAGTATATTATAGTTCGGTAAAAATCGGCCTTGCGTGTAAGGCAAGCTATCGAAAGAACTCAGGATTATGTATAACACAAGACAAACAGTGTTTCATGTACTTAAAGCTAATAAAAGTGTTTCATGTAGTGAAAGATTAACTTGATGTTTCATGAAACATAAGTCAAACTTAGTGCATTCATATAACACAAGCTATATTCAGTATTGTGTGAAATGAAAAATATCAAAATGATTAAATTAATTTGAAAAAAATATTTCAAAAAATCTAGAGGTGTTACACTCTACCCCCTTAAAATTCATTTCTCCCTCTAAATTATTTTGGGTATTCAATGGTTAAATACTTAAAAGTTCATTTATTAGAAACCTACATCGTAAAAATGAATACTAAATCTTTATTTAAAAGGTAAAATTGGAACCATAGTGATTACCCAAAGTAACACATAACTATTTTTCCACATAGGAAAACATAGGTTGGGAGTGAATATTTTACATGAAAGAAAAGCATAAATAATTATAGTTATTGATAAAGATCACTGATTGCAAGAAAGTGGGTGATCTAGAGAAATTTAACAATCACAAAAAAAAAATGAAGAAGAGTGAAAGAGGTCATTGGTATCATAAAAAATAATGACAATAGGATTTTTTTTATTTCAAGACCCTTTTCCTAAATTTGAATAATTTTCATGAGAAGATATACTTACATGATTTCACTTCATTTCATATGCACAATCTCACCCTTTGGTTATGCCTCGATCAATTCCCACTTCATCTCTTACTATAGGGAATAAAGGTCAATTTGTCATTCCATAAGAACTAACTAATAATGATATCCATTAATAGGATTATAATTAATTCCATCTATATTTTGTTATAATCATACCAAAATGGTTATCATCAGTTGTCCAATATGCATAAACCCTCATATGGTGATATAATACTTAAATCTACAAAACCACATCTAAAGTTTAACTTAAACGATCACATAATTATTTAACCTTGTAACCCTTCCAAAATATGAAAATAAAAAACTTTAGAAATATGATCACTAAATCATCTTAACATTGATCCCCCATATATCATAAAGTAGTTATTGGTTGTCACATTACAAACATGTGAATACCTTCATCATATAGTCTCTCTAAACATGGAAATAACCTGAATTACCATAAATCCTTTTTGGAAAACATCCATTATTACTTATTCCAAATATTACTATATATATTCCTTAAATACAATAAATTGTAAAATGTATACATGATAACATAGACTAATTTTTTCAAAAAATCCTTAGTTGGTTCTAAGTTCATAGATACCATCTAATTTACATTATCCAAATCAATCATCTCTTTATCCAAGATAATTTTTTCTCTATATCTTGAACACATTAAGGGTTACCTTCCCTTAATAAAAATATAACATTTACATTAAATAAATTTTCTATGTAATCATCACCATTTAAAATATAATTTAAAATCCTTAATGAAAAACTTATAATAAAATACCTATATATTTTATTATCCATATAACATAATCTTTGAATTACAAAACATAAATAATTCATTCATCCAACTTTATTCTTAAACCATTACTTAGGCTTCATCATCTTATTCCTTAATTCACATTTCCTATAATATTAAATATGAAAATATTATTAAGGTTTCTAAAACTCAATTTAATCTTACTTATTACATTTAATGTAAAAAATACTATTAAAACATCCCATACCATTCACATGTCATTCAAAATATCTTTATCTTTAGCATTATACCCAATAATCACGAACCTTACTAATTATCTTCATGAAATTTACAATTAGGAAATCAATTTTCATAATTTCTATACTTTCCACATAATAAAAATTCAATGTTAACTAAGTTCCTTCTAGTTCTAGATATTGACTAAAACCAGAAAGTATAGTGTGAGAAATGCTTATCATAATGGGAAACCACATAATCATGAAAAAACACTTATAGGATATCTAAATAAAGACACATACTTATTTAATCTTTGACACCTTAGGTTTATCCTAGGTTATTTTAATTCATCCTTCATGATGGTTTATAAAGTGTTTTTGAATTCCCAAAGCATACCCCTGGGAGTGTCAAACCAGGTGTGCAATAAGGCCTATTATTTTGCACCAGTTCCCAATCAATTCTATCTCAGTACAGTGTTTTCAGGGTTGTTACCTCTATGTACATTTGTGTCAAAGCCACATCCACATGTAATATCTAGATAGGGATGTATTTATAGGAAAAAACTTGCTCTATCCTTTACCAAAATTCCAAGACATTTTCATATACATTAACTCATCGTTGGAATTATCCTTAGAGATATATCTAGACATATTCTTAGAAGTATCCATAGGGATCTCACTAAAGTTTTCTCATCCTAGTTTCTAAAGGTTGACTAAAACTTTCCATTTATACCAACTATAGAAACCCAGTCTTAACATACATGGATATTACATCATTTTAGATAAATATTTAACACATTACAAAAATACATGCCTGAGGACCATAATGGTTTAGTGTCTTTGGAAACTTAGAAACACAATCTTATATCTTGGTGAAAGATCATCAAAATATACCTTAAATATCTTCCCCTTTAGTACTCCTACTTAAAACCTTTATTCATAACCTAGGTAAAGAAAACATAAGAAAAGAGTGAGCTCAGATGCTCAGTAAGGGTAAACAAGGGAGATATGCAAACATAACATGAGCACAACGGTACAAGAACATGATCGTTTCATTATAAGATCATACCCTGCATATCAAATATCATAAACATGAATCATGGAATAAATATTGGTATTTCATAAGACATAAATAATAAGGAAATAAAATAACATTAGTCATGAGAGCATAAAATTGGCATAAGACATAGACTTGTGGCACACACATAAGCATATAAAAACACTCCATATAAGTCAAATCTCATTTCCAAAACTTATTAGGGAACTTCATGGGGACTACACCTATTGGGTGGTACACACCACAACCCTAAATCATAGTCCTTTCCATATAAGGTATCAGGTTTCCCCTTTTTTCCATAGTGTATTGGGTTTCCCATTATTCCCATAGTAGATCAGGTTTCCCCATCTTCCCATAGTGGATCAAGTTTCCCTATCTTCCCATAATGGATCAGGACACACATGTTTCCCATTTTGGATAAGGACACACCTATTTACTATTGTGGATCAATCCAGTCGACTAGTTTCCCATTATTATCTCATGTTATATAATTTTTACCCAATGAATTAGAGGGAGATATAAGTCCCACCTATCACATAATAAAATCATATATACATGTTCCAAAATATAATAAAACTTTCATCATATCATAACCCATAAGAAGATATGAGTTTCATAAAAATCATATCATAACCCATGAAATGAAATGAGTATCATAAAAATTTCATTATATCATTACCCATGGAAAATACATTGGTTTTATAATCATTTCATCAAAGAATAACCTATGAAAAAAGTGGGATTCAAAAGCATATAACCCGTGTAAGAGAAATAGGTGTCATAAAAGTCATAAAATAAAAATATAAACCCTTAAATAAAGAATATGAATGGTATTCTTAGATTATATCCCCTGTAAATAATAATCTATAACAAAATATTTCATCTTATATGGAGAAATATTTTGAAAGATCACATGGAACATTTCTTAAGGAAAATAGCCTTTCTTTGAAAATACATTTTATAAATCCATTTCAAAAATAAATTTCTTATAAATAAATATTTACAATTTCATTATTTTTTTTGAGGAAAATATTTTTTCCTCTTGGAAAAAATATTTTTAAAACAAAAATAATTTTGAAAACCTTATTCTTTTAAAATAGATTTGAAAACTTATAAAGGAATCTTGAAAATATTTTGAAAACCTTTTTCTTTAAAAATAATTTGAAAAATAAAAAATAAGCCTTAAATTAATTTGAAAAACCTTTTTTTTGAAAATGGATTTTAGAACTTATAAATAAATCATGAAATAATTTAAATCATTTTCTTTGAAAATAACCCTTTGATAATATATAAAAGAGGCTTTGAAAATCCTTTAAAACACTTTTTTAAACATAAAACATTTTTGAAAAACCTTTTCTATGAAAACCAATTTAGAAAATTTAATTTCAAGAATATTAGGAAAAAAAATTCTTTAAAAATAACCAAGTAAAATTAAAAATTAAGCTTTAAGGAAATGAAAGTTAGGATGGTGGGTAAGTCCGTACATGTTGAAAATTTCTTTTGCACCTCAAAATGTTTAGAAAAGTGCCTGAATTGGAAAAGGACAAGAATATTTATTTTAATTTTTTTTAAAAAGGTAAAACATGGGTAAAATTTTATTTTAATGATCATAGGGTAATATTAAAACAGTTATGAAAATGTTTTTAGAAAAAACGGTTTTTAAAGAATAAAGATTTACGGCCGAAAGGAGAAATAAAGTCATATTTTCATGAATTTTTTTTATTAATTATATTAAGTAAAAAAGAGTGAAAATATGGTACCATTTTTTGAATATAACATGAATAAACATAGGAGAAAAAAAATTAATGATATATCTTGAGTTATTGATCATAATATTTCATCAATGGAAGTATAATCGTAAACAATCCTGATAAATGATGAGATTGTAGCAATAAACTCTTACCACTTTCGTAAATTTAAATCATAATCCCCATGAGAGAATAACATTACATGAATATTATTATAACATTAAAATAAGAATATTCATGATATAACATCTAAAAGGTATAGTATATACACCTCATAAAAGAATATAATTTCAAAGAAAAACATGTGTCTCGAAGAAGGCAAATTGAGAAAAAATTACCTTACCAATTTAGTAACTTTTAAACCATAAATACCATGAAAGAGAGATCATAAAATGGATTTGTAAAAACCCATAAATTTAATTATAATTATCATAAAATATATTCATGTGAAGTATATACACCACAAAAAATAAATTATAGGTGAACATGGAATGTATCACATAGATATAAAAAGTGAGATCGGAAAACCCTTACCTTAAGTATTGAGTTTCTTCGTACACATTCAAACCTCATGTATAATAAATATGAGTTTATTATAAATATAAAATATAAAAATATTATTATATATCATACCATGTATGATTTGATTATGAATTTATATTACCCATTTATTAACAATTCCATGTTAATGTTACTTTTTAGATTATATCCACTTTCTTTTTCATATATGTCTTGACTTGTTATTCTTAGATCATGATTAAATTATTTAAATAATTTAAAAATGATATAAATATCATATATATTCTTTATATTAATATTTATAATAATATATAAAATATATAAATATGAAATGGAATACACCATTCATGGAGATGGTAGGCTGTACGCACACATGAACACTGTTTCAGTTTTCTTATCATATTGAAAGAAAGAAAGTAAATAATATATATATATATATATATATATTTATATTATCATTCCATTAGAATTATTATTTCATATATATCACATAAATTTACTAAAAACATCCTTAATACATTCCATGTAAAGTGTGAATGAATCACATTGCTTTGAGGAGGCAGTAGTCCACACATCCACAAATGAAGTTATCATATTTACACAAGATGAAAAGCATGAAGGTATGTGTAGTATAATAATTACATAAGAATAAATACATAATTAATATTATATATATCATATAAAAATATTATTTCCATCATAATTTCCAACCATTATAGGTGGTAAAGGAAAAATTAACGATATCGTTTCGTGAGGCGGTAGTCCGCCGTACACATGAACAATAAGTTCATTACCCATTTGATGGAAGTGTGTGTAGGTGTAGGTCTAACATTTAGAATAGAAACATAATAGTATATTTATTATAATTATGTTATTATAAAATTAAGGAATAATAATAACATAATGGGTGGATAAATAATTAAAACAGAAATGCATATTGAAGAACTTTACCTCTTTTTTCAGAAAACTTATTTTAGTTTGCATCAAAGGGCTTCCTTGGTTGGATTTCTACCCAAATTGAGGCTTATAGGATTATGTGAGGGATATTTTAGGATATTTTGGAAGGTTTTTTATGATCCAAAAGTAATTGAGAGGTGTAAATAGAGGGGGGTGGATGAGGCCTTTTATAATTGGGGAAAAGCACACATTGGGTATTCTTGAAAAGAACGGTGTGCTCCCCACATTTTACTTGTCAATGAAGGGTTAAAATAGTCTATTATGGATCCATATAGGTTTAATGGTATAAATATGGATATAAAATAATTTTTAGACAAGTTTAGGGTCATTTTTACACCTTATTTTCTAAGTTTAGTCATTAATTAAGCTCGTTTTTACCTTAATCACTGTAATTAATTTTAATTACTTTCACTGATATTTTTAGTCAAAAACTAAGTTTAACTTATTATAAATTATAAATTATCATGATTAAAAATATTTAATCTATTTTAATAAATTCTAATAACAGAAGTGATAGAAATTAAATCAAAATTAATCTCACAGATGGGACGAGACGATGAATTTTTAAAGTGAAAAAGTCTAAAAGTATGAAATGTTTTTATATCCAAATTCAATGTAAAATTGGTTCCAATGAAATAAATTGGATTAATTTATTTATAATTCATAAAATTATCCTTTATAACCAAATTAAAATATAATTTAACTAAATAAATAAATTAGACAAAAAAGAATTTTTGAATTAAAATTCAGTTTTTTTACTATTCATCAAAAAATTAAATATTTCAGAAAAATACCAAAAATCACCCAAAGTAATTTTTGATATTATGATTTAAAAAACTAATTTATTTTTTTCCAATAAAAAATATAAAAGTGTCAAATTTTTTATTTAAAATAGGCTCTCCATTAAAAGGCGGTAAAAGTAACTTTTAAAAAATACATATTTTTATTCATAAAATTAGATTTATTCTTAGCTATTGTCCGCAAACACATAAGATGAACTTAAAATGTATAAATAAATAATATATATATATATATATATATATATTTCATTATAATAATTTATCAAAAGTGTTTTAATTAATTAATGAAGGTAAAAATCGTTTGAGTTCATAAATATAGTTTTCCACTAAAAGATTTCCTATATTTTCAAAAGGAGTTTAATTTTATTTATAGTTAATTTCTCCCCAAATAATTCTTATTATATACATGTGTAATCCAAATTTTCATAATTTAATTAATATTGTTTATAACTCCCATTCCAAAGGCTAAGTGGTAACTATAATAATATCTTAATGATAATATTAATAGTATATTTTAGTTTGGTAAAACTTAGTCTTGCGTGTAACAAAAGCTATCAAAAGAAATCAGGATTGTGTGTAACACAATCCAAACACAGTTTTTAATGAACTTTAAGATAATATAAGTGTTTCATGTAGTGAAATCTTAAATTGGTGTTTTGTGAAATGCAAGTAAAACTTAGTGTATTCATATAATACAATCTATATTCAGTATTGCATGAAATGAAAAATTTCAAAATGATTAAATTAATTCAAAAAAACATTTCACAAAATCTCAAGGTGTTACAATTTTACCCCTAAAAGTTAATCCAAACCTCATAAATGTTTATTTAGTGTTGCAATCATCCTTTTCATTTCTAGGTAGATATATACATGCCTAACATACTTATGATTGACCACCCACTTAAATACCCAGACACCCATGGGATTCATTACAAAATATAACCAAGGGATACTCATTAACCTAAAATTATTTTTAACACATATCACACATGAATTCCCAATTCTAAGCTCAAAAAATTCCATATCATTTTAGTTTAAGAATTAATGTCAAGGAATGTTATTTAAAAACAATCATTTCAATTAAAAACCATTTCCTTCCAAAGTCATGCAATTTGTTTCAAAAACCATTGTCAAATAAGGTTTCATAATTCATCATTCCATTTGAAAACTATTTTCCAATTTGTAATAAATTATGTTTCAAAATCTTAAAAACAAATCCTAATATGTGCAACCAAAAAATGTTTCAATTAATTATGAAAATTTTGAAACCATGTACCTCAACAATCAGATTGTCAATATCCAAAAGGGATCCATAGATCATAAAAAGAGGAAGAAATATAGAAAAATAGAGGATCCTAAAACCATAATTATCAATTAATAAACCTTAATATAAAAAATTCCCAAGGACAACATAGCCATAAAGCATGAGGAACATGAAGAAGAAGGGAATCCATAACCATAATGAAGATAGAATTACCAAAATATGAACAAGAAATTGATCAAAACTTTTATACAAAAGGGATGAGGATGAGGAAGAAAAAGTTGTGCAAATAGATCCCCTAAATTCATATTGAGCTATTTTATGTTGAGGGAGTAGGAATAAGAAATAAAATTGGTTTTTTTTGCAAAAGTGAAAAACTGACCTAACTAAACTTGACCCTAGTGAAGCTACTAGATAACTGATGGATTCCAAATAATGGATATTGGATTCATTAGTAGGTAGGTAGTGACCATCGATAGGTCAGTGGATGGTTACTGGCTAGCCAATTTACCTATTATATCATAGATTATTATAGTTTAGTTGATCAGCTGGATGGTACCTATTAGTGGCTAGCTGGTGGGGTTCCTGTAGATTTTCAGCTACAGTTTCAAGTCTACACTCGAAAACAACACTCAATAATACATATAAACCACCCAAAAATTGAAAACAAATGAGATCAAGAAGGAAAAAGGAGTAAACAAAATAAAGAGATGTCCATACCCGAAAGAAACACTGAGTGTGAAAATTTCTACCCACCATATTTCTTTCAACCCCCACAATTTCAAGTCAAATAAGGTTGACCAAAAAAATATGCTTCCATTTATCCTTCATCATATATTACTACTACCACATTACATAATATTATGATATTTAATTCCATGAAACTCTAACCAATGGAATAAACATCCCACTTAGAAACTTCACTTGAGATTCAAATATATAAATCGATTGTTCAGTCATTGAAAAATTAGGTTCTATGTTAAGATATTCCCAATTTAGAATATGTGATAGGTCAGGATGATACTTATTAAGATGCAATATGTGAAGAACATATTGGATTGAATTCAACTATGGTGGAAAGTCTAATTAGTAACCGACCCTTCTAATCCACTTAATGATATCAAATTGTCCCAAATACCTCAAATCCAATTTTATTTTCCATCCAAGCCATATGTGACCCAACCAATGAAAGAATTTTAGGAATACATGATCAACAATAAAAAAAATTAAAATATGAGGATAGTGATATATATATGATTGGTACTAACATTGAGGAGTTACCAATTAATGATGAATTATAGGTATATTTATCATTGTTTCTTGAACTAAGCTCAATCCTATCAAGGAAGCTTCACCAAATTCATACCAAAAGATAGTTGAGTTATAAGGATAACTATACAAATCTTTAAAGAGTTCTATATTTATGGATGATTGTTAAATTTTATCATAATAAAACTCAACAAATTCCAGATGCCTATCCCAATCTCTTCCAAAGTCCATAACATAGGTGCATGGAATATCCTCAAAAATCTAAATTTCTTTTTCTTTTAGCCATCCATCTAAGTATGATATTATATGCTCAACTTTACATGAGTTCTTGATATATCATGAAATACTTTATAGAATCAAAAAGTAAATAGGATATCCCTATATGAGATAATTATAGATGGTGTCCCATGAAACCACATGATCTTAGGCACATACATCTTCCCCAAATCATCAACCTTGGTGGTATCACAAATTAGTAAAAAAAGAGTCTATTTGGTCAATCGTTCAATCACCACCCATATGAAATTCTTCCCTCAGGGAGTTCTTGGTAAACCAATAATGAATTTGATTGATATTTCTGTCCATTTACATGTCGACATGGGAAGAAGTTAAAGAAAACATAAGGATTTTAGTTCCCATCCTTATTTTTTTGGAAGGTATAACAATGATACACAAAATTTATTATATATCATTTCATTTATGGCCACCAAAATTAAATTTTCACATCATCAAACATATTTGTATCACCTGGGTGCATGGATAACTAAGAACAATGATAATATCCCATCATAATATTTCTTATGAATAATAGAATGACATACCTATTTTTTAAATAAATAATAACCTTTGAATAAAGAGACCAATTTCCAATGGTTTACCCTCCATATAAAGTATCTTTGATAATAAAAAACCCATTATCATGCTGTTGATCTTGGAGATTCATTTCAAGTATTTTATACATTTGTTTTTTTCTTTCAATAATAACATTAATCTCTTCCTACCTAATCCCCAAGTGTATCTGAGCAAGGAGGCCCATAAGATTCCACTCATCCTTTAATTCCATAATAACTTGTGAGTGAAATTTATTGTAATGGAACATGCCTTCCCTATCTGTTACTTCACTAGTTTTGGGTGTTAGAGGTGTTTTAGAGGAGACTTGAGAAGTTTCCATGGTGTTTGGAGGTACAACAGAGCTACTATAGGAAATAAACATTGTGTATTATTTATATGATGTGAATTGCTGGTTCACAGCTCATGTAACCGGCTAGTTCTCAACTTGTATGCTGGTAGATGGGGAAACCATTATATGGATTCATTTCATGAAAGTGGAATTCATGAAATGTAATTAAATCAGGCGTAGGCAACATTTTTTTTAGTTAAAGTTGTAATTTTTTGAATTACGATGGAATTCACATTGTGTATGTATTACAAAATGTGAAAAAGGTTGGATTAAAGGTTTTAAATTCATTTTTGGCCAATTTTATTCATTTGGATGCAACTATACCTCTATCATTATGGACAAACCCTAGGCTTCCCAAGGAGACCTTCTAGTCCTCTTCTCCCTTACTTCGATCTGTTGGTTCTGGTGGTTGTTCATTGGTGATCGATGGTATTTTATTCTCCCTTTCTTGGTGTGTTTCTCTTATTTTTCACTTATATATCCACTATGGTGGTGTAGTTTTGTTTTGGGGTGTGATTTGGGCTGCGTTATGATGATCCTTGGGTGTTGTGTAGGTTGATCCACGGTTTCCCATGTGTTGTTGAGGTTTTATGGAATTTCTTCTTCACCTTGTAGTATACAGTGAGTTGGAAAAGATTCTTTAAGGTGGGGGAATCCCTCATTTATCTTTATTGTGTATCATGTGGTAGGGTTTTACTTCTTTTTATCTATAGAATATGAGTTTTCTATCCTAATAAAAGACAAATAATTGGATAATTGAAATTAAAGGGGGAAAAGGGGGAATGATTCACATGATTTTACAACTTTGATATTATTGTGATATTGTGATTGTATGGGATGAAATCCCTACTAAAAATCATGGCTATTGGGATCCTTTTATTGTACTCTTGTTGCGATATGGAAACCTTGTTTCATGTTGTTGTGATATCACCCTAAAATTGAAATTTTCTAACCACTTATATTTTGATAATGAAATGGTTTTCCTAGGATTATGGATTTTGTGATAAAGCCCCTAAAATAAAGTAAAAGGTGATAAAATCTACTTGTTAAATCCGTAAAATAGTCTTTTATATGTTGTGATGTGTGTTCATGCTTGTGGGCATGTGATCTATGATGGAGATGTGATGTGGGGATGATGTGTAACACCCTGCGATTTTATGAAAAATATTCATTTTAATTTCACTGATGTCTTCTGTTGTATGATACACCAAGATTATCTTGCGCTATACGCAACACCGTATTAGCTTACAATATACGCAACCGTAACTTGGCTTTCATTACACGCAATCAGGACCTTCCTCGATAGCGTGTGTAGTACGCAATACCGGGTTTCACAAAACAATGATATATTGTTATAATATTATTATAGACTAGCCGTTATGAAAAGTATTAACTACATTTTAAATTTTATAACATTATTATTCAACTTACATATTTTCTAGAACATGGTATGCGAACAAAATAATTTTTTCGGGTAAAATAAGTATTTTTCAAAAAATACAGTTTTGCCGCCTTTTGATGACGCACCCACTTTAAATCTAGTTTTTGACATGTTTATAAGTTAAATTTGACAAAATAAAATTTTTCCTTGGATTCAGGATATACAAATTTAATTTGGATAAAGTTTTGATATTTTTCTGATAGCTTTCATATTTTAATGAATAGTAAAAACACGCTATATTTTAATTAAAAACAACTTTTTTCATTGCAATAATTTATATGGTTAGATTATCTTTTTAATTGGTTTTAAAGTGTAATTATAATATATTTTTACCAATTAATCCAATGTTGGTCATTGGAATTAATTTCACTTTGAAATTGGATATAAATAAGTATCAATCTTTTGATAGTTATTGTTTCTTAAAAACACGCTATTTATTTTGATAACGGGAATTAATTTTAAAATTAATTAATGCCACTTCTATGTTTTGAATTTGAAAAAGTAGACATCAATTTTGAATTCAGAATATCAAATAATGCTTAGGCTGAATTTTTGGTATTTTTCTGAAAAACTTCAATTTTCGATGAATAGTGAAACCACTTAGTGGTAGATAAAAAAACTGACTTTTTCATTTAAATGAAATTTTACCACTTCTGTGAATTAAATTTCGAAAATCCGAGAGACACGGTTAATATCAAGTACTAAAATGTGGTTAAATGAGATGAAAATATTTTTTGGTGAATAGTAACTTTTTACTTTTATTTACAACAGTTAAAAGTAAATAGTATAATTAAGGGTAAAAATAATATTATTACTACCCTAACACATGTCCTAATTCTATTGGATAAGTGTAATTTGACAAAAAACAATATTAGGAATAAAATATGACCATTTAGGCCCACTTGGATTAGATTAGGACATTTAATATTAATTTATTTAAAGAAGGGTTAAAATAGTTAAAATCAAAGTTTAATAAGTAAATCATTTTTAATATAGGGTTATACATAATATAAATTCGACTATAAATATTCATTAGAAATATAAAATGATTTCTTACATAATGGTATTTTATTTATAATTTTTAGACATTAAATAATTTAATTTATTTATGACACAAAGATGATGCAGTAATTATCTTATTAATGAAATATTGACATAATTGATGTTATAAATACCCAAATAAATGTAATTTGAGACTTTTTATGAATTCCACTAATTTTATAGGTTAATATGACATGTTAGTATTTATTTAATTAACTTTTTTAGAACTAATCATTCTTTTATGATTTTCAAAAAAATCAATTACCAAATAGTGTCAAAATTGACATAAAATAGTTTTTAAAACAAATATTATATTATTAATTGTTATTTTATTCCTAAAAATCTAAGGTTAGGAAAAATGACTTAGATAAGGTTATATATATTAATGATAAACAACCTGGGGTTAGTTTAGCTTGTTATAGTACGTTTATTAACCTTATAGTGTAAGAAAACAAGAAGACACGGTAAAAGTTAAATTATTTAACTTAAAGTTAAATCTAAATGATAAGGTTAAAATAGAAACCTAAGCTTGTCTAAATTATATTTGATGAGAGGATTTCGACCCATCCCCACCTTATCTTATAAATAAATTAATTTTGAGCTATTAAAAACCGAATATGACTTTATAATAAAATAATATTTTTAGTTTTTCCAAAGGTGCCCCTCTCCTCCCTTATAAAAGGGCACGTACTCCCTCTCTTACTCACACCACTTTGAGCCTTCAAGATCGGTCAAACCCTGACAAATTCTCTTCTTCACTTCCCTAGAAACATCCTAGAGGTCCTGGTCTTATTCAAAGACCAATTTTAGTGCCCTAAGAGGAGGTATCAAAGAGGCGCTTCAAAGAAGAAGTAATGTCCGTTACCGATTCTTTCAACTTTATTTCTTCTTCCACTTATTCTTCTTTAGTTGTTTCATTATGAAGTAATAACATCAGTATCACTAATATAATTATATTTTATTATAATTTTGAAACAATCATATTTCACCACCTATCCATCCTACAGAAAACGAAATCACCGCGTGTGCGTACGTACGGAATACCGTCTCCACGCCGTGGTGTAATCTATTTTCCACCACCACCATACTTGGATGGGTATAATGGTGAAAGTAATGAATATATATGATTATTGTAAAGTGATATTGATTCTTTAATATTATACATACACTTTAATACAATTCCACGATCATGGGAATGATATCATCGCTCGTGCGTACGTACAGAATACCGTCTCCACGACGCGATGAGATTCACTCTCCATGATAACCATTCAAGAATGATTATAAAATATATATAATAATTAATCATGAAATATATGACATAATAATGCTACTGTATTTATGTATATATATATTTATGTCATCTACTTAATTCCATTCAATTCAATAAGGAAACGAAAACAACGTTCATGCGTACGTACGACCTACCGTCTCCATGAACGGTGTATTTCTATCCATTTATCGATCCATTATATATATGTATATTCGGAATATATATTATATATAAATCATGTTTTAAATTTTGGATTTAATTAATCATGATCTAAGTAATCATATGAATAATTACAAGTTAAAACACGGATGAAAAATGAAACGATTTTACCCAAAACGCTACTTTAACATGAATTTACAAAAGAACGGGTAATATAAAGTCATAAGTGAACCATATATGATATAATAAAAATGAATATGATTCTGTAATAAGTCAATGACATTATTTAAATCATTATACAGGAGGTTTGGATACATACGAAGCATATCGAACCTAAGGTAAGGGATAATTTTGAAAATCTCATTTTTATCCGAGATTGCTTATATATAAGTATTTACTGGGGTTGTTGTTATCATCCATGTCCATGTTTTATAAAAGTGTTTTTATGTTTGTTTAATGTCCTTTTTACCCATTTTGACTTTTACTGCATGGTATGTAAGGAATCTTTCTTTTGTTTACGTTACGAGGTACTTTTTTACTTTTCTGACAAAAGTACGAGGAGAATGTTTTTTTAAATTATACAGAATGAAAGGATTTTTACGGTTTTATTAAGACTTATTTTCATGAAGCTTCCTCCAAAAATATTTCATGACTATTTTAAGAAAAATATTTTTCTTTTAAAATTTCATGACGTTTTGTGAAAAGAAATTTATTTTTAAGAATAAAGGATGTTTTCCTCAAGAATTAATTTCAAGTGTTTTATCAAAACCATTTTCCATCTAAGATGACATTATTTCATATGTGTATGTTTCAAGTATAAAGTCTTTATGATTTATATGGTTTCACTTTTCTTATTATGAAATGATATCCATTTCTTTTATATGGATTATGTGATGATGGGATGATGTTTATGAAACCCATTTTATTTGTTGGGTTATTATGAATGATGTATGTTTATTTTGTGGCACAAGTAAGAATGATTTCATTATGAGATGGGTGGGACCTATATCTCCCTTCAATGCATTGAGTAAAGATTTATATCTCATGAGATAGACATGGATGGAACGGTAAGTTAATCCGGTTCAGTATTACATGACTGGAATGAGGAGTGAACTCGATTCAGAAAGGGACTTTGTCCACTAAGATGGTCTTGGCAGCAATGCCTTGGCTACTATAGAAATCATTACATGTGATTAATGGATGCCACAATTACATGTTTTATTCCCTTGCTATTTTATCATGATTTATGTTCCATTATGATCTATGCCTTATGTACTTCCATGTTTTATGTTATTGCTCAAGATTTTGATGTTTAAACATTATGTTCATGTTTTTAAGTTCAAATGTGTATGGTATGTTTTATTTTATCCATGCTTACCCTTAATGAGCATTTGAGCTCACCATTTTTTTGTTTTATTTTCCCCCAGGATTCAAAGAAAGGTTTTAGGTAAGGAAACAAAAAGCGGAAGATCTTTATGGGAGATGTTGAAGATCTTTCATCATGATTAGAAGATTACGTTCCATGTTTTCAAAGACAATAAACTATTACGGTCCTTGTGTGTCTGTTTTTGTTATGTATTAAATATTCTGAAAAAGTAATGTAATATCTATGTATGTCAAGATTCAGGTATATATTATTGGTATCAGAGGAAAGGTTTAGTCAACCTTTGGAAACTAGGATGCGAGAACTTTAGTGAAATCCCTAGAGATATTTCTAAGGTATGTCTAGGGATGTCCCTAAGGTTAAGTATAAGTATAGGTTATAATACTAGAATTACGGTAACTATCTTAGAATTAAACCTAAGATGTTAGATATTGAAGGTACTCCCCCTTTATTATGATGTTTTCCCTAGCACGGTATTTGCCTCTCACATTATTATTTTTGGGTTTTAGACGATGGCTGGAACCCGAAGGAACCGTGTTGATCAATGTAATGGACAATGCAATGACTGTCCTCTTGACCAAACCAATGTCATGGGAGATGGAGTGCACAATATTATTTCTATACTTACAAAAGCTATGAATCATTCTGGACTTCCAAATGAGCAGAGAAGGGAACAATATTCTATTGAGTCCTTCATGAGGAAACATCCACCTTCTTTCAGTGGGTCTTCTGATCCACTTGTTGATGAACAATGGATCAGTACCATTGAAAAGATATTTTCAGTTCTTCAATGTTATGAACATGATAAAGTCATCTTAGCAGTATATCGTTTGGAAGGTGAAGCTGATCAATGGTGGAATATTATCAAGAATACGAGGCTAAGAGATGAAATTGAGTCCATGGAATGGGAAGAGTTCAAGGACTTATTTTTCAATAAGTAATTCCCTCGTATTCTTCGAAAAAAGATGGAGAAGGAGTTTCTTGAACTAAAGCATAAGGATGATGAATCTGTTGGTATATACAAAGAGAATTTTTCAAGGCTTGCAAGGTATGCATCTGGATTTATCATCCAACCTGAAAGTAAAGTTGATCGATTCTTCAGTGGCTTACAACCAAGTCTTCGAAGGGTATTAGCTATAAAAGACTTCAGTAGCTATGAAGAAATTGTGCGTTGTGCTATCAAGGTAGAAATGGAAGTTGGTGTTACATATCCATCTCATGGTTTTGACAAGAAACGAAAGATGGAGTTCAAGGAGAAATCTCAGAATAATGGTGAAAAGAAGATGAATGTTTCCTTATGCTCAAAGTGTGGAAAGAAGCATGGTGGATATTGTCTTAAAGGTACTAGAAAATTTTTTTAGTGTGGAAAAGAAGGTCATCGAGAATCTGAGTGTCGAAGTAATGGAAAAAGGGTTACTAATGATAAAGAAAAGACTGCAGAGAACGCACCACCAACACTTCAATGCTTTAAGTGCAATGAAATGGGGCATTATACTAATCAATGCCCTAATCCAAGGGTTAATGATGATCGGAATGAGCAACCACTTAAGGAAAAGGACAAAGGGAAGTCACATGTGATCACTATTAGAGATGTTGAATATGACAACAATGTGGTGGAATGATTAAGTGTTTATGTAATGGGATTCCAAAATAATGTTGTATATAGTATCGTGGAATATTGGAATATTTATGTATTGTTCTATTGTGGGTTTCAATAATTTTATGGTACCGGTAACCATGGAAATTGATTGAGATATTTTTGGAAATAATATGATATGCGCATAATGAAGGGATAAGGAGAAAATGAAATGTTTGATAGTATTCATGATCTCATGACTGATATAAGGAAATAGTTATATCATGGTTTGAGTATATAAAATTTTGTGGTTTTGGTATGTGGAAAGAGTTAAATTTTGACAGCACTCATGTTTTCACTAAGGTTCAATGGGTATTCATTTTTCAAGAGAATAAATGATTAAGGCCTTCAAATGTTTGGAATGTGACCAACAAGACATATATTATGATATATGGGGATCAACGATGGTATTAAAATGCTTGTTATATGAACTCTCTGGTAATCATTTTCACTATAATATGAGAATGGACAACAGTAATTTGGATAAGCATAAAGATTGGAATGGATTATGTTGGACATAAGATAGTATTGTTTAAGGATAGAACATTTTTTTTGATATTATTTCTAGAATGTTATAATAGTGTAGTTTTAGAAAAAGGACAACCTGCAGGACGGGCGACAACCCATTGTGTCGGACAAGGCTATGGGAATTGAACCCACAACTGAAGGGTAACAGGACTTTATCACCTACCACTGACCTACATGAAGTCCCTGGTTAGTATAAACTAGTTTTATTTTATTATGTGGTATGATAAATAAAGTATAAGTCCATTTTTGGAACCATATACAATTAATATCACCATAAGATGGACTTATAACTTTTTCTAACCTTCTGTTTGAAATAGATGGAATGACCCATCATTCTATCACATGATCTGCTAACGCTTCACGAATAACAAATTCAACTTCATTTCTTTAAGAGATGAATTGGAAATTGTTCAATTCATGAACAATAGTGAGATTGTACCAAAATCATGTAAGTATTTATTTTAATTCATCAACTTTATAGAAATGATCTTGAAAATGTTTTCCTAGTGCCCTCATATCCGATGAATCAGATAGTACCCTAGATCATCACAAATTTATGGCTTTGTGATTGTTGGATTTTTCATAGTCATGTTCTCTACCACTCTCCATCAGAACATGATGGTTAGATTTTTCTTCCATATCCATATTTTCACCTATATTCTCCTATGTGGAAACCCAGTGATTAGTTAATTTGGGTAACCGTTACGTTTCATACTTTATTTTTTAAAGAGAGGTTTTGGTATTCACTTTTTACAATGTGGGTTTCTATTAAAGAAAATTTCAAGTAGTAAACCATTTATAACCCTGATGAATTTCGAGGGCGAAATTCATTTTAAGGGGGGACGAATGTAACACCCTGAGATTTTATGAAAAATATTCTTTTTAATTTCACTGATGTCTTCTGTTGTATGCTACACCAAGATTATCTTGCGCTATATGCAACACCGTATTAGCTTGCAGTATACGCAATATAAGGCCCCGACCTTAAACCTTACTTAATATTGAATTAAATGAATAATTCACATTTAGGATCTTTTCAGGTTTAGAGTTTTAGAGAATTAGGTCATATCTATTACATCTCAAAAGATTACATAGTAGACACTTCTACTAAGTTTCCATAAAATAAAAAAAAACACTTAAAAAGAAACATGTCTAGTTCCATGTTTTAGAAAGCATGTCTTTCCTTGATCCCATCCTTGACCCTATTCATCTTTAAGTCCTGTGGAAAAAATTTCAAAAACTTGGGATGAGCATAAAAAATCCCAGTAAAGGATACACAAAGAAGGAAAATTGTTAGTTTTTCAAAACAACAAGTAAACCATGTATACTTTATCAAAGTAATACTTTTCACCTTTATGAAGTAGAAAAAAATCTTCACTGAATAAAATATCATTACTTACCCTTTTGTAACCAAAAGATTACCATAAAACCCATATAAAGAACACATAACATATAAAGGTAATTTGGGACATAAACACACTTAAATGGAATAACCATACGGTCGACTTCCACACATACTTAATGGAATAGCCATACAACCGACTTCCATACCCAATGCATTGGAGGTTATAACGTAACAACCCATCCTGGTATTCATGACACCACCCGTCATAATGTCCAAGTACCATTATAAAATCATAAGACAATAAACAAATATAATGGAAAGAAAACATTTCCACATTTTGATCACAATATATCACCTAAATATATTGACATAAAAAATCCTTTATAAAAACCATTTTCAATACCAACATACATAAAAGAGTATATAGTATTTATTTCATTTTAAACAATATTACAGCTTGTTGAGGAAGCCAAAGATCAAATAATAATCGTGGCGGCGGAAAGGTCGTTGTCACTGCGTATGTTAAAAGAAACATACTTTTTGTCGTTTAGTAAAATGATCCGTATAAAAAAGATTCCTTTTAAATAAAATTAAAAGTCAAAGGGGTTTATACACTGTATAAAGAAAGTTGTGTATAAACAAAATATGCCTCAATGAAAAGATAATGAGACGAAGTCCCTTACATAGACGGTATCCTTAGATTAAGGATAAATCAATTACATAATTATGTGTGACAAATGAATACACCAAATATAAGTGGATATTAAGTTTAAAACAATCAGAGTTCACTCACACATATTCATAGAACGACATATTCAAGGAGTACAAGTTTACCCCAAAGAATCAAAATTGGGTTAAGAAGTTCCCTTGCAAAAATTTGACAGCCTAATGGCGTCACTTCTGTAACGACCCAAACTTTTTAAATAGTATATTAACTTACTCTTAACGATTTAATAGAGATGTTAATGGTTGATGCAGAAAGAGGAGTCGATGGCTTCATCCAGTAGGCTCGAACCTTATGAAGCCCACTTATCAGAGCTTGGGAAGGAGGTAGCATCTGTGGGCTTCGCTTTGGACCAAGCCCAAGCTGAACTCCAGCGTGTCAAGCTTGAATGGAAACACCTGCGGGAGAAGTTCAAGTTAGTAGAGATTACTACTAGGGCAATGTTATCTAAGCCTCCCTCAGATTCTCTCACCATAGCACACCTTACACTTAGGTCATATGCCGGTGTTATAAGGTGTTATGTGATGAGACCCTAGCTTCTTTGTGTAATCCTTTGGGATGAATGAATTGAGATTTCTTCCTTTAGTGATGTTTGTGAAATTTCAAATGTCCGGATAATTTTAGGATGTATTTTATTGATGAATTTTGAAAAAAATGATATTTTAAAATATTTATGTAAACCCTAAATAATTAATGATGTGTGATGATTTTAAAAAAAATGGTCTTCTACAAAAGTGTTCAGTAAGGAATTTGGAGTCTAATAAGATCAACTTAATTTTTGATGAATAGTAAATTATGAATAGTGATTTTACGCTTAGGATTAGTAATGTGACCAAATGGATTAGTAATTTCACTAAAAGAAAGTTTTAATATAATTTAGACACCTAGATTAAGTAATGTGATTCAATAACATGGGAAAATAACGGTTTCATAAATTATTATCCAAGTATTAGTTTTTTTCAGATGAATAGTGTTTTTTAATTAAAAAATTTAATTAAAAATAATTATAAAATTATTTTTATAAAAATGACTTTATTTTTGAACTCAGAGGATCGATATTATGTTATGGTAATTTTTGGGGATTTTTCTGAAAAAAACGAATTCTCGATGAATAGTGTTTTTATTTAAAAATTAAATTAAAATTATTTAGAAAATTATTTTTATAAAATGGAGTTCATAAATGTAATTAGAACATCTATATTTGGTTAAGGTGAAATTTTGGGATTTTTCTGAGAAAGATGAATTTTTCAGTGAATAGTAAAAATGCAGTTTTAGGGTTTCAGTATGTTTAATGACATCATAACTGTGTCATGATGATGTCATGAGATATTTTAAGGGTTGGCCGGCCAAGGGTGATGAATTATTGTTTTGGGGGCCCCATGTGGCCTAACTCCATGGTAAATGCCAAAGGAGAGCACATGGTTTTGAGAAAAGCACTTGTGAGGTGTCCCTTGGCCATTAATGCCTTGTCCCCTCACTTTCCCTATAAATACCCACCCTTTCCTCCTTTAGTTTTCACTACCAACTCTCCCCCAATGAAGTTCTGGTCTCCTTACCTCCCAAGGAGTCCTCCCAAGGTGCCCCCAAGCCTTCAAGGTCCAAACCTTTGAGTTTTAAGAGTTACATTTTAAGGTAAGGGATCCGACCTCTCTCTTTCTTTTCATGTAATTCCTTTTATGTCATTCCTTTTATGATCCATGTTCTTATGTGAGAGGATGTTATTTTATATTCCTCTTACTTCCCTTTTCATGTTTATATGATGAGATATCCCCTCTTACTCTCATCATTTCGTTTTATGAAAGTTTAAGTGACACCGTTAGGCTGCCGAATTTTTAAGGGATTCTTTCACCCTTCTCATTTTTCAAGTTCGATTTTCATGTCAAGTCTTTAAAGTTCCTTTTTATTATGTTGGGGTATGATCTCTATATCTATCATACTGATCTCTTATGATCATATGATGAGAGACCCTATTTGATCTTTTCAAATCATTTTTTTATTGAAGTTAAGTGACGCCGTTAGGCTGCCAAATTTTCATAAGAGAAATCTTATTTTTGTCTCACTTCCATGTTTTTCATTTCATATGGTATATCTTTCAAATTTCATTACCATGTTCTTAAATCCCTTATATTCTGTCCCCCTACTGTTTTATGGATCATTTATGAGTGGGTGACCCATGTCCCCTCTCTTTTCAATGTTTTCTAAAACCTTGTAACATAGCCGTTATGCTGTAGAATTTTCGTCTCAAAATGCCTCTCTCTTTTCTCAAAATTATTTTATGTTATAAAGTGAATAATCAAAAATATTATTTCTACAAGGGTATTCACATATATATCAAAATTTTCTATTTTAAATTCTAGGATTTACATACATGAGACCCGCTTTCCCTTTCCGTGGGTTTAAAGTGACGTAAAGATCATGTCTTTAAAGCAGTTTTTAAAACGTTATGATTATGAAATGAAACCAATTTATTTTATACTATATGGGTTATTTATGAAATGTTTGATGATGATATATGTGGATCACATGATAATAAAGGCAAATTTAAGGGTGCGCCCTGATAGCGCTCCAATGCATTGGGTAATGATGTAACCACTAGAGATTACAATTTTCACGAAACCTTGGTGAATAACCTTGGTAATTTTCAAATGACACCTTGGGGATGGACCTTGGTGATATGTTCATGATTGTCTATTTTAAATGATGTAGCCACATCTTCAAGTTATGAAAAATGTTATTTTTATTATGAAATGACTCATGATTTCTTTCTCATGCCTTATAGTTCTTTTCATGTCCTTATTGAAGTATCTCAAGTTCACATGTAAAATGTTCCTCTTGTTTCCCTTACTGGGCCTTCTGCTCACCCTTTCTTTTGATGTATGTCCCCAGGTTATGATATGAAGTAATGAACCTAGGATGAACTTAAGGAGAATCCTTTCAAGTGTTTAAGAATAATGCTTTATGTTGTTTTCATGTATTATGTTCCTGGTTTCCAAGACACTAGACCTTAAAGATCCTCAGTTTTGTGTAATGTAATGAAAGTTTATGTTATAAAAAGGCAGGATGCTATAGTTGGTATCAAAGGATGGTTTAGTTATTTGTGGAAATTAGGATATAAAAACTTTAGGAAGAACCCTATAGAAAAGTTTAAATATAGGAAAACTTCCTGGTATTTTGGTAAGTATTGAGTAAGTGGTTTATCAAACAAATACATCCCTATCTGGATACGAGCAGGTAGAGGTGGATATGGCACAGATGTACATAGGGGTAAAACCCGAAAACACCGCTTTGAGCTAGACTCTAATGGGAACTGGTGCACGATAACGGGCCTTGCTACACTCTTGGTTACGACACTCCCGGGGGATACGTTTGGTTAATCACAAGCTTTTTATGAATCATTATGAAGGAATTATAGAGAATTTTAATTGTCTAAGCATGAAGTCTTAGTTAAAAGATTCATAAATGAAATAAGTTTCTCACTAAGGTTTTATTCTTTTAGAAAATGGCGGGCAATAGGAGGAACCGTGCCGATGGTGACCGCAATGCACCATGTGCTGACGACCCTCCTATGGAAGCCGGAATGGAAACATTCATGCGAATGATGAACCAACTGACTCAAGTTATGAGTAATAACTTGAATCAAGCTGAGAGGCCGATCTCACCCCGAAGGGAACAAAATTCTGTTGAGTCCTTCATGCGTCGACGACCACCAACATTCAGTGGATCTACTGACCCATTGGTTGTGGAACAACGGATAAGCTCCATTGAAAAGATCTTTTCTGTACTTTATTGTTCGGAACAAGAAAAAGTCACCCTTTCTGTTTACCGCCTAGAGGGAGAAGCTGATCAGTGGTGGTCACTAATCAAAAACACGAAGCCACGAGGAGATATGGAAGCTATGGAGTGGGAAGAGTTCCGGGGAATATTCTTTAATAAGTATTTCCTTCGTTCGATGAGAACGAGAATGGAGAAAGAATTTCTCGAGCTGAAGAAAAATGAGAATGAATCAGTTGGAACCTACGAGATGAACTTCACAAGGCTTTCCTGTTATACCTCAAGCTTCGTCATGGACCCTAATGGGAAGGTTGATAGATTCTTTGGTGGACTATGACATCATCTGCGGAAGAATCTAGCCAACAGGGACTATGATAGCTATGAAGAAATAGTTCGAAGTGATATGAAAGTTGAACTAGAGTTTGGGGAGACACAGTGGTCTCACAAATCTAATGAGAAGAAGAGAACTCTAGAACCAAGCCTGGGAAGAATTTTTGATCAGGAAAGAGGTGGAAAGCATATGCAACATGCCACATGCAATAAATGTGAGAAGAAGCATTCGGGGAACTGCTTGATCGGAAGTGGTAAGTGCTAAAGGTGTGGAATAGAAGGCCATATTTCTCGGAATTGTCGTAGTGATGTGAAGCCTCAACTTCCCAACACTAACGACAGAGGAAAGATGATTCTGTCCCTACCCAAAGTCACATGCTTCAAGTGTGGACAACTTGGGCACTTTGCTAATGAATGTCCAAATCCAAGGGTGGTGGAGGGGAATCACCATCAACCTCAACAGAGGCCAAGGGAGCAAGGTCGTGCTTTCGCTATCACAACAACTGAAGTTGAAGTTCCGTACGATGTGGTAGCAGGTACTCTTGTTGTCCTCTCAAAACTAGCAAGTACTTTATTTGATTCTGGTTCTATGCATTCCTTTATTTCCTCCAAGTTTGCAAGGAATATAGAATCAATCCCCGAACCACTAGAGGTAGAGTTGTCAGTCAAGACTCCAAGTGGGATTATCCTTGCATCAACAGTATTTAGAGAGTCTAGTGTTTACTTTGGTGAGCACAATCTTATCGCAAATCTAGTAGTCATTGCCATGTTGGAATTTGACGTTATACTAGGGATGGACTGGCTCTCAAAGTATAATGCTAAGATCAAATGCAGAAGTAAGGAAATCTCAGTAGTCTTGAATAAACAACCTACAGTTATCTTCCAAGGAGAGATATCCCAAACTGATCCCTATCTAGAAGCACCTCCTATAGCTTTCTTTATGGAGTTAATCGGTGATGATGAAGAAGGAAAAGGGAGCATACCAATAGAAGATGTTCCAATTGTTCAGGAATACATGGATGTATTTCCTGAGGAGTTACCTGGACCCCCCCCAAAAGAGAGGTAGAGTTCTCCATTGAACTCGTACCTGGGTCTCAACCGATATCAAAGACCCCGTATAGAATAGAAAATGTGGAGCTAGAAGAGTTAAAGAAACAACTCCAAGACTTGTTGGAGAAGGGGTTTATCCATCCGAGTGTGTCTCCTTGGGGAGCACCAGTTCTCTTTGTGAAGAAAAAGGATGGATCAATGCGGCTATGCATTGATTATAGAGAACTGAATGGGATCACAGTGAAGAACAAATACCCTCTTCCAAGAATTGATGATTTATTTGACCAACTTCGTGGGGATCAATTCTTCTCCAAGATTGACCTTCGATTTGGTTATCATCAACTGAGGGTGAAGAAGGAAGATATGCCAAAGACTGCCTTCCGATCAAGATATGGGCATTATGAGTTTACTATTATGCCCTTCGGCTTGACTAATGCTCCTGATATTTTCATGGATTTGATGAATAGAGTCTTTAAGGAATACCTTGATAACTTTGTGGTAGTTTTTATTGATGATATTTTGATATATTCAAAAAGTCGTGAGGAGCATGAAGATCATATGAGGGTTATTTTGAAAACTCTGCGGAAGGAGAGACTCTTTGGAAAGTTCAGCAAGTGTGAGTTTTGGTTACAAAAAGTGGCTTTCTTGTGGCACATCGTAACCAATGAAGGAATATCGGTTGACCCTACAAAGACAATGGTTGTGGAGGAGTGGCCTCAACCCACAACAGTAACTAAGATTCGTAGTTTCCTTGGTTTAGAGGGATATTATAGGAGGTTTGTGAAAAACTTTTCATGAATTTCTAATACACTAACCAAGTTGACTTGAAAAGGGGTTAAGTTCATCTGGACAAAGGAATGCGAGGAAAGTTTCCAAGAGCTGAAGAAGAGGTTGGTTACTGCACCTGTGTTAACACTACCCTCTATTGGAGAAGGATTCGTTATTTTTAGCGATGCATCTCTGAAAGGGCTTGGGTGCGTCCTCATGCAAAATGACAAGGTAATTGCTTATGCATCTCGAAAATTGAAGATTCATGAGCAGAATTATCCTACGCATGATCTAGAGCTGGCGGTAGTTGTTTTTGCTCTAAAGATATGGAGGCACTATCTTTATGGGGAGAAATGTGATATATACACTGACCACCAAAGTCTAAAGTATATTTTCACACAGAAAGAATTGAACATGAGACAAAGGAGATGGTTGGAGCTTATTAAAGACTATGATTGTTCAATTCATTATCACCCTGGAAGAGCAAACAAAGTTGCGGATGCGTTAAGCAGGAAAGATCCTGTTGTTCTGGCAACAATGAGGATCCTATGAGATCCCTTGATTAAAGATCTAGTAAAACTGGACATGGGAATTATAAAGAAAGGGACATCATCAACCCTATCCCAAATGATTTCTCAACCTTCATTACTAGAGAAGATCAAGAAGGCTAAAAAAGAAGATCCTTTGCTGCAGGAGAAGTTTGAGGCTGTAAAGGATGGAAAGTTCCCTGATTTCAATATTGATCAAGAAGGTGTATTGAATTTTCGTACAAGGCTATGTGTTCCATCTATTCCGTAGATAAAGAAAGAAATGATGGATGAAGCTCATCGCTCTACTTTCTCTATACATCCGGGAATCACTAAGATGTATAGAGACCTTCGTGATCATTATTGGTGGGATAATATGAAGAGGGAGATTGCTGATTTCACTACAAGGTGCCTAGTGTTTCAGCAAGTAAAGGCAGAACGACAACTTCCCAAGGGGGTATTACAACCCCTACCCATACCAGTATGGAAGTGGGATAATATCACCATGGACTTTGTAACTGGTCTCCCAAAAACATCCAAAGGAAACAATGCGATATGAGTTATTGTGGACCGTCTCACCAAGACAGCCCATTTTATCTCTATTCGGGAAGATTTCTCTCTGGATCAGCTTGCCAAGATATATGTGAAGGAAGTGGTAAGGCTGCATGGGGTACCACTATCCATCGTGTCTGATCGTGACCCAAGATTCACATCAAAATTCTGGAGAAGTCTTCAACATGCTCTGAATACTGAATTGAATTTTAGTACGGCCTATCATCCTCAAACTGATGGCCAATCTAAAAGGACTATTCAGACACTCGAAGACATGCTGAGATTATTCTCAATGGAATTTAAAGGTGGATGGGATCAACACCTCCCATTAGTTGAGTTCTCCTATAACAACAACTTCTATTCGAGTATTCAGATGGCATCCTATGAAGCTCTGTATGGAAAGAGATGTAGAACTCCTACTTTTTGGGATGAAACTGGTGAGAGAAAGCTTCTTGGGCCTGATATTGTGCAAGAGATGACAGAACAGGTTCATGCCATCCAAAAACACATAAAGGCTGCTCAGAGTCGGAAGAAGAGCTATGCTGACAATCGTCGAAGGGACTTGGAGTTTGGTGTTGGTGACAAAGTCTTCCTTCGAATTTCTCCCTAGAAGAGAGTCATGCGGTTTGGGAAGAAAGGGAAGCTCATCCCTAGGTACATTGGCCCCTATGAAATCCTTGATCGCATAGGAGCAGTGGCTTATCGTCTAGCACTTCCACCGAACCTAGCTCAAGTTCATGATGTCTTCCATGTATCTCTCTTGAGGAAGTACGTACCTGACCCTTCGCATGTACTGAACCCAGAGGTGGTACAACTGGAACATGACCTCTCTTATGAGGAGAATCCAGTGGAGATCTTGGACCGTAGAGACAAGGTTCTACGAAACAAGACTACCCACCTTGTGAAAGTGTTGTGGAGGAATCATAAATATGAAGAAGCGACTTGGGAGCCTGAGGAAACAATGAAGAAAAAGTACCCTCACCTTTTCGACTAGGCCCCAAGTATAAAATTTCGGGGACGAAATTTCTTAAGGGGGGGAGAATGTAACGACCCAAACTTTTTAAATAGTATATTAACTTACTCTTAACGATTTAATAGAGATGTTAATGGTTAATGCAGAAAGAGGAGTCGATGGCTTCATCCCGTAGGCTCGAACCTTATGAAGCCCACTTATCAGAGCTTGGGAAGGAGGTAGCATCTGTGGGCTTCGCTTTGGACCAAGCCCAAGCTAAACTCTAGCGTGTCAAGCTTGAACGGAAACGCCTGCAGGAGAAGTTCAAGTTAGTAGAGATTACTACTAGGGCAATGTTATCTGAGCCTCCCTCAGATTCTCTCACCATAGCACACCTTACACTTAGGTCATATGACGGTGTTATAAGGGGTTATGTGATGAGACCCTAGCTTCTTTGTGTAATCCTTTGGGATGAATGAATTGAGATTTCTTCCTTTAGTGATGTTTGTGAAATTTCAAATGTCCGGATAATTTTAGGATGTATTTTATTGATGAATTTTGAAAAAAATGATATTTTAAAATATTTATGTAAACCCTAAATAATTAATGATGTGTAATGATTTTCAAAAAATGGTCTTCTACAAAAGTGTTCAGTAAGGAATTTGGAGTCTAATAAGATCAACTTAATTTTTGATGAATAGTAAATTATGAATAGTGATTTTACTCTTAGGATTAGTAATGTGACCAAATGGATTAGTAATTTCACTCAAAGAAAGTTTTAATATAATTTAGACACCTAGATTAAGTAATGCGATTCAATAAAATAGGTAAATAACGGTTTCATAAATTATTAGCCAAGTATTAGTTTTTTCGAATGAATAGTGTTTTTTAATTAAAAAATTTAATTAAAAATAATTAGAAAATTATTTTTATAAAAATGACTTTATTTTTGAACTCAGAGCATCGATATTATGTTATGGTAATTTTTGGGGATTTTTCTGAAAAAAATGAATTCTTGATGAATAGTGTTTTTATTTAAAAATTAAATTAAAATTATTTAGAAAATTATTTTTATAAAATGGAGTTCATAAATGTAATTAGAACATCTATATTTGGTTAAGGTGAAATTTTGGGATTTTTCTGAGAAAGATGAATTTTTCAGTGAATAGTAAAAATGCAGTTTTAGGGTTTCAGTATGTTTAATGACATCATAACTGTGTCATGATGATTTCATGAGATATTTTAAGGGTTGGCCGGCCAAGGGTGATGAATTATTGTTTTGGGGGCCCCATGTGGCCTAACTCCATGGTAAATGCCGAAGGAGAGCACATGGTTTTGAGAAAAACACTTGTGAGGTGTCCCTTGGCCATTAATGCCTTGTCCCCTCACTTTCCCTATAAATACCCACCCTTTCCTCATTTAGTTTTCACTCCCAACTCTCCCCCAACGAAGTTATGGTCTCATTACTTCCCAAGGAGTCCTCCAAAGGTTCCCCCAAGCCCTCAAGGTCCAAATCTTTGAGTTTTAAGAGTTACGTTTTAAGGTAAGGGATCCGACCTCTCTCTTTCTTTTCATGTAATCCCTTTTATGACATTCCTTTTATGCTCCATGTTCTTATGTGAGAGGATGTTCTTTTATATTCCTCTTACTTCCCTTTTCATGTTTATATGATGAGAGATCCCATCTTACTCTCATCATTTCGTTTTATGAAAGTTTAAGTGACGCCGTTAGGCTGCCGGATTTTTAAGGGATTCTTTCACCCTTCTCATTTTTCAAGTTTGATTTTCATGTCAAGTCTTTCAAGTTCCTTTTTATTATGTTGGGGTATGATCTCTATATCTATCATAATTATCTCTTATGATCATATTATGAGAGACCCTATTTTATCTTGTCAAATCATTTTTTTATTGAAGTTAAGTGATGCCGTTAGGCTGCCGAATTTTCATAAGAGAAATCTTATTTTTTGTCTCACTTCCATGTTTTTCATTTCATATGGTATATCTTTCAAATTTCATTACCATGTTCTTAAATACATTATATTCTATCCCCCTACTGTTTTATGTATCATTTATGAGTGGGTGACCCATGTCCCCTCTCTTTTCATTGTTTTCTAAAACCTTGTAACATAGCCGTTATGCTGCAGAATTTTCGTCTCAAAATGCCTCTCTCTTTTCTCAAAATTATTTTATGTTATAAAGTGAATACTCAAATATCTTATTTATACAAGGGTATTCAAATATATATAAAAATTTTCTATTTTAAATTCTAGGATTTACATACATGAGACCCGCTTTCCCTTTCCGTGGGTTTAAAGTGACGTAAAGATCATGTCTTTAAAGCAGTTTTTAAAACATTATGATTATGAAATGAAACCCATTTATTTTATGCTATATGGGTTATTTATGAAATGTTTGATGATGATATATGTGGATCACATGATAATAAAGGGAAATTTAAGGGTGCGCCCTGATAGCGCTCCAATGCATTGGGTAATGATGTAACCACTAGAGATTACAATTTTCACGATACCTTGGTGAATAACCTTGGTAATTTTCAAATGACACCTTGGGGATGAACCTTGGTGATATGTTCATGATTGTCTATGTTAAATGATGTAGCCACATCTTCAAGTTATGAAAAATGTTTTTTTTATTATGAAATGCCTCATGATTTCTTTCTCATGCCTTATAGTTTTTTTCATGTCCTTATTGAAGTATCTCAAGTTCACATGTAAAATGTTCCTCTTGTTTCCCTTACTAGGCCTTCTGCTCACCCTTTCTTTTGATGTATGTCCCCAGGTTATGAGATGCAGTAATGAACCTAGTATGAACTTAAGGAGAAGCCTTTAAAGTGTTTAAGAAGAATGATTTATGTTGTTTTCATGTATTATGTTCCTGGTTTCCAAGACACTAGACCTTAAAGATCCTCAGTTTTGTGTAATGTAATGAAAGTTTATGTTATAAAAAGGCGAGATGCTATAACTTCAAATTTCAGAAAATGAGTTGATGAGAGATAAAAATGGTATATCATCACTTGGAAATTAAATTTACATAAATAAGGATATATAAGAACATATCCCAACATAATAGTATGTGAATTAAAAGACACAACAAAGGAAGTCTTTTAGAAAGAGGAGGGTGAAAGGTTCCCTTACCGACTTGGGTAACTTTTGAAACGTACTCCCCATGGAAGAAGGGTCATAAAATGAAGATGTAAATACCCATAAATGAAATTAAACTACATAAAGTGTATAATAATGGGCAGTACATACACCAATCAAAGGAAATAGTGTCAAACGTAGCATAAATGTCACGAGAATAAAAGTGAGATGAAAATTCCCTTACGAAAACTCGACAGCCTAACGGTGCCACTTAAAACTTACAAAAATGGTTTAATGAGATCAAATAGGGTCTCTTATCATATTAACATAAAAATTAAAGTAATAGGAATATAAAATAACATCCCCTAACATAAGAAAGATGATCTTAAAGGAAATGACATAAAAGAGAGTGCTTAAAAAGAAAGAGAGGGGTAGGATCCCTTACCTCAAGTCCGACTTGTCTTGTTTGTTTATTTATATTCCTGAATAATAAACTTTGGTCAATTTATAATTTCTTAATGACCTCATTTAAATATTATTATTCCGTTCATATCACATATTATAATGTTATAATAATTGGTTAATAATGTGAGTTCATATCAGACGTTTTTGTCGATGTTTGGTACATGAGTAAAAAATGAACTTGTTTGAAAATGATTGTCCATGTAGTTATAAGTAAATCATCTCCAGAATAGTATTAATGATTTAAATATCATATATATCCAGTAAATATTCATTTTATACTACTCCATAACATTTGGAGATAAAAAATAAATGAAATGCACCGTTCATGGAGACGGTAGGTCGTACGTACGCATGAACGCTACTTTCATTTATTTGTCCTATTAATGGAATTAAAAATAATTGAGAGGTATATATATTATAATTCAAGTATAATATAAATGTTATATAGGTCACATATGTTCATTAATTTCATTCTTTATACATTCCATGTATTGCATGAACGAGTCAGATCACTTGAGGGGGCGGTAGTCCACACTTCCTCATATTAAATTATCGCATTTGCACAACATGAAAAGCATAAAGGAATGTTTTAAATATAAAATAAAGAAGCATATAGAAAACATAAATACCATATATATCATATATAAAATATAGTTACATCATAATTTCCACCATGAAAGGTGTTAAGAGAAGATTGAACAATCATCATTTCGTGAGGCAGAAATTCGCCATCCACCGAAACAGTATGTTCATTAACTATTAGACGAAGGTGTGTGTAAGTGTAGCTATAATCCTTAAAATAACAACATACTAGTATATTTAAGATACTGGTGTTGTTACAAAATAAAGGAATAAAAAGATTTTAGAGGGTTGGAGATGCAAAATAAAACAAAAGAACACAAGGGAAGACATTACCTTTAAATCGGGTAACTCTCTTTGATTTGAGCTCAAAGGCTTACTTGGAAAGTATTCTGCCCAAATTTAAGCTTTAATGATGAAGAGAGGGATGTGGAGAGATGAAATGGGCAGGGTTTGGCCGAGCCAAAGGCTTGAGAGGTGTGTGTAAGGTGGTAGAGGTGGGGGCCTTTTATAAGAGGAGAGGAGGGGCACTCTTGGAAAGTTATAAAATATTACTTTATTATAAAATGATTTTCGGATTTAAAAGGTCCCAAAAGGATATATTTCTAGGATAAGGTGATAAGGTTTTTAAATCCACCCATCCAATAGGTTTGTGACAAGTTTAAGACTTATATTTCACCCTATCTTCTCATTTTATTTAAATTGTTCATTTTTGAGGTAATCACTGCATCATCACGGTGTCATAAATAAATAAATTTATTTAATATCTAAAAATTATAAAAAATATATCATGATGTAGTAAATCGTTTTATATTTCTAATGAATATTTATATTCAAAAATATGACTTGTATAACCCCATCTATTTTTTTTAGTAAAACAACACATGTTTGTGACATTTTAATTTTAACTTTAAATAAAAAGGTATTAATGTCATTTTCCAACCAAAGTGGCTCCATGGGGTCCCCAAGTTGACCCATGGATTTTCTTGGTCGTCCATGACTCATCCAATAAGGGTAGGATATGTGGAAAGGTCATTTCATATTATTAAAATATTATTTTTACCTTAAATTACACTAATTTCCTCTAATCGTGATTAAAAACTTAAAAGTTACTATTCAACAAAAAATTATTTTAATACCATTGAATCACATTTTACATCCTAATGAAAACCATGTATGTCGGATTTTTGAAATTCAAATCACAGAAGTGGTAAAGTTTCATTTAAACGAAAAATCAGTTTTTAAACTACCACTTAATGGTTTCACTATTCATCAAAAATTGAAGTTTTTCAGAAAAATACCAAAAATTCACCCTAAGCTATATTTGATATTCCAAATTCAAAAATGATGTCTATTTTAAAAAATTAAAATCATATAAGTTGATTTAATTAATTTAATAATTAAATCCCACTGTCAAAACAAATAGCGTGTTTTTAAGAAATAATATCTATTAAAAGATTGACACTAGTTTAAGTCTAATTTCAAAGAGAAATTAATTCCAATGACCACTATTGGATTAAATAGTAAAAATATATTCTAATTTAACTTTAAAACCAATTCAAAAGATAATCTAATCATATAAATAAATTATATTAAAAATAGGTTTTGAATTAAAATACAACATTTTTCACTATTCATTAAAAAATGAACTTTATCAGAAAAATACCAAAAATTTACACAAAGTAAATTTTGATGTCCCGATCCTAAAGAAGAATTTTATTTTGTCAAATATAAAACATAAAATTGTCAAAAATTGGATTTAAAAGAGGTTCGCCATCAAAAGGCGATTAATCGACCTTTTAAAGAATATTAGAATGTTTACGCTTAAAATTGGATTCATTCTCATTTTTAATCCTCTAACATTTATTGTAAAAAGTAAAAATATTTGACAAACATATATAATCATTTTTTAGTTAGTTCCCGTCATTACAACGGCTAGGTGTTAACATAAAATTATTTTATTATTGGAGTGCAATGTAAGATTTCAAAGGAACTTATTGTTGCGTATTGGGTAAGCCATCGGGCATAGAGTTCCCTTTAAATTAATAATAACATTTTATTCACAAATAGGGATAAATATAAAAATTTCATATTCTTTATTTACCTGGGGTGTTACATCCTTCCGCCCTTTTGGGAATTACGTCCTTGCAATTTTAAAATTGGGCTCGGAAACATCATTGAAAGTCCCACATCGGAACAAGAGTTGGTAAAACAATCAATTTAAAAGAAAGAAAGAGAAGTACATAGGTCACTCGAGTTAACCCATACTAGGATTCCATGTAGAAAAGCATGGATATGGAAGAAAAAGCAAAGGGACATGTTCTGAGGGAGAGTGATAGTAAACATGTCTAGGAGAAAGTTAACCATAAGAAAATAACAAACTTGTGATGGGTTAAACGGTATTTGATTCCCCAGTAGGAAAAGTTAATAGAAATTTTTTTTGTTTTAAGTTACTTTTCATTGAGGAATTTATTTTTGATCTTAAGGAAACAAACTTACTTGTCATGTTGACTTTCAACTTTTACTAGATTTCTTACACAAACACATACTTTCCCCAAATGATGAGTATTTAAGAAGACTTGTTCACATTAAGAGTACTATAATCAACTTCTATAGAATCACCTAATACACAAAAGAGAACTATATCCTTCCCATGTATTTAGACTTTAACCAAAACCAAAACCAAAAAGGTTAGTACAAGATCAGATAATCCAGAAAAGGAGAACCCTTTATAAAAAAGATAATCTATTCTTAATATCCAAAATTTTTCCAACAAAACCCAAAGTTCTACCAAGACCACAAGTAAACCAAACTAAGATTTAAACCCAAATATTTGAAGGATTTAATCACATAGTATTCCAAGTTAAATCGTATCATTTATCTCGAAACAACATCAGTTTCTCTTAAAGTCTCGTATTGAAAAGTAATTAACCTAATCACATATCCTTCATGATAGGTTAATAATTTCCATAGATAACCCAAAATCAACTTACTCTTAATTCATAAAATCATATAACTAAAAATAATTATTCAAACTAACCAGGGACTTCACATAGTCTAGTGGTAGGCGATAAATAATAGTCACACTTTGGTTGTGGGTTTGATTCCCGCAGCTTTGTCCGACACGACGGGTTGTCACATGGTCTGCGTGTTGTCCTTTTTCCAAACTATATATTTCTCAAATAATTCCCCAAAAAGAGATAAAATCATCAAAAATAACCATAATATAATTTAACCTCAATTTTATCTCATGCCCTTCACTTTCGATCATAACATATAGTAACCCATAATTACCTCAAAAGTAAGGATCATATAAACCCAAATGGTTCTTTATAACTATGTCCACAAAAGAACATATAACTATTCCTTGAATAAATTTTTTTATATATCAAACATCAGGGTTACACATACTATAAAAAGTCTTCTAATGTAACCCCATCATCAAAAGAGACTTAATACTCTTAAGAATTTCACCATAACTCTTGAAGCCCTTATATGTTGACTTCTCACTCATTCAACATTCTTCATCATCCATTATCCATTTCTTTCCAACTTATTCTGAAATACTTCTTTCCTTTGATTGGTCATTGTCAGTTTCTTCATCCTCAATCGGAATGGAATTAGGTATTGGTAAATGAATATTTGTACGATCTTGGTGATCCCATTCCCGAAACTTCTTCATAAGACATGTGTTTGCATAATGACCATGCACACCACATTTAAAACATTCAATTGATCCCTCAGAAAGAACTTCTTTCCCTTTCCTTGAGTCAACTGGATTCTTCCTTTTTCCATGATAGGTTCTTGCTTTATGACCTTCATTTCCACATCTATAGCATATTTCTGTCCCTTTGAAACATTTTCCAAGGTGTTTCTTTCCACATCTTTGACACATAGGTTTTTGAACACACTTACCTTTATGATTATTACCTGTTGATCTGTAGGGATTTGTTTCTCGCATATATGATGCCTTATAGAAATCACCAAGGTTTAGGTGTTCAATCATGACTCCAGATAGTTGGTTGAGGATAAACACTAGAGTTCTCATTGCAGCTCCCATATCATTCAGTTGCTCACTCAGAAAACTATCACAGTTTCCTTCACATCCACTGTTACTTTGGTTCCTGCTAGATCCAGCCATTTACTAAAATCAAAAAGGTCAGTGTGAGTATATCAACAAAACCATCATGTACTAATGAGGAAGATAAACACTAAGATATACTTACTCATTCACTTTATCTAAAACTAAGACTCTTTCTGAAATCCTAACCATTATGGTAATGTCCCTTATGCTTAGAGAAACCCTAACCTCTAAAGTAATCTAAACCGAACTCTGATACCAACTATAAGGCCCCGACCTTAAACCTTACTTAATATTTAATTAAATGAATAATTCACATTGAGGATATTTTTAGGTTTAGAGTTTTAGATAACTAGGTCATAGCTATTACATCTCAAAAGATTACATAGTAGACACTTCTACTAAGTTTCCATAAAATAAAAAAAAAACACTTTAAAAAGAAACATGTCTAGTTCCATGTTTTAGAAAGCACGCCTTTCCTTGATCCCATCCTTGACCCTATTCATCTTTAAGTCCTGTGGAAAACATTTCAAAAACTTGGGATGAGCATAAAAAAGCCCAGTAAAGGATACACAAAGAAGGAAAACTGTTAGTTTTTCAAAACAACAAGTAAACCATGTATACTTTATCAAAGTAATACTTTCCACCTTTATGAAGTAGTAAAAACTCTTCACTGAATAAAATATCATTACTTACCATTTTGTAACCAAAATATTACCATAAAACCCATATAAAGAACACATAACATATAAAGGTAACTTGGGACATAAACATACTTAAATGGAATAACCATACGGTCGACTTCCACACATACTTAATGGAATAGCCATACGACCGACTTCCATACCCAATGCATTGGAGGTTATAATGTAACCACCCGTCCTGGTATTCACGGAACCACCCGTCATAATGTCCAAGTACCATTATAAAATCATAAGATAATAAACAAATATAATGGAAAGAAAACATTTCCACATTTCGATCACAATATATCACCTAAATATATTGACATAACAAATAATTTATAAAAAAAATTTTCAATACCAACATACATAAAATATTATATGGTATTTATTTCATTTAAAAAAATATTACGACTTGTTGAGGAAGCCAAAGATCAAATAATACTCACGGTGGCGGAAAGGTCATTGTCACCGCATATGTTAAAAGAAACATACTTTTTGTCATTTAGTAAAATGATTCGTATAAAAAATATTCCTTTTGAATAAAAGTAAAAGTCAAAGGGGTTTATACACTGTATAAATAAAGTTGTGTATAAACAAAATATGCCTCAATGAAAAGAGATTGAGACGAAGTCCCTTACAAAGACGGTATCCTTAGATTAAGGAAAATCAATTACATAAATATGTGTGACAAATGAATACACCAAATATAAGTGTATATTAAGTGTAAAACAATCAGAGTTAATTCAAAAATATTCATATAACGACATATTCAAGGAGTACAAGTTTACCCTAAAGAATCAAAATTGGGTTAAGAAGTTCCCTTGCAAAAATTCAACAGCCTAACGGCGTCACTTCAAAATTCAGAAAATGAGTTGATGAGAGATAAAAATGGTATCTCATCACTTGGAAATAAAATTTACATAAATAAGGATATATAATAACATATCCCAACATAATATTATGTGAATTAAAAGACATAACAAAAGAAGTCTTTTAGAAAGAGGTGGGTGAAAGGTTCCCTTACCGACTTGGGTAACTTTCGAAACGTACTCCCCATGGAAGAAGGGTCATAAAATGAAGATGTAAATAACCATAAATGAAATTATACTACAAAAAGTGTATAATAATGGGAATTACATACACCAATAATAGGAAATATTGGCAAACGTATCATAAATGTCACGGGAATAAAAGTGAGATGAAAAATCCCTTACGAAAACTCGGCAGCCTAACGGCGCCACTTAAAACTTCCAAAAATGGTTTGATGAGATCAAATAGGGTCTCTCATAATATGAAAATAAAAATTATAGTAAGAGGAATATAAAAGAACATCCCCTAACATAATAAAGATGAGCTTAAAGGAAATGCCATAAAAGAGAGTGCTTAAAAGGAAAGAGAGGGGTAGGATCCCTTACCTCAAGTCCGACTTGTCTTGTTTGTTTCTTTATATTCATGAATAATAAACTTTGGTCAATTTATAATTTCTTAAGGAAATATTTTGAATATTATTATTCCGTTCATATCAAATATTATAATGTTATAATAATTGGTTAATAGTGTGAGTTCATATCAGACGTTTTTGTCGATGTTTGGTACATGAGTTAAAAATGAACTTGTTTGAAAATGATTGTCCATGTAGTTATAAGTAAATCATCTCCAGAATAGTATTAATAATTTAAATATAATATATATCCAGTACATATTCATTTTATACTACTCCATAACATTTGGAGATAAAAAATAAATGAAATGCACCGTTCATGGAGACGGTAGGCTGTACGTACGCATGAACGCTACTTTCATTTCTTTGTCATATTAATGGAATTAAAAATTATTGAGAGATATATATATTATAATTCCAGTATAATATAAATTTTATATAGGTCACATATGTTCATTAATTTCATTCTTTATGTATTCCATGTATTGCATGAACGAGTCACATCACTTGAGGGGGCGGTAGTCCACACTTCCTCGTATGAAATTATCGCATTTGCACAACATGAAAAGTATAAAGGCATGTTTTAAATATAAAATTAAGAAGAATATAGAAAACATAAATACCATATATATCATATATAAAATATAGTGACATCATAATGGACACCATGAAAGGTGTTAAGAAAATATTGAACAATCATCGTTTCGTGAGACAGAAATTCTCCATCCACCGAAATAGTATGTTCATTAACCATTAGACGAAGGTGTGTGTAAGTTTAGCTCTAATACTTCACATAAAAACATCCTAGTATATTGAAGAAACTGGTGTTGTTACAAAATAAAGGAATAAAAAGATTTTAGAGGGTTGGAGAAGCAAAATAAAACAAAAGAACACAAGGGAAGACATTACCTTTAAATCGGGTAACTCTCTTTGATTTGAGCTCAAAGGGTTCCTTGGAAAGGATTCTGTCCAAAGTGAGGCTTTAATGATGAATAGAGGGATTTGGAGAGATAAAATGGGCAGGGGTTGGCTGATCCAAAGGCTTGAGATGTTTGTGTAAGGTGGTAGAGGTGGGGGCCTTTTATAATAGGAGAGGAGGGGCACTCTTGGAAAGTTATAAAATATTACTTTATTATAAAATTATTTTCGGATTTAAAAGGGCCCAAAAGGATATATTTCGAGGATAAGGTAATGATGTTTCGAAATCCACCCATTCAATAGGTTTGTGACAAGTTTAAGACTTAGATTTCACCCTATCTTCTCATTTTATTTAAATCGTTCATTTATGAGGTAATCACTACATCATCACGGGGTCATAAATAAATAAATTTATTTAATATCTAAAAATTATAAAAAAATAACATGATGTAGGAAATCTATTTATCATTCTAATGAATATTTATAGTAAAAAATATGACTTGTATAACCCCATATAAAAATTGTTTTAGTAAAACAACACATGTTTGTGACATTTTAATTTTAACTTTAAATAAAAAGGTATTAATGTAATTTTCCAACCAAAGTGGCTCCATGGGGTCCCCAAGTTGACCCATGGATTGTCTTGGTAGGACATGACTCATCCAATAAGGTTATGACATGTGGAAATGTCATTTCATATTATTAAAACATTATTTTTACCTTAAATTACACTAATTTCCTCTAATCGCGATTAAAAACTTAAATGTTACTATTCACCAAAAAATTATTTTAATCCCATTGAACCACATTTTAAATCCTAATTACAACCATGTATGTCATATTTTTGAAATTGAAATCACAGAATTGGTAAAGTTTCATTTAAACGAAAAATCAGTTTTTAAACTACCACTTAGTGGTTTCACTATTCATCAAAAATTGAAGTTTTTCAGAAAAATACCAAAAATTCACCCTAAGCTATATTTGATATTCTGAATTCAAAAATGATGTATATTTTAAAAAATTCAAATCATATAAGTTGCATTAATTAATTTAATAATTAAATCCCGCTGTCAAAACAAATAGCGTGTTTTTAAGAAATAATATCTATTAACAGATTGACACAAGTTTAAGTCCAATTTCAAAGAGAAATTAATTAAAATGACCAATATTGGATTAAATGGTAAAAATATATTCTAATTTTACTTTAAAACCAATTCAAAAGATAATATAATCATATAAATAAATTAAATTAAAAATAGGTTTTGAATTAAAATACAACATTTTTCACTATTCATTAAAAATGAACTTTATCGAAAAAATACGAAAAATTTACACAAAGTAAATTTTGATGTCCCGATCCTAAAGAAAAATTTTATTTTGTCAAATATAAAACATAAAATTGTGAAAAAGTGGATTTAAAAGAGGTTCGCCATCAAAAGGCGGTTAATCGACCATTTAATGACTATTAGAATGTTTACGCTTAAAATTGGATTCATTCACATATTTAATCCTCAAACATTTATTTTAAAAAGTAAAAATATTTGACAAACATATATAATCATTTTTTAGTTAGTTCCCTTCATTACAACGGCTAGGTGTTAACATAAAATTATTTTATTATTGGAGTGCAACGTAAGATTTCAAAGGAACTTGTTGTTGCATATTGGGTAAGCCATCGGGCATAACGTTCCCTTTAAATTAATATTGACATTTTATTCACAAATAGGGATAAATATAAAAATTTCATATTCTTTATTTACCTGGGGTGTTACACACAACCCTAACTTGGCTTTCATTACACGCAATCACGACCTTCCTCGATAGCGTGTGTAGTACGCAATACCGTGTTTCACAAAACAATGATATATTGTTATAATATTATTATGGACTAGCCGTTATGAATAGTATTAACTAAATTTTGAATTTTATAACATTATTATTCATCTTACATATTTTCTAGAACATGGTATGAGAACAAAATAAATTTTTCGGGTAAAATAAGTATTTTTCAAAAAATGCAGTTTTGCCGCCTTTTGATGGCGCACCCACTTTAAATATAGTTTTTGACATGTTTATAAGTTAAATTTTACAAAATAAAATTCTTCCTTGGATTCAAGATATAAAAATTTAATTTGGATAAAGTTTTGATATTTTTCTGATAACTTTCATATTTTAATGAATAGTAAAAACATGCTATATTTTAATTAAAAACAACTTTTTTCATCGCAATAATTTATATGGTTAGATTATCTTTTTAATTGGTTTTAAAGTTTAATTAGAATATATTTTTACCATTTAATCCAATGTTGTTCATTAGAATTAATTTCACTTTGAAATTGGATATAAATAAGTATCAATCTTTTGATAGTTATTGTTTCTTAAAAACACGCTATTTTTTTTGATAACGGGAATTAATATTAAAATTAATTAATTCCACTTCTATGTTTTGAATTTGGAAAAATAGACATCAATTTTTAATTCATAATATCAAATAATGGTTAGGCTGAATTTTTGGTATTTTTCTAAAAAACTTCAATTTTCGATGAATAGTGAAACCACTTAGTGGTAGATAAAAAAACTGAATTTTTCATTTAAATGAAATTTTACCACCTATATGAATTGAATTTAGAAAATCCGAGAGACATGGTTAATATCAAGGACTAAAATGTGGTTCAATGAGATGAAAATATTTTTTGGTGAATAATAACTTTTAACTTTTATTTACCACAGTTAAAAGTAAATAGGTTAATTAAGGGTAAAAATGATATTATTATTACCCTAAAACATGTCCTAATTCTATTGGATAAGTGTAATTATACCACAAAAAACCTTAGGAATAAAATATGACCATTTAGGCCCACTTGGATTAGATTAGGACATTTAATATTAATTTATTTAAAGAAGGGTTAAAATAGTTAAAATCAAAGTTTAATAAGTAAATCATTTTTAATATTGGGTTACACATAAGATAAATTCGACTATAAATATTAATTAGAAATATAAAAATATTTCTTACATAATGGTATTTTATTTATAATTTTTAGACATTAAATAATTTAATTTATTTATGACACAAAGATGATGAAGTAATTATCTTATTAATGAAATATTGACATAATTGATGTTATAAATACCCAAATAAATGTAATTTGAGAGTTTTTATGAATTCCACTAATTTTATATGTTAATATGACATGTTATTATTGATTTAATTAACTTTTTTATAACTAATAATTCTGTTATGATTTTCACAAAAATAAATTACCAAATAGTGTCAAAATTGACATAAAATAGTTTTTAAAACAAATATTATATTATTAATTGTTATTTTATTCATAAAAATATAATGTTTTGCCAAATGACTTAAATAAG
Organism: Viscum album; assembly: GCA_963277665.1. Classification (NCBI taxonomy): domain Eukaryota; kingdom Viridiplantae; phylum Streptophyta; class Magnoliopsida; order Santalales; family Viscaceae; genus Viscum; species Viscum album. The sequence continues at coordinate 280,951,184 of OY728137.1, read as the reverse complement.
GTTATATATATTAATAATAAACAACTTGGGGTTCGTTTGGCTTGTTATAGTAAGTTTATTAACCTTATATTGTAAGAAAACAAGAAGACACGGTAAAAGTTAAATTATTTAACTTAAAGTTAAATCTAAATGATAAGGTTAAAATAGAAACCTAAACTTGTCTAAATTCTGTTAGATGAGAGGATTTAGACCCATCCCCACCTTATCTTCTAAATAAATCAATTTTGAGCTATTAAAAACCGAATATGACTTTATAATAAAATAATATTTTTAGTTTTTCCAAAGGTGCCCCTCTCCTCCCTTATAAAAGGGCCCTCCTCCCTCTCTTCCTCACACCACTTTGAGCCTTCAAGCTCGGACACCCCTACCAAATTTTATTCTTAAATTCCCTAGAAACATCCTAGAGGTCCTGGTATTCTTCAAAGACCAATTTTAGTGCCCTAATAAGAGGTCTCAAAGAGGCGCTTCAAAGAAGAGGTAATGTCCGTTACTGATTCTTTCAACTTTATTTCTTCTTCCACTTATTATTATTTAGTTTTTTAATTATGAAGTAATAACATCAGTATCACTCATATAATTATATTTTATTATAAGTATGAAACAACCATATTTCACCATCTATCCATCCTACGGAAAACGAAATCACCGTGCGTGTGTACGTACGAAATACCGTCTCCACGCCGTGGTGTAATCTATTTTCCACCACCACCTTACTTGGATGGGTATAATGGTGAAAGTAATGAATATATATGATTATTGTAAAGTGATATTGATTCTGTAATATTATACATACACTTTAATACAATTCCATGATCATGAGAATGATATCATCGCTCGTGCATACGTACGGAATACCGTCTCCACGACGCGATGAGATTCACTCTCCATGATAACCATTCAAGAATGATTATAAAGTATATATAATAAGTAATCATGAAATTTATTAAATAATAATGCTACTGGATTTATGTATATATATATTTATTTCATCTACTTAATTCCATTCAATTCAATAAGGAAACAAAAACAGCGTTCATGCGTACGTACGACCTACCGTCTCCATGAATGGTGTATTTCATTCCATTTATAGATCCAGTATATATATGTATATTCAGAATATATATTATATATAAATAATGTTTTATATTCTGGATGTAATTAATCATGATCTAAGTAATCATATGAATAATTACAAGTTAAAACACGAACAAAAAATGAAATGATTTTACCCAAAACGCTACTTTAACATGAATTTACAAAAGAACGGGTAATATAAAATCATAAGTGAACCATATATGATATAATAACAATGAATATGATTCTGTAATAAGTCAATGACATTATTTAAATCATTATACAAGAGGTTTGGATACGTACGAATCATATCGGACCTAAGGTAAGGGATAATTTTGCAAATCTCTTTTTTATCCGAGATTGCTTATACGTAAGTATTTACTGGGGTTATTGGTATCATTAATGTCCATGTTTTATAAAAGTGTTTTTATGTATGTTTAATGTCCTTTTTACCCATTTTGACTTATACTACATGGTATGTAAGGAATATTTCTTTTGTTTACGTTACGAGGTACTTTTTGAATTTTCTGACAAAAGTACGAGGAGAATGTTTTTTTAACTTATACGGAATGAAAGGATTTTTACAGTTTTATTAAGCCTTATTTTCATGAAGCTTCCTCCAAAAAGATTTCATGACTATTTTAAGAAAAATATTTTTCTTTTAAAATTTCTTGACGTTTTGTGAAAAGAAATTGATTTTGAAGAAGAAAGGATATTTTCCTCAAGAATTAATTTCAAGTGTTTTATCAAAACCATTTTCCATCTAAGATGACATTATTTCATATGTGTATGTTTCAAGTATAAAGTCTCTATGATTTACATGGTTTCACTTTTCTTAGTATGAAATGATATCCATTTCTTTTATATGGATTATGTGATGATGGGATGATGTTTATGAAACCCATTTTATTTGTTGGGTTATTATGAATGATGTATGTTTATTTTGTGGCACAAGTAAGAATGATTTCATTATGAGATGGGTGGGACCTATATCTCCCTCCAATGCATTGGGTAAAGATTTATATCTCATGAGATAGACATGGCTGGAACGGTAAGTTAATCCAGTTCAGTATTACAGGACTGAAACGAGGAGTGAACTCGATTCAGAAAGGGACTTTGTCCACTAAGATGGTCTTGGAAGCAATGCCTTGGCTACTATGGAAATCATTACATGTGATTAATGGATTCCACAATTACATGTTTTATTTCCATGCTATTTTATCATGATTTATGTTCCATTATGATCTATGCCTTATGTACTTCCATGTTTTATGTCATTGCTCAAGATTTTGATGTTTAAACATTATGTTCATGGTTTTAAGTTCAAATGTGTATGGTATGTTTTATTTCATCCTTGCTTACCCTTACTGAGCATTTGAGATCACCCTTTTTATGTTTTATTTTCCCTCAGGATTAAAAGAAAGGTTTTAAGTAAGGAAACAAAACGTGTAAGATCTTTATGGGAGATATTGAAGATCTTTCATCATGATTAGAAGATTACGTTCCAAGTTTCCAAAGACACTAAACTATTACGGTCATTGTGTGTATGTTTTTATTATGTATTAAGTATTCCAAAAAATTAATGTAATATCTATGTACGTCAAGATTCGGGTCTCTACATGATGGGTGAGATGTGGTCATGCTTTTGGGGTGGTGAGGTGGGGGTTGTATGGCCATACTTTCAGGTTGAAAAGATGGTGGTTATTTGGCCATTCTTTTGGGTCAAAGAGGTGATGGTTGTTTGAAAATTCTTTTGGGGTAGTGAGGCGGTGGTTATTTTTTTGTGCTTTTAGGGTGGTGAAGTGGTGGTTTTTTGACCTTTATTTTGGGGTAGTGAGGAAGTAGTTGTTTTGCTATGATTTTAGGGTGGTGAGGTGGTGGTTTTTTGGTCGTGCTTTTGGGGGTGATGAGTTGGTGGTTGTTTGGCCATTTTTATAGGTCAACAAGGTGATGGTTTGATGGGAATGATAAACTTATTGTGATATATGGTTGCATTATGCTGGATTCCTAAGTGGTGATGGCATAAATAATTATTTAGTAATGATTGAAATGGATGGGGTTTGGTTCAGTTAATGGGATAGAAATAGATAATTAATAAATAAGTGATATACTATGTAGTTTAATGTGTTTGATGATTAATAATGAAACAAATGGGTTGGATAATTGAATTGGTTGGTAGTGTAATGTGGATTTTGGTTTATGTAGTGTTATGCATTTAGTAGTGGTAGTGAAACTGGTAGTGTTGTTAGTTGGTTAGTGTCTTGTTGTGAACCCACAGGTTGAGTTTGTTTGTGGATATAGGTATATACTTGTATATTCCTTGTGACTTCTATACACACCCTCCTACATTGAGCACTTTTTTACAAAAAACCATACTTTCACACAGGGGGGTTTTATTTTCCAAACATCCCAGTGATGGGGATGGATGGATGGATTCCTAATCTTCCCCATAATCTATTCTAGGAAAGTATATATGCACGAGCTATGATGGAAGGAGGCCTGTTAGTGAACTAGGTGATGACCCAAGTGTTTTCAGGAGATATGTGATATGGTTGTGTTGTGGGGTGGTGGCCTAGGTGTTTTCGGGCGAGATGTGATATGATCCTGCTGTGGGGTGGTGGTCCATGTGTTTTTAGATGATATGTGATGTGGTCATGATCTGGGGTGGATTATTATGGGTTTCATGCATAGGAGGAGGAAATGAGGTTGTTGTCATGCATGTTCATGATAACCTAATACTCATGTTGTGGTTGTGATGTGATGACCTAGGTGTTTTCAGGTGATATATGATGTGACTGTGCAGTGGGGTGGTGGCCCAGGTGTTTTTGAGTGTGATGTGATGTGATCGTGCTGTGGGGTAATGTTATATGTTATTCAAAATATTTGGGAACAACATGATGTATGACGTTGGGGTGTGAGAGAAGAAAATCAGTTGGAAAGCGGTGTGGGGTACCCTTTATTGATATGATTCATATTATGTTATTATACCTGGATTTCATTATTTGTTGAGCATGCCTTAGTGAGGTTGGGATGGATAGTTGACCTGTTCAGGTGTTGTTGGTTCTGTTATTTTCTCATGGGTGAATTAATATTCTTCTTTCACATGTGAACGAGAGACTTTGGTTTTCTTAGTGTGTATATGTTTATTCTCACCCTTTATATATAAAATTATTTTTAGTTTTCCAAAAATATTACATGGACTGTTTTGGACATTACTCGCTTGGATCTTTAGATAATTATTGTGTCGCTTCTTTAGCCTTACTTTTGGATAATTTTACCTGTATTAGTTTTATTTATACATTCATGTGAGATGGGTTTGGTTTCTTTTTATATTAGGTCATGGAGTTTATTATGGATGATTCATCCTTTCAATTGATCCTATATTATTATAAAGCCTAATTACTCTCATTTCATGAGATTTTTATACCCCTGATGTTAGTCACCAACCTAAGGCCTACTGGAGGTGAGACTTGAGGGTAATTATATCTCTCCCCTCATTACGATATATTTGGTAGGAGGGGGTATTGAAAAAGTGGTATCAAAGGTGATGTTTGAGAGGTAGGATGGAGTTTGGAGTTAGGCACAGTGAAGATTGAATAGGTTGGTATGTAAAAATTTATATTTTACCTTAATGCATGACATAGGAAAGGGAGATTGACTAGGACATGGGATTTTAGGGCCCCGTGATCCAGTGCACAGAATCTAGGCTTGTTGAACATCCAAGTTAGGTAGACCTATTTTTAGGGTTGAGACCTAGGAGAGGTAAATGCATCATGATTACTCATATTTCTGTTTGAGTTGGGTTTTTTGGTAAGGTTAAAATGAATAAAGTGAATTAAAATTAATCCAAATAAAAATTCCATACTACATGGTATTAGAAAGTCATTGATCCCTCTTTAAATTATGGATTCAAGATGTAATTCATAGGTGGATCAAGTAGTTGTGGTTCATTAGGATGATCTAGTTTATTGTTAAAGGGTTGATCTGTTTAAGGAGGGTTATCAGTGGAAGAGGATATTTCAAAATTTTCCAAGGAAGGATTTGGGGAAGTATGAGGGAAGTGTTTTAGATGTGGATATAGAGATCTGGATGGAGGAGGTTGAGATTGGTTTTAGTTTCATATGGGCCCTAGTGAGATACTGGGTCCCTTTGGAAGTTAGTTTGTTGTGGGGAGCTACACGTCCGTGGTGGATTCTATATCTGGGAGAGTGGAATTGTTGGAGTTGGTGGTCTAGAACCAACTACTTTGTACTTTATTCATTAAATAAAAGCCTTATCACATCTTGATTGTTCTTCTGCGTGACATGTCATGTGATAATTTCCTAAGGACAGCTGTTGCATTAAAGGGTCGTAGCGGATCCCTGCTATGATGAGAACCCGAAAGTGCCATAACACTGTTCTTGAATGTATGTTCTATGGCCGGATGATATTATTTGAGGGACACAAATAATATAGGTCATTAGGGGTGAAGACTCATAAAACTTTGAGGCACCTTCTCATGGTGTGCGCCCTTGGTAATATCCAGGAGGATATTATGAGAACGAGACCCGCCAGTAGGAAATCCACATTTCATAGTGTCATTGGATGTTCCTATCTACGGACGTGTGTATTGATCCTTAGACTTTAAGATTATTATTAATGGGTATTACAACTCACGCACTTAGATGTATTGACGAAAACTATGACGACACACTGTTCACAGCGAGGTAGGATACGTTGGGTGCGTCACGAGTAATACCGCATTAATAGATAATGCGAGAAAGGATTTGTCCTTTCCATTCCATAATGGAAGTAGATATCTCAGGCCCTTTGATGGAATTGATATAGCCTAAATAAATCCATGGCCATGGTAAGGTATGGTCAAGTTCAATTCCGGGAAGTCAAAGAAAGAATAATCAAGCACATGGGTTGATGGCACTAGGATGCAACCCGCTTGATTGGAGATATCGAGACAAAGGGATTATATTACACGGTAAGCATTCGTAGGAGGTGACACGTCATTGCGGCGTTAACTTCTTTCTCTATGGGTGCCTTGGCGTGTTGCTAGACGCTAACCTTGGACTTTAGGCAGGCTCAGCCTAATGCCACTGAGAAAGAGGCCTAGAGGGTCACACACTAAGTGTGTCCATGTATCTCAGTTAAATATTAATTTAACAAGTTAAATAAATATTATTCCTGACTGTGGTTTAATAATTATTTAAGGATGTCTGATCACATTTATTTTGACACTAGTTATTTGAGAGAATATACTGTGGATAAAATAATATATTTATTAGCGAGTAATGCAGTTACATTTATTTAAGAAATAAATAGTCATTACTCAAGGTTTAATAAATGTGGTGGAGAAAAATGGAAAATAAAATTACACGCCGTGTATATTAAATATACACGCTGTGTAGTTTTATGAAAAACAAGTACACGCCGTGTATTAATTATTACACGCCGTGTAGTTTTTCCATTTGGGATTTTGAGGATTTAATATTGTTTTATTAAATGATATTTATTATAATCAGCATGGGCGCATGTCAAGGAATTAATAATTCGACATGGGGGTTTTCAATAAGAGTTAATGAAATAAATAAAATGCGTAACGCGTTTATTTATTTTCATAACTCTATTAACCTCAAACCTGATTATAAATATCCTCGCAACCCCAACATTTTTTAGAGCCATTATTGTGCACAACGGATTTGGAAATACTCTCAAGCCAAGAGAGAATTACCTTTCCACCAAGAACGCCCTCAAGTTACGATAGCAAGATCCTCCACCGGATCAAGGCGGTCGAAGGCGGACATCGCAAGCGAAGGTTCTTCTGCGCTAGCACCTGGAGATCTCTTCGGCGACATCCGGAGATACGTGACACACGTGTGGATCACCGCTAGAGGAATCCTACACTTGTATTCTATGACGCAACGACGGATCACCGAATCGTGACCGGACACATCAACGAAGAAAGAATTCCAACGAGGTAATTCTTATGCATTAATTAAATTAATTATAATCAACATATGATGATCCTCATCAAGGGTTCCAGGACTCATATTTTCTTTTCATTCTTCATTCTATTCCAAAGATTCAGAGTTTTATATCGTGACGGATCTTGGATTGAACATTGTTTAATGAAAAATTAAGTTGGGCAAACCCACCAAGGCGCTTCCGCTGCGCCTGGAACCTACAAGTGGTATCAGAGGGAGTTTATATCATTGGTTATAATTATTTAGTTTTTTGTTGTTGATTTACGCATTTAATAATTTAGTTATTTCAATTCATGGTTAATCGTTCTGGAAATATGAATATCGAGATCTGTTCCTCCTCTCTCGTTTCTCGTTCACCTCACAGAAACAGATTTTTCTTTTAATTTTGATTAAAATAAAATAGAGGAACTCATCCAGAGGAGCCAAATGTTTCTGGCCGTATAACACCAGAATACACGGCGTGTATTCGGAAGTACACACCGTGTAGTCTAGGTTCAATGCATTGACTGATCCGCCAAATCAGGCCGTGTATTGGATTCTTTCTAAGAATTTAAGACACCGTGTGTTGACCAGAAATAGGTGGCACACGGTTTCCGGAATACATGCCGTGTGGTCCAATGAACACGGCGTGTAGTCCCTTCGGGTTAGGGTTGGGTCGTGTACTCCATACATAGCCTGCCCGGCTGGAAACCGTGTAACGCGGAAACTACACGGCGTGTGTCCCACTATACACACTGTGTACTCTGAAAATTTCCGAAGTACATTAACACGCCCTATCCCCAGGCGTGTACTTCGGATGGACGGTGAAGAAAAAGTACACGTCGTGTAGTCGGAACTACACGCCGTGTACTCACCCAAATTACGCAGATTTATTAAAATTTATTATTATATTATACAAACCCTTGAGATGTGTACCATGGTGCATGCGTAAAGCTGAGGCACAACACGTGATATGTGTTTTATATATATGTGTTTAATTTAACATCTGCGTAATAAATGGGAATTCGCCGGGTTGCCTCCAAGGTACAAGTTGTGTACAAGGATAATTTTAAATGAATTTATTTGTTTAAAATTATGATGGATGAGAATCTCAAGGAAATTCAGAAAAGGGATTTAAGATAAAAGGATTGATTAATTAAATATAATTAATTGATTCGAGCGTGATTTATCTTAAACAAGAATGATTAAAGAATTGAATGCTAGTTTTATTTATGCGTAAATATCGTTGCATGTATGGATGATCATGAGCTAGACCGAGACCTTTGTATGTGAATGGTTTCTTTTAATTTATTTATTTAAATTAAATTTGTTGGCCTGCGAGCCATCTCCTCATTAATATGTAGGGCCTGCGCGCCCAAGGATTATTTTATGTAAAAACCCCCTTTTTCCCCTCACCTGCGTGTTAGATAAATGCATATGTAATTGATGGATCTCCCAATATAGTGGAGGTGGCTCAAGTCAGGAGCCAAGATGAAACCAATCCAAGGAGTTACAAAGGTGGACAGGTGGAAAGCTGTAAACACGAACCCGAAAGGTTCAAGGTGTTTCTCCCCTAGGTCTTGGGTTAGTTTATCAAACGCTAGATAAACTAACCAATAGAAAAGCTCATGATCATACCATTTATTTTATTTCTGTCAGTTGCATGGTTTATTTATTGTGGGTGTGTTGTCATGATCTCACAATTAATGAATTAAACGAGCATGCAAGATGGAACTAAAATAAAATTTTCTTATACGTAAATATTATCTTAGACATGGTTAATCACTTAAGTATATCCCACTTAATATTAACAAGCATGTAATCAAAGATAATAAAATATAAATTTACGTATAAGGATAAAATCCCTCAAAATAAATATTAAGTCGGCATAGCCTTCCATAATCTTGGTTAGAATCGAACCATAGTTCAAAGTGCTTGACGAACCCTAGTTGGGGTGCTTTCAATTATCGGGGAATTATAATTCAAGGTTTTTGGTTGACTTGACTTGGTTCGCATCAATGGTTGACTGCCACAGCAGGACTTGGTGTGACCAAGAGGTAAGGGTTGAGGAAATCCAAAAAGGATTTCAGGATTGGGGAGTCCACTCAGCGGATCAAGGAACTGCGAGTTAATGCAGTTGGAATTTGGAATGCCTACCTAAAACCCTTCAAGTTGCTTGACCAACCCTAGTTGGGGTAATGCGAAGGGCAATATGGATCCTTGCCACTAGAATATTCACGCAATAGAATATTCTGAAGTCAATGGTGAGGGATATTGGATTTCAATAAAATAGTGGGAGACTAATAAGTATTAATTTATTTATTTGTCTCAATTTTTATAATAAAGTACTAAACCTTTTCTCATCTTAAATTGTAGAAACGGAAAGAAAATGACTTCAAAAATATCATTGCGCACCATACTCGAAAAATAAAACCTTCTCACCGGCACCAATTTCCAAGAGTGGCAGAGGCGTTTACGCGTCGTCCTTCGCCACGAAAGGAAATTATATGTGCTGGAAGAGCCTATTCCAGTTGCGCCTGGGAAAGAGGCTAGTGATGAGGAATTATCTCTCTACATGAAACACATGGATGATGCCACAGATGTCCAGTGTTTCATGCTATCGGCCATGTCTAATGATCTCTTGAAGTAACATGAAAACATGGATGCATATAGCATGATGTCTCACCTTAAAGATCTCTACCAAGAGAAGGCGAGACAGGAGAGGTATGAGATCTCCAATGCTTTGTTTACCACGAAGCTTGGAGAGTCTGCGCCAGCTGGGCCTCATGTGGTCAAGCTTATTGGCTACATTGAACGCTTGGACATCTTAGGGATTAAATTCCCAGATGAGTTGCATATAGATCTCATCCTATCATCATTGCCCAAGACCTTCTCTAGCTTCATTGTCAACTATAACATGAGCGGCAAGGAGAAGAGTCTATCGGAGCTTCTGACCTTGATTCGCCAGGTAGATAAGGACATGGGGCATGACAAACCCACGGTCCTTATGGTGAACAAGAAAAGGAAGGACAAAGAAAAGGGGCCAAAGACTTATAAACGGTCTGAAGCCCCCGAGCACCGTCCCTCCAAGAAGGGGAAGATACAGAGGTAGGGCAAGGAACGGGAAGCAGTGTGTTTTGCATGTGGCAAGCAGGGCCACTGGAAGAGGAACTGCACCCAGAAGCGTGGGGACGCTAAAGGTGCGTTCGTTATCGAGTGCAATCTTTCTATTTCTACACATTGGGTATTAGATACAGCTTGTGGGGCTCACATCTGTATTCAAATGCAGGAACCAAGTAGATTTGGAAAGATCGCCAGAGGAGAGGTGGATCTTCGAGCTGCCAATGGTGCAAGGCTGGCTGCGTTGGTTATTGGCGACTATCACCTCTCATTGACAACTGGCATGATTTTGGTTTTAAAAAACTGTTATTTTGTGCCTAGTGTTACCAAGAACATAATTTCTGTATCTTGTTTGGATATGGATGGATTTATTTTCAAGTTTGGAAATGAGGGTTGTCTCTTTTATAAGAACAACGTATGTTATGGTATGGCACATTTGAATAATGGTTTTTATGTATTAAATTACGAAAACCAAGTGTTGGCAATCAATAACGAAACAAACTCACATGACTCATACATCACCCAGTTATGGCATCACCTCCTTGGTCATGTGAACGAGAAGCGCTTGACAAAGCTCTGCCAAGATGGCTATTTAGACTCTACTGAGCTAAAACCACTTGATAGATGTCATGCTTGTTTATAAGGAAAAATGACCAAGCCGCCTTTTGGTGGACAAGGTGAAAGAGCCACAGAGCTTCTAGGATTGGTACACATAGATGTGTGTGGACCATTTCCAGTAGAAGCTAGAGGTGGATATTCTTACTTTATTACTTTTACTGATGATTTGAGTAGATATGGCTATGTCTACTTAATGAGGTATAAGTCAGAGTCCTTAGAGAAATTTAAGGAATTCAAGAATGAAGTAGAGAATCAACTTGGTAAGAAGATAAAGAAGCTTCGATTGGATCGAGGTGTAGAATATCTGAACCAAGAGTTCATCGATATTCTACGGGAGTCTGGGATTTTATCTCAACTCACTCCTCCTTATACACCACAGTGGAATAGTGTTAGTGAAAGGAGGAACCGCACCTTGTTGGACATGGTGAGGTCGATGATGAGTCATGCGGATCTTCCATTATCCTTTTGGGGATATGCATTACAAGCTGCATCATACACATTAAACCGAGTACCAACTAAGGCGGAAAATGTAATTCCATCCGAGTTATGGAATGGAAGGAAATACACTTTTTCGCACACACATTTATGGGGATGCGAGGCGTTTGTTAAGGCCTTCTCAGGCAACAAACTAGAACCCCGGGGCATGAAGTGTATCTTTATAGGATATCCCAAGGAAACAAAAGGATATTACCTATATAACCCCCAAGACAAGAAAGTGACTATCGCCAGAAAAGCCGTCTTTCTTGAGATGGAGCACATCCTCAAGAAGGATAGTGGGAGCAAGATTGACTTCGACAAAGTTGATGCTCAAGATACATAGGAGTTGGTACAGGAACAAGTTCCACAGGTCCCCGTGGAAGAGGTTCCAGAAACACAAGTACTGCATAGGAGCTCAAGAGAGGTAAGGGAACCAGAGAGATTTGGTTTCCTAGTCACCAAGAATGGTGAATCATTATTGTTGGACAATGATGAACCTCTCTCCTACAAGGAAGCAGTAAAAAGCTCAGAAGCTGCAAGATGGCTAGAAGCTATGAATTCTGAGATGGATTCCATGTATCAGAACCAAGTTTGGGTTCTGGTCAATGAGCCAGTTGATGTAAAGCCTGTTGGATGCAAATGAGTATTAAAAAGAAAGCTGGACATGAAAGGTCAAGTTAGCACCTATAAAGCAAGGATAGTGGCTAAAGGATTCAGACAACGTCAAGGAATTGACTATGATGAAACCTTCTCACCAGTTTCCATGTTTAAATCCATAAGAATCATACTTGACATAGCAGCTTACCATGACTACGAGATTTGGCAGATGGATGTCAAAACAACATTCCTTAACGTGAATCTTCAGGAAGATGTCTATATGACACAAACAGAAGGGTTTGTGACACCAGGTGAATCCAAACGGGTTTGCAAGTTACAGAAATCCATTTATGGATTAAAGCAAGCATCCAGGTCATGGAACATTCGATTTGATGAAGCCATAAAGAAATTTGGTTTCATTAAGAACGAATGTGAGCCATGTGTTTATAAGTGATTTAATGGGAATGAGGTCGTCATCCTAGTGGTATATGTTGATGACATATTGCTTATTGGAAATGACGTACCAGCCTTACAGTCAGTTAAGGACTGGTTGAACAAGTGTTTCTCCATGAAGGACTTAGGAGAAGCAGCCTACATTCTAGGGATCAAGATCATTCGTGATAGATCCAAGAGGCTGCTTGGACTAAGTCAGGGTACATACATTGACCAGATACTAAAGAGATTTAGTATGGAAAAATCCAAGAGGGGATTGGTTCCAGTGTCACATGGCTTACATCTTTCTAAGAAAATGTATCCCCAGACACAACCGGAGAAAGATAGGATGAGAAAGATCCCATACGCTTCGGCTATAGGATCCATCATGTATGCCATGTTATGTACCAGGCTTGATGTTGCCTATGCACTTATCATGGTAGGCAGATATCAAGCAGATCCAGGAGAACAGCATTGGACTGCTGTTAAGACTATCCTTAAGTATCTGAGAAGAACTAAGGATATGTTCCTGGTGTATGGAGGAGATGAGGAGCTTGTCATCAGAGGGTATGCTGATGCTGGTTTTCAAAAAGATCAGAATGATCTGAATTCGTAATCTGGATATGTTTTCTGTCTCAATGGAGGAGCTGTGAGCTGGAAGAGTTCAAAACAGCCAGTTGTCGTCGATTCTACAGCGGAGTCCGAGTATATAGCGGCTTCTGATGCAGCCAAAGAAGCCGTTTGGATTCAGAACTTTGTCCAGGAGCTTGATGTGGTGCCTAGAAGTAAAGATCCCATTACATTGTATTGTGATAATACTACAGCGGTGGCTCTTGCAAAAGAACCAAGGTCACATCAACGGACAAAGCACATACTCCGGAAGTATCAACTCTTGAGGGATTTCTATCAAAGGGGTGAAGTTGCAGTGAGCAGAGTGTCCACAGAAGAGAACGTGGCAGACCCCATGACTAAAGGCCTATCTTAGCAGAAGCATGAATATCATGTGAGAGCTAGCGGGTTAAAGGTTGTTAGCAGTTGGCTCTAGTCCAAGTGGGAGTCTGTTAGAGTTGGTGGCCTAGAACCAACTACTTTGTACTTTATTCATTAAATAAAAGCCTTATCACATCTTGATTGTTCTTCTGCGTGACATGTCATGTGATAATGTCCTAAGGACAACTGTTGCATTAAAGGGTCGTAGAGGATCCCTGCTATGATGAGAACCCGAAAGTGCCATAACACTATTCTTGAATGTATGTTCTATGGCCGGATGATATTATTTGAGGGACACAAATAATACAGGTCATTAGGGGTGAGGACTCATAAAACTTTGAGGCACCTTCTCATGGTGTGCGCCCTTGGTAATATCCAGGAGGATATTATGAGAACGAGACCCGCCAGTAGGAAATCCACATTTCATAGTGTCATTGGATGTTCCTATCTACAGACGTGTGTATTGATCCTTAGACTTTAATATTATTGTTAATGGGTATTACAACTCGCGCACTTAGATGTATTGACGAAAACTGTGACGACACACTGTTCGCAGCGAGGTAGGATATGTTGGGTGCGTCACGAGTAATACCACATTAATAGATAATGCGAGAAAGGATTTGTCCCTTCCGTTCCATAACGGAAGTAGATATCTCAGGCCCTTTGATGGAATTGATATAGCCTAAATAAATACATGGCCATGGTAAGGTATGGGAAAGTTCAATTTCGGGAAGTCAAAGAAAGAATAATCAAGCACATGGGTTGATGTCACTAGCATGCAACCCTCTTGATTGGAGATATCGAGACAAGGGGATTATATTACACATTAAGCATTCATAGGAGGTGACACGTCATTGCAGCGTTAACTTATTTCTCTATGGGTGCCTTGGCGTGTTGCTAGACACTAACCTTGGACTTTAGGCAGGCTCAGCCTAATGCCACTGAGAAAGAGGCCTAGAGGGTCACACACTAAGTGTGTTCATGTATCTCAGTTAAATATTAATTTAACAAGTTAAATAAATATTATTCCCGATTGTGGTTTAATAATTATTTAAGGATGTCTGATCGCATTTATTTTGACACTAGTTATTCGAGAGAATATACTGTGGATAAAATAATATATTTATTAGTGAGTAATGCAGTTACATTTATTTAAGAAATAAATAGTCATTACTCAAGGTCTAATAAATGTGGTGGAGAAAAATGGAAAATAAAAGTACACGCCGTGTATATTAAATATACATGCTGTGTAGTTTTATGAAAAACAAGTACACGCCGTGTATTAATTATTACACACCGTGTAGTTTTTCCAATTGGGATTTTGAGGATTTAATATTGTTTTATTAAATGATATTTATTATAATCAGCGTGGGCGCATGTCAAGGAATTAATAATTCGACATGGGGGTTTTCAATAAGAGTTAATGAAATAAATAAAACGCGTAACGTGTTTATTTATTGTCATAACTCTATTAACCTCAAACCTGATTATAAATATCCTCGCAACCCCAACATTTTTTAGAGCCATTTTTGTGAACAACGGATTTGGAAATACTCTCAAGCCAAGAGAGAATTCCCTTTCCACCAAGAACGCCCTCAAGTTATGAGAGCAAGATCCTCCACTGGATCATGGCGGTCGAAGGCGAACATCGCAAGTGAAGGTTCTTCCTCGCTAGCACCCGGAGATCTCTTCGGCGACGTCCGGAGATACGTGACACACATGTGGATCACCGTTAGAGGAATCCTACACTTGGATTCTACGATGCAACGACGGATAACCGAATCGTGACCGGACACATCAACGAAGAAAGAATTCCAACGAGGTAATTCTTATGCATTAATTAAATTAATTATAATCAACATATGATGATCCTCATCAAGGGTTCCGGGACTCATCTTTTCTCTTCGTTCTTCATTCTATTCCGAATATTCGGCATTTTATATTGTGACGGATCTCGGATTGAACATTGTTTAACGAAAAATTAAGTTGGGAAAACCCACCAAGGCGCTTCCGCTGCGCCTGGATCCTACAGGAATGAGGTAGATGTTTCATGGGACTAATTTCAGAAATAGTTTCGAGTAGAGTTCTTTTTTTCAACCATGAAGGTGGTGAAGAGGCATGAGCTTATTTCTCTTCAGTAGGAGAGTATATCAGTACAAGAGTTGGGAATAAAGTTCAAATAAATTCTATATTTTTCCTAAAATCCTTTTCTAGATGAGGATTCTTATTGCAAAGGTCTTAAGGAGGCACTCCATCCTTCTATCCGGTATACAATTACTCCTTTTATGTTGCTAACATATCAAGAGGTTTAGAATAAGGCAGTGGTGAATGAGTAGATGTAATTGTGAGGATATTTTCTATGAAAGGGGAACTAGAAGGGTTCCTCAAGGATTAGAGTTATAAGTGGAAGGTCTTAGCCACCAGGACCATTGAGATTTTGACCAGTGGGGAGTAGACATCAGTATCTTCCCTTATATCCTTATAGGGCCAGTGGTTTCTATGTTTTTCTTAAATATATTAGGCTTATGTGTTTTGGTTGTGGTTTTCTTGTACATCACCAAAACCAGTGACCAATGGTTCCTTGGGCTCAATTTGGTGGTTGTTGACAGGTTTAACACCAGTGTCAGTAGCAGTTTCCAGTGAAACCATTACAACAACAAGGTTATGCTTTGGTGAGGGGAGATGGAGTAGGTAGAGGCTGACCTTAGATGTTCCTCATGTTTAGGGACCCCAAACCAAGCATGTTTGTGGAGTTTTCCATTAGCAAAGATGCATAGGAGCGGGGCATGGTTAGTTATAATTAGTAGAGGTTACAATGCCATAGTGTAAAGAGATCATTAGAGGTATGAACAGTTTTTTATATACTCTTGTTTGTGCCTTGTTTAATTTAGGAGATTCTAAATCCTTTGTTTCACCCAATTTACTCCATGATCTGGTATTAGATTCAAAGAGGATTCCAATTCCCCTAGTGTTGAATATGCCAGTCGGAGTCCAGACCATCTTGTTTGATGTGTGCCAGGTGTAGACTGGCGATGGGGACACAACAGTCTCATGGGGATCTTTTTTTTGCTGCAATTGTAGCCATACAATTTCATTCTAGGTATCAATTGGTTGTATTTTTTACATGTCGTTATCAACTACATTCATAGGAGAGTCGTGTTCTCAGATGTGGATGGTTATCATGTGGTTTTCATTGGTGATCATGGTTTTTAAGTGGGTAGTAAGTGTTTGGAGCCTCTTATTTATTTAATGGATGAGTTGTCAGTGGAACTAGCGAATTCTAGGATAGTGGAGTTCCCTAGGGTTTTGGGGAGTTTCTAATTTTTTTTTTCCAAGGAGGGTGCGACACTACCTCCTCAATGAAACATTGAGTTTGAGAGAGTTGAAACCAGAAACTTATCTTATTTTGATGGTTCCTTATTGGATAAATCCCATGGATTTTTATGATTTGAGGATTAAGGTGGATGATATGATGCATAGGGGTTTTATCCGACCCAGTGTGTCACCATGGATTGATCTAGTGTTGTTATCTATGAATGTGGATGGTAGATTGAAGTTGTTTATAGACTATTAAAGTTTGAATCAGGTGATGGTCAAGAACCACCACCCTCTTTCAAGAATAGATGATATTTTTGATCACCTGAGAGGGGAGATTTGGTTTTCTAAGATCGATATGTGGTTTGGATATCACTAGTTGAGGGTGAATGAGGGCGATATCATGAAGACTTACTTGAAATGCAGCTATGGGAACTTTGAGTTTGTAGTCTTTTTGTTCAGTGTTACGAATGAACCATCCATGTTTATGGGGCTTATAGAATCCATGTTCCATGAGTTTTTGGACCTATTCATAGTCATGTTCATCAAAGACATATTGATCTACCTAAGGAGGATCATACTGATCATCTCAGAGCTTCCTTACAGGTTCTTCAACACCACCAACTTCATGGAAAGTTGTACAAGTGTATATTTTGGACACCAAAGGTTCATTTCCTCAAGAATGCATTATCTTAGCAAGGAGTGGAAGTATACCCATCAAAGGTTGAGGGAAGTTTTTCTTGGAAAGTACCTAAGAATGTAAAATAGGTTCAAATTTTTCTTGGTCTTACAAGATGTTATAATATGTTTTTTCTCAATTTCCCTCAATACGCAGCCCCATTGATAGCATCGAGTAGGAAGGAGCAGGATTTTTTGTGGATTTATTTGTTCCAGAAAAAATTTAGTTACGTGAAGGGAAAGTTGGTCGGGGCTGCAGTGCTTCCGTTTCTTGAGGAGGGTGTGATGTTTGAGGTGTTTTGTGATGCTTCATATATGGTCTTGGGATGTGTGTTGATGTAGTAGAGGGAAGTGATCTCTTATGGGCTAAGGTAATTATATCTCCATTAGTGTAACCATGCCACCCATGATCTAGATCTAGTAGTAGGTGTTTTTACATTGAATTTGTGTTGGGGTTTCCTCATTATGGAGATATTTTTATTCTTCAAAGATCACAAGAGTTTTAGGTATATCTTTCTCAGCATGATTTGAATTTATAGAAGTGTAGGTGGATATATTTTCTTTTGGATTATGTTTTTTATATTTCCTACAACTTAAGAAAAGAGAATTTTGTGGACAATTATTTGAGAAGGAATTTAGGGAAGGATGTTATTCAAGAGTTTGGGGATTCTTATAGAGAATAGAGGATTCAGTAGCCATGAACTTAGATACAAGGGTGGATGATGGTAAAGGCTGTTCATTTTAGATGATTGTATAGTCTTCTATGATGGGGGAGTTGGTGGATTCTCAGTGGGGAGACTCATAGGTAGAGGTGATGTGTGATCGTGTTGGCCATAGTGATTCTTTGGAGGGATGATCAAAGGATATTTAGAACTATATGTTGTTTTTTGAGAGTCTTCCTGTCCCGGTAGTGATGCATGAGGGACTTCTTCATGAGTTTCATAGATCAAAATTGAAAGTACACCCAGGAGTTTCCAATACGTACCATGGTTTGAGGATGTAGTTTTGGTGGCCTGAGATGAAAAAGGAAGTGGTGGAGTTTGTGGTGGAGTTTGTGGCAATTGTTTTGGTTTTCTAGTAGGTAAAGGTCAAGCATTGTGTTATTGATGGGTTATTACAAAATTTGGATGTTCTAGAGTGGAAATGGGATGAAATATAGATGGATTTCATTATAGGTTTACCTAGATTTTAGGGAGGCTATGATGATATCAGGGTGATCGTGGATCAGTTGACGAAATCAACCCACTTCTTATTGATCAAGGAGTCAGGCATAGTGGATCATTTTTTCAAGTGGTATGTGGATAAGGTGGTGCAGCTACATGAAGTTATGAGGTCCATTGTCTTGGATCGGGAATCACATTTTACCTCATGAGTATAGAGGGGATTGAAACATGCTCTTAGCACTCAGTTATGCATCAAAACTGTATTCCACCCTTAAATATATAGGAAGATTGAGTAGACAATCTAGATGTTGGAGGATATGTTGAAGGTGTTCATCTTAGATTTCTGTGGATTGTGGGCATCACACTCACCCTTTGATGAGTTTTCTTATAATAATACCCATCAATCATACAAATATATAGCCCCATACGAGACTTTGTATGGGTGACCATTTAATTCTCCATTCTGTTAGATAGAGGTTTAGGAGGAAGCAGTTCTTAGTCCCAATGTGGTGTATAGCACGATATAAAAGGTTTAGTTTGTTTGAGAGAGGATGAAAGAAGTACATGATCAGAAAAATTCTTATGCTGATTATAGGAATTGGCCCTTGGAGTTTGAGGTTGGGGACCATGTGTTCCTAAAAGTTTCCATTTTACATGGGAAGCAGAGGTTTGGTTGGGGGAGTAATCTTTCTCTTAGGTATATTGAGCCCTTTGAGGTTAAGGGATGATTTGGAGAGGTGGCGTAACAGTTGTCATTTCCACTATGGATGGAGAGGATCCACAATGTTTTACACATCTCTCATCTTCTATAGTATATTCATGATGACTCCCATGTCATTGACTAGGGAGTCATGGATATCAAGAATGTCGCAGTGTTTTAGAGTAGCCAACAAAGATCTAGGATCATGGAGAGAATTCATTTAATGAATGAACCATTATTTTGGTTTGTGTGTTTTGAAGGCATGGTGGCCTATATTAGAGTGATTGGGAGTGAGATACGTATATGTGTTCCCAATACCCAAAGTTGTTTTGAGTTTTTCTTTGCTCTGTTTTTTGTTGTGATGCAATGTTTGGACCCTTCTGTTTTATAATATGTCCTAGTTTATTGATGTATGATCTGTGATAAAGTTTCAACATATAAAATGTGGAAGACCTGAATTCCAATCAAGACACAGTATACTATGATTTGATTAAACTTGTGAAGATGAGTCAGTGATTCTTATAGAAAATAGTATCTTGACATGGAGGATAAAATTCCCTAATTCATGTGTTAGGGGAGGTACACTTTGTTGGTTGTAGCAATTGTTATTTTGAGATACATGGAGGTTGAGATGGTTGTGTGGTGGTGTAGTTATGTTAAAGGAGAATGTTTGTGGTTGTGTGGTGATAAGGTTGTGAAAGATGTTTTGTGACCATTTTTTTGGTGTGTTTGGCTAGTGGTAGTGTTTGATGTATGACAAGATCCTTAAGAGGTATCTCACGGGCTGGTTGTTTAGACCCCTTTCTTTATGGTCTTGGTTTTGAATTCTCGAGGGTGAGAATCATTTGAGAGGTATCTAATGTAACATACCATGCCTTCTTATCCCATTACATCATCAATTTTGGGTGTTGGAGGTGTTTTAGAGGAGTATTGATAAGGTTATATGGTGGTTGGAGGTGCAACATATCTATTGGAAAAAATACAAATCATGTATTGTTTACATGAGGTGAATTGTTGGTTCATTGATTGTGTAACTGG
Organism: Viscum album; assembly: GCA_963277665.1. Classification (NCBI taxonomy): domain Eukaryota; kingdom Viridiplantae; phylum Streptophyta; class Magnoliopsida; order Santalales; family Viscaceae; genus Viscum; species Viscum album. The sequence continues at coordinate 280,931,028 of OY728137.1, read as the reverse complement.
ATGGTTCATAGATTGTATACAGGAAGAGGGGGAAACTATGATATGGATTCATATTGTGAAAGTGAAATTCATGATGTATAATTAAATCAGGACAAGGTGATGCACTTTTCAGTGAAATTTGGAATTTTATGAATTCCCAAGGACTTCATGTCATGTATGTATTACACTACATTAAAAGTGAGGGATTCCGAATACTAAAGTCCTTTTTTGGATTATTTCATTCATTTTTCATTCATTTAGCTGCACCTCTCCCTCTCTCATTTTAGATAAACCCAAGGATATTTAAGGAGACCTTCTCCCCCTATTCTCCCTTTCTACAATCCATTGGTTCTGGTGGTTGTTCATTGGTGATCTTTGGTAAGTTCTTCTCCCTTTCTTGGTGGTGTTTCTCCTATTATTCTCTCATAGATCCACTACGGTGGTGTGGTTTTGTTTTGGGGTGTGATTTGTTCTGTTTTTTAATGATCCATGGGAGTGATGTTGCTTGATATTGGTTTCCCATGCATGTTTGTGGTTTGTTAGCATTTATTCTTTGTTTTGAGGTGCACAATGAGTTGGAAAAGCTTCATTGATGTAGGGAATCCTTCAATTCTCTTTATTGTGTATCATACTAGAGGGGTTTACTATTGTTTGTCTATAAAAGATAGTTGTGATGGATTAATTAAATCTAAAGAATTGGATAATTGAAATTGAAGGGAGAAAAGGGGAAATTATTTTCATGATTTTAAAGCTTTGATAATATTGTGATATTCTGATTGAATGGGCTGAAAGATCTAATGAAAATCATGTCTATTGGGAGCCTTTTCTTGCATTGTTTCTGTGATATCTAATCCTTATTTCATTTTTTTGTGATATCACCTTAAAATAAAAATTGGCTAACCATTGGCTAAAGAAATGGTTTCCCCATGATTATGGCTGTGTGATAACATACCTAAAATAAAATGAAATGTGATAAAATCCCCTTTTTAAATATGTAAAATAGTCTTGATGTTTTGTGATGTGTGGAAATTCTTATGGGAAGATGACATGTGCTTGCGATGTGATGTGGGGATTATGTGTGAGATGTGGTCATGCTTTTGGGATGGCATGGTAGTGGTTATTTGGACATTATTTTAGGGCATTGAGGTGGTCTTTTTTTGGATATTCTTTTAGTGTGGCGAGGTAGTGGTTGTTTGGACATGGTTTTGGAGTGTCTAGGTGGTGGTTTTTTGGATGTGCTTTTGGGGAAGAGAGGTGGTGTTTTTTTTGATGTGGTTTTAGGGTGGTAATGTGGTGGTCATTTGGTTGTGCTTTTGGGTTGGATTGGTGGTGGTTTTTTTCCCATTATTATGTTGATATGAGGTGATGGTTTTATGGGATGGTGAAATTCTTGTGATGTATGGTTGTGTTGTGCTAGTTTCTTGGGTGGTGATGGAATAAATAATTATTTAATAATGATTAAAATACCTAGGGTTTAGTTCAGTTAATGGGATGGAAATGGCTAATGAATAAATAAATTATGGGATATGTGGTTTAATGTGGTTGATTATTAATAATGAAACTAATGGGATAGATAATGAAATTGGTTAGTGATGCGATGTGGCATGTGGTTTGTGTGGTGTTATGAATTTAGTGGTGGCAGTGAAGGTGGTAGTGTTGTGAGTTGGTTAGTGTTTTATTATGAACCCATAGGTTGGGATTGTGTGTGGATATATGTATATACTTGTATTTTTCTTTTGATTTATATACACACCCCACCCGTGTCAAGAACAATGTTCTGACACCCATAATTTCACACATGGGGGTGGGGGTGTTTTTCCCAACATCCCGGTTATGAGGATGGATGGTTGGCTACACACTCTTTCCTGATCTCTCTTCCAAGCGAGTAGATATGCACATGCTATGATGGTCAGTGGTCTGTTAGTACACTATGTGATTACCTATATGTTTTTGGGTGATATGTGATATGACCATGTTGTGGGGAGGTGGCCCAGGTGTTTTTGGGTGAGATGTGATATGACCATGCTTTGGGGGTAGTGGACTAGGTGTTTTTAGGGGAGATATGATGTGACCGTGTTGTGGGATAGCTTATTATTGGGGTTATTCATGGTATGAGGAGGGAATGAGGTTTATTTCCTTCATGTTCATGATACCCTACTACTCCGGTTATGGTTGTGATGCGATGAACTAGGTGTTTTTGGGAGATATGTGATGTGATTGTGACGTGGGGTGATGGGCTAGGTGTGTTTAGGTGTGATGTAATGTGACCATGCTATGGGGAAGTGTTATATGTTATTTTAAAGATATGGGAACACCCATACATACAACATTGGGGCGTGAGAGTGGAAAATCAGCGGGAAAATGGTGCGGGGTACCCTTTATCGATATGATTCATATTACGTTATTATACTTGACTTGTGTTATTTAGTGAGTGTACCTTGGTAAGTTTGGGATAGATAGTTGACCTTTTTAGGTTCTTTTGGTTCAAATGTTTACTCATGGGTGAATTATTATTCTTATTTAATATGTTCATGAGAGACTTTTGTTTTCCTACTGATCATATTTGTATTCTCACCCTATGTATATAAACTAATCTTTAGGTTTACAAGAGGATTATGTGGACCATGCTAGACATTACTAGCTCAAATCATTGTATAGTTTTTGTATTGATACTTTAGCATTTCTTTTGGGTATTTACTTTTCAAGACTTTTACCTATATCAATTTTATTTATACATGCTTTTGGGATGGTTTTGGTTTCTTTTTATATCATGTCATTGAGTTACTTGTGGACGATTAATCTTATCTCTTGATCCTATATTATTATAGAGGATAATGCCTCCTATTTTATGAGATTTTTTTACCCTTGGTGGTAGCTTCCAATATAGGGCCTACTAATTGTGGGACTCGGGGATCATTATCTCCCTTACCTCATTATATTATCTTTGGCGGGAGGGGTTTGTGATACTTCCTTCTTAGAGCATCAACAATAATGTTTCCCTTTCCTGGAGTGTAGGTGATGTCAAAATTGAATGATTGTAGATACTCAAATCATTGCCTCTATCAAATATTCATATCTCTCTATGAAAATATATAACTCAAAATTTTATGGTAAAAAAAACATGACAAACCTTTCACTGAAGAGGTAATGATAGAAACACTTAAGGACATGTATAACAACTGCGAGTTCTATATCATGAGTGGGGTTGTTCTTCTCATGAGACTAAAGTTGATGAGAAAAAAATTCCACAACATAATCTCCCTATATAAGAATACAACCAAACCCAAACTAAAAATATTAAAACAAAACATATATCCCTTTTTTACCTCTAGAAGATTCAAAATTTGAGATAAGGTTAACATGTGTTTCATATTTCAAGATAAGCCCAAAATTTTGATTTACATAAGAACTTCACCTTCTTCCAGGTAAGATTGGTCAATGGAGAAGAAATCTTTGAAAATTCATTCACAAACCATCAATAATACCTCACAAAACCCAAGAATCTTTTAATCTCAAAGATGATTTGTGGTTCCTCCCAGGACATGATCACCTTAAACTTTTCAGGTTCAACTGAGATACTATGTTCTGAAATTACATGCCCAAAAAATTTCACTTCCTAGATCCAAAATTAGAATTTCAATAATTTCATGTAAATGTGATGTATTCTCAAGATCCCTAGAAGCATTATTAGGTGAAGTGAATGATCTTCCTTGGTTTTTAAACATACTAAAATTTCATTCAAAAATAACACAATAAAAGAGTCAAGGTACTAGTGAAATATATAGTCCATTGGAGTCATAAAAAACCACAAGATCATTGGTCAAGCTGAATGACATTACAAGATACTAAAAATGGCCATACTTACTCTTGATGGAATTATTTATAATTTCATACTCCTTGATTCTAAATTGAAGATAACCTAAACATAATTCAATATTTGAGAACCACTTTTCCCCTTTCAATTGATTAAAAAAATAATCAATGTGAGGTAAGAGATACTTATTATTTATTAGTAATAGGTTGAGTTTTCATTAATTAATATATAAATAAATGGTTCCATTAGTCCTCTTGAAAAAAAATCATTGGGGCTACCCAAGGTAGTATACCCATCCAAAGGAATCCATTGGAAATTAAGTTATCAAACTTAATTTTTAACTCTTTCAACACCGTTGGTTCCTTATAATAGGAAGGTATATATATCAGTTGAGTACCCAACATCAAATCTCTTGAGAACTACATTTCCTACCTTAGAGGTAGACAAAAAAATTTAGATGGAAACAGTTCTGGGAATTCAAAAACTACACAGAGAAGTTCACCATAAATGGATGCTTGTTCTAGTTCAAAAAAAGGACATCAACCCATCAAGCTCTGGAAAAGAAGGCCCCTATCAGCTAGACCTCATGTTCCATTCACCTTGAAACATATGAATCTTTCTATCATGGGTAGTAAACAACACCTGACAATGATATAAATCAATCCATTATTTGTGAGCATAAAAATATTCCATTCCAAAAATAACATCAAATAGATTCATTTTAAGGACTATAAAATCCCAAAACAACTCAACTTCAAATAAATAAAAATCACAATAGAGGCATTGAAGACCCTTCTCCCTCTTTTTCCTAAGATGTTTTTTTATCGACATAGCATAAGGAATGAGTTCCATTGAAAGATTTAAAATATTCATAGCGTAGCTTGATATGAAGGAGTGTAAGGTACTTATATCAAACAATATATTCAATTTGGATAAAGAAATGAAAATAGTACATGTCATAGTCATAGGTCTTAATTAGGTCTCCAATGGATGTTCCTCTACTGATTACATCAACTTATTTATAGAAGTCATCTATTATTTACTACCATCCATAGGTCCCACCTTTATCTTACTCCACCCATATGATGAGTTGGTGTTACCTCCATAAGCTTATGGTTGAAAAACTAATGCTTTGAAACCATATGACAACACTATAGATCCCATTAACAGAGAAGAGATTATGCCACTACATGGAGTGGAAAATAAATTACAAAATATCTAAAAGTGACCATAATATCCACAAGTGTTACAAAGATTTGGTGGTTCTAGGAAAAAACTCCTAGAGTTACCTACCTTAACACATAAGAAACATATCAAATGGTCCCTACCCATTGCTATAGATGGTCTAGAATAAGACTAATATTATGGGGAACCCCCACTGTTTCAACTGCAAGACTCCATCCACTTCTTCTTCCACTTATAAAAACACTAAAACTACCACTAGTATTAAGGTAAACCCAGTTTATTCTTAAATTTCTATCCTGGTCAATATCTACCATTAAATCCTTATCCATAACCTTAGTATAGGTGGAAAGTTTTCGTATGAAAAACTGTGATTGAATATCTATAAGAAGACCCATGTAAAACCTTCGAGATTTTAGCTTCTCACTCAACAAAACCTTATGTGAAAACTAAACGATCTTGTAAAGGGATTGGCATAATACATCATAGACTAGTCACCTTTATAAAGGTTAAGGAACTATATATACTTATCTAAGGTCATATAATCTAGGTAGAACTATTGGGTAATGATGGATTTGAAGTCTTCAAAATCCAAGAACTCATGATGCTTGTACAGAACTACTGAATCCCACCACCTTCTACTCATGTGTAAAGCCCCAGGATGGATTAAGTGCCACTAGGGGGGGGGGTGAATCATTGGTACACTCATTTTTATAAATTATTTCACTTTTAATTCAACCTATTTAACTTGTTATGGTTCTATATCCACTATGTGATATCTATCAATCTCACCTCATGTGAAGTAATAATAATAGATAGAGACTCACATATTATTTACAAGGTTTGGTTAAAAATGCCTACTCATTTACATGATGTTTATACCCCAACATGGATTGTCAAATATAATCTTATTTTAGTAATTACAATGGTTTATGAAGAAACTGGTTATACTCCACAGTAATCAATCCTCTAGTTTATTTTCCTAATACCCCTACTAATCTAACTCTTCTACCTAGATTGGTTATAACCCCAACCATCTCCTACTCCCAACTCCAACTGAGAGGATTCTATTACTTAGGATCCACCGAATACTTCACCCTTATTCAAGATTTATTTACTGTAATATGATATGTTGATATTCCTCCACGAGCTTGCTGAATCACAATTTCCCATGTACCTATTAAAGTACCTTTGTAAAAATTGCTGTTATTTCTCAAAAAACTTTAATCACCTATTTCTTGAACAGTTTCCCCAATGCAACAAATGCACTGCCAATTATTCCTTCTGTTGAAGTCTCAGACTCAATTGGACATGTGAAAGAGATGAACACAAATTCTTATTCTCTATTTGATACAAGAATGTATCATAATCTCAAAATGATATTGAAATTATATACATTTCTCATTACCTGCATACATATATTTATAAGAAACAATGGTTAATGGGATCTCCATAAATTTAAATATTTAAATTCTCTATTTAAATCCTTATTTAAATTTGTTTATAAATAAAAACATTTATTTTTCTTCCTTCATCAAATGTTAATACCTGAACGATGTGGGTGTTAATATTAATCATTTTAAATACCCCAATGACCATGGGTATTACTATTCCATGCTTATTTGAAATACCTGAATGAAACTATTGGGTATTTACTTCTACATGAAGTGCACTCAAATACCCAAGGGGTTTGAGTATCTTCATTTCTTTATGTTGTAAAAAAATAAAATTTTAAAAACTTGAAGGATTCACGTTTTCTTCTTTTTTTCACACCTGTGGATCACACCATATTCATTCATGCACGAATATTGTAGAATGAAACTCATTATTTCACATGGATTGAAAACACTCATAAATCATCTTCTATATGCATCAAACACATATAGTTTCAAATGCATGAATACTTGGGATATCCCTTTTTTTATTTAATATGGTGTATTAATTTTATAATACCTAAATAATTATTACTCATTAAAATTCCTAGTATACATGACCTAGATCTACCCTAATGTTTTTCTCACATGGGATAACAAATGATAGAAGACTCGGGCTTCTCCATTATTATTCTTTCGATGCATGCAAGTGCAACTAAATGAATTTATCATTTTGATAAAACCTGTATGATAATCTCAACATTAATTCATTCAGGATGCTCTACTTCATCAGGATACCACATGGATTGAGATCTCCAGTTCATGCATAATAGTTTTTATGGAAACCATGTGCAATGTATGTATCCGACTTTCCTCAATCATAGTATATTGATGTGGCATTCAGTTAGATTCAAAGATAATCAGCTATGAGTTCCGTGTCTCATCAATGACATAATTACTGCACACAAAATATCCTTTAAATGAAGGATGAATATGATGTAGCTCCCTAGATTGGTCATATAAAATTTTAAAGATCAGATGAACATGAAAATTTTTGTATCTATTTAAACGTGGGAATGGTAACTACACTATGTTTTTCCCACATCAGTTTCTCTTGTGGTCAAGGATATGGTTTATTAATCAAGTCCACCCACTATCTCTTTGAGTTTTAGATGGTGGATCAACACTCGTACATCATCACACACCACACAGGCTTAGCCGGCCAGCACAGCTGACCTCTACAAGTAGTATAAATGGGCCCACCCTCAATATATGTGTCCATGCACGAGCTTCTTGGACCAATTATCCCACATGGTTGAGTTATCCTCCCACATGTGTGGGGTTGATTTGGTCCATGTGTCCTTCCACAGTTGGCCCTCTATTTTTTTTATCAAACTACCATAAAAATACTTCCTATATATTCTAAGTGTAGAATATAATCTCAAGAAAAATGCCAAACTAGTTCTCAACCATCTCCTCTTCCTCCTGAATTATTTTTTATGTAAAAATTAAGCACATTTTACATGGGCATATCTTGGGTCCTCATGAAATATATAATTTCTTTTTGAATGGAAACATTAATTCCCCTTCTTAACTTCATGAAGATAGTCATTTTCATGGTCTTCCACTTGTTGTAAAAATGTTCTCTCCTAAGCACATGTATTCTATATTTAAATATTATCTTCAACAATTTTCACATTCAGAGAAACAAATATTAAAATCCATCTTCAATCCCCAATGAAATACCTTATTGACAACAAATACAACTCAATATTTATTGGGATTAACATAACTCCTTATAGTTTAAAGACAACCCACTTCACCTTGATAAAATATGGTGTCTATAATAGTCAAATATCCTTTCAATATTTCCCAGAAATTAATCTATTTCATGAGGATTTTTTTCCTTGTAAGGATGGTGGTTTCTATTAGAGAAACTCTTGGGATCAATCCTTATCACACTCATTTCGAGGCTCTGCCTCTCCTGCCTTATCATAAGGAAGTGAGGCACCTAGGTCTAAGGCTTGGACAACATATAACATATCCTTAATAAGGTTTTGGTTAACCCAAGGGTTCCCTTTATATGGTTCATCATCATCTCCCTCCTGTAATCTAATCAGAAGACTTCTGAAGGTAATGGTACTACAAAACATCTTGCAAAATAATAAAAAAAACATCAGACCAATAGAAAAGTCTCATCTTAGACCATAAATAAAAGAAAAATAAAGTATAATAAAATCAAAAAATAATTAAAAAAATCATTTCTCGACCACCTTGGGTAACCCAAAACTTTTCATGATGATAAATAGACTTAAACTCACTCGCAAACTAGCCCTTAAGTCTCAATGATCCTACTACTATCTACCAAGACATCCCAAAATCACATACCAACAACCAAAACAAACCCAACCTTACTTTGATACCAATTTTTAACAAACCAAACCAAACCACCTATCATTAAATGCAACCGACGTTTCACACAACAAGGCCCAAAGGGAATTCATGATCCCCATGCAATGGTGACAAGTGCCTGGGCTACAAAAACAAATTTTAGGAACTGTTTCACTACAACAGGTTATTTAAAAAAAATTTGATCATTACATATGGTAAATAGATTCACATACCAACAATATACATCCAAAGTAAAAATACATAATAATGATCATAATACCAAGGTAAAATATAAACAAGACAATGACACTAATGGAAATCTATCTCCATATAACCTGTGGGTTTCACATCACATTTGTCACTGACAAAAACCCTTATACCATCAGAAGTAATCACCACTTCAAGTGGTGCATTTACATCACCTATACTTGAAAAAAACAAAGTCTACATACACCCAAAGACATATGTAATGTGTAATAAAAAAAGATTAATATGATCACACTAAGTGTTCCATAATCAATCCATAAAAAATAAACCAATATGTTCAATTTAAATAATATCATGAAATAAAAATAATTTTCACAATTTATAAAAAATCATGAATATCAATCATACCATAGTAATTTTATAAATTATGCATCAATAAAACATTTCTTAGAAAATGAGAGCAAAGAAAAAAATTTAACAACCAACACCATAGTAAATGATTCCTCAGGAAGCTAAGTTAAAAGTCAATAATCCTCACACTCTTAGTGATTCATGGATACTAGTTCAAACATTACTCTATGAAAATGGAAATGGGGAGTAAGATCCCCCATAAAATTGACTCCCTACCTCATAAATGTTTAATTAGTGTTGTAATCATCATTTCCATTACTATTTGGATCTAAACCTTCCTAGAATACTTTTCATGGACAACCCACATAAATACCCAGGCTCCCATGGGATTCATTTAAAAATAAAACCAAGGGATAATAATTAACTTAAAAATAAGTTTTAACACATATCATATATATATCCCCAATTAGATGTTCAAAACATTCAATGTCATTTTAGCTTAAGAATAAATGTTAAAGAAAGTTCTTTAAAAAAAATCAATTGAAAACCATTTTTTGTCCAAAGTCATGCACTTTGTTTCAAAAGTGATTGAAAATAATGTTTCATCATTCATCATGCCATTTGAAGACCATTTTCAAATGATCATAAATCATGTTTTAAAAACTTAAAAAAATTTCAAAATGTGAAAGCAACAAAGATTTCAATTAATAAGTATAACTGATGAAACCACCAACTTTAATACTTAGATCATTAATAACTGGAAGGGATATACATATCAAAAAATGAGGAATAAAGAGGGAGAAAAATAGGATCCTAAAAACATAATTATAAAATAAAAACCTTGATATAATAAACTCCCTTGTCTAATATATCCCTTGGGAAAGAGAAACACAAAGAAGAAGGTAATCTATGACCAAAATGGATCTAGACTTACCAAAATAGGATCACAACTTCGATAAACACCTAGATCCAACAAGGATAAGGAAGAGGAAGACAAATTTATCCTAAGAGACACCCTAAATTAAAAAAAATAAATTTTAGGTTGATGGAGGAGGAAAAAGAAATAAAATAGGGGCTTTAGTGAAAAATTAGAAAATAGAACTTATTAAACCCAACCACAACGATGCTACTAGATTACCGTTGGCTTCCATAAGCTAGCTGATGGCTCCACCAATTAGATGATGATGACCATTGGCTATTTGGTGGATTTAAAAATAAGTCAGTAGTTACCATCATCCAATGGTTGTAGGCATAATGTTTTCATTGTTCTCTTTCCGTCAGCTAGTTGGAGGCTAGTCACCGGCCCATTGGTGGACCACCTATAGCTTGAATTATTCCAGGTCAATCCATTAGCTGGTTTGTACCTATCCCTAGATATCTAGTGTACCTCATGTATATTTTCTTGCTACACTTTAAGATCCACAAAAAAACTAACACTCAAGCCTACCCCATACCCCTCAAACAACTAAAAACAATGATACCAAGAAGGAAAAAGGAGGGAACAAAATCAAGAGACATCCGTAATTAAAATAAACACTAAGTGTGAAAATGGTGATCCTTAAAGTGAATTGGTGATTATAATTGAAATTTTATGGGTATTAAATTAGTGATTTATGTTGGGAACTTATCTCATTTATTATATACTTATTGAATTAGTGAGGCAATATTTTCTATGAAAACAAATAAATCCAATCTAGAACTAAAAATAATCTAGGACCAACCCATCTTTATTAATTATTTTAGTTCAAATTCTCGTGTGTTTTTTCATCAAATAAAATAATTATTAATATTTAACCACTTAATAACAAAAATAATCAAAAAATACAAGTGTATAAAGGTTTAATTCTTTGGTCTATATAGATTATACACCCTACCCATGCTATAAGTGACTGTATCTACCCATAGGGTAAATTTTGGAAAAACCAACTAACCACCAATGTTTTCACATGAAAATGTGCATTCACATTAGAATTAATCATCAGTTCCTTCTATTTGAGTCTAATATACTTGATAAATAATTTTGAAACCCACCTATATCATGTTAAAAATTAGACATCTCTCTCATCTTACACAACCAAATACATAGCTTCTAGTCATGATGTCATTTACATAGAAAATTTTAAATTATCATGATAAGTTTGAATATATATCATCTCACGTCCCTATAATCAAGAGTAAAATCCTTTATATAATATACATACATCAATAAGCATATAAAAAATCAATGATAATGTATTAATTAACTACATTCATCATATAATTACTCATTAATGTCAATCTCTTGATAACACCTCCAAGTCAATAACATTTTAACATCACAATGACATGATAACAATATTATTTATTTATCTTGTTTTTTTAATCAAACATAATTGATTTGACTATAATATTATTGTAAATTTATATCATGAAGGGAAAACTACACCCCTCTCAATAAATTTTGTCTCACTATGATAACCATGATGATGATCTATTTTGTACAACTAGATTAAAATCATCATTAACTCAAAACATCCATTCACTAGATTTTTATTAGTTTTTATTTAATTTATTGTTATATAAAGATCATAGGGAATGTCATTTCAGCTACATTGTGAAAGATTCTACTGAGGGGGTCACATAAATAATGATAATACTTATGCCTCCTCTAAAATTATTCCAAATTGAAAAAACTTATTGATGATCCATATCACCAAATATAAATTGGATTCTATTGACTATGTTCTGATGAACATGATTTGAATACTGCATTCCCTAGGAAAACCCTAAAAAACTTGAGTGACTCTGATCATGATTGAAATGTATCACATATTCAAACAAATGACATTACCTTTATAACATCTTGATAATTAAACTCTAATATTACCAACATTGAGTTAATTAGAAACCTCCTAGAATAAGTTCAAATCTTCATTATAACTACATCATTAACTGATCATCATTCATACGAGTCTTTAACCATATGTATTGGTATAAGTCTTTCACTAAAAACTTGGTTCCATATAATCCACAATTATGTGTGATTATAATATTGACAAAGAATGAGATAAATAATAAAAGAACAAAACACACACCTCAATGTACATTTGATGATGCAAGATCAAAGTTTTCCAAAGTGTATAACTAAAATTTTCCCTTCTCTATATCTCTAATTAATCTTATAATGCACTGAATGAATACATTACTATAGGTTTATATGGATAATGACAATTTTAACTCCATGAATGATTCTTTTAAAATGAAGATAAGCGATAATGTGAACCCATATATATATAGTTGAAATCCTTTAATAATTTTCAAGTCAATTTAACTTATTTTAGACTCAAACAAAATGATACATGAATAACACCTCTCCATCAATCTATGATACACCAATGAAATTCCTATATAGATTAATTATTACCACACTTAAAAACAAGTTATAAAATCATTATGTATAATATATATCTGAATATATTTTAATAAAAATACTCATACATATTAGTCTTCAAATACAAATCACTTATTATATCTCAAGAAAACTTTTAGTCCTTGAATAAAGTGGTGTATTCCATAACAATGGATAAATAATGTTATAAATCACATAATTACTCTAATATTTCAACACTCTATTTAGGGAAGAAAAACCCCCATTATAAAAATATAGGACTCTCAGAGTCAAAATTTTCTTTTATTTATCCAAAAAGTCACCATACACCACCTAATTTCCAATCATGAAATAAGATCATCTTGAAAATAAATTTTAGAGATACATGATTCTTAAACTTAGGGAATATCTTTACAATATCATCCTTTTAAGGCCTTATCTCTTATAATCAGTATAACTTTGGAATATGAGTAGAATCAAGAACTAAAACTCATATAACATATAAAGTTCAAGATCTACATATTCTCACATAATAACCTTTTCATTGGTAGGGAAGAGGGTGAAAGTACTTGTTCTAAGGTCCCTAAATAAAGAGATCATCATTATCATGATTGGTTAGGAGTAACATTTCTATTGGTTTATATATATTTATTCTCAACACATAACTTCATAATGAAAATCCACACAATTAAATAAAAAATATAGAAGTATTTTTCAATTCATGACCATTTAATAACATAATACAGATAGAATTTCAAAATATATGACTAGAAATGACCTGATTTTACATCCCCAAACAATTATCATATTATAATAAAACATGCACATAGATCATGTCTAGACCACTATTTGATAAAACTACCAAACTAATCAAACCCTATAGATAATTTTCTAAGTTAAAAATTTAGATAACAAAAAATCATGGTCATTGGATAAAAATCTATTATAAAAATCACCATATGGTTGGGTTCTCATTCCTAATGGACTGATCATAGATCCCTTTAGTATTGCTACATTATATTCTCCAACCATAAACCTACATGCACCTGACTCCCAACATCGATCCTTAGATAAACACATATTAATAACAATTTAATATAACCTTATCCCAATTGGACCTTTCTTAGGTTAGTGACAAGTTCTATTATTCCTATCCAATCCCACATTTATTAAGTCATGACTAGTGACCAAAACCAAGAGGGAACACACACAAAATGGCAGGAATTCTCCCATAAACCTGTAATAATAAACCACTAATATGCACACCATTTTCAATATGTATACATACTATAAAAAAGTAATTTATTGATGAATATATAAATTATATACCACCTATCAGGCAAATAAAAAAACACAACTAGTTCCAAGCACAAGATGACTGTAATGAAGTATATTAATTGAAATACATGACCATAAATGTAAAACCAATGTAAATTAATTAACCAAAGGACATATAATCCTTCAATAAGATAACTCCAACAACCATTACCAAATATAACTATATAGATAAACACAACTATATCTATATCTTAATGTACTCCTGTAAAATGTTAGATGTCAATGCAACCACATTGTCATGAACCGGATCTGGTCGCCATCAAAACCAATGCCCGAACCAGTTCATGGAAAGAACCGAGGGGAGTTCCCAATCCCCACATGTTGGGAAAAGTGCTCGGGTACCATAAAAAAAGTGTTTAGTAATGATTTACCCGAATTTAGAAGCATTAAACAACAAAAAACAATAAATAAACTGGATTTGAAAATTTAATCCAAACAAGCCTTTAATAAAATTCAGAACTAAAATACGTGGTTTTAGAAAAATCCTAAGAGGGAAACAATATAGCAATAAGAACTCAAGGTCCACCACATAGTAAGGGTCCATCATCCCCAAATCCTTCTCTACAACACCACACCAAGAATGGAAGCTAACAACCCGAACCAACGACACTACAATCTTTGTCCATACCTATGACAAATATTACCAAGTATACTTACACCAAAAGGTGTAAGTAGGGTGTGAGCCTAATCCCAATAAGATTCCACCCAAAATATTCCATGCGATAAATATTATAAGATAAAAATCTTGCAAGTTTTCATAAATAAGAAAAGGTAACAACAATTTTCTAAAGGATACAACTTTAAATGAAAACATTTTTCAAGGGGGGTATTTTAAATAATGAACACTTAAAAAAAGAAAAAATATACTGAGTTTTCTAGACAAACACACAGTATACAAATGGTGAGTATCATATAGTCAATGTGAGCTAGTCACAGGAAAACTCATATGCACTAGTTAGTTTTGGGCCCTAGGTACCTTGTATCTTGGTGAAAAGTAACCATAATAAACAACCATTCTCGTGAATGAGCCACTAGTAGGGAACATAACCATAACCAAGTGTTCCCCAACATCATAATAATAGTTTAGTTAGTTATGTCATTGTTAAACTTTCTATGTGAAATAGGGACAAAACCACTCCGGATCACTAGCATACTAGTACACATCTGCCCACCTAGATACTAGGTTTCCCTCTTAATGCTTACTAAAGTTCCACGTCTTATAAAATACCATTTACACATAAAAATTACATTTCCAAAACACACAAACACCAAACAGACCACTAGTATTTCACATAACACTCTATATATCATACTCACACAAAATAGCCCGTAAACATGTTTCACACCCTTCTTACAATTTAATAAAGCATTTCAACAATTCATAAAATGTTCTCAAAATGTTTTACATAACCAATCATTATTTTCTCTTTAAAAAACCCATTTTAGTAGAATACTCCCACCAAAATAGTACATAAACATCCTTTTCACACTTTGTATAACACAATAAACCATTTAAATTTTTCATAAAACACTTCCAAGAAGTATAACAATGTTTTTCACATAAAACCCATTCAAAAACCCTCTTTCAAGGCCAAAATAACACCAAAAACCTAACAAACCATATTTGGAAGCCCAAGAAACATTTATTAAACCATTTTCATATGTTATAAAATGACCCCAAATGATACCAAAAGAGTTACATAAGAAAATCACACCATTTCAAGAAAAAATGAAACTTTAAAATTAAAAGCTCCACCAATTCCATCAAAATAGATTTCACACCACAAAAAACATATGAGGGAAGTTCTAAATAATTAAATCATGAAAAATAACTCATCAAATAATTCTTACACATGGAATCACCTACATTTTGTGTAAAAACCCTCAAATATTTGTTCAAAACTTCAACCGCACCACCACTGCACCACAAGGGAGTGAAAACAAACCTAAATCCACAATATTGGTCCAAGAAACCCAAAATAAAATCCTAGGTAGGAAAACCTAGTTTCTGGACATTTGGAACTTCAAGAAGAAGGGGATAAACACTAAGGAAATGGAAGGAACAAGAGAGGAATTCACTTACTTGAGAAACTTTGAAGAAATTGCTCCAAATACACCAATAGTTGAATCTCTAAGTATATAAAATTGGAAGGCAGTTTTTAATAAGTCTAAGGAGGTCTAATAGGAACTAAAATGGGGGAAAAAAGTAAAAAATTAATGATTTATGAAAGAAAGAATTTCCCTTTGAAAATATAGACGATTTGAGAAACCTTAAGGAAATTTTCCCTAATACACGATGAATATGAACCCCAAAGAGGAAAAATGGAACATGGGGGGTGCCCCTAGGGTTTCTAGGATCGAGTGCGAGGTGGAATGACAAAAAAATGTTAAAAAATGAATGAGATATAATATAAATAATTTATTTAATTAAATTTGGAAATGGGATCACAGGTTGGCCCAATTCCTAAATAAATCACATAAATATACCACGATTATGAGTTCCTAAGGAGTCAAAATGGATATGGTGGTTTGAATAGGTCAGGAGAAACCAATTGGAAAGTGGAATGGGTGAAATTTTTTGAAAAAATAAGGATTTATAAAAGAAAAAAATTTTGTTTTTAAATCTGGAAATGAGCTCACGGTTTGGACCAAATCTTGAAGAAACCACCCCAATAAACATACCCCACAAAAGAGGCCACTAGGAGTGTCACAATTTAAATTCCAAGCCACCTAATCCTTATACATCCCTTTAAAAAAACTAGGCCAAATACCATCCAAGTCTTCCAAGACTAATGACTTAGATCAAGAACACCCGAGACACCACATCTAATCCTGGAGCACCTGGAAACCAAGAGAAAAATAAGAACAAAAATAAGATTCGAAAAAAAGAATGGAATTGAAGATCCGAGTGTAAAATTCTCTCCACTATAAAGATTTCCACCCCTGAAAATCCACATCAATTCCAGATGCAAAAAACAAAACCCAACCGATAGTCCAATATGGACTCCCTTGCCAAGTTCGCCCACCCAAAAAAGGCCAAAACACCTCCAGTTGATCAATAAAAGGAAGAGATACTATCACCAATCAAAATTTACCCAAATTACCTGAAATGATCAAACATATTCAAACCACATCCCATTGGGCATGCTCCAATACCACGTTTACCGAAGGAAGAAATTGGTGGTTAGATAGCTCCGAACGAGACTACCTACCACCATGAAAACACTAGGAACACAACTGAATTACTAATATGGGGAGACCTGAACAAACTCCCCACCATAAGATCCAACTTAATTTCCTAAGATAGAACTAGGACAGCGAAAAAGGGAGACTAAACTAACTCTCTTCCACAAGGAATAAACTAACATTAGACTTATTCCAAAAGAACCTATATGAGACACATGGTGGGTCTCCCCGCCATAAGAACCAACCATCTTTACCAACTAGTAGGGTTTGACAGGAAGAAGACCCCATAAGATCCACTCCCCACTGCAGGGGGGGTCAGTCAACGAAACTCCAAACCAAAAAAGACACTCCATAGTTCACTACTTCCATGGGAATCACCATCCTTGACTGAGCGAGACCAAGAATGAGATCAAAACAATCCTACCAGGTTATTTATACATAAACAAATACACTAAGGGTTGCACCCACAAGGGTTCAAGCACTGGGTTTAAGAACAAAACCACCCTACCCCCTAAAACAAGGGAGGGACTTCTCCACCAACACATATTATAACCCTGAAGGATAGGGTCCCCACGTCCCTTTCCACTACACGTGACCACTTGAAATGAAACAACCACATCGAAACTTCAAACTGTCTCCACATCCTGCACCAGAGATAAAATTGAAACCAAGATCCATTATACCCCTAACGATTTTCTGATTGCATAAAAATATTCCCTATGAGGCCTATTTCTAGAGCCCTGATGTTTTAAGCATCTTCTGTGCTACAATTAGGAGCTAATGATCACAAAACCCCATGAAAATCACTAGCTAAAACAAAACACCTTTACCCGAACAAGGACTTGGGTGATGCACATGAATCACCTCTTTCTTTCCGAAAAATAAACAGCAGAAGGAAAACACATGGAATACATATTCACTTAGAACAAGGAATTAAAAATTCTTAGAATATAAACATGATTTCCCTTAAGTAGAAGACCAAAAAAGGTTAAGTAACATCCACCTTTCCCCCCCAAAAGCAAACACAAACACAACAAGACACCACCGAACATGACCCTTGAAAGTGACAGGGTCATTAATATGAGGAAACCTTGAAAAAAGTTCCAAGTAGCATGAGATTGCCATAAGAAATCATAACAACCTTGAACAACCCTATTTTTTCACATTGGTTTCCCAACATGAACCCTTACCTCGATGAGACTAACAAAAGACCCAAAGGCCCTTCAGGACATCATTCTGAACTGATGACCCTAGATTGTTTTCACCTTCTCACTGGAATTCACCTTCACCACTTCCAATAAAACTTATTGACACAATGGTGTCAAACTTTACCTTTTACGATTTAAGAAAATATGGAAACTTAAGGAACCAAGGTGTATTTCAACCTTCTACAACCACTCTCTTTCCATATAAGGATCCGCTTAACTAAAAATATGGATGGGTAGACTGAACCCTAAAACTTGAGAAGAGAGTCTATACATTGATCAACTGGAGGGCCTTCCAACGGTGAATCACCCGTGGCTGCACTTCAATCATGCATTAACTCTTTGTTGGGGCGTACCCTAGCCAACAAGAAAATAAAAAGGACCCAACCAAGCTATTAATTTGGTCAAAACGTACCACAAAATAGGTCCGAATACATTAGGAGAGAAACCACAAGGGCTTCCAAAGACATTTATCATAAAGGGCCACCAATCAACACTTCAACCCAACTTACCAATAAAACAAAAAACCCAAAACATCATTCAAACAAGAGGGGTTCTTGAACAAAATACACCCCAACACAAAATTCCCAAAAAACACATAAGACACACCACCTAAACCGATCATAAAAACATAAAATTTTCCTTTAAAATCATATCTTTGAAAATAAATGGGTTGGCGGTTGGCGCATTCACCAATGGTACCCCATGGGCCTCACACATATATGTTTCCATTCCACACCGGACACCCTCTTCATATCAATACAATCACTCATCCATCCATTCCATTAACCATCCATCTTTCCATGTAAATCCATGAATGTGGTCACTCACGGAAATACCAAAGGTTAAAACAAACATTATATCCACTTTTTAAAACCAATACATTCAACCGACACTTCCTTTTTCTCCAAAATGCTAACCAAAAAATAAAAAAGCAATTCAAATATTACAAGACTTTTTAGAAAAACACCAAAAATTAATTAAAACACACTTTCAATTCATAAAAATTACTTTCAAAACATCTCAACCCATTTCAAAACACTTTCGGTTTTATGAAAACCTCTATTTCATCAACGCCCATATATTTTGAAACTCATTTATTCCCATTTAAAAAAATTTCCTAGAAATTCATGAAACTTTTTCAAAACCCACCAATTACCAAAATAAATTCATCTTCAAACTACACACATGAATTCCAAAACACTTAATTCCATTCAAAACACTTTTTAGCAGCTAAAAAAACTCTATTTGAAATAAATTTTCAAAACCCACCTTACCATAATTCACACTTTCAAAAGAGGCCTAAACACACCATTTACTCCTTCAAAACCATTCTAAAAATTTATTTCTACCCTTTCAGAAATCAAACAATTTTTTCTTTACTAGAAAATCATTTCATAAAAATTCACACTTCTTAAAATCAAGCCATCATTTTTTTATTTAAAACCAAGTTTCCAAAATTCCAAAATAAAAAGACACAAGACAATGTGAGGGGAAATTAGTACTGGAGGGTGGCTTAGATATATGGTTGGTATACATAATTAAATAAATTCACTATAATAGAGAGTGTTCTAGAGAAATATCCCCAGCTCCACATGGCTTTCTAGGCCCTGTGAGCTCACTAAGACCATTAACCCAACTCTCTTTTCATTTCCCCAATCATCGACGAACCACGGGAACAAAAGAACTCAGATAAAACCCAAATTACCCTCGTGACATAAATCCCATCATGATGTGTGTTGTCTAGGAACACTAATCATAATTGGAATGTCAAGTCTTGAAAATCCTAGCTCCAATCTACCCAGACTCTTTCCCAAAATAACATGACTTAAAAAGAGCGAACCTGCTTTGATGCCATTTTGTCACGAACCAGATCTGGCCGCCATCAAAACTGACACCCGACCCAATTTGTGGCATGGATCGGGGGCCATTCCCAATCCCCATGGGCTGGAAAAAGTTCCTGGGTATCATAAAAAAGGGTTTGGTAACAATTTATCTAAATTTAGAAGCATTAAACAACCAAAAACAATAAATAAACTAAATCTGAAAATTTAATCCAAACAAGACTTTAATAAAATTCAGAATTTAAATACATGGTTTTAGACAAAGAACAAGAGTGACACAACTCAAAATTAGCAGAAAGAAGAACTCAAGGGCCACCACATGGAAAGGTTCCATCATCCCCAATCCTTCTCCACAACACCACATCAAGAATGGAAGCCAACAACCCGAACCACATGCACTAAAAGCTTTTTCCATACCTACAACAAAGATTACCAATTATACTTACACCCAAGGGTTTAAATAGGGTGTGAGACTGATTCCAAGAGGATTCCACCCAAAATATTTTATGTTATAAACATTATAAGATAAAAATATTGCAAATGTTCATAAACAAGAAAAAGGTAGCAACAATTTTCTAAAGGATGCAAATTTAAATGAAATTTATTTTCAAGGGGGATATTTAAAAGAATGAACACTTAATACAATCACAAGATACTTAATTTTCCATCCAAACACACCATATTCCGATGGTGAGTGTCATATAGTCAATGAGAACTAGACACAGGAACACCCCTAACACTAGCTAGTTGTGAGCCCCAAGTACCTCATATCTCGGTGAAAAGTAACCATAATAAATATTTGTTCTCATGCACGAGCCACTAGTAGGGAACATACCCATAACATAGTGCCCCCCAAAACCATCATAATAGTTTAGTTAGTGATTTCATCATTAAACTTTCTACGTAAAACAGAGATGAAACCACTCTAGATCACTAGCATACTAGTACATGTCTACCCACCTAGATACCTGAGTTTCCCTCTTTGTGCTCAATCAAGTTCCACATCTCATAAAATAACATTTGCACATGAAAATTACATTTCCAAAACACACACACACCAAACATCCAAAAATCATGTCACATAACACTCTATTCACATTAAAATTCATTTTAACATTATACTCACACAAAACAGCCTGTGAACATGTTTCACACCCTTCTTACAATTTAATAAAACATTTCAACAATTCATAAAATATTCTCAAAACATTAGAAATCACCAACCATCATTTTATTTTTCAAAAATACATTTTAATATCATACTCCCACCAAAACAGTACATAAAAATCCTTGGCACACTTTTATTACTCAATAAACCATTTAAAATTTTCATAAAACACTTCCAAGAAGTATAATAGTGTTTTGCACATAAAACCCATTAAAAAATCATATTTCACGGCTAAAATCACACCAAAAACCTACCAAACCATATTTTTCATCCCAAGACACATTTAATAAACCATTTTCATATGTTATAAAATGACCACAAATGATACCACAAAATTTACACAAGAAAAACATTCCATTTCAAGCAAAAATGTAACTTTAAAATTAAATGCTCAACCAATTCATTAAAAAACAGATTTTTCACCACAAAAAACTTATAAAGAACATTATAAATAAGTAAATAAATAACTAAAACTCTTCAATGAATGATTAAACATGGAATAACCTACCTTTTGTGTCAAAACCTCTAAATATTTTTGTGAAACTTCAACCACACCACCAACACACCGCAAGGGAGTGAAAATGAAAATAAATCCACAATATTAGACCAATAAACCCAAAATCAAACCCTAGGTACAAAAACCTAGTTACTAGAAATTTGGAACTTCAATAAGGAGGGGAGAAACCCTAAGGAAATGGAAGGAACAAGAGAGGAATTCACTTAATTGAGAAACTTTGAAGAAATCGCCCCAAATACACCAATAGTTGAATCTACAAGTATCCAAATTGGAAGGGAGGTTATAATAAGGCTATGTAGGTCGAGTGGGTACTAAAATGGGGTAAAAGAGTAAAAAATGAATGATTTATGAAATAAAAAAATTCTCTTGGAAAATATGGATGATTTGAGTAACCTTGTGAAAATTAACCCTAATCCACAATGAATATTATCTCCAAAGAGGGAAAATGGAACATGGGGGAGAGCCTAGGATTTTTGGGCTCATGTGATAGGTTGAATTACTGAAAAATGTTAAAAAATGAATGATATATAAAAGAAATGAAATATTTCATTAAATCTGGAAATGGGTTCACGGGTTGGCCCAATGCCTGAATAAATCACCCAAATACACAATGATTATGAGTTCCTAAGGGGTAAAAATGGATATGGTGGTTTGAATAGGTCAGGTTAGGCTAAGTGAGAAGTGAAATGTTTTATTTTTTTTGAAAAAATAAGTAGTTATAAAAGAAAAAAATTTGTTTTTAAATATAGTTTTCCGACAAAAGATTTATTATATTTTCAAAAGGGTTTTAATTCCATTTCTAGTTAATTGGTCACCAAATAATTATTATTATATATATATATATATGTAAATCATATTTTAATAATTTAATTAATCTTATTTGTAACTCCCATTCCAAAGTCTAGATGGTAACTATAATAATATCTTAATAATAATATTAATAGTATATTGTAGTTTGGTAAAAATCATCCTTGCGTATAATTCAAGCTATCGAAAGAACTCAAGATTATGTATAATACAAGACAAATAGTGTTTCATGTACTTAAAGATAATATAAGTGTTTCATGTAGTGAAATATTAACTTGGATTTTCATGAAACACAAGTCAAACTTAGTGCATTCATATAACACAAACTATATTCAGTATTGTGTGAAATGAAAAATATCAAAATGATTAAATTAATTTGAAAAAAATATTTCAAAAAATCTAGAGGTGTTACACTCTACCCCCCTTAAAATTAATTTCTCCCTCTAAATTCTTTTGGGTATTCAATGGTTAAATACTTAAAAGTTCATTTATTAGAAACCTACATCGTAAAAATGAATACTAAATCTTTATTTAAAAGGTAAAATTAGAACTATAGTGATTACCCAAAGTAACACATAACTATTTTTACACAAAGGAAAACATAGGTTGGGAGTGAATATTGTACATGAAAGAAAATCATAAATAATTATAGTGATTGATAAAGATAACTGATTGCAAGAAAGTGGGTGATCTAGAGAAAGTTAACAATCACAAAAAAAATGAAGAAGAGTGAAAGAGGTCATTGGTATCATAAAAAATAGTGATAATAGGAAATTTTTTTATTTCAAGACCCTTTTCCTAAATTTGAATAATTTTCATGAGAAGATATACTTACATGATTTCACTTCATTTCATATGCACAATCTCACCCTTTGGTTATGCCTCGATCAATTCCCACTTCATCTCTTACTATAGGGAATGAAGGTCAATTTGTCATTCCATAAGAACTAACTAATAATGATATCCATTAATAGAATGATAATTAATTCCATCTATATTTTGTTATAATCATACCAAAATGGTTATCATTAGTTGTCCAATATTCATAAACCCTCATATGGTGATATAATACTTAAATCTACAAAACCACATCTAAAGTTTAACTTAAACCATCACATAATTAGTTAACCTTGTAACCCTTCCAAAATATGAAAATAAAAAACTTTAGAAATATGATCACTAAATCATCTTAACATTGATCCCCCATATATCATAAAGTAGTTATTGGTTGTCACATTACAAACATGTGAATACCTTCATCATATAATCTCTCTAAACATGGAAATAACCTAAATTACCATAAATCCTTTTTGGAAAACATCCATGCTTACTTATTCCAAATATTACTAGATATATTCCTTAAATACAACATGTTGTAAAATGTATACATGATAACATAGACCAATTTTTTCAAAAAATACTTAGTTGGTTCTAAGTTCATAGATACCATCTAATTTACATTATCCAAATCAATCATCTCTTTATCTAAGATAATTTTTTCTCTATATCTTGAACACATTAAGGGTTAACTTCCCTTAATAAAAATATAACATTTACATTAAATAAATTTTCTATGTAATCATCACCATTTAAAATATAATTTAAAATCCTTAATGAAAAACTTATACTAAAATACTTATATATTTTATTATCCATATAACATAATCTTTGAATTACAAAACATAAATAATTCATTCATCCAACTTTATTCTAAAACCATTACTTAGGCTTCATCATCTTATTCCTTAATTCACCTTTCCTATAATATGAAATATGAAAATATTATTAAGGTTTATCAAACTCAATTTAATCTTACTTCTTACATTTAATGTAAAAAATACTATTAAAACATCCCATACCATTCACATGTCATTCAAAATATCTTTATCTTTAACATTATAACCAATAATCATGAACCTTACTAATTATCTTCATGAAATTTACAATTAGGAAATAAATTTTCATAATTAAAATACTTTCCACATAATAAAAATTCAATGTTAACTAAGTTACTTCTAGTTCTAACTATTGACTAAAACTAGAAAGTATAGTGTGAGAAATGATTATCATAATGGGAAACCACATAATCATGAAAAACCACTTATAGGATATCTAAATAAAGACACATACTTATTTAATCTTTGACACCTTAGGTTTATCCTAGGTTATTTGAAGTCATCCTTCATGATGGTTTATAAAGTGTTTTTGAATTCCCAAAGCATACCCCTGGGAGTGTCAAACCAGGTGTGAAATAAGGCCTATTATTGTGCACCAGTTCCCAATCGATTCTATCTCAATACAGTGTTTTCAGGGTTGTCACCTCTATGTACATTTGTTCCAAAGCCACATCCACATGTAATATCTAGATAGGGATGTATTTATAGGAAAAAAACTTGCTCTATCCTTTACCAAAATTCCAAGACATTTTCATATACATTAACTCATCGTTGGACTTATCCTTAGAGATATATCTAGACATATTCTTAGAAGTATCCCTAGGGATCTCACTAAAGTTTTCTCATCCTAGTTTCCAAAGGTTGACTAAAACTTTCCATTTATACCAACTATAGAAACCCAGTCTTAACATACATGGATATTACATCATTTTAGATAAATATTTAACACATTACAAAAATACATGCCTGAGGACCATAATGGTTTAGTGTCTTTGGAAACTTAGAAATACAATATTATATCTTGGTGAAAGATCATCAAAATATACCTTAAATATCTTCCCCTTTAATACTCCTACTTAAAACCTTTATTCATAACCTAGGTAAAGAAAACATAAGAAAAGAGTGAGCTCAGATGCTCAGTAAGGGTAAACAAGGGAGATATGTAAACATAACATGAGCACAATGGTATAAGAACATGATCGTTTCATTATAAGATCATACCCTGCATATCAAATATCATAAACATGAATCATGGAATAAATATTGGTAGTTCATAAGACATAAATAATAAGGAAATAAAATAACATTAGTCATGAGAGCATAAAATTGGCATAAGACATAGACATGTGGCATACACATAAGCATATAAAAACATTCCATATAAGTCAAAGATCATTTCCAAAACTTATTAGGGAACTTAATGGGGACTACACCTACTGGGTGGTACACACCACAACCCTAAATCACAGTCCTTTCCTTATAAGGTATTAGGTTTCCCCTTTTTTCCATAGTGAATTGGGTTTCCCATTATTCCCATAGTAGATCAGGTTTCCCCATCTTCCCATAGTGGATCGAGTTTCCCTATATTCCCATAATGGATCAGGACACACATGTTTCCCATTTTGGATAAGGACACGCCTATTTACCATTGTGGATCAATCCAGTCGACTAGTTTCCCATAATTATCTCATGTTATATAATTTTTACCCAATGAAATAGAGGGAGATATAGGTCCCACCTATCACATAATAAAATCATATATACATGTTCAACAATATAATAAAACTTGCATCATATCATAACCCATAAGAAGATATGAGTTTCATAAAAATCATATCATAACCCATGAAATGAAATGAGTATCATAAAAATTTCATCATATCATTACCCATGGAAAATAGATTGGTTTTATAATCATTTCATCAAATAATAACCTATGAAAAAAGTGGGTTTCAAAAGAATATAACCCTTGTAAGAGAAATAGGTGTCATAAAAGTCAAAAAATAAAAATATAAACCGTTAAATAAAGAATATGAATGGAATTCTTAGATTATATCCCCTGTAAATAATAATCTATAACAAAATATTTCATCTTAGATGGAGAAATATTTTGAAAGATCACATGGAAAATTTCTTAAGGAAAATAGACTTTCTTTGAAAATACATTTTATAAATCCATTTCAAAAATAAATTTCTTATAAATAAAGATTTACAATTTCATTAATTTTTTTTTGAGGAAAATATGTTTTCCTCTTGGAAAAAATATTTTTAAAACAAAAATAATTTTGAAAACCTTATTCTTTTAAAATAGATTTGAAAACTTATAAAGGAATCTTGAAAATATTTTGAAAACATTTTTCTTTGAAAATAATTTGAAAAATAAAAAATAAGCCTTAAATTAATTTGAAAAACCTTTTTTTTGAAAATGTATTTTAGAACTTATAAATAAATCATGAAATAATTGAAGTCATTTTCTTTGAAAATTACCCTTTGATAATATATAAAGGAGGCTTTTAAAATCCTTTAAAACACTTTTTTAAACATAAAACATTTTTGAAAAACCTTTTCTATGAAAACCACTTTAGAAAATTTAATTTCAAGAATATTAGGAAAAAAATTTCTTTAAAAATAACCAAGTAAAATTACAAATTAAGCTTTAAGGAAATGACAGTTAGGATGGTGGGTAAGTCCGTACATGTTGAACATTTATTTTGCACCTCAAAATGTTTAGAAAAGTGCCTTAATTGGAAAAGGACAAGAATATTTATTTTAATTTTTTTTAAAAAGGTAAAACATGGGTAAAATTTTATTTTAATGATCATAGGGTAATATTAAAATAGTTATGAAAATGTTTTTAGAAAAAACGGTTTTTAAAGAATAAAGATTTCCGGCCGAAAGGAGAAATGAAGTCATATTTTCATGATTTTTTTTATTAATTATATTAAGTAAAAAAGAGTGAAAATATGGTACCATTTTTTGGATATAACATGAATAAACATAAGAGAAAAAAATTCATGATATATCTTGAGTTATTGATCATAATATTTTATTAATGGAAGTATAATCGTAAACAATCCTGATAAATGATGAGATTGTAGCAATAAACTCCACCACTTTGGTAAATTTAAATCATAATCCCCACGAGAGAATAACATTACATGAATATTATTATAACATTTAAATAAGAATATTCATGATATAACATCTAAAAGGTATAGTATATACACCTCATAAAAGAATATAATTTCAAAGAAAAACATGTGTCTCGAAGAAGGTAAATTGAGAAAAAATTACCTTACCAATTTGGTAACTTTTAAACCATAAATACCATGAAAGAGAGATCATAAAATGGATTTGTGAACCCCCATAAATTTAATTATAATTATCATAAAATATATTCATGTGAAGTATATAAACCACAAAAAATAAACTATAGGTGAACATGGAATGTATCACATAGATATAAAAAGTGAGATCAGAAAACCCTTACCTTAAGTATTGAGTTTCTTCGTACACATTCAAACCTCATGTATAATAAATATGAGTTTATTATAAATATAAAATATAAAAATATTATTATATATCATACCATGTATGATTTCATTATGAATTTATATTACCCATTTATTAACAATTCCATGTTAATGTTACTTTTTAGATTATATCCACTTTCTTTTTCATATATGTCTTGACTTGTTATTCTTAGATCATGATTTAATTATTTAAATAATGTAAAAATTATATAAATATCATATATATTCTGTATATTAATATTTATAATAATATATAAAATATATAAATATGAAATGGAATACACCATTCATGGAGATGGTAGGCTGTACACACACATGAACACTGTTTCAGTTTTCTTATCATATTAAAAGAAAGAAAGTAAATAATATATATATATATATATATATATATATATATATTATCATTCCATTAGAATTATTATTTCATATATATCACATAAATTTACTAAAAACATACTTAATACATTCCATGTAAAGTGTGAATGAATCACATTGCTTTGAGGAGGCAGTAGGCCACACATCCACAAATGAAGTTATCATATTTACACAAGATGAAAAGCATGAAGGTATGTGTAATATAATAATTATAAAATAATAAATACATAATTAATATTTTATATATCATATAAAAATATTATTTCCATCATAATTTCCAACCATTATAGGTGGTAAAGGAAAAATTAACGACATCGTTTCGTGAGGCGGTAGTCCGCCGTACACACGAACAATAAGTTCATTACCCATTTGATGGAAGTGTGTGCAGGTGTAGGTCTAACATTTAGAATAAAAACATATTAGTATATTTAGGATAATTATGTTATTATATAAGTAAGGTATAATAATAACTGAATGGGTGGATAAATAATTAAAACAGAAATGCATGTTGAAGAACTTTACCTCTTTTTTCAGAAAACTTATTTTAGTTTGCATCAAAGGGATTCCTTGGTTGGATTTCTACCCAAATTGAGGCTTATAGGATTATGTGAGTGATTTTTTAGGAGATTTTGGAAGGTTTTTTACGAGCCAAAATAAATTGAGAGGTGTAAATAGAGGGGGTGGGGGGGTGGGGATGAGGCCTTTTATAATTGGGGAAAAGCACATATTGGGTATTCTTGAAAAGAACGGCGTTCTCCCCACATTTTACTTGTCAATGAAGGGTTAAAATAGTCTATTATGGATCCATATAGGTTTAATGGTATAAATATAGATAGAAAATAATTTTTAGACAAGTTTAGGGTCATTTTTACACCTTATTTTCTAAGTTTAGTCATTAATTAAGCTCGTTTTTACCTTAATCACTGTAATTAATTTTAATTACTTTCACTAATATTTTTGGTCAAAAACTAAGTTTAACTTATTATAAATTATAAATTATTATGATTAAAAATATTTAATCTATTTTAACAAATTCTAATAACATAAGTGATATAAATTAAATCAAAATTAATCTCACAGATGGGACGCGACGATGAATTTTTAAAGTGAAACAGTCTAAAAGAATGAAATGTTTTTATATCCAAATTCAATGTAAAATTGGTTCCAATGAAATAAATTGGATTAATTTATTTATAATTAATAAAATTATCCTTTATAACCGAATTAAAATATAATTTAACTAAATAAATAAATTAGACAAAAAAGCATTTTTGAATTAAAATTCAGTTTTTTTACTATTCATCAAAAAATTAAATATTTCAGAAAAATACCAAAAAATCACCCAAAGTAATTTTTGATATTATGATTTAAAAAATTAATTTATTTTTTTCCAATAAAAAATATAAAAGTGTCAAAATTTTTATTTAAAATAGGCTCTCCATTAAAAGGTGGTAAAAGTACCTTTTAAAAAAATATATCTTTTTATTCATAAATTATATTTATTCTTAGCTATTGTCCGAAAACACATAAGATGAACTTAAAATAGATAATAAAATAATATAGATATATATATATCATTATAATAATTTATCAAAAGTGTTTTAATTAATTAATTAAGGTAAAACTCGTTTGATTTCATAAATATAGTTTTCCACTAAAAGATTTCCTATATTTTCAAAAAGAGTTTAATTTTATTTATAGTTAATTTCTCCCCAAATTATTCTTATTATATACATGTGTAAACCAAATTTTCATAATTTAATTAATATTGTTTATAACTCCCATTCCAAAGGCTAAGTGGTAACTATCATAATATCTTAATGATAATATTAATAGTATATTTTAGTTTGGTAAAACTTAGTCTTGAGTGTAACAAAAGCTATCAAAAGAAATCAGGATTGTGTGTAACACAATCCAAACACAGTTTTTAATGAACTTTAAGATAATATAAGTGTTGCGTGTAGTGAAATCTTAACTTGGTGTCTCGTGAAATGCAAGTAAAAGTTAGTGTATTCATATAATACAAGCTATATTCAGTATTGCGTGAAATGAAAAATATCAAAATGATTAAATTAATTCAAAAAAACATTTCACAAAATCTCAAGGTGTTACAAGTTTACCCCTAAAAGTTAATCCAAACCTCATAAATGTTTATTTAGTGTTGTAATCATCCTTTTCATTTCTAGGTAGATATATACATGCCTAACATACTTATGATTGACCACCCACTTAAATACCCATACACCCATGGGATTCATTTCAAAATATAACCAAGGGATACTCATTCACCTAAAATTATTTTTAACACATATCACACATGAATTCCCAACTCTAATCTCAAAAAATTCCATATCATTTTAGTTTAAGAATTAATGTCAAGGAATGTTATTTAAAAACAATCGTTTCAATTAAAAACCATTTCCTTCCAAAGTCATGCAATTTGTTTCAAAAACCATTGTCAAATAAGGTTTCATAATTCATCATTCCATTTGAAAACTGTTTTCCAATTTATCATAAATAATGTTTCAAAATCTTAAAAAAAAATCCTAATATGTGCAACCAAAAAATGTTTCAATTAATTATGAAAACTTATGAAACCATGTACCTCAACAATCAGATTGTTAATAGCCAAAAGGGATCCATAGATCAGAAAAGGAGTAAGAAATATATAAAAATAGAGGATCCTAAAACCATAATTATCAATTAATAAACCTTAATATAAAAAATTCCCAAGGCCAACATAGCCATCAAGCATGAGGAACATGAAGAAGAAGGGAATCTATGACCATAATGAAGATAGAATGAACAAAATATAAACAATAAATTGATCAAACCTTTTATACAAAAGGGATGAGGATGAGGAAGAAAAAGTTGTGCAAATAGATCCCCTAAATTCATATTGATCTATTTTATGTTGAGGGAGTAGGAATAAGAAATAAAATCGGTTTTTTTTTTGCAAAAGTGAAAAACTGACCTTACTAAACTTGACCCTAGTGGAGCTACTAGATAACTGATGGATTCCAACGAATGGCTAGTGGATTCATTAGTGGGTAGGTAGTGACCATCAATAGGTCATTGGATGGTTACTGGCTAGCCAATTTACCTATTATATCCTAGATTATTCTAGTTTAGTTGATCGGCTGGATGGTACCTATTAGTGGCTAGCTGGTGGGCTTCCTGTAGCTTTTTCAGCTACAGTTTCAAGTCTACACTCGAAAAAAACACTCAATAATACATATAAACCACACAAAAATTGAAAAAAAATGAGATCAAGAAGGAAAAAGGAGTAAACAAAATAAAGAGATGTCCATACCCGAAAGAAACACCGAGTGTGAAAATTTCTACCCACCATATTTCTTTCAACCCCCACAAATTCAAGTCAAATAAGGTTGACCCAAAAAATATGCTTCCATTTATCCTTTATCATATATTAATACTACCACATTACAAAATATTATGATATTTAATTCCATGAAACTCTAACCAATAGAATAAAATTCCCACTTAGAAACTTCACTTGAGATTCAAATATATAAATCGATTGTTCAGTCATTGAAAAATTAGGTTCTGTGTTAAGATATTCCCAATTTAGAATATGTGATAGGTCAGGATGATACTTATTAAGATGAAATATGTGAAGAACATCTTGGATTGAATTCAACTATAGTGGAAAGTCTAATTATTAAGCGACCCTTGTAATCCACTTAATGATATCAAATAGTCCCAAATACCTCAAATCCAATTTTATTTTCCATCCAAGCCATATGTGACCCAACCAATGAAAGAATTTTAGGAATACATGATCAACAATCAAAATATTAAAATATGAGGATAGTGATCTATATATGATTGGTACTAGCATTGAGGAGTTACCAATTAATGATGAATTATAGGGATATTTATCATTGTTTCTTGAACTAAGCTCAATCCTATCAAGGAAGCTTCACCAAATTCGTACCAAAAGATAGTTGAGTTATAAGGATAACTATAAAAATCTTTAAAGAGTTCTATATTTATAGATGATTGTTAAATTTTATCATAAGAAAACTCAACAAATTCCAGATTCCTGTCCCAATCCCTTCCAAAGTCCATAACATAGGTGCATGGCATATCCTCAAAAATCTAAATTTCTTTTTCTTTTGGCCATCCATATAAGGATGATATTATATTCTCAACTTTACATGAGTCCCTGATGTATCATGAAATCCTTTATAGAATCAAAAAGTAAATAGAATATCCCTATATGAGATAATTATAGATGGTGTCCCATGAAACCACATGATCTTAGGCACATACATCTTCTCGAAATCATCAACCTTGGTGGTATAAAAAATTAGTAAAAAAAGAGTCTATTTGGTCAATCGTTCAATCACCACCCATATGAAATTCTTCCCTCAGGGAGTTCTTGGTAAACCAATAATAAATTCAATTGATATTTTTATCCATTTACATGTCGACATGGGAAGAAGTTAAAGAAAAAATAAGGCTTTTAGTGCTCATACTTATTTTTTTGGAAGGTATAACAATGATACACAAAATTGATTATGTATCATTTCATTTATGGCCACCAAAATTAAATTTTCAAATCATTAAAAATATCTGTATTACCTAGGTGCATGGATAACTAAGAACAATGATAATATCCCATCATAATATTTCTTATGAATAAGAGAATGACAAACCTATTTTTTAAACAAATAATAACCTTTGAATAAAGAGACCAATTGCCAATGGTTTAACCGCCATATAAAGTATCTTTGATAATACAAAACCCATTATCATGCTGTTGATCTTGGAGATTCATTTCAAGTATTTTATACATTTGATTTTTTCTTTCAATAATAACATTAGTCTCTTCCTACCTAATCCCCAAGTGTATCCGAGCAAGGAGGCCCATAAGATTCCACTCATCCTTTAATTCCATAATAACTTGTGAGTGAAATTTATTGTAATGGAAAATGCTTTCCCTATCTGTTACTTCACTAGTTTTGGGTGTTAGAGGTGTTTTAGAGGAAACTTGAGAAGTTTCCATGGTGTTTGGAGGTACAACAGAGCTACTATAGGAAATACACATTGTGTATTATTTATATGATGTGAATTGCTGGTTCACAGCTCGTGTAACCGGATAGTTCTCAACTTGTATGCTGGTAGAGGGGGAAACAATTAGATGGATTCATTTTATGAAAGTGGAATTCATGAAATGTAATTAAATCAGGCGTAGGCAACATTTTTTTTAGTTAAAGTTGTAATTTTTTGAATTACGATGGAATTCACATCGTGTATGTATTACAAAATGTGAAAAAGGTTGGATTAAAGGTTTCAAATTCCTTTTTGGCCAATTTTATTCATTTGGATGAAACTATACCTCTATCATTATGGACAAACCCTAGGTTCCCCAAGGAGACCTTCTAGTCCTCTTCTCCCTTACTTCGATCTGTTGGTTCTGGTGGTTGTTCATTGGTGATCGATGGTATTTTCTTCTCCCTTTCTTGGTGTGTTTCTCTTATTTTTCACCTATATATCCACTATGGTGGTGTATTTTTGGTTTGGGGTGTGATTTGGGCTGCGTTATGATGATACTTGGGTGTGGTGTAGGTTGATCCATGGTTTCCCATGTGTTGTTGAGGTTTTATGGAATTTCTTCTTCACCTTGTAGTACACAGTGAGTTGGAAAAGCTTCTTTAAGGTGGGGGAATCCCTCATTTCTCTTTATTGTGTATCATGGGGTTTTACTTCTTTTTATCTATAGAATATGAGTTTTCTATCCTAATAAAAGATAAATAATTGGATAATTGAAATTAAAGGGGGAAAAGGGGGAATGATTCACATTCTTTTACAACTTTGATATTATTGTGATATTGTGATTGTATGGGATGAAATACCTACTAAAAATAATGGCTATTGGGATCCTTTTATTGTACTGTTGTTGTGATATGGAAACATTGTTTCATGTTGTTGTGATATCACCCTAAAATTGAAATTTTCTAACCACTTATATTTTGATAATGAAATGGTTTCCCTAGGATTATGGATTTTGTGATAAAGCCCCTAAAATAAAGTAAAAGGTGATAAAATCTACTTGTTAAATCCGTAAAATAGTCTTTTATATGTTGTGATGTGCGTTCATGCTTGTGGGCCTGTGATCTATGATGGAGATGTGATGTGGGGATGATGTGTAACACCCCGATATTTTATGAAAAATATTCATTTTAATTTCACTGATGTCTTCTATTGTATGCTACACCAAGATTATCTTGCGCTATACGCAACACCGTATTAGCTTGCAGTATACGCAACCCTAACTTGGCTTTCATTACACGCAATCACGACCTTCCTTGATAGTGCGTGTAGTACGCAATACCGGGTTTCACAAAACAATGATATATTGTTATAATATTACTATGGACTAGCCGTTATGAAAAGTATTAACTAAATTTTGAATTTTATAACATTATTATTCATCTTACATATTTTCTATAACATGGTATGAGAACGAAATAAATTTTTCGGGTAAAATAAGTATTTTTCAAAAAATGCAGTTTTGCCACCTTTTAATGGCGCACCCACTTTAAATCTAGTTTTTGACATGTTTATCAGTTTAATTTGACAAAATAAAATTCTTCCTTGGATTCAGGATATAAAAATTTAATTTGGATAAAGTTTTGATATTTTTCGGATAGCTTTCATATTTTAATGAATAGTAAAAACACGCTATATTTTAATTAAAAACAACATTTTTCATCGCAATAATTTATATGGTTAGATTTTCCTTTTTAACTGGTTTTAAAGTGTAATTAGAATATATTTTTACCAATTAATCCAATGTTGGTCATTGGAATTAAATTAACTTTGAAATTGGATATAAATAAGTATCAATCTTTTGATAGTTATTGTTTCTTAAAAACACGCTATTTATTTTGATAACGGGAATTAATTTTAAAATTAATTAATTACACTTCTATGTTTTGAATTTGGAAAAATAAACATCAATTTTGAATTCGGAATATCAAATAAGGCTTAGGATGAATTTTGGTACTTTTCTGAAAAATTTCAATTTTCGATGAATAGTGAAACCACTTAGTGGTAGATAAAAAAACTGACTTTTTCATTTAAATGAAATTTTACCACTTCTGTGAATTGAATTTCGAAAATCCGAGAGACACGGTTAATATAAAGTACTAAAATGTGGTTCAATGAGATGAAAATATTTTTTGGTGAATAGTAACTTTTTACTTTTATTTACCACGGTTAAAAGTAAATAGGATAATTAAGGGTAAAAATGATATTATTATTACCCTAACACATGTCCTAATTCTATTGGATAAATTTAATTCGACCAAAAACAACCTTATGAATAAAATATGACCATTTAGGCCCACTTGGATTAGATTATGACATTTAATATTAATTTATTTAAAGAAGGGTTAAAATAGTTAAAATCAAAGTTTAATAAGTAAATCATTTTTAATATAGGGTTATACATAAGATAAATTCGAATATAAATATTCATTATAAAGATAAAAATATTTCTTACATAATAGTATTTTATTTATAATTTTTATACATTAAATAATTTAATTTATTTATGACACAAAGATGATGCAGTAATTATCTTATTAATGAAATATTGACATAATTGATGTTATAAATACCCAAATAAATGAAATTTGAGACTTTTTATGAATTACACTAATTTTCTAGGTTAATATGACATGTTATTATTGATTTAGTTAACTTTTTTCGAACAAATAATTCTGTTATGATTTTCAAAAAAATCAATTACCAAATAGTGTCAAAATTGACATAAAATAGTTTTTAAAAAAAATATTATATTATTAATTGTTATTTTATTTCTAAAAATTTACGGTTTGGCCAAATGACTTAGATAAGGTTATATATATTAATAATAAACAACTTGTGGTTCGTTTGGATTGTTATAGTAAGTTTATTAACCTTATAGTGTAAGAAAACAAGAAGACATGGTAAAAGTTAAATTATTTAACTTAAAGTTAAATCTAAATGATAAGGTTAAAATAGAAACCTAAACTTGTCTAAATTATATTGGATGAGAGGATTTCGACCCATCCCCACCTTATCTTATAAATAAATCAATTTGGAGCTATTAAAAACCGAATATTACTTTATAATAAAATAATATTTTTAGTTTTTCCAAAGGTGCCCCTCTCCTCCCTTATAAAAGGGCACCTCCTCCCTATCTTCCTCACACCACTTTGAGCCTTCAAGATCGGCCAAAAACTGAAAAATTATCTTCTCCACTTCCCTATAAACATCCTAGAGGTTCTGGTCTTCTTAAAAGACCAATTTTAGTTCCCTAAGAAGAGGTATCAAAGAGGCGCTTCAAAGAAGAGGTAATGTCCGTTACCGATTGTTTCAACTTTATTTCTTCTTCCACTTCTTCTTCTTTAGTTGTTTAATTATTAAGTAATAAAATCAGTATCAATAATAGAATGATACTTTATTATAAGTGTGAAACAATCATATTTCACCATCTATCCATCCTAAGGAAAACTAAATCACCGCGCATGCGTACGTACGAAATACCGTCTCCACGTTGTGGTGTAATCTATTTTCCACCACCACCTTACTTGGATGGGTATAATGGTGAAAGTAATGAATATATATGATTATTTTAAAGTGATATTGTTTCTTTAATATTATACATACACTTTAATACAATTCCACGATCATGGGAATGATATCATCGCTCGTGCGTACGTACGAAATACCGTCTCCACGACGCGATGAGATTCACTCTCCATGATAACCATTCAAGAATGATTATAAAGTATATATAATAAGTAATAATGAAATATATGACATAATAATGCTACTATAGTTATGTATATATATAGTTATTTCATCTACTTAATTCCAATCAATTCAATAAGGAAACGAAAACAACGTTCATGCGTACGTACGACCTACCATTTCCATGA
This sequence comes from Viscum album, assembly GCA_963277665.1. NCBI lineage: Eukaryota > Viridiplantae > Streptophyta > Magnoliopsida > Santalales > Viscaceae > Viscum > Viscum album. The sequence goes on along the minus strand of OY728137.1, from coordinate 280,893,758 downwards.
ACGGTGTATTTCTTTCCATTTATCGATCCATTATATATATGTATATTCAGAATATATATTATATATAAATCATGTTTTAAATTCTGGATGTAAGTAATCACAATCTAAGTAATCATATGAATAATTTCAAGTTAAAACACGAACGACAAATGAAACGATTTTTCCCAAAATGTTACTTTAACAGAATTTACAAAAGAACAGGTAATATAAAGTCACAAGTGAACCATATATGATATAATAACAATGAATATGATTCTGTAATAAGTCAATGACATTATTTAAATCATTATACAGGAGGTTTGGATACATACGAATCATATCAGACCTAAGGTAAGGGATAATTTTGCAAATCTCATTTTTATCCGAGATTGCTTATACGTAAGTATTTACTGGGGTTATTGTTATCATCCATGTCCATGTTTTCTAAAAGTGTTTTTATGTATGTTTTATGTCCTTTTTACCCATTTTGACTTTTACTACATGGTATTTAAGGAATCTTTCTTTTGTTTACGTTACGAGGTACTTTTTGACTTTTCCGACAAAAGTACGAGGAGAATGTTTTTTTAACTTATACGGAATGAAAGGATTTTTATGGTTTTATTAAGAATTATTTTCTTGAAGATTCCTCCAAAAATATTTCATGACTATTTTAAGAAAAGTCTTTTTCTTTTAAAGTTTCATGACGTTTTGTGAAAAGAAATTTATTTTTAAGAAGAAAGGATATTTTCCTCAAGAATTAATTTCAAGTGTTTTATCAAAACCATTTCCCATCTAAGATGAAATTATTTCATATGTGTATGTTTCAAGTATAAAGTCTCTATGATTTACATGGTTTCACTTTTCTTATTATGAAATGATATCCATTTCTTTTATATGGATTATGTGATGATGGGATGATGTTTATGAAACCCATTTTATTTATTGGGTTATTATGAATGATGTATGTTTATTTTGTGGCACAAGTAAGAATTATTTCATTATGAGATGGGTGGGACCTATATCTCCATCCAATGCATTGGGTAAAGATTTATATCTCATGAGATAGACATGGCTGGAACGGTAAGTTAATCCGGTTCAGTATTACAGGACTGGAACGAGGAGTGAACTCGATTCGAAAAGGGACTTTGTCCACTAAGATGGTCTTTGTAGCAATGCCTTGGCTACTATAGAAATAATTACATGTGCTTAATGGATTCCACAATTACATGTTTTATTCCCATGATATTTTATCATGATTTATGTTCCATTATGATCTATGCCTTATGTACTTCCATGTTTTATGTCGTTGCTCAAGATTTTGATGTTTAAACATTATGTTCATGTTTTTAAGTTCAAATGTGTATGGTATGTTTTATTTTATCCATGCTTACCCTTACTGATCATTTGAGCTCACCCTTTTTTTGTTTTATTTTCCCCCAGGATTAAAAGAAAGGTTTTAGGTAAGGAAACAAAAAGTGGAAGATCTTTATGGGAGATGTTGAAGATATTTCACCACAATTAGAAGATTACGTTCTATGTTTTCAAAGAAAATAAACTATTATGGTCCTTGTGTGTATATTTTTGTTATGTATTAAATATTACGCAAAAGTAATTTAATATCTATGTACGTCAAGATTCAGGTCTCTATAATTGGTATCAGAGGAAAGGTTTGGTCAACCTTTGGAAACTAGGATGCGAGAACTTTAGTGAGATCCCTAGAGATATTTCTAAGGTATGTCTAGGGATGTCCCTAAGGTTAAGTATAAGTATAAGTTATATTCCTAGAATTATGGTAACTATCTTAGAATTAAACCTAAGATGTTATATATTGAAGGTACTCCCCCTTTATTATGTTGTTTTCCCTAGCATGGTATTTGTCTCTCACACTATTATTTTTTGGTTTTAGACGATGGATGGAACCTGAAGGAACCATGTTGATCAATGTAATGGACAATGCAATGATTGTCCTCATGACCCAACCAATGTCATGGGAGATGGAGTGCACAATCTTATTTCTATACTTACACAAGCTATGAATCATTATGGACTTCCAAATGAGCAGAGAAGGGAACAATATTCTATTGAGTCCTTAATGAGGCAACATCCACCTTCTTTTAGTGGGTCTTCTGATCCACTTGTTTCTGAACAATGGATCAGTACCATTGAAAAGATATTTTCAGTTCTTCAATGTTCTGAACATGATAAAGTCATCTTAACAGTATATCGTTTGGAAGGTGAAGCTGATCAATGGTGGAATCTTATCAAGAATACGAGGCCAAGAGATGAAATTGAGTCCATGGAATGGGACGAGTTCAAGAACTTATTTTTCAATAAGTAATTCCCTCGTATTCTTCGAACAAAGATGGAGAAGGAGTTTCTTTAACTAAAGCAAAAAGATGATGAATCTGTTGGTATATACGAAGCGAATTTTACAAGTCTTGCAAGGTATGCATCTGGATTTATCATCCAACCTGAAAGTAAAGTTGATCGATTCTTCAGTGGCTTACAACCAAGTCTTCGAAGGTCATTAACTATAAGAGACTTCAGTAGCTATGAAGAAATTGTGCGTTGTGCTATCAAGGTAGAAATTGAAGTTGGTGTTACATATCCATCTCATGGTTTTGACAAGAAACGAAAGATGGAGTTCAAGGAGAAATCTTAGAATAATGGTGAAAAGAAGATGAATGTTTCCTTATGCTCAAAGTGTGGAAAGAAGCATGGTGGAGATTATCTTAAAGGGACTAGAAAATGTTTTAAGTGTGGAAAAGAAGGTCATCGAGCATCTGAGTGTCGAAGTAATGGAAAAAGGGTTACTAATGATAAAGAAAAGACTGCAGAGAACGCAACACCAACACTTCAATGCTTTAAGTGAAATGAAATGGGGAATTATGATAATCAATTCCCTAATCCAAGGGTTAATGATGGTCGACATGATCAAACACTTAAGGAAAAGGACAAAGGGAAGTCACATGTGATCACTATTAGTGATGTTGAATATGATAACGATGTGGTGGAAGGATTAAGTGTTTATGCAATGGGATTCCAAAATAATGTTGTATATAGTATCATGGAATATTGGAATATTTATGTATTGGTCTATTTTGGGTTTCAATAATTTTAAGGTACCGGTAACCATGGAAAGTGATTGATATATTTTTGGAAATAATATGATATGCGCATAATGAAGGGATAAGGAGAAAATGAAATGTTTGATAGTGTTCATGATCTCATGACTGATATAAGGAAATAGTTATATCATGGTTTGAGTATATAAAATTTTGGGGTTTTGGTATGTGGAAAGAGTTAACTTTTGACAGCACTCATGTTTTCACTAAGGTTCAATGGGTATTAATTTTTCAAGAGAATACATGATTAAGGCCTTCGAATGTTTGGAATGTGACCAAAAAGACATATCTTATGATATATAGGGATCAACGATGGTATTAAAATTCTTGTTATATGAACTCTCTGGTAATCATTTTCACTATAATATGAGAATGGACAATAGTATTTTGGATAAGCCTAAATATTGGAATGGATTATGTTGGACATAAGATAGTATTGTTTAAGGATATAACATTTTTTTTGATATTATTTCTAGAATGTTATAATAGTGTAGATTTAGAAAAAGGAAAACCTGCAGGACGAGATACAACCCATTGCGTCGGACAAGGCTATGGGAATTGAACCCATAACTGAAGGGTAACAGGACTTTATCGCCTACCACTGGCCTATAGGAAGTCCCTGGTTAGTAGAAACTAGTTTTATTTTGTTAAGTGGTATAATAAATAAAGTATAAGTCCATGTTTGGAACCATATACGAATAATCTCACCATAAGATGGACTTATAACTTTTGCTAACCTTCTATTTGAAACAGATGGAATGACCCATCATTCTATCACATGATCTGCTAACGCTTCACGAATAACAAATTCAACTTCATTAATTTGAGAGATGAAGTGGAAATTGTTCAATTCATGAACAACAGTGAGATTGTACCAAAATCAAGTAAGTATTTATTTTAATTCATCAACTTTAGAGAAATGATCTTGAAAATGTTGTCCTAGTGCCCTCATATCCGATGAATCAGATAGTACCCTAGATCATCACAAATTTATGGCTTTGTGATTGTTGGCTTTTTCATAGACATGTTCTCTACAACTCTCCATCAGAACATGATGGTTAGATTTTTCTTCCATATCCATATTTTTACCTATATTCTCCTATGTGGAAACCCAGTGATTAGTTAATTTGGGTAACCATTAAGTTTCATACTATAGTTTTTAAAGATAGGTTTTGGTATTCCCTTTTTACAATGTGGGTTTATATTAAAGAAAATTTCAAGTAGTAAACCATTTATAACCCCGACGAATTTCGAGGGAGAAATTCATTTTAAGGGGGGAAGAATCTAACACCCTGAGATTTTATGAAAAATATTCTTTTTAATTTCACTGATGTATTCTGTTGTATGCTACACCAATATTATCTTACGCTATACGCAACACCGTATTAGCTTGAAGTATACACAATATAAGGCCCCGAACTTAAACCTTACTTAATATTGAATTAAATGAATAATTCACATTTAGGATCTTTTTAGGTTTAAAGTTTTAGAGAATTAGGTCTTAGCTATTACATCTCAAAAGATTACATAGTAGACACTTCTACTAAGTTTCCATAAAATAAAATAAAAACACTTAAAAAGAAACATCTCTAGTTCCATGTTTTAGAAAGCATGCCTTTCCTTGATCCCATCCTTGACCCTATTCATCTTTAATTCCTGTTGAAAACATTTCAAAAACTTGGGATGAGCATAAAAAATCCCAGTAAAGGATACACAAAGAAAGAAAACTGTTAGTTTTTCAAAACAACAAGTAAACCATGTATACTTTATCAAAGTAATAATTTTCACCTTTATGAAGTAGTAAAAACTCTTCACTGAATAAAATATCATTACTTACCCTTTTGTAACCAAAATATTACCATAAAACCCATATAAAGAACACATAACATATAAAGGTAACTTGGGACATAAACATACTTAAATGGAATAACCATACGGTCGACTTCCACACATACTTAATGGAATAAACATACGACCAACTTCCATACCCAATGCATTGGAGGTTATAAGGTAACCACCTGTCCTAGTATTCACAACACCACCCATCATAAAGTCCAAGTACCATTATAAAATCATAAGACAATAAACAAATATAATGGAAAGAAAACATTTCCACATTTCAATCACAATATATCACCTAAATATATTGACATAACAAATCCTTTATAAAAACCATTTTCAATAACAACATACATAAACGAGTATATGGTATTTATTTCATTTTAAAAAATATTACGGCTTGTTAAGGAAGCCAAAGATCAAATAATACTCATGGCAGTGGAAAGGTCGTTGTCACCGTGTATGTTAAAAGAAACATACTTTTTGTCATTTAGTAAAATGATTCGTATAAAAAAGATTCCTTTTGAATAAAAGTAAAAGTAAAAGGGGTTTATACACTGTATAAAGAAATTTGTGTATAAACAAAATATTCCTCAATGAAAAGAGATTGAGACGAAGTCCCTTACAAAGACGATATCCTTAGATTAAGGATAAATCAATTACATAATTATATGTGACAAATGAATACACCAAATATAAGTGGATATTAAGTGTAAAAAAATTAAAGTTCATTCAAACATATTCATAGAATGACATATTCAAGGAGTACAAGTTTACCCCAAATAATCAAAATTGGGTTAAGAAGTTCCCTTGCAAAAATTCGACAGCCTAACGACGTCACTTCAAAATTCAGAAAATAAGTTGATGAGAGATAAAAATGGTATCTCATCACTTGGAAATAAAATTTACATAAATAAGGATATATAAGAACATATCCCAACATAATAGTATGTGAATTAAAAGACATAACAAAAGAAGTCTTTTAGAAAGAGGAGGGTGAAAGGTTCCCTTACCGACTTGGGTAACTTTCGAAACGTACACCCCATGGAAGAAGGGTCATACAATGAAGATGTAAATAACCATAAATGAAATTATACTACAAAAAGTGTATAATAATGGGAAGTACATACACCACTCAAAGGAAATAGTGGCAAACGTAGCATAAATGTCACGGGAATAAAAGTGAGATGAAAAATCCCTTACGAAAACTCGGTAGCCTAACGACGCCACTTAAAACTTCCAAAAATGGTTTGATGAGATCAAATAGAGTCTCTAATCATATGAACATAAAAAGTAAAGTAAGAATAATATAAAAGAACATTCCATAACATAAGAAAGATGAGCTTAAAGGAAATGACATAAAAGAGAGTGCTTAAAAAGAAAGAGAGGGGTAGGATCCCTTACCTCAAGTCCGACTTGTCTTGTTTGTTTCTTTATATTCATGAATAATAAAATTTGGTAAATTTATAATTTCTTAAGGAAATATTTTGAATATTATTATTCCGTTCATATCAAATGTTATAATGTTATAATAATTGGTTAATAATGTGAGTTCATATCAGACGTTTTTGTCGATGTTTGGTACATGAGTCAAAATGAACTTGTTTGAAAATGATTGTCCATGTAGTTATAAGTAAATCATCTCCAGAATAGTATTAATGATTTAAATATAATATATATCCAGAAAATATTCATTTTATACTACTCAATAACATTTGGAGATAAAAAATAAATGAAATGCACCGTTCATGGAGACGGTAGGCCGTACGTACGCATGAATGCTACTTTCATTTCTTTGTCATATTAATGGAATTAAAAATAAGTGAGAGAGATATATATTATAATTACAGTATAATATAAATGTTATATAGGTCACATATGTTCATTAATTTCATTCTTTATACATTCCATGTATTTCATGAACGAGTCACATCACTTGAGGGGGCGGTAGTCCACACTTCCTCGTATGAAATTATCGCATTTGCACAACATGAAAAGCATAAAGGCATGTTTTAAATATAAAATTAAAAAGAATATAGAAAACATAAATACCATATATATCATATATAAAATATAGTTACATCATAATGGCCACCATGAAAGGTGTTAAGAGAAGATTGAACAATCATCGTTTCGTGAGGCAGAAATTCATCATCCACCAAAACAGTATGTTCATTAACCATTAGACGGAGGTGTGTGTAAGTGTAGCTTGAATAATTCAAATAACAACATCCTAGTATATTTAAGATACTGGTGTTTTTACAAAATAAAGTAATAAAAATATTTTAGAGGGTTGGAGAAGCAAAATAAAACAAAAGAACACAAGGGAAGACATTACCTTTAAATCGGGTAACTCTCTTTGATTTGAGCTCAAAGGATTCCTTGGAAAGGATTCTTCCCAAAGTGAGGCTTTAATGATGAAGAGAGGGATTTGGATAGATGAAATGGGCAGGGGTTGGACGAGAAAAAGGCTTGAGAGGTGTGTGTAAGGTGGTAGAGGTGGGGGCCTTTTATAAGAGAAGAGGAGGGGCACTTTTGGAAAGTTATAAAATATTACTTTATTATCAAATGATTTTCGGATTTAAAAGGTCCAAAAAGGATATATTTCTAGGATAAGGTGATAAGGTTTCTAAATCCACCCTTAAAATAGGTTTTTGACAAGTTCAAGACTTATATTTCACCCTATCTTCTCATTTTATTTAAATCGTTCATTTATGAGGTAATCACTGCATCATCACGTTGTCATAAATTAATTAATTTATTTAATATCTAAAAATTATAAAAAAACTATCATGATGTAGGAAATATTTTTATCTGTCTAATGAATATTTATAGTAAAAAATATGACTTGTATAACCCCATCTAAAAATTGTTTTAGTAAAACAACACATGTTTGTGACATTTTAATTTTAACTTTAAATAAAAAGGTATTAATGTCATTTTCCAACCAAAGTGGCTCCATGGGGTCCCCAAGTTGACCCATGGATTTTCTTGGTCGGCCATTACTCATCCAATAAGGGTAGGACATGTGTCAAGGTCATTTCATATTATTAAAACATTATTTTTACCTTAAATTACACTAATTTCCTCTAATCGCGATTAAAAACTTAAAATTTACTATTCACCAAAAAATTATTTTAATCCCATTGAACCACATTTTACATCCTAATGACAACCATGTATGTCGGATTTTTGAAATTCAAATCACAGAAGTGGTAAAGTTTCATTTAAACGAAAAATCAGTTTTTAAACTACCACTTAGTGGTTTCACTATTCATCAAAAATTGAAGTTTTCAGAAAAATACCAAAAATTCACCCTAATCTATATTTGATATTCCGAATTCAAAAATTATGTCTATTTTAAAAAATTTAAGTCATATAAGTTTCATTAATTAATTTAATAATTAAATCCCGCTGTTAAAACAAATAGCGTGTTTTTAAGAAATAATATCTATTAAAAGATTGACACTAGTTTAAGTCCAATTTCAAATAAAAATTAATTCCAATGACCACTATTGGATTAAATAGTAAAAATATATTCTAATTTCACTTTAAAACCAATTAAAAATATAATATAATCATATAAATAAATTAGATTAAAAATAGTTTTTGAATTAAAATACAACATTTTTTACTATTCATTAAAAAATGAACTTTATCGGAAAAATACCAAAAATTTACACAAAGTAAATTTTGATGTCCCGATCCTAAAAAAGAATTTTATTTTGTCAAATATAAAACATAAAATTGTCAAAAAGTGGATTTAAAATAGGTTCGCCATCAAAAGGCGGTTAATCGACCTTTTAAAGAATATTAGAATGTTTACGCTTAAAATTAGATTTATTCGCATTTTTAATCCTCTAAAATTTATTGTAAAAAGTAAAAATATTTGAAAAACATATATAATAATTTTGTAGTCAGTTCCCGTCATTACAACGGCTAGGTGTTAACATAAAATTATTTTATTATTGGAGTGCAACGTAAGATTTCAAAGGAACTTGTTGTTGCGTATTGGGTAAGCCATCGGGCATAACGTTCCCTTTAAATTAATATTAACATTTTATTCAAAAATAGGGATAATTATAAAAATTTCATATTCTTTATTTACCTGGGGTATTACACGCAACCCTAACTTGGCTTTCATTACACGCAATCGCGACCTTTCTCGATAGCATGTGTAGTACGCAATACCGGGTTTCACAAAACAACGATATATTGTTATAATATTACTATGGACTAGCCGTTATGAAAAGTATTAACTTAATTTTGAATTTTATAACATTATTATTCATCTTACATATTTTCTAGAACATGGTATGAGAAAAAAATAAATTTTTCTGGTAAAATAAGTATTTTTCAAAAAATGCAGTTTTGCCGCCTTTTGATGGCGCACCCACTTTAAATCTAGTTTTTGACATGTTTATAAGTTAAATTTGACAAAATAAAATTCTTCCTTGGATTCAGGATATAAAAATTTAATTTGGATAAAGTTTTTATATTTTTTTGATAACTTTCATATTTTAATGAATAGTAAAAACACACTATATTTTAATTAAAAACAACTTTTTTCATCGCAATAATTTATATGGTTAGATTATCTTTTTAATTGGTTTTAAAGTGTAATTAGAATATATTTTTACCATTTAATCCAATGTTGGTCATTGGAATTAATTTCACTTTGAAATTGGATATAAATAAGTATCAATCATTTGATAGTTATTGTTTCTTAAAAACACGCTATTTGTTTTGATAACGGGAATTAATATTAAAATTAATTAATTCCACTTCTATGTTTTGAATTTGGAAAAAATAGACATCAATTTTGAATTCGTAATATCAAATGATGGTTAGGCTGAAGTTTTGGTATTTTTCTGAAAAACTTCAATTTTCGATGAATAGTGAAACCACTTAATGGTAGATAAAAAAACTGAATTTTTCATTTAAATGAAAATTTACCACTTCTGTGAATTGAATTTTGAAAATATGAGAGACACAGTTAATATCAAGGACTAAAATGTGGTTCAATGAGATGAAAATATTTTTTGGTGAATAGTAATTTTTTATTTTTATTTACCACGGTTAAAAGTAAATAGGATAATTAAGGGTAAAAATGATATTATTATTACCCTAAAACATCTCCTAATTCTATTGGATAAGTGTAATTCGACCAGAAACAACCTTAGGAATAAAATATGACCATTTAGGCCCACTTGGATTAGATTAGGACATTTAATATTAATTTATTTAAAGAAGGGTTAAAATAGTTAAAATCAAAGTTTAATAGGTAAATCATTTTTAATATAGGGTTATACATAATATAAATTCGACTATAAATATTAATTATAAAGATAAAAATATTTCTCACATAATGGTATTTTATTTATAATTTTTAGACATTAAATAATTTAATTTATTTATGACACAAAGATGATGAAGTAATTATCTTATTAATGAAATATTGACATAATTGATGTTTTAAATACCCAAATAAATGTAATTTGATACTTTTTATGAATTACAATAATTTTCTAGGTTAATATGACATGTTAGTATTGATTTAATTAACTTTTTTGAACTAATCATTCTGTTATTCTTTTCAAAAAAATAAATTACCAAATAGTGTCAAAATTGACATAAAATAGTATTTAAAACAAATATTATATTATTAATTGTTATTTTATTCATAAAAATCTGAGGTTTTTCAAAATGACTTAAATAAGGTTATATATATTAATAATAAACAACTTGGGGTTCATTTGGCTTGTTATAGTAAGTTTATTAACCTTATAGTGTAAGAAAACAAGAAGACACGGTAAAAGTTAAATTATTTAACTTAAAGTTAAATCTAAATGATAAAGTTAAAATAGAAACCTAAACTTGTCTAAATTCTATTGTATGAGAGTATTTCTACCCATCCCCGCCTTAGCTTTGAAATAAATCAATTTTGAGCTATTAAAAACCGAATATGACTTTATAATAAAATAATATTTTTAGTTTTTCTAAAGGTGCCCCTCTCCTCCCTTATAAAAGGGAACCTCCTCCCTCTCTTCCTCACACCACTTTGAGCCTTCAAGCTCGGAAACCCCTACCAAATTCTCTTCTCAACTTCCCTAGAAACATCCTAGAGGTCCTGGTCTTCTTCAAAGACCAATTTTAGTGCCCTAAGAAGAGGTCTCAAAGAGGCGCTTCAAAGAAGAGGTAATGTCTGTTACCGATTCTTTCAACTTTATTTCTTCTTCCACTACTTATTATTTAGTTGTTTCATTATGAAGTAATAACATAAGTATCACTAATATAATAATATGTTATTATAAGTATGAAACAACCATATTTCACCATCTATCCATCCTACGGAAAACGAAATCACCGTGCGTGCGCACGTACGAAATACCGTCTCCACACCGTGGTGTAATCTATTTTCCACCACCACCTTACTTGGATGGGTATAATGGTGAAAGTAATTAATATATATGATTATTTTAAAGTGATATTGATTCTGTAATATTATACATACACTTTAATACAATTCCACGATCATGTGAATGATATCATCGCTCGTGCGTACGTACGGAATACCGTCTCCACGACGCGATGAGATTCACTCTCCATGATAACCATTCAAGAATGATTATAAAGTATATATAATAAGTAATAATGAAATATATGACATAATAATGATACTTAATTTATGTATATATTTATATATTTATGTCATCTACTAAATTCCATTTAATTCAATAAGGAAACGAAAACAGCGTTCATGCGTACGTACGGCCTACCGTCTCCATGAACGGTGTATTTATTTCCATTTATCGATCCATTATATATATGTATATTCGGAATATATATTATATATAAATAATGTTTTACATTCTGTATGTAAGTAATCATGATCTAAGTAATCATATGAATAATTACAAGTTAAAACACGAACGACAAATGAAACGATTTTACCCAAAACGCTACTTTAACATGAATTTACAAAAGAACGGGTAATATAAAGTCATAAGTGAACCATATATGATATAATAACAATGAATATGATTCTGTAATAAGTCAATGACATTATTTAAATCATTATACAGGATTTTTGGATACGTACGAAGCATATCAGACCTAAGGTAAGGGATAATTTTGCAAATCTCATTTTTATCTGAGATTGCTTATACGTAAGTATTTACTGGGGTTATTATTATCATCCATATCCATGTTTTCTAAAAGTGTTTTTATGTATGTTTAATGTCCTTTTTACCCATTTTGAATTTTACTACATGGTATGTAAGGAATATTTCTTTTGTTTATGTTACGAGGTACTTTTTGACTTTTCCGACAAAAGTACGAGGAGAATTTTTTTTTTAACTTATACGGAATGAAAGGATTTTTACGGTTTTATTAAGCCTTATTTTCATGAAGCTTCCTCCAAAAATATTTCATGACTATTTTAAGCAAAATCTTTTTCTTTTAAAATTTCATGACTTTTTGTGAAAAGAAATTGATTTTGAAGAAGAAAGGATATTTTCCTCAAGAATTAATTTCAAGTGTTTTATCAAAACCATTTTCCATCTAAGATGACATTATTTCATATGTGTATGTTTCAAGTATAAAGTCTCTATGATTTACATGGTTTCACTTTTCTTATTATGAAATGACATCCATTTATTTTATATGGATTATGTGATGATGGCATGATGTTTATGAAACCCATTTTATTTGTTGGGTTATTATGAATGATGTATGTTTATTTTGTGGAAAAAGTAAGAATGATTTCATTATGAGATGGGTGGGAACTATATCTCCCTACAATGCATTGGGTAAAGATTTATATCTCATGAGATAGACATGGCTAGAATGGTAAGTTAATCCGGTTCAGTATTACAGGACTGGAACGAGGAGTGAACTCGATTCAGAAAGGGACTTTGTCCACTAAGATGGTCTTGGAAGAAATGCCTTGGCTACTATGGAAATCATTACATGTGCTTAATGGATTCCACAATTACATGTTTTATTCCCATGCTATTTTATCATGATTTATGTTCCATTATGATCTATGCCTTATGTACTTCTATGTTTTATGTCGTTGCTCAAGATTTTGATGTTTAAACATTATGTTCATGTTTTTAAGTTCAAATGTGTATGGTATGTTTTATTTTATCCATGATTACCCTTACTGAGCATTTGAGATCACCCTTTTTATGTTTTATTTTCCCCCAGGATTAAAATAAAGGTTTTAGGTAAGGAAACAAAAAGTGTAAGATCTTTATGGGAGATGTTGAAGATCTTTCACCACGATTAGAAGATTACGTTCCAAGTTTCCAAAGACACTAAACTATGATGGTCCTTGTGTGTCTGTTTTTGTTATGTATGAAGTATTCCGCAAAAGTAATTTAATATCTATGTACGTCAAGATTCGGGTCTCTACATGATGGGTGAGATGTGGTCTTTCTTTTGGGGTGGTGAGGTGTGGGTTGTATGGCCATACTTTCAGGTTAAAAAGATGGTGGTTATTTGGCCATTCTTTTGGGTAAAAGAGGTGATGGTTGTTTGAAAATTATTTTGGGGTAGTGAGGCGGTGGTTATTTGTTTGTGCTTTTAGGGCGGTGAAGTGGTGGTTGTTTGACCTTTCTTTTGGGGTAGTGAGGAAGTAGTTGTTTTGCTATGATTTTAGGGTGGCGAGGTGGTGGTTGTTTGGTCATGCTTTTGGGGGTGATGAGTTGGTGGTTGTTTGGCCATTTTTATAGGTCAAAAAGGTGATGGTTTGATGGGAATGATAAACTTATTGTGATATATGGTTGCATTATGCTGGATGCCTAGGTGGTGATGGCATAAATAATTATTTAGTAATGATTGAAATGGCTGGGGTTTGGTTCAGTTAATGTGATAGAAATAGATAATTAATAAATAAGTGATAAACTATGTAGTTTAATGTGGTTTATGATTAATAATGAAACAAATGGGTTGGATAATTGAATTGGTTGGTAGTGTAATGTGGATTTTGGTTTATGTAGTGTTATGAATTTAGTAGTGGTAGTGAAAGCGGTAGTGTTTTTAGTTGGTTAGTGACTTGTTGTGAACCTATAGGTTGAGTTTGTCTGTGGATATAGGTATATACTTGTATATTCCTTGTGACTTCTATACACACCCTCCCACATCAAGCACTTTTTTACAAAAAACCATACTTTCACACAGGGGGGGTGTTATTTTCCAAACATCCCGGTGATGAGGATGGATGGATGGATTCCTAATCTTCCCCGTAATCTATTCTAGGAAAGTATATATGCACGAGCTATGATGGAAGGAGGCTTGTTAGTGAACTAGGTGATGACCCAAGTGTTTTCAGAAGATATGTGATATGGTTGTGTTGTGGGGTGGTGGCCTAGGTGTTTTCGGGCGAGATGTGATATGATCGTGCTGTGGGGTGGTGGTCCAGGTGTTTTTAGATGAGATATGATGTGGTCATTCTCTGGGGTGGATTATTATGGGGTTCATGCATAGGAGGAGGAAATGAGGTTGTTTTCCTACATGTTCATGATAACCTAATACTCATGTTATGGTTGTGATGTGATGACCCAGGTGTTTTCAGGTGATATGTGATGTGACTGTGCAGTGGGGTAGTGGCCCAGGTGTTTTTGAGTGTGATGTGATGTGATCGTGCTGTGGGTTAATGCTATATGTTATTCAAAATATTTGGGAACAACATGATGTATGGCATTGGGGTGTGAGAGAAGAAAATTAGTTGGAAAGCGGTGTGGGGTACCCTTTATCGATATGATTCATATTATGTTATTATACCTGGATTTCATTATTTGTTGAGCATGCCTTAGTGAGGTTGGGATGGATAGTTGACCTATTTAGGTGTTGTTGGTTCTGTTATTTTCTCATGGGTGAATTAATATTCTTCTTTCACATGTGAACGAGAGAATTTGGTTTTCTTAGTGAGTATATGTTTATTCTCACCCAATATATATAAAATGATTTTTAGGTTTCCAAAAATATTACATGGACTGTTATGGACATTACTAGCTTGGATCTTTAGATAATTATTGTGTCGCTTATTTAGCCTTACTTTTGGATAATTTTACCTGTATTAGTTTTATTTACACATTCATGTGAGATGGGTTTGGTTTCTTTTTATATTAGCTCATGGAGTTTCTTATGGATGATTCATCCTTTCACTTGATCCTATATTATTATAAAGTCTAATTACTCTCATTTCATGAGATTTGTATACCGCTGATGTTATTCACCAACCTAAGGACTACTGGAGGCGAGACTTTAGGGTAATTATATCTCTCCCCTCATTACGATATATTTGGTAGGAGGGAGTATTGAAAAATTGGTATCAAAGGTGATTTTTGAGAGGTAGGATGGAGTTTGGAGTTAGGCACAATGAATATTGAATAGGTTGGTATGTAAAAATTTATATTTGACCTTGGTGCATGACATAGGAAAGGGAGATTGACTAGGACATGGGATTTTAGGGACTCGTGATCTAGTGCACATACTCTAGGATTATTGAACATCCAATTGAGGTATTCCTATTTGTAGGTTTGAGACCTAGGAGAGGTAAATGCATCATGATAACTCATGTTTCTGTTTGAGTTGGGTTTTTTTAAGGTTAAAATGAATAAAGTGAATTAAAATTAATCCAAATAAAAATTCCATACTACATTGTATTAGAAAGTCGTTGATCCCTCTTTAAATTATGGATTCAAGATGTAATTCATATGTGGATCAAGTAGTTGTGGTTCAATAGGATGATCTAGTTTATTGTTAAAGGGTTCATTTGGTTAAGGAGGGTTATCGGTGGAAGAGGATATTTCAAAATTTTCCAATGAAGGATTTGGGGAAGTATGAGGGAAGTGTTTTAGATGTGGATATAGAGATCTGGATGGAGGAGTTTGAGATTGGTTTTAGTTTCATATGGGCCCTAGTGAGATACCAGGTCCCTTTGGAAGTTAGTTTGTTGTGGGGAGCTGCACGTCAATGGTGGATTCTATATCTGGGAGAGTGTAATGAGGTAGATGTTTCATGAGACTAATTTCAGAAAGGGTTTCGAGTAGAGTTCTTTTTTTCAACCATGAAGGTGGTGAAGAGGCATGTGATTATTTCTCTTCAGTAGGAGAGTATGTCAGTACAAGAGTTGGGAATAAAGTTAAAATAAATTCTACATTTTTCCTAAAATCCTTTTCTAGATGAGGATTCTTATTGTAAAGGTCTTAAGGAGGCACTACGTCCTTCTATCCGGTATACAATTACTCATTTTATGTTTCTAACATATCAAGAGGTTTAGAATAAGGCGGTGGTGAATGAGTAGATGTAATTGTGAGGAGATTTTCTATGAAAGGGGAACTAGAAGGGTTCCTTAAGGATTAGAGTTATAAGTGGAAGGTCTTAGCCACCAGGACCATTGAGATTTTGACCAGTGGGGAGTCGACATCAGTATCTTCCCTTATATCCTTATAGGGCCAGTGGTTTCAGTGTTTTTCTTAAATATATTAAGCTTATGTGTTTTGGTTGTGGTTTTCTTGTACATCACCAAAACCAGTGCCCAATGGTTCCTTGGGATCAATTTGGTGGTTGTTGACAGGTTTAACACCAGTGTCAGTATTAGTTTCCAGTGAAACCATTACAACAACAAGGTTATGCTTTGGTGAGGGGAGATGGAGTAGGTAGAGGCTGACCTTAGATGTTCCTCATGTTTAGGGACCCCAAACCAAGAATGTTTGTGGAGTTGGACATTAGAAAAGATGTATAGGAGCGTGGCATGGTTAGTTATAATTAGTAGAGGTTACAATGCCATAGTGTAAAGAGATCATTAGAGGTATGACCAGTTTTTTATATACTCTTGTTTGTGACTTGTTTAATTTTGGAGATTCTAAATCCTTTTTTTCACCCAATTTACTCCATGATCTGGTATTAGATTCAAAGAGGCTTCCAATTCCCCTAGTGTTGAATATGCTAGTCGGAGTCCAGACCATCTTGTTTGATGTGTGCCAGGGGTGTAGACTGGCGATGGGGACACAACAGTCTCATGGGGATTTTTTTTGCTGCAATTGTAGCCATACAATTTCATGCTAGGTATCAATTAGTTGTATTTTGTACATGTCGTTATCAACTACATTCATAGGAGATTCATGTTCTCAGATGTGGAGGTGATGCGTGATCGTGTTGGCCATAGTGATGCTTTGGAGGGATAGTCAAAGGATATTTAGAACCACATGTTGTTTTTTAAGAGTTTTCTTGTCCCGGTAGTGATGCATGAGGGATTTCTTCATGAGTGTCATAGATCAAAATTTAAAGTACACCCATGAGTTTCCAATATGTACCATGTTTTGAGGATGTAGTTTTGGTGGCCTGAGATGAAAAAGGAAGTGGCGGAGTTTTTGGTGGAGTTTGTGGCAATTTTTTTGGTTTTCTAGTAGGTAAAGGTCAAGCATTGTGTTATTGATGGGTTATTACAAAATTTGGATGTTCTAGAGTGGAAATGGGATGAAATATAGACGGATTTCATTATAGGTTTACCTAGATTTTAGGGAGGTTGTGATGATATCAGGGTGATCGTGGATCAGTTGATTAAATCAACCCACTTCTTATTGATCAAGGAGTCAGGCATAGTGGATCATTTTTTCAAGTGGTATGTGGATAAGGTGGTGAAGCTACATGAAGTTATGAGGTCCATTGTCTTGGATCAGGAATCAAATTTTACCTCATGAGTCTGGAGTGGATTGAAACACGCTTTTAGCACTCAGTTATGCATCAAAACTGTTTTCCACCCTTAAATATATAGGAAGATGGAGTAGACCATCTATATGTTGGAGGATATGTTGAAGGTGTTCATCTTAGATTTCTGTGGATTGTGGGCATCACACTCACCCTTGGATGAGTTTGCTTATAATAATACCCATCACTCATACAAATATATAGCACCATATGAGGCTTTGTATGGGTGACCATTTAATTCTCCATTCTGTTAGATAGAGGTTTAGGAGGAAGCAGTTCTTAGTCCCAATGTGGTGTATAACATGATATAAAAGGTTTAGTTTGTTTGAGAGAGGATGAAAGAAGTACATGATCAGAAAAATTCTTATGCTGATTATAGGAGGTGGCCCTTGGAGTTTGAGGTTGGGGACCATGTGTTCCTAAAAGTTTCCATTTTACATGGGAAGCAGAGGTTTGGTAGGGGGAGTAATCTTTCTCTTAGGTATATTGAGTCCTTTGAGGTTAAGGGATGAGTTGGAGAGGTGGCGTAACAGTTGTCATTTCCACTATGGATGGAGAGGATCCACAAAGTCTTACACATCTCTCATCTTCCGTAGTATATTCATGATGACTCCCATGTCATTGACTAGGGAGTCATGGATATCAAGAATGTCGTAATGTTTTAGAGTATCCAACATAGATCCAGGATCATGGAGAGAATTCATTTAATGAATGCAACATTCTTTTGGTTTATGTGTTTTGAAGGCATGGTGGCCTAGATTTGAGTGATTGGGAGTGAGATACGTAGATGTGTTCCCAATACCCAAAGTTGTTTTGAGTTTTTCTTTGCTCTGTTTTTTGTTGTGATGCAATGTTTGGACCCTTCTGTTTTATAATATGTCCTAGTTTATTGATGTATGATGTGTGATAAAGTTTCAACATATAAAATATGGAGGACCTGAATTCCAATCAAGACACATTATACTATGATGCGATTAAACCTGTGAAGATGAGTCAGTGATTCTTAGAGAAAATAGTATCTTGACATGGAGGATAAAATTCCCTAATTCATGTGTTAGGGGAGGTCCACTTTGTTGGTTGTAGCAATTGTTATTTTGAGATACATGGAGGTTGAGATGGTTGTGTGGTGGTGTAGTTATGTTAAAGGAGAATGTTTGTGGTTTTGTAGTGATAAGGTTGTGAAATCTGTTTTGTTACCATTTTTTTGGTGTGTTTGGCTAGTGGTAGTGTTTGATGTATGACAAGATCCTTAAGAGGTATCTCACGGGGTGGTTGTTTATACCCCTTTCCTTATGGTCTTGGTTTTGAATTCTCGAGGGTGAGAATCATTTGATAGGTATCTAATGTAACATCCCATGCCTTCCTGGCCCATTACATCATCAATTTTAGGTGTTGGAGGTGTTTTAGAGGAGTATTGATAAGGTTATATGGTGGTTGGAGGTGCAACATATCTATTGGAAAAAATACAAATCATGTATTGTTTACACGACGTGAATTGTTGGTTCATTGATTATGTAACTGGATGGTTCATAGATTGCATACGGGAAGAGGGGGAAACTATGAGATGGATTCATATTTTTAAGGTGAAATTCATGATGTATAATTAAATCAGGCCAAGGTGATGCAATTTTCAGTGAAATTTGGAATTTTATGAATTCCCAAGGAATTCACGTCATGTATGTATTACACTACATGAAAAGTGAGGGATTCCGAATACTAAAGTCCTTTTTTGGATTATTTCATTCATTTTTCATTCATTTAGCTCCACCACTCCCTCTCTCATTTCAGATGAACCCAAGGATATTTAAGGAGACCTTCTCTCCCTATTCTCCCTTTCTATAATCCATTGGTTCTGGTGGTTTTTCATTGGTGATCTGTGGTAAGTTCTTCTCCCTTTCTTGGTGGGGTTTCTCCTATTATTCTCTCGAAGATCCACTACGGTGGTGTGGTTTTGTTTTGGGGTGTGATTTGTTCTGTGTTTTAATGATCCATGGGTGTGATGTTGCTTGATATGTGGTTTCCCATGCATGTTTGTGGTTTATTAGCATTTATTCTTTGTTTTGAGGTGCACAATGAGTTGGAAAAGCTTCATTGAGGTAGGGAATCCTTCAATTCTCTTTATTGTGTATCATACTAGAGGGGTTTACTCTTGTTTTTCTATAGAAGATAGTTGTGATGGATTAATTAAATCTAAAGAATTGGATAATTGAAATCGAAGGGAGAAAAGGGGAAATTATTTTCATGATTTTAAAGCTTTGATAATATTGTGATATTTTGATTGAATGGGCTGAAAGATCTACTGAAAATCATGGCTATTGGGAGCCTTTTCTTTCATTGTTTTTGTGATATCTAAACCTTATTGCATTTTGTTGTGATATCACCTTAAAATAAAAATTGGCTAACCATTGGCTAAAGAAATGGTTTCCCCATGATTATGGCTGTGTGATAACATACCTAAAATAAAATGAAATGTGATAAAATCCCCTTGTTAAATATGTAAAATAGTCTTGATGTTTTCTGATGTGTGGACATTCTTATGGGAAGATGATGTGTGCTTGAGATGTGATGTGGGGATTATGTGTGAGATGTGGTCATGCTTTTGGGATGGCGTGGTAGTGGTTATTTGGAAATTCTTTTAGGGCAGTGAGGTGGTGTTTTTATGGCTATTATTTTAGTGTGGTGAGGTAGTGGTTGTTTGGACGTGGTTTTGGAGTGTCTAGGTGGTGGTTTTTTGGATGTGCTTTTGGGGAAGAGAGGTGGTGTTTTTTTTGCTGTGGTTTTAGGGTGGTAATGTGGTGGTCGTTTGGCTGTGATTTTGGGTTGGATTGGTGGTGGTTTTTTCCCATTATTATGTTGATATGAGGTGATGGTTTTATGGTATGATGAAATTCTTGTGATGTATGGTTGTGTTGTGCTAGTTTTCTGGGTGGTGATGGAATAAATAATTATTTAATAATGATTAAAATACCTAGGGTTTAGTTCAGTTAATGGGATGGAAATGGCTAATGAATAAATAAATTATGGGATATGTGGTTTAATGTGGTTGATTATTAATAATGAAACTAATGGGATAGATAATGAAATTGGTTAGTGATGCGATGTGGCATGTGGTTTGTGTGGTGTTATGAATTTAGTGGTGGCAACGAAGGTGGTAGTGTTGTGAGTTGGTTAGTGTTTTATTGTGAACCCATAGGTTGGGATTGTGTGTGGATATATGTATATACTTTTATTTTTCTTGTGATTTATATACACACCCCACCCATGTCAAGAACAATGTTCTAACACCCATAATTTCACACAGGGGGGTGGGGGTGTTTTTCCCAGCATCCCGGTTATGATGATTGATGGTTGGCTACACACTCTTTCCTGATCTCTCTTCCAAGCGAGTAGATATGCACATGATATGATGGTCAGTGGTCTGTTAGCACACTAGGTGATTAGATATATGTTTTTGGGTGATATGTGATATGACCATGTTGTGGGGAGGTGGCCCAGGTGTTTTTGGGTGAGATGTGATATGACCAAGCTGTGGGGGTAGTGGACTAGGTGTTTTTAGGGGAGATATGATGTGACCGTGTTGTGGGATAGCTTATTATTGGGGTTATTCATGGTATGAGGAGGTCATGAGGTTTATTTCCTTCATGTTCATGATACCCTACTACTCCGGTTATGGTTGTGATGCGATGAACTAGGTGTTTTTGGGAGATATGTGATGTGATTGTGACATGGGGCGATGGACTATGTGTTTTTAGGTGTGATGTAATGTGACCATGCTATGGGGAAGTGTTATATGTTATTTTAAAGATATGGGATCACCCATACATACAACATTGGGGCGTGAGAGTGGAAAATCAGCAGGAAAACGGTGCGGGGTGCCCTTTATCGATATGATTCATATTACGTTATTATACTTGACTTGTGTTATTTGGTGAGCGTACCTTGGTAAGTTTGGGATAGATGGTTGACCTTTTTAGGTTCTTTTGGTTCAAATGTTTACTCATGGGTGAATTATTATTCTTATTTAATATGTTCATGAGAGACTTTTGTTTTCCTACTGATCATATTTTTATTCTCACCCTATGTATATAAACTAATCTTTAGGTTTACAAGAGGATTATGTGGACCTTGCTAGACATTACTAGCTCAGATCATTGTATAGTTTTTGTATTGATACTTTAGAATTTATTTTGGGTATTTACCTTTCAAGAATTTTAACTATATCAATTTTATTTATACATGCTTGTGGGATGGTTTTGGTTTTTTTTTATATCATGTCATTGAGTTACTTGTGGACGATTCATCTTATCTCTTGATCCTATATTATTATAGAGGCTAATGCCTCCTATTTTATGTGATTTTTTTACCCTTTGTGGTAGCTTCCAATCTAGGGACTTCTAATTGTGGGACTCGGGGATCATTATCTCCCTTACCTCATTATAATATCTTTGGTGGGAGGGGTTTGTGATACTTCCTTCTTAGAGCATCAACAATAATGTTTCCCTTTCCTGGAGTGTAGGTGATGTAAAAATTGAATGATTGTAGATACTCAAATCATTGCCTCTATCAAAGATTCATATCTATCTATGAAAATATATAACTCAAAATTTTATGGTAAAAAAAACATGACAAACCTTTCACTGAAGAGGTAATGATAGAAACACTTAAGGACATGTATAACAACTGCGAGTTCTATATCATGAGTGGGGTTGTTCTTCTCATGAGACTAAAGTTGATGAGAAAAAAATTCCACAACATAATCTCCCTATATAAGAATACAACCAAACCCAAACTAAAAATATTAAAACAAACCATATATCCCTTTTTGACCTCTAGAAGAGTCAAAATTTGAGATAAGGTTAACATGTGTTTCATATTTCAAGATAATCCCAAAATTTTGATTTACATAAGAACTTCACCTTCTTCCAGGTAAGATTGGTCAATGGAGAAGAAATATTTGAAAATTCATTCACAAACCATCGATAATACCTCACCAAACCCAAGAATCTTTCAATATCAAAGATTATTTGTGGTTCCTCCCATGACATGATCACCTTAAACTTTTCAGCTTCAACTGAGACACTATGTTCTGAAATTACATGCCCAAAAAATTTCACTTCTGAAGTGCCCAGATCAGTGTGAATCACTGAGAGGGGGAGGGGGTGAATCAGTGATCCCTTAAAATCTTTTTACTAATTGATTCTTAATCAATTAAACCTCTATGGCTGGTTAAAGCCTCGATCCACTCTTCTTGTATCTCTCACCTTTCCACGAATGATGCAGTAAATGTAAAGGCACTGGACACAAAGATTTACAAGGTTCGGCACCAAAGGCCTACATCCTTGCCATGCTCTCCAAGCATGGATTCTCCATTATAACCTGTTAAAATTACAATGGTCGATACAGAGTCCCACTGTATCTCTCCTGAGTCCCACAGGAGGGTCTTTATACTGCGTCCCACAGTGTTACCAGAGTCCCACTGGCCTGCTCCAGAATCCCACTGAAGACTTCTTCTCCCTGAGTCCCACAGGGTCTTCTCCTGGCTCCTCGAGTCACACGAGTAGAACTTCTTCACTTTAAGTTCTTCAAGTAACTTCAGCAGCCTGGGATAAAGGCTGCTGGCCTTGCTCTTCTTCTGATCACTTGTGGTGATCAGGGTCTTCTCAATCTACTGAAAACTCAGACAACCAATCTCTTTAACTTCAGTCTGGCTCAGTCTCAGTCCTGGTCTTGGACAACTCAAATGCACACCACTGATTTGGCTTTGTTCACGTGTGCACGTGCATGCATGCATGCATGCACTCCTCCTTTCCTCTTCTTGGTGCAGTAGACCCACAAAGGGTGTAATCAATTATAGCACACACCTTCTCACTTGTACTTCACACGTTTAGTTCCTTTTGATTACACACATAGAAGTGTGTTATACTTTGTGTGAATCTTCTTCTTCTTCTAAGTGTGTCTACTCCTCTTAGAGCACACACATAGGTTCGGCCTTCTTTGTCACTTGTTCATGTACACATAAATTGTTCTTTGTTTTGCACACACTTGACTTTGGCCTCTTCCCTCTTCTTGTAGCACACCCTTAACCCGTAGGTTGTTCTTCAATTATGTACACACAAAATGTGTCTTCACTTGGTGCACACACAAGGTTACGGCCTCTTCCACTTGCACACACTTCCTCTCGGCCTTTTTCACTTCACACACAATGTGTGGTATTCCACTTCACTTGGCACACAAGGCACTAAGGCTCGGCCTTCTCTTCCCTTCTTGCACACACACCCGAACACCTACTGCCCTTCTTTGCACTTAGCACACACACAAGGGGAAATGTGGCTACGGACTTCCACTTCTCTTGGCACACAAGGTTTACTCTTTTATTCTTCTTTGCACACACCCAAGGTATCCTCGGCCGTCTTCCTCCTTCACTTGGCACACAAGCACAAGTCTCGGGTCTTCTTCAGCACACCCACTGCCCAAATATAAAATGAAGGCGCGCAAGGGGTGCGGCCAACTTCTTTTCTTTTATCATGCATGGACTTGGGTGCACAAGCACTCGGGTGTGCAGTATGCAACACCACGAGGCGCGCAAGCCACAAGGGTGCAAAGACACCTTGGGCGCGCAAGCTTCTCCTGCCGCGCAAGTATGCGGGCAGGGAGAGCTCTTCCTGTTGCGCAAATAATGCGCACAAGGGACTCCTCCTCCTCCTTCTTCTTGTCGCGCAAAGATGTTGCGCGCAAGGAACTCAGCCGCGCAAATACCTTGCGCAGGGCTTCAACTTCACGAGGCAGAAGCACACGCGGATCAACAGATCTTCAATGAAAACATCAGCAAACATTACCGTGCTTCGGGTTCTCTTTTTATAGGCAGAAGATGCCTCACATGATCCGCGTGTTTCCAACTTGAATTCCCGAAGATTTCGGATCTTTGAAATCTTTAAACGAGTTAAAAAATCTTCCGCGTATCTTGATTTTATCTTCTGTCAATCGTGGGTTCATTCACCTTTGGCCTTCTCCACGTACATGCGTTTTAGAACACATGCATGGCTCTGGTTAAACTCATGCATGCAAAGCATGCTCTCCACGTGGCCTCGCACCTTCGGTTTGCTTCGGCCTCGACCGAATTCATCCACTAGTTGCATGCATGCCTTTTTTTATTGCATGAATGTGATCAGTAGGCTCAGACGATCCTCAAGGAGCTTTCGTCTTCGAAAATGGTGGCCGGGAGCTCGAAAACTGTCTTCGGGAGGCTCCTGGTTCGAGCGGAGCTCGCGGGAAGGCGCGGGAAGACCTCTGCCGAGCTCGGGGAAGAGGACGAGGCGGGAGCCGTCGGATCGTCCATTTGAGATATATCGGACGGCCGGATTAAATCGGGGGCGCGGCGGATTAATCGTGCGGCGGAAATAAGACGCGCGATGAGATGTGCGGCTCAGATTCAATCCCGGGAGATTTTCCGCGTCCCACATCGAAACGGGCCGCGGAATTCTCTCGCTTTATCAACTAAGCGCTGCCTCTCAGCGCTCAGTTGAACTTCCTCCCTCCCGGTGCCGCCCCGCACCGGGTTCTCTCTGCGGGCGCGCTCTGCGCCCACTATGGTCCTCGCGGGCGCGCTTCAAGCGCCCACCATGCACTCTCCGGGCGCGCGGGCTTCACCACTGCGTGCCCTCGGGGGCTTATACACGGCCCCCCCCCCTTGCCTCTCGAGCTTGCACCATGGGATCCCCCATGGGCGTGGCGCCTAGTGCCCATATGAGCCGTGGGGTTGAACCCGTGGGCTGGCTTGAGATGGCCAATTTTTTGGCAAAGGACAGAACCTAGACTTTGTAAAAACAAAGTCCTCCTCTATGTAAAACATGCCAAGTGCCAAGCCACTTCTTCCTCTTCATTTCTTCTTATCTTCTTCTTAAGAATTCCTCCATTCCTCTTAATCACTTACTCATTACTTAGGAGTGAGTTCTTGAAGGTTCTTTTTCATCAACCGAACTCTTGAATCAAACATATTCATCAAAGTTCTTTATTGATCCAATCAGAGATCAATTGGAACTTTTTCACATTTACATGCACTAAGTGATAGTGCATGGACTTCTTTAGCTCACTTCATCCACTTAGAAGTTGTGGATGGCTCTCTTCAACTCCTCATGCATTGTGAAGACAATGCATGGTCTTCAATCAATGTTGTGACTTTGTATCCAATTGATACAAGTTCTATGAACTTAAAGATCAGCTCCACAATCGTCAGATGTACATGGAGAATGTTTCAACCACAATTTCCAATACCACTTAGTGAATCTCCTAAGTGACATGCCTCTTAGTATCATGGCCATTCTCCTTCATCACCATCACCATCACATCCTTTGACATTCACATCTTGACTCCTTGACATCCATTCATTCCAAGACAACTTTATGCCTCATTGACAACAAATGCAACACAATGCACTTCAATCTCCCCCTTTGTATTTGTTGTCAATACACTCCATCAGCACATATGAATGGGTCAATATGTGTGCCCAACCTTTTCTCCCCCTTATTGGCAATCAAATGCAAAGGTGTGGTGTGGTTCACTTTCACAAATCTCTTCCTCCCTTATAAAAGCATTTTCTTCAAAATAACTAAGAGAGGGATGATGTCACATGTTCACTTGAGCAATGAACCTTTAGTAAATCAGCTCTAAGTCTACTTGGGCTAACCCGGTGTAGAAAACAAGAGTGATGTAACCAAGGTACTCAATGCTGTCCAACATTCACTATACATGTGAGATCATGCTTCAGGGGTTTGAAAATTTTTCAGATATAACAACGAATTGCTAAATCCTGCACATACTTCACAAAACTCATTAGAAAGTTCAGTGCAATGATAAAGCTCCCCCTTTCAACCATTTGTCTTCAATCAATACTCCCCCTTAATTGTCATGATGAATGCAATTAAGAATCAAGGGATGAAAGTATGATTGGAATACCTTTACTTTTCTCAAGATGGTATTAATCTAAGAATGCCATCTTCTTCAGATTGGATCCCCCTCAAGGGGTGCACTCCATTCTTTCCAAACCATCCTCCAGTTGAGAATGATCATCATCTTCAATTCCCTGCAATGTCAGCACATGTAAATACCAGAAGTATAAGGGAATAAGATGGAACCTCCTTGGTTCATCAATGTGAACAGCAAGGTTGAGAAGATTCTCTCAACCGAGATGTCCCATTTTCACCAGTCTTCACACTTGCACATTTGATCTTCATTGATGATTGTGCTGGTGTGGTTCTCAAAACATCTTCATGTGAAACCTTTTGTTTCCTTTTTGCCTTAGCAATTGCCAGAACTTCATCTTCAGCTCTCTGCAGATCTTTGGCAAGTTGCAACTGATTTGGCCATATGACTAGTAAATCATTTGGAAGTGTGGCCTCAGTTCTGGATATTCCACATGGTTCTTTTGATACTGTTAAGCCACCCTTTTTAGGCAACTTATTTTCAATCAATCCCTTCTTCTTCTGGATTGATTGTCTTTTGGAGTTCAGTCTGCTTCTATTTAGTTTCATGGCTTCTTTACAAAGGTCCATGATGTGTCCTTTCTTTCCACAGAAGAAGCATGTTTTCTTGGTGGCTCTTGTTGATGCATCACCCTTCTTGGATTTGAATTCCAAGGACTTCTTTTCATTATTCAACTTCTTCTTGGGAGCATTTTCAATTTTCTTCTTGCTTCCCAAGGAATCTTTTTGAGCCAGGTTCTGTGATCTTTTCTTCTTTTGAGCTCTGGATACAGTTGGAGACTGACATGTATCTTTTTGACCACTTTTGCAATCATCCCAGATGTTGTCAAGTAATCCAAATCTATTTGCAGTAAACAGATGTCTCTGGACCTGTGGATGCTGCTTATTTCCTTCTGGCTTGCTCCCCCTTGGCATGAGCTTCCTTTGTGCTTTGTCATTTAGTGGATTGTACCAACAATCCTTTGCACAGTGCCCATACTTATTACAACACCAACATTGACCCACAAATCTTGACTTCTTCAGTCCTTCTGATTTTAGGGTACTTGTCTTGAATTGTTGTGCTGCTTCAGGAGAGCTTTCTCTCTTCATTGTCTTCATCCATACTTGTTTGGAATTATTTTTCCATCCTGCACTTTTTGTGGAAACACAATTAGAAGCATCAGTACAAGATGGTATGGATGGTACCTTCTTTCTAGAAGTTGTTGCACTTTCACTAGAGGATGTCTTGCTTTTAGAATCATCCTTCTCAAAGCTCACTTGAGTAGCAACATTTCTTCTTTCAGTTGACTGGGAGGCTTTGGCTTTAGGTGATTGCTGATTTGTCAATATCACCTCTAGTTCTAAGAATTTCATGTTAAGGGAGTTCTTCTCATCCTCAACAGTTCTTAGCCTTCCTTCCCAATTCTCCACCAGTTGTTTCATCTGGTCTTCATGCACCTTCTTTAATTCTTGCAATGAATTGTTCAGCTCCTTCACCAATTTTACTTTGTCTTCAAGTTGAGCATCTTTAACAACCATTGATACTCTATGTCTCTTCTCCAGTGCATGGTAAACATCTTTGATTATAACTTTAAAGATTTCTTTCTCAGAAAGGCTTCTTTGCAATTCTTCAGCAGTGTCTTCATATCTTTCATTGCCAAGAGATACTGTTTCATCTTTGGCATTTACCAACTTTCTGAGAGTGTTGGTTATGCCAACCCTTTTTGCCAATTGGACTTCTAGAGAATTGGCTTCATCTTCTAGCTGTAATTTTTCTTCTTGAAGATCAAGGAGGCCTGTAGCTATACACATTGCAATTTCCTTGGGGACTCTCTTCTGAAGATATTTGATTGCATTTAGAAGATCATTGTTTCTTCCATCTTCATCACAGCTAGAGCAGGCTTCATCAGAAGAATGATAAAAGGAATTGTCATCTGATGTGACTTTCACATTTCTTTCCATAGAAGGAGTTTCTCTGATTGCAGCAACCTTCTTCTTCATTTTCTTGGCCTGTTTCTTCTTTCTATTTTTCTGAGTCTTGGCAGATATCTCCATTTGAGGCTGGTCGCTCGTTTCCTCAAATCTGCACTGCATAAAGACTCCCTTGGATCTTTTAGAGGGAACCTCCCTCTGATACCAATTGAAGTGCCCAGATCAGTGTGAATCACTGAGAGGGGGAGGGGGTGAATCAGTGATCCCTTAAAATCTTTTTACTAATTGATTCTTAATCAATTAAACCTCTATGGCTGGTTAAAGCCTCGATCCACTCTTCTTGTATCTCTCACCTTTCCACGAATGATGCAGTAAATGTAAAGGCACTGGACACAAAGATTTACAAGGTTCGGCACCAAAGGCCTACATCCTTGCCATGCTCTCCAAGCATGGATTCTCCATTATAACCTGTTAAAATTACAATGGTCGATACAGAGTCCCACTGTATCTCTCCTGAGTCCCACAGGAGGGTCTTTATACTGCGTCCCACAGTGTTACCAGAGTCCCACTGGCCTGCTCCAGAATCCCACTGAAGACTTCTTCTCCCTGAGTCCCACAGGGTCTTCTCCTGGCTCCTCGAGTCACACGAGTAACACTTCTTCACTTTAAGTTCTTCAAGTAACTTCAGCAGCCTGGGATAAAGGCTGCTGGCCTTGCTCTTCTTCTGATCACTTGTGGTGATCAGGGTCTTCTCAATCTACTGAAAACTCAGACAACCAATCTCTTTAACTTCAGTCTGGCTCAGTCTCAGTCCTGGTCTTGGACAACTCAAATGCACACCACTGATTTGGCTTTGTTCACGTGTGCACGTGCATGCATGCATGCATGCACTCCTCCTTTCCTCTTCTTGGTGCAGTAGACCCACAAAGGGTGTAATCAATTATAGCACACACCTTCTCACTTGTACTTCACACGTTTAGTTCCTTTTGATTACACACATAGAAGTGTGTTATACTTTGTGTGAATCTTCTTCTTCTTCTAAGTGTGTCTACTCCTCTTAGAGCACACACATAGGTTCGGCCTTCTTTGTCACTTGTTCATGTACACATAAATTGTTCTTTGTTTTGCACACACTTGACTTTGGCCTCTTCCCTCTTCTTGTAGCACACCCTTAACCCGTAGGTTGTTCTTCAATTATGTACACACAAAATGTGTCTTCACTTGGTGCACACACAAGGTTACGGCCTCTTCCACTTGCACACACTTCCTCTCGGCCTTTTTCACTTCACACACAATGTGTGGTATTCCACTTCACTTGGCACACAAGGCACTAAGGCTCGGCCTTCTCTTCCCTTCTTGCACACACACCCGAACACCTACTGCCCTTCTTTGCACTTAGCACACACACAAGGGGAAATGTGGCTACGGCCTTCCACTTCTCTTGGCACACAAGGTTTACTCTTTTATTCTTCTTTGCACACACCCAAGGTATCCTCGGCCGTCTTCCTCCTTCACTTGGCACACAAGCACAAGTCTCGGGTCTTCTTCAGCACACCCACTGCCCAAATATAAAATGAAGGCGCGCAAGGGGTGCGGCCAACTTCTTTTCTTTTATCGTGCAAGGACTTGGGTGCACAAGCACTCGGGTGTGCAGTATGCAACACCACGAGGCGCGCAAGCCACAAGGGTGCAAAGACACCTTGGGCGCGCAAGCTTCTCCTGCCGCGCAAGTATGCGGGCAGGGAGGGCTCTTCCTGTCGCGCAAATAATGCGCACAAGGGACTCCTCCTCCTCCTTCTTCTTGTCGCGCAAAGATGTTGCGTGCAAGGAACTCAGCCGCGCAAATACCTTGCGCGGGGCTTCAACTTCGCGAGGCAGAAGCACACACGGATCAACAGATCTTCAATGAAAACATCAGCAAACATTACCGTGCTTCGGGTTCTCTTTTTATAGGCAGAAGATGCCTCACATGATCCGCGTGTTTCCAACTTGAATTCCCGAAGATTTCGGATCTTTGAAATCTTTAAACGAGTTAAAAAATCTTCCGCGTATCTTGATTTTATCTTCTGTCAATCGCGGGTTCATTCACCTTCGGCCTTCTCCACGTACATGCGTTTTAGAACACATGCATGGCTCTGGTTAAACTCATGCATGCAAAGCATGCTCTCCACGTGGCCTCGCACCTTCGGTTTGCTTCGGCCTCGACCGAATTCATCCACTAGTTTCATGCATGCCTTTTTTTATTGCATGAATGTGATCAGTAGGCTCAGACGATCCTCAAGGAGCTTTCGTCTTCGAAAATGGTGGCCGGGAGCTCGAAAACTGTCTTCGGGAGGCTCCTGGTTCGAGCGGAGCTCGCGGGAAGGCGCGGGAAGACCTCTGCCGAGCTCGGGGAAGAGGACGAGGCGGGAGCCGTCGGATCGGCCATTTGAGATATATCGGACGGCCGGATTAAATCGGGGGCGCGGCGGATTAATCGTGCGGCGGAAATAAGACGCGCGATGAGATGTGCGGCTCAGATTCAATCCCGGGAGATTTTCCGCGTCCCACATCGAAACGGGCCGCGGAATTCTCTCGCTTTATCAACTAAGCGCTGCCTCTCAGCGCTCAGTTGAACTTCCTCCCTCCCGGTGCCGCCCCGCACCGGGTTCTCTCTGCGGGCGCGCTCTGCGCCCACTATGGTCCTCGCGGGCGCGCTTCAAGCGCCCACCATGCACTTTCCGGGCGCGCGGGCTTCACCACTGCGTGCCCTCGGGGGCTTATACACGGCCCCCCTGCCTCTCGAGCTTGCACCATGGGATCACCCATGGGCGTGGCGCCTAGTGCCCATATGAGCCGTGGGGTTGAACCCATGGGCTGGCTTGAGATGGCCAATTTTTTGGCAAAGGACAGAACCTAGACTTTGTAAAAACAAAGTCCTCCTCTATGTAAAACATGCCAAGTGCCAAGCCACTTCTTCCTCTTCATTTCTTCTTATCTTCTTCTTAAGAATTACTCCATTCCTCTTAATCACTTACTCATTACTTAGGAGTGAGTTCTTGAAGGTTCTTTTTCATCAACCGAACTCTTGAATCAAACATATTCATCAAAGTTCTTTATTGATCCAATCAGAGATCAATTGGAACTTTTTCA
This sequence comes from Viscum album, assembly GCA_963277665.1. Lineage (NCBI taxonomy): Eukaryota > Viridiplantae > Streptophyta > Magnoliopsida > Santalales > Viscaceae > Viscum > Viscum album. Next base: position 280,862,074 of record OY728137.1, on the reverse strand, counting down.
CATTTACATGCACTAAGTGATAGTGCATGGACTTCTTTAGCTCACTTCATCCACTTAGAAGTTGTGGATGGCTCTCTTCAACTCCTCATGCATTGTGAAGACAATGCATGGTCTTCAATCAATGTTGTGACTTTGTATCCAATTGATACAAGTTCTATGAACTTAAAGATCAGCTCCACAATCGTCAGATGTACATGGAGAATGTTTCAACCACAATTTCCAATACCACTTAGTGAATCTCCTAAGTGACATGCCTCTTAGTATCATGGCCATTCTCCTTCATCACCATCACCATCACATCCTTTGACATTCACATCTTGACTCCTTGACATCCATTCATTCCAAGACAACTTTATGCCTCATTGACAACAAATGCAACACAATGCACTTCAACTTCCTAGATCCAAAATTAGAATTTCAATAATTTCATGTAAAGGTGATGTTTTCTCAAGATCCCTTGAAGCATTATTAGGTGAAGTGAATGATCTTCCTTGGTTTTTAAACATACTAAAATTTCATTCAAAAATAACACAATAAAAGAGTCAAGGTACTAGTGAAATATATAGTCCATTGGGGTCATAAAAAACCACAAGATCATTGGTCAAGATGAATTCCATTACAAGATACTAAAAATGGCCATACTTACTCTTGATGGAAATATTTAGAATTTCATACTCCTTGATTCTAAATTTATGATAACCTAAATATAATTAAATCTTTGAGAACCACTTTTCCCCTTTCAATTGATTAAAAAAATAATCAATGTGAGGTAAGAGATACTTATTATTTATTAGTAATAGGTTGAGTTTTCAGTAATTAATATATAAATAAATGGTTCCATTATTCCTCTTGAAAAAAAATCATTGGGGATACCCAAGGTAGTATACCCATCCAAAGGAATCCATTGGAAATTAATTTATCCAACTTAATTTTTAACTCTTTCAACACCATTGGTTCCTTATAATAGGAAGGTATATATATCAGTTGACAGAGAGAAGAATGATGCCTTAGAGTGAGATGAATTTAAAAGTTTTAGTATGAAAAAATGTGATTGAATATCTATAAGAAGACCCATCTAAAACCTTCGAGATTTTAGCTTCTCACTCAACAAAACCTTATGTGAAAACTAAACGATCTTGTAAAGGGATTGGCATAATCCATCATAGTCTAGTCACCTTGATAAAGGTTAAGGAACTATATATACTTCTCTAAGGTCATATAATCTAGGTAGAACTATTGGGTAATGATGGATTTGAAGTCTTAAAACTCTAAGAACTCATGATTCTTGTACAGAACCACTGAATCCCACCACCTTCTACTCATGTGTAAAGCCCCAGGATGGATTAAGTGCCACTAGGGGGGGTGAATCATTGGAACACTCATTTTTATAAATTATTTTACTTTTAATTCAACCTATTTAACTTGTTATGTTTCTCTATCCACTATGTGATATCTATCAATCTCACCTCATGTGAAGTAATAATAATATATAGAGATTAACATATTATTTACAAGGTTCGGTTAAAAATGCCTACTCATTTACATGATGTTTATACCCCCAACATGGATTCTCAAATATAATCTTATTTTAGTAATTACAATGGTTTATGAAGCAACGGGTTACACTCCACAGTAATCAATCCTCTAGTTTATTTTTCTAATACCCCTACTAATCCAACTCTTCTACCTAGATTGGTTATACCCCCAACCATCTCCTACTCCCAACTCCAACTGAGAGGATTCTATTACTCAGGCTCCACCGAATACTTCACCCTTATTCAAGCTTTATTTACTGTAAGATGATATGTTGATATTCCTCCACGAGCTTTCTAAATCACTGTAACATCCCAAGTAAGTAATTAATAATAAATATTTTTTTATCTATGTCTATTATTTAATTAGATAGTGTTTTAGAGGCTTAAAATGAGAATAAATACTATCTTAAGCATGAAGTACACTAATATTTTTAAAAGATTGTTTTACTGCCTTTAAATGGAAAACCATTTTTAAATCTATCTTTTGACAATTTTATTAGCTATGTTTGTCAAAATAAACTTATTCTTTATGATTGGGACATCAAAATTTACTTTGTGTGAATTTTTGGTATTTTTCTGATAAAGTTCATTTTTTAATGAATAGTGAAAAATGTTGTATTTTAATTCAAAACCTCTTTTTAATCTAATTTATTTATATGATTAGATTATCTTTTGAATTGGTTTTAAAGTTAAATTAGAATATATTTTTACCATTTAATCCAAGGGTGAATCAATTTCACTTTGAAATTGGACTTAAACTAGTGTCAATCTTTTGATACTTATTGTTTCATAAAAACACGCTATTTGTCATGACAGCGGGAATTAATTATTAAATTAATTAATGCATATTATATGTTTTGAATTTTTTAAAATAGAAATCATTTTTGAATTCAGAATATCAAATATATCTTAGGGTGAAGTTTTGGAATTTTTCTGAAAAATTTCAATTTTTGATGAATAGTGAAACCACTAAGTGGTAGTTAAAGAAACTGATTTTTCGTTTAAATGAAACTTTTCCACTTCTGTGATTTTATTTTCAAAAATCCAACATACATGGTTGTCATTAAGAAGTAAAATGTGGTTCAAGGAGATTAAAATAATTTTTTGGTGAATAGTAACTTTTAAGTTCTTAACCGCGATTAGTGGTAATTAGTGTATTTTAAGGTAAAAATAATGTTTTAATAGTATGAGATGAGCTAGACACATGTCCTACCCTCATTGGATGTGTAATGGCCGACCAAGACAATCCATGGGTCAACTTGGGGACCCCATGGAGCCACTTTGGTTGGTAAATGACATAAATAACTTTTTATTTAATGTTAAAGTAAAAATGATACAAACATGAGATGTTTTACTAAAACAATTTTTACATTGGGTTATACAAGTCATATTTTTTATTATAAATAGTACTTGGAAATATAAAAAGATTTCCTACATCATAGTATATTTTTTAAAATTTTTAGACTTTAAATAAATTAAATTATTTATGACATCATGATGATGCAGCGATTACCTCATTAATAAAGGATTTAAATAAAATGAAATGATAATGTAAAATCTATGACCTATACATGTCCAAAACCTATTGTATGGGTGGATTTCGAACCCTTATCACCGTACCCTCGAATTATATCAATGTGGGACCTTTTGAATCCGAAACTCATTTTAAAATAAAGTAACATTTCTTTACTTTCCAAGAGTGCCCCTCCTCTCCTCTTATAAAAGGCCCCCACCTCTACCTCCTTACCCACACTTCCAAAGCCTTTGGCTCGGCAAACCCCTGCCAATTTTGTCTCTCCACATCCCTATATTACTCCTTGAAGCCTCACTTTGGGCAGAAGTCTTCCCATGGAAGCCTTTGAGCTCAAACAAAATGGAGTTACCCGATTTTAAGGTAATGTCTTCACTTGAGTCCTTTTGTTTTATTTTGCTTCTCCAACCCCCTAAACTCTTTTTATTCATTTCTTTTGTAACAACTACAGTATATTCAATATACTAGGATGTTGTTATAAGAATTATTCGAGCTAAAACTACACACACCTACATCTAATGGTTAAAGAACATACTGTTTCCGTGGATGGAGAATTTCTGCCTCCCGAAACGATGATTGTTCGAAATTATTTTAACACCTTCAAAGGTAGACATTAAGATGAAAATATATTTATATATGATATATAATATTTTTATGTTTTCCTTAAGCTTATGTATTTTTCATTTTGGGCATACCTTTATGGTTTCCATTATGGGTAAACTCGATATCTTCATTTAAGGAAGTGCGGACTACCACCTCCTCAAAGTGATTTGATTCATTAATACCATATGTGGGACGTATAAAGGATGAATTTATGATATTATATATGATATTACACTGGAATTATAATATACCTTTATATAATTATGATTCCATTCTATAAAATATGAAATAGAAATGAAAGTAGCGTTCATGCGTACGTACGGCTTACCGTCTCCATGAACGGTGCATTTCATTTCTTACCTCTAAATGATTATGTAATATTAAAAATGCATGTATATACTGGATATATATGATATATATGATATACACATCATGATTATAATTATGGATATAATGGATACATGAACAACTTGTAATTATAAAGGGTTTATTTTTGACTCAAGTACCAATGATCGTTAAAACAACCGTTATTAACTTAAATAATTACATAGTGTTCATGACATGACAATAAGTGATATAAAAGGAATAATGAACTTTAAAAAGGTTCTTAAACAAGTAGAAATTAACTCAAGTTTATTATTCAGGAGATTAAAGAACGACCGAGTCAAGTCGGACCCGAGGTATGGGACTTCGTCTCAATCTCCTTTCATTGAGGCATATTTTGTTTTATACACAACCTTCTTTTATACGGTGTATAAAACCCTTTGAATTTTATGCTTATCCAAAAGGAATCTTTTTTATACGAAGTGTTTTACTAAACGAAAAAAGGGAATGTTTTTGTCGTACGTATGCGGCGACAACGACTTCTCCGCCGCCGTGACCATTATTTGAGTTTCGGCTTCCTCTATAAGACACACCTTTTTTTAAAAGAAAAATAAATACCATGTTTTACTTTTCTTTTATTTTGGTATTGAAAATGGTTTTCATAATGTTTTTATATCAATGTGTTGTATTGATATCTTGTGATTGAAAGGTGGAAATTTTATGTTTCCTTTATGCATGTTTTATGTGATACAATTATGTTGAGGTTCTTGGGAATTATTATGAAGACGGGTGGTTCCGTGATAAACTAAGGGCGGGTGAGCCCGATATAGCTCTCCAATGCATTGGGTAACGCGAAGGAGTGAAACGTTAAGGTTTCTCTGAAGAGATTTAGGGAATATACTGTGATGGGTATTCCAAACGTAACCAAGAGGGTTACTCCCTACGTAAGAATGTTATGAATGACTCAAGTTACCTTTATGTCTTATGATTTCTATGATTTATTCATGATTTTATGAGGTATGTTAAAGCTCTTATGTTTTGTGGGTAAAGTATGATTTCATTCTTATGTATATATGAACTTATGTTTCCTTTCCATATTTTTATAACCCATACTGAGATTTTTATGCTCATCCCAAGTTTTTTTTGAAATGTTTTTCACAGGTCAAGGGAAAGGTACATGATATGATGATTGTGTCAAGGAAGTTTCAAGAATGAATCCATGTCTTATTTTAAATCTGTTTCCATTGATGGAAAAAATGAATACTATCTTTATGTAACCACTTTGTTTATATGTGGAATGTAATACAAGTTTTATGTTCTAATTCTCTAAAACTCTAAACCTGAAAAGATCCTCAATGTGTAATCTTGTAATAACTCAAGATTAAGTAAGGTTTAAGGCTGGGGCCTTATAGTTGGTATCAGAGGTCGGTTTAGATAACTCTAGGAGTTAGAATTCTATTAAATGATTATCCAAAAATATTTTTTATGGTCAAATTGAAATGATATAGAATTTGAAGATTACCATGTTGCTTCATCTAAGACATGTTTGTTCAGAATGGTTTTCCACAGAGGAAACAGGGAAGCGGTGCTAGGAAGGCATATAGAAGGAAATAACCTTCTGAATCAACATCCTGAGATGGTTGGAATTGGAACTGAATAGTTTGTTGCAGTAATGGCGCAGTTGACTCAAGCGATAAATGGTGGTGGTATCCATGCACGAGATCAACCAGATCAACCGCAGAGGAACATGTCAGTGGCGGAACATTTCATGAGGCAACATCCCCCATCATTCAGAGGATCATCTGACCCTGTGCTAGCTGAAGGGTGGATTAAAGAACTAGAGAAGATTTTCGATGTCATGGGGTGTTCATACAATCAAAAGTTTAGTCTTGCTATTTACCGTTTGGAGGGTGAAGCAGATCAGTGGTGGTCGATGGTTAAAAATATCAGGGATGCCGATGAGATTGATGCTCTTGACTGGGTTGAATTCAAAGGTATGTTTCTTAAAAAGTATTTTCCTAAGGCTGTTCGACTTAGGATGGAAAAACAATTCTTGGAATTGATGCAAGAGGAAGACTCAGTGGCTACCTATGAAGAAAGGTTCACTCGATTGGCAAGGTATGCTCCAAATTTTATCCGAGACCTTGATAGTAAAATCAGTCATTTTTACTCAGGATTAAATCCAAAATATTGAAGGGAATTAGCTTCTCATGAGTTTAAAAGTTATGAAAAGCTTGTTCGATGTGCTGAGAAGGTGGAAATAAAGTTTTCCGATGACCAAGTGTTCTATAACAACCAGCATAAGAAGAGACCGAGGTGGCAAGAGAAAGGGAAGAATTTTTCAAAAAAGTATGATGGTAAGAAAACTAAGTTTCCAGTTTGTGATAAATGTGCCAAAAGGCATGCTGGGGAATGTCTTCTAAATTCTGGAAAGTGCTACCGATGTGGTAAGATGGGACATAAGGCTCGTGATTGCACTAAAAAAGATCAAGGTGATGGTAAGTTCAAATTTGATTTACAGTTAGTGAAATGTTTTAAGTGCAATGAGATGGGTCACTATGCAAACGAGTGTCCGACAAAAATCTCGAGTGATGGGAAGCAGTTAGACTACAATCAGAAAGGGGTGGTGAAATACTTTGCAACTACTTCAGCAAATGTCGGGCCATCAAATGAAGTTGTATCAGGTACTTTGTTTGTTTTTTCAGATTATGCCAGTGTGTTGTTTGATTCGGGGTCTACACATTCTTTCATCTCTGAAACCTTTTCTAGTAAAATGGGAATACCATCTCAAGAAATGAATCCTGAACTTGTGGTAAAAACACATGGGGGAAATGTTGAGGTAAAAAGAGTTTATAAGAATCTTCATATCCTTATCCGTGGAAAGAACCTACTTGCAAACATTATTGTTTTACCTCTAGTAGAGTTTGATGTTATCCTGGGTATAGATTGGCTCTCTATTTACCATGCTAAGATTGACTGTAGAGCTAAATAAGTTTCTTTTTAGAAAGACTTTCAGTTTGTGTACAATAATGAACCCTTACTGTTGATAACTTATCAAGAGGCCGAGAAACTTGTAAAAGATAGAAATGAATGTTACCTTGCACATATTGTTGAAAACAAGGGAACTGTTCAAATTAATGATGTGTCAGTGGTAAATGAGTATCCTGGTGTTTTTCCTGATGAGTTGCCTGGAATAATACCAGATCGGGAAGTTGAATTTACTGTTGACTTAGTTCCTGATGCTAAGCCAATTTCGAAACCCCCTTATCGAATGGATCAAATTGAACTTTTAGAGTTGAAGGAGCAATTGCAAGATTTATTAGAGAAAGGTTTCATTAGACCTAGCACATCACCATGGGGTGCTCTTGTTTTATTTGTTAAAAAGAAAGATGGTTCTATGAGACTTTTCATTGATTATAGAGCCTTGAATAACATCACTGTTAAGAAAAAATATCCTTTGCCTCATATCGATGATTTGTTTGATCAGCTCCAGGGAGATCAGTATTTTTCAAATATTGACCTGAGATCGGGGTACCATCAGCTGAAGGTAAAGGAAAAAGATGTTTCGAAGACTGCGTTTCGTACAAGATATGGACATTATGAATTTGTAGTAATGCATTTTGGGCAAACTAGTGCACCTGCTGTATTCATGGACTTAATGAATATAATTTTCCATGAGTTCTTGGAAAAGTTTGTGGTGGTTTTCATTGATGATATTTTGGTGTTTTCTAAAAGTAAAGAGGAGCATGAAAGACATTTAAGGGTTATTTTTCAAACCTTAAAAGAAAAGAAATTGTATGGGAAATTTAGCAAGTGTGAGTTTTGGTTGCAACAAATTTCTTTCCTTGGTCACATTGTTTCTAAAGATGGGATAACCGTTGATCCTGCAAAAACAAAGGTTGTTGAAGAATGGCCAAGACCCACAAATGTAACAGAGATTCTTAGTTTCCTTGGTTTAGCAGGCTATTACCGAAGGTTTGTTAGAAATTTTTCATGGTTATCTAGTCCAATGACTAAGCTAACTCGGAAGGGTGTTAAGTTTATCTAGATAAAAGAATGTGATGATTGTTTTCAGGAACTGAAAAGAAGATTGGTGAATGCTCCGGTTTTGGCACTACCTTCCAGGAATGGGGAGTTTGTTATATACAGTGATGCTTCATTGAAAGGACTTGGTTGTGTCCTAATGCAGAATGATCAGGTAATTGCTTATGCTTCACGACAGTTGAAAACTCATGAGGTAAATTACCCTACACATGATTTGGAATTAGCTGTTGTTGTTTTCACTTTAAAAATTTGGAGGCATCATTTGTATGGAGTAAAGTGTGAAATATATACTGATAAAAAAAGTTTAAAGTATATATTCACTCAGAAAGAATTGAACATGAGACAAAGGAGATGGCTATAATTAATCAAGGATTATGATTGTACAATTCATTACCATCCGGGAAAAGCAAATAAAGTGGATGATGCTTTGAGTTGAAAAAGCAATGCTTCATTAGCAATGTTGTGTTTGGAACGTGATCCTTTAGTTAAGGATTTGATGAACTTTGGCATAGAAGTTGTTGGTGCAGGATGTTATTCTATTTTGTTTCAGGTATCAGAGAAATCTTCTCTATCAGATAGAATCAAGCAAGCACAGAAGCAAGACAGTGAGTTGCAGAAAAAGGTAGAGCTGGTTCAGAAAGGTAAGTTGCCTGAATTCAAAACTGATAATGATTGTGTTTTGAGATTTGGGAAGAGATTGTGTGTGCCTTGTGATTCACAGTTGAATTGAGAGTTGTTATGTGAAGCTCATAGTTCTCCATTTTCAGTTCATCCTGGCAGTACTAAGATGTACAAAGATCTGCGAGAGTATTACTGGTGGGATGGAATGAAAAGAGATATTGCTGATTTTACTGTGAAGTGTTTGACTTGTCAACAGGTTAAAGAAGAGCGGCAGTTACCAAAAGGGATGCTTCAGCCTTTACCAGTGCCAGAGTGGAAATGAGAGAATATATCCATGGACTTTATTGTGGGATTACAGAATACATCTCGAGGTAATAATTCAATCTGGGTTATTGTTGATCGCTTGAATAAATCTGCTCATTTCCCTGCTATACGAGATACTTTTTCCCTAGATCAACTTTCCCGTTTGTATCTTAAAGAGATATTCAGGTTACATGGAGTTCCTGTCTCCATTGTATCTGACCGTGATCCCAGGTTCACTTCTAACTTTTGGAAAGGCCTTCAGAAGTCGTTGGGTACTGAATTAAATTTTAGTACAGCTTTTCATCCTTAATCAGATGGGCAGTCAGAACGAATGATTCAGACCTTGGAGGATATGCTACGAGCTTGTTTGATAGATTATCAGGGAAGTTGGGACCAACATCTTTCTTTGGTTGAATTTGCATATAATAATAGTTTTCATTCCAGTATACAGATGGAACCATTTCAGGCATTATATGGGAAGCGGTGTCGAACTCCAGATTTCTGGGATGAAGTGGGTGAAAGGAAGTTGATGGGACCAGAATTGGTAGAAGAGTTGGAAGAAAAAGTTCAGCTGATACAGAAACACATGAGAACAGCTCAAAGCAGGCAGAAGAGTTATGCGGATAACCGGAGGAAGGATCTATCTTTCGAGGTAGGTGATCATGATTTTCTCAAAGTCTCACCATGGAAAAGTGTGATGCGATTTGGTAAGAAAGGAAAGCTGAGTCCAATGTTCATTGGACCATATGAAATTCTGGAGAGAGTTGGATCAGTTTCATACCTGATGGCTTTACCTCCGAGTTTATCACAGGTACACAATGTTTTTCATGTTTCGATGCTGAGAAAGTACATGCCAGATCCATCTCATGTTTTGAGTCCAGAGGTAGTTCAGCTGGAATAGAACCTATCATATGAGGAACAACCGGTCCAGATTCTTGACCACAGGGAGGAAGTGTTACGAAATAAGGTGATTAATCAGGTAAAGGTTTTGTGGAAAAACCACATGATGGAAGAGGCAACATGTGAATATGAAAATGCAATGAGGGATAAGTACCCCCATTTATTCGATAAGTAAATAAATTGCGGGGACGCAATTTTCTAAAGGGGGGAAGGATGTAACATCCCAAGTAAGTAATTAATAATAAATATTTTTATCTATGTCTATTAGTGAATTAGATAGTGTTTTAGAGGCTTAAAATGAGAATAAATCCAATCTTAAGCATGGAATACACTAATATTTTTAGAAGATTGTTTTATTCCCTTTTAATGGCAAAACATTTTTAAATCTATCTTTTGACAATTTTATAAGATATGTTTGTCAAAATAAACTTATTCTTTATGATTGGGACATCAAAATTTACTTTTTCTGAATTTTTGGTATTTTTTCGATAAAGTTCATTTTTAATGAATAGTGAAAAATGTTGTATTTTAATTCAAAACCTCTTTTTAATCTAATTTATTTATATGATTAGATTATCTTTTGAATTGGTTTTAAAGTGAAATTAGAATATATTTTTACCATTTAATCCAACGGTGGTCATTGGAATCAATTTCACTTTGAAATTGGACTTAAACTAGTGTCAATCTTTTGATACTTATTGTTTCATAAAAACACGCTATTTGTCATGACAACGGGAATTAATTATTAAATTAATTAATTCAACTTATATTTTTTGAATTTTGTAAAATAGAAATCATTTTTGAATTCATAATATCAAATATAGCTTAGGGTGAAGTTTTGGAATTTTTCTGAAAAACTTCAATTTTTGATGAATAGTGAAACCACTAAGTGGTAGTTAAAGAAACCGATTTTTCGTTTAAATGAAACTTTGCCACTTCTGTGATTTGATTTTCAAAAATCCGACATACATGGTTGTCATTAAGAAGTAAAATGTAGTTCAAGGAAATTAAAATAATTTTTTGGTGAATAGTAACTTTTAAGTTCTAAATCGCGATTAGTGGTAATTAGTGTAGTTTAAGGTAAAAATAATGTTTTAATAATATGAGATGAGCTAGACACATGTCCTACCATCATTGGATGTGTCATTTCCGACCAAGACAATCCATGGGTCAACTTGGGGACCCCATAGAGCCACTTTGGTTGGGAAATGACATAAATAACTTTTTATTTAATGTTAAAGTAAAAATGACACAAACATGAGATGTTTTACTAAAACAATTTTTACATGGGGTTATACAAGTTATATTTTTGATTATAAATAGTCATTGGAAAGATAAAAAGATTTACTACATCATTTTATTTTTTTTATAATTTTTAGACTTTAAATAAATTATATTATTTATGACATCATGATGATGCAGCGATTACCTCATTAATAAAGGATTTAAATAAAATGAAATGATAATGTAAAATCTATGACCTAAACATGTCCAAAACCTATTGTATGGGTAGATTTAGAACCCTTATCACCTTAACCTCTAATTATATCAATGTGGGACCTTTTGAATCCGAAACTCATTTTAAAATAAATTAACATTTCTTTACTTTCCAAGAGTGCCCCTCCTCTCCTCTTATAAAAGGCCCCCACCTCTACCTCCTTACCCACACTTCCAAAGCCTTTGTCTCGGCCAAAACCTTCCCATTTTGTCTCTCCACATACCTCTCTTACTCCTTGAAGCCTCACTTTGGGAAGAAGTCTTCCCAAGGAAGCCTTTGAGCTCAAACCAAAGGGAGTTACCCGATTTTAAGGTAATGTCTTCACTTGAGTCCTATTGTTTTATTTTGCTTCTCCAACCCCCTAAACTCTTTTTATTCATTTATTTTGTAATAAATCCAGTATCTTAAATATACTAGGATTTTGTTATAAGAATTATTCGATCTACACCTACACACACCTACATATAATGGTTAAAGAACATACTGTTTCCGTGGATGGCGAATTTCTGCCTCCCGAAACGATGATTGTTCAACATTCTTTTAACACCTTAAAAGGTGGACATTAAGATGACAATATATTTATATATGATATATAATATTTTTATGTTTTCCTTAATCTTCTGTATTTTTTATTTTGTGCATACCTTTATGGTTTCCATTATGAGTAAACGCGATATCTTCATTTAAGGAAGTGCGGACTACCGCCCCCTCAAAGTGATTTGATTCGTTAATACCATATGTGGGATGTATATATGATGAAGTTATGATATTATATATGATATTAAACTAGAATTATAATATAACTTTATATCATTATGATTTCATTCTATAAAATACGAAATAGAAATGAAAGTAGCATTCATGCGTACGTACAACTTACTGTCTCCATGAACGGTGCATTTCATTTCTTACCTCTAAATGATTATGTAATATTATAAATGCATGTATATACTGGATATATATGATATATATGATATATACATCATGATTATAATTCTGGATATAATGGATACATGAAAAACTTGTAATTATAAAGGGTTTATTTTTGACTCAAGTACCAATGATCGTTAAAACGACCGTTATTAACTTAAATAATTATATAGTGTTCATGACATGTAAATAAGTGATATAAAAGGAATAATGAACTTTAAAAAGGTTCTTAAACAAGTAGAAATTAACTCAAGTTTATTATTCAGGAGATTAAAGAACGACCGAGTCAAGTCGGACCCGAGGTATGGGACTTCGTCTCAATCTCCCTTCATTGAGGCATATTTTATTTTATACACAACCTTTATTTATACGGTGTATAAACCCCTTTGACTTTTACGTTTATCCAAAAGGAATCTTTTTTATATGAATTGTTTTACTAAACGACAAAAGGGAATGTTTTTGTCGTACATATGCGGCGACAACGACTTCTCCGCCGCCGTGACCATTATTTGAGTTTCGGCTTCCTCTACAAGCCATACATTTTTTTAAAATAAAAATAAATACCATGTTTTACTTTTATTTTATTTTGGTATTGAAAATGGTTTTTATAATGTTTTTATATCAATGTGTTGTATTGATATCTTGTGATTAAAAGGTGGAAATGTTATGTTTCCTTTATGCATGTTTTATGTGATACGATTATGTTGAGGTTCTTGGAGATTATTATGAAGACGGGTGGTTCCATGATAAACTAAGGGCGGGTGAGCCCGATATAGCTCTCCAATGCATTGGGTAACGCGAAGGAGTGAAACGTTAAGGTTTATTCGAAGAGATTTAGGGAATATACTGTGATGGGTATTCCAAACGTAACCAAGAGGGTTACTACCTACGTAAGAATGTTATGAATGCCTCAAGTTACCTTTATGTCTTATGATTTCTATGATTTATTCATGATTTTATGAGGTATGTTAAAGTGATTATGTTTTTTGGGTAAAGTATGATTTCATTCTTATGTAAATATGTTTCCATTGATGGGAAAAATGAGTACTATCTTTATGTAACCACTTTGTTTATATGTGGAATGTAATGCAAGTTTTATGTTCTAATTCTCTAAAACTCTAAACCTGAAAAGATCCTCAATGTGTAATCTTGTAATAACTCAAGATTAAGTAAGGTTTAAGGCTGGGGCCTTATAATCACAATTTCCCACGTACCTGTTAAAGTACCTTTGTAAAAATTGCTGTTATTTCTCAAAAATATCTGATCACCTATTTCTTGAACAGTTTCCTCAATGCAACAAATGCACTGCCAATTATTCCTTCTTCTAAAGTCTCGGACTCAATTGGACATGTGAAAGAGATGAACACAAATTCTTATTCTCTATTTGATACAAGAATTTATCATAATCTCAAAATGATATTAAAATTCTATACATTTCTCATTACCTTCATGCATATATTTATAAGAAACAATGGTTAATGGGATCTGCATAAATTTAAAGATTTAAATTCTCTATTTAAATCCTTATTTAAATGTGCTTATAAATAAAAACATTTATTTTTCTTCCTTCATCAAATGTTAATACGTGAACGATGTGGGTGTTAATATCAATCATTTTAAATACCCCAATGATCATGGGTATTACTATTCCATGCTTATTTGAAATACCTGAATGAAACTTGTAACGACCCGAGAAAACAATGTTTTGAGTTTTGATAAGGTTGTTTTGCAATGTCACCGTTAGGTGAACAAACAATCAACTTATAAGGTAATAATAATAAAATGCACCAAATGAATGAAAGCTCCTTTTATCCAAATAAGTAACACCTTGGATAGAACTCCCACTGATCGAACAATAAGATAAATTAACCAAAAATCCCAACTAAGAACCCGATTACAATAATGGGGAGACCACTTAAAACCACCAAGATCCCAAGAATGCGGTAGGGGTTTCGAGCATCCATCATAATGAACATGAGGATGGCCGAAGCCACTGCAACCGTGATGAGCACCAAGGGAATCACACGAACCATCTCTTCTTCTCTCCTTCAGTCACTTGGAGTGAGGGACGTCCCGAGACCAGAACCTTTATAAGCACACTAATCCGACCGTTGAACCCAAACGGCTATAAATATGACCGTTGGTTTCTCCTATCCTCTAAGTTTTGTTTTTGACCATTGGAAATAAGAATGGCTTACCCCTGAAAGGTTCGGAATTTTAATTATGAAATTTTCTCTAATGTTTAAAAATGACATCAATGATAATTTAATTAATTTATTTCTTGTTTTCCCAAAAATGAGAATTATATTTTATGTTTCAAAACGGTGAAAATTAATATTATTATTCACTACACTTATTTTCTTAATTTGAGAAATTAAAATTTTATGTTGTAATTATATTAAAACTGATGGATTTTATTTTTTCTAAATATGTGCTAACCCTTGAGTTATATATATATATTGCATCAAATTAAATGATTCTTTTTCTCTAAATTAAAGGGCTAATGTTAATGCAAATGTTTATAACTTGGATAAACAGTTTTGGAAACTACGTCAAACTATGATTTCTTTTACTTATGTGTTTCGTGGTGATGATATTTATATCAACGCACTCTTATGTGTGATTAAATGTAGTTTAATTAACATTAATATTTAATTAAGAAAAATTAAGGTAATTAGCTAATAAAGGAAATTAAAACATGTATATATATATGAAATGTTTTGGTTAACCAATGTTTTTAATCTTTGATCTTCATAATGTAATATTAAGTAATTAGTAATTATGGTTTAAAATAATAATAATGATAATATAATAAGGTTAATAAAAATTATTGATGTTTTAAGAATAAAATATATATATATACCTATATTTATATAGTAATACGTTTTGATTGTATCAATATATAATTTTTATTGACCAATGATTTTTATTAAAATAATAAAAGTTGGTTTAATAATTGAATTCTTTAACAATAAAAACAATTATTTAATAAATTAATAAGGATATTTTTTTTAAAACTTGCTGAAAACTGCATTTTTAAACGCCGCATCACCCCTGGACCATCTGATCTCTCCCCTCTGATCGCAGTCGTCCAGCCTTTTTAATGCCGCGCCGATTCCAGGTCGTCTGATCATCTTCGATGTAATCCTGGTCATCCTTCCTGTTCCGCGTCTCTCACCCCATGGCTTCTTCTCCTTCCTCGCGTCGTCGAACTAGTAGGTGTAGGGCGGATCGTTTTCTTCGTCTAGGCCGGTGAGTGGACCCGCGTTGCTCCCTTCTTTCCACGGGTTAGGCACCGTCTCGCCTCGGATACCCGGGTCGACATCTTCGTGTTGAGTTCTGTGTTTTTTTTAAACCCCAAGTTGCATCAAAGGATGGAGATTGCGAACCCGAAGCTTTTGGATCTCCAACCACCGGTCCTCATCACTGCATCGTTTCTCCTCCCCCTCTCCGAGCTAAGGTAAGGGAGAAGTTTTGTTGTGGTTCCTGTTTGAGTTTCAGTTTTTATATATATACATATATATGTGTTATGTATATATGTATACATCCTGTGTTTATACAACCAGATTCACTTTCCTCGTTTGTATCTTCCTCTCCTCCTCTCTGAACAAGGTAAGGGGCATGTTTTATTTTTGTCTAGTTTTGTTTGAGTTTCGGTGTATATAAATATATATGCATGTTATATGTGTATACATTTTCGGTACGTATAAACCTGGTGCAAACCCAGATCTTGTGGATCTCCCTCTCAGCCTGGAGAACCGAATAGGAGTAAGGTGGAATCCTCTCCTTCATTTCTTACCATTTCTATAAGCTTTGCAAAGTTATATAATCATGTTGTATAATTGTGTATAAGAATATACAGGACCATATAAACCTATTTATACCCGTTTTACCTATTCCTAGGACCGAACCAGAGAAGGGGAGGTCTTCTTGTTTTAATTGTCACCCACTTCAGTGAATATACACGAATATATGTATGTATATATACCTCATGAGTATGTGTGTACATATATATATATATATTTGTATTCGTATATATATATAAGATGATACATGCATATGTACACCCTTATTCTACATGTTTATAACCCTAAATTTCTTTTCACTTATGAAAAATGGAGTTGTGGAATGATTGCGTGAACATGTAAATCATGCAATTATATGGAGCATAAAGATTTATATGAACATTTAGTCATATAGGTGCACATGTACATCAATGTGCATACGGGATGAATTGGGCTCTTTTGTTTTGTACAATATAACATGATAATTTATTTACTCAAAATCATGTTATCTCAAGAAAAGTATCCAAAAACCAATTATTTACATTTTTGATATGTATGACGAAGTTTAAAGGTTAGTTTGTTATCAAAATAGTTCTTTCATTTGAAATTTTTTACTTATCATCCTTCTTGATAAATCAGGATTTTAGTTTTTGAGAAAATGGAAAGAATTCCTTAAATTTTTATATACATGCATTCATGTATTTGTACACATCGACCATGTTGCATGCAAGATTGATTTTATGCCAATAAGGGTCTTATGAAAGTTAAGTTCATTTCTTTTATATATAAAGGAACCTCACTCGGTTTTCCAAACATTAATTTTGTTTAATGTATAACTTGGGAAATATTTTTTTTGAGTATGGCTTATTGTGGTAAACCCATGCATATGTACTGGTATATATATGATCATGTTGTCTTCAATTACATGTTTTTTTATGGTGTTTACAAACTTTATTAAGAAAAGGGGTCATGTTATTTAAAGTGCTAATAAAAGAGTTTTTACACAATTATATACATGATTTCCCCAAGATGGACCTGATTACGCACATTGTATCCCCAACTGCATGTATTAAACACCCATAATATCCGTTTATCAGAATATGTGTAAGTTATGAATGACCTTGTTTTAACTGGGTATTATGATGTTATGGAATGTTAAGTGATTATGTTCTTTTCCTTAAAACCCATGTTTCAATTGTTAAGACAATTTCTTATGTGTACGAATTTAGCATGCATGTCTCAGTTTATTTCTGATTGAACTGTCTTCAAGTTATGAATATGTAAGTGAAAAGGGGGTTGATTAAGAATGCATGAAACCCTATGAATGAAAGACCATGTCAAGATATGTGAGGGATGTGTTGGACTTACATGTGATGGGTGCGCCCGGAATTATATAGCGCAATATGAATGATGTGACGGGTGTGCCCAGAATTATACAACACTCCAATGCATTGGGTAAAGCAAGAGTCTCATGAGACATTATGTGCGACGGTCTTGGCAGTTAGCCTTGGCTTGTGCTACCATGGAAACGGGATTGGCAGTGAGCCTTGATCCATTAAGTATGTTATACGGTCTTGATGAAAGTTCTTGACAAAGTCTAGTATTATACATTCCCTCTGCATGTGATAATAATTGGTCAACCAGGGGTTAGTTCAACTAATAGGACAAACCCTAGTTGAAAACTCCCATGACTATGAAAATGTAATTTATGTGTCAAGAACTATTTTTCATGTGGTAAACTGTTAGAAGAACTGTATATTCTCATGAACCATGTTATGAACGTTTTCCCTGTTTAGTCACAGAATTATTTTTAGAATTTAAGTGACCTTGTTTGATTATTATGCATTGTTTATTCTTCTTATGTTGCGCTCTCTGATCATGTTTACTTTAGAGTTTATTTCAAGTACGTACTTCTCTGTGCAAGTGGTTTTTAAAAATGTTGGATTTCATGTTTTAAGAAAAGATAATGCTTCGTTTTAGCAAAGTGTTTTATTCTCTTCAAAAGGACTGCTTTGAGAAAGAGTTTTCTTAAAACGTTTTTAAAACCCCTTACTGTGCATATTTTCTCACCCTACGTTTTTGTTTAAATATTTTCAGGCATGGTTAGTACTAATGAAGTTTATCAGAAGTAGCTGGTTTCCCAGAATCCTGAGCCTCGCGATCTTCTGTAGTAATGGGACATGATATCTAATTTGCAATGATGTAATGAAATGTTAAGTATATCCTGTCTCATTAGGCACCCTGGGTTTGGGGGTCGCTACAGTTGGTATCAGAGGATGGGTTCAGGAAACTCTGGAAAACTAGGTGATATAAATGTATTACTATGACTGACTAAATAAAAATGTTATAACTTTCATATGGCTGATGAAAATGTACCTACCGACCTACTGTCACTTCCCAGTGAGGCTCTAGAGAACATTGTATCTCTAGCTAGCCGTGAGAACTTTCTGAATTATGCCCAAATTCGCATGACGTGTAAGCACCTGTATGACATGTCAAACTCACCTAGGGTTCTTAGTCTTCATCGGGGATTGGGGATGGATTATCTCCTAATGATGATGACCCAATTTCCCTCTTATGCACGTCGGGGAAAGTATCACGAGGGACTCTTCCGAGTGTTCACAACTGGCGAGGAATTTGGCATGATGCTTGATAACCCTTTTCAATAAGCTGCTGCTGCCGGACACCTCCGAGCGGCTTACCTATGCCAGATTTTGCACTACGGCTTCTGGGGCCAGTTAATGGACTTTGGAGTGTTGGAAGATGAGTCCACCCATTTGTCTCTTAGGAAAGAGGTGTATACTGATGTTTCTCAACTCCATACCCCTCATGCTAAACTCAGGAGGCGTCATATATGTTTCCATGAGTTTAGTCCTGTCTGTTCAGCCTGCATGTGGTTTGAAGAGTTAGGAAGTTTTGACACTCTTTGTGGTGTACGTCTTGTAAACTCAGGCTTTTCCATGTAAACTTTTGCATAAATAGAAGTTTCATGTTTCTTTTCATGTCTCTACCTTATCAATGTTGTTAAGAGTTTCCTTTCGATGTTTTTTAGATGGCTGGTCAAACGAACTTCTCATCACTACCCAATTAGTTAGTAGAAGTCATCTTGATCAGGGCATGCACGGTGGATTATCTATCCTTTCTCCACCTGTGAGGGTCCTGCCAGCATTTGCTCGATCTAGCAAATGGTCCCGAGATTCTTTGGTTATGTCAAGAGGTTGATCGTGTTTTTCACCTCGTTGCCACTGCTCAACTCCCCTGCTACAGGCGAAGGGGAAGGTACTATGAAGGCCTATTCCAGTGTTTTACACTGGCATAGAACTTCTCTGCCAGAGCGTGCTTCCTCGTAGCCACCCAGGATGGCCAGCTTAGTGCAACCTATATGTTCCAGGTCTTGAATCTCAGTCTCCTCAACCACATCATCCCTCTCGAATAGCTCGAGCATGATGTGGCCTGAAGAGTTATCAAGGATTTTATCTACTCGGACGTTTCCAAGCTTTGCACCGCACGAGCCTCCCTTTGGAAACCCGTGTGTAGTACGCACGAACTGGAGTTCAGGACGTACTGTTCGAAGTGTATCTGGGCTAGGGAAACAGAAGAGCTATGTGCCAACTTTGGTATCCCGTTAACCGAGCCAGATCCACTGTTTCGGTAATGTTGTACGTGTGGCGTTTCAGTTTTTCTTGTTTTTTTATGATAGAATTGAAAGGGCGCAATTATTTGAAGGGGGAAGTAATGTAACGACCCGAGAAAACCATGTTTTGAGTTTTGACAAGGTTGTTTTGCAATGTCACCGTTAAGTGAACAAAAAATCAACTTATAAGGTAATAATAATAAAATGCACCAAATGAATGAAAGATCCTTTTATCCAAATAAGTAACACCTCGGCTACAACTCCCACTGACTGAACAAGAAGATAAATTAACCAAAAATCCCAACTAAGAACCCGATTACAATAATGGGGAGACCGCTTAAAACCAAAAAAAACCCAAGAATGCGGTAGGGGTTTCTGGCATCCATCATAATGAACATGAGGATGGCCGAAGCCACTGCAACCGTGCTGAGAACCAAGGGAATCACACGAACCATCTCTTCTTCTCTCCTTCAGTCACTTGGAGTGAGGGATGCCCCGAGACCAGACCCTTTATAAGCACACTAATCCAACCGTTGAACCCAAACGACTATAAATATGACCATTGGTTTCTCCTATCCTCTAAGTTTTGTTTTTGAACGTTGTAAATAAGAATGTATTACCCCTAAAAGGTTCAGAGTGTTAATTATGAAATTTTCTCTAATGTTTAAAAATGACATCAATGACAATTTAATTAATTTATTTCTTGTTTTCCTAAAAATGTGAATTATATTTTATGTTTCAAAACTGTGAAAATTAATATTATTATTCACTACACTTATTTTCTTAATTTGAGAAATTAAAATTTTATGTTGTAATTATATTAAAACTGATGGGTTTTATTTTGTCTAAATATGTGCTAACCCATGAGTTATATATATATATATATATTGCATCAAATTAAATGATTCTTTTTCTCTAAATTAAATGGCTAATGTTAATGAAAATGTTTATAACTTGGATAAACAGTTTTGGAAACTACGTCAAACTATGATTTCTTTTACTTATGTGTTTCGTGGTGATGATATTTATATCAACGCACTCTTATGTGTGATTGAATTTAGTTTAATTAACATTAATCTTTAATTAAGAAAAATTAAGGTAATTAACTAATAAAGGAAATTAAAACATGTATATATATATGAAATGTTTTGATTAACCAATGTTTTTAATCTTTGATCTTCATAATGTAATATTAAGTAATTAGTAATTATGGTTTAAAATAATAATAATGATAATATAATAAGTTTAATAAAAATTATTGATGTTTTAAGAATAAAATATATATATACCTATATTTATATAGTAATACATTTTGATTGAATCAATATATAATTTTTATTGACCAATGATTTTTATTAAAATAATAAAATTTGGTTTAATAATTGAATTCTTTAATAATAAAAAAAATGATTTAATAAATTAATAAGGATATTTTTTTTAAAACTTTATAAAAACTACGTTTTTAAACGCCACATCACCAATGAACCATCCGATCTCTCCCCTCTGACCGCAGCCGTCCATCCTTTTTAATGTCGCGCCGATTCCAGGCCGTCTGATCATCTTCGGTGTAATCCTGTCTGGCCTTCCCGTTCCACGTCTCTCACCCCACGGATTCTTCTCCTTCCTCGCGTCGTCGAACCAGTAGGTGTAGGGCGGATCGTTTTCTTCGTCTAGGCCGGTGAGTGGACCCGCGTTGCTCCCTCCTTTCCACGGGTTAGGCACCGACTCGCCTCGGATACCCGGGTCGACATCTTCGTGTTGAGTTCTGTGTTTTTTTTAAACCCCAAGTTGCATCGAAGGACGGAGGTTGCGCACCCGAAGCTTTTGGATCTCCAACCACCGGTCCTCATCGCTGCATCGTTTCTCCTCCCCCTCTCCGAGCTAAGGTAAGGGAGAAGTTTTGTTGTGGTTCCTGTTTGAGTTTCAGTTTTTATATATATACATATATATGTGTTATGTATATATATATACATCCTGTGTTTATACAACCGGATTCACTTGCATCGTTTGTATCTTCCTCTCCTCCTCTCCGAACAAGGTAAGGGGCATGTTTTATTTTTGTCTAGTTTTGTTTGAGTTTCAGTGTATATAAACATATATACATGTTATATATGTATACATTTTCGGTATGTATAAACTTGGTGCAAACCCAGATCTTGTGGATCTCCCTCTCATCCTGGAGAACCAAATAGGAGTAAGGTGGAATCCTCTCCTTCATTTCTTACCATTTCTATAAGCTTTGCAAAGTTATATAATCATGTTGTATAATTGTGTATAAGAATATACATGACCATATAAACCTATTTATACCCGTTTTACCTATTCCTAGGACCGAACCAGAGAAGGGGAGGTCTTCTTCTTTTAATTGTCACCCACTTCAGTGAATATACACGAATATATGTATGTATATATACCTCATGAGTATGTGTGTACATATATATATATATTTGTATTCGTATATATATATAAGATGATACATGCATATGTACACCCTTATTCTACATGTTTATAACCCTAAATTTCTTTTCACTTATGAAAAATGGAGTTGTGGAATGATTGCATGAACATGTAAATCATGCAATTATATGGAGCATAAAGATTTATATGAACATTTAGTCATATAGGTGCACATGTACATCAATGTGCATAAGGGATGAATTGGGCTCTTTTGTTTTGTACAATATAACATGATAATTTATTTACTCAAAAGAATGTTATCTCAAGAAAAGTATCCAAAAACAAATTATTTACATTTTTGATATGTATGATGAAGTTTAAAGGTTAGTTTTTTTATCAAAATAGTTCTTTAATTTGAAATTTTTTACTTATAATCCTTCTTGATAAATCAGGATTTTGGTTTTTGAGAAAATGGAAAGAATTACTTAATTTTTTATATACATGCATTCATGTATTTGTACACATCGACCATGTTGCATGCAAGATTGATTTTATGCCAATAAGGGTCTTATGAAAGTTAAGTTCATTTCTTTTATATATAAAGGAACCTCACTCGGTTTTCCAAACATTAATTTTGTTTAATGTATAACTTGGGAAATATTTTTTTTGAGTATGGCTTATTGTGGTAAACCCATGCATATGTACTGGTATATATATGATCATGTTGTCTTCAATTACAAGTTTTTTTATGGTGTTTACAAACTTTATTAAGAAAATGGGTCATGTTATTTAAAGTGCTAATAAAAGAGTTTTTACACAATTATATACATGATTTCCCCAAGATAGACCTGATTACGCACATTGTATCCCCAACTGCATGTATTAAACACCCATAATATCTGTTTATCAGCATATGTGTAAGTTATGAATGACCTTGTTTTAACTGGGTATTATGATGTTATAGAATGTTAAGTGATTATGTTCTTTTCCTTAAAACCCATGTTTCAATTGTTAAGACAATTTCTTATGTGTACGAATTTAGCATGCATGTCTCAGTTTATTTCTGATTGAACTGTCTTCAAGTTATGAATATGTAAGTGAAAAGGGGGTTGATTAAGAATTCATGAAACCCTATGAATGAAAGACCATGTCAAGATATGTGAGGGATGTAATGGACTTACATGTGATGGGTGAACCCGGAATTATATAGCGCAATATGAATGATGTGACGGGTGCACCCGAAATTATACAGTGCTCCAATGCATTGGGTAAGTGTGAAAATGGTGATCCTTAAAGTGAATTGGTGATTATAATTGAAATTTTATGGGTATTAAATTAGTGATTTATGTTGGGAACTTATCTCATTTATTATATACTTATTGAATTAGCGAGGCAATATTTTCTATGAAAACAAATAAATCCAATCTAGCACTAAAACTAATCTAGGACCAACCCATCTTTATTAATTATTTTAGTTCAAATTCTTGTGTGTTTTTCATCAAATAAAAGAATTATTAATATTTAACCACTTAATATCAAAAATAATCAAAAAATTCAAGTGTATAAAGGTTTAATTCTTTGGTCTATATAGATTAGACACCCTACCCATGCTATAAGTGACTGTATCTACCCATAGGGTAAATTTTGGAAAAACCAACTAACCACCAGTGTTTTCACATGAAAATGTGCATTCACATTAGAATTAATCATTAGTGCCTTCTATTTTAGTCTAATATACTTGATAAATAAGTGTGAAACCCACCTATATCATGTTAAAAATTAGACATCTCTCTCATCTTACACAACCAAATACATAGCTTCTAGTCATGATGTCATTTATATAGAAAATTTTAAATTATCATGATAAGTTTGAATATATATCATCTCACATCCCTATAATCAAGAGTAAAATACTTTATATAATATACATACATCAATAAGAATATAAAACATCAATGATAATGTCTTAATTAACTACATTAATCATATAATTACTCATTAATGTCAATCTCTTGATAACATCTCCAAGTCAATTACATTTTAACATCACAATGACATGATAACAATATTATTTATATATCTTGTTTTTTTAATCAAACATAATTGATTTGACTATAATAGTATTGTAAATTTACATCATGAAGGGAAAAATACACCCCTCTCAATAAATTTTGTCTCACTATGATAACCATGATGATGATCTATTTTGCACTACTATATTAAAATCATCATTAACTCAAAACATCCATTCACTAGATTTTGATTAGTTTTTATTTAATTTGTTGTTATATAAAGATCATAGGGAATGTCATTTCAACTACATTGTGAAAGATTCTATTGAGGGGGTTACATAAATAATTATAATACTTATGACTCCTCTAAAATTATTCCAAATTGAAAAAACTTATTGATGATCCATATCACCAAATCTAAATTGGATTCTATTGACTATGTTATGATGAACATGATTTGAATACTGCATTCCCTAGGAAAAACCTAAAAAACTTGAGTGACTCTGATCATGATTGAAATGTATCACATATTCAAACCAATGACATTACCTTTATAACATCTTGATAATTAAACTCTAATATTACCAACATTGAGTTAATTAGAAACCTCATAGAATAAGTTCAAATCTTCATTATAACCACATCATTAACTGATCATCATTCATACGAGTCTTCAACTATATGTCTTGGTATAAGTCTTTCACTAAAAACTTGGTTCCATATAATCCACAATTATGTATAATTCTAATATTGACAAAGAATGAGATCAATAATAAAAGAACAAAACACACACCTCAATGTACATTTGATGATGCAAGATCAAAGTTTTCCAAAGTGTATAACTAAAATTTTCCCTTCTCTATATCTCTAATTAATCTTCTAATGCACTGACTGAATACATTACTATAGTTTTATATAGATAATGACAATTTTAACTCCATGAATGATTCTTTTAAAATGAAGATAAGAGATAATGTGAACCCATATATATATAGTAGAAATCCATTAATAATTTTCAAGTCAATTTAACTTATTTTAGCCTCAAACAAAATGATACATGAATAACACCTCTCCATCAATCTATGATACACCGATGAAATTCCTATATAGATTACTTATTACCAAACTTAAAAACAAGTTATAAAATCATTATGTATATTATATATCTGAATATATTTTAATAAAAATACTCATACATATTATTCTCCAAATACAAATCACTTATTATATCTCAAGAAAACTTTTAGTCCTTGAATAAAGGGGTGTATTCCATAAAAATGGATAAATAATGTTATAAATCACATAATTCCTATAATATTTCAACACTCTATTTAGGGAAGAATCACCCCCACTGTAAAAATCTAGGACTCTCAGAGTAAAAATTTCTCTTTTATTTATCCAAAAAGTCACCATACACCACCTAATTTCTAATAATGAAATAAGATCATCTTGAAAATAAATTTTAGAGATACATGATTCTTAAACTTAGGGACTATCTTTACAATATCATCCTTTTAAGGCCTTATCTCTTAGAATCAGTATAACTTTGGAACATGAGTAGAATCAAGAACTAAAACTCATATAACATATAAAGTTCAAGATCTACATCTTCTCACATAATAAACTTTTCATTGGTAGGGAAGAGGGTGAAAGTACTTGTTCTAAGGTCCCTAAATAAAGAGATAATCATTATCATGATTGGTCAGGATTAACATTTCAATTGGTTTATACATAGTTATTCTCAACCCATAACTTCATAATGAAAATCCAAACAATTAAATAAAAAATATAGAAGTATTTTTCAATTCATGACCATTTAATAACATAATACAGATAGAATTTCAAAATATATGACTAGAAATGACCTGATTTTCCATCCTCAAACAATTATCATATTATAATAAAACATGCACATAGATCATGTCCAGAGCAATATATGATAAAACTACCAAACTAATCGAACCCTATAGATAATTTTATAAGGTAAAAATTTAGATAATAAAAAATCATAGTCATTGGATAAAAATATATTATAAAAATCACCATATGGTTGGGTTCTCATTCCTAATGGACTGAACATAGATCCCTTTAGTATTGCTCCATTACATTCTCCAACCATAAACCTACATGCACCTGACTCCCAACATCTATCCTTAGATAAACACATATTAATAACAATTTACTATAACCTTATCCCAATTGGACCTTTCTTAGGTTAGTGACAAGTTCTAGTCTTCCTATCCAATCCCACATTTATTAAGTCAGGACTAGTGACCAAAACCAAGAGGTAACACACACAAAATGGCAGGAATTCTCCCATAAACTGTAATAATAAACCATTAATATGCACACCATTTTCAATATGTATACATAATATAAAAAAGTAATTTATTGATGAATATATAAATTATATACCACCTATCAGGAAAATAAAAAAACACAACTAGTTCCAAGCACAAGATGACTATAATGAAGTATATTAATTGAAATACATGACCATAAATGTAAAACCAATGTAAATTCATTAACCAAAGGACATATAATCCTCCAATAAGATAACTCCAACAACCATTACCTAATATAACTCTATAGATAAACACAACTATATCTATATCTTAATGTACTCCTGTAAAATGTTAGATGTCAATGCACCCACATTGTCATGAACCAGATCTGATCGCCATCAAAACCAATGCCCGAACCAGTTCATGGAAAGGCCCGAGGGGAGTTCCCAATCCCCACATGCTGGGAAAAGTGCTCGGGTACCATAAAAAAGTGTTTAGGAATGATTTACCTGAATTTAGAAGCATTAAACAACAAAAAACAATAAATAAACTGGATTTGAAAATTTAATCCAAACAAGCCTTTAATAAAATTCAGAACTAAAATATGTGGTTTTAGACAAATACCAAGAGGGAAACAACATAGAAATAATAACTCAAGGTCCACCACATAGTAAGTTTCCATCATCCCCCAATCCTTCTCTACAACACCACACCAAGAATGGAAGCTAACAACCCGAACCACCAGCGCTAAAATCTTTGTCCATACCTACGACAAAGATTACCAAGTATACTTACACCAAAAGGTGTAAGTAGGGTGTGATCCTAATCCCAATAAGATTCCACCCAAAATATTCCATGCGATAAACATTATAAGATAAAAATCTTGCAAGTTTTCATAAATAAGAAAAGGTAACAACAATTTTCTAAAGGATACTACTTTAAATGAAAACATTTTTCAAGGGGGATATTTTAAATAATGAACACTTAAAAAAAGAAAAAATATACTGAGTTTTCTAGACAAACAAAACGTATACAAATGATGAGTATCATATAGTCAATGCGAGCTAGTCACAGGAACACTCCTATGCACTAGTTAGTCGTGGGCC
Source organism: Viscum album (assembly GCA_963277665.1). NCBI lineage: Eukaryota > Viridiplantae > Streptophyta > Magnoliopsida > Santalales > Viscaceae > Viscum > Viscum album. The sequence goes on along the minus strand of OY728137.1, from coordinate 280,834,566 downwards.
CTAGGTACCTTGTATCTTGGTGAAAAGTAACCATAATAAACATCCATTCTCGTGAACGAGCCAATAGTAGGGAACATAACCATAACCAAGTGTTCCCCAACATCATAATAATAGTTTAGTTAGTTATGTCATTGTTAAACTTTCTATGTAAAATTGGGACAAAACCACTCCGGATCACTAGCATACTAGTACACATCTGCCCACCTAGATACTAGGTTTCCCTCTTTATGCTTAATAAAGTTCCACGTCTCTTAAAATACCATTTACACATAAAAATTCCATTTCCGAAACACACAAACACCAAACAGACCACTATTTTTTCACATAACATCATAACTAACACAAAACAGCCCGTAAACATGTTTCACACCCTTCTTACAATTTAATAAAACATTTCAACAATTCATAAAATGTTCTCAAAATGTTTTACATAACCAATCATTATTTTATCTTTCAAAAACCCATTTGAATAGAATACTACCACCAAAATAGTACATAAACATCCTTTGAACACTTTTTATAACACAATAAACCATTTAAAATTTTCATAAAACACTTCCAAGAAGTATAACAATGTTTTTCACATAAAACCCATTCAAAAACCCTCTTTCAAGGCCAAAATAACACCAAAACCTACCAAACCATATTTGGAAGCCCAAGAAACATTTATTAAACCATTTTCATATGTTATAAAATTACCCCAAATGATACCACAAGAGTTACATAAGAAAACCACACCATTTCAAGAAAAAATGAAACTTTAAAATTAAAAGCTCCACCAATTCCATCAAAACAGACTTCACACCACAAAAAACATATGAGGGAAGTTCTAAATAATTAAATCATGCAAAATAACTCATCAAATAATTCTTACACATGGAATCACCTACCTTTTGTGTAAAAACCCTCAAATATTTGTTCAAAACTTCAACCGCACCACCACTACACCACAAGGGAGTGAAAACAAACCTAAATCCACAATATTGGTCCAAGAAACCAAAAATCAAATCCTAGGTAGGAAACCCTAGTGTCTGGACATTTGGAACTTCAAGAAGGAGGGGAGAAACACTAAGGAAATGGAAGGAACAAGAGAGGAATTCACTTACTTGAGAAACTTTGAATAAATTGCTCCAAATACACCAATAGTTGAATCTCCAAGTATCTAAAATTGGAAGGAAATTTTTAATAAGTCTGAGGAGGTCTAATAGGAACTGAAATGGGGAAAAAGTAAAAAATTAATGATTTATGAAAGAACCATATTCCCTTTTCAAATATAGACGATTTGAGAAACCTTAAGGAAATTTTCCCTAATCCACGATGAATATGAACCCCAAAGAGGAAAAATGGAACATGGGGTTGCCCCTAGGGTTTCTAGGATCGAGTGAAAGGTGAAATGACAAAAAATTGTTAAAAAATGAATGAGATATAATAGAAATAATTTATTTTATTAAATTTGGAAGTGGGATCATAGGTTGGCCCAATTCCTAAATAAATCACATAAATATACCACGATTATGAGTTCCTAAGGAGTCAAAATGGATATGGTGGTTTGAATAGGTCAGGATAATCCAAGTGGAAAGTGGAATGGGTGAAAAATGTTGAAAAAATAAGGATTTATAAATGAAAAAAATTTTGTTTTTAAATCTGGAAATGAGCTCACGGTTTGGACCAAATCTTGAAGAAACCACCCCAATAAACATACCCCAAAAAAGAGGCCACTAAGAGTGTCATAATTTAAATTACAAGCCACCTCATCCTTATACATCCCTTTAAAAAAACTAGGCCAAATACCATCCAAGTCTTCAAAGACTAATGATTTAGATCAAGAACACCCGAGACACAAAATCTAATACTGGAGTACCTGGAAACCAAGAGAAAAATAAGAACCAAAATAAGATTCGAAACAAAGCATGGAATTGAAGATCCAAGTGTAAAAATTCTCTCCAATATAAAGATGTCCACCCATGAAAATCCACATCAATTCCAGATGCAAAAAACAAAACCCAACTGATAGTCCAATATGGACTTCCTTGCCAAGTTCGCCCACCCACAAAGGCCAAAACACCTCCAGTTGATCAATAAAAGGAAGAGATACTATCACCAATCAAAATTTACCCTAATTACCTGAAATTATAAAATACATTCAAACCACATACCATTGGGAATGCTCCAATCCCACGTTTACCGAAGGAAGAAATTAGTGGTTAGATAGCTCCGAATGAGACTACCTACCACCATGAAAACACTAGGAACACAACTAAATTACTAATATGGGGAGACCTGAACAAACTACCCACCATAAGATCCAACTTAATTTCCTAAGATAGAACTAGGATACCCACAAGGGGAGACTAAACTAACTCTCTTCCACAAGGGATAAACTAACATTAGACTTATTCCAAAAGAACCTATATGAGACACATAGTGGGTCTCCCCGCCATAAGAACCAACCATCTTTACCAACTAGTAGGGGTCGACACGAAGAAGACCTCATAAGATCCACTCCCCACTGCAGGGGGGGTCGGTCAACGAAACTCCAAACCAGCAAAGACACTCCATGGTTCACTACTTCCATGGGCATCACCATCCTTGACTGAGCCAGACCAAGAATGAGATCAAAACGATCCTACCAGGTTATTTATACATAAACAAATACACTAAGGGTTGCACCCACAAGGGTTCAAGCACTGGGTTTAAGAACAAAACCACCCTACCCCCTAAAACAAGGGAGGGAATTATCCACCAACACGGATTATAACCCTGAGGGATAGGGTCCCCACGTCCCTTTCCACTACACGAGACCACTTGAAATGAAACAACCACATCGAAACTTCAAACTGTCTCCACATCCCGCACCAGAGATAAAAGTGAAACCAAGATCCCTTATACCCCTAGCGATTTTCTGATTGCATAAAAATATTCACTATGAGGCCTATTTCTGGAGACCTGATGTTTTAAGCATCTTCTATGCCGAAATTAGGAGCTAATGATCACAACACCCCGTGAAAATTACTAGCTAAAACAACACACCTTTACTCGAACAAGGACTTGGGTGATGCACATGCATCACCTCTTTCTCCCTGAAAAGGAAACAGCAGAAGGAAAACACATGGAATACATATTCACTTATAACAAGGAATTAAAAATTCTTAGAATAGAAACATGATTTCCCTTAAGTAGAAGACCAAAAAAAGATAAGTAATATCCACCTTTCATCCCCAAAAGCAAACGCAAACACAACAAGACACCACCGAACATGACCCTTGAAAGTGACAGGGTCATTAATATGAGGAAACCTTGAAAAATGTTCCAAGTAGCATGAGATTTCCATAAGAAATCATAACAACCTTGAACGACCCTATTTTTCCACATTGGTTTCCCAACATGAACCCTTACCTCGATGAGACTGACAAAAGACCCAAAGGCCCTTCAGGACATCATTCTGCACTGATGACCCTAGATTGTTTTCACCTTCTCACTGGAATTCACCTTCACCACTTCCAATAAAACTTGTTGACACAATGGTGTCAAACTTCACCTTGGACGATTTAAGAAAATATGGAAACTTAAGGAACCAAGGTGTATTTCAACCTTCTACAACCACTCTCTTAAAATATAAGGATCCGCTTAAATAAAAATTAAGATGGGTAGACTGAACCCTAAAACTTGAGAAGAGAGTCTATACATTGATCAACTGGAGGGACTTCCAATGGTGAATCACCCGTGGCTGCACTTCAATCATGCATTAAATATTTGTTGGGGCTTACCCTAGCCAACAAGAAAATAAAAAGGACAGAAACAAGATATTAATTTGGTCAAAACGTACCACAAAACAGGTCCGAATACATGAGGAGAGCAACCACAAGGGCTTCCTAAGACATTTATCACAAAGGGCCACCAATCAACACTTCAACCCAACTTACCAATGAAACAAAAAACCCAAAACATCATTCAAACAAGAGGGGTTCTCGAACTAAATACACCCCAACACAACATTCCCAAAAAACACATAAGACACACCACCTAAACCGATCATAAAGACATAAAATTTTCCTTTAAAATCATATCTTTGAAAATAAATGGGTTGACGGTTGGCGCCTTCACCAATGGTACCCCATGGGCCTCACACATATATGTTTCCATGCCACACCGGACACCCTCTTCATATCAATACAATCACTAATCCATACATTCCATTAACCATCCATCTTTCCATGTAAATCCATGAATGTGGTCACTCACGGAAATACCAAAGGTTAAAACAAACATTATATCCACTTTTTAAAACCAATACATTCAACCGACACTTCATTTTTCTCCAAAATGCTAACCACAAAATCAAAAACCAATTCAAATATTACAAGAATTTTTAGAAAAACACCAAAAATTAATTAAAACACACTTTCAATTCATAAAAATTACTTTCAAAACATCTCAACCCATTTCAAAACACTTTTGGTTTTATGACAACCTCTATTTCATCAACACCGATATATTTTGAAACTCATTTATTCCCATTTAAAAAAATTTCCTAGAAATTCATGAAACTTTTTCAAAACCCACTAATTACCAAAAAAAATTAATCTTCAAACTACACACATGAATTCCAAAACACTTAATTCCATTCAAAAAACTTTTTAGCAGCTAAAAAAACTCTATTTGAATCAAATTTTCAAAACCCACCTTACCATAATTCACACTTTCAAAAGAGGCCTAAACACACCATTTACTCCTACAAAACCATTCTGAAATTTTATTTTTACCCTTTCAGAAATAAATTTTTTTTTTTCTTTACTAGAAAATCATTTCATAAAAATTCACACTTCTTAAAATCAAGTCATCATTTTTTTTCTTTAAAACCAAGTTTCCAAAATTCCAAAATAAAAAGACACAAGACAATGTGAGGGGAAATTAGTACTGGCGGGTGGCTTGGACATATGGTTGGTATCCATAATTAAATAAATTCATTATAATAGAGAGTGTTCTAGGGAAATATCTCCAGCTCCACATGAATTTCTAGGCCCTGTGAGCTCACTAAGACCATTAACCCAACTCTCTTTTCATTTTCCAATCATCGACGAACCATGAGAATAAAAGAACTCATATAAAACCCAAATTACCCAGGTGACATGAATCCCATCATGATGTGTGCTGTCTAGGAACACTACTCATAATTGGAATGTCATGTCTTGAAAATCCTAGCTCCGATATACCTAGACTCTTTCCCAAAAGAACATGACTTAAAAAGAGCGAACCTGCTCTGATGCCATTTTGTCACGAACTAGATCTGGCTGCCATCAAAACTGACGCCCGACCCAATTTGTGGCTTAGATCGAGGGCCGTTCCCAATCCCCATGGGATGGAAAAAGTTCCTGGGTATCATAAAAAAGAATTTGGTAACAATTTACCTAAATTTAGAAGCATTAAACAACCAAAAACAATAAATAAACTAAATCTAAAAATTTAATCCAAAAAAGACTTTAATAAAATTCAGAATTGAAATACATGGTTTTAGACATAGCACAAGAGTGCCACAACTCAAAATTATCAAAAAGAATAACTCAAGGTCCACCACATGGAAAGGGTCCATCATCCCCAATCCTTCTCCACAACACCACATCAAGAATGGAAGCTAACAACCCGAACCACATGCCCTAAAAGCTTTTTCCATACTTATGACAAAGATTACCAATTATACTTACACCCAAGGGTTTAAGTAGGGTGTGAGACTAATTAAAATAAGATTCCACCCAAAATATTTTATGTTATAAACATTATAAGATAAAAATATTGCAAATGTTCATAAACAAGAAAAAGTTAGCAACAATTTTCTAAAGGATGCAAATTTAAATGATTTTTTTTAAAGGGGGATATTTCAAAGAATGAACACTTAATACAATCACAAGATACTAAATTTCCCATCCAAACACACCATATTACGATTGTGAGTATCATATATTCAATGAGAACTAGACACAGGAACACCCCTAACACTAGCTAGCTATGAGACCCAAGTACCTCATATCTCAGTGAAAAGTAACCATAATAAATATTTGTTCTCATGAACGAGCCACTGGTAGGGAACATACCCATAACATAGTGGCCCCCAACACCATAATAATAGTTTAGTTAGTGATTTCATCATTAAACTTTCTACGTGAAACAGAGATGAAACCACTCTGGATCACTAGCATACTAGTACATGTCTGCCCACCTAGATACCCGAGTTTCCCTCTTTGTGCTCAATCAAGTTCCACGTCTCATAAAATAACATTTGCACATGAAAATTAAATTTCCAAAACACACACATACCAAAAATACAAAAATAATGTCACATAACACTCTATTCGGATTAAAATTCATTTTAACATTATACTCACACAAAATAGCCTGTAAACATGTTTCACACCATTCTTACAATTTAATAAAACATTTCAACAATTCATAAAATATTCTCAAAACATTATAAATCACCAACCATCATTTTATTTTTCAAAAATCTATTTTAATATCATACTCCCACCAAAACAGTACATAAAACTCCTTGGCACACTTTTATTACTCAATAAACAATTTACAATTTTCATAAAACACTTCCAAGAAGTATAATAGTGTTTTGCACATAAAACCCATTGAAAAATCCTATTTCACGGCTAAAATCACACCAAAAACCTACCATAACAGATTTTTCAGCCCAAGACACATTTAATAAACTATTTTCATATGTTATAAAATGACCCCAAATGATACCACAAGATTTACACAAGAAAAACATGCCATTTCCAGCAAAAATGAAACTTTAAAATTAAATGCTCAACCAATTCATTCAAAAACATATTTTTTACCACAAAAAACATATGAGGAACATTATAAATAAGTAAATAAATCATGAAAACTCTTCAATGAATGATTAAACATGGAATCACCTACCTTTTGTGTCAAAACCCCTAAATCTTTGTGTGAAACTTCAATCGCACCACCAACACACCGCAAGGGAGTGAAAATGAAAATAAATCCACAATATTAGACCAAGAAACCCAAAATCAAACCCTAGGTACAAAAAAATAATTGCTAGAAATTTGGAACTTCAATAAGGAGGGGAGAAACCCTAAGGAAATGGAAGAAACAAGAGAGGAATTCACTTAATTGAGAAACTTTGAAGAAATCACCCCAAATACACCAATAGTTGAATCTACAAGCAGCTAAATTGTAAGGGAGGTTATAATAAGGCTATGTAGGTCGAGTGGGTACTAAAATGGGGGTAAAAGAGTAAAAAATGAATGATTTATGAAATAAAAAAATTTTCTTGGAAAATATGGACGATTTGAGTAACCTTGAGAAAATTCACCCTAATCCACCATGAATATGATCTCCAAAGAGGGAAAATGGAACATGGGGGTGAGCCTAGGATTTTTGGGCTCATGTGATAGGTGGAATTACTGAAAAATGTTAAAAAATGAATGATATATAAAAGAAATGAAATATTTCATTAAATCTGGAAATGGGTTCACGGGTTGGCCCAATGCCTGAATAAATCACCCAAATACACCATGATTATGAGTTCCTAAAGGGTACAAATGGATATGGTGATTTTAATAGGTCAGGTTAGGCTAAGTGGGAAGTGAAATGTGTGAATTTGTTTTGAAAAAATAAGTAGTTATAAAAGAAAAAAAATTGTTTTTAAATCTGGAAATGGTCTCACAGTTTGCCCAAATCTTTAAGAAACCACCCCAATAAACATACCCCACAAAAAGTGCCACTAGGAGTGTCACAAATTCAATTCAAAGACACCACATCCTTATACCTTACCTTTAAAAAAAGTCACGGACAAATACCATCCAAGACTTCCAAGAATAAAAACTTAGATCAAGAAGACCCGAGACATCAAATCTAATCCTAGAACACGTGAAAACCAAGAGAAAACTAAGAACAAAAATAAGATTCGAAAAAAGCATGTAATTGAAGATCTAGGTGTGACACACATGTACATATCCACAAAAATTCCCATATAGGGGTGAGTATAAAAACCAAATATGAAATTAAATTTGTTTATTATTGACAAAGATAATCTAATTCATTCATAATAGTCAAATGATATGAAATAATAATAAATATTTGTTTCTTAATAACTCAATAATACCCAAGGTAAACTTGGTAAACTATCAAATAAGAGAGTTTATCATACTTAAATCCTCATAAGATATAAAATATAAGAACCATATCATCCTAAAATATCTAAATTACATGATCCATAAGAGAGTATATCTTTCAATAAAAATGTTCATAAAGATACAAAAAATTAAAATATGTTTAAAAAAAACATACCCTTTATAGTGACCTATGATTTTATATAAAAATATCATATATTTTTAGATGAATATTCAATACATTTTATAAACATACACCTGAGGACAATAATAGTTAAGTGTTTTTGGAGACTAGAAAAAAAATATTCTTATTTAATGAAATATATTCAATATATCCCACAAATATCTTCTCACATAGTACTTCTCTTAGGAATACACTAACTAAACATTTTTTCATAAATTGGGGAAGGAAATATAATAAAGGTTGAGATTAGATGATAAGTAATGGTATATATAGGATATATCAATCTATGATCATTTGAAATAATAAGATAATTATAAGGGTATGTGATAATTAATATAACTTAGGAAGTTTGTACCCAACATATCATAGATCATAAACACGAGACATGGCATAAAACTTTATCATTTCAGAAAACATGGCCCACAAGAGTGAGAAATCACTATAAATCAATCGTTATCTATAAGATCATTTTATAAAAGTATAGAACCATCATAAATAAATAATAACCATTTCATATATCAATGTTAACAACCAAGGCCATTAATAAAGTGGATTAAGACTTATCACATGTTTCCCATTTTAGACCAGGATACACCTTTTCCCATAGTGAATTAGGGAAAACCTATTTTATATAGCGGATCAAGCCTATTAACTTGTTTCCAATTATTATTTCATGATATATAAATATTTATCCAATGAATTGTATGGATATATAGGTCCCACTTATCTTAGTTATAACATAACCACCATCCTTGGTTATAATGTAACTACCACCACATAATGAAAATCATATGTATGCATTCCACAAGATCATAAAACATTAATCATGTCATAACCCATGAAAATAAATGGGTTTCATAAATAGTTCATCATAACATAACATATGAAAAATAAATAGGTTTCCTAATCATTTCATCATTTCATCAAACCATAACCTGTGGAAAAAGAAGCAGGTTTTATAAGCATTTTATCATGGTATAACCATGGAAGAGAAATAAGTTTCACAAAAGTTATATAATCATAAACATAAACTATCCATAGAAAGAACAAGAATGATATACTTGGATCATATCCCTAGTAAATCACAAGTAACATCAAAGGATTTCATATTAGATGAAAAATGATTTTGAAAGATAACTTAGAACATTTCTTGAGTAAAATATCCTTTCAACTTTTAAAATCACTTTTTAAAACATATTTTTTTCTTCAAAATCGTTTCCTTTAAAATTAACATTGGAAACTCATAAAGAAATATTTAAACATCATTTAAAACATTTCTTTAGAAAAATATATTTTTCATTTTATCACTTTTTAATACTAAAAATTCATATTTTTTTGGAAACCCTGTTCTTTGAAAATAAAATTTGAAACTTTTAAATAAATCTTTAAAATAACTATTTGGTCATGATGGTGGAAAATACTATTCATATCCTATAAATTAAAATAATGATTCCTTTTACATTTTAGGTAAAATCCAAATGAGCATTTTTTGTAAAATGGGAAAAATATTCTTTTCAAAATTTATGTAAAAATTTCAAACATGGGTAAAAATTTCATAAATAAATCATTTATAGGATTCAAAAACGTTTTTGAAAACATTTTTAGAAAAAATGATTTTTTAAGAAAAAGGATTTTTGGCAGAAGAGAGAAATAAAGTTGGTTTTATTTTTTAAAAAATTCTTTTGAACTATTGAGTAAATAAAGAGAGAAAATGAAGGGAAAAAAATTTATTATCATAACATAAATATAGGAGAATAAATTTCATGAGTTTCATTATATATGGATCATAATATTTCATCATCTCAATGGTAAACATAAACAATTCAGATAAATGATTAGATTATATCATAAAAACCTTACCACTTTAGAAACTTTTATATCATAAATCCAATGAATGAGAGATCCTAGAATAGATATTTAAATATAAATATTTTTTATGTGAAAAATCATAAAATAATTTCATGGGAATTATATACACCACATAAAATAAACACATGGTGAAAATGGCATGTGCCTCATATAAAATAAAAATGAGACGAAAATCCCTTACCATAAGTCCCAAATAATTTCATACACATTCAAACCTACTTTATAATAAATGTAAGTTTATTATAAATATATCATGGAACCATAATTATATATATCATACCATATATGCTTTACTTATTACTTTTATTACATGTTTATTAATAATTCCATGTTAAAGTCTTGTTTTGGGCAATAACTGCTTTGTTTTTCGTGTATGTTTTGATTTTTTATTTTTGGTCCTCTTAATTTGATCATGGTTACATAATATATAGAATATTAAGAATGATATAAATATAATATATATTCATTATATATTTATTTAGATTGACCCATAAAATTTATAGATAGAAAATGAAATACACTGTTCATAGAGACGGTAGACCATAAGTACGCATAAACACTGTTTCCATTTTCCCGAAGGAAAGAAAGAAAGAAATTTAAATAATATATTAAAATTAAAAAATAATTTTTATGTAATATATATATATATATATCACATATTTTAATTAAATTCATCCTTATTACCTTCCATGTAAAGCGTGAACAAATCAAATCGCTTCAAGAGGTGGTAGTCCACCGTACACATGAATGACGTAACGTATTCCTACAGAATGAAATGTAAGAAGTAACATGTGAAATAATGATTTCAGAATAAAAATAATATCATAAAAATAATATATAAATAATAAATCCATCATTATATCCATCTATGATAGGTAGTGATGGAAAACAAATAACATCAGTTTGCGAGGTGGTAGTTCGCCGTACATACAAATGATGATTTTATAACCCATTTGATGTAATTGGATAATGATTTAGGTTATTAAATTAAAAAAATAACATTTAATTATACTTAAGATACTGAGTTTATTTTATAATCATGTTTTAATAATAATTATAGGAGGATTAGTAAGAAATAAAACAAAACACCTGGTTAGGGACATTACCTCTTCTTCAGACAACTTCTTTTAGTTTGAACCAAAAGGCTTTATAGGTTGGATTTCTAAAAAAAATAAGGATTATAGGATAAGAGGAGGGAATTAAGTAAGTTATTTGGGTAGTTATTTTCCAAAAAAGGTTTTGTAATTGTGAATAGGAGAGGAGAGGGAGTGACCATTTATAAGTGAGGTGAGTGACACACTTTTAATTTTTGAAAATAAAAGGGTTTACCCACATTTTCACATGAAAAATCTATAAAAATTAAGCCATTATAGAACCTAGAAGATATTAGGTCTAAATATGTCTATAAAATGGGTGTTTTATATGTTTTGGGTCATTTTTAACCCTTATCTTTTTAGTTTAACCCCCAGTAAACCCATTTTTACCATAACCACGATAAATAATTTTTACTGTTTTTAATATTCATTATGGTAACAAATTAATTTGAACTTATTATATAATATAAATTATTATTATTCAAAATATGGAATATATGTTTTAAAATTCTATTGATATAAGTTGAAAAATATAATTTAAAAATAACCCCACAGAAGCGACAAGAAAGCAGTTTTCTAAAGAGACAATGTTCTAAAGTTTAAAACATTTTTATATAAAAATTCAATATAAAATTGATTTAAAAGAAATAAATTCGTTTAATAGATATATCATTTCACTAATTTTACATTTAAAAATTTATTAAAACAATTTTTAACTTTTTTAAATTCTTTAAAATAAATGAAAATTATTTATAAAAACTAGATTTTTTCACTATTCATCAAAAAAATTACCTTCATAGAAAATTATAAAAAATTCACCCTAGGATGAGTTTTTCAGGATGATTTAAAAAATGAATTTTGTTTGAATAAATTTTCTAAAAGTGAAAAGAATTAATTTTAAAATAAGTGCGTAAAAGGTGATAAAATTGTTTAAAAAAAACATTTTTAAACATAAAATTGGATTTATTCTTATCTATTTTCTCTAAAACACGTAAGATAAATTTCAAGAATTTTATTTAATATATAATATATTTATTTCATTAAAATCATTCACTAAAAGTGATTTATTTAATTTTGAGATAAAACATGTTTGTGCGCATAAATATTCCCTTTATTTTTAAATTGTTTTTATTTTCATTTATAATTAATTGGTCAACAAGGAATTCATTATATATATATGTAAACCATATATTTTAGTAATTTATTTAATCCTATTTATACCCTCCATTCCAATGGCTAGGTGATAACTATCATATTAAATAATAATATTTTATTAGTATGTCACATTTCATTTAAACTTGGTGTTGTATGTAAAAAAATATAAACTCTGTGTTGCATGTAATGAAATATAAACTTTGTGTTGTGTGTAATTCAAGCTAAAACTAGTGTTGTGTTTAACACAAAATATATAAAATATTAAATTTAATTTAAAAAAATATTTCACAAAATCTCAGGGTGTTACATTCTACCCCCTTAAAATGAATTTCACCCTCAAAATTCGTCACTTTGGTACCAACACCTAAGGATAATTCTAACTCATTGAATCCTTAGGTTCCCACATAGCTTCCTAAAGCTAGTGGTTTTGTCACAAAACATTGACCAGGTGAGTGGTCATGTTTCGTAGCACCTTCTCTGTATGATCGAGAATCTCAACCGATTGTTCCTTATAAGAAAGATCTTACTCTAGTGGTACGACCTTTGAGATCAGTACATGTGAAGGATAAAATATATACTTACTAAGGAGAGGTACATGAAAAAATAGTGAACCTATGATATATTCGGTGGAAGAATCAAATGATAAGCTACTATCTCGATATGATCAAGTATTTCAAAGGGACTGATATACCTAGGGATTAGTTTCCCCTTATTTATTCCATGAAGAAATTCATATAAAGAAATTCTCACCAATTGAAAATTATAAACCACATCGATGGATATCAACCTAAAATTCCTATCAAATTTGTGCTATCTTTATATGTTTCTGAATGGATCTAAACTTCTCTGCCATCTCATCAACTTGTTCAGGTACCAATAGTTTTCTGTCTGTAACTTTATTCCAGTACATTGGTGTTATGAACTTCTTTACATAAAGAGATTCTTGAGGATCCATATGAATTATTGAGTGAAAGATATTATTATAATAAATATCAAATATAAAAAGGTTTTGATCCCAACCACCTTTGAAATCCATAGAAAAATATCTTAGTATATCTTTTAAGGTTTGAATTGTTCTCTCAGACTGACTATCTTTCTAAGGATGATATGTAGTGATAAAACTCAACTTTATATCAAGATCTTTCTAAAAACATCACCAAAATTTCAAGGTAAACATCAGATCTCTATTAGATAAATTTTAACGTGGTATTTAATGAAACCTTACCATGTCCTAAATATATATTATGGCAAGAGGATCCATAGAGAAATATTTTCTGATATCAAAAAAGTGTGTTGACTTTGTAAGGTGATCAACTACAACCCATAATTAACTCAACATCAAATATAATGTAAACCCTAAAGGTTACTGGTGATTTTAATCATATGTCCAAAAATTTTAAAGGCATTCCTTATTAAATAACTTTTTCACTAAAAATATATAAAAACAAAGGGTTGTATTACAATAAATTTCTATTAAAAAATCCTTAATCATGATAAAATACCATCACATAAAACCTCAAAAGGAATATTAATGAATTTGAACATATGATAAAACTTAAACTCATAAACCCATGATGGTATCCATAAATCTTATGTTAATATTACATGGAGACATATACACTTTCAAAAATTAATTCACCCTTTATTCCGTATATAAGATCTTATGTTATACAAAAACATTTTCATTGGAATATTAGGTTCATCCTTATACTGATAGAATATCAAATTTGATTTCATTATTATAGAATCTATATAGAGGGAGATAATCACATGAAATTTAACTAAAATATTAATAATAATATTTTCATAGGGAACATTCATAAAAAATAAAACAAGAAATTCCCAACTAAGGAGGGGAGGATAAGTGTTCCCTAATTATCATGATTCACTTCATCCATTGTGATTGCATAAGATTTCCCTTTTTCCTTTCTCTTTAGATGTTTTTATGGATTTTTATCCACATTATCTCTTGGATTGGGTCATTGATTTACATAATGGTTAAACTTCTTGCACTTTAATCACAAGAGTGTGGGTGCTGCATTAGTTGGAATCCTCTTCTCATCCATTGCATTAACTACAAAATTAATCACATTTCCATATTTAAAGGATTTCTGACCTACATTTCCATATTTAAAGATCCTCCAATTTCCATTGAATTAGTTACCTTAATGATTCTTCCCACATTTCTAGCTTAAAGATAACTGTAATTTATTTCCATAAATTGAGTTTTCATGAAACTCAATATTCATTTTCTTATTAGAAACATAGGAATGGTGGGAATATCTAATTTTTATTTAAACCTTATTTTCACATCGAATAAATTATTTAAATCTAATAAAGTCCCTAATATCCAAGTCCTTTCAAATACTTGGTTTTATGCCACTAAAGAGTTTATCCATTTCTATTTCAGGGATTATGATTAAACTAGAAGCATGCCCTACATGTCTTGTAAAATTATCTTCTTAGGTACCAATAGATTCATCATCCTTTTTCTTAAGCTAAATGAATTACTTATCTATATTTTTTAGTAGAATATGAGGGAATTACTATTTGAGAAATTTCCCCTTAAACTATTCACAATCTATATATTCAATTTATTCTTATTCCCTCATGTTCTTAATAAGATTCTACCACTTATGTGATTTTCTTTCCAAATGATAAATATCTAGAAATAATTTTTCATGCTCTAAAAACTATAGAACAAAAAATATATTTTCATTAGTTATGATCTATTTCTCAATAACTAGTTGATCATCATAACCACTAAAGGAAGTTAGATGCTTCCTTATTAAGAAATAAAAAAAAATTATTCCTTTCTTTGATCATTTGAAAGTTAGGCATGATTCATAGCTTGAGAAATTTACATGAGAATAACAATGATATTTTTTGTTCCATATACCATAAAGTTTGGTTTCTCAGGAGTAAAATCATTTAATTATTCATCACACTTATAATTAAAATGGGTTTTTCTAGTTATATACATTGAATAAAACAAGAAAGTATATAATTAGAAACACTAATCATAGTGGAATTCCACATAATCTTGAAAAATCATTTATATGATGTCAAAATCATGACAACTTGTTTTCAATCTATGGAACCTTAGGCTTAACCTAGGTTATCCATGGTAATTATTTAAATACTTTATTATGGTTCGTAAAGTTCTTGTGAATTTCCAAAGAATATCACTTAGGAGTGTAAAACTGGGTGTGTAGCAATTTCCATTGTCATTTACCAGTTAATGATCAAGTCTATCTCAATACGCCCTTTTTAGAGTTACTACGCCTAGGTACCTCTATTCCAGAGCCATATACACTTATAATTTTCAGACAGAGATATAATATCTTGTAAAATCCTTGATCTATCCTTCACTAAAATTGAATGATATTTTTCTATACTTAGAATTATCCTTATCATTATACTTATAGATATCCCTATACACATCCCTATACATATACTTAGTAATATCCCTGGGGATCTCATTGAATATTCAATACTTTTTATAAACACATGTTGGGGGATTGTAATAGTTTAGTGTCTTTAGAGACTAAAAACACAATATTCTTATTTCATGAAAGATATTCAACATTTCCCACAATGGTATTCTCATATAGTTTTCCTCTTAGGCGAAGCCAACCTAAACCTTTATTCATAACCTAGGGAAGGAAATATAAGAAAGGTTGAGATAATATGATCAGTAAGGGTAAACATATGAGATATTAATCTATGATTATAAGAAATAATAATATAATAATAAAGGTATGTGATCATGAACATAACTTAGGAAGTTTATACCCAGCCTATCATATATCATAAACATGATTCATAGCATAAAATTTTATTATTTCATAAAACATGGCCTATAAGAGTGATAAATCAACATAAATCAATAATTAACCATAAGATCATTTCATAAAAATTTGGAACCATCATAAATATAGAAAACAAAATTCGTATGTCAAGGTTAACTACCAAGACCATCAATATAGTGGATTAGGTCTTGTCATCTGTTTCCCATTGTGGATCAAGATACACTTGTTTCCCAAAATGGATCCAGAAGAACCTATTTTCCATAGTGGATCAATCCCAATGAATTGTTTCCCATTATTATACCGTGACATATAAATCTTTACCAAATTAATTAGAGGTACATATATATAACATCCCAGAAACCGAACTCCCGGATTCAGTGCTGAAATCATAGAATTTACATTTCAAGGTTTGATACCAATAATTATGGACAATTTTTTTCCTCTAAACATTAAAACATCAAAAGTAAAAATTGGATTACTTAAAAACTTAAGGACCTTTTAGGTTTATATTTTTAGATAATATAGAGAAAATCCTATAGAAACAGTTCACATGACATTAAATAAGAATTTATACCACTTAACACAATTTTTCTTTTTCACATTAATACATCATCATCATCCATATGAAATAACTTCATGACATAACTCGTTCAAAATCATTCTTTAAAACTTGGGGAAAAAGGAAACATAAGAAGGGTGAGATCAAATGCTCAGTAAGGGTAGACAAAATAATTAACAATTAAATATCATCGATGAGCATAATAAGATCAAAAGGGTATGATGAAATAATCAAAGTTTATGAGTATAATATATGAATATTTATACCCATCAATACTTGGATCATCAAACATGAAGACATGGAATAAGAAATTAACAAAGGAAAAAAGTCATAATAATCAATAATCATATTCCATGTGATATCAATATTGATCAAATTAAATGTCATAAACCCATAACAAGCATAGATACGACATATTGGTATCTTGTAAGATCATCTCATAGAACCCTTATAGAACCCTTAAAATTTGAATAAACATA
The DNA here is from genome assembly GCA_963277665.1 of Viscum album. Classification (NCBI taxonomy): domain Eukaryota; kingdom Viridiplantae; phylum Streptophyta; class Magnoliopsida; order Santalales; family Viscaceae; genus Viscum; species Viscum album. Next base: position 280,817,267 of record OY728137.1, on the reverse strand, counting down.
TGAAAAAATTATAATATAATTCTTTAGATAACATAATCATTACCCAATGAATTGGAGTGTTATCTTGGTGAACCCATCATATAAGCTATAAAAGGCTCACCAGATGCTATCTGGGTGCACCCATCATTTAATCTACAACTGGCTCCCCCAGTGCTATCTGGGTGCACCCATCATTTATAATGTCTAAGAATTAGAAAATGAATAAATCACATTTAGAATTCATTTCATTATAACTCATTGAAACAACCTCTTTTTTCAGAATATGATTAACCTTTGGAATATAATTGGTTTTCATAAAAATCTATTTAAAATATGATTAACCCTTGTGAAATAAATGTGTTCCAAAAAAATCTCTTTAAAACATGATTAAATCATGGAAAATAAATGGGTTTCATGAAAATCTCTTTAAGACATGATTAACCCATGGAAAATAAATGGGTTCCATAATAATCTATTTTAAACAAATATAATCCATCCAAAGAAATAAAGAGGATGATATCAATAAAAAATATCCCAAATAGAGGATAATTAGCAACAAGGGTTGTTAACATTGATTAATGTAAATACCATTAAAATTTTATTAAAAACATTCTTGAGGAAAATATATTTTTAATTTTTAAAACAAATTTTTAAACCATAAAAAAAATTAAAAATCATTTTATTTGAAAACCAAACTTTTAAAAACTAAGAATTTCCAGAATATTAAGAAAAAAAATTATTTAAAAATAAAATTTTAAATTTTCAAAGTAATATTCAAGTAAATTATGGTCATTATGGCGGTTAAATTCATCCATGTTGAACATGTTAAATGAACATTCCTTTTGCACTATAATAATGTTAGAAAAGTGTCTTGATCAGAAAGTTACAAGAGGATTCCTTTGAAAAACTTTCTTTTAAAAGGAAAAACTGGTAAAAAAATTCTTTAATAAATCATTTAAAAAATGTTAAATCATTTTGGAAAACATTTTTAGAAAACATGTTTTTTAACAAAAATAGATTTCCGATCGAAGATATAAACAAAGTCAGATTTTATTAAAAACATTTTCTCAATTATTATATGTAACATAGAATGTAAAAATGGTACTATTACATGAAAATATCAATAATATATAGATTATATGATAAGTATTTAAAACTATAAGATTTCAAAAATGGATACTTAATCAAACACAGTCCTGATAAATGATGAGATTGTAACAAAAGACACATACCACTTTGGTAACTTTGAATTGTAATACCCATGAAAGAATAACATTGAATGAAACTTTATAATATCATGAGAAAAAGGAGATTCATTATATAATATTTCAAAGTATTAGTTTATACATCTCATGAAATAATATATATGTATACCATAAAAAACGTCTCAAAAAAGGAAAATTGTAACAAAAATCCATTGCCGCATTGGTAACTTTGAAACTGTAAACCCCATGAAAGAGATATCCTAAAATGGATATTTAAATATCCATAAATTTATGTATAATAATCATAAAATAAATTCATGGGAAGTATATACACATAATAATAAAAATAAGTGGTGAATATGGCATATATCTCATAGAAATAAAAGGGAGACGAGAAAAACCCTTACCTTCAGTTCGATTTGTCTCATTTTTTCTTTATATTCCTATATAATAATTTTTTTAATTATTTAATTACTTATTTTTTTAATATTTATTATTAATTTTATTTCAATTATAAACAAGTTATATATAATTACTTAATCAATTAAGTTATAGTCATATGTTTTGACCATATTCAGTTTATGTGTCAAAAATGACTTTGGTAGGTTGAATAAGGTCAAAAAGTTCATTATTTAAACATCTCCAGAATTATAATAATGTAAAATATAATAATATTTATACATAAATTATACTTTTAAAACAAATTATTAAATATGTTTATGAAAAATTAACTAACATTATAATCATGTAGATGGTAGGCCATACGTATGCAAGAGTAATGTTTTCATTTTTAATGATCATTATGGAAATAAGGTATGTAATATTTTATCTTTAAAAAATTATAATTATATAATAAATACCCTATTATTTAATTATATATACTTATATATATATATATATATCAATATTATGATTTTTTTATTAAAAAATAATAATCACATCGCTTTGAGGAGGTGGTAGTCCACACGTCCACAAAAGGCGTTATCACTTTTCAGTGTGTATAATGGTAAGAAAAAAATGATATATTATATTTCAATAAATATAGTTATTTCATGAAAATAATAATTATGTCACAAATATAATATATATTTATTATATTTACCCTTATTACCTTCCATGTAACACATTAGTGAAAAATGCTTCACATCGCTTCGTGAGATGGTAGTCCACCGTACACACAAGCGATGTTATCGTATCCCCTACGGTATGAAATGTAAAAATAGTTTATATGATATCATTAATATATAGATATAATTATGTTATAAATTTAATATATATAATATATAAATAGTATGTACATCATTATTCCCAACCATGATAGGTGGTAATGAAAAAATGAACGACATCGTTTCGGGAGGTGGTAGTCCACTGTGCACATAAATATTGATTTCACAAATCATTTTATGGAAGTGTGTGTGTTTTTAGGTCATAAACTTCATATAAAAACATCAGTATATTTAGGATACTAATTTTATTATATAATCACAGTATAAGAATAATTTAATTGGGTGTAGAAAGAAATAAAACAAAAAGGCATGTTGGTGAACATCACCTCTTCTTCGGGTAACTCCTTTTAGTTTGCACCAAAAGAATTACTTGGTTGGATTTATGAAAAAATTAAGGATTATAGTATGAGAGGATATAATTGGATAATTTATTTGGGTATTTATTTTCTGATACAAAGGTCTTGAGATGTGTTAATAGAGGAGGATAGGGGGAGGCCTTTTATAAGTGGGGTGAGTGGCAAACTTGTAAATTTTTAAAAGTGTGAATTCCAACCATGTTTTTTACATTTAAAGTGACTATAATAATGTAGAAAAATCTATAATTTATGTTATAAGGTCTAAATATTTCCATAAAATTGTTTCTTGACAATTTTATAGGTCATTTGACCCCTTAATTGTAAAGATTAACCACTAAGTAAACTCGTTTTTACCCTAATCACTGTAATTACTTTTAATTGTTTTCACTAATTACATTGGTCAAATAATAATAGGAAACTATTATAAATTATAAATTATTATTATTCTAAATATGGAATCTATTTTTTTGAATTCAATTTACATAAGTGGAAAATTTTAATTTAATATTAATCCCACAGACGCAGCGAGACAACGAGTTTTTAATAAGAGTATTTTTTTTGAAAAAGATGAACATAAATTAACTCTATGAGTAATAATAATAATTGTATGAAACTAAATTAATATTTAATTATTTATATTATTTAAATTTCATTTAATACATTCCCTATTATTTATTATTTTAATTAATTAAAAAGGAGAAACATTATGCATTTTAAAACAGTTCATAGAAAAAACCATTTTTAAACTAAAAAACAAACCTATACTGAAAACCAATATAAAGTTTATTAAAAGTAATTAATTTGATTATATATAACTTATGTTACTTTAAAAATATTCAAAACATATTGGTACTTTTAAATTACATAATTTATTGAAAATAAAATACTTTTAAAAAAATGGTATTTTTCATTATTCACTGCAAAATCACTATTTTATGAAAAATCCTAAAAATCACCCAAAGTAAAATTTTATATTCTAGTTAAAAAAATAAAGTTTAATTTTTTTGAATAAATTTTATAATTTTTTTTTAAAATTAATTTTAAAATACGTGCACTATAAAAAGGTGAACTATTTCTTTTGAAAAATATACAGTTTAAATGAAAAATTGTATTTATCACATCTAGAAAACACATAGTATGAATGTTAAACATTAGATTAAATATATTATATATAAATTTCATTAATATAATCTAAAAAGATTTATTTTTTTAATTTATTGGTATAAAACACATTTGTGAACATTAAAATAGTTTCCTAGAAAAAGATTTCCTTTTATCTTCAAAAGAATTTTATTTTCATTTATAATTTATTGGTCACAAAATAATTCATTATATATATGTGTATAAACCATATTTTCATAATTTAGTTAATCATGTACATACCTAACATTCTAATTGATAGGTTATAATGGTAATATATATCATGGGTCGTTTAAGTTTGGTGTTGCGTGTTGAAAACACTACTGAATATAAAAATATCTGGGTTGTGGGTAATGTAAGCTAAAATGGCTGTTGTGTGTAAAGAAATATATTGAATAAACTATTCGTTTCATGTTTCATAATATAAAATCAGTGTTTCATTTTCTTTATTCTATCAAATATAATTTTATTTCAAAAAATCTTGGGGTGTTAAACCCCCTTCAATAAATTGCATCCTCACAATTTGATCTTTATCTTGGTAATCAAAGGTTTGAAATTGAAAATATTTTTTTTTGTAAAACCACATCATAAAAAGGGTTAATAAAAAATCCTCTTAATAATATAGAAACGTACATACAAATGTTATATGAAATAATGCATAACTAGGTTTCCAAATAGGAGAACATAGGCTGGAATGATGGAGAAACATAAATAATTATATAGTGTGATTGAGTTCATTGATAAAAAACAAGTGAATAATCAATAAAAATTTATGGGAATAAAAACCATAAATCTGTGATGATCCAAAATACCACCTATTCATAAAAAAATAAAGTCATTAGCATAAATTTTTTGTTTAAAGATCATTTTATAGAGTTAAGAAATTATCTTACCATCTGGACTAATAGAATATGGAAATAAATCTACATGATTAGTATAATTTCATCCTTCAATTAAATTCCACAAAAATTTCATATTTTTATTTAAATTATGTGTATTCAGGATGAATTTTTAATACTTGAAGATCTAAAATAAAAATTTAATAACCACATAACCATAAAAGGGATAACAAGTTATTTATCTTGCCTTTAAATATTAACCAAAACAAAAATGGTTAGAACTTGGTAAGATAATTATGAAAATGAATAAAGCTTCATATAATACACTAATATTAAAAATTAAATAGTAATACCCAAATTTAAAACGAAATCATTCTATAAATGACTATCCTTAAAATTTTTCAAACATTTCCAAAGTAAGTTTGAAAACCAAGGATTGGAAGGATTTGATCATATATTATTCAAAGATAAATAAACCATTATTCCTCAAATAAAATCCCATATGTTTTCAAAATAAAATTAATCTTTACTTTAAAAATTTCATACTCACTAGGACATCACATAGGGTAGTGTTAGGAGTTACACAATTATCACCCTTCGATTTTGAGTTCAAACCTTACTGCCTTACCAGATGCGACAGGTTATCACCTGAACTTTAGGTTTTCATTTTTTTCCTTTAAATGTGAAAAAAATAATTCTTACATAAATATTACTTCATGTTTATCCTAGGTATTAACCATACAACAACCAAATAAAATTTCTCCCAAAATTTCATTAATAACCTCAAATATTTTACTACTTAAAACCCTAAAATGGGGTGTCTAAGACTTTGAACTTATGATCACCCTTAATAATATAAAACTAAGATTGTATCCATAAATATTAATATAACATCATATGAAAACATCCTAATCTGCAATTTTATCTAAACCGACCTTTGATACCAACTATAACAGCTTAGAACCCACACTCCTGGATTTGGTGCTCAAATCATAGACTTTACAATTTCATCTTTGATGCATATAATTATGACCAAATTTTTTTCCTCTAAACATTACAATATCAAAATAAAAAATTATATCACTTATAACCACATGGACCTTTTAGGTTTAAAGTTTTTTATAATTAAGATAAACTTCTACATAAATAATTAATGTGACTTTAAATAATAACTTCCCCCACTTAACCTAGCTTTTATTTTTCACATCAATACATCATCATCATCCATATGAAACCCCTTCTAAAAATAACTTATTCTACAAAATTCTTTAAAACCTTGGGAAAAGGAAATATAATAAGTGATATCTCAAATTCTCATTAAGGGCAAAAATAAGCATTAACAAATGAATGTCATCAGTGATAATAAAAATTGTATACTAGTATGATGACATAATCAAAGCACATGAGTATAATATATGAATATTCATACCCATTAATACTTGGATCATCAAAAATGAAAACATGGAATAAGGAATTAACAAAGGAAAAATTCATAAGAATAAATAGTAATGTTCCATGTGATATCAATCTTGATCAAATTAAAAAACATAAAACTATAGAAATCATAGATAAAACATATTAGTATCTTAGAACACAATCTTATAGAACCCTTACAAAACCCTTAAACTAGACTTACAATTGGAATAAACATACAATAAAATTTCAATATAATTATTTGGAGAACATAATTATTACCCAATGAATTGAATCACTATCTGGTTGTGCCAATCATATAAGATATAACAGGCTCACTCGACACAATTAGGGTGTATCCATCGTATAAGTTACAACAGGCTCAACTGGTACTATCTGGTTGCACCCATCATATAAACTATAATGGGAACACCCAAAGCTATCTAGGTGCACCCGTAATTTATAATTTTTAATAACTACAACATGAATAAAGTATATCAAGAATTAGTTTCATCATAACTCCTTGAAACAACCTTTATTATTTTCATAACATGATTAACTGATAGAAAAGAAATGGATTCCATAATAATCTCTTTGAAACATGATCAAATCATGGAAAATAAATGTGTTATATAAAAATCTCCTTGAATCATGATTAAACCGAGTAAATTTGGATTGCATTTGGAGAATATTTCCTCTACAAACAATTTTTTTTTGAGTTTTGGATTGAATTTTTCACTTCGTGTAAGAAAATGGGTCACTAAATGGCAGTTTGTAGGCATTGGATCATGAACATCTATCAACATAAGAACATAAATTTAAGTGGAAAAGGTAAGGGTTTGGTGTTTAGTTTGGGTAAAGGTATGATGGTATAGATTCAATTTTGCATTTCAATTGATCAAAGTAATGTCGTGGTCATGCACTGTGGGACACATGAGGTCGACCCGAAGATGGATGACATTTTTCAATCGCTCAAGGAATGATCTGGGCCATCCCAAGCCTATTGTGAAAGCTAATTAGAGGTTAGTGGGAACCAAGGAGGTGAGTGCTACAATTTTTTTGAATTCTTACACCTGTTAATTGATTTTAGGCACTTGTGCAGGTGTTGTGTGATCTGGCAGTGGAAATAACCCTGAAGTGGAGATATATGTGAAATGTGAGGGTGGTTCAATGGGATGTAGGGTTTAATAGAAATCATTTAAAGGTTATTATGGTTTGTTGGAAACTAAAAAGGGGTCTAGTATAATAAGGAAACTATCTTCATTAAACCTAAGTAACCATTTTTAAGGCCTAGTAATAGAAGAGCCGATTCTGGAACAAAGTAAACTTGTGCGGGTAGCTACTCTTAAGGAGGGAAAGGAATGTCTAGAGCAGAGTCAAGTGATGAGTATTTTAGTTCTAAATTGAGTTCAGAGGGATGACATGATATAGGGATCAACAACCCGAGGAGAAAGAAGGGGTGGATGAGTTCCAAGATTTTGGGAGTTGTATTCTGGTTAGGGGGAAGAAATTAAAAGGGTGAAAGGATTATTCTTACCATCCCAAGCTCATGGATACAAGATCTATCATGAAGTTTAGGCCCAAGGATATGAAAAATTTATTCACTTATATTGACTAGGAATATGAAGGTAGGGTCTCTAAGGAACAAACAAATGTAAGTGGTGTGATGCATGACTCTAACCTAATGCAGAGTGACCCTATGGTGGAGGATTTTTCCAATAGTGAGGTTTTACCTTGGCTGGATGATCAGTGAAAAGAGGAAAGTGAGGAGTATTCTAAGAAGGGAAAAACATGGGATCTCATAAATCATTCAGAGGAAGAAATTTTGGAGGAGTACTTTCTGATTAATTCCCATAATGAGGTTGCAGACCTAATTTTTGAGAGAATGATACTAGTTAACACAAATAAAGAGCAGTGCGATTGGATCAACAAGAGGACCATATTATGACAAGAGTATTCAAATAAAGGAAGATATATATAAATTATTTCATTAAAAAATGGGACAATATTGATTATTGGTTATAATACCTAATCAAGGACGACCCAGATACAAAGGTAAACTGCCTTCAATGGAAATTATTCAGGGACAATTCTTCTAATAGGATTAAAATTAATTTTAATGGTTTGGCTATATATTTAAGTGCATGATGTTTTTGTGGTTTAATTTTTGAGGATTCTAAAATTTTCATCAAAAGTTTATGATAATAAGAAAAAGGTAATGGTAGGTTTATAACATAACAAACATCTCAAAGAAGTAAAATTGTGACAAAAAGCCATTAAATATTTGGTAACTTTGAAACTATAAACCCCATGAAAGAGATATTATAAAATGTATATGTAGATTGACATAAATTTTAGTATAATAATATTAAAATAAATTCATAGGAATGACATAAAATTAAAAAATAAGTGGTGAATATGAAATATATCTCACAGAAATAAAAGTGAGATGAGAAAAAACCTTACCTTGATTTTGATTCATCATGCTTGTTCATTATCTTTCTAAATAATAATCTTATGTTAATTATTTAATTTCTTGAGAAACTTTTCCAATTTTGTTATTAATTTTATTTCAATTATAAATAATTTATATATAATTACTTAATAAATTAAGTTTAAGTCAGATGTTTTGACCATATTCAGCTTAGTGTCAAAAAAGAATTTGGTAGGCTGACTAAAGTAAAAAATGCCATAATTTAAAAATATCCAAAATAATAAGAGTAAAATAATTATCATATTTATACATAAATTATACTTTTAAATACAATCATTAAATATGGTTATTAAAAATTAACTAACATTATGACCATGGAGATGGTAGACCGTATGTACACATGAGAAACGTTTTCATTTTTCAATAATCATTATGGAAAGAATGTATGTAATTTTTTTCAGAATTATCATTATATCATAGATATAATATTATTTAATTATATAAAATTATATATATATATATATATATCATTATTTTGATGTGGTGATGAAAAAATAAGAATCATATTGCTTCGAGGAGGCGGTAGTCTACACGCCCACAAACGACATTATCACTTTTTCAGTGTGTGAAATGGTAAGAAGAAAATGATATATTATATTTCCAGAACGATAATTATGGAATGAATATCATAATTATTTCATATATATCATATATATTAATTATATTTATCCTTATCACCTTCCATGTAATATGTTAGTGAAAAATTCTTTACATCTCTTCACGAGGCGGTAGTCCGTTGTACACATGAGCGTCATTATTGTATCCCTTATGGTATGAAATGTAAAAAGGGTGTATATTATATAATGAATAAAGAGGTATAATTATTTTATAAATATAATAAATATAATATATAAACAATATTTCCATCATTATTCCCAACCATAAGGGTTGGTAATGGAAAAATGAACGACATCGTTTCGTGGGGCATTCATCTGCCGTACACACGAATGATGATTTCGTAACACATTTCATGTAAGCGTGTGTGTTTTTAGGGAATAAAATTAGAATAAAAACATATTAGTATATTTATGATACTAATTTTCTTTTATAAGTTTGGTATAATAATAATTTAATGGGGTGGAGAAAGAAATAAAACAAAAACACATGTTGATGAACGTTACCTCTTATTCAGGTAACTCCTTTTGGTTTGCACCAAAGGCCTTACTTGGTTGAATTTATGACCAAAATAAGTCTTATAGTATAAGATTAGGGAAGTGGATAAGTTATTTGGGTAGTTATTTTCTAAGAAAAATTGCTTGTGAGGTGTTAATAGAGGAGGAGAGGGGGAGGCCTTTTATAAGTGGGGTGAGTGGAAAATGTGTAAATTTTTTAAAGAGTGAATTTCATTGATGTTTTTTGAATTTAAAGTGGATATAAGAATGAAAATAATATATAATTTAAGGTAGAATATATAAATATGGACATATAATGGGTTATTGAAAATTTTCAATGTCATTTGGTCCCTTTTGTTTAAATTTTAACCACTAAGTAAACTTGTTTTTACCCTAATTGCTGTAATTAATTTTAGTTGTTTTCACTATTCACATTGGTAAAAAATTAATTTAGACTTATTTTAAATTATAAATTATTATTATTCCAAATATATAATCCATTTTTTTAAATTCAATTCAAAAATGTATAAAAGTTTAATTTAATATTAATTACATAGACACGACAAGATAACATGTTTTTAATAAGAGTACTTTTTTTGAAAAAGATGTGTCTATATTAACTCCATGACTAATAATAACAATTATATTAAAATAAATCAATACTTAATGATATATATTAAATAAATTTTATTTAAACATTCCCCATTAGGGATTATTTTAATTAATTAAAAATGATAAACATTATGCATTTTCAAACAGTTTTTAGAAAACCCGTTTTTAAACCAAAAAACAAACTTATACTAAAAACCAATATAAAGTTGATTAAAAGTAATTAAGTGAAATATATATAAAGTTTTTACTTTAAAAAATATTCAAAACATATTGGTACTTTTAAACAACATAATTTATTGAAAAGAAAAAACTTTTTACAAAAATCAATATTTTCACTATTCACTGAAAAATCAACATTTTGCAAAAAATATAAAAAATTAACATGTAGTAAATTTTGATACCTTCTTCCAAAAATGAATTTTATTTTTTTTCAATATAATTTTATAAAATTTTTAAAAATATGTTTTAAAATAAGTGTGCCATAAAGAGATGACAAAACTTCTTTTTTGAAAAATATATAGTTTTAAGAAAAAAATTAGATTTATCATATCTAGAAAACACATAGGATGAATGTTAAACATTAGATTGATAATATTATATATAAATTTAATTAATATAATAAAAAAATATTTTTTTTATTGGTATAAAACACACATTTTTTCATTAAAATAGTTTTTCAGAAAAATATTTCCTTTTAATTTTAAAAGGGTTTTATTTTCATTTATAATTAATTAGTCACCAAATAATTCATTATGTATACATATATAAACCATATTTTAATAATTTATTTAATAATTCTCACACCCACCAGTCCAATGGATATGTTATAATGGTAATATATATCATGGTTCTTTTAAGTTTGGTGTTACATGTTGAATACTCTATCGAACGTAAGAATCTCAGGATTGCATGTAACGCAAGGTAAACTGGGTTTTAGGTGTAACACAATCTGTTGAATAAACTCATTATTTCATGTGTCATATGATAAACTTAGATTTTGTTTCCCTTTATGCTATCAAATATAATTTTCTTCTTTTACAAAATCTTGGGGCATTATAATATAGGTCCTTCCCATCTTGGTTATAACATAACTAACATCCTTGGTTATAAAGAAACCACCATAACATAATGAAAATTATATTTATGTGTACCAAAAAATAGTAAACCTTTTATCATATCATAACACATGAAAATAAATGGGTTTCAATAACATTTAATAATAACATAACCCGTGGAAAAGAAACATATTTCATAATCATTTCATCATTTCATCAAAGCATAACCCATGAAAAAAGATGTGGATTCCATAATAATTTTATCATGGTATAATTTTTTTTAAGAGAAATGAGTTTCATAAAAATATTGTTATTATAAACATAAACCATCTAGATAAATAATAAGAATGGTATCCTTGGATCATATCTCTAGTAAATCATAAGTAACATCAAATGATGTAATATTATATGAAAAATGATATTGAAAGATAACTTAGAACATTTCTAGAGGAAAATATCATTTACACTTTCAAAATAACTTTTTAAAACATAACACATTTTTAAAATTATTTTCTTTAAAAATAACCATGGAAACATATAAAGGAAGATTTAAAAATAATTTAAAACATCTCTTGAGAAAAATATCATTTCTATTTTGAAAATCAATTTTTAAAAATAAAAATTTATAATTTTTTGGAAATAATTTTATTTAAAAATAAACTTGGAAACTTATAGAGGATGATTTAAAATAATGATTTGGTCATGGCAATATAAAATACCATTCATTCAGTAAATATTAAAACAAAGGCTCCTTTAACATTTTCAGTCAAATCCAAATGAGCATTATTCAGAAAACAACATGGAGATTCCTTTCATAAAATTTTGTAAAAAGGTCAAATATGGGTAATTTTTTTATTAATAAATCATTTTGAGTATTTAAAAACATTTTTGAAAACATTTTTCGAAAACATTGTTGAGTCAAAATTATCTTTTTTACTTTTCCATTCCTTTTGTTCTAGAAATCACAAACTCTTTCTTAAATACTTAATACCTAACTATTTTATATCCAAAGTATTTTTACAATGTTTTTATAGAAAACATAAACTTTTACCATACTTTTAAATAATTTTAAAGTATTCAGGAAAACAAAACAATATTAACCAATATGATTATCATAATCAGCCTGCAACAAAGAATAATTTAATTGAATGAAACCAATAAACAATCAGATTCATTACCAGACAGTTCATTGTAATGACATATCTATAGAAACCCAAAAAATTTATTTTTGTTTTAATCTTGAATATGAAAAACTATTTTATCATATTGGAATATTTTACTCTTAACATTGTAATGGTGTATTGAAAAAATGATGTCGTGCGTTCTGTTAAAATATGTGTAAAGTAAAACAATGTCATGTATTCTGTTATAATATGACCATTGGAGTGCCAGGTGTCTAGGTACTCCCAAATATCATGGGGAAAATATGAACATTGGAAATCGAGATGACTGTTGGAAGGATTTTCTATAAATATAAGGTCATTTGTATATTTCACAACATATGGATACATAGACTCATATAAAGATACTCTACTGATTTTGCTTCTGTGTGAGAGCTCTGAAGTTTATAAGAGTGAACTGCTTGTTCCTTGTATTTGTAATCTTCTAGAGTTCGTAAATGATTTGTGTGGCCTATTGTGTGATTAAAATTGAGGGTTTATAAGTCAAGGAAGATAGAGGATCCAATCATTTTATTTATCAAGGGATTATGGGGATAATAAGATAGAATATGATCATTGTATTGAGGGCTTCTAAGGATAGGTAGATAAAGAAAATTCAATCATCGTATTGAGGGATTTTAGGGATAGAAAGATAGACCGATCTTCTTATTGAGGGCTTAACCTTGTGTGGTTAATATATACTTTCTTGAAAGTATAAATCAAGGGACCTTTATCCTAGGTTATTGGACACCCTTTTATTTGGGTCAAAATAATTGTATTCATTTACTTGTTTTATTACAAGCATTTTATTTCCACTGTAACTGTAATAGAAAGTGAATTGCTTTTATATTCATCTTTCTTTTTTTATTCTATTTATCATAGTATCTTTAAATACGATACAATAGTTTTACATTGTATTACTTTGTGAATACTTTATCACTCTGAATATAATTCTATACGCTTTATGATAGTTACAGTATTTTGTATTACTCTGATTTGTTGTAACCATTATGATTACGATTCATACTATGCTTACTCTGATTAAATGACTTTCTTCATTGAATACATTTAAATTATAATTAAAACATGTGGATTATATATCAGAATCTACTTTATTATGATATTATTTTCATTAGATCCAGGGGCCCAATCCAATCACTTTTTAAATACATAAGAGGTTTTGTGAATATTATTAGTTTAACCTTATAAAACTAAATTTCCGTTAAAGTTAAAAATGAAAGTTTTTAAACTTACAATTCACCCCATCTTGTATTTAGTTATCTATATATACTTTTCAATCCAACAATTGGTATTAGAGCCAAGTATATTTCTTATTGATACTCACATTTGGTATCAGAGCTGGATTACACTAATAAAATACTTTCTAATTCTTTTATTTCTTTATTATTTCAAGTTACTATTATTTTCATTATAAATTGTTTATAAATATTTGTTACACTAACGTGTATTTTGGAAAAGTTTTTGTTTATATATATTTTTAAAATATGGCAGGACTAAATTTCATATCTATAGATAATATTAATCCTATTTAAACACCAATCTTTGATGGTAATGACTATGAATACTAGAGAGACATAATGAATACTTTTGTAATCAACATAAGAGTTGATAATTTTTTTATTTTGACTGGTGATTACAAAATCCTGATAAAGAAGTTAGATTTTTTATAATTCAAGAAAAGAAATAGTATCAAATGAATTATAAGGTAAGTAATAACTTTTTGTGTTCAATGAAAATATATAAATATAGTTAGATTTATTCATGTTAATATGCTAATAGTATTTATAAGAAGTTAAAGATTACTCATTTTGGAACTTCAAAAGCTGTTGAAACCAGAAGAGCAATACTTAGAGTTGATTATCAGGAATTTGAATTTATTTATGGTGAACTTGTTATAAAGGTACACAAAAAGTTTATGATATTTTCTTAATAGTTTACAAGATATGGGTGAAAAATGATTAGAGGATGAAATTATTATTGAAAAGATTATTGATATCATGCCCAATGAGTAGGAATCAAAGAGAATTTCAGTTGATGAATCTATAAAGATTACAAATCTTATACTGGATGATTTATTTGGAACTCTTTTATAGTATGAGGGTAGGATATAAATAGATGATGAGAAAGTAAAGAAAAAGAATGGTGAAGTTTCTTTTATTTCTACTTCAAATCTGATAAAATATCAAACTCCAGAGAAGGTTGTTAAATCAACAAAGAAAAAGGTTATTATTCAATCTGATTCAAGTGATTCAAAACATTATGAGAATGAGTTAGATAATATTTCTTGAGGGATTCACAATATTATTGGTAAAACAGATTTTTAGTGTCATTATAAGAAAATTGACATGAATAGGAATGAAAAGAAATATTCTAAAGTTACCTGTTACAAATGTTAGAAAGCTGGACACATAAGACCTGATTGTCCAAAGGTCAAAAATAAAGAGAGAAAGGAAAGGCATTATGATACAAATCATAAAAAGTACTACAAGATAAAAAGAAATGAAGTTTTTAAATCTAATGATTCTTGGATTTCTCGTGGAGTATACTCTTCATATGATTCTTATGATAATGAAAATTCTGGATAGAGGAATATAAATCTCTATGCCAAAATACCTTTTGAAAATCAGTGCTTCATGGATAAAGTACATACATGTAATTCTTTCACTCATATGTCTTTAAATCAAAATTATCCTGACAAGAAAGCTTATATTTAATTTATTTAAGAACCCCCCTCATGAGAAGGTAATAATATTTTACCTTCTTATTATTAAGTATCTAGATTTACTAAATTACTTGAAAACCAAAATTTTAAAGTTAATAAGAAACTTGAAAAATTAAATACTAGAAAAATTGCTTTGAAAAAATAAGTATTAGATCTCTCAAAAGATATTGATAAGAAAACCTTTTAAATTAATACTCTTTTTAAAACCTTAAAAAATCTAATTCTGAAAAGGATAAATTTTTTAAGGATTTTGAAAAAGTCATTTCATAGAAATTTTTTTTATAAACAAAACTAAATTCCAAAACTATTGATAGTAAGGATAAGGAATTAGTTACAAAACTGAAATAAAAAATTTATTCTTTAAAGAATATTTTATCAAAATTTATCATAGGTAAATAAAATTGTGATAAAATGTTAAAAAAATAAATCCTTATAAAGATAGTAATGGAATGGGATATACCAATAAAAAACCTATTTTTAGTAAAAATTATTCATTCCAGAAAATGACCCTTTTTCAAAAAATGTCAAATTGGAGGACACTATAAAAATATTTTTTCCCTTAATAAAATTCAATCTCTAGGTTTTTACAAGGTATATTTTTCAAAACAAATATGGATTCCAAAAATCATACTTGCTTGAAATTCTGGACCCAGGAATGTTTGTGTTCCAAAAGTCTATTTTTTTTATTTTAAAGAAAACAAAGAGAGTATCAAAAACAAGAACACATGGTACATGGATATTGGGTGTTCCAAAAATATGATTGGACATAATTAGTTCTTTGAAAATATTATCAAGAAGAAATGTGAAAATGGTACCTTTGTAGAGAATGCACAAGGAGGAATTATTGGTATAGGTAATATTTTTTTCTTGAAAAATCCTTAATTTCAAATTTTTATTTATAAAAGGTCTTAATCATGACCTTATAAAAATAATTCAGTTATGTGATGAAGGCCACCTTGTGAATATTAATAATGATAAATGTATAGTACAAAATTCCAAGGATGAATTCATTATTTTTTTCATATCTGCCTAAGAATGTATACATAATAAACTTAGAAGACCTTAAAATCTAATAAATGACTTGCCTTAATGCAATGAAAGATCAATATTGGTTATGGAATAGAAGTTTAAGACACTGTAACCTTAGAAACTTAAGTAAGTTAACTAAGAAAAGAATTTTTAAGGATTTATTGAAGCTTAGATTTGATTCTTCAAAAGTTTGTAACACTTGTCAATATGGTAAGAAAATAAGTCAAGTTTTAAATCTATTAGTGAAGTATCAACTTTATATTATTTACAGTTAGTATACATGTATTTATTCAGTACTACACAAACTGGGAGTATTGGAGGCAAGTACTATTTTTTGTCAGAGTGGATACTCAAGAGGGGGGTGAATTGAGTTCCACTTAAAATTTCTGTTCAAAACTTTATGATTAAGAAAGCTCCCAATTTTAAAAACCACCTAGTTAATTAGGGAAGTAGGAATGTAAACATTCAACTAGTCAACATGTTTCTCAAAGGGTGATTAATCCTCAAATGAATCAGTGTAGAACACCAATTCAACTTTTGAAACAAGTCTACTGAATTAAACAAATACACACACTAACCAAAACTAATTATCAAAGTGTAAGCAGAAACATTTTTATGTTTTAGAAAATATAAGGATAAAAAAAACAGAGTAATTGAATATTTTCACAACAATGTAAACAAGAGGTTCAATCTCAATTAGAGACTTAATCCTCTCAACTTGGTGATCACCTGCCACCAAGCAGTTTATATAAATAAACTTTTGATCCACACCCTGAATCGGGGTTTACAACATCACACCCGGCTGTCCAGGTCACACTTGAACTCTACCATAGTTATTTTTGGGAAACAAAATGTAATAAGTGATTGAGTATGAGGATAGTTTTATATCCTCCAGTTATGCTCAGTAGACAGTGTGTGTTATACAAACAAATATACACACTGCTCAAATAGAGAATATAAAAAACTACAGAGTTAATGAAGAGAATAGAGTTAAGAATTCTTTGTGTGTTGTGAAGTAACACTCTAGACTCAATGAATGTTGAGAATATGGTATTTGAGTCTTCTTCTCGAATTTGTCTTCAGAACAGATTATTGCAGTTTTTGTAATCCAGCTTGAAGCAGTCAAAAGGTTCAACTCTTTATTGTCTCGATGTATACTAAATCCCTTTTTGGAGAAGGTATCTTGTTACAGTCTTCTTGTAATCTCAAGTGCTTAGTTCTTCTCTTTTCATATTCGTACAGTCTATGTCTCAGCATGTACTTCAACTGTCATTTCTTTAACATAAAACATGAGGTCCTTTTATACTCCACGATCCTCTAGACATAACGATATTCGCACTTGCATGTACCTCATACTTGTCTATGGATACTCCTACAGACAACATTAAATAATGTCAGAAACATTAACTTGTCTACATATGACTGTTAGAAATAAATTTGAATTAATAAAATGGAAAAAATTATTTATATCAATCGGTGAGTCATCTTCGGTGTGTCGGCTTCGGTTTAATAACATCAGTCTATCATCTTCGGTGTGTCATCTTCGATGTGTCGACTTCGGTCTGTCATACTTCGGTCTGTCTAGCTTCGGTGAGTCGAACTTCGGTGTGTCATACTTCGATTTCAGTGTGTCGACTTCGGTTTCAGTAAGTCGACTTCGGTGAGTCAAACTTCGGTGTGTCATACTTCGGTTTCGGTGTGTCAACTTCTGTTTGTCGAACTTCGATGTCAGGGAATCCAAAAAAGTTTATGAAGAGTCTGTCTTGCATATACCATTACAAGACAAACTGTTAATCAAAGTATATATAAAAAATACAATTGTAAACATAATTATCCATGACTATATGCAATTGAATTATTAAAGTATATTTTTCTGTATGACATTAATTGATTAAAATTACATGAAAGGGTAGAATCTGTATATTGAAATAATTTGTGATTATGAAAACTACAATATCATGGAGGGTCCAACAATCTCCCCCTTTTTGATAATCACAAATCCTGGCATACATGAAAATATATAGAATGAAGATAGCTCTAACATAACTGAATGTAATTGTCCAATATAACTAAAGTTTGTCATTTCTAGAAGTTATTTAAAACAAATCTCCCCCTCACTAAATGGATTAAGGAGAGTATATACCATCCTTATTTTATATGAAAAACTTATTTTCTCCCCCTTTTTGGATTAACAAAAAGGGAAAAGTAGTAAGGGGAAATAAGAGAAAATAAAGACACCATAATAATTTGCATTCAAAGTCATAAGAGTAAAAGTCAAGAAAAAATAACAAATCCCTATAAAAAAGAGACAATCCATCACGAAGGATTTGAATTCAGATGAGATTTGACTTTTTCTGAAGGATCCAATAGAGAAGAAGAAGGTTTGGGAGGGGTAGAGTATGGAGGTGATCTAATTACAACACTAGGAAGAGAAACACCTGTAGGAATAGTAGCTACAAGGGTAGGCCTTATCTCTGACAACACATGACTAAGAAACTTCTCAGTAATGATTGGTCGAATCTGAGTAAGATCTTGAGAGACAGTCATTGTAGTAGGAGACCGAGAGGAAGTACTAATTGAAGCAGTTGGAGGGACCACAATAGCCTCGGCCTGAACATGCAGATAAGGTTTGAGCAGTTTGATGAAGTCATTATTGATTTCTCCTCCATATTGCATTGCCTTCTCAAAGTCATCCTTATTCTTCATAAATTTACTCAATAAAGGGATAAACCATTTTAGTTAGAGAACTTTCCTTTTGAATGCTTCTGTGACTAGGGGAGTTCGAATATTTTCTGCCAGAAACTTGAAACTTTTGATGAGGTCATGCTTGGTATATATCTTAGCAAAATACTTATCCACTTTTTCCCGAATTTCTTTCTGAGCTTTAGAGGCTTCATTGGTTCACTGTTTGACCATATTGTATACAAGATCGATATTCTGATGTACTTTTTCAAGGGTTTCCTTATCTAAAACAATATGGAGTTTTTTAATCTCCTCTCTCATCACAGCCTTGAGAGACTCCAAATCAGAAACAACACTTCTCCCACTCCTGGAACTAGATGGGCTAGTCAGCATTTTTCCAAGCTCTTCTTTAAACTTTTTCAAATCTACACTGAGTAGATGAGTTGAAAAGTTCCTAATAACTTCTAAAACACCACTAAAGGAGGTCTTGAAGTCATAGGTTAAGGAATTAAACTCATTTCTCATCTTTATTACTTCCTCTCCCAGCAAAGTGTTGTGTCTAATAATAGTTTCAGTTGTAGTAATAAGATTCAGTTGAATCTCCTGAATCAAAATTCTTGCAATCTTTGTTGCATCAGTATCCAAGATACTTATTGATGTGGATTCCTTTATATATCCCATTAAAGCTATCACATACTCACATAGCTCATTTTTAAACTTTTCCAAATCAGCCTTAGTGACATAGTCACTGGGTACTGACTGAGAAACTGGGTCTACTGCTGGAGATGTAACTTATGGAATAGATGAAATAGGATCTGAGTCAGCATGGACTTGTGGAACAAAAGGAGGAGGTACCATCTCCTCATCTGAGTCATATTCTAAACCTAAAATAATATATCATGGATTACTATTCCACTCTCTAGCACGGGTCCAATCTCTTGGCTCAATGGTATCGACTCTTACTCTTCTTCCCTGAGGCTCTGGAATAACATCAATATCATCAATTTCTTCATCCTGGTCTTGGGCCATAACACCTTGTCTGGGGACAGGAACCAGCCTAACTTCAGGTTCTTCCTAAGCTCCAGCTTCTTCAACTTCAGCAGGTACCTCTTCAATTTGAGGCACTGGAACTAAATATTCTTCCTCCTGGCTAGAAGCCATAAGATCATTCAATTCCTGAATGATCTCTTGGTTTTCAGCATTGGGATGGAGTGATCTATCCTCATGTCCAGCATCTCTATGATCATCAGCTTGTTGATCAGCAGGCTCAATTCCATCACCAGCTCCATGAACAAATTCCTCACTGGATCTATCAACCACTTATTGTCCCATTTTTATAGAGTCACTCACATGCTCAAAACTTCCTCCATTATCACCATTATCATCATCATCATCATCATCATCATTATCATCATCATCATCACCACCACCACCATAATCATCATCATCATCATCATCATCATCATCATCATCATCATCATCATCATCATCATAAGACTCCTCATCTGATTTGCTAACATAACCTTCAACTCCAGTAACTTCGGTTTCTTCCTCCTCTTCATCACCTAGAATAGTTTCTCTTGAAGGAAATTCCATAGGTGGACTAGCATGTCCATAAGTCATATTCTTGGGAGTTTCAGCAATATCAGGATCACTCATATCATCAAAAGAAGATCCTTCTTCCCTAGGCACTTCAACCACAGCGTCCTCATCAGAATAAATGTGAACTTCTCCTGGTTTGATACCTGGATCAACTTGGTTCTTTGGTCTAGAAGGATGGTCAAACATATTGAACTCCTCATACATAATTTCTTAATCTCCTACCCAACATCTCTTCCATGTGTTCCATAAGACTTTTATCCTTTTAAAAATGTATTTCTGAAGACAAAAACCAACACAGACAGTTATCATTTCATCTCTATCTTCTACACAGTCTAATTTTTTCAACATGGCAGAAATCACTCTCGGATAGTATAAGCAGGTTTCATTCTTAGATGGCTTAATTAAATCATAAATATGTACCATAAGATATCTGCAAATATTCACCTTTATTCCATGTTTCAACAAAAATATCAAGAAGACATCCTGATATTTCACAGCAGAGAAATCTCCCTTCCTTGGGAAGATTTGATGCTGCATGAACTTAAAAAGAAATCTCACTTATCCTTCAAATTCATTTTCAATAGTTCTTTTTAATTCTTCATTTCTAGTCAACTCCTTCAGAGCATCTTCATATGAAAACAAATTTTATGAAGGTGGAATATTACCAGGATAGTCAGCATAGACACCTTCATGAGGTACCTTTAAGCATTTATCCCATTCCTTGGATGAAAAATCTACTTCCTTTCCTTTTACCACATATTTTATTTTTGATGCCTCAGCTTCATCTAGTGTTATACTCAAATGCTAATATAACTCATGCACTAGCTAGGAATAATAGGTTCTTCCATTGTTAGTAAACCAACTGAGCCACCCTTGAGATTCCAGTACCTTTAGCAGAAAAGATTTTCTTGACAGAAGCCACTCAGAAAACACTTCTTTTCAGCTATAACTACTCGGCTTTCTAATCTTGGTTTCACAGTCCAACTGGTTTCACCCTTCCGACACTTAGCAGGAGGGGATTTTCTAGGTTCTTCCACGGTGTGCTTAGTCCTTGCCATGGTGAATCTTCAGATTCTAGCTGTGTTGAGAGGTCGAAAGTCGAGAGAGAGTGACTAAATGTAGAAGTATTTACATCTATGGAGAAGGTGAAAGGTTGGGATGGATTGGAATTAATATATCATTTTGGGATTGTAAATTGGAAAACATAAAATTTAAACATGACAAGTTGAAAGAGATAAAACAACGTCGTTTCACTTAAAGCAGATGGAATTTACAAAACAACCCTTAAATATATCAGTGTCAAAGAAACGTTTTTAAGAAGATCGACTTCACAAAAATTAGTTTCACAAGAATCGGTTTTACAAAAATCAGTTTCACAAAAATCGGTTTCACAAAAATCGGTTTCAAAAAAATTGGTTTCACAAAAATAAGTTTCACAAGAATCAGCTTCACAAAAATTATTTTCACAAAAATAGGATTCACAAAGATCGGTTTCAAAAAAATTGGTTTTACAAAAATTTATTTCACAAAGATCAATTTCAAAAAAATTGGTTTCACAAGAATCGTTTTTACAAAAATCGGTTTAACAAAAATCGGTTTCACAAAAATCGGTTTCACAAAAATCAGTTTCACAAGAATCAGTTTCACAAAAATCGGTTTCACAAAAAATCGGTTTCACAAGAAGTGGTTTTACAAAAATTGGTTACTGATTTATCATTCCTAGTTCATGTATGATGTAATTCATTCTCTCAGAATTTAAGGGTTTAGTGAATATATCAGCAAGTTGATGTTCAGTTCCAATAAACTCAAGAGTTATATCACCTTTTTGATAATGATCTTTCAAAAAGTGAGGTATTACATCAATATGGTTTGTTTTAGAATGAGATATTGGATTTGTAGAAATGTTAATAGCACTAGTTTTGTCACAGTTAATGGAGACATGTTGGAATTGATATCCATAGTCTAGTAAAGTGTGTTTCATCCACAAAATTTGTGCACAACAACTACTAGCAGCAATGTATTCTTCTTCGGCAGTAGATAACTCAACCGAATTCTGTTTTTTACTACACCATGATACTAGTGACTTGCCTAACATGTGACATGTCCTAGAGGTTCTTATTCTATCTAGTTTACAACCAGCAAAGTCAGTATCTGAATAATTTATTAAATCAAATGGTTGTCCTCTTGGATAAAATAGTCCTAAGTTGAGACTATATTTGAGATATTTGAAAATACTTTTAACAACATTTAAATGATATTCTTTGGGATTAGCTTGAAAGCGAGCACACATGCATACACTGAACATAATATCAGGTCTGTTAGCACTAAGATAGATCAAACTTTTTATCATACCTCTGTAGTTGGTTTGATCCACTGATTCTCCAGCTTCATAACATCCAACTTACAAGTGGTACTCATAGGTGTATCACTACCTTTACTACCATCCAAAACAAAACGTTTTAAAAGATATTTAGTATATTTACTTTGATTTAAAATAATACAATCTTTAATTTGAAAAATCTAAAATCCAAGGAAAAATTTAAGTTCTCACATTAAACTCATTTCAAATTCATTTTGTATTATTTTTGAAAAATCATGACATAAATAATTTTTAGAAGATCCAAAAATTATATCATCTACATAAATTTGTACTATCAAAACATCTTTGGAAATCCTTTTAATAAACAAAGTAGGATCTTCTATTCCTTTAGCAAAACCTTTTGATATAATAAAGGAACTAAGTCTATCATACCAAGATCTTGGAGCTTTCTTTAAACCATATAAAGCTTTAGAAAGTTTAAACACATGGTTTGAAAAATGGGGATTTATAAAGCCAGGGGGTTGTTCAACAAATACATCCTCAACTATATACCCATTTATAAAATCACTTTTGACATCCATTTGATAAAGTTTTACATTCAGATGAGTTGCATAAGCAAGTAGTATCCTAATGGCCTCTAACCTATCTACAAGTGCAAAGGTCTCCTCATAGTCTATTCCTTCCTGTTGACTATAACCTTGTGCAACTAATCTAGCCTTGTTTCTAACTATATTGTCAGACTCATCAACTTTGTTCCTAAAGACCCATTTAGTGCCTATTGTCAAGGTGTCCTTAGGTCTTTCTACTAGTTCCCAAACTTTGTTTCTTTCAAATTGATTTAATTATTCCTTCATAGACATCACCCAAAATTCATTATTGATAGCATCATTAATATTTTTGGGTTCAAGCTGTGAAAGAAAAGCTTGATGATCAAACTGGTTTCTAAGAGAAGCTCTAGTTTGTGTCCCTCGATTTAAATTGCCTACTACAACATATAAAAGATGATTATTGAGAGTTCTAATACCTATAGAAAGAGTTAAACTAGACTCATCATGATTGTCTATTGGTTCAGGCTCAACAGGTGCAGATTCTGGAAGATTCCCAAAACTGGTTACTTTTACAGGGGATTCACTATCATTATCATTAAGGTTCAGAATTGACATATCTTCCTCAAGATTTTCAAGAAAGGTTTTGGGTTCATGTGGATCAGTCTCATCAAATTTGACATGTACTGACTCTTCCACACATTTTCTTTTCTTATTGAATACTCTATAGGATTTACTCAAGATTGAGTAACATAGGAAAATTCCTTCATCACTTTTGGAAGAAAAATTGTCAAGATTGTTCTTAGTATTAAGGATAAAGACTTTACAACCAAAAACTATGAAGTAGTTAACCTTAGTACTTCTTTTGTTCCAAAGTTCATAAGGGGTCTTCTTAAGAACAGGTCTAATCAAGACTCTATTAATGGTATAACAAGCTGTATTTACAGCTTCAGCCCAAAAATAAATAGTTAGATTATACTCACTAAGCATATTCCTAGAGATTTCTTGAAGGGTCCTATTTCTTCTTTCCACGACTCCATTTTGTTGAGGTGTTCTATGAGGAGAGAAATTGTGACTATAACTATTGTGTGAGAAATAGGATTCAAAATCCTGATTTTTAAATTCACAGTCATGATCACTTCTCAAGGTCTTAATTCTATGTCCACTAAGGTTTTCCACAGATTTAGAGTATTTGATAAAATAAGAACAAACTTCACTTTTGTGAGCTATAAAGTATACCCAAGTGTACCTAGAAAAATCAACTACAAGAACATAAACATAGTGCTTCCTATTTAAACATGAAACTCTTGATGGTCCAAAAAAATCCATGTGAACCAACTCAATTGGTTGAGAAGAAGAAACTTCTTTCTTTTATTTGAAAGAAACTTTGTGTTGCTTTCCTTTTTGACAAGGATTACACACTTTGTCAAGTGGGAATTCCAGTTTAGGTAAGTCTCTAACTAAACCTTTCCTAGTCAGTTTATTAAGAGAGTGCACATTGTAGTGTCCTAATCTTCTGTGCCACAACCAGGATTCCTTATGAAAATCATTTAAGCAAGAAACATTCTACTTAGCTAAGAATTTAAGTCAACAATATACACATTCTCATTTATGAGAGCAGTAAATATTAAATCATTTTTGAAATTAAAAATATTACATGCATCATTTTCAAATTTAACATTGAAACCATCATCACACAACTGAGAGATTCTAAGTAAATTATATTTTAATTAATCAACAAAATGTACTTTGGAAATTAATATTGTATTAGGGTTACCAATCTATCATAGACCGACGATTTTCCCTTAATAATTATCACAAAAAGTTACATGTCCACCATCAACCTTGATTAGGCTCCTGAAGAATGAGTATTCTCCTATCATATGTCTTGAACATCCACTGTCCAAGTACCACATATTCTTACAGGAACTCTTTAGGCAACATCCCTGCAAAATAGATCAGACATGGGGTAACTTCGGTACCTAGATTTTATTGGGTCCTGAGAGGTTAGCAAGTAAAACTTTGGGATCCCATACTTGTCTCATAGATTTCCTATAATCAGCAGATATATTTTGAGACATAAACACTTTGTTCGGTCCTTTAGAGAATTGTTTTTCAAGAAATGGTCCAGAACTTGAACTAGTTGTGAATTGTCCAGATTTTGGAATAAATTTAGTTTTAATGATCCTTTTCTATCCAGGATGATATCCTAGACCAGTTGTATATTTTGGGGAAATCTATTTTCCTAGAAACTGAGTCAGGGTATCTATACTAGGAGTAAAATTTTCAAGATCTTTCTTTAATTGTTCATTTGATAATTTGAGTTCGGTATTTTCTTTTAACAGCTGGGCACATTTTTCTTTCTTAATATCTAGACTTGACTTATAATTTGCATTTAAATCATGCTGTCTTTTTAGTGATTTATATTTGTCCTTGAGCTCATTAAAGGTATCCTCAAGCATTTCAAAATATTCAAATAGTTTATCCTTAGTCATATATTCATCATTATGTGACTCACTCTTATTCCCAGAATAATAGAAATTTTGTATAAGAGAGTGAAGTGTTACCTTAGATGTTTCTATCATGAAACATAAGTTTGCATGATTGTTCTTTTCACTATCAGAAGCATAAGATCCACTAGAGCTGTCTTCTGAAGCACTCCAGGTATCTTTCATAGACTTTTTATAACCCTTTCCCTTATCTTCATATTTCTTCTTAAATTTTAGCTTGGGACAGTCTGCCTTCACATGACCTTTTCGTTTGCACTCATAGTAGATTATTTCATTTGAGTTGTCATTCCATTTTCTGTCTTTCTTCCATTGTCCTTTACTATCATACTTTCCCTTGTAGTTTGACTTCCTGAAGAATCTCTTTTTTCAGTAGATTTTTTTGAATCTTCTTGCAAGATGAGCCATCTCCTCACCACTATCTGAATCTGACTCTTCACTAATGGAGATGTCTACAGGAACTTGAACTTTTTATTTGTTTTTGCTCTTTGAGGTAGTAGTATTGAATGCTAATGATTTCTTCTTTGGTTCCTCATCTAATTTTTGATTCACCTTAAGTTACTCCTCGTACATCATAAGCTTTCCTATTAGTTCCTTGACTGGTAGATTGCTTATGTCACAAGATTCTCAGATGGAAACAGAAGTTCCCCTCCATCTGTCTGGTAGGCATCAAAGAAGTCTCATGATTTGGTCCTTGATGTCCACTAGTTTTCCAAGAAGACTCATAGTGTTCACTATTTTGTTGAACTTGAGATACATTGCAGAGATAGGTTCATCAGGCTTCATTATAAAATTATCAAATTTAATAGTGTATGTATTTAGTCTCATTTATTTAACATTAGTTGTTCCTTCATGAGAAACAGCTAAAGTATCCCAAATTTCATATTAAGTTTTACAAGTAGATATTCTATTGAATTCATCATCACCTAGAGAATAGTACAAGGAATTAATTTCTTTACAATTATTATTATATGTAGCTTTCGTCAATTGAGACCATGTTTCCCTAGCAGTAGCAGGAAATACATGTTGCTCTTCAATTGTATCCCAGATTTCAGGTCCCATACTCTTTAGATACATCTTCATTTTTAATTTCCACTGAGCATAGTTATTATCACTAAAGAAAGGTGTTTTGTTAGTAGCAACACCCTCAACTCTAGTTTCCATAGTTACTTAGAATTTAAAGAAATGAAAATTTAGATATGACAGAAATTTTAAGATCTTTAAGATATAAATAAAATCACAGTTGAAAATAATTTGAAAATCTTGAAAATAAATACACCTATGATACCAAATTTTGGTCAGATTGGATACTCAAGAGGGGGGTGAATTGAGTTTTAATTAAAATTTCTGTTCAAAACTTTATGATTAAGAAAGCTCCAAATTTTAAAAACAGCCCAGTTAATTAAGTCAGTAGGAATTTAAATGCTCAACTGGTCAACAAGTTTCTCAAAGAGTGATTAATCCTCAGATGAATCAGTGTAGAACACCAATTAAACTTTTGAAACAAGTCTACTAAATTAAACAAATACACAAACTAACCAAAACTAACTATCAAAGTGTAAGCAGAAACAATTTTATGTTTTAGCAAATATAAGCAGATGATAAAACAAAACAGAGTAATTAAAGATTGAAACAACAATGTAAACAAGAGGTTGAGTCTGAAGTAGAGACTTAATCCACTCCACTTGGTGAACACCTGCCACCAAGTAGTTTATATAAATAAACTTTTGATCCACACCCTGAATTGGGGTTTACAACAGCACACCCAGCTGTTCAGGTCACACTTGACCTCTACCATAGTTATTCGTGGGAAACAAAATATAATAAGTGATTGAGTATGAGGATAGTTTGATATCCTCCAGTTATGCTCATGAGATAGTGTGTGTTATACAAACAAATATACACACTACTCAAATAGAGAATATAAAACACTACAGATTTAAGGAAGAGAATAGAGTTAATAATTCTATGTGTGTTGTGAAGTAATTCTCTAGGCTCAATGAATGTTGAGAATATGGTATTTGAGTCTTCTTCTCGAAGTTTTATTCAGAATAGAGTATTGCAGTTTCTATAATCCAGCTTCAAGGAGTCAAAAGGTTCAGCTCTTTAATGTCTCGATGTATACTGAAGCCCTTTTTGGAGAAGGTAGCTTGTTACAGTCTTCTTGTAATCTCAAGCACTTAGTACTTCTCTTTTCGTATTCGCAGAGTCTGTGTCTCAGCATGTACTACTAATTTTGTATCTTTAATGTAAAATATTAGGTCCTTTTATACTCCATGCTCCTCTAGACATAACGATCTTCACATGTGCATAGACCTCGTACTTGTCTACGGATACTCCTACAGACAACATTAAATAATGTCAAAAACATTAACTTTTCTACATATGACCATTAGAAACAAATTTGAATTAATAAAATAGAAACAGTTGTTTATATTAATTGGTGAGTCATCTTTGGTGTGTCAGCTTCGGTTTGATAACATCAGTATGTCATATTCGGTGTGTCAACTTCGGTCAGTCATACTTCGTTCTGTCGAACTTTGGTGAGTCGAACTTCGGTGTGTCATACTTCAGTTTTGGTGTGTCAAATTCAGTTTCGGTATGTCAACTTTGATGAGTTGAACTTCGGTGTGTCGTACTTCGGTTTCAGTGTGTCGACTTCGGTTTGTCGAACTTCAGTGTGAGGGAATCCAAAAAAGATTATGAAGAGTCTGTCTTGCATATACCATTACAAGATTAATTTTTAATCAAAGTATATGTAAAAATACACTTTTAAACATATTTATCCATTAATATAAGCAATTGACTTATTAAAGTATATTTTTCTATATGAAATTAATTGATTAAAATTGCATGAAAGGGTAGAATCTATATATTGAAATAATTTGTGATTATAAAAACTACAATATCATAGAGGGTCCAACAAAAATGTATTTTTTTAGTTGGTAACTACATTAGATATACATGGGTCTATTTTCTAGAAAATAAATCCGAAGCCTTTTGTATTTTTATAACTTTTGTAGCCACAGTTAAAAATTAGAAAAACCTTCCCTTGATAACTTTCGCAGTGATCATGGAGGAGAATTATTAAATTCTTATTTTTAAAATTTTTGTAGTAAAAAGGGTATTACACATAAATTTTCAGATCCTATAACTCCTCAGCATAATGGTTTTGTTTAAAGAAGAAATCATATTATTGAATAAAAAACAAGAAACATTTTGAGTGAATACTTAATTGCTAATTTTTTTTACTGAAGCTGTTAGTACTTCTTGCTATACTATAAATAGATTTTTAATTCAACCCTTTATTTATAAAATTTTTTATGAGTTTTGTACTGGACTAAAACCAAAAGTTTTACAATTTAGATTATTTGTATGAAAAGTATTCATTCCAAATATGAAAGAAAATTTACATAAATTCGAACACAAATATGATGAAGTCATATTCTAAGGTTACTCCACCACTTTTAAGGAATATAGAGTTTTTAATAAAAATTATTGTATTGTTGAGGAAAAAATATGTGTTAAATTTGATGAAACTGATCTTTTTATTTTTTAACAAACCCAACCAACATCCTCATATGTGTTTTTCAAAATTGATCCTCAATATTTGATAGAAGATTATTCTAATAAGGAAAGTACTCAAGAAACTATTTTTTAAGTATTTACTCTAGAATACTTTATACCTTATGTTGACTAAAAGACCTTACAAAACCCAAGTCAGTTGTTTCTTAGGATTCATTCCATTGAGAGTATCATTGGTGGTGTTAATCAACTAGTTAGGACTGGAAGCATTTTCAGAAATGAAGTAGAACATCTTGATTTTATTTCCCAATTTGAACTTAAAAATCCTAATAAGGATTTAGTATATGAGGATTAGATAAAAGCAATGCAAGATAATCTAAATGAATTAGAAAGTAATAAAGTCTGGACCTTGGTTGAATGACCTAAAGAAACTTCAGTAATTGGAGTAAAATGGGTTTTCAGAAACAAATGTGATGAAAATGGAATTATAGTTAGAAATAAAGAAATACTTGTTGCTAAATTTTATAATAAAAAATTTGGAATAGATTATGTACAAACCTATGCACTGGTATCTAGACTTGAATATATTTGTATTCTGTTAGCCTTCACAACATTATTCAACTTTAATCTTTTTTAAATGGATGTGAAGTATTATTTCCTTAATGAATATGAACAATAGGAAATTTATATTGAACACACCCCTATTTTTGAAGATAAAAAATATCCTGAATACATTTATAAACTTACCAAAGTTTTATATAGACTTAAAAAATCCCCTAGGGCCTAGTATGATAAATTAACAGGATTTTTGTTACAAAACAATTATGTTAAGGGAACCAAGAATCCATCTATTTTTATAAATAATGTAAACAAAAAAATTATTATTTTTCAAATATATGTTGATGAAATTATATTTAGATTAACTCAAAAATCTTTAACAAAGTCCTTTGTGAATCTTATGAAATATGAGTTTGAAATGATAATGATGGGTGAGTTAACATTTTTTCTTGGTTTTAAAATTTCTCAAAAACCATAAGGTTTTTATATATATCAACATAAGTATATAAAATATCTTATTAAAAAGTATGGATATAACAATACTAAAATTATTAGTACTCTGATTGCAACCTTAAATACACTTGATATTGATGAAATCGGGCAAACAGTTGATCAAACAATTTTTAGAGGTATGATATGAAGCTTACTATACTTAACAACTAGTTACCCATACTTAATGTTTTCAGTATGATTATGTGTATGGTATCAAGAAAATCAAAATGAATCCCATTTAAAAGTAGTTAAGTGATTTTTTTATCTAAAGGGAACCATGGATTTTAGATTTTTCTATTCTTCTGAAAATGAGTTTGAATTAAAAATATTTTCAGATGCTGACTTTGGTGGTTATAGAATGGATAAAAAAAGTACTTTTAGAACTTGTAATTTATTAAGATATTCATTAGTTTCTTAGTTTTTTAAGAAATAACACTCTATAACACTATCCACAATTGAAGTTGAATATGTGGTAGCTGGAAGTTGTTGTGATCAAGTGTTTTGGATGCCACACACACTCAAGGATTAAGGCATGAGTTTTAATAAAAATAAAATACTATGTGATAACACTAGTTCCATTTACTTAATTAATAATCATATGCATCAATCTCATGAAAAACACATAGATATTAGACATCACATTCTTATTAATCACACACAAAAAGGAGATATCATTTTATAATTCATCAGAATGCAAGAACAACTTTATCATATTTTTACAAAACCATTATCTTCTGATAGATTTTAATACATTAAAAAAATCATGGAATGATCACTATAAAGTAATCATTCATATTTATTTCATGTTTATACCATATCCTTAAATTAAGTTACTCTTTTTCATAGGAGGAGTACATATGATTTTTTTTCAAAACTTTTAGTTTTTCAAAATGTTATTTCTTTCAAAATTTATTCATAATAAGTCTTTCAGACTTGAGTATGTTTTAAAATCAGATTTAAAATTTCATATTTTATTTTATTTGGATTTAAAAGTTATTCATATTCGAATTTCTAAAAATATCTAGAAAAAAAAGAACATATTCAACTTTCTAATCATATTTAGTAAAATAATCAGATTTGAATTTTCAATTGGATTTGAAAAATATAACACTTTAGTTTTGAAAATCTAAAGTTTTTGAGTTTTCTTTTCAAAATTTTCGTAATAAAAAAATCATCATAGTTAATTTTTTTTCAGACTATCATAAACTATTTTGTTACAAAACAAAGAAGAACATATTATTGTATCAATATTTCCTCTCTAAAAGGTATTATTGTTTATTTTATCCTTTAAAACTATTTCATTTTAATTAGTTTCATTCTTGTTTGTTGTTATTAAATTTTTAATGTTTTCATTTCCCAATCGTATTCACCCAATATGATAATTTTTTTTCAAAATTCAATCGTATTCACTCAATATGATAAAATTGTTATAAAACCTCAAGAGATTTCTTTATTTTTTAAAATATTTATTTGGATAAAATATCAACCGTCAGATCAGAGAGTTTGAATATAGACCATTAGATCTATTTGGAAGCTGAAACATTACTTATTTTCACCTATAAAATGGGGACCCACACATGTCCCACATAATTTTACTTTATTTTCAATATGTGAAGCACTACTGTGTTGTGTTTAATACTCCAAGTTAGATTCTTTTCATGTCTAATTATTCCTTATCCATCCCGAATACGATTGTTCCAACAAAGGATTACAAAAAGAGGTTCCTTTTCCATGAAAGGTTATTCTACAGGTATTTTTATGAAAAATATGATTCATTGTTGAGTAGAATGATACAATTTCAAGGATGGGAATCATTGTGTATAGAATAACCAGATCCAAACATTGATTTATTCTATCTAGATATAGTTTATGTTTTATATGATTCCATTATGTTTTATAGGGAGGATAGAAAATATATGTTTTCTTTTTGTATTTATGGAAAAATATATGAGATGTATCCCAAAGATGCAGCCGATTTTCTTAGTGTCTCAAATGAAGGAGATGCGTTTTTTCCATCTCACAAGTTACCAGATTCTAAGGGTATGTTTTTAAAAGATAGAGATGAAAAATATTTTTTCAAAATAAATAGAGATAAAAGAGAAGTCACTCATTTAATCCCAGATCATTGAGTGTTAGCCACTTGGATGCAAGGCTTTCTCATTCCAAGAAAGAGTGATAGAGATACCCTCAAATTTATTAATTTTTTCATTTTGGATTACCGTTTCATTATGAGGAAGATAAATATTACTAGATTTATTCTTTTAACTATTAAGAATCTAAATTTGAAGTTAATACAGTATCAGATTATAATGTTTCCCAGATTGATTAGTAAGATGATTTAAAATATCCTGAGACATTTTAATATTGAAATCAAATTCAAACCAGTCAGGGAAAAGATTTTGTTTATCAGTGAAGATACAATCATAAGGATGAAATTTGTTTTTGATTCAGAATCAAATTTATTTGTGAAGAATACTCAAGTGTCTACATAAGAGGTAGAACCTTATTCAACAAATAAAATAGAGAAAGCAGAGAAGAAAAGAAAAGATGAATCCCTTCCTACAAAACAAAATAAATAGAAGAAATACTCAAAGAAAGTTGTTGGTGAATGGAGAAAAATAAAGGATGAAAGAAAAGAATGAGAACCTCAATTAGGTTTTGACCCATACCAAGAATTTATAGTAAGGAATCATGGTGAAGAATTTTTGCAAACACAATTAAAAGAAAAGAAAAAAAAGAAGAAGTTTCCAGAAGCACAATTATGTTACAATTTTTTGAAAGGTGTAGAATCATCTTCTGTAAAAATTGTTTTACCAATTCTGAGTGCTGAAATAGTTTTAAAAGAAACAACTATTGTTAATTCTAATTCACCCTTTATTAAAAACAATGGAAAAGAAGTACTCATTGTCCAAGAATCTGTTCATATTAGAAAAGATTATTTTAGATCGGAGTCTCAACTCCAAGAATAGTTTCTTAAAGATATGGATAAATGTGTTAAAGTTATTGAAGAAGAAGGTATCTTAAAAAATATTATGAAGGAGAACATGGTGGAAAAATAGAAGAAGATGAAGAAGAAGATGAAGAAGAAGAATAAGGAGAAGATAAATAATTAGGTGATTAAATCCAAGAGAAAACAAATTCAAAATAGAAGAATAGGGATATCAATTTGATAAACTGTCATTGAGGAATTCTCAGGGTTCATCAAAACAACTATCTTATTTGGTAATTTTTAATGAAAAGTCTGCTAGTTCAGAGAAAAAAACTCTCCATTGATTCAGGAAATCATATCTTCATCCAAGAGGGATGATCAAGTTCAAAACAAAAAGGATAAAGAAAGTAAAAAAATATATTATGGAAGAAATTGGAATTTCTAAGGAGAAGAAAAATTTAGATTCAAAGAAAGGAAAAAGGAACTAGCTTAATAAGATATTGGAACCAACCAAAAAAACATTCTATCATAAATAGAATATTTGAATATAATCATACCTCAAGGTGTTGATTACATTTATCATAGGTTAAGTAGATTGGTACAAACTATTTCTTATTTTCCAAGATTGGAAACAAAGGTTTATTTGGTTATTGAGAACCAATATAAAGATTCATATTTAGTAAAATATTTGACAAATAGGTTGATACTGTTAAATAAAGATTTCAAGGTGTTTAAATAATGTGTTGAATCTCACAGTAAGAGTTGTAATAGGGTTTTTAAATGGTCTCATGGTATTGATGAAGACATAAAGATTCATGATGAAACTTTTAAGAAATTCAAGAAGTATCTAGATGAAACTAATATTTCTTTCAATATTCTTACATGGGATATAGCTAACATGGTTAAATATCTTGAAAAATTTAGAATTACTTAAGATAAGTAGACTAAAGATATCTCATATTTATAAGAAAACTTCAACTTTTGGCTAAAATATATTTCAAGATTCAAAGTCTACAGATATAAAATTACTTCTTTGATGAATCATCATGACGTTTTCTCAGAAATAATAAAAGTCCAAGAAGACTAGAACAAACTTTTGGAAGAAAATTTTCAGGCTCAAGAAGAAAAGGTGAAACAACAAGATGAAGGAATTTAGATCTAGGAGGAAATAATTCAGGAAGGAAAAAAAGTATCAGGAGGAGATTTTAGAAAATGTTGAAGATGATATAAATGAATTTAAAAAATGAAAAAAATTGTATCCTTGATTCCACCAAAGAATGATTTAATTTCTTACAAAATCTTATTTTACTTTTGTTGCTTGAATTTTAAATGAAATACTTATTCATCCACTTACTTAATGTTTGGATTTTTTATAATTATTAATTGGTTTAATGTTATTTCATTTATTTTTAGATGATCAAGTACCTTATTATTCCAGATATATTGTTTCTCTAACCATTTTCATGTATTACAAGATTCTTCCCCATTCCTTTTTGTAAATCACAATAGGGGTGAAATTTATAAAAAGGTTAAGAATTCTATATTAAGGGGGAGATAATCTATGAAAGGGGAATAAAATATTGTTAAATGAGAAGAATACAATTCTTAGGGTATTTCTTATCCTAAGGGGGAGTTAGTCATATTCACCAATGTATTCAAAAGAGTTATAAACTCAGGGGGAGATAAGATTTAATGTTTAGTTATAAATACAATGCATTTAAAATATAATAGACTTATGTTTTTCAAAGTTATTTTCCATTTAAGAATTTTAGTTTGTGCTTTCCAAAAAGGGAGATATTGTTGATTCAAAATTATCTTTTTGACTTTTCCATTCCTTTTGTTCTGGAAATCATAAGCTCTTTCTTAAATACTTAATACCTAACTCTTTTATGTCTAAAGTATTTTTACTATATTTTTATAGAAAACATATAATTTTACCATACTCTGAAATAGTTTTAAAGTATTTTTGAAAACAAAAAATATTGATTATTACAATTATCATAATCATCCTGAAACTGAGAATAATCAGATTGACTGAAACTGATAAACAATCTGATTCATTTTCAGACACTTCATTGTAATGGCATATGTAAGGAAATTAATCGAATTGACTTTTTATTAATCCTGAATTTGAAAAACTATTTTATAGTATTAGAATATTTTACTCTTAACACTTTAATTGTGTATTGACAAAATGATGTCATGAATTCTGTTACAATATGTGTAAAGAAAAACAATGTCATGTATTCTATTTTAATATGACTGTTGGAGTGCCATGTGTCCTTGTCCTCCTGAATATCTCAGAGAAAATATGACCTTGGTAAATCAAGATTATAATTGGAATTCTTTCCTATAAATACTAGTTCATTTGAATATTTCAAAATGTGTAGAGACGTAGAATCATGTAGAGACACTTTACTGAATTTTTTTTTGTGAGAGAGCTCTAAAGTTTATAAGAGTGAACTACTTGTTCCTTGCATTTGTAATCTTCGAGAGTTCATAATTGATTTGTTAGACCTATTGTGTGATTAAAATCAAGGGATTACGAGGCTAGGAATATAGAGGATCTGATCATCACATTGATCGAGGGATTTTTTTGATAGAAAGACAGAATCTAATCATTATATTGAGTGTTGTTGGGGATAGGTAGGCAAAGAAAATATGATCATCGTATCGAGGGATTGCGGGGATAAAAAGATAAACCAATATTATTATCAAGGTTATACCATTGTGTGGTTAATATAGAATTTATTTATAGTATAAATCAAGGTACCTTTATCCTAGGTTATTGGATACTCTTATCTTTTGGTTAAAATAATTGTATTCTTTTACTTTTTTTATTACAATCATTTTATTTCGCTACAACTGTAATAGAAAGTGAATTATTTTTATATTCATATTTTTATTTGTATTATGTTTATCTTAATATATTTAATTATGATAAAATAATTTTACAATGTATTACTTTTTGAATATGTTATCACTTTTCATATGATTCTATATGCTTTATGATAGAATCATTATTTTGTATTACTTTGATTTATTGTAACCATCGTGATTATGATTATTACTATGATTAAATAATTTTCTTATGTGAATATGATTAAATTCTAATTACAAACTATGGATTATATATTGAAATATACTTGATTATGATATTGTTTTCATTATATCCAAGGGCCCAATATGACCTCTGTTTAAATAGATAAGAGGTTTTGTGAATATGATGAGTTTAACCTTGTTAAACTAAATTTTCTTTAAGGTTAAAAACGAATGTTTTTAAACTTACAGTTCACCACCTCTTGTATTTAGTCATATAAATATAATTTTCGATCAAAAAATTGGCATCAGATCCAAGTGTCTATTTTAATGATACTCACAAAAATGATTTTTGAAGAAAAATGATTTTCGACCTAAGAGAGAAATAAATGCTATTTTTCTTTTTAAAAAAATATTTTGAAATAATGAGTACATAAATATAGGAAAATTAAGGGAAACCACGTATATCCATGAAATAACTAGATAAGAATAATTTTCATCTATTTCTTGAGAGATCTATTATAAGATTCCATCATCAGAATCATAAACATAAACAATCTCGATAAATGATGATATTGTATCATAAAACCCTTATCACTTTGGTAACTTTTGTACCATAAACCCCATGAAATAGAGATCCTAAAATGTATATGTAAATCTAAATAATTTTCATAAGAATAATTATAAAATAAATTCATGGGTATTATATACACCTTATTAAAGAAACACATGGAGAATATGGCAAGTGTCTCACAGAAAATAAAAGTGAGATGAAGCTCCCTTAACATAAGTCTTGACTTCCTTCGTACATGTTAAAACATACTATATAATAGATATAATTTTTTTATAAATTTATTATAGAACCATAATTATATAAATCATACCATATATGATTTACTTATTACCTTTTAATACCCATTTATTATTAATTCCATATTAAAGTCCCGTTTTGGGTAATAACTGCTTTGTTTTTTGTGTATGTTTTGATTTTTTATTCTTGGTCCTATTAATTTGATCATGGTTAAATCATATAAATAATTTTAATAAAATTATATATAACTTATATATTCATAATATATTTATTTAGAGTGATCTATATAAGTTTTAGATAGAAAATGAAATACATCGTTCATTGAGATGGTAGGTCGTACGTACGAATGAATGTTGTTTCCATTTTCCTGACAGAAAGAAAAAAGAAAGGTAAATAATATATTCAAATTAAAAAATAATTTTTATTTCATATATATTACATATTTTCATTAAACCCATCCTTATTATCTTTCACGTAAAGAGTGAACTGATCACATCACTTTGCGAGGCGGTAGTCCGCCGTACACATGAACAACGTTATTGTATTCCCATAGAATATAAAGAAAGAAAGAACATGTGATATAATGATTCCGAAAGAATAATAATGTAATAAATATCATATATAGATAATAAATCCATCATTATATCTATCCATGATAGGTAGTTATGAAAAACGAATAACATTAGTTCATGAGGTTGTAGTCCACCTTACACACAAATGATGATTTTGCAAACCATTTGATGTAAGAGGAGAATTATTTAGGTTTTCATATTAACATAATAAAATTTATTTATATTTAAAATAATTATATTATTATATAACCATGTTTTAATAATAATTTAATGTGATTGAGGAAGAAATAAAATAAAACGCTCGGTTAGGGACGTTACCTCTTCGAAAAACTTATTTTTGGTTTGTAGTAAAAGACATCTTAGGTTGTAATTTTGACCAAAACAATGCTTCTAGGATGAGAGGATGGATTAAAGAATTTATTTTTGTATGTATTGGATGAAAAAAAATGTTTTTTAAGTCTGAATAGAATAGGACATGTGGTGGCCTTTTATAATTGAGTTGAGCGACACACTTATAATTTTTGAAAAGAAAAAGGTGTACTCATGTATTTCACTTGAAAAATGGATAAAAAATGGTCCATTATAGAAACTATAATATATAATGTCCAAATATGGAAAAAATTGGTGTTTTATATTTTTTCGTGCATTTTTAACTCTTATCTTTTTAGTTTAACACCCTAGTAAATCCATTTTTACCTTAACCATGGTAAATATTTTTTTACTATTTTTACTATTAATTATGGTAAAAAATTAATTTTAACTTATTATAATATATAAATTATTATTATTAAAAATATGAAATCCAATTTTTCAAATTTTATTCACATAATTGGAAAATTTTAATTTAGAATTAATCTCACAAATGCGACGGGAAAACAACTTTTCAAAGAGAAAATGTTCAAAAGTTTAAAAAGTTATTGTCTCACAATTAAATATGAAATTGATATCAATGAAATACATTGGATTAATAGATATATATTTTAACTAAGTTTAACTTCAAAAATATCTTAAAATAATTTGTATGTTTTTAAATTCTTTAAAATAAATGACAATTCTTAATAAAAATCTGTATTTTTCACTATTCATCAAAAAATTTATCTTTCTAGAAAATTATAAAAAATTAACACTAAAATAATTTTTAAATTCCAATTTCATGAATGAATTTAATTTTT
The DNA here is from genome assembly GCA_963277665.1 of Viscum album. Classification (NCBI taxonomy): domain Eukaryota; kingdom Viridiplantae; phylum Streptophyta; class Magnoliopsida; order Santalales; family Viscaceae; genus Viscum; species Viscum album. Next base: position 280,778,150 of record OY728137.1, on the reverse strand, counting down.
TATTTTTTATTTCTAAAGTTAAAAAAATAATTTTAAAATAAGTTATCAAAAGGTAAAAAAACTATTTTTTGAAAAATACAAATTTTAAGCGTAAAATTGGATTTAATCTCATATCTTGTATAAAAAATATGTATGAAAAATGTTATGAATTTTATTTAATATATAATATGTAAATTTAATTAAAATCACTCAGAAATATATTTTTATTTAATTTTTCAAGATAAAACATGTTTTTTCACATATAAATAGTTTTTTCAGAAAAACATTATCTTTATTTTCAAATGGTTTTTATTTTCATTTATAATTAAATTTTAAACAAATAATTCATTATTTATACTTGTGTAAAACATATATCTTCATAATTTATTTAATAATATTCATACCTACCATTCCAATTTCTAGTTGATAACAACTATATTAAATAAAATATTTTAATAGTATGTCATATTTGGTTTAAACTCAGTGTTGTGTGTAACACAATATAAAATCAGTGTTACGTGTAACACAAGATAAATTTGGTGTTTCATGTAACAAAAACTAAACTCAGTATTATGTGTAATGAAAAATATCTAAAAGAATAATTTTATTTGAAAAAAATATTTCAAAAAATCTCAGGTTGTTACATTCTACACCCCTTAAAATTAATTTTCCCTCAAAATTCATCACTTTGGTACCAAACACTAAGGATATTTCTATTTCATTACATCCTCATATTCCCATGTAGATTTTTCAAGTTAGAGGTTTTAAAAAAAAAGTTTGAACGGGTGAGTGATCTTGTTTTGTATCACTTTCTCTATATGATCCAGAATCTCAACCAGTTGTTCCATATAAGAAAGATCATGCTACATCGGAATGAAATTTGAGTTAAACACCTGTTAAAGATCAGTATGTAATTTCTTAGGATAGGAACATTAAACACATCATAAACCCAATAGAGGTTCATCAACATAAAATTCTAGGTTGCATCATTGACTATCATCATAAAATTTATATCAATTTTTTGCTATCTTTACATGTTACTGAATGAATCCAACCTTCTCTTCCATCTCATTAGCTTTCTTTGGCCCCAATAGATTTATTTCTACAACTTCATTCGAGTACATTAGAGTTATACAATTATTTCTTGAAAGGGATTCACAAGGATCCATTTGTATTCTTGAGTGAAAGCTATTATTTCAAGAAAAATCAACTAGAGGAAGGTTTTGATCCCAACCACCTTTGAAATCCATATAATAATATCTTATCATATCTTATAGAGTTTAAATTGTTCTCTCAGATTGAAAATCTATCTAAGGACGATACATAGTTCCGATACTCAATTTTGTATTAAGATCTTGATAAAAACTTTAACAAAACTTTCAAGTAAACTTTGGATCCTTATAAGAAATAATTGAATATGGTATTGCATGAAACCTTCCATTTTCTTAATATATATTCTGGAAATATGATCCAAAGAGAAATATTCTATGATAACAACTAAGTGTCCTGAATTTGTAAGGTGATTGACTATAATCCATAATTAACTCAACATCAATGATAAGATAAACTATAAAGCTTACAATTAACTTTAATCAGATGTCCACAATGTGTAAATGCATTCCTCCTCAAAATAATTTTTTTACTAAAATGTATAGAAAACCAAAGTTTTGTATTTCGATAAATGTCTCTAAAAATATCCTTGATTAGGATAAACTCCCATAATGTATAATATCAAAATGGATGTCAATTATTTTAAACTTATGATCAACCTTAAACTCATAAACCCATAATGGTATCCATAAATTTCATGTTAATCTTATATGGAGACATATACACTTACAAAAATTTATTCACACTTTATTCCGTATATAAGCTCATATATTATAAAAAAATTGATTAGAATAATGGGTTCATCCTTGTACTGATAGAATATCAAATGTGATTTTGTTAATCGATAATCCATGTATAGGGAGATAATCACATGAAATTTCACTAATGGATGAATAATAAAATTTTCATAGGGATCATTCATACAAAACCATACATGAAGTTCCCAACTAAGGATGGTAGGATAAACATTCCCTAATTATCATGATTCACTTCATCCACTATGATGGAATAATATTTCCCTTTTTTATTTGTCTTCAGAGGTTATTGTGTATTATCACCCACATTAGCCCTTGGATTGGGACATTGATTCACATAATGTCCAAAATCATTACACTTGAAAGAATGGAGTATGTGTGGTCTATTAGTTGGAATCCCATTCTCCTTAACTACATTAGCCGTACCATTAATCTCATTTCATCATTCATAGCCTTTATGAAATTCCTTTCCAAATTTAAAGAACATTTGAGTTCCATTCATGCAATTCCCTTGATTCTTCATCCCACATTTTTGGCATGCAGATAGCTAAAATTTCTTTCATCCATTTGAGTTTTCATGGGACTTGATCTTTGTTTTTTTATCAGAAATATATTAATGGGGGGAATATAAAATTTCCATTTCTACCTTCAGTTCAAATTGAATGACTTCTTTGTAGATACTAAACTATCTTATATCTAAGGCCTTTCAAAGATTTGGTTTTAGGCCACCAAAAAATTGATCAATTTTTCTTTCAGGTCTGATGATTAAAATAGATTCATACCTTGAAAGTCTTGTAAAATTAGCTTCATAGGTACCAATAGATTCGTCATCATTTTTCTTATTCTCAAGTATTTATTAATCCTTTTTATTTTGTAGAATATGAGGGAAGTACTTACTGATAAATATACCCTTAAATTATTCTGATTCTATAAATTCAATTTCTTTTTGTTCCCTCATGTTCTTAATAATATCCCATCACTGATATACTTTTAATTAAAAATGATAAACAACCAAATAACTTTTTCATGCTCTAAATATTGAATAACATAAAATACCTTTTAATTGGTATCGATATAGTGCTTAGAAACTAGTGTATTAATGGAACCAATAATAGAAGGTGGATGTTTCCTCATAAAGGATTCAATAGAACATTGTTACCTTATTTTCTCTTTTGTAAGTTTAGTGTAATTCATATATTGAGAAAGTTTTGTGATCATATCAACAAGATTTTTCATTCCATATCTCATAAAATTTATTTTCTCAGGAGGGAAATCATTTCATTTTCCAACGCGCTTAACATTAATACGGTTCTTTCAGGTTCCATGCATTTACTAAAACCAGAAAACATATCATGAGAAACACTAATCATAGTGGAAAACCACATAATCATGAAAAATAATATGTGGGATGTCTAAATCATGGAACATTCTTTTAAATATATGATACCTTAGGATTAACCTAGGTCATTCATAGTAATTATTTAAATCCCTCCTGATGGTTTGTAAATAGTTTGTGAATTTAAAAAGCATATCCTCCGGTAGTATCAAACTGGGTGTGTAGAAAGGACCGCTTTCATGCACCTGGCGATGATCGAGTCCTGATGAATATGCCCTTTTCAGAGTTATTACTCCCAGGAACCTCTATTCTAGAGCCACATCCACTCGTAGTATCCATATGTGGATGTAATTTATTTGAAACACCTTTCACTATACTTCACTAAAATTATCAAATATTTTTATATATATAGAATTATACTTAGAGTTACCCCTAGAAATATCCCTATACATAAAATTAGTCATATCTATAGGGATTTCACTAAAGTTTTTCTAATCCTAGTCTCTAGACATTGAATAAACCTTTCCTATCATACCAACTATAGTAACCCAAGATTTTATACATAAATATTACATATTTTTAGATTAATATTCAATACATTTCATAAACACACATATGAGAACCATAATAGTTTATTGTATTTGGATACTAGAAACAAAATATTCTTATTTCATGAAATATCTTAAATATCTCCCACAAATATCTTCACACGTCGCCCCAATTAGGTATACCCCACCCAAACCTTTCTTCATAACTTGGAGAAGGAAACATAATAAAGAGTGATATTAGATGCTCAGTAAGGTTAAACATATAATATATCAATCTATGATTATATGAAATCATAAGATAATAATAAGGATATGCGATCATGAAACAACATAGGAATTTCATACCCAACCTATCATAGATCATAAACATGATTCATGTCATAAAACTTTATCATTTTAGAAAACATTTTCATAATAGTGAAAAATAATCATAAATAAATAATTAACCATAATCTAATTTCATAAAAGTTTGGAACCATCATAAATATAGAAAAAATATTTAATATTTCAAGGTTTAATACCAAGACCATCAATATAATATATCATGAGTTGTCTTTTATTTCCCATTGTGGATCGAGATGCACCTTTTTACCATAGTGGATCAAGACACACATATTTCCCATAGTGGATCTAGTTCGTCAACCCTTTTCCCATTATTATCACATGAGATATAAATATTTATATAATGAATTAGAGGAAAATATAGATCCCAACCATATTATTTATAACATAACCACCATCCTTGGTTCTAATGTAACTACCATCATATAATAAAAATAATACATATGTGTTCATAAGATCATAAAAAAATAATCATATCAAAACCCCTAAAAATAAATGGGTTTAATAAACATTTCATCATAACATAACCTGTAGAAAAGAAACACTTTTCATAATCGTTTCATCAAATCATCAAATCATAACCTATAAAAAATAAGTGAGTTTTATAAGAATTTTATCATGGTATAAACCATGTAAGAGAAAGGAGTATCATAAACATCCTTTCATCATAAACATAAACCATATAGAGAAATAATAAGAATGACACCCTTGGATCATATCCCCAATAAAGAATAAGCAACATCAAAGGATGTCATATTATATAAAAAATGACATTGAAAGATAAATTAGACCATTTATTTAGGAAAATATCCTTTCCAATTTGAAAATCACTTTTTCAAACACAAAACATTTTCAAAAAACTTTTCTCTAAAAATAACCTTTGAAACTTATAAAGAAAACTTTAAAAATCATTTAAAACATTTCTTAAGGAAAATATCATTTCCACTTTGGAAATCAATTTTTAAAACAAAAAAATTTATAAAATATTTTTGTAAATATTTTTATTTTAAATTAGACCTTGAAAATTATAAAGGAAGATTTAAAAGAATGATTTGGTCATGATGGTGGAAAATACCATCCATACCGTACACATTAAAATAATGATTCGTTTTACATTTCTGATAAAATTCAAACATGAATTTTTTGGAAAATGAAATGAATATTTTTTTAGATTTTTTTAAAAAGGTCAAACATGGGTAAAAGTTCCATTATTAAATCATTTTGAGTATTTGAAAACATTTTTTAAAACATTTTTAGAATACATGATTTTGGAAGAAAAAGGATTTTGGTCCAAAGAGAGAAATAAAGTCTATTTTATTTAAAAATATTATTTTGTGAGTACATAAAGAGAGGAATATGAAGGGAAACCATGTATTCTCATGACATAAACATATGACAATAACTTTCATTACTTTATTGAGATATGGATCAAAATATTTAATCATCAGAAGCATATACATAAACAATCCTGATAAATGATGAGATTATATCATAAAAACATTACCACTTTGGTAAAATTTTCACCATTAACCCCATGAAAGATATATAATCAAATGGATATATAAATCCCAAAATTTTTTATGATAATAATCATGATTTTTTTGGGGAAGTATATACACCACATAAAAGAAACACATGTTGAATATGGCTTGTAACATAAAAAATAAAAGAGAGAAAAAAATCCCTTACAATAAGTCTCATCTTCATTCATAAACATTAAAACATCCTATATAATAAATATAATTATATTATACATCTATTACATAACCGTACTTATATATATCATACTATCCTGTTTATTAACAATTCTATGTTAAAGCCACATTTTCTGAAATAATTGCATTGTTTTTCATGTATGTTTTGATTTTTTATTTTTGGTTAGCTTAATTTGATCATGTTTTCATCATATCATGAATTTTAATCATGATATAAATATCATATATTTTCATTATATATGTATTTATAGTGATCCATAAAAGTTTGAGATATAAAATGAAATACATCATTCATGGAGATGGTAAGACGTACGTGTGCATGAATTTTATTTCCATTTTTTAAATGGAAAGAAAGAAAGAAAGATAAATAATATATTACCATTATTGAATAATTTTATGTCATATATATTACATATTTTAATTAAACACATCCTTATTACCTTCCATGCAAAGCGTGAATAATTCACATCGCTTCGCGACGTGTTAATCCACCGTACACACAAACGACGTTATCGAATTCCCACATAATGGAAGGTATGGAGGAACATGTGATATAATTATTATTGAAGAATAATAATATAATAAATATAATATATAAAAAATAAATCCATCATTATATCCATTCGTGAGATGTGGTGATAGAAAATGAATAACATTGGTTCACAAGGCGGTAGTCCGTTGTACACACAAATGATGATTTAATAAGAAATTTGATGGAATGGAAGAATAAATTAGGTTATGAAATTAATATAATGACTTATCATTATATTTAATATACTTATTTAATTATATAATTATGGTTTAAAAATAGTTTAAGGGTGTGGAATAATAAATAAAATAAAACAATCGGTTAGGGATGTTACCTCATCTTCAGACAACTTCTTTTGGTTTGCACCAAAATGATTAATAGGTTGGATTTATAACCAAAATAAGGATTATTGTATGAGAGGATGGAATTAAGTAATTTATTTTGGTGGTTATTTTCTGAACCAAATGGCTTTGGAAGTGTAAATAGGAGAGTAGAGGAGGTTTCCTTTTATAAGTGAGGTGAGTAATATACTTGTATTTTTTGAAAAACATATGTACCTACTTTTTTCACATCAAAAAGGATAAAAAAGGTCCATTATATAAAATATAATATATAAGGTCAAAATATGGCCATCCAATTGGTTTTGGATAAGTTTTGAGTCATTTTTAACCCTTATCTTTTTAGTTTAACCCTTGGTAAATCTATTTTTACCTTAACGTGGAAATGTTTTTAACTATTTTTACAATTAATTAAGGAAAAAAACTAAGTTGAACTTATTAGATAATATAAATTATTATTATTCAAATTATTTTATAAAATTTTCCATATTCCATTCACATTAGTGGAAAATTTTAATTTAAAATTAATCCTGCAGACACGATGAGAAAGCAGTTTTCCAAAAAGAAAATGTTCGAACGTTTAAAAAGTTTTTATATCAAAATTAAATATGAAATTGATTCCAAAAATATAAATTTAATTAATATATATATATAATTGATCTAATTTTACCTTTAAAACCATCATAATTTTTTGTTGTTTTTAAATGCTTTAAAAGAAATGAAAATTCTAAATAAAAACTATTATTATTCACTATTCGTTGAAAAATTTATCTTCTTAGATAATTATACAAAGTTCAACCTAATATAATTTTTACACGATGATTTAAAAAAATAATTTCATTTCTTCAAATAAATTTTCTAAAATTATAAAAAATTAATTTTAAAATAAGTTCATAATAGGCGGCAGAACTGTTTTTTTAGAAAAATACAGTTTTTTTTGTAAAATTGGATTTATTCTTATCTCTTTTAAAAAAACATAATATAAATGTTAAAAATTTGATCAAATATATAATATATAAATTTCATTTAAATAATTCAGTAATATTTATTTATATAATTTATTAAGATAAAACATATTTCTGTACATACAAATAATTTTTCAGAAAAAGATTCCCTTTATTTTGAAATGGTTTTTATTTTCATTTATAATTATTTAATCACCAAGTAATTCATTATATATAAATTTTTAATCCATATATTTTCATAATTTATTTAATTCTATTCATAATCTCTATTCTAATTACTGGTTGATAACTATCATATTAAATAATTATATTTAAAAAGTATGTCACATTTTTTTAAAACTGAGTGTTGGGTGTATCACAATCTAAAGTCAGTGTTGAGTATAACACAAGATAATCTTGGTGTTATTTTTAATGCAATATAAACTCATTTTTTCTTGTAACAAAAAATATCTAAAAGATTAAATTTATTTGAATTTTTTTCACAAAATCTCAGGGTGTTACACTCTTATCATTGGGTGTTTTTATGTTTTTATAAAATAATTAATTTTTACCACTTTTAGAGATTGAATCAGCTAATATGATTTGAATATTTTTAATAATCATGATAAAATTAATTAATGGGGTATATTTCATTGTATGCATAAAATTAAGTTACCAAGGTAAATATTTATTACCTCGACAAAACAATTAATATTTTTAAAGAAAAATACTTTTCTAAATACTATGATTTTTAATTAAATTTATTTTATTTTTAAATAATTATAATAATATGATATTTAAACATACATACAAATAAATTAACTCTCATTTAATTTTTAATCAATGTTAAATAATATTAAGAACAATTAATACTTAAAACAATATGATTTTACAAAAGCAGTTTTTAATACATGATATATTTTAATTTAAAAGTTAATTTTATCATATTTATAAATTTAATTATGTTAAATGGAATCTGTATTTGTATTCAATGCATAAAAATTTTATAATAAGTGTTATCATATATTTTTTTTTCAATAAAATAATTACCATGGTTAAATTTTAATCAAGATTAATAAGAATTAGAATGGGTAAATGAAGTATCACAAGTTTTTAATAATTAAAAGGCCCCTTACACCTTATAGAAATAATTTATTAGGTATTAAATTCTTAAAAACATATCTAACCTAACATTTCTCTACTGAAATAACCTAAATCTCATGTAATTCCATTCTTATCCCCTACCTAACATTCTTTTCCAAATATTTTTTCCTCTTTTTCACTTATAATAGGAGCTCACTTACTCCCACTTTAACCCACTACTATAGTTCCAAATTCTCATGAAACTCTACCCAATTTATTTATTCTATATCCCTTATACATGTTTTGAAGAACATAACATCAAAAAAGTTCCTCAAGTCCGTTATTTCCAAGGGACACTTCAAGAGAAGATCCAAATTCTCAACTTAAGTATTACTCACCCTTTTACTTTTATTCATTATCCTTACAATTCACCTTACTCTAAACCCATTCTAACCATTTAATATAATTAAACAAGTATAAATAATATAATAAAATTTCATTATATTGATTGTATAACCATTACCTATTCCCCTCTCAACCAATAAAAAAAATTTAAAACATTGCTCATGCACGTGTGCGGACCACCACCACCATGATTGACACATTTAGTTTTTCATCCCCACCTTTCAAGGATAGTTATAGAAATGGGTTTATTGAATATATATGTTACTTATAAAACTATTTATATTATTTAAATATAAATTAGGCATTCTATAATTAATATTATAAATAAGTGATCATTGTAACATTAACCGTCAAAACAAGTATACTAAGAGGAAAATCTTATTATTCATACTACATAATATTTTCAAATCCATTACTTATTATTATAATTACTTGTAATTTTAATATATGAAAATAATAAACACTAAATAATAACAGTATTCTTATAGTATTATTATTTTACAACTAAACCACCATATAATCACCTATTAATCATGGTAGGTTCATGTTTGGTTCGATTTAACCTCCTACTTGAACAATACTACGCATTTGTATCATAGATGGATATGATAACTTAAAATAGAATGAAATTATACAATTATAAACTATATATTAACATATATTATAGTATATTAGATTATATAATAATGATATATTTTGTAAAAATAATATATTCCAACACATCTTTTACAAAGTCGTTCCAAGAGAAAAAGATTACATACACCCATTGTTGAAAATAGGTAAAAAATAAAAAATATATATATGTATATGTATATAATGATTAAAAAATACAAGTATACATGGTTATAGTTATTAATAATTTTATTGATCATGTATGTTATAAAATTAGTTTAATTATTCATGATGTTTTGTGAAAGTTCAGAATGAATCAATATTGAGGTAAGGGTTTTCCTCTCAAATTCCTCTATTTGAGAAATGATTGGTATTATGCACTTGATTTCATTTATGTTATATATATACTAGAAATTTGAGAAATAATATCATAAATTTTCTATTAATCATGGTATTTTAAGTTCAATTACAATCCCAATCTTTTAATAAGTTTTGATTAAAATATTACTCAAGGCACAAGAGTTTTATTGGTCACAATTTTGATTCTTTGAGACAAGTTACAAGTTATGAACCATGTTTCCTTTGTATGTTGTTATATCAATTTTATATCCAATGAATTTTCTATAATTTTTTCCTTTTAATACATGTGGTAAACTAATCCAAGTAATGTTATTTTATTCAAATGTATTTTTAATCAATTGATACCCTAGTCATAAGAGTTTTTAGTAACTCAATTTTCTTTTATCGAGTTACAATCATTAAATAAAACCTATTTCATATAAGTTGGGAAATTATAACCATTGATTTTATTATATGTAATTATATAATTTTTTTATATTTTTACCACATAAACCCATTTTCAAATGTTTCATGCCTCATGGAGTATGTTTCATGTAAGGGCTACTGATAACTCAAGTATACTGTTCTTAAGTTATATTATTTTTTCATGAAATTATTTCTTCAATTCTTGTGTTCTCACACCATAATATTTTATTATACGTTATTTTATAATAATTTTTATTAAAATGAAGTTTTAATACAAGTTAATTATTTTCTCTTCTTATTATATGAGTTTTGAGAAAAGGTATTTTGAAAATAATAAAAAGTGTTTCTCCTTTCACTTTTATTGGTTTGGTCCTCATATCATCATTTATTTAAGATAAAATTTATATCTTTTAGTGGTTATTTTATTGTATATTATTTTTTAAAAATATTTTTTTTCAAAAATATTTCACATCACCTTTTCAAAATTTACCATTGCAAGCGACAATTTTTTTTAATTTTTCATATATGTTAAAAATTATTTCTAAAAGATATTTTATGTTTTCTTTTCCACTTACCTTTTTATTTTCAAAATTATTTACCCTAATGGTTTTTTTGTTTCATTATTTTTCATATAATATATATATGTTATCCTTTGGGGGATTAAATTCTCAGTATCAAGCGATTAGCTTTTTGATGCCTTCTTTTTTGATACTGTTCAAATCAATATTTTTGAAATGATGTTTTACATTTATATCAACATACTTATAAGTTTCCTTTGTTACATTGTGGTTATGAAATATTGAAACCATCCAAATTATTTATTTTGATGGATTAGGATTATGTTATTCTAGTATTGACTTAGTTGTATACTCATTTCTCTATACAATGTGAACATTACATTTTTACATAACTCAAATTGGTGATGTTCACCTAGAAAGAATTTTATTCCATTTAAATGGTAAAAAGTATTGATATTATCTTTTTTATTATTAAAATATGAATGATTATTGGAAATTTTAATATGTATTATTTGACAACCGACCTTCTTTCTCTGGATGGGTTATGAGAATGTTATCCCTTTTATTGACATGGGGAAATGTATTGATATTCTTGATTATTATTGACTGCTAACATATGTTGATCATGTAATAAAATTCCATGTCTTTAATTATATTAATAGGCATGTTTTATTTATTATGTGTATACTTAGGGAATGGTATTAAAAATCTTTTTAACTCTTATGGTGCATTTATTAGACTTAAAAAAGTGAGGGGAGGGTCCCAACATTATATAACTCCTCAATTAATTAATAGGTATCATGAGATAAGACATATTGGGTTTTTGTGTACACCTATCCCCATAATAGGATAATGTCTTAGAAAAAAGGCCTTGAAAACATGTTTTTGATGTTCAAAATTATGCAATCAATTAGTATGAGATTATTATTATTGATATCCATGTTTTCATTTATTTTCATGGATATAAAATACTATCATTTTAAAGTTGATTATGGATTCATGTTGTTTAATTATTTATATAAAAATATATATTCCATGTTTATTCCATGATTACCTCAGTGGTATGTTTTCCCTTACCAAGAATTTTATCTCACCCCTTCTTATGTTTCCATTTCACTAGGTTATGAAGAATATTAGTACATGTGACATGTTTATAAGGATAGTATCTATGAAATAATTTATAGGATATTTTGAAGACTCATTATGGATTTAGTAGTTTCATATATGATATAAAAAATGTCTATTTGATACAAAGACCATGGTGTTTGTTACTTAAGGTTTTTTCCTAATTCTTTAAATCATTAAACCTGGAAAGATCCTTGGGATGTAAGAGATGCAATGATATTTATGGATTTTATAACTAAGGATTTTTATATACTATATTTCACACTTAGTATAAAATTGATTATGTAAAGTATGTTTTTTGGAACTGAATCTGGGAGCATCAGTTTGGCGTATCACATTATAATGATACTTTTAGATTTTTTGGAGCCCATGTCATAACTAAATTCCATGCATAAATAATTAAAATAATGTAAAAGCCCTTTAAATTGAATCAAATGATTTTTAAACCTCCGCATCATGATCCATGTGAGAAAATGAGTAATATAGATTATATATGGGACTTAATGGATACTAAGTGAATTTGATAAAAAATTACCGATATTGAGGATAGAAACACCATATGGTGGGCCTGAGCCCATGCCATGTGATGCATTTGAAGAGTAGTCCTTGCAACTAAACCACATGGTTTGTGTGATGAAAAATAATATGATTATAATATTTTATGAGCCATCAAGCCACTTGGACCACACACCCTTTAGAACACTATGCTTTTATGGTGTGTCCAAATCGACTCACACCCTGATCTACCTCGTTGACAGAAAAGAAACACACACACAAAGCTATTGGTCCTATGACCTCTATCATTTCGACCTATCTACCTAATAATAACCAACCCTATGGAAGGGACTACTCCAAACATGACATTCCTTGAAAAGTAATACCATTTCCATTAATCCTTAATTTTTTTTTAAATTTGGATATATTACCCATAATAAAACTACTATAAAAAATAGGGTGATAAATTATTAAATTTCAAAAATATCTATAAAGATTACTTTTGGAAACATCCCATGTTATTAACATAAAAATAAATTAAATTAGGAAATGTGTTTTCTATGATCATATTACTCATTATCCTCATAAAAAGACCTTATGTGGTTGAGGTCCTTCAATTATTTTCCAAATCAATCACCAATAGTGGGCTTATTAGGATCATCTCATTTTCAATATTTTCAATCCTATAATGATTGATCATATAACTTCAATGTTATATAAATTAAGGACTATAAATTTTTATCTATCCATATCTATCTTCCACATACTTCACTACCCACTACCATTTAATGGTGTTGGTATTATAATAGAAAGAAACATTAAAGGTCTTCTGTATGAGATACAAGGTTGAATTATGATACTAAAAAAATAACGGATGCTGAATGAACCTATAAAACACTCAATATAAAATAATTATTTTTTATAAAAAAATTAATCATAAAAGAATTATATATTAAAATTTCAAGGTATTATAAAAATCAATAAACCAATCAGTGATGAAGGCTTAGTAACCTTACCTAGATAAATTAATTAACCTCATTCTTCATTACTCCCTTATTCTTTAATTTCCATATAAATATCAATAATTGTGTTAAATGGAGAATTATAGGGAGGGGCCCATTATTTAATATAAAAATGGTATTGATATAATCTAAATCTTGGTGATAAATAATAACAAACCTTTCTGAAACACATTATCATGAGTTGTAATGCACTAATAAATTTTCCATCTGAGGTCTTTTTTGTAATATGTTTTCATTTTTCTATCTAGGGGACTTGTTTATTTAAATTTAAATTTCTAATTTTTATTTCCAAACTTCTATTAGTTATTAATTAAATATTATATGAATAATTTAGTAAATAAAAGATCCAATTAATCCAATAGAATCAAAATGGAAGGAAATTTATGTGCTTAATTTAATCTATTCTCAAGTTGAACATGAGACACTACATTGGGGATATGGTTTTAAATATATAAGGGGGGAGTATAGTTAAATAACCCATGGATTTTTGTGTCATATATTTTTCAATATATAAGTTTGGGACTTCAGTAGAAGTTGGTTTAAGAATAATAATAACTTTGTTTGAATGAATAAAATGTTTTGTGGACTACTAAATCAGATATATTCTATATAAAAAATTTCTTTTCTATCATGTATCAAATGAAAATTGATATTTGAAGTTCATCAAAGATAATAGAATAAAAATGGAAGGTTTTTGGTGTATTTATTGGCACATAGAATCTATAATATTTAAAAGAAAATCATAGAACATATGTTCTATAAAAATCTTCCATAACACAAAATATATGAGTATTATTTTATATATTGGAATAAAAATTGATGAATAAAGTTTTCAAGGATATTTATAGAGGAATTAAATATTTGAGAAGTCTGAAAAACCCTTCGATTATCATATAAAATAATTTTATATACAGAGAAAAACTTGTTTTGAGCATAGTAATACTACCACAATTTAGCATAAAAGAAAAGAATGTATTTCTATAATTCTTTTTAACACCAAGAAAGGATATAAATAAATTTTAAATTAAATAATTTTTTAATATATATATAAATTTATATTGACATAAAAATCATATACACACACAAACTTAAGTATGGTTAGTAATATATATGTATATATATATATATTAATTGTATTTATATATTTATATCTACTTATTTATAATTATAAATAAAATTATAATTACATTTGTAAAACATAAAATATGATGTATATAAAAATAAATCTATAAATATATTAAAATATATTTACATATAAAATATATTTTTAAATATATTAATAAAAATAGAATAAATACATGCAATAAATTTCATTTACTTGATTTATGTAACGTCCCGGTTCTGGGTTCCGCCTAGAGGTGCCCTATACTTGGTTGGTCACATGGCCTTAAGCACATTTCTCCGAATTCCAGAGGATTCTAACTAGAAGTGAGGACCTTGGGTGTGATAGTGAGGAAACTATTCCCTCATTGACAGAGTGACACAGAGGAAACAAACAGATAACATTAGCGAAAGCAGTAATACCATACAATAAGTAAATAGAAGAAGAATTAAAATAAATAAACAACCGCCGCAAATATATAAATAATGATGCATGTCACAAGTATCTAGGAAAACAACCAAACAAGTCACAATGCTGGAATACAATACTAAACCAAAGTACAATGGAAAACAAGTAAAAAACTCCAATAGCATCGCAAGTCTCAGCTTGGTCTCATGCTCTCCAAATCCACATCAGTCAAGTACCTGAAGTAGAAGAGCACTTTCCCCTACCTATACCTACAACAATATAATCTGTTTGGGCCAAAAAGCATGACCCAAACTAGGTGTGAGATGAATCCCAATAGGAAACTACCCTAATATTTGTGCCTAAACTGTCAGTGGATATATATAGTAGGTAATATGAAAAATGAAGTAATAAACAAGGGAGTACTCAAAGGTAAACAATCCTATATTTTCAACTACATTCATTTACATTCATTAAATAAACAACAAAACAATCTCAAGAAACCCTCTGGGAAGTTCTCACAGTCTAACCCCTCTGGTTTAGCTTAACAAAGACTCTTTGGGGAAGAAATCACTGTCAATTCCCCCTATGGTCTTGTAACGGTAAACTAAAGATACTCTGAGGAAGCACTCAATGTCCAATTCCCCCTGTAGTATCGCAATGTGGAACTATAAAAACTTTTAGGGAGCACTCATGTCCACCCCCCCTATGGTCTCGCAACATGAAAAGTATAACAGACACTTCGGGGAAGCCCTCAGCATTCATTCTCCCTATGGTCTAACTACACCAGGTTCCCACAGTCCTGTGTAAGTCAATCCTACACAAACAATATTCAGCAGCCAATGTAAATCACAATATACTACTCAGCTAAATATCTACAATGCATATCACAACATATTAGATAATATCACTCCATCCTAACAACACTAGGAATGGAAAACAAGTAGCGTAATAGGTAGTTCTGGACCCAACAACCAAAATAATCAAACATGGGAAAACATATCCATAGCATGGAAAATAAACCCTATTCATAATCCAACATCCCTACTCAAGAAAAAAAATCATATCAGGAATTAATAGGGTTAAATTACCTAAACACGCAATACCACAAACTAGGGTATTGGGAAAATTTTGCACATATAATTCAAATACAAACTAAATAAATACACAAACCACCTACCTCGATGTTGTATGAAGAACACTCTCAAACGTCAACACTTGAATCGGCCTATAACGTCGTAGATCTACAAAAACATCAAAAATATTCAGACTTGAATAACTCACATAAGAGGAGAAATCAAGAGATGAGGCTTTAGAAGAAGGAAGAACTCACCGATGCAATTACAATGCAATCGACGGTGTCTGATTCGGTGCACGAATAGTGGGCCGGGGGCTCAGAGAATAATCGTCAGCTTCAGCTGCTCTTGGACAAAAAGAATCCAAAAGAAGAGATTTTTGTGAATGATACACGACCCCGATCCGATATAACAATAAAAAAAATACACAACGTGTTCCATAAGGATACACGGCGTGTATAGGCGTTTACTGGATCTCGCCTTAAGTAGCCCTACCACGTCATCACACGGCCATATATGCGGCTGTGACATGACCAGACCCATCCTGGACTTGGTGCCAGAGTACACAACGTTTACAAGGAGTTACACGACGTGTAATCCTAAAATTTTCCTTCTTCCTTTTTTCCTCAAAAACAACTTGAAAATAAGATCCATACCTGAAAGAAGATCTGGGTTCTTACAAACATCACCCCTTAAAGAAATTCATCCCCAAATTTCCCTAACAAGGTGGTGTAGAAGAAGGATCATCGAACAGCTCTAGACACTGCGATCGTACATCAATCTCCCTCTCCCAAGTCTCATCCTGTACTCACCCGTGCTTCTATATCACCCGTATCAGAGGAAAAGATAGCCCATAGAGAACTTTCACACTGCGATCAACAATCTAGATAGGATGCTCCTCTAATGATGCATCCACCTCCAAATCAACCTCCTCAGGTTGAAAAACCTGAGACAAGTCTAAGAAGTAAAGTCGTAGATGAGAAACATGGAAGATGTCATGCATATCCTGATACCTATGAGGTAACTACTGCAAAATCCCTACTGGTCGATGATGCTCTGCCTTCACCTACTAACAGGTGGAACACCTCATCAAAAAACCAACAACATCTCTCTTCATACTAGGCCACCAAAACTGATGGTGTAGATCTCAATACATCTTTGTGACACCAGGATGAACTTCACAAGCTGAATAATGGAAATCCTGCATCATCTCCTCACGTATGTCAGTTGACACCCATACATGTCCAAGAAAGTTTAAGATCCCATCCTCATCTACGGTTCATCTAGGAATAAGTTCCTCTCCTAACACACTCTCCCATTGGACTAGGACTTCAAAATATGATAGGTTCCTCATTCGAACCTGATCCAATGGATTAGAGGTAACATCCACAAAAGAAATAAATGTCTGCCCCTATCTATCATGCACCTCAAAATACATCTCATAGAACAGAGACATAAGCTTTCACTCACTACTGGCCTCCTGAACTGCCTGTATCTGAGTCCTCGTACTCAATGCATTAGCCACTTCGTTTTCTTTCCCAGGCATGTAGGCACGCTTAAAGTTAAAGGACTGAAGGTACTCAACCCACCTTCACTGTCTCAAATTCAGATCATGCTGGGTAAAGATATACTGGAGACTTTTGTGGTCAGTAAAAACAAAAAAAATTCTCTCTCAAAAGATAATCTCTTCAACAACATAAAGCATGAACAACTCCATCCAACTCAAGATCATGCGTCGGGTAATTCTTCTGATGTGGCATCAACTGTTTGGACCCGTACGCAACAACTCCTTCCCCATGCATAAGTACTTCTCTCATCCCTATACCTGATGCATCACAATAAACTGTATAAATCTTTCCAGACTCTATAAAAATCAGGATCGGTGTTGAAGTCAACATCCCTTTCAACTCTTGAATGGATGACTCACATGAATCTATCCACACGTACTTCAAACCCTTATTTTTTAGGCCCATCAGTGGCGCTGTTAAATGTGAAAAGTTCTGTATAAAACACCTGTGGTAACTAGCCATCCCTAGAAAACTTCGTACCTCAAAGACATTATTCGATGCTCCCAGGAAACTACTTCCCTCACTTTCTCTAAGTCTACTGATACTTCTATCTCTAAGATAACATGACCCAAGAAGTGAATCTGGTCCATCCAAAAGTGTCATTTTGAGAGCTTAGCATATAACTGATGCTATCTCAGTGTACTCAAAATGATCTCAATATGGGTAGCATGGTCGTGTTGAGTGTGAGAGTACACCAAAATATCATCCACAAAGACTACCATGAAAGAATAAAATTATGGATGTAACACTCGGTTCATCAGTTCTATGAAAGCTATAGGTGCGTTCGTGGGACTGAATGACATAACCACATACTCTTATAGACCATACCTACTCTGAAATGCTGTAAGAGGTATATCTAATGGTCCAACGTGAAAATGATGATAACTGGATATCGATTCAATCTTTTAGAGCTCCCATAATTCTCGAAGATGATCAAAGAGATCATCAATCCTCGGCAAGGGATATCGGTTCTTGATCGTCAACTAGTTCAACTTCCGATAATCCACACAAAGTCTGAGGGTACCGTCTGCCTTATTTGAAAATATCACAGGTGAACCCAAGGAGAAGTAATGGGTTGGATGAAACCCTTTTCTTGAAACTCCTCTAACTAATTCTTGATCTCTTGTAACTCTAGTGTATCCATCCTAGAAGGAGGAATGGACGCTCCTCAGACCTATGATACCATAGCACTCGTACTAGAGGAACATACCATCCATGGAGAACCTTCGCACTTCGATAAAAAATTTGGATAGGACACTCCTAGAATGAGGCATCCACCTTAAGATCAACCCCCCTTGGGTTTGAAAACTTGAGACGGGTCTGAGAAGTAACATCGAAGCTGAGAAACGTGGAATAAATCATGCATATCTCGGTACCTCTGTGGTAATTGCAACTGATAGGAAACCAGACCAACTCTCTCCAATACCTCAAATGGCCCGAAGTATCTCAGTGAAAGCTTACCCTGTCTTTTAATCCTCCTGTGTCCCAATCTCGGTGTGACACTGATCACGTTTTCGAGCGCGTCAAATTAGTTGTTTAATTTTGACTAGAATTTCTACAGTATAGCAGCAACCTTAGGTCGTCTCTCGATGGAGCCTTAGATCATTAATTTAAAAAGAGGGTTTTTATTATGAAATTATAAGTGGAATGAGGTTTTGTAAGACTTGGGGGTTTAATGATTAAAGATGAAAATAGAAAATGAAAGTGATAAAACAAAGTAGAAATGAACAAGATTAATTAAGTGTGATCAACCGAGGTACTCTCATGATGTTCATCCTTCATCGCTTCATGATATAGGGTTATGATATTTTAATACCTGGTTTTTTACACCTAGAAACATAATGTTACTGAGTTTATACTAGGATACCTCTTAGGGTTCAGTCGAAAACACACAATGATTCACCGGACACCGCTGATGATTGGGTGATTTGTGTTCGACATCATAACTGAAACTCACAAAGGCAACACACAAAGAACTCGATGTGTTGTCCAAGTTTGTATGTTATTTCATTGTGATACCATGAAATAAATGTACATGACCTTGTCAATGCTTATGTGAGTTAAATTGACCAATATGAACCACACAAACGCTGCAATTGGAAGGGGGAAAAGGAAGTGGTGAATGGTGTGTGAAACATCACATGAATGGGTACCCCCAAACATGATCATATGAGTTGAGTATGACATAAAAATACATAACTCAATAAAATAAGAATAGGGGATTATGAAAAACAACACAAAAACCTGGAATTAAAAATATCATTCAAATATTACAAACATGAATCTTGGAATTTACATCACGTTCCTCCCTGGTTGATCATAAGGGGTTTAAAAATCCATGGGAGGAGAGGAAGAAGAAGATTTTGAAGTAGAACTTTCCATAGACTCTATAAATTTTAGTGATGATGAAAAGACCTATTTGGGACTCCAAAATGATAGCACATTTCCTCTAGTTTGAACTACCAAATGGGGCGCCCAAGGTGCCAATTTATAGGCAAAGTGGGAAGGTGGTTTAAGGCACACAGATTTCTTCAACCCACTTGTACCAATTGTTTTAGCCTCTAGAAAGAATTATCTCGCTTTGGAGAAAATAACAAAGTTGTATCCCCACATCTTGAATATCTCCACCGAAAGTTTGACACCCTTTTAACACATACATCTTGAGATATTGATAAAATATAGAACAACACATCTGACTTTGTGCAGATTTGATTCCTTGGAAATATCAATTCGGAAGGGAATTGTAGATGTCGAATGAGGCATTGGTTCCTTAATACTAAATGTATCCCATTAAATTTTGGACCATCCCAAAAAATATTAACTCATTTGGGTGCATGAAATTTTCTCAACAGGAACAACAGTGGACAGGTATTCATAGATCAATGCAATTTTGGTCCATTTTTCACCCACTTCATCAAGGGACCTCCAAATCATCTCCTCCTACATTGAAATAATAAAAACAAGTAACATTTCCCATTTTAATAGTGATTAAAAGTAAATCATTTCTTAAAACATTAAGTAAAATTTATTATTATATTTGCAATATTCATTACAAAACCAGTTTAAAACAGCAGTGTAAGGGTGGATTTGAATAGTGAATTGTTGTGTGATCAGACACGTAGGAAAACATGATCTCTGACCTCAAACTCTAGAGGTCGTCTTCGTCGATCAGAATAAGACTTCTGTCATGACTGTGTAGTATCCATCCTTTTCCAAATCAGCTCTATTTTCTCCATAGTCTTCTGGACAAGATGAGGTCCTAGAATAGCTATCTCTCCTACCTCTAGCCAGCATAAGGGTGATCAACATTGCCTACAATACAAAGCCTCATAAGGTGCTATCTGAATAGTGGCTTGAAAACTATTATTTTTGGAAAACTCTACAAGAGGTATGTGTTTCTCCCAAGAACCTCCAAAATCTAGGATGCATGCTCAAAGAATTTCTTCAAGAACCTGAATCGTATGCTTGGACTGACCATCAATCTGGGGATGGTAAGCTGTACTCAGAAGTCCCTATGTCCCCAAAGCCCTCTGAAGTCTTTTCCAAATCCAAGAAGTACAATGGGTGTCCCTATATGAAACAATGGATTGTGGAATCCCATGTACACGTACAATATCTCGGATGTACAATTGTCTAATCTCATCAACATTCAAGGCCTCCTTGATCGGCAATAAGTGAGAAACCTTCATGAGTCTGTCAATGACAACCCAAACTGCATCATTTTATCAAAAAGACCTCAGAAAACCTATCACGAAATGCATCGCGACATCATTCCATTTCCACTCAGGAATGGATAGCTGCTGCAAAATCCTTTCTGGTGCTGATGCTCTGCCTTCACCTACTGACAGGTGGAACACCTCTTGACAAAACTAGCAACATCTCTCTTCATACCTGGACACCAATAATAACGGTGTAGATCTTGATACATCTTGGTGCCACCAGGATGAACTGCCCAAACCGAGGAATGAAAGTCTCACATCATCTCCTTGCCTATGTTTGCTAGCACCCACATGCCTCCATGAGAATGCAAGTTCTCATCCTCACTTACTATCCATCCAAGAATAGGGTCCTCTCTTGACACACTCTCCTGTAGGACTAGAACTTCTGAATCTGATAGCTGCCTCATTCGCACTTGATCAAGAAGAGTAGAGGTAACAACTACATAAGATAGAAACGTCTACCCTTGTCTATCCTGCACCTCCAAATGCATCTTAGAGAACAGAGTCATAACCTACCACTCACTACTGGCTTCCTGAACTACCTATATTTGAGTCCTCCTGCTCAACTCAACAGCCACAACATTGCCTTTCCCAGGCGTATAGGCAAGTTCAAAGTCAAAGGACTAAAGGTACTCAACCCACCTTCGCTGTCTAAAATTCAGGTCATGCTGAGTGAAGATGTACTTGATACTCTTTTAGTCAGTGAAAACCACAAAATTCTCTCCTAGAAGATAATGTCTCCAACAAAGAAAATCATGAAAAACACAAGCCAAATCGATATCGTGCGTTGGGTAGTTCCTCTCATATAGCCTCAATTGTCGAGACCCATCACAGTATATAGTATAGCTTTGGCTTGACTCTGGAAATATTAGTATCGGTGATTAAGTCAACCTCCCTTTCAGATCCTAAAAGGATGACTCACAAGATTATGACCACAAGTACTTCACACCCTTCTTAGTCAGGCCCGTCAGTGGCACTGCTAAGCATGAAAATTCATGTATGAAACGTCTGTAGTAACCATCCAGTCCTAGAAAACCCTGCACCTCAAAGACATTCTTCTGCTACTCCCAAGAAACTACTGCTCTCACTTTCTCTGGGTCTACTGATACTCCTGTCTCTAAGATTACATGACCCAAGAAGTGAATTTGGTCCATCCAAAAGTGGCATTTTGAGAGATTAGCATATAACTGATGCTCTCTCAGTGTACTCAAAATGATATCAAGATGTGTGGCATGGTCATGTCAAGTGTGAGAGTAAACCAAGATATTGTCCATGAAGACTACCACAAAATAATCCAAGTATGGACGGAACACTCAGTTCATCAGTGCCATGAAAACTGCAGGTGCGTTCTTGAGACCAAACAACATAACCACATACTCGTATAGACCATAACTGCTCTGAAAGGCTATAAGAGGTATATCAGATGGTTTAACGCGCAACTGACGATAACCAGATCTCAAGTCAATCTTCAAGAACACATGGGCTCCTCAAAGCTGATCAAAGAGATCATCAATCCTTGGCAAGGGATATCGGTTCTTGACCGTTAACTGGTTCAACTTCTGATAATCCACACAAAGTATGAGGGTACTATCTTCCTTCTTCGCAAACATGACAGGCGAACCTGAATAAGAAGTACTAGGTCAGATGAAACCCTTAGCCTGTAACTCCTCTAACTACTTCTTGGGATCCTTTAACTATAGTGTAGCCATCCAATAGGTAGGAATGGACACCAATGCTACTGCTGACACAAGATGAATAGAAAATTCCACCTCTCGATCTAGAGGTAAACCTGAAAAGTCCTCTAGAAACACATCTCTAGAATGATCCACCACTGGAAGAAAGTGTATTTGGGAAGTCCCCTGGTCATCCAGATATAGACTAGAAAAATAGGTTGTAACTTCTCCCAATCCATGATGCTCTGGTCCTGCTCTGCTCGCCTGGACATCCCATTTTCCCTTATGAAGAAACGATCCAACCTCTGGCGACGTGAAACTTACCCTACGACGATAGAAGTTGAAAACAACCCAGAAGGGAACTAACCAGTCCATTTCGAGAATGATGTCACAGACTGTAATCTCTAAGACATAGAGGTCCCATAAAAAGTGACACCCACCAAACTCAAGAGGGAACTCCTTGCACTGACGTACACTAGATGTTCTAGTTTAAAATGGAGTGTATAGTGTCAAGACATCATCAAAAGAAAAGATACAGAGCCCAAGGATCTCTACAACAACAACAAATATAAAGTTATGGGAATCCCCTGTATCGAAAAGAGCAGAAGCTAAAACTGAGGCAACTAGGATCATACCTTGAACTATAGAGGGTCCGAGATTCTGATTCTATTAGGTATACTCCACTACAAATGTCTGACCTGCACCACGACCCTGTGACCCTGCCTGCCCACTCTGAGCTAGTCCACCCTGTTGTCGCTGAAAGCCTGGAGAGTGGCTACCACATCCCTAACCTCCACCTCATCCCAAATGACCGGAAGAACTCCAGTTCCTAGACTGATGAGAAACTGGTGGTGTTTCTCTCAAACGAGGAGTCATAGAAGAACCCATGCCACCAGCTACTAGTGAAAAGATTTGACAGAATCATTGAAGATGGACCATATTTCCATAAGATCGACACTCCACTGAGTCTCTCGAGAAATGTGGCCTGGTATGCCATACCACATGGCTACCTAAAGGTGCATCCTGCCTACTCAGATCTCCATGTGTAGACTCCCTACGACACTTACTACTATCAGCTGGAGGATCACTAACTCTGGATGCAGAATCACCCTGGATCACAACTCCAGAATCCCTCAAGTCGCACTCCGTGATCATCGCCTGGTTGACTATGGAAGATATAGAAGTCAACCTGAAGATTTTCACCTGAGATCGAATATCCTACCTAAGACCATCCTCAATCTTCTGTGCAAGGAATAACTCATCTCCCCCTAGAAAGGGTGTAAATCACTATAGCTCTGTGAAGTGAGAATAATATTCCATGACTGAAAGAGTACCCTGCTCCAAACTCATGAACTCATAGGCTCGATCGGCCCTCAAAGTCTCTAGGTAGAAGTAGTCAAAAAAGGTATGGTGAAACTCATCCCATGTCATAACTTGATGGCGTCCCATCTGTGAGATCACATCCCACCATCTCTTGGTGGAGTCCCGAAGCATATAAGTAGTGATCTTGACCCTCCTCTCCAGATTTGTCTTCAGATGCTTGAATACCGTCAGCATGGATTATAGCCATGACTATGCAGCGTAAGGTACTCCTTCCTTTATGAAGGTGGGAGGATGATACTGCTTAAAGACCCGCGTCAATTCATCCATCAATGGGGCATGATGCGGTACTCCCTGGAAGGTCTTCACAAACCACATAAGGCCCTCTCATAATTGTGCATCGACACCTATATCCAGAATAACAGCTAGTGCCATGACTAGCACAACTGGAGGATCCACTGGTTGTCCCGAATTAGCCATATCCGGTGTCTGATCACTACCTTGTAACTGAAGGACAACCGAAGGATGTCTCGGTGGAATGAATCTACAAGGTTAAGTGCACACCTTAGATCAAGATTAACAGGGACTGAAACTTTGATGTGTAATAAGGGAACAAGAGAAATAAAGTATTAAAGTTTTTCAAAACATGGATACATGACGTGTATAATGCCTACACAGCGTGTTCCCTTAATCCTTCACATGGGAATGTACTTCTTCCAACCTAGGTCGTGTAACACCCTATACACACGACGTGTTTTCCTAACACACAACGTGTACTTGAATCCTCTTACCCTTCCTGAGTTCTTCTACATGGCTAAGCCACACGGTTCTCCTAAAACTAGACTACATGGCATGTAAGTGCCAGACACGTCGTGTACTAGACAAACTTCTTCGACTCATGTTGTCAGCTACATGACCAGATACACTGCTGACTCTAAACGGAGTGTTTGTTCTAGACACAACATGTACTAGAAATATTTCACCGACCCGTGTTGTTCACTACATGATCGGATACATGGGTTACACTACACGACATGTTGAAGATTGACATGGTGTGTATAACATAAGTTTTATCCATCCTGTCGTTAGTCACATAGGTGGACACATGGTCTATGCAACACGACATGTACAACCGGTACATGGCGTGTTCCCCCAAAGATTTCCGAACCTCGTGTCTCTTCCCACATAGCCAATGACATGGTTAGAGACTACACGACGTGTACATACAGTACATGATATGTAATTAAGAAAAAAAGTTTCTTCCTGAATAGAAGGACACATGGCGTGTATTCACCATTACACGCCGTGTATTCTGGGTTCTTCCAGACAGTAAGCCTCAGAAACCAATCCGGAACCCAGAAAACACTAAAACGAACATTAAGTTTCCAAATTCTAATCTGTGATCACCCATAATCCCCATGAATTAAAGTTTGGAACCTTATACATGTCATTTTCAAGCATAACAGTGTAATGATCCACCAAATTCCAATCCATGAGGGCCCATAACAGCTCAAGAACCAAATTTTGGAATCCATTCAAATGAAACCTTACACAATTCAATACCCTATCAAAAGCAGGTATTCTATCAATTCATATATCAAAATGACATTCATATCTAGCACAACATCATGCAATCACTAATGTACCCTAAATGGCATGGCAAGAATGCATGAAATGTGATTTCTAACAAGTTCCTATATGATGCATGAGATGACATACCCCCATCTCATCAGGTTTCAACAGAAATAAAACCTTAATAATATCAATGATAATAGAAAAAAACATGTGAGTCACCCAATGGTGAAATCTAATCAACTGTAAAATTGAAAAACTAGAAAAATTGCAATAATGAGTTAGATTGGATTTTCCCTGTACATGAGTTAGATACTCCTGGGCACGACTTATTAATAAGTACCAATTTTCTTCCTATCCCTGGATATAGGCTCTAAACAGTAAGTTAAGAAGAAAAGAACCCTACATCTGATACTACTTTGTAACGTCCTGGTTCCAGAAGCCGCCCAGAGGTGCCCCGTACCTGGTTGGTCACATGGACTCAAGCGCATTTCCCTGAATTCCAGAGGCTGCTGACTAGCAAGGAGGGCCTTGGGTGTGATAGTAGGGAAACTATGCCCTCATTGGCAGAGTAACATAGTGGAAATAACAGATATACAATAACAGAAGTAGTAAAATCATGCAATAAGTAAACAATGGAAGACTGGAGAAATTAAAAACTAGAGCACATATATATAATGATGCATGATACATATGTCTTGGAAATCAACCAAACAAGTCACAATGCTAGAATACTGCAGTAAACCAAAGTACAAAAGAAAACAGATAAACTCAAACAAAATCGCAAGCCTCATCTTGGTCTTATTCTCTCCATCTCCACACCAATCAAGTACCTGAAGTAGAAGGGCACTTACCCTCATCTATACGTACAACAATATAATCTGTTTGGGCCCAAAAGCATGACCCAAATAGGGTATGAGACAAATTCCAGTAGGCAACCACCAAAATATCTGTGCCTAACAGTCAGTGAATATATATGGTAGGCAATAAGCAAAAGTAATCAGTAAACAAGGAAGTACTCAAAAGTAAACAATCCTATAGTTTCACTCACAAACATTTTCTTTTAAGTATTTAATCATCCAACACAAAAACAAGCAACCCCTTGGGTATTTCTCATAGCCCAACCCCTCTAGTTGAAAATTAAAGGAAAGATATACCATAGAATCTCTAAGGAAGCACTCACTGTCAATTCCCCCTATAGTCATGTGTGATCAAAGAATCTCTAAGGAAGCACTCACCATCAATTCCCCCTATAGTCTTTTAGCGGTAAACTACAAACACTCTGAGGAAGCACTCAACGTCAATTCCTCTTGTGGTCTCGTAATGTAACAATATAAACTATGAGGGAGCACTCAATGTCAATCCCCCCTACGGTATCACAGTGTGATAATTATATCAGACACTCTGGGAAAGCCCTCAATGTTAATTTCCCTTATGGTCTCACTACACCAGGTTCCCGCAGCCCCATGTAAAGCAATCGCGCACAAATGATAATCAAAAGCCGAATTAAACCTCAAGAACTACTTGGCTAAAAAACTACAACATATCATAGAATGTCAGATAATAATCACTCCACCCTAAAAATACTAGGCATGGAAAGTAAAGCAGCATCCTACTAGGAAAATCAAGACCAAACTGTCAAAACAAGAAAACATGGGCAAAAAATCCATATCTTAGAAAAGATAACCCTAATCTCAACAATTAACCTCTATAGAAATAAACTAGGAATACCAGGCAATTAAAAAGGGCTAGAAACATAACCACACAATACCCTGAATAAGGTTATTGGGAACTTTTACACATATAACTCAAGGACTATCTACAAAAAGGCACAAACCACCTACCTTGACATTGTACGATTGATATAATTGAGTCTCAGGCCTTGAATTTTCCTAGAATGCTATAGATATAAAAAAACATTAAAAAATATCAACTTAGGATAACTTGAGAGTGGATAAATTAGGAGATAAAGTTCAAGAAGAAAGGATAACTCACCGATGAAATTCCAACACAATTGAGAATGGTTGATTCGGAGAACGGACGACGAGTCGGGGGATTGGAGAAGATCTGTGGCTGTACAATCGCTCCTGGTCGAGACAGACGAAGAGAAAAGGGTTCTGTAAATTATACATGACCCGGTCCATTTAATGAGAAAAAGTACACGACATGTATTTTAAATGTACACGAAATGTACTTTCCTTTTCCATCCTCCTCTTTAGGTTGTCTCTAGGTAATCTCACATGGCCATGTACTCAGCCATTACCCAGCCATTACACAGTCACCTGCGACAACCAAGTACATGATGTGTACTTAAAGTACACAGTGTATACTATTGAAATTTCTAAAAACTCATATTTTAAATGTACACGAAATGTACTTTCCTTTTCCATCCTCCTCTTTAGGTTGTCTCTAGGTAATCTCACATGGCCATGTACTCAGCCATTACCCAGCCATTACACAGTCACCTGCGACAACCAAGTACATGATGTGTACATAAAGGTACCATAAGAAGTGACACCCACTAACCTCAAGAGGGAACTCCTTGAAATGACATACACTAGCCATTCTAATCCCCAATGGAGTGTATAGAATCAAGATATGAGCAGAAGTAAAGATACAGATCCCAAGGCTCTCCACAAAGTAACAAATATGAAACTATGGGAAGCCCCTATATCGAAAAGAACAGAAGCTAAAAATGAGGAAACTAGAATTGTACCTCAAACTGTAGAGGTTCTAAGATCCTAATCCTATTAGATTTGATCTAGTGCAAAAGTCCGACCTACACCATGGCCCTATGAAGATGTTTGTGATCCCTGAGCTGATCCACTCTACGACTGTCAAAAACCTTGTGTCTGAACACTATACCCACAAACTCCATCTCGAACTGAACGGCCGGACAAACTCCAGTTCCTTGACTGATGAAAAACTGGTTGTCCTATTCCTGAAGTTGGAGTCTTAGCAGAACCCCTATCAACAACTGATGGTGAGAAAATATGATAGAAACATTGAAGATGACACATCTTGCTACAAGATTGGCACTCCACTGGGTCTCTCAGGAAATGTGGCCTCATATTCTCTCCCTTCCCACACTAGTATCATACCACATGGTTACCTAAAAAAGTATCCATCCTACTCGAATCTCCATGCGTAGAATCCCTGCGGTGCTTCTTACTGTCAATCGGAAGGTTACCAACTCCAGATGTCGAGCTTCCCTAGATCATAGCTTCAAAATCTCTCAGGTTGCACTCTGTGATCAGTTCCTGGTTGACTATGGAAGTGATGGAAGTCAACCTGAAGAAGTTCACTTGATATTGTATGTCATGCCTGAGACCAACCTCAAACTTACTCACTAGGAATAACTCATCACCCCCTAGAATGGGTGTGAAGCGCTGTAGCACTGTTAAGCGAGAAGAATACTCCATGAATGAAAGAGTACCCTACTCCAGACTCACGAACTCTAGGGCTCGATAGGCCCTCAAAGTCTTCACATAGAAGTAATCATAGAAGGAATGCTAGAACTCATCCCAAGCCATAACCTGCTGGTGTCCCACCTGTGAGATCACACCCCACCATCTCTTGGAGGAATCTTGAAGCATGTAAGTAGTGATATGCACCCTCCTCTCTGGAGGCGTCTCCACATGCTCAAAGATAGATAACATGGATTTTGACCATGAATCAGCAGCCTGATGTCCTCCATCCCCTGAGAAAGTGGGAGGATGATGCTGGTAGAAAATCCGTATCAACTCTTCCATAGATGGGGCATGATGCAGTTCTCCCCTAAAGGTCTGTATAAACCTCATTAAGCCTTCCCATAACTATAAATCAAAACCTATATATGAAATAACGGCTAGTGCTAAGATGTGCACAATGGAAGGATCTACTTGTAGTACCTGATCAACCATGTCCGGTGTCTGGTCACTACCCTGTATCTGGAGTACAACTGGAGGACGTCTCGGTGGCATGAATCTTTAAGGTGACACACACACCTTAGATCAATATTATAAAGGACGGAAATTTAGAAGTTCAAGAAGGGAACAAGAGAAAGAAATCATTCAAGTTTCTCTAAACATGGATACACGGCGTGTATGACCCCTATACGGCGTGTTATTTTAAGCATCCACATGGTCGTGTACTTCTTCCAATCCTGGTCGTGTAACACGCCATACACACAACATGTCTTCCATTGACACAATCTGTACTTGAATCCTTTCCCCCCTGACCGAGTTCCTCTACACTACTAAACCATATTGTTCTCTCCTGGATAACACTACATGGAATTTCCTCTATACACATGGTGTGTACCACTTAAGTTCAAACCACCTGTGTCTTTTGTCACACAATCAGTGACACGGTTGACTCCACACAGCGTTTTCAAGATAGACACGGTGTGTACTACATATGTTTTATCCATCCGTGTCGTTAGTCACATGGTCGGACACATGGTCTCTATAATGTGGCATGTACATCCGGTACGCAACATGTTCCACCAAAGATTCCCAACCCCATGTCTCTTCCCACATAGGTAGTCACATGGTTAAGGACTACATGGTGTGTAAATTAAGTACACAACGTGTACTTACGAAAAATAGTTCCTTCCCAAATAGAAGGATACACAGATTGTATTCATCAATACAAACCGTTTATTCTTGATTTTTCCAGATAGTAAGCCTCATAAACTACTTTAGAACCCATAAAAACACTGAAACAAACATTTAAGTGAAAAATTCCCATTTGTAGGGGCCCATACTCCCCGTGAATCAAAGCTTGGAATCTTGTTCTGGTAATATCAAAAATTATAAAAGTTAAAGTTCAATATGAACCAAAAAATTCTGATCCATGACGTCCCATAACACCTTAGGGACCAATAATTGGAACCCATCCTAATTAAACTTTACAAAATCAAATACCCTATTAAATAGAAGGTATTTTATCAATGCATTTATCACAACAACATGCATATATAGCACAACATCTATCACACCAACATGCAATCAGTAATGCACCCTAAATAGAATGACAAGAATACATGACATGTGATCTCTAGAAAGTGCCTATATGATTCATGAGATGCAATACCCTCATCTCATCGGGTTTTAATAGAAATATAACCTCAATAATATCAATGATAACAGCACAAAAACATGTGAATCGCCCAATGGTGAAATCAAATCAACTGTAATAATTGCAAAACTAGAAAAATTGCAATAATCGAGGTAAATTAGCTTTTCCCTATACATGGGTTAGCTACTCTCAAGAATATCTTATTACCAATGTGAATACTCAAAAATTAAATGTAATTTTTTTAATTATATGGTAATTTTACGAGTCCGCGAAAATTTACGGTGCGTGATTCCGAGTCCCGGTGTGCCCAAAATGAATTTATGAACTTTTCTTCAGGTACGTTCAGTAAACGTGTGAGCAGGTTTTTGTAACTTTTAAACCAATGCTCGGAATTTAAATCTGAGGGCACCGTTGAACTCGCAGCACCGGTATTCTCTTAAGGAGACATTTTCCTCGACCACAGTAGTTCGGGAGTGAAAGATAGATTTTGGGTTTTTCGTGGAAATGAAAATAAAATAAAATTTTATTTTATTTTATTTATATTAAAATTGCTCTACATGGGTTATGGAGGTGGGGAACACCCAAACTAAAACCTTCATTTTTAATTAAAAGGTGGGGACCACCCGAACCCCTTTAATGAGAGGTAACTCTTGAACTTCCTCCCTTTATTTAATTATGCCAACTCCCCATTAAATTGTTGGATCCAACTAACATTTAATGAAATGTGTGATCAATTTTATTTGTGCTAAGATAATTAATCTTCTTAAGTTAAATTATATTGGCACCTCGTTCTTTTGGTGGGAAAAGGAGAAGGGGTGAGATTTTAAAGGATTAAGCTTCTCCAATGAAGAACACCTCCCAACGAAGAAAGTTCTCCAACGAAGAACCACCTCCATCGAAGAGCAATTATCTGATGAACGAGCCCGGGATCAGAGGCGTGTGGTGGGAACGACGAACGTCGACATCTTTGACTTCTTCCTCATGCCAGCACCAACAAATGAATGAGGTAGGGATTGTTGTTTTGATTTTTCCCCTTTCCCCTTCTTGACCACTCTTCGTAATTCAATAAGGAATCATAGCCGCTTGCTACCACTCTAATGCAGAGAGTGCGGGACAAGCAAATATGGATCTACCTCTCTGAAATTCTTGTGATTATTTATTGAGTTCTTCGTGATGAAGGTGACAGCGCGACCATGCTTCCCAACGGAAGTGAACCACGACCTTGTTCCACGATAGAGAGGGAAGGGTGGCCGGTTCACTGCCGGCCATCGGAAAAGGCATGACACGCAACCATGCCGTGCAGAGAGGACGGTTGGCCACCTGGCCGACCGCGGCGGACCGCCCCACCGTGGCTGCCAAGCCGCTCCGCGACCGCCCCGCCGCACCCTGGCGCCCCGCCGCACCGCGGACACCCCGCCGCACCGAGGCCGTCCGACCGCCCCCCGCCCCGCCACACCCCGGTGACCCGCCGCTATATGACCACCCCAACGCACTACATCCACCCCGCCGCACCAAGACCATCCCGCACCTCATTCCAACTTGCTCAGGTAGGCTCGGACCCAGCGGGACGGGCGGGGTGAGGTCGGGTCGGTCCGACCGGGTCGGACCGGACCCAGACCAATTTCGAACCATTCCACACTTTCAGCCATAACTTTGGCACCAGGCGCTCGTTTGACGAACCGTCTGCGGCCACCCCGCCGTGGCGCCCCGCCGCACCGCACCGCACCCCGCCGCACTGCGGCTGCCCTGCCGAACCGCGGCCGCTGTAAAGACCCGTAAAATTCAAGGAATTTTTTTTTCTTAATTTTCTTTGGGGTTTTACAAGAACACAGTTTCTGAAGGCACTTGATTCCGAGGCCCGGTGTGCCCGGAATTTCTATCCGAAGTTTAGCTCGGGTACGTTCAGTGAACGAACGAGCGGGAATTTCTAACTTTTGAACCGGTGCTCAGAATCGAATTCCGAGGGCACCGATGGAACCGTAGCGCTGGTAATTGCTTAGGAACGCCATTTCCGGAGTTGCGTTTACACGAGAGAAGTTGTTATTTTATGTGGAAGGAAAAAATAAAAATTATGCAACATTTTTTATTTTTACTTTAAGTGGATTAAGCTTTGGGTGGATGTTGGGAAAAACCACCCAACTTCCATTTGTAGGTTATGAAGGTGGTGGGTCCCACACGAACCCTACACCTTCACCTTCTCTAACCTTCCATAACCCTTCATAAATTATGAAAACTTGTGTAATTTAATTTTTGTGGTTTAATTCAAACTTTTGAATTTCAAACCTTATGTTATGTTAATAAAATAAGCGTGGGCTTATTTTATTTTTGGTTGGAGTATTGTTGCCTTGAGAGCTTTGGGAGAAAATCTAAGGAAGTCTTGAGTTTCTTCATCCTCTTCGTCGAAGAACACGAAGAATGCGAAGAATGCGAAGAATGCCAGATTCCTCAGAGGTCGACGTCTCCTTCCGCGACGTCTCCTTCCGCGACGCCGTATACCGCGACTCTGACGACGTCTTCTTTCATGACGTCTCTTTCCACGACGAATCCTCATTCGACGAACCTCCATACAAGCTATTCTCAAGGTAGGGGTTTATTTATTTATTTTGTTCGTGATTACTACTTTGACGTTCTCCGTGGAATATGACCAATTGCGATCGATTAACGAGAGGGGGATGGACCGCACAAACATGGTCGACCCTCCTCTATTATCCATGTTTGTTTATAATGAGGTTGGAATGGGAATGGCGTGGTGCCGTCACACCGTGCGGGATCGTGCGACAAGGAATTCACGACGCCGTCACGCCGTGCCGTGAAATTGAACCAAGTCTCGGCGCCTTCGCGCCGCGCCGGAGAACCGTAAAAGCACTGCCGCTGGAGCGGGGCCGCGGCGGAGGGGTGCGGCGCCATCACACCGCACCGGATGAATGAAGGTTGCGGCCGATACCCGGCCGCGGCGGAGCATGGGAACCGGCGGCCAGAAATGGGCCGCCAGTGTCGGAGCAGGGAGGGGACCGGCCATCACCGGTCCCGTGGTGGCAGAAACCGGCCGGCCGGGGCGGGTCGGCCAGATAAGGGAAATCCGGGGGTTCAAACCCCCGGCCGGCCAGCTGAGTGGCCCCCATTAAGGGGGGCCGCGGTTACAAACCAGGGGGCAGGCCCCCCCTCCTCAACGGCTCAACCGTTTGGCCGAGCACCTGGCCAGCGCGCCCAGCGCGCCGCGC
The DNA here is from genome assembly GCA_963277665.1 of Viscum album. Taxonomy (NCBI): domain Eukaryota; kingdom Viridiplantae; phylum Streptophyta; class Magnoliopsida; order Santalales; family Viscaceae; genus Viscum; species Viscum album. The sequence goes on along the minus strand of OY728137.1, from coordinate 280,743,812 downwards.
GCCAGGCCGGGCCGCGCCCAAGCGGGCCGGACCTGGACCCGATTTGGGTCGACCCGGTTCAGGTCGACCCTGGGGGTATCGGGTCGGGTCGGACCGGGCCCGAACCCCTTAATACCGAATCTTTTCCGGTCGGATGCCCATAACTTGTGCTACGGGCCTCCGATCGACGCACTGTCAGTTGCGATGTGATCCTTGGATCAAGATAGTCGTTTCAGTATATCGCACTCAAGGTTTTGGAATACTTTGGGTTCGGCTGAGTTGGTTCATACACGAAACCAACCGGGCCCTCGGAGTAGAAACACTCATATCTTGAGCTCCGGACGTCCGATTGACATACCGTCGACTTTGACGGATTCCTCAAAGTGAGATGGATCTTTTGGCTTACTCCGCCCGAGGTTTGGACGCAGGTGGAGTACGGCTGGGTTGGTTTTTCCTTAAAAACCAACCGGGCCCCTGGGACGAAAAAGACAATAACTCTCAGACCGGGCGTCCGATTGACGCGCCGTCTGCGACATTGAGTTCCTGTTGACGATACAGAACTTTTGGATACATCAACTCTGGACTATGTGTCAGTTGATGTATCAGCCTCTCAGATCATTGAGCGGACCCTCCCGAACGAGCTTGCTATGTGCGGGAACCCTAGAGTTGGCTACGTTTGCGTTTGTGACGACGACGACTGTACATAGATCCTCAGTGGATTCGACGACGATGACTACAACACTCAGCGATCCTACATGGATCAGTGATACCGATCCTGTGTGGGTCAGTGCTCAGCGGTTCTATGTGAGCCAGCGCCTACAGATCCTGTGTGGGTCCGATCTTGTGTGGGTCTTTGCGGGGGTTAGTTACCTTTCGATCCTTTGTGGGTCAGATCCTTTGTGGGTCATTGCGGGGGTTAGTACTTATCGATCCTTTGTGGGTCCGACGACATAGATGAATCAGTGGATATATCTGATCATCTTTATCGTCATACGAAGAAGTATAACTGTGTGAGCTGAATCCTGTTTTGCTTTCCTATGTGGATTGTGTTGTGCTATCCTGTGTGGATTTACGTTTTGCTTTCCTGTGTGGACTGGGTTGTACTTGGGCTCGGATGTTGGAGAGTACTGGATTTGATGACTTAGGTATATGTATGATCATATACCTAAGCAGTGTCGAATGTTACTTCGTGATTGTATCTTTCCTTTGTGAATTATCCTTTGTGGATTCTGGGAGACCGTCGGGGTCTCGGGGTCCCTACTGAGTAGCTTATACTCACCCCTACACGGGCTATGCCCGCACTACGTTGTGTTGGTTGCAGACGATAGACATCGCTGATCGTGGTTGAGGCTTGCGGAGCAGGACAGTACCTGGAGGTGGACCACTGGGCGGGACGTTCTCAGAGCGGACGACTGGTCCCGAGGAGCTGTGGAGGCTATCTGTACTCACACTTCAGGTGGGATTTCCAGTGGACAGCTCGACGTTGCGGCTTTGCTTTTCAGTTGTTGTTTTCCCTTCCAGTTGTACTTTACTTTCAGTTTGGGTTTGTATACTGGCCCACTTACTTTTCCGCACTTACTATTGTACTCAGTTTTTACTTAGTGTTTACTTATACTGCTTATTTACTCTGTGGTGTTTGTTTATTTTCCAAAGGCAATGCCTTCCCTTTTTACCGGGAAATACGCCTTGGTGCTAGTCGCCAGCCCCTGGCCTATGGAAGGAGGGCTTGGGGTAGTCACGGAACGGGCCCCGAGGACGGGTCGTGACAAATTGGTATCAGAGGGAGGTTCGTTTCTACCACATAACTTGGGACTCTGATATTTTTCTATGTGAAGAAATAATGTTAAGCGTATTGGGTGTGGTTATCAGTCCAGGGAGTCCAGTGTTGGTGCGGTGGCCGACGTGTCCGTACACCAGGACCCTAACTTCCGATTTCCGACTTAATGCAAGAAAACATTGATTACATGTGTGTTTTAAGTTTTCTTTGTGATTACTTTATGTCAGCTCACCAGGTATACTGTTTGACCGTGGTGCACTTGTTTCTTTTCAGGATGACCCTACGACGGTAGCCAGCTTGGATTCCGAGAGTTGTGCGTGACGACAGCCCACCGAGCGACGAGGCCTCGGTGCAGGGCCCTTTGACAGCTGAGGCACCAGTGGTACCTCTACCCGCTGAGCCACCGATGCTTCCATCCCCAGCCGTTGACGATGCACATCGCCTTAGTGCACTGCATGAGTTCCATCACTAGTGACCGCCCAGGTTTCACGGGGAGACGGAACCCCAGGCAGCCGAGGACTGGCTGGAGGCAGTGGTACAAGTTTTCTAGTTAGTGAGGACACCGACAGACCTCATGGTGATCCTCGCAGCGAACCTACTGCACGCGACAGCAGGAAGATGGTGGAGATTGATGCTCCAGGTGCACGATGATGCATCTCTCCTCTGGACGGACTTTGAGAGCCTCTTCCACTCAGACTTCATCCCAGCCACCCTCTGTGCGGTGCACATCTAGGAGCTTCTACAGCTGCGACATGGCAGCTTGACGGTCTCCCAGTACTCGGTGAGATTTACCGATCTCTCGCGCTACTCGACAGACATGGTACGGGACCCATTCTTCCGGGCCCGGACCTTCGAGCAGGGATTGAGGCATGAGATTAGGGCATCGTTGATCTCCCTCTGCATTCCGACTCAGGAAGAAGTACTGGAGCGAGCCCTTTTGATTGAGAGATTTCTTGCTGAGTCCTCTTCAGCAGCAAGACCTACCGCAGGGCGGCATATAGCAGAGTCTTCTGCAGCAGGCAGTCGACGGATGACTCATGGGTCCAGGAAGACCAGACCCTCAGGAATACGACCTCAGGACACTGGCTCAGCAGTGTGGGGCACACGACATGGAGCTAGTCTTTCGAGAGGCAGGCAGTGCTACTCATGCGGCGTGCAGGGCCACATGGCTCGTGACTGTCCGACCCGCCGTGCCGAGGAGCAACAGACGGTTGAGGGACCACCCAGGCATAGGCAGAGGGTCGACTGTGGTGGTCCGCAGGGAGCAAGCGGACGAGGTAGAGGATCTGGCTGAGCAGCAGGTGGTGGGCGACGCTTTGAGGCTCTAACACCACCACCACCAGGAGGTCAACCCCGACCACAGGGAGCTGGCGGGCAGAGACAGGCACAGCTCCAGGCAGTAGAGGCCTATGACCACGGCGCGCCCGAGATGATTCGAGGTACTATCTGTGTCTATTCCACCCTTGCTGCAGTACTTATAGACACAGGAGCGAGTCACTCTTTCATAGCCGCTACCCTTGTTCGGAGCTCGGAGATTCCGATAGAGCCATTGGATCGATCCTTACGGCTAGAGACTCCTACGGTAGTAGACTCGACAATTACGCACTGGTGCCGGCAGTGTGAGCTTACTCTAGGATGCGAGAGCTTTGGCTGGGATCTTCTTGTAGCGGCGTCGAGGCCTTACGACGTCATCTTAGGCATGGATTGGTTATCTACAGTCTATGCTACGATCGACTGTATTAGGCGCAATGTGCGAAGTGTACGCACCAACGGGAGCAGGTTCACCTTCACTGGCGAGAAGGGAGCCTTTGCAGCACAGGATGGAATCTCATTGAGGAGAGGGCAAACCATCACTCATCAGTTGTCTAGCCTCATCCTAGGAGTAGTTGACGTGCGGAGTCCTGGTTTTCCTGTAGTGGTGGATCAGTATGTGGACGTCTTTCCCGACGACGTTCCAGGACTACCTCCTCGCAGAGAGGTAGATTTTTATATTGACCTTTACCTCGGGACAACCCCGATATCGACTCCAGCATATCAAATGGCCCCCGCTGAGCTTCGAGAGATACGGGTACAGTTGGAGGACTTGCAGGGCAAGGGTTTCATCCGACCCAGTGTTTCACCCTGGGCTTCCCCGATTTTGTTCGCCAAGAAGGCGGACGAGAGCTTGTGACTTTTTGTTGACTATCATCGCCTGAACCAGGTGACAGTGAGGAACAAGTATCCGCTACCGAGGATTTATGGCCTCTTAGATCAGATCAAGGGAGCACGGTGGTTCTCAAAGATAGACCTCAGGTCAGGCTATCATCAGCTCAGAGTTCGGGACGAGGACGTGCAGAAGACGACCTTCAGGTGTCGGTATGACCACTATGAGTTCTTGGTTATGCCATTCGGCATAACCAATGCTCCAGTAGTGTTCATGTACCTCATGAACAGGATCTTTCAGCCATACCTCGATTGATTTGTCGTGGTCTTCATCGATGACATTTTGATATACTCGACGACTGAGGAGGAGCACGCCTACCACTTGCAGGTTGTACTAGACACATTCCGAGAGAACCAGCTGTTTGGAAAGCTCTCGAAGTGTCAGTTCTGGATATGTGAGGTCCACTTCTTGGGACACGTCATCTCTGAGGCAGGAGTTGCAGTGGATCCTGCGAAGATCGATCTAGTTCTAGCTTGGGAGCCACCCAGGAGTGTGATGGAGGTGCAGAGTTTCTTGGGACTAGCTGGATACTACTGGAGATTCATGCCAAACTTCTCCAAAGTTACGGCACCACTCTCATCTTTGATGAAGAAGGGGAAACCCTTTGTATGGTCAGACAGATGTTAGCAGAGCTTCCAGGAGCTGAGACAGAGATTGACCAGCGCACCTATCTTGAGGTTGCCTGAGGAGGGAGTAGGGTACGTAGTCTACTGCAATGCATCAGGGACCGGACTCAGATGTGTTATGATGCAGGAGCAGGCCGTGATCTCCTATGGATCACGTCAGTTGAGGCTGCATGAGAAGAAATATGCTACCCATGACCTGGAGTTAGCAGCAGTGGTCTTCGCTCTGAAGACATGGAGACACTACCTGATGGGCGAGCACTTTACAGTCTTTTCTGACCATCAGAGTCTCAGGTACATCTTCTCTCAGAAGGACTTGAACCTGAGACAACGATGATGGCTCGAGTTCCTCTAGGAATATGACTTTGAGATAGTCTATACTCCTGGGAAGGGGAATGTAGTAGCCGATTCTCTCAGCAGGAGGATGGGCATTCAGCTACTTGAGGAGGCGACAGAGAAGCTTGCCACTTTGCAGATATCCTTCGTGGATAGATATGGGGAAACCTTCCTTCAGTCTCTCACAGTCACCCCTCCACTACTGCAACGGTTCAGAGAGGCACAGCGTGGGGACGCTGACTGTGAGACGCGGTGTGCGCAGATATCCTCAGGACAGGCACCTGATGGTTTCTCCTTCAGAGCATAGCACGACTTCCTTTTCAGAGGATGTACCTTGGTACCAGTTGATTTACGGGAGGAGGTGATGAGAGAGTTTCATACTTCTCCTTTGGAGGAACATCCTGGAGTGGAAAAGATGTATGAGGATCTCAGACAACAGCCCTGGTGGCCGGGCATGAAGAAGGTTGTGGCAGAGTTCGTTTCTCGAAGCCTCACCTTCCAGCAGGTGAAGGCAGAGCACCAGGTACCAGTAGGCTTGGTACAACCCTTGGAGGTCCTAGAGTGGAAGTGGGATGGGATATCTATGGACTTCGTGACTGGACTTCCACGCTCTTCCAGAGGTCACGACTCCATTTGGGTGATTGTCGACCGACTCACCAAGTCGGCACACTTCTTACCCATCAGAGAGCAGGTATCAGTGGAGAGCTTGGGGCGTCTCTACGTTCAGGAGATTGTGCGGCTTCACGGTGTGCCATCATCTATCTTCTCCGATCGAGATGCTCGCTTTACTTCCCGGCTTTGGAAGGGGTTGCAGGAGGCGTTCGGGACGCAGCTACGTCTGAGCACCACCTTTCACCCTCAGACGGATGGTTAGACGGAGAGGACCATTCCGACTCTCGAGGACATGCTCCACGCATGTTTCCTCGACTTTGGTCACAGCTAGGAGGACCACCTACCCTTGGTGGAGTTTGCGTACAACAATAACTACCCCTCCACCATCGGGATGGCACCATACGAGGCGTTGTACGACCGACCTTGCAGATCTCCTTTGTGCTGGACAGACCCTGGGGAGTCAGCACTTGTGGGACCAGAGATGGTCCAGGCCACGACAGAGAAGGTCCAGGTCATCCAGGAGCAGATGAGGACAGCTCAGATCCGGCAGAAGTCCTATGCTAACAGGAGGCAGAGGCCACTAGAGTTCGAGGATGGCGACCAAGTCTTCTTGTGTGTCTCACCTCTACGTGGATTATGGAGATTTGGTCGAGGTGGCAAGTTGTCTCCACGCTTCATCGGACTATTCCAGGTCCTCAGCAGGATTGACGAGGTGGCTTATCGCCTGGCTCTACCACCTCAGTTGCACCGGGTGCACGACGTCTTCCACGTATCTCAGCTGAGGAGATACGTGCACGGCCCGACGCATATCATTGACCATGGAGAGCTAGACTTTGATGATGGGGAGAATTTTACGGAGTTCCTAGTGGAGATCAATGATCGACAGGAGTGGGTCCTATGTGAACGGTCGATTCCTCTAGTGCGCATCAGATGGCAGCACGAGAATCTCCAGGAGAGCACTTTGGAGTGGGAGGCTCAGATGCATGCTCAGTACCCACATTTGTTTTCCTAGCTTATGATGTATCTTTACGGGGACGTAAAGCCCTGAGGTTGGAGTAATGTAAAGACCCTTAAAATTCAAGGAATTTTTTTTCTTAATTTTATTTGGGGTTTTACAAGAATGCAGTTTCTGACGGCACTTGATTCCGAGGCCCAGTGTGCCCGGAATTTCTATCCAAATTTTAGCTCGGGTACGTTCAGTGAACGAACGAGCGGGAATTTCTAAATTTTGAACCGGTGCTCGGAATCGAATTCCGAGGGCACCGATGGAACCGTAGCGCCGGTAATTGCTTAGGAACACCATTTCCGGAGTTTCGTTTACATGAGAAAAGTTGTTAATTTATGTGGAAGGAAAGAATAAAAATTATGCAACAATTTTTATTTTTACTTTAAGTGGATTAAGCTTTGGGTGGAAGTTGGGAAAAACCACACAACTTCCATTTGTAGGTTATGAAGTTGGTGGGGCCCACACGAACCATACCCCTTCACCTTCCCTAACCTTCCATAACCCTTCATAAATTATGACAACTTGTGTAATTTAATTTTTGTGGCTTAATTAAAACTTTTGAATTTAAAACCTTATGTTATGTTAATAAAATAAGTGTGGGATTATTTTATTTTTGGTTGGAGTTTTGTTGGCTTGAGAGCTTTGGGAGAAAAGCTAAGGAATTCTTGAGTTTCTTCATCCTCTTCGTCGAAGAACACGAAGAACGCGAAGAACGCGAAGAACGCCAGATTCCTCAGAGGTCGACGTCTCCTTACGTGACGTCTCCTTCTGCTACGCCGTATACCGCGACGCCGACGACGTATTCTTTCACGATGTCTCTTTCTGCGACGAATCCTCGTTCGACGAACCTCCGTACAAGCTACGCTCAAGGTAGGGGTTTATTTATTTATTTTGTTCGTGATTACTACTTTGACGTTCTCCGTGGAATATGACCAATTGCTATCGATTAACGAGAGGGGGATGTTCCGCACAAACATGGCCGACCCCCCTCCATTATCCATGTTTGTTTCTAATGAGGTTGGAATGGGAATGGTGAGGTGCCGTCGCACCGTGCAGGATCGTGCGGCAAGGAATGCGCGGCGCCGTCGCGCCGCGCCGTGAAATTGAACCAAGTCGCGGCGCCGTCGCGCCACACTGGAGAATCGCAAAATCACCACGGCCAGAGCGGGGCCGCAGCGGAGGGGTGCGGCACCGTCGCACTGCACCAGATGAATGAAGGCCACGGCTGATACCGGGCCGCGGCGGAGCATGGGAACCGGCGGCCGGAAATGGGCCGCCGGTGTCGGAGCAGGGAGGGGACCGACCGTCGCCGGTCCCGTGGTGGCAGAAACCGGCCGGCCGGGCGGGCCGACCGGACAAGGGAAATCCGGGGGTTCAAACCCCCGGCCGGCCAGCTGAGCGGCCCCCATTAAGGGGGGCCGCGGTTACAAACCAGGGGGGCAGGCGCCCCCCTCCTCAACGGCTCGGCCGTTTGGCCGAGCGCCTGGCCAGCGCGCCCAGTGCGCCGCGCGCCAGGCCGGGCCGCGCCCAAGTGGGCCGGACCAGGACCTGGTTCGGGTCGACCTAGTTCGGGTCGACCCTGGGGGTATCGGGCCGGGTCGGACCGGGCCCGAACCCCTTAATACCGAATCGTTTTCGGTCGGACGCCCATAACTTGTGCTACGGGCCTCCGATCGATGCACCGTCAGTTGCGATGCGATCCTTGGATCGAGACAATTGTTTAGGTATATTGAACTCAAGGTTTTGGAATACTTTGGGTTCAGCCGAGTTGGTTCGTACGCGAAACCAACCGGGCCCTCAGAGCGGAAACGCTCATATCTTGAGCTCCGGACATCCGATTGACGTACCGTCGACTTTGATGGATTCTTTTAAGTGAGAAGGATCTTTTGGCTTACTACGCTCGAGGTTTGGATGCAGGTGGAGTATGGTCGAGTTGGTTTTTCCATAAAAACCAACCGGGCCCCTTGGACGAAAAAGCCAATAACTCTCAGACCGGGCGTCCGATTGACGCGCCGTCTGTGACGCTGAGTTCCTGTTGACGATACAGAACTTTTGGATACATCAACTCTGTACTATGTGTCAGTTGATGTGTCAGCCTCTCGGCTCGTGGAGCGGACCCTTCGGAACGAGCTTGCTGTGTGCGGGAACCCTAGAGCTGGCTGCGTTTGCATTTGTAACGATGACGACTGTACAGAGATCCTCAGTGGATTCGACGACGACGACTACATCACTCAGTGATCCTACGTGGATCAGTGCTACCGATCCTGTGTGGGTCTGATCCTGTGTAGGTTAGCGCTCAGCAGTTCTGTGTGAGCCAGCACCTACAGATCCTGTGTGGGTCCGATCCTGTGTGGGTCTTTGTGGGGGTTAGTTACCTTTCGATCCTTTGTGGGTCAGATCCTTTGTGGGTCATTGCGGGGGTTAGTACCTATCGATCCTTTGTGGGTCCGACAACATAGATGAATCAGTGGATATATCTGATCATCTCTATCGTCATACGAAGAAGTATACTTGTGTGAGCTGAATCCTGTTTTGCTTTCCTATGTGGATTGTGTTGTGCTATCCTGTGTGGATTTACGTTTTTCTTTCCTGTGTGGAATGGGTTGTACTTGGGCTCGGATGTTGGAGCGTACTGGATTTGATGACTTAGGTATATGTATGGGATATACCTAAGCAGTGTCGAATGTTACTTTGTGATTGTATCTTTCCTTTGTGGATTATCCTTTGTGGATTATGGGAGACCTTCGGGGCATCAGGGTCCCTACTGAGTAGCTTATACTCACCCCTGCACGGGCTATGCCCGCACTACGTTGTGTTGGTTGCAGACGACGGACAACGTTGATCGTGGTTGAGGCTTGTGGAGCAGGACAATACCTGGAGGTGGACCACTGGGCGGGACATTCTCGGAGCGGACGGCTAGTCCCGAGGAGCTGTGGAGGCTATCTGTACTCACCCTTCAGGTGGGATTTCCAGTAAACAGCTCGACGTTGCGGCTTTACTTTTCAGTTTCTGTTTTCCCTTCAAGTTGTACTTTACTTTCAGTTTGGGTTTTTATACTGGCCCACTTACTTTTCCACACTTACTGTTGTACTCAGTTTTTACTTAGTGTTTACTTCTACTTCTTGCTTACTCTGTGGTGTTTTTTTATTTTCCAAAGGCAATGCCTTCCCTTTTTACCAGGAAACATTCCTTGGTGCTAGTCGCCAGCCCCTGGCCTATGGAAGGCGGGCTTGGGGTAGTCACGGCACGGGCCCCGAGGACGGGTCGTGATAGCCGCCCCGCCGCTCTCCGGCCACCCCAACGCACTTCAGCCACCCCGCCACATCGAGGCTATCCCGGACCTCATTTCTCCTTATGCAGGTAGGCCTGGACCCAGCGGGACGGGCGGGGTGAGGTCGGGTTGGTCCGACCGGGTCGGACTGGACCCGGACCAGTTTCGACCCATTCCACACTTTCGGCCATAACTTTGGAACCAAGCATCCCTTTGAAGAAACATATGCGGCGCTAGAAACCTTGGAGCTAAACAAGCCTTTTGGTATACCCCACTTGAGATTTGGATAAGGTTGGGGTATGGTCGGGTTGGATCTAGCGCGAATCCAACCGATCCCTCGGGACTAAAAAGCTAATAACTTACAGACCGGACGTCCGATTGACGCACCGTCTGTTGCGTTGAGACCCCTAGTATGTGGCTGTACTTTGGGATACTTCTTCATGGGACTTAATGGAAGTTGAATTATTGAAAAGTGGATTGAGGGGTAGACCCTTCCGGAGATAAGCGAGCTTAGTGCGGGAACCCTGTAACTGACTGTGATGATGTACTAAGATCCTATGTGGGTTTGATGACATATTGACAATGTACTAGGATCCTATGTGGGTATGACGACGTACTGACGATGTACTAGGATCGTGTGTGGGTATGACGACGTACGGACGATTTACTAGGATCCTATGTGGGTCTGACAACGTACTGTTGATGTACTAGGATCCTGTGTGGGTATAACGACGTACTGACAATGTACTAGGATCATGTGTGGGTCTGACGACGTACTGAAGATGTAATAGGATCTTGTGTGGGTCTGAAGACATATTGACGATGTACTAGGATCCTGCATGGGTCTGAAGATGTGCTGACAATGTACTAGGATCCTGTGTGGGTCGGATGACGTACTGACAACGTACTAGGATCATGTGTGGGTCTGACGACGTACTAACGGTGTACTAGGATCCTGTGTGGGTCTGACGATGTACTGGGATCCTGTATGGGTCTGACGAGGTACTAGGATCCTGTGTGGATCTGACGATGTACTATGATCCTCTGTGGGTCTGATGATTATTTAGGATCCTTCATGGGTCTTCCTCTTAATAGAGTAATATGAATTAGTAGTTACATCTAATCATCTATACTATTGTACCTAAGTTATACCTAGTGTGAGCTGAGTCTGTACCTGTGTGGTACCTTCCATCGTGTTGATAACTTGGTGGTATTCTTCTATGTGGCGTACATGTGTAGTACTTACCTTTGTGGTATTTCTTCCTTTGTGGAACAGTTGAGATTTGGGCTTTTGAGTTGGACCATGTGTTTCCTGATGTCTGAGATGGGTATACTTGATAACTTAGGTATATGTATGGGAATATACCTAAGTAGGGTTGTTAGTTGATTTCATGACTTTTTGTTTATCCTTTGTGGATTTTGTGAGACCTTGAGGGTCTCGGGGTCCCTACTGAGTTTCGTTATACTCACCCTTGCACGGGCTATGCCCACACCCTATTGTGTTTGGTGCAGAAGACAGAAAACGCTGACTGAGTACGAGGGTACTAGGACTGGAGGTAGCTTGAAGGTGGACCTAGATGAGGCATACCATAGAGACTACCATTTGAGAGCTATAACTACCCTTTAGGTAGGATCCCAGGTGGGTGTTCATAGGAGATGTTCCAGTTTACTTGTACTTTTCGGTTTTCCTGTACTTTCTAGTTGGGCTTGTATTCTAGCCCCATTTTGATTACTGTACTCACACTTTTACTATACAGTTTACTTGTGTTTGTATCTTGCTGTGTTCTTGGTTGTGTGTGTTTATAGGATATAAAGGCAATGCCTTTTCGGTTTTAGGGAATATTCCTTTCTGTGCTAGTCGCCAGCCCCTAACCTATGGAAGGTGGGCTTGGGGTAGTCACGACATCAACCCCGGGGGATGAGTCGTGACGAATTGGTATCAGAGGAGTCGGTTCTACCAGAAAACATTGAACTATGATCTTTTTAACGGCAAAAGTGTTATGTGTAGTTAGTGTGGTTATCAGTTTAGGGAGTCTAGTGTTGGTGCGGCGGCTGCGGTATCCATACACCAAGACCCTGACTTCTGATTTCTAACTCAGTGCATGAAAACACTGATTGCATGTGTGTTTTGAAAAGTTTTCTTGTTTTTTTCTTGATTCATCTCACCTAGTATAACTAAATAACCATGGCACACATGTTTCTTATCAGGATGTCGCTGCGTAGATAGCAAGTTAGGATTCCCGAGAGAGTACACGATGACAGCCCACCGAGCGACGAGTCTCCGGTGCAGGGCCCTCTTACTATGTTGGAAACTTTGGGTGGTTTACCAACAACACCACCACCCGTTGGGAAGTAGATACCACCAGCTGTACTGGCAGACGATTCACACTTACTGAGCGTGTTTCACAAGTTCCAGCAACAGAGACCTTTGAGGTTTCTAGGCGAGATAGTTTCCCACGCAGCTGAGGGCTGGCTGGAGGCAGTTGCTAGAGTTTTCCACCTAGTTGAGACACCAGTAGAGAAGATGGTGATCTTAGCTACTAGAATTTTTCATTGAGTGACCATGAGGATGGTCTGCATAATGATGAGGCTTCGGTACATAGACCATTACCCGAGATAGTACCTTCGGGTAGTGTGTTAGCTATATCACTTCCTATTGGTCTGTAGTTACAGCCAGAAGTATCGGTAGAGGACACATATAGGCTTAGTTCCTTACACGTGATTCAACATCAGATACCCCTCAGGTTTCGAGGCAATCCCGACTCACAAGAGGTCGAGGACTGGCTTGAGGAGGTGGCTGAGAGTTTTTTAGATCTTCTACAGCTTTGGCAGGATGACATGTCGGTAGCTCAGTATTCATCGAGGCATACCGACCATTTTTGGTACTTGATGAATATGATATGATCAGTGCTTCGGGGCTCAGACTTTTGAGTACAGTGTGTTTAAGGACGTCTGAGCCAACACCATTTCTCTTTGCATTCCTACTTACATTGGGGTGGTAGAGAGTACCTTTGTGGTTGAATGTTCTTTGGCTGAGTGGATACAACCAGTGAATGTTAGCAGTGGGAAAAAAGGAAACTGGCTCCATTCTCAAAGACTTGGGCATGTAAAAATGTTTCGGGAAGAAGAAGTATTAGGTATAGATAAATCTGTAGGGCTAAAGACGTGGAAGCATAGCTAGGAGAGAAACATGAGGTGGTATACATTTTGACATGTTACAACCACCCCCCTATGTGGTCCTCACTAGGCTTAGGGAGATGGAGGATATGAGAATAGAGTAGCTACATGTGGTCAAGGAGTACAACCCAAGGGCTCTAGGAATGATTCGAGGTACGATCTGCGTCTACTACTAGCTTCCGTATCAATAGACATAGTTACCAATCATTCCTTCTTTCCACGAATCTTGTTCAAGACCTAGTGTTTTTGGTTAATCCATTGACTTGACCCTCACGTCTGGAGATACCTTTGGGAGGAGACTTGATAATCACACTTATGCTGACGGTGTGATCTGACCCTTGAGGCGAGAGTTTCGGTTGGAACCTCTTTATGGCAGCATCGAGGCCTTATGATGTTAGTTTGGGTATGGAATGGACATCCATAGTTCATAATCATATTGACTGTATTAGGCAAAAAGGTTGTGATTTCTCTACAATGTAGGAATGGGGTTTTCGTTGGTCAGCGAAAAGGAAACCCAGGAAGCACAGGATAGACTCATGCATAGGAGGGTGAAACAGATCACTCATGAGTCGGCCAAACATACCCTTGTGGTAGAAAGAGTTCTGAGTTTTGAGTTCCAAACAGGAGTGGTAGAGCTTGGGGACATCGTTTCAAAAGATGTTTCTAGGATTACCTCCCCAAAGGGAGAGGGATGTCTGCTTTGGCTAGGTACTACTGGAGATTTGTACCCAACATCCCCAGGGTAGCAACACCCTTGTTATCTTTGAAAAAAAGGGGGAGACTTTCCTGTGGATGGAGAAGTGTGATCAGAGCTTTCAGAAGCTGAGACAGAGACTGAAAAGTAGAACTACGCTACCCATGACCTGGAGTTAGCAGCAGTGGTCTTTGCACTGAAGGTGTGGTGGAATTACTTGTTGGGGGGAAAGTTTTAGAGTCTACTCGGATCACAAGAGTCTTAGGTATATCTTCTAGCAGAAGAACCTAAACCTGAGACAACAACATTGGATAGAGTTTCTTAAGAACTATGACTTTGCGATAGTATATAATTCTGGGAAGGGGAATGTTGTAACAGATTCACTCAGCCAGAGATCTGGTATACAACTGCTAGGCGAGGTGACAGATCAACTGGCCGGTTTGCAGATATCCTTTGTGGATCGAGATGGAGAAACTTTCCTTCAGTCTCTTACAGTCACTCCCCCACTTCTTCAGTGAGTCAGGGAGGTGCAGCATGGGGATACTGACTGCGAGGCTCAACGTGCTCAGATATCCACAGGACAGGCACCTGATGGATTTTCTGAAGGTGGGGAGAACGTCATTCTCTTCATAGGACATACCATGGTACCCGTATCACTTCAGGAGGAAGTGTTGAGGGATTTCCACACATCCCCTCTAGCGGTACATATAGGAGTGGACAATATTTACTAGGATCTCCGATGACAGCACTGGTGACCGGGAATATAGAAAGCAGTAGCAGAGTTTGTCTCTCGATGCCTTACTTGTCAGCAAGTGAAGGCGGAGCATCAGGTACCAGCAGGCTTGGTTCAGCCTTTAGAGGTCCCAGAGTGGAAGTGGGATGGGATATCCATGGACTTCGTGATAGTACCTCCATGTACATCCATGGGTCATGATTCTATCTGGGTGATCATCGACCGACTCACCAAGTCGGCCCACTTCCTACCGATCAGAGAGAAGGGTTCAGTAGAGAGCTTGCGACGCCTCTATATGCAAGAGATTGTGGGGATACATGGAGTACCCTTGACGATTGTCTCCGATCGTGATACGTGTTTCACTTTCCGGTTATGCATGGGGTTGCAGGAGGCTTTTGGGATGCAGCTATGTTTGAGCATTGCCTTCCACACTCAGACGGATGGCCAGACTGAGAAGACTATTCAGAACCTCGAGGAAATGTTGCGTGCTTGCGTCCTCAACTTCGGTCATAGCTGGGAGGATCATTTTCCTTTAGTGGAGTTTGGATACAACAACAACTATCACTCCACCATTGGGATGGAACCTTTTGAGGCCTTGTACGGGCGATCTTTCAGATCGCGTTTGTGCTGGACTGACCCATGGGAGTCAATACTCGTGGGACCAGAGATGGTATGAGCTACCATAGAGAAAGTGTAGGTCATCCAGGAGCGGATGAAGACTACACATAGCAGGCCTAAGTCTTTTACCGATAGGAGATACAGACATATGGAGTTTGATGATGGTGACCATGTCTTTCTATGGGTCTCACCTCGATGAGGTTTGCAGAGATTTGGCCGGGGTGGCAAGTTATCTTCGAGGTTCATCGGACCCTTCTAGGTCCTCAACAGAGTTGGCGAGGTGAATTACTTCCTATCTCTTCCTCCTCAGTTGCACCGGGTGAATGACGCCTTCCACGTATCCCAGCTAAGTAGATACGTGCACGACCCTACCCACATCATCAACCACAGTGAGCTAGATATCGATAATGGGGCGACGTTTACAGAGGTTTCAGAAGAGATTGATGATTGACAGGAGTGGGTCCTTCGTGGATGGTCGATAACTCTAGTGCGCATTCGCTGGCAGCACGGGAACCTCTAAGATATCACATGGGAGTGGGAGGCTTAGATTCGTGCTTAGTATCCCCACTTGTTTTCCTAGTTTTTTGTAATGAGGATTTTGGAGACGTAAAGCCCGGAGGTGGGGAGAATGTAAAGACCCGAAAATTCCATGTAATTTTTTTAATTATATGGTAATTTTACGAGTCCGCGAAAATTTATGGCATGTGATTCCAAGGCCCGGTGTACCCGGAATGAATTTATAAACTTTTTTTCGGGTGCGTTCAGTAAACGTGCGATCCGATTTTTGTAACTTTTATACCAGTACTCGAAATTGAAATATGAGGGCACCGTTGAACTCACAACACTGGTATTCACTTAAGGAGACCTTCACCGCGACCGTAGTAGGTCGAGGGTGAAAGATAGATTTTGGGTTTTTCATGGAAATGAAAATAAAATAAAATAAACTTTTATTTTATTTTTATTAAAACTTATCTACATGGGTTATGGAGGTGGGGACAACCCGAACTAAAACCTCCATTTTGAATTGAAAGGTGGGGACCACCTGAACCCCTTTAATGAGAGGTAACTCATGAACTTCCTCTCATTATTTAATTATTCCAACTCCCCATTAAATTGTTGGAGCCAACTAACATTTAATGAAATGCGTCAGCAATTTTTTTTGTGCCAACATAATTAATCTTCTTAAGTTAAATTATATTGGCACCTCATTATTTTGGTGGGAAAAGGAGAAGGGGAGAGCATTTGGAGGATTATGCTTCTCCAACGAAGAACACCTCCCAACGAAGAACCACGTCCATCGAAGTGGGATTATCTGACGAACATGCCCGGGATTAGAGGCATGTGGCGGGTGTGATGAACGTCGACATCTTTAACTTCTTCCTCACGCCAACACCAATGAACGAACGAGGTAGGGATTGTTGTTTTGATTTCCCCCCTTTCTCGTTCTTGATGACTCTTCGTAATTCAAGAAGGAATAATAGCCGCTTACTACCACTCTAAAGTGGAGAGTGCGGGCCAAGTGAAAACGGCCCAAACTCTACGCAATTCTTGTGATTATTTGTTGTGTTCATCGTGATGAAGGAGACAACGTGACCACGCCACCTGACAAAAATGAACCACGACCTTGTGCTGCGACAGAGAGGGAAGGGTAGCCGGTTCGCTGATGGCTGCCGGCAAAGGCACGGTGCGCGACCGCGCTATGCAGAGAGGACGATTGGCCATCCACCCAGCCGCGGTGGACCACCGCACCATGGAAGCCATGCCGCACTGCTTTCACCCCGCCGAACTGCGATGCCCCACTGCTCTGTGGCCGCCCCGACACACCCCGGTGCCCCGCCGCTCTATGACCGCCCCGCCGCACCGCGGCCACCCCACCACACCGCGGTCACCCCATCGCACCGTGGGCCGCCCAGTTTGGGCTGGACCCAGCGGGTCGGGCCGGGTCGGACCGGACCCAGACCAGTTTCGACCCATTCAACACTTTTGGCCATAACTTTGACACCAGGCGTCTGTATGACAAACCGTCTGTGGTTCCGGAAAACTTGGAGCAAAATTGACCTTTTGGTATAACGCATTTAAGATTTGGATAAAGTTGGGGTATTTTCAGGTTGGATAGAGTACGAATCCAACCGGGCCCTCGAGACTAAAAGGCTAATAACATACAGACCAGGTGTCCGATTGACGCACTGTTTGTGGCGTTGAGACCCCTAATATGTGGCAGTACTTTGGGATAATTCTTCATGGGACTTCGTCGTAGTTGGAGTATAGACTAGTGGTTTGAGGAGAAGACCCTCCTAGAGACAAGTGAGCTTAGTGCGGGAACCCTGTAGTTGGCTGTGACGATGTACTGGATCCTATGTGGGTCTGACGAAGTGATGACAATATACTTGGATCTTGTATGTGTCTGGATATGTACTGACGATGTACTAGGATCCTGTGTGGGTCTGACGAGGTATTGAAAATGTACTAGGATCCTGTGTGGGTCTGAAAACGTACTGACGATGTACTAGGATCCTGTGTGGGTCTCACGATGTACTGATGATGTACTAGGATCCTGTGTGGGTATGATGACATACTGATGATGTACTAGGATTATGTGTGGGTCTGACGACGTACCGACTATGTACTAGGATCCTGTGTGGGTATAACAACGTACTAACGATGTAATAGGATCATGTGTGGGTCTGACTACGTACTGATGATCTACTAGGATCCTATGTGGGCCTGACGATGTACCGACGATGTACTAGGACCCTGTGTGGGTCTGATTATGTACTAAGATCCTATGTATGTATGACGAGGTACTAGGATCATGTGTGGGTCTGATGATGTACCACGATCCTTTGTGGGTTTGATGATGATTTAGGATCCTTCACGGGTCTTCCTCTTAATAGAGTAAGATGAATTAGCAGTTACATCTAATCATCTCCACTACTGTACCTAAGTTATACCTGGTGTGAGTTGAGTCTGTACCTATGTGGTACTTTCCTTCATGGTGATACCTTGGTGGTATTATTCTATGTGGAATACCTATGTAGTACTTACCTTCGTGGTATTCCTTCCTTTGTGAAATATTTGAGCTTTGGGCTTTTGAGTTGGACCGTTTGTTTCCTCATGACTGAGATGGGTATACTTGATAATTTAGGTATATGTATGGGCATATACCAAGGTAGGTTTGTCAGTTTATTTGATGCATTTTGGTTTATCCTTTGTGGATTTTGTGAGATCTTGAGGGTCTCGGGGTCCCTACTGAGTATTGTTATACTCACCCCTACACGGGCTATGCCCGCACCCTGTTGTGTTTGGTGCAGATGACGGACAACGCTGACTGAGGATGAGGGTACCTTGACTGAAGGTAGCTCAAAGGTGGACCTAGATGAGGCGTACTATAGAGATGACCATTTTAGATTTGTACCTACCCTACAGGTAGGATCCTTGGCGAGTGTTCATAGGAGCTGTTCTAGTTTACTTGTAATTTTCAGTTTTCCTGTACTTTCCAGTTGGACTTGTATTCTGGCCCCTTTTTTCTTACTCTACTCACACTTTTAGTATACAGTTTACTTGGGTTCATATCTTGTTGTGTTCTTGGTTTCATGTGTTTATAGGATATAAAGGCAATGCCTTCCTGATTTTAGGGAATATGCCTTTCAGTGCTAGTCTCCAGCCCCTGGCCTATGGAAGGCGGGCATGGGTAGTCACGACACGGGCTTCGGGGGACGGGTCATGACAAACAACTACCTATTCCTTCCTATCCTTTTCTATAGGCTCCAAAAAGTAATTCAAGAAGAAAATAATTCCTTTGATACCACTTTGTAACATTCCGGTTCCGGGTGTCACCCAGAGGTGCCCCGTACCCGATTGGTCACATGACCTCAAGCGCATTTTCCCAAATGCCAGAGGCTTCCGACTTCCAGTAAGGACCTTGGGTGTGATAATGGGGAAACTATGCTCTCATTGGCAGAGTAACATAATAGAAACAAATAGATAATAGTAGCAGAAGTAGTAATACCATACAATAAGTAAACAATAGAAGACTAAAAATAAATATACAACTGCAGAAAATATATAAATAATGATGCATGTCACGAGTTTCTAGAAAAAAAACCAAACAAGTTACAATGCTAGAATATAGTACTAAACCAAAGTAAAAATAAAAAAAACAAATCCAATAGCATCACAAGCCTCATCTTGTTCCCATGCTCTCTAGTTCCACAACAGTCAAGTACCTGAAGTATAAGGTCACTTACTCTTATCTATACCTACAACAATATAATATTTTTGGACCCAAAAGCATGACCCAAACAGGGTGTGAGATGAATCTCAGTATACAATAACCAAAAGATATGTGCCTAACTGTTAGTAAATATATATAGTAGGCAATATGAAAAATGAATTAGTAAACAAGAGAGTACTCAAAAGTAAACAATCCTACAATTTCAACTACATTCATTTAAATTCATTAAATAAACAACCAAACAATCTCAAGTAACCCTCTAGGAAGTTCTCACAGTCTAACCCCTCTGGTTTAGATTAACAAAGACTCTATAAGGAAGCACTCATCGTCAATTCCCTATGTGGTCTCGTAACAGTAAACTAAAAAAACTCTAGGGAATCACTCAATGTCCAATTCCCCCACGGTCTCACAACTTGGAACTATATACACACTGAGGGAGCACTCATGTACATCCCCACTATGGTGTCGCATCATGAAATGTATAACATACACTCTGGGGAAGCCCCCAATGTTGATTCCCCATATAGTCTAACTACACCAGGTTCCCACAGCCCTGTGTAAGTCAATCCTGCAAAAATGATATCCAGTATCCAATGTAAATCACAATATACTACTTTTTTAAATAACTATATTTCATATCATAACATATCGGATAATTTCACTCCATCATAAAAACACTAGGAATGGAAAAAATCAGTGTAACAAGCAGTTCTGGACCCAGCGTCCAAAACAATGAAACTTGGGAAAACACATCCATATCATGGAAAATAATCCCTATCCACAATACAACATACCTACTCAAGCAAACAAAGCATATCAGTAATTGACAGGGTTAAATTCCCTAAACACGCAATACCCCGAACTATGGTATTAGGCAAATATTTCACATATAATTCAAAGAAAAACTACAAAAAGGCACAAACCACCTACCTCAATGTTTTACTAATAATACTATAGAACATCGGCCCTTGAATAAACCTAGAATGTCATAGATCTACAAAAAAGTCAAAAATTTTCAACCTTGAATAACTCACGTAAGATGAGAAATCAAGAGACGAGTCTCTAGAAGAAGGAAGAACTCACTGATGCGATTCCAACGCAACTGAAGGTGTTAGATTCGGAGCACGGACATTAGGTCAGGGGATCAAAGAAGAATCATCAACTTCAGTCGCTCTTGGATGAGACAAATCCAAAATAAGAGCTTTATGTGAATGAGACGTGACCCCGATCCAATATAACAATAAAATAATACATGACGTGTTCCATAAGGATACACGACGTGTATATAACTTTACTGGATCCTACCTTAAGCGGCCCTCCCATATCATCACATGGTCGTGTACGTGGCCGTGACACGACCATATATGGCCTGGACTCAGTTCCGGAGTACATGACGTGTACAAGGAGGTACACAGTGTGTAATCCTAAAATTTTCCTTCTTCCCCTTTTCCTCAAAACAACTTGAAAACAAGATCCATACCTGAAAGAAGATTTGGGTTCTTACAATTTATATATATTATTATTAAATGTACACTAATAATTCATGTGCGTGTGTAAATATATTTAAATATATTTATATTTCAATTTACACTTTATATATATATTATTTTTCATATGATATAATTTATAATATACATATATTATTATAATTATATGTGTGTGTATGTGTATTTATATATATATATAAAATTATAAAATTATGTAATAAAAATATATATATGAATTAAATATAATTAATATATAAATATAGAAGAAAAATTTATATATAAAATTTATATTTAAATATATAAATAATATTATAATTAATTAGGTAGAGGGGATGATAAACCACAAACAACACACACACTCGACACCCCGGTAGGTCAAACCTCATCTCTCCCCATAAGGAATGACAAGTAATCACTGGACCTATTTTATTACATTCAGTGACTTAAAGGCCAAGTTTCCCGAATTCCCAGTGAGAGAAGCCCAAAGGTCCATGTAGGAGATTAACCAAAGGTACAAAAAAGAAGCCTACATCATGCCTTGACATCATTCTTCTGTTGTTCTTCTCTTCCTATCATCAATAATCACCCCATATTTTCAGTATGGAAGTTGTACTGCCCCCCTTTCAAGAAGGAATAACACAAATCGTTCCCATATAGAGAGTATATATGGGAGGAGGGCCGATTGACAAGTAATAATACACCCATATCTATTTTGTTCCACATACTCAACGGTGCCTGCGTGGCTCCCCACAACTTTGCTTTTCCAAGTCACACTGTAACATCCAACCGATTCTACTATATTGATCATCACATGGTAGGTCACCCCTCCATCCCAAATAAAAAATATATATTAGTAGAGAGCTGGTTGATAGGCACCAATTAAATCATCGCTCTTTTAATCCAGCCACCCGATAATGCCTGCATGTTGACATGATGCCCCACCTGTCTTTCACACTACACCATCTGTCTAGTCTGAGCCATGATATCTATTTCCAGCTATTGACATGACCATAGAGTGGGACCCTATTTTTTCCCATGTTTTATATAAGTATATAAATATACATATAATTATTTAGTTATAAATATAATTATACATATAAACATAAAAATGTGGATGAGATCAACATATTCCACTAGTTGAGTTCTCTCACAATAATAATCTCCACTCAAGAATCCAGATGGCCCCAAATGAATCCATTTATGGGAAGATATGTAGAATACCTTCATGATGGGATAAAGTCAGTGAACATAACCTACTGAGACCTAAAATGGTCCAAGAAATGATAGAATAGGTGAAGACTATTCACCGACACATCAGTGCAACCCAAAGTCGATAGAAGAATTGTGTAGATAATCATTGACAAGACATAAAGTTTGAGGTCAGAGATATGGTATTCCTCTATATAAATCCATGGAAGAGAGTCAAGAGATTTGGAAAGAAGGTAAAGTTAATTCTTACTTACATAAACCCCTTTTAGATTCTTGATTTCATCAAATCTGTGGCATATCGACTAACACTTCCACCAACCATGTCTCAAGTAAATGATTTATTCCACATATCCCTCTTGAGGAAGTACACACAAGATCCCCCACATGTATTAAATTAATAGGTGGTATAATTGGAAATTGATATCTCTTATAAGGAGCATCTAGTGAAGATCTTGGACTATAGGGATAAATTTCTACATAACAAGACCACTCACCTGGTTAACGTACTATAGAGGAACCACAAATATGAAGAGGTGACATGGGAACTGAAGGAAGGTATGAAGGAGAAGTAACCTCATATGTTTTCAACTTAGTTTGTAATAAAAAATTTAAAGGATGAAATTTCATAGTGTGGTAAGAATGTAACACCCAAATATTTGTATGAAATATTTCTCTTTAAATAAGATTATTTCTTCAGTAGTTTGTGTTACACGCAACACAGAGTTTAAACAAACTATGATATAATATTGAAACATTATTATTTTAACATGACTATTATAACCTAGATATTTAATTAGCCGGTATTAATAGAAATAACCATATTATGAAATATATTTTTTAATATAAAATAAACACTTAATTTTTAGAAAATACATTATACTCTTCAAAATATGTTTTCTTCAAAAAATGTTTTTATTTATTTCAATGAGAAAATTAATATAATTAAATTTTACACATTTATAAAATTTATATGAAAAAATAAAATTCATTTTTTAATTTAACCTGTCAAAACTATCTTAAGATAGTTTTTTTTATAATTTCCTAAAAAATTTAAAATTTTAATGAATTGTGAATATACAGATTTACATTGAAAACAATATTTTCTTATAAATAATTTTAAAAGTAAAATTATATTAGTTTTAACCTTTAATTATTTAATTTTTCTTATATAAATTCTAATTTTGGACCTTGGAATGAATTTTATACATGAATTTAGTACAAAAACATCTTATACTTAAAAAAGGAATTTTTCAAAAAAATTATTTCTCGTTGAGTTTTTCTTATTTAATATTAAATTAAATTCTAAAACTTTTGTGTTATGAATTTTTAAAAATTGATTTTATATTTAGAATCATAATTTCCAAATTTATTAAATATACACCTTTTATTTTTGGTCAGTGTGAATAGTAACCTTAGTTATTTTTGTTACCATGGTTAAGGGTAAATCAGGTGATTAAGGGTAAAAATGATATTAGTAAATTACCCTAAAACTTCATCCAATTATATTGGATTAGTATATTTATAACATAATCATACATGGGTTGAATATAGGACCTTTTAGATCCATTTGGTTGATATTAAGTCCATTATAGTGTTTTATTTAATGAGAAGTCAAACTTGTCACACTATTGTTTTTAATAAGTATAATAGTTTTAATATGTGGTTATATAGAAGATATGTTAGAACATAAATAGTATGCAAAAATAAAAAAATAATTATATAAATCATGGTAATTTATTAGAAATTTTTAGTGAATAAATAATTACCTAAAATTTTGCACAATAATGATGATGTAATTATTAAATAAGTGAAAACATTAAATAAATGATATTAAAAATATTAAAATAAATATAATTTGAGATATTTAAGGTGATACATGAATTATATAT
This sequence comes from Viscum album, assembly GCA_963277665.1. Classification (NCBI taxonomy): domain Eukaryota; kingdom Viridiplantae; phylum Streptophyta; class Magnoliopsida; order Santalales; family Viscaceae; genus Viscum; species Viscum album. The sequence continues at coordinate 280,719,964 of OY728137.1, read as the reverse complement.
AAGATAATGAAATGTATATAATATAATAAAATAGTTGTTTCAAATTTGATTCATTTTTTGATGTTTTTAAACTGATGGTAATGAATAATATTAAATTTAAAAATAATGATATTTCATGAATATAATATTTTATTAAATTATTTAAAAAAAATAAAAATATTATATAATAAAAAATGGAAGAATATATGGTCTAAAATGTCATACCATATGTATTTATGATCAGTTTTGAAAATTTTTGCTCTATAATAGTCTTTTTATATTTTAATATTTTGAGAAATTCTTAAAGTTCCCCTCACCTAAATTATAAAAAGGTACCCCTTCCTTCACTTCATTTCACCACCTTGAGCCGTATAACTTGACCATACTCTGAAAAATTATCTTTTACTCTTACCTATACACATTATATAGGTGTTTTTCTCACCAAAATACAATTTTTAAGTTCCTTAAGGGATCCTTTAAGAAGGTGACATTCAAGAGGTAAATTTCTTTAACCACCTCTCTTAATTTCTTTTCTTCTTCTACCTTCTCATCAACTAATTAATCCATAAAATAATAATAAATATAGTATCATGTATATACTATAATTTTATATTTATAATTGAATATTTTCTATCCATTCCTTTTTCTCATCTCCTCTCATTCTCAGAAAGGAAACCATTGTCCAAATTATGGCGATTAACCGTCTCTGTGGATAATGTGTTTTCGATATTCATTAACACCTTGAAGTCTGGTCATAAAACTATTATTATGGTTAAATAAGATTTTTATAAGTATATTATAACTTATTTAATGTTTTATTAACTAATATATATATATATATATACATGATGTTAAATAAAATGAAATAAATATGTGATGGTTGGAAACCACCAAAATAAATTAAACATTTATCATTAATGTTTTATCAAATGAATCATCCTCATGTCAGAAAATAAAATGAAACATGGAACTATTTAAATTTATGTAAGTTATTGAATACCATTTCATTTCAATTCTAGGATTTTATTTTCATTTGATAAAAACATGCATAATTATATACAAGTGAACTGATCGTGAAACCATGAAACAAACACTTCAGGAACGATGAAATTGAACCTTATAACTCATAGAAATGAACATAAATGAACATAATAAAATTATAATAAATAAAATAAATGTGTAATAGGTTATGAATTAATAAATTAATTAATCCAATTTTATTATCTGGGACATTAATCACTACTAAAATACGGGCTTTTAGCGATCGCCAAAAGCGGTCGCTAAAGGGCTTTATCGGCCGCCCAGTGACCGCTTTTGGCGGTCACGGTTGCTCCGTCGGTAATGAGCAACAGCGACCGCCAATGGCGGTCGCTGTAGCTCATGTAAATGCAGAAACGCAAAAACACAGAAATGCTACCTGAGAAACGCAGAAGGCATGTGGGGGCCTTGGGTGACCTTCGGTGGCCATCAATGGCGGACATGCGGCGGCCGAAGGGAGTTCCGGTAGGTTATCAAGTGATGGTGATAGGCGGGGGCAGCGGCGGGGTGATAGGCGGACGCTGCGATGGTAGAGGGGGCAGCGGAGGGTGACACACATGACACTGAGGGTGACCGGAATGAGGTGGGGGGCGGCGGCGGGGACATCGGCGCGACGACACCAAATTTGCAGCGGTGGCGGGGGAAAATGACAAGGAAGAGGAACGGGGCGGGAAAAATCCCGCGATTTTTTTGTTCCGGATTAGCGACCGCCATTGGCGGTCGCTAATGCTTTTAATAGCGACCGCCAATGGCGGTCGCCCATTTCCACAGGCGCAAAAACTCAAAAATCTAGTAGTGAATTGAAAGTGCAGTACGCATTCAGACACAAGGTAAGAGATCTCTCTGAACCTCCATATTTCCTTTGGGTTACGTTTTATCTCTCTTTACCTTAATATATCTCTTAATTATTATTATATAATTATAATATATTATATGTATATTTACCATACAAGTATATTTAGGTTAATTCATCTTTATTTTATGAGGAATTACATATTTTAAAAGGTTCCCTTCTCAATTCCCCTCGATAAACAAACCCAATTGAAGGGAACTTCTCTATTTCTTACCCATTTTAAATTACATTAAAAAAAAATATTTTACGCTTAAAATATTTTTATAAAATCACTAAAATTATCATTAAAAACTATTTCATTTCATTTATGGTTTTATTTAAACAATTATCCCTTTATCCACTTTAAAGACTCTTTATTCTTTTCCTTAAAACCACACTTAAGTGGCACATTTCTAAAGTTACCTAATTTTTTTAATGTTTAAACTTAAGTTGGACATCATTATTCATGATATATTATTAAATTTAATTTATTAATATCCAATAATTATTTAAATATATTTTTTCATGGATACAATTATGATATTCCCTTTGGTTATGCCTTATGACATGATTATGAAACCCATTTATTTCCATGGGTAACCCTTATGTTTATTCCTTGTGTTTAATTATTTATATGGAGCACATATGTAAGAACATGTTATGATGAATGTGATTAGATAGTGTTAAAATGCATTGGGTAATGTTTTATTCTCATGATACTTTATGTATGGGATTATGGAGTAAACCTAATCCATTATGGGACTTTGTTAACAATGTGACATAGTCTTGGCAATTTTCCTTGACTCATGATTATGTCATGTTATATGTTTATTCCACTTTACTATACTTTCCTGATAATATTATTCCAAGCTCTATATGTTATTCTTCCAAATTTTTATTCATGACCCATTCCTTTTATATTATCACGTTATTCCTTCTAACTCAGGTGTTATGCTTCAATCCCATGTTTATTCCCTTAATGGGCTTCTTAGCTCATCCCTTTTGTCTATGTATTACATAGGTTATCCTATACATATGTAAGAGCTCAAGGGAGTTAGGAGATCATTGTGGAGATAAATAAAATTAAGTTTTATTTTAGTTTCATGTTTTCAAATTATGAACGTAGTCTTCCAAAGACACAATAACTTTTAATACTTGATTTGTATTTCATGGTTAATTACACCTGAAATCATGAAATAATATGTGTAAAATGATTTGGTTTCCATAAAAAACACAGAATTTATGAATATGAGAGTCATTAATAAGCACATGGTTCTAGGGGAGTTACAATGCATGACGAGAACTCTTATGACGAATCAATTTGTGAAGAAAACCTAGAATTTTGAGCAGGTTCATGGAGACAAACTAGAAGGGATGAAATCATAGAAAGAAACATTGTTGGAAACCAAAAATCCCCAGTACAAACCATAATAATGAAGGATCAAGAGTAGATATCTTTATTATCTTTGGAAGAACCAAAATCTTTTAAAGAGGCTTCAAATGATGATAGTTGGGTCAAGTCCGTGAATGAGAAACTTAACCATATAGAGAAGAATGATACATGGAATGTTTTTCTAAGCCAAGTGATAAAAATGTTGTTAGAACCAAGCAGGTGTTCCAAAAAAAATGAATATAAAACAGTGATTCATAAAAAATCATGAATTGTGTGAAAATTATATTCCCAAATTAAAGGAATTGATGTTGATGAGATGTATGAACCCATTTCATGGATTGAAACTATTAAATTATTTATAGCCATATAAATTTAGAAGGTATTAAAAATATATCTAATGGATGTCAAATCATCATTATTTAATGGTATCATTAAAGATGAAGTATATATTGAGAAACTGGATGCGTTTCTCATTAATGAATATGAAGGAAAATTATATTGACTAAAGAAGGACTTGTATGGCCTCAATCAAGCACAAAGAGAATGGTATTAAATATTAGACCAATGTCTAAAGAAGTTAAAATTTTATATAATAGGAGTTGATCATGATCTCTACATAAAGAAAGAAAATGAACAGTGGTTTATGGTGCTCATATATGTTGATGAATTAATTTTTTAATGCTCAACCAATGCATTTTGAAAGAAATTTTTAGAACTTATGAGGTGAAAATTTGAGATGCCTATAATGGGTGAAATGTCATTTTTTCTTGGATTCTAGTTAGTTCAAATAGTCTATAAGATATTTATCTCACAAAAATAAATATTCCTAGGAGTTTGTAAGAATATTTTAGATGGAGGAATCAAGGCCCATAAAAACTTTGGAAGATATAAAAAGAAATTATCAAAAGATAAACCAGGAAACAAGGTCAATGCAACCATGTATTTGAAAATTATCATAATTTTACTTTATTTTATAGCTACTCAATTGGATTTTTTTTTAACTTTTCTATCCATTCATTTTCATAGTGATGCCAAGGGTATCCACATGAAATCTATGAAAATAATTCTTCAATATATTCATCATACAAAAAACTATAGGTTGTTATATCATAATGACGCACAAAAAAATTTGGTAGGATTCACTGATACAGATTGGGATGTTTTGGTAGATGCCTAAAAATCAATTTTCAGTGGTGATTTTTATGTTTGGAGTTCATGTATTTCATGGAAAAGCAAGACATATTTCATTTCATTGGGTACCAAAGAGGCCATGTACATTGTTTCCACTGAAGAATTCAACCAATTTATATGGATAAAACAATAACTTGATGATGTGGCTGGTAAAGTAAGTTCTCATATTCCTATTACATTTTCCAATTTAAGTTCGATCGATCTCAGTAAAAATCATATTGGACATTGACGAACTAAGAACATTGAGATAAAATTTCATTTCATAAAAAAAAAGTGAAAAAATGAGTTGTTTATTTAGAGCATGTGTCAACACAAGATAAATTTATAGCTATCTTGATAAAGACACAACCCAAAATGGTTTTTGAGAAGCATTAGTTGGCTCTTAGAGTCTAACCATCTCCATGAACTTAATTACACTTGGGACATACCCCCACTTCCCAACACTTCCTTAATGAGAAAGGTATGTTTTCATACCTCACTATGTTAGATTTATAATCCTTTTTTCAAAACTTCTCAAAGTTGTAAACTCTTTGGGTTTTTTTATAAAGGGGGAGAAATAGCTCTAAGTATGTTCATGAGAGGGAGAAAAAGGGAGCATTGAAAGGGGAGAGTTTTCTAAAGTTATATTCCATGGGATGTGATGTGGTTTATTTTATTCAAAGGTGATCATGAAAAGAATTTATTAAATTATTGTTTTTCACACTAATCATTGCCCTCTAAGGCATAAAAATAATAATTAGTGGTTCTTGATAGAATTTTTGAGAGTGAGTTTGGTTGGAGTGGCTTCAACAAACCCAAATGTATAGTTTTTTTTCAAAATACCTTTTGGAGGTTGACACATTCCTATCATGGGGTGTAGAAACAACAATTATTTTCTAATTTAAGATATATGAAAGTGGGTAACCTAGGTTTTCTCCATAGAGGAGTACACAACAATTAATCTATCACCTTAAAATTAGAGAACAAAGTGGTGGTTGTTTTTGAAATTATTTAATTTCAAATACAAACTAAATAAACAAAACAAAATAAATCAATAACCAAAATATTAAAAGAAATTTGAAAAAGTAAGTGATTAACAACAATCATATGAATTGGGTGATCAGGTTAGATTCAGTTTTCCAATGATAGTGTTATCATAGTTCCAATTTATCTAATCCTCTTATACTAAACTGATTAAAGTGAGATTCCATGACCGATTCCTCTCACTCCATGGGTCAATGGTGATGGTGAGAGTAAAAATTACCAAGAAATTAGTTTGGTATACTCTCCTTCCTTTTGTGAAATATTTTTAGAGAATTCCCTCAATTGATTTTGGCAATTCCCGATCAGGTCTTTATTATCCCAAACAATCAAGAATATGCACTACCCCACTCACATGTACTGATGATCTCCGAGTACTTCACCACTAATCCCTGATTTATTCCATCTTATATAGATCATAACCTATTGGAGGGATTAATTACCATTTATGCAACACCCCAAGCTTCCACGGTATGCTTCTCTTTGAATAATACAGTAGTGTGTCTTGTATGCAACTTCGAGTTTTAACACACACCACAACCAATCAAACTAGTCGTTATGAATAGTAATACCTAATTTTTGAAATTTTATAAATTTTATCTTTCAAAATGGACTTAATTTTTGGTTTCGTAATATCTAATTTATCCTAGGGTGAAATTTTGTAACTTTTCGGATAACTTTTATATTTTGATGAATAGTGAAAATTACTAAATTTTAATTAAAAACAACTCTTTTAATCAAAATAATTAATAGTGATAAATTATACCATTTATTTGTTTTAAAGTATAATTAGAAGATAATTTTACTATTTTATCCAATGTTGGTCATTAGAAATAATTTCACTTTGAAATTGGACATAAACAATTGTCAATCTTTTGATTGATATTGTTTCTTAAAAACACACTATTTGTTTTGACAATGGGAATTTATTATAAAATTAATTAATGCAACTTATATGTTTGGAATTTTCTAAAATAGACATCATTTTTGAATTCAGAATATCAATTATAGCTTAGGGTGATTTTTTGGTATTTTTCTGAAAAACTTCAATTTTTGATGAATAGTGAAACCACTAAGTGGTAGTTTAAAAAACTGATTTTTTTTAAATGAAATTTTACCACCTATGTGATTTGAATTTCAAAATTCCGACATACATCATTTTCATTAGGAAGTAAAATGTGGTTCAATGGGATTAAAATAATTTTTGGTGAATAGTAGCTTTTAAGTTCTATTAATCGCGATTAAAAGTAATTAGTGAAATTTAAGGTAAAAATGATATTATAAAAATATGAAAATATCATGAAACTTCTCCTACACTTATTGGATGAGTCATGGCCGACCAAGAAAATACATGGGTCAACTTGGGGACCCCATGGAGCCACTTGGGTAAGAAAATGACATTAATAACTTTTTATTTAAAGTAAAAATAAAACTGTCACAAACATGTGTTGTTTTACTAAAACAATTATTAAATTGGGTTATATAAGTTAACTTTTATACTATAAATATTCATTGGAAATATAAAGAGATTTCCTACATCATGATATTTTTTTTATAATTTTTAGATATTAAATAAATTAAATTGTTTATGACACCATGATGATGCAGCGATTACCTCATTAATTATGGATTTAAATAAAATGAAAAGATAATGTAAAATATAGGCCTTACACTTGTAAAAAACCTATTTTATGAGTATATTTAGAACCCTTATCAAATTATCCTAGAAATATATAATTTCGGGTCCTTTGAAATCTGAAAATCACTTCATAATAATGTAACATTTCATGACTTTCCAAGAGTGCCCCTCCTCTCCTCTTATAAAAGGCCCCTACCTCTACCACATTATTCACACATTCAAGACATTTGGCTCGGACACCCTATTCCCAAATAATATCTCAAATTCCCTATCTTACTCCTAGAATCCTCACTTTGGGTAGAAGTCTTCCCAAGGAAGCCTTTGGCTCAAATCAAAAAGAGTTACCCGATTTTAAGGTAATGTCTTCACTAGTGTTCTGTTGTTTTATTTTTCTTCTCCAACCCCCTAAACTCTTTTTATTCCTATCTTTTGTAACAAAAACAGTATCTTAAATATACTAGGATGTTTTTATGATATGTATTTTAGTTACAATTACACACACCTCCATCAAATGGTTAAAGAACATACTATTTCTGTGGGTGGCAAATTACTGCCTCATGAACCAATGATTGTTCAATCTTATTTTAACACCTCTCATGGTGGCCATTAAGATGTAACTATATTTATATATGATATATATTATTTTTATGTTTTCCTTATGCTTCTTTATTTTTCATTTATGGCATACCTTTATGATTTCCATTATGGGTAAACGCGATAATTTCATTTTAGGAAGTGCGGACTACCGCACCCTCAAAATGATTTGAATCGTTAATGCCATATGTGGGATGTATAAAGGATGGAGTAAATGATATTATATATTATATTATACTGTAATTATAATATACCTTTATATCATTATGATTTCATTCAATTAAATATGAAATAGAAATGAAAGTAGCGTTCATGCGTACGTACTGCATACCGTCTCCATGAACGGTGCATTTCATTTCTTACCTCTAAATGTTATGTAATATTATAAATGAATGTATATACTGGATATATATGATATATATGATATATAAATAATGAATATAATTTTGGATATAATGGATATTTTACCACATAACAACTTGTAATTATAAGAAGTTTATTTTTGACTCAAGTACCAAAGATCGAAAAAACGACAGTTATTAACTTAAATAATTAAATAATGTTTATAACATGGTAATAAGTGATATAAAAGGAATAATGAACTTGAAAAAGGTTCTTAAGCAAGTATAAATTAACTCTTGTTTATTATTCAGGAGGTTAAAGAATGATCGAGTCAAGTCGGACACGAGGTAAGGGAACTTCTTAACCCACTTTCCTTTCTATGGGTTAAACTTATACTTTTAAATTATATCGTACTATGATTATGTATGAAATAAATTTTTATGTCCTATATTTTATTTTTACATTAATTATGTGTACCTATAGTGAATACACATTAACAATCTTTTTTAGTTACAAAATGATCATTGTAAGGGACTTCGTCTCAATCTCTTTTCATTGAGGCATATTTTGTTCTATACACAAATTTCTTTTATATGATGTATAAACCCCTTTTAATTTTACATTTATTCAAAAGGAATATTTTTTATATGAATAATTTTACTAAACGACAAAAGGGAATGTTTTTTTTCATACGTATGCAGCGACAACGGCTTCTCCGCCGCCATGACCATTATTTGAGTTTCGACTTCCTCTACAAGCCATAATTTTTTTAAATGAAAAATAAATACCATGTTTTACTTTTCTTTTATTTTGGTATTGAAAATGGTTTTGATAATTTTTTTATTATGTCAATGTGTTTTATTGATATCTTGTGATTGAATTGTGGAAATGTTATGTTTCCTTTATGCATGTTTTATGTGATACGATTATGTTATGGTTTATGATATGTTTAAAACTTTTCATATAAGGAATTCATTAGACTTAATAAGTGATGGGTGGAGCCCGCTATAGCTCCTCGGTGCATCGGCAGGTCTCAGGAAACAAACTAGTGTCGTGGCACGAGGCCTTGACAAAATCTTATTTGTAGTCTTGGCATGAGGCCTTGGATACGTAGTTATGATAGTATGGCATAATGAATTCCATCATTATGAAAGTGGCTATTGATATTACATGTGATTATTCAACTAGTAGAATATCCATGTGAATAATTAAATGGAATTATTTCATTTTATTTTGCCATATTATGCTGAAGTTCAAGATTAAAACGATTTTGTTTCAGTTATACATTGCCTTAAATGTTTATGTTTATTTATGAAAGTTTCTGCTATATTGTTATCCTTACTGAGCATTTGAGCTCACCCCTTTCAATGTTTTAATTTTTTCCAGGATGCAAAGAAGTATTTTATGAATGAACTGTAGGGATAGTCAGAAGGAGATATGAGTGTGGAATATAAAGACCATGTTATTGTAGTTTTTCACTTTATAATGTAATGTAACTTTTATGAATGTATCTAGTGTTTCCAAGGCTACTAAACTAATCGGTCTTCCGAGACTTGATCTTTTGTGATCATGCCAATGTTACGTAATAATGCACTGACTCTGGGTAACTGGGGTCGGGGCGTTACAGTTGGTATTAGAGGTAGTTTAGTACTAACCTTGGAAGCTAGATTTAGATAAAATCCGATTAGAGCACATAACCCTAAGATAGAATTTGAGGATTAGTATAGAAGATATTCCTAGAATTTTGGTATTATATAGATTTTGTGAGTTTTCTGAGAAATACATCCCTGTCTAGATATGATCAGGTAGAGGCGGCTCTAGCCCAGATGTAGCTAGGGGTAAAACCCGAAAACACTCCTTTGATCTAGACTCGAACAGGAACTGGTGCACGACAACGGGCCTTGCTTCACTCTTGGTTACGACACTCCATGGGGATATGCTTAGGATAATTCTAATTTTCTATACAAACCATTATGAAGGGTTTATGAGTATATACTTCCTTAAAGAAAACATTTTTATGATTATGGATTATATCCATAAATAGTTCAATTTATGTTAAGTGTTTTTCAAGTTTGCTATTATGTATTTTGATTCATAAAATACTCTAGTTTATGCCATTGTTTAGAAATGGCTCCTAGTGTAAGGAATAAAAACCGTACAAATGCATGCACTCTATATAGGTATTTCCCTCCTGCTCAAGATAATTATAGTGGAGCTGGTGATACAACTAGTGTTGATCACCTTATCACCATACTGGGACAACTCACTCAGGTTATGAATAATAACCTTACTTGTATGGAGCACCCCGATCAGCAATATGGAGGATCAATGTTAGATCATTTCATGAGGCAAAAACCGCCAACATTTAATGGGGGTACAAATCCATTAGTAGCTGGGCAATGGATAAACTCCTTAGATAAAATATTCCATGCCTTGGGGAGTAGCGAAAGGGAGAAAGTTGTCATGGCAGTTTATCGCCTCACTGGAGATGCCGATCAATGGTGGTCACTGATTAAAAACACAAAGGAAGATGAAAAAGTATCAAGTATGGAATGGAGGGATTTTAAGGAAATTTTCTTAGAAAAATACTTTCCACATGACCGTTGAGCAGATATGGAAATACAATTTCTGAGGCTGAGGCAGAAGGAGGATGAGAATGTCGCAAAGTATGAGGCTAACTTTACAAGGTTAGTGAGGTATGCTACAGATTATATACATAACCCAAAAAGTAAGATTTATCTTTTCTTTGATGGGTTAAAACCATTTCTCCATCGAGCTTTAGTATCACAATATTTTTCAACGTACGAAGATATAGTCTTGTGTTCTATCAAGACCGAAAAGGAATTCTCTAAATCTTATGACAATAAATTAAAGTAAGAGAAGAAGAGAACGGTGGAACAAGAGACAGATAAAGGGAAAAGTGAAAGAAGGATTTTCCATTATGTGATAATTGTGGGAAGAATCACCCCAATACTTGCCTAAAAGGAATGGGAGTTTTGTATAAATGTGGAGAAAAAGGTCACTAGGCTTGTGATTTCAAGGGAAATAAAGAGGCTATAAATGTTGAATGCTACAATTGTAGGGAAATGGGGCATTATGAAAATGAATGACCTAAGTGCCAGGGAAACTTACCTCAAAAAAGGCCAATGGATCAAGGCTAATCTCATGCTGTTACTACAGTTGAAGTGGAATAATTAATGTATTGGTACTTTTGGACTAAAGGATTATATTCTGGTTATAAGAATAATGTGATATATATAAGGATTGTACTACAGTACTTTTGTTTTCATTAAGGTTTTAATATGATGAAGTTAATCATATTTTTAGTATGTGAAAAAAGAGAAACTTTACTTTGTTTGGGGAATCTGATGTTATAATTGATTTTGGAATTTAGAGACCTTTTAGAGAAAGTCTGGACATAGGTATTTTGGATAACTATAAAGGTTGGAATGGATTAAGTTGAACTTTGGATAATATTGTTTAAGGTTAAAACATTTCTGAAGATTATTTTTGTAATATTATAATACTATAGTTTTAGGAAAAGGATAACCTCTAGGTCGGGGGATAACTCGTCGTGTCGGACAAAGCTATAGGAATCGAACCCAAAACCTTAGTGCGACATGCCTTTATTACCTACCACTAGCCTACATGAAGTCCCTAGTTATTACAAAATAGTTTTCCTAATCTAAATGGTATGTGTTAATATTTGGAACCTTATACAATTATGATAAATACAATATTTTTGAGTTCTATTACCTTTTGGAGCGAATGATGGGTTTTTGGTAAAAATTTATTAAAGAGTGAAAGTCTACATGACAAGTAAGTATATTTCCTTACGTTCTTATTAAATCTCCTAAATAAATTACTCAACTTTATGAAAGGTAACTGAAATAAAAAATGTTGTTGGTTAACTTTTCCAATTGGGGAATCAATGACCATTTAACCAATCACAAGTTCGTGATTTTCTTGTAGTTAACTTTCTCTTAATCTTGTTTTCTACAACTCTCCATCAGACCTTAATGGTTTGTTTCTCCTCCATATCTATGTTTTCATAGAATCCTAGTATGGGCTATCTCAGGTGACCTTTGTACTTCTCTTTCTTTCTTTTAAAGTTATATTTTTATTAACCCTATTTCCGGTATGGGTTATCCACAAAGGTATTTTCTATTTTCAACCTTATATTTTCGAAGAAAATTTTCAAATTTCAAGGACGCAATTTATTGAAGGAGGGGAGAATGTAACACCCCAATCTTCCATGGTACGATTCTCTTTGAATAATACAGTACCGTGTGTTGTACACAACTTTGAGTTCTAACACACACCACAACCAATCAAACTAGCCGTTATGAATAGTAATACCTACTTTTTGAATTTTTATAAATTTTATCATTCAAAATGGACTTCATTTTTGGATTCGGAATATCGAATTTAGCCTAGGGTGAAATTTTGGAACTTTTCGGATAACTTTTATATTTTGATGAGTAGTGAAAATTACTAAATTTTAATTAAAAACAACTTTTTTAATCAAAATAATTAATAGTGATAAATTATTCCATTGAGTGGTTTTAAAGTATAATTAGAATATAATTTTACTATTTTATCCAATGGTGGTCATTATAATTAATTTCACTTTGAAATTGGATATAAACAATTGTCAATCTTTTGATTGATATTGTTTCTTAAAAACATGCTATTTGTTTTGACAACGGGAATTAATTATAAAATTAATTAATGCAACTTATATGTTTGGAATTTTGTAAAATAAAAATCATTTATGAATTCATAATATCAATTATAGCTTAGGGTGATTTTTTGGTATTTTTCTGAAAAACTTCAATTTTTGATGAATAGTGAAACCACTAAGTGGTAGTTTAAAAAAGTGATTTTTCGTTTAAATGAAATTTTACCACCTTTTTTATTTGAATTTAAAAAATCCAACATAATTCATTGTCATTAAGAAGTAAAATGTGGTTCAATGGGATTAAAATATTTTTTGGTGAATAGTAACTTTTAAGTTCTATTAATCGCGATTAAAAGTAATTAGTGAAATTTAAGGTAAAAATGATATTATAAAAATATGAAAATATCTTGACACTTATCCTAACCTTATTGGATGAGTCATGGACGACCAAGAAAATCCATGGGTCAACTTGGGGACCCCATGGATCCACTTGGGTAAGAAAATGACATTAATAACTTTTTATTTAAAGTAAAAATAAAATTGTCACAAACATGTGTTGTTTTACTAAAAAAATTATTACATTGGGTTATATAAGTTATCCTTTCGACTATAAATATTCATTGGAAAGATAAAAATATTTCCTACATCATGATATTTTTTTTATAATTTTTAGACAATAAATAATTAAAATTTTTTATGACACCATAATGATGCAGCGATTACCTCATTAATTAACGATTTAAATAAAATGAAAAGATAATGTAAAATCTAATCCTTACACTTGTAAAAAACCTATTGGATGAGTATATTTAGAACCCTTATCACCTTATCCTCGAAATATGTAATTGTGGTACCTTTGAAATCCGAAAAGCACTTCATAATAATGTAACATTTCATGACTTTCCAAGAGTGCCCCTCCTCTCTTATAAAAGGCCCCCACCTCTACCACATTATTCACACCTTCAAGCCATTTGGCTCGGCCACACTATGCCCAAATAATCTCTCAACTTTACTATCTTACTCCTAGAATCCTCACTTTGGGCAGAAGTCTTCCCAAGGAAGCCTTTGGCTCAAATCAAAAGAGTTCCCGATTTTAAGGTAATGTCTTCACTTGTTTTCTTTTGTTTTATTTTTCTTCTCCAACCCCATAGACTATTTTTATTCCTATATTTTGTAAAAAAAAGTATATTTTAATATACTAGGATGTTTTTATGAGATGGATTTGATTTAAAATTACACACACCTCTATCAAATGGTTAAAGAACATACTGTTTCTGTAGGTGGCGAATTAATGCCTCATGAAACGATGATTGTTCAATCTTCTTTTAACACCTCTCATGGTGGCCATTAAAATGTCACTATATTTATATATGATATATATTATGTTTATGTTTTCCTTATGCTTTTGTATTTTTCATTTATGACATACCTTTATGATTTCCATTATGGGTAAACGCGATAATTTCATTTTAGGAAGTGCGGACTACCGCCCCCTCAAAGTGATTTGAATCGTTAATGCCATATGTGGGATGTATAAAGGATGGGGTAAATGATATTATATATGATATTATATTGTAATTATAATATACCTTTATATAATTATTATTTCATTCCATTAAATATGAAATAGAAATGAAAGTAGTGTTCATGCGTACGTACGGCTTACCGTCTCCATGAACGGTGCATTTTCATTTCTTACCTCTAAATGTTATGTAATATTATAAATGAATGTATATACTGTATATATATGATATATATGATATCTAAATCATGAATATAATTCTTTATATAATGGATATTTTACCACATAACAACTTTTAATTATAAGAAGTTTGTTTTTGAATCAAGTACCAAAGATCGACAAACCGATCGTTATTAACTTCAATAATTACATAATGTTCATAACATGGTAATAAGTGATATAAAATGAATAATGAACTTGAAAAAGTTTCTTAAGAAAGTAGAAATTAACTCTAATTTATTATTCAGGAGGTTAAATAATGATCTAGTCAATTCGGACACGAGGTAAGGGAAATTCTTAACCCACTTTACTTTCTTTGGGTTAAACTTGTAATTTTAAATTATGTCGTACTATGATTATGTATGAAATAACTTTTTATGTACTATATTGTATTTTTACATTAATTATGTGTACCTATAGTGAATACACATTAACGATCTATTTTATTTACAAAATGATCATTGTAAGGGACTTCGCCTCAATCTCTTTTCATTGAGGCATATTTTTTTTATACACAACTTTCTTTTATACGGTGTATAAACCCCTTTGAATTTTACGTTTATTCATAAGGAATATTTTTTTATACGAATCATTTTACTAAACGACAAAAGGGAATGTTTTTTTGTCATACGTATGCGGTGACAACGACTTCTCTGCCACCGTGACCATTATTTGATTTTCGGCTTCCTCTACAAGCCATAATTTTTTTAAATGAAAAATAAATACCATGTTTTACTTTTCCTTTATTTTGGTATTGAAAATGGTTTTGATAATGTTTTTATTATATCAATGTGTTGTATTGATATCTTGTGATTGAAATGTGGAAATGTTATGTTTCCTTTATGCATGTTTTATGAGATACGATTATGTTATGGTTTATGATATGTTTAAACCTTTTCATATAAGGAATGAATTGGACTTAATAAGTGATGGGTGGAGCCCTCTATAGCTCCTCGATGCATCGATAGGTCTCATGAGACAAACTAGTGTCTTGGCACGAGGCCTTGAAAAAATCTTATTTGTGGTCTTGGCATGAGGCCTTGGCTACGTGGTTATGATAGTCTGGCATTATGCATTCCATCATTATGAAAGTGGTTATTGATATTGCATGTGATTATTCAACTAGTAGAATATCCATGTGAATAAGTAAATGGAATTATTTCATTTTATTTTTCCATATTATGCTGAAGTTCAATATTAAAAGGATTTTGTTTCAATTATACATTGCCTTAAATGTTTATGTTTATTTATGAATGTTTCCACTATATTGTTATCCTTACTGAGCATCTGAGCTCACCCCTTTCAATGTTTTAATTTTTTCCAAGATGCAAATAATTATTTTATGAATGACCTACAGGGATAGTCAGAAGGGGATATGGGTGTGGACTATAAAGACCATGTTATTGTAGTTTTTCACTTTATGATGTACTGTAACATTTATGAATGTATCTAGTGTTTCCAAGGCTATTAAACTAATCGGTCTTCTGAGACATGATCTTTTGTGATCATGCCAGTGTTACATAATAATGCACCGAATCTGGGTAACTGGGGTCGGGGCGTTACTATTTACTAAAGAAATAATAAAAAAACTGAAATCCAATACAATTGCACAAGATAATGAAAACTACTATTTGAATTTGAAACCAACTTTATAGAAGATAGAAAAGGATATTAAACCATTAAGTGAAAGAAATCAAGAATTACAAAAGGGAAAACCTATCCTTAACCAATAAATCATAGGATTACCCCTCCATGTGAATTGAATCCATGAATAAGGAATGAATAAGAAGGTATTATAAAATTTAGAAGAAAAAAAGAGAGAAAAGAAAAAATAGAAAAATTAATCCTCTAGAATATTTCAATGAGAAGGTTTCTTTGGTTCTTCCAAATAGATGGATAAAACAGGCGATGGTCCCTTCTTATAAGATGTTCAGAATTTATTTTTCCATATACCCTTGAAATTTTAATGATTTTGGAGTCTTTTATGAGAATTTATGACTGAATTAAAAGAAATGAATTTTTATAGCCTCTGAATTCTATTCCACCTACCAAACTTTGATTAGTTAAAGGGAGATCTTAATGAAATACTTTATCAATAAAATTTAATTTAAGTATTTCCATTATATTTTTATTTTGAACCGAGCTAGTATAATCTCTTTTGGAGGTTTTTATCCCAATATATACTTCATTTAATGAGGTATGGTCCATTATGCCAATCAGAGTAAATTTTCACATTGATTGATTTTTTGGGATTATGGGATTTTGAATGGGCTCTGGGTCCAGAGTAATAATTTGTATCCCAAGAATAATTGAAGACTAAAAAAATAATCATTTGAATTGGATCAAAATTTTAGAAGTTATTCTCAAAAAATAGAACCAATAGAAAACTTCTAAATTTCTAGAATTCACAAATTTTCACATTTAACCCCAAAATTCACCAAAAATCATAAAATGATCCAAATAAACAAAAATTGATTAATTGGTTGGGAGTAAATAAATTAGAAACACATGTATTAATATAAAAATATTATCTTTATAAATTCCCCTATACTTATCACTTAGACTCTTAGACAAGTAAATATCAAAATCAAAACAAAACAAATTTAAGACACATATCTATGAGGTCCAAAAATTTATCACCAAGAAACAAAAGATATAATTCCTCATTAAAAACTAATTTTTTAATTTCATTATTAATATCATAAAATATATTTAGATTTCATTTATCCTCACATTCATACAAAACACTTACCTCGCTTTCATTTTCTCTTATCACACAAATGTTAATTTTCAATAATGTCTTTCTCATCCAATACTCTTGTAAGGGTAACCATAGGCTTGATAAATTCCTAAATCTCTACCTCATGTGAGTCAAGGAAATTAATTTATCATGAGGACTTATCATGGTTGTTCTATGGATTTTTGTTGGTAGAATTTTGATGTAAAAAATTATGAGGCAAAATAAGGAGGGCTTGGCTCTTTTTGAAGTAAAATTGCATGATTCTAATTTTCACTCAATTATGGTATCCTCCTAAATCCTCTTAGTATAAAATCAGCTCTATCATCATGAAAAATCAAGTAAATTTCACACCATTCATCATTTCATAAGGAAAAAGTTTAATCTTCTCAAATATTATTTTTCTTGAAAGATTCAGATAATCACAAATTTCTTTCTCCATTGGAAGCACCAGAAAGGAATTTTTTTTATCATGAAAGCACTAGGAAGGAAAATAATTTATTTATTCATTGTAAGATCTAAAAATGCAAAACTTATTTCATCATGAAAGCTCAAAAAAGGAAAAAATTTCAAAAGAATGAAGTTTTTTAAGTAGAAAAATCAGCTCTTCAATATTTTATTTTCCATCCAAAGTAGCACCAAATAAAGTATCACAATACAAGATAGCTTTCCCCACACTTAATTTCGACTATATTATGAAATTTTTCTTCAAGAGTAGATTGGATAGGGAAAATTGGATTTTTATGTGGCTAACCCAATAGGTTGTTCCTGGATTCTAAGGGATACACAGATTAAATATGAAAGGTAGTTCATAATGAAAAGGATTTTCTTGAAAAAGAGGATTTAAAACCAAATAAACACATCAACCATTTAAAACACAAGTACCTCAAACCCTCAAGTTTTGATAGAAATAAATCAAATTATTGTTATATCAAGCAACATATTATTCTCTAAATATGCGAGGGGAAAGAAAATAATATGAAAATTAGGTTCAGAAGTCTCATGGGAAATTGATTTCATTGATAAAGATAGTTAGATGTGGCATGGGATTCAAAAATAAAATTAATTTTCATGAAATTTCTAAATATTTTAACTTGAAAAAAAATTCATTTTTAGCATTCATTTAAGCTTAGTTTAATGGAAAAGATTGTTCCACACATTAGAATAAATTTTAAAAATGTAAATGATAATCATATCAAGTGAAAAGTTTCCAAAACATACAAAAATTGAAAAAGAAATTAAAAAAATTTAAAAAACATGTTTTTAAAAAAAATAGAAAAACAGAAATTTGAAATTCCTAAAATACAAAGGTTCCCCCACAATCTTAAATGATGAATTATATTAAATTAATTCAAGTGGATTTAATGTGTAATTATATTTTTAATTGAATCACAATAGTAAAGAAAGTGTTAAGGATAAGTAAAAATTGACTTATTGGTAGTGCATTGTTGTGTTAAGCTCTTAAGTTACACACACATGAAAACCCACAACCAAAATTAGAGAAAATATTAGAAGAAATTTATTAAAAGAAAATTAAAATATAAATAGAATGATAAAAGAAGGATAGATCTTAGTTTAATCCCTTAAGTGGGCCCTAAGTTTTGACTTCCTCCAGATAGACAGTTCTGGTCAGTTATCCCTAATCTGTTGGTGGGTTGAGTTTCTTTAATATGAACTACCCAAACTTCTCCCTTCCATTATGAACGCCTTCATTTCTATTGAGGACTCAATGGATATAGTACACCAAATACACCCTCATGAAAATGAGATGAATCTTGAATGATGGGGTTTGGATATAGAATGGGTCTCCTTTTTTGTGATTTCTACTTGAAAAAAATCTTATTTATTATCCATTGATTTATAAAGGTATTTTGTATCAATGAGATAATGAAATAAAAAGTTAGAGTGAAATTTATTTTGAAAAAAATTAAAGCATGAAGAATCAATATCAAAATTTTCCCTTTCAAAGTAATAATCTGGTGTCTTTTTTTCCTCAGTCAAGACCACTTTGGTCTCCTCTTGAAATCCATACAATAAGTGTTCATCAAGTTTAGGTAGCTTCATATGTTATTTTTTAGGTGCATCTTCTTTTTCTTCCTCATCCACCAAGGCAATACAATTGTTAGCTGAATCTGAAAATTTAAAACAATTAGAGGTGATACTCAATTCAGTTTCAAAAAAATTATAAGATAGTGAGTTAATGAACATATAATTTCCCTAGGTTTTTTAGGATTTAATTTATTCTTCAGTGTAAAAAACCACTCGGAGTTTAATTTCACTAGATAGAGATATGTTGTTAGGCTCCTCCATCTTTTCTTTAAATTCCATCTCTTTGGCAGTGTCTTCCTTCAAGGGTGCTAGATTTTATACTTTGTAAGGAATATAGGGATCAAATATTTATTCACTCTCATTCTAGAATCCATACATATATTTTTAATCTCCCACACATAGCTCAATAGGCAATTCTTCCTTCTGGGTGTCCTTAGGTTCATGCATAAGTTCCGGTTGCTCCATTAATGCACGAACATATTCAAATGTCAGTTCTACTTTACTATTCAGTTGTTCTATGTCTTTTTGAAGTTATTTCATATGATATATATTATAACCAATATCATATTATTTTTCCAATTTTGGGTAATTTTTTTAATAAATTATAGAAATATTCATCTGAAAACATCATGGAAAAATATTTTTTAATGTTTTTTTTAATTTGAAAAGAGTCAAATATTTAGAATTAGATTGTTGGTACTGCCTCCCCAAAAATGGTGATAATTTTTGACACATTACTGTTATAGGGTGTGGAAAAAATAATTATTTTTTAAGTTAAAATGTAGTAAATTGGTTAGCCAAGTTTTTCTCTAGAGAGGAGAAAACAACAATCAAGCTGTCACCATAAAATTAGAGAACAAAGTGGTGGTTTTTTTGAAATTATTTGATTTAGAAAACAAACTAAAGGAACAAAACAAGATAAATAAAAAAAAATATTAAAAGAAATTTGACAAATTAAGTGATTGAAAATAGTGATATTCATTGGGTGATCAGTTCAGGTTCAATTTTCTAATTGCAATGCTATCATAGTTCCAATTTATCCAATCCTCTTCTACTAAACCAATTAAAGTGAGATTCCATGACCAATTACACTCACTCCCTTGGTCCATGGTGATGGTGATAGTAAAACTTACGAAGAAAATAGTTTGTTATACTATACTTACTTTTTAGAAAGATTAGAAGCGAATACCCTCAATTGATTCAGGAAATTCCTGATCGGGTCTTGTTTATCCTAAACAATCAAAAATATGTACTACCCCTCCCACACGTACTGACAATCTCTGAGTACATCACCACTAAGCACTAATCTATTACATCGTATATAGACTAAAAACTAGTGGAGGAAGATAATTATCCTTTACTAAAGAAATCATAACAATAGAATCTAAAATAAAATACAATCGCACAAGATAATAAAAATCGATATTTGAATTTGAAACCAACTTTTCAGAAGATAGAAAATGATCTTAAACCATTAAGTGAAAGAAATAAATAATTACCAAAGGGAAAACCAATACTTCCCCAATCAATTATAGGATTACCCATCAATGTGAAGGGAATCCATGAATAAGGGGGAAGAAAAAGGCATTATACAATTAAGAAGAATGAAAGAGAGAATAGAGAGAATAGAAAAATTTATCCTCTGTAATCTTTTAGTCATATGTTTTCTTTGGTTCTGCCCACCAGATGTCCGAAACATGCCATGGTCCCTTATTATAAGATTTTAGGAATTATGTTTTCCATATACCCCTGAAATATAAAATATTTTGGAGTCATTTATGATAAGTTATGTCCAAATTATTAGAACTTACATTTTCTAGATGTCGAATACTATTCCACCTACCCCACTTTGACTGGTTTAAGGGTAGCCTTAATGAAATAACTTCTCCATGAAATTTACAGTGGATCTTACCATTCAAGTCATATTTCTAACCCAGATAATATAATATAATTTTAAGGAAGGTATCCTAAGATATACCTCATTTAATGATATAAGCTTCATTCTGTCGAGCAGAATAACTTTTCGCATTGATCTATTTTTTTGGGCTTGTGGGAATTAGAATGGAATCTAGGTCCAGAAGAAGAATTTGTATACCACAAACAATAGAATCCTAAAAAAATAATCACTTTAATTGGATCAAAATTGTAGAAGTTATGCTCTAAAAATATAAGCAACATAAAACTTCTAAATTTCCAGAATTAACCAATTTTTACATTTAAGACCAAAATTCACCAAAAATCATAAAATGATTCAAATAAAATCAAATTTTTAATTTTTTGGGAATAAATAAATGAAAAAATATGTATAAATATGAAAATATTGTATTTATTAGAGTTTTATGTGTATTGTGTTTGTTGATAAGGTACAAAAGGAGTTATTTAAGGAGAAATGCTATCTCTGGGACAGGGGCCATGCCATAGTCATCAGGGATACATAATTAAAGAAGATAGGATATTATGTAGTCTCATGAATATAGTGTAGACCTATTCATTGTTTTACAAAAAGAAGTCCAACCCTGGCTAGGCATCCTAGACAACTCAACCACGCTTTTTTGGAGGCAATCTCAACCATGTATAGAAACTAGCTAGGCCATCTAGCGATGGTGGAACCATGAATATAGTTGAGTGTGGATTTAGGTTATCATACATAGAATTAGTGATCTACACTAAAATGGTAGTGGCATGGGGGAAGTGGTCCACATCGCATGGTGGTACCATAGAGGAGGTCGAGAGCATACCCTGTTACTTACTTATAGCCATTCAGTGGACTGGATTTTCTTATATGCTGTGAGATTTTTGGAGTGAAGTATGATGTGTGACTCAAGGTTTTTTTGGTAAGATACATCTAAGGTCACCATGACAAAAATAGGTTTCATAGGATTTTAGTGCCTCAGGTGTTTTTTGGGTTTCCACGCTATAACACACAGGGATACGCCACAGTCCCTTTAGGCATGAAGGTTTCAATGTAATAAACATACAATATGATGTGGAGTATACTAAATTTTAAAAATAAAATAATTATAGTTTCTCAGTGTCCACATAGTATCATTATGGGCTATGCTGGAGCCCCATTGGAAGGGAAGAAGTTTGCAACAAAGTCATACCTCGTGATGTGGAGTGTTTTTTTAGTAGAAGAAAAGTTTTTGGAATCTACTTCCCTATAGGATGATATGTCGCAGCTATTGTTTCCACATCATAGTCAATTAGTTATGAGACACTATTGAAGGATATCATTCCTAAATTCTTGTCAGGGATTTATTGAAGGAGTTAGTGTGTGAGAAAAGTGGATCGAGTCAAATGAAAGTCTCCACTCCACAACTTTGTTGACCACACCAAAAAAGCTAAAAGGATGAATTGGAAACACCATAGTGTAGATGGTAATGATGTAGTATAAGTAAAATAGGTGATATTATGGTAAAGCATCCATGGTCATGCTGCAACTAGGAATTGTTTGGTCTGCTAACTTTTTTCAATTCAAGGGAGTTATAGATTGAAACATCCAATGTTTCATTTGGTTTTATAGTGAATAATGACCCCAATAAACACAATGGAAACTTGGAATAATAATAGAATATAATAATCAATCCTAAACATTGGAATGAAATGAAAATAGGAATAAAAGTTTTTGTGAAAAAATGAGAGAGTGACAAAGATAAAAATATAGGTAGAGATATGGAGTTTCTGGAGTATATTTCTTGAGGTATTGTTCTATATCTCATATATAAGATTAAAGGTCAAAGAATGAGTTATTATAGGTGTATCACCCTATTTTTAAATAAAAATTCTATATTGAAAAGAAAACCTGAGGTGGGTGTATATTCATATAATCCTTATGGGAAACAAAAGGAGTAGCGAGTTCCTTGTTGAAGGAGAACAATGAGTTTTCCAATTGTTCATGGTAGTGAATCGGGAGGGTCAATGAGACCACTATAAATTTGTTACTGTAAAATAGTGATATTTATTTAATTTGGTTCATAGTTTTATTTTTGTTCACATTCCTTGGACATAACCCATTGCAGGAAAACCAAGTAAAATCTATTGTGTGGTTTATTGCTTTTATTGATCATTGAGGGGAAAGTTAGATACAAATAGATGTGTGACAAAAAGTAATAGAAAAATATCCTCATCAAGAAAGAACTTCTTATACCATGATTCACCTCCATCAAGGTTTTACCATCTATAGGATTTTAATAGTTTATGAGAGTTTCACCTCAGTTGGGTCATCAACATCTTGGAAAATAAGGAAAGTTATCTCCAAGTTATGTGGGACCATTTTAGGTTATTAGGAATGGTGGAAAGGTGTCTTATAATTTGTATTTATCACCTCATTTGATGTTGATTCATAATGAATTTCACATATCTCAGATCAATAATTATCTCTCTGACCCATATCATGTATTGAGCTTGGAAGGCCTTGATATGGAACACAATTTATAAATGACTGAGCAACTAGTTCATATTATTGATTCTAGGATAAAGGTTCTTCATGGAAACTCTACACCTTTTATTATTGTACTTTGGAAACATGGTTCTGATTATTATAATACATGGGAGTGTAAGGAATTGATGAGAGTAGTGGTCTAATCTATTTAACATGAAGTATTCATGATAGGATTTATGGGGGGAAATTTTTTTATGGGGAATTTTGTAACACACCATTACTAGATTTGAAGTACTTATAGCCCATTGTTCTGATCATATTTTTCTAGGTCTTGTTTCAGGCTAATTTTAGATTTTTTCAAATAATTTTCAATGTTTTTGAGGATATGCATGGCTTGAACATGGTTAGGGAAAACTTTGAGGTTTATCCCAACAAATTGTGTGCCCCATTTGGTGGATATAGATGGTGGAACATGGTTAGTGAAAAACATGCAACCTCCATTCCAAACCATGTGGCCTCGGACTGAGTGGGTTTTCATGGTTGGTGCATTATTTTTCTAACCGTTCAGCCAACCATGCGCACTTTTTAGAAGCCCAGTAAGGGCACATAGTTAGACACATGGTTAGTACTAACCACGCATCCTAATCCAGTTAACCATGTAAATGGGTTTTTAATCCCTTGAAAATTTTAATTAAAATATTGAACCTCTGTTTTAAATTCTAAACATATCTCATTCGACCCTAATTGAATATTTTTTATTTTAGCGGCTCTCAATAAGTGATTTGGATCCTTTAACCTCTCATATCCTCGAATCTAAGTTTCGATGGATGCGATTGATCTCCCGCCAATGAGTAGAACTTCCCCTATTTGGAATCCTCCTTTCTTCTTCTTCCACCTTCTTAGAGAGTGGTGGATACTCATATTTTTGGTGGATTCAAACTGTGATTTAATGGATTCTGATTTTTGGGATTCGTATTTGAACTCCATCATATTCAATTATCCATTTTCAGTTCCTATTTTGGTTGATTGACCATTTAATCATATGACCAATAGGTAGGTGGTTCTGTAAGTCTTTTCCCTACACTTTAATCATTGATTTTCTTTTTTTGAAATATATTTTCAATTTATTCCCTTGAACTGGGTATATTTGATGTTTGATTTCAAAAGGAATGTATTTGTTAAAAAAAATCCTTTTTCAAAGGTTTTGATAAATTGAATAGATTTTTAGAAAGATGGATTGAATTGAGAAATAATTTGATGTTGATTATTTAGAAAATGGATTTAAATTAAAGGTAAATTTTAAAGGCATGAATTTGATAAAAACCTATGATTTTGTTTTGAAAATGGAATGGAATGTTGAAAATTTAAATTTGGAATTTGAATTGTTAATGATAAATTGAATTGAAATGAATGATTTTACCATGATTGATTGATTGATTAAAATCCCATGTGTTCCTGAGTTGTTAGGGTGTTATTAGGACAAGCATGCTTGGAATTTGACTCCCTAGAAATAAATTGATAATGAAAAATATAACAAAACCAAGTTTGACATGATTTCCCTCATGGAATTTTCAAATAAATATCATTATCAACATCACCATTAATATATTCAGTCACAACATCCATCAATCTTAATTAAAATTTCTAATGTACAACAAATTTCAAAAGATATCTAAATATTGTCACATCCATTATAGGAGAGTATGGTTCATCATAATCAATAGAAGGTTTTTATGAGAAGCCTTAAGAAACCAATACTTCTTTAAATCCTCACAACTTCATTATTTTAATTTCCTTTTCTAAAAAATAACAATTTTTATCCAATGGGATTTATCCCTTTAAGGGTTTTCACAATTGACCCTAAACCCCCATATTTAACAAGTGAGTCAAGGTCAGACTGTATTGAGAATTTCCATTGATCACAACCTACAATTTCACAACATTCATTAACCTTAGTAGGTTATTGATCCTCATCCATAATTTCATGGTATATATTAAATGAAAATGTGTTATCAATAATAGTCCCCACTTAGTTCCAAAATCTTCCAGTGTTGGTGAAATTTATTAAAATTTATTAAAATTTATTCTCGATCATGATCATGTACTTGGTATATTTACATTCTCTCCAGGTTAATTTATATTTTCAACTATCATAAGTGGTTTTCCTTTTATTTAATGAATATTTTTATCTTTTTAACCTAGTGTAATCCCATGATTCAAATGTGAATTGGATGCATTGTTGGTAATACCATCGTATAGTCCTTTAGGGACATCTATTCTTATTGGTGTATTCTAAGAAGGCATATATGATTTTATAAACCATTTTTAATCATTAAATACATCAGGAAATTGATTTTATATTATTTAAAAATTTATGATCTTTTTAACTTCAAGTTCACTCATATTCGTTCAAGGAACAGTATGTAACAATGAAGTTGCCTTCTATGATATTTATTTTGAATTTGATTGATTTTCCCCATTTAATTTTAGAAATAAATTTTCACCAAAATGAAAATCAGTAAATCTTACTATAAATACATCTATTTCCATAATATCAAGATATTTAATGGTCAAGGGAAATTCAAAACCAACATATATATCCAATCTTCTTTGGGGTCCCATTTTTGTTCCCTGTAGAGGTTCTATAGGCACGTATACAGCACAAAAAAATATCCTTAAGCGTGAATTTTTTGGTTCATGGCCACAAGTTAATTATAAAGTGGAATAATCATGATAGCTTGAGTGAGTTATTTTAAGTAGTACTATTTTAGGAAAAATTTCATGCACCCATTCCAAACTGGAAAATTTTTATTTCATAAGTAATGATCTATAAATAAGTTGTGATTATTTTATAAATGATCCAGCCAGACCATTTTGGGTATGAACATAAGCAACATGATGTTCAACACTTATTCCTAGTGACATGCAATAATTATTAAAATCATGTGATGAATAATCAATAGTATTATCAATCCTAATATTCTTGATTGAATAATATGGGACTTTTTTCCTTAACATTATTATTTGGGAAAGTAATTTCACAAACTCTAGGTTGTGGGTAGATAATAAACACACATGGAACCATCTATTTGATTCATCAATCATGATCATAAAATATTTTAATGGTCCACATGGTGGGAGAATTGGTCTATATATATCACTATGAATTCAATCTAGGAACATAGGGGATTCAATAATGATCTTCGATGGTGGTGATATTATAATTAATTTTCCTTGAGAATAATGAGAAATCAATGGGTGTATGGACCCTTTTATCAACCAATGGATGATAATGTGTACATTTAATTATTTTCCTCATCATTATTGATCTAGGATAACACAAACAATCATGCCACACTATAAATGTATCATGTTCAATGAACTTCTAGTTTACTATATTTTATTCAATTTTACAAATGTTGATAAATTACATTCCATATGGAAGCCTTGAAAGATTCTATTGAACCAATGTGTGCTCATTATTAATGATTTTTATATAGAGGTATTTAAAACCCCCTTCACCCATAGCCTTGATGTTATATCTATTATAAAAAATGTCATTAAAACTTATTAAATTATATCAAGACTTGGGAGAAAACAAATAATCATTTATCATAATTTTTTACCACGAGGTAAGAATATTTTTTCTCTTTTGGAGCCTTTGATTAATTGCGAACTACTGGTTAATGTACTTACATGAGCACTCCCCGTTTTATGGGTGATAAAATATTTCTCATTTTTAATAATTGTGTACATTGTGGAATTTTAGATGAGGTAAATATCTTCATTATGAAAATTATTCCCAATTGATCAATTTATATAATATATTTCTATTAATGGAAATAAAAAATACAAGTAAGAATTAAAATAAAATTAACAAAATGAAACATATGATATTCATTTTGAAAAAATCATAAAAAAATTCATTTATACCACATGAATTCATGCATGATTTCATGATCAATGCCTTCAGGGTGTCCAAAATAATCATAAATATCAAATTTCATAATATCATCATCATATTTCAAGTCCTGGTTATTAAAATTAATTTCATTTATCTTTTCCTTCCCTTTGATAGATTATTGATAAATATCGACAAAATGTTTCAAAATATGAAAGGTATGCAACTAGTTCCCCTTCATTCCACATAAAAAACATTCACTTTTATTTTTCTTTTATTTCATTGGTTGTGGTGGTTCATTATTGGACCACTTCTGGTGGTTTGATTTCCTCTTTTCATTTGGAATATGACCACCTCTAGCAGATGAATTTCCTTATCATTGATTTCATATATTATTTCCATGACCATGATTAAAATAAATCACATTCTCTTCAAGGAATGGATCCACATTGATAGGTAGGGATTCATGATTCCTCACTAGGAGTTCATTATTTTGTTAAGAAAAAAAAAAGATAAGAAAGTGATTCAGAGTATTTTGTAAAACCTTTCTCGGGATATTTTTGTTGTAGAATGACATTTGAGGAATGAAAAGTATAATAAGGGGTTTCCATCATATTGGTGTCACTGATAATGCCTCTGAATAAATTTATTTTTGATGCTATTTTAAATATGGCAGAGTTATATTCACTTTCTAATTTATAGTCTTGGAAAAGTAAATGACACCACTCAAATATTTCTCTTTCCATTATTACCAGTCGAAGGTGATCACACCACACATTTGGATTATTACATAACACTAGAGGATCCCTCAAAATTAGGTAAACATTCTTAAAAACCTCATGGAGGTGATAGTGGAGTAATATTAGTGTTTGGGCATGGTCTTGAGTGGGAGTGTGATTTCCAGCTTTAATTATTTCACCAAGGACGTTGGCACCGAGGTACATCTCCACATCTAGAGTCCAAGACAAGTACTTTTTTACAAAAATATTAAGAGGGATAAATGCATTCTTTTAAATGTTTGCATACAACATTTATCATACCATGTAACTAACCTTATTACTTGACAGAACAATTGTGTAGATAATTTGTTGTGAAACTGGTCGATTAGAGGCATTATGAATCATGAAAACATTGATCAGAGGGAGAAAAAAGATGAGAATATAATGATGGATGATGCACACTTATCATGGGGTGTGGAAAAATATTTTTATTTTCCTCTAGGGGTGTAACATTATTAGTAACCAAGATTCATCTCCATAGAGTAGTGTTTTAATCTAGATTTCATGAATGCAGAAGTAAATAAAAGAATAAGATTGAAAAGACTATAAAGCAATGAAACTTGGATTTTTTAAATTTATATGAGATAAAAGTGATTGTATTTAGGTTAGGTTTCCCCATTTGTTAAGTATATCATGTTATTTAATAAAAATCAATCTTTTGTTTTTATCCAAATGATCAAATAAATGGAGTTATAATCATTTCTCCTTTTATTCACCTTTGATTAAGATTTATCAATGTGTGAAAGTCACAGTGTTCATTATTTAAATTATCAAGGAAATTATAAATCTGGTATATAAATTCACCATATATTCAAATTAGTCCATCACTCCTTCCTCACATGTTTAGAAGTCACTAAAAAACTTCTCAAGTTGATTTTAGATCAAAAAATTTGTTCAGTCAAATACCAAGTAGAGGGAGAAAAAAAATTAAGCGTAGTAATTAAAAATTTAATAATTAAATAATTTTTTTTTATTTAATTCAAATTAAAAAAATAGTAAATTGAAAA
The DNA here is from genome assembly GCA_963277665.1 of Viscum album. Classification (NCBI taxonomy): domain Eukaryota; kingdom Viridiplantae; phylum Streptophyta; class Magnoliopsida; order Santalales; family Viscaceae; genus Viscum; species Viscum album. The sequence continues at coordinate 280,690,660 of OY728137.1, read as the reverse complement.
CCATTAAATAGATAAGAAAATATTTTTTATTTTTGATTATAATTGGAACTCAAGCATCAAAAAGGGGTCCCCTTACCTTAACCCAACCAAAAAGGATTCTACCCCACTATTGTCGAGGGGATCATTGAAGAAGAATAATATAAAATAATGAAGATAAAAATAAAGTATAAAGTAGAAGAGATCCTAGGAGTAGTAGTGGACTGCAATCCTCATTCAGCTTATGGGTCCTCCTTTGGCATGTGATAATCCTTAAGAATGTGGTCTTACAATCTCTCCCTAATATCCACTCTCTATTTCTTTCAAGGATGAATCTCTATATTTAGGTAGCGAGGGAAGTGCCTTGATCTCCCCTTTTCCCCCATATCATCCCACATCTCAGGTGATTTAAGTTTTAAAATGAATATATAAGTCCCCCCCCAGAAGACCCGTGATGGTCATATCTCAAACCCAAACACCCGAACATATCGGGTGTTCATAAATAAGTTCTTCAATGTATGGTGGATTTAGCATGAAAAACTTATAGGATTTCATTTCATGGATCATGGCCTTTCATGGTAGAATTCAAGAGCTTGTTGAAACACCACATGGAATAGGGTGCACATATATGATGTGGTAGCATGGGATGCAGAATTTGGTGGTAAGCAGTAGGGAAGAAGCATGGTATCTCCTTAATCTGGACTTTTAAGTGAAAAAATGATCCTTAAAATAATATTCATGTTTCTTGAAAGAGGCACCAAGAGTGATTCATGGTGACTAGGGGTGGTGATATTGGTGATAACTTAATTTTGATATTTCTAGGGGTGTGAAGATGGTGATTCCAGCATGTGCAGAGGTTGTATAGCGACGTTAGTTGGCAAAGCCATGACATCGCATGTTAGAGGTATCTATCCAAGAGTGGGGGTGCGAGTGGCTCGATGATATGGTTTTGTATTTATTATTATGAATAGTACCTAGAAAAAAATTAATCTCACATCTAAAAAAAATTATGCTCCCGTGAGTGTTTAAGTATCAAGTCACATCCTATAACTACTAGTAAAGTTAGACTGGGGTCGGAGGACCCCTACTGCCACCGCCAAACTACCCCATTCCCAATGAGACCATCATACCACCACCATACAGACATGCCCTATGCATTGACATAGGATCTTGCATAAGTTACGCACCTACGAGTTCCTCCCCACAGGCCTTGGTCTATAGGATTGATGGCCTAGTGCATCCTACCTTCAAGAAGACCGTCAATTGGTGGTGGTATGTCCAGATAGGGCCCTATGCCCTGACTAAGAGGCATGTGGATTCTGAGGTAGAGGGTTAGCTGGAATGGCCCATTTTTTTGGAAAAATATCTTGAGAATGTTAAACAATAAAGAAACCACTTAATAAAAATTCAAAGATAAATTTCTTAAGTACAAAAAATATTTCGAATTTAAAAAATATTCACCAATTAAATCAACTTTAATTATTTGTTTTTGAATTACTGATTTTGAATAAAAAATTGAATTTAATGGAAATACACATTAAAATCCTTCAAAAATCACTAAAATATGCTTTAAAATATGCCTGAAATATCATTGTGTCAAATACCCCCACACTTAAACCATGTTTTTCATCAAGGATTAAATATAAAAATTGAAAATTAGAGGGAACCAATGTTACAATTTAAAATTTCAGAGCAATATAATTAAATGATTATCAATTTTAAATCAAACTTTCAAATTGCACATAAAATATCAATTTAGGTTCTCAATTTTCAAAGAAACAATCAACTCAAGTATTTTACTTTTCACCATTTTAAAATCATGGAACTTAAATTTTCATTCATTTAAGTTCCTTAATTCATTATTATTAAACATTCTAAATCATGATCTACCTCACTATGGATTCTATTCACTAATCACTTAGGATACAATTCCAATATATTTATTCTCAAATCATGAGAGAATGGTTATTATCCATAGTATTATAGAGGAATTATTTTATTCACATTGTAAAGAAAAAATGAACATAAAATCATGAGGACTTGCAATAAAAGTTCAATTGTCTAGGAGGATTAAGGTTGGTAGGAATTGATTTTAAAATTAAGGCTCAAGGAGGAGGTTTCTCTATTAAGTTAAATGCATGATATCAAAAATAAATGTTAAATGGAATTCTCTCCTTAAAAGTAGAAGCTCCTACTTTATCCAAAAATAAAATTAAGGACATGATAAAAGTAAAGCATAATGAATGATTTGTGAACCCTATTGAAATTTTCTCTATTTTTGTAATTTTTTTTCCTTTTCAAAGTATTATTTCATTTTTTTTATTTTTCAAAAGTTATTATTAGAATAAATTTCACATATACCACCTAACCACATATGATAAAAATCATCAGTACAGTAATGATAATTTTTTATTCTTCTAAATCACAACCCATTTCTATTTTTTTAAAAATTTTTTTCAACAAGGGGAAAAAAGTGAAAGTATAATTTATTAATAAAATGAACTTTCTTATTACCCAAAATAGCACCCAAAAAATATTTTTTTCTTAAAATGTATTTAATCCCATTATTCATGAATCCCTCCACCCCCACACTTCAACTTTAAAATATCATTAAAATACTAATAGGAGAGTAGGAATGGATAAAAATGGCAAGAAACATGTATCATTCATAACAAGGTCATTAATGGTCTCTATGGGTTAAACAAGGATTGATGTAAAGGTTGTATTTTATGATCAAGGGATTTTAAAAATATAAATTAATAATTTTAAATGTGTTTTTGTATAGTCATACCTTTGATAAGTTTAAATATAAGTTCTAGTAGGTGACATTTTTCAAGATCACTCAAGAAGTATACTCAAGAATAAATAGGAATTACTTGGTCTATAAATCCTATATATAATGAGAATATGATATTGGAAAATAAATAAAGACATTAATAATAATAACAAATCAATTTTCACAATTTTCAAAAATTCAAAGCATGTAAAATATTAGGGAAATTTCATTTACATGAATCAATGAATTTCCTCAAATCTTGAATCCTCATTTTAATATTTTTGCTTCACTCTAACCATAAAATTATCTATTTTAGTCATTAAATGTCATTATAATTGAAATATAAAATATGGAATCACAAGATTATTAAGAAACTTTTGTCTCCTTGATAAGTCAAGTAAATAATAAATTCAAATGTGGGAATGCAATTTTCAAGTTTAAAGCTCAAAAAATCTTTTGAAAAAAATAGGGAGTTTAAAAGATAGTCCTAAAAGTTAAATACATTTTTAAATGAATCATTAGTCCTTTTCCTCTACTGTTTGGGGTTTCCTTGTGGATTCTTTATATGGTAGACTTATAAAATCAAAACACTTATACCAATGTAAGAACCATTCCATTAAGGCTCAAAGGGGTGAAGTAAGAGGTAAATGAATCATATATCCTAAGAAAATAGTAAAACTTATGTTTCATCCTAGATTAACCTTTGGTTAATGTCATTAGCTTGACCAACCCTCATTAGAAGAAATCAATAGATGGGTTAGAGAAGTTTGACCTCCTCCACCGATTCTTGAGGTAAACATACATGGAAATTTTTTGTTCTTTTCCCATTTATAGTGAATGGGAGTCCTCCCTCATCTTTCTTGATCTGAATAGCACCAAAAGGATAGAAATTAGTAATAATAAAAGGTCCTTCCCACATAGAAAGAAACTTACTTAGAATTAAATTTAGTTTGGAAATTTAGAGAAGGACTTGGTCACCATGTTGACAGTTCCTTAGTTGAATCAATTTTTCATGTGACACTCTGGTTCTTTCTTTTAAAATTCTTAAATTTTAAAAAGATTATCTTCTGATTTATTCGATCTCTAATAACTAAATATTTCCCTCTTTTACAACACTCTCTAAATCCATAATCACCTTTTTAACAGCCCAATATACTTCGTTCTCCAATTCCACCAGTAGATGACAAATTTTTTCACAAATCAACCGGTATGGGATTATACATATAAGTGTCTTTTATGCTATCTAATATTCCTATAAGGTGTATTCAAGCATTTCACTCTAATCATTTTGATTTGACTTGACTGTTTTCTCTAGAATACTTATAATCTCCTAGTTGGACACTTAATCTTGGACATTTATTATGGGATGGTAAGATGTAGATGTTTTGTGGTGCACCCCATACTTTTTAAGAACAAACTCTATTATTATATTTTAAAAATGTGTCCCTTGGTCATTGATGCTGGATTTTGGAATTCCAAACCTATAAAAGATGTTCGAATGGAAAAAATCACACACAAATTTGGAATTATCATTCTTGGTGGTTCTGGATTCCACCTATTTAGATACATAATCAACAATAAGTAAAATATAAGATTTCCCAAATGACATGGGAAAGTTTTACATAAAATCAATTCCCCATAATTTAAGGATTTCACAAAAAATGATGGTTTTTTTGGATTCTATTATAAATTTTAAATATTTATAGAAAATTGATACTTTTTATATTTTTTTACAATAATAATGAGAATATTAAAACAAGGTTGGAAAATAGATTCTAGATTCTAATACTTTTCTAGTCATTATTTAAGGCCCAAAGTGGCCTCTACAAGAAAGTGTGTGAAAAAATTGAAAAAATATTCTATTTTACTTTTTGATAAGAATATTATTATGACTTGTTCATTGAAAATTTTCCAAAGAAATGGATCTTCCCAGATATAGAATCTGTTTTCATCTTTGAGTTTATGCTTCTGATGGGAGTTAAGGGAAGAAGGTACCTGAGATATAGCCAAATAATTTACTATAGAAGCATAGCATGGTACTTAACCTTAAATGGCGTAGAGATGATCTCTGGGTATGTGATCATTGATTGGGATCAGTTCTAGAATTTCTATTTCAGTAGTGTTGGGTAGCCTATTGAGGTAATATTTCACTTGATTTTCAGATCACTTTTTGTATTTAATATCTATATTAAACTCCTTAAATATTAGTATCTATCTTAAAAACCTTGGTTTGGAATCATCCTTCTTCATCAAGTACCTGAGTTTTGAATGATCAAAAAATATAACTACTTTAGTTCCAAGTATATATGAAATCAATTTATTTAATTAAAGTACAACAACAAGAAACTCCTTTTCAATGGTTGTGTAATTGATCTGAGTGATATCCAAGGTTCTAGAGGCATAAGGAATGACTTGAAGTTTTCATTCAATTATTAGGGAAATAAATGATCCTATATATTGGTTTGATGAATCACAAAGAAACTCAAATGGATGTTCTCAATTTAGTGGTTGCATTATCGGTGGGGTAATCAAATTCTATTTCAGATCATCAAATGACTCCCTACAATTATCATTAAAAAAAATTCATCTTATTTTGAAAGAAATATTGAAATGGGAGGATAAATCTTATTAAAGTATTTTATAAATATTTTATAAAATTCCACATTCCATAAAAATGATCTAATGTGTCTCACATAGGTGGGATATGTAAAATAGTTGATAACTTCAACTTTAGACTTATCCAACTCAATGAATTTTTGTGAAATGACATGACCTAGAAATATTAATTTTTCAACCATAAAGGGATAGTTTTAAAATTTCAAAACAATATTTTTATCTATCCATGTTTTCAATAATTTCTATAGATTCCATAAGAAATTATAAGGGGACTTTTCAAAAATAGTAAATTCATCGAGAAATGACTCCTAAAAGTCCTTAATGTGATATGAGAAAATGATTAACATACATTACTGAAACGTACCTGGGTAATTTCACAATATAAAAGGCATTTTATTGTAAGAAAATGTCTTTAAAGGATAGGTGGATATTGTATTCTTTTGGTATTATAGGGAAATTGGTACCTGAAAATAACTAGAAAACCATAAAAAGCATCAATTTTTCCTATCTTCTAGCCTTTTTGTCATTTGATCAGTGAAAGGATTTGGTAAGTGATCCTTTTAGGTGACTTGGTTTATATTTATATAATCAATTCACCCCTTACAACCTTTTTGGAATATCATTGGAATTAACTCACTATTATCATTTTCTACAATGGTCAAACGTAGTTTCTTGGGAACCACATGGATATGGATAACCCTTTGGGAGTCAAAAATTGGGTAAATGACGTAATCTACCAATATTTTTTCAATTTATTTTTTGTAAAACTTACATGATGGTGGGTTTAAGTATTCTATGGGTTTTCTAATTAGTCAGTATTACTCTTCTAAAATTATTCTATGGGAGTAGAGCATGGGTTTGATTCTTAGTATTTCTCCTAGACTTCATCCTATGTAATGAACATTTATTTTTATAAGGAAAATCAAAGTTTGTTCTTGGGTCTCAAATATATTATTGCAAATGATCACTGGAAAATTTTCTCCCTTCATAAGATACAAATATTTTAAGTCACATGGTAGGGGTTTTAATTCATGACTTGGGGGTTGTTCTATGGATGATATTGAATTCAAATTTCCCACTTCAAAAGTATGAATTTCCATGGAAAATGGTTTCATATTAGTTTATTCTATAAAATTATCAAATAATTCATAGGTTATTTATTTATAAGTTTTAAAGGTATAATTTTCATACTTTTGAGTAATCTCTTCTTCTATGGTGTTTTCAATAGCAAGGTGATCTCCTAAGGATAAGAATAATAGAAGAATACTTGAATATTAAATGGTAACAATATCTTCTTTGTGGAAAATTGCAAAGATTGAATGATTGTTTGAAGGGTTCCTTTAAAATTCAAGAACATTAAAGTTGACCTTATTGTCTCCAAGTTCCATGTTGTGGATTCCTTCATGCGTGTTGATGATTGTTTTGGACATATTTAAGAATGGTATTCCCAAAATAATAGGTTAATTTCTTGGTGCGATGTATTCCTCTATATAGATTATATAAAAGTATGTTGTTAAAAATTAGTCCTTCAACTCCTATAAAAACATATTCCAACACTCCAGCTAAAAAAACTATGGATCAGTTTTTGTAGTTAGAAAATCACTCCAATGTGATTCAGTTCACCTATTTTTAAAAATAAAAAGGCAGAGATAGAAATGAAATTAATATAAGAAACAAGATCACACAAAGAATTGGAAAATTTAAAAGAACCAATAGTGTAGGGAATTGAAAATATCCCTGGATCTTATCATTTTTTGGAAATAGTGGTGTGATCATGGATAAGACACTCCTTCTAAAGATTATTCTTTCACCCCCATCAAGAATCTTATACTTGGTGTATATTTCCTTTATAAAATTTTTATATTTTATTATTTCGATGATTGAGTCTAGTAGTTTAATTTTGATTTCAACATTTTGTAAGGATTCCTGGATCTCTCTTTGGAATTTCTCTTCTTCAACCTTTTTTGATCAAATTAACATAGAAGGGAATAATTCCTTACTATATTTTCCCCACTTTTTTCCTTTATAATAATGTTTCTAGACAATATTTTGGGTGGATGGGTTGAACTTTAGGACTTCTCTTAGAATCATAAAACATAATTGGTTCATGTGGTGGAATCTCTTTCTTGATTCATGTCATAATTTCACTAAAATTATGTTTAGGATTTGGAAATTTTTGGGTTGGAATCTTTCCTGGATTATTGGTAAGAATATCCATAATAGTTTTTAACTATATATATAAATATTTTACATTTCATTTTTACCCCTCAACATCGTACTATAGTTGTTGGTTATTATTTGATGGTGCACTGGTTTATATCTACACAAAATTATTTCATTATAAAGGTGGTGGTTGAAAGTATTTTTATTCCTAGAAGGACTATTTGTACAATTGTCAAAATGATGTCAGGTTTTTATATTACTATTGGAATGGGGGATTCTTGGATGAAGGGGGCCTGTCCTGGTTTTTTTTGGCTTGCAAATCCTTGTTGGGAACATCCTTCTCTCCATTGTTGATTATGTGGAAATTTCTTTTGCTGGAATGTTGCTGAAAAACTCTTTATACCCTGTATATCATCACATTGATTAGTGTAATTATTGGGTGATGAATATAATGCACCTACCTATAGTGGAGATAATTTTTGACTCACTTTCTTTACTACCATCTGTCTCACTAGGCTTTTCGATTCTTAAATTTTAGTTTCAAGGAAAGGTGATGAGTCATAAGTTCTTACCTCATCAATACCTCTCGTACCAATTCCTCTTGTTCTAAAATATTATGAATTATATGATATATTCTTAATGAGATTACTAGCTTCTTCTAGTTATTTTACAATCAAATATCCCTCAGATGATTCATCTAAGAGGTTCATATCATTTTCAAGCAATTGTTGGTATAAGAATACCAGGATGTGGTACTCCTCCACTATTTGATGCAGACATATTTCACAAATATTCTTGAAATGTTCTTAGTATTCACAAATAGTCTTATCGGTAGCTTGATAATTGGCATACATCTCCTTCCTAATTTCTATTCTTCAGGAGGTTGGGAAGAGAATTTGTATGAATATTTGTTTAAGATCATCCTATTCATGGATCTCTCTAGGTTGTAAGCTACACAACCACTCCTTATATTCTCCCCCAAGTGAAAAAGGGAATTCCCTCCACTTGACTTTCTTCTTATCTACTCCTATTATCTTGAAACTTGATCAAAAAAAGCTAAATTCTTGAATATGTCATTTGGGGTATTCACCTAAAAGGTGATGGAATTTAGGTAACACAAGAATCATTTTGACATGTAATTCAAAATAATTTTTTTTGTGTTGGCATAGTTAATCAATTTTGTTGATCGGAAAGTTGGGCGTCACAAAGGTATCTTTAGGCCTGTTGTAGAATAATTTTCATGTTTTTTGGTTTGAAGTGAACACTTTAAGTTTTACTTGAGAATTTTAAATCTATTTCTTAAAAATTATTTTCAATATTAAGACACCTATGAATAGTTATAATAGTACTTTCTATGTTAGGGTAAAAAACAAATTGTTCCTCACTATAGATCTTAGTCATGAAAATTTTAAGTGTTAAATTAAGACTTACTACCTGGTAACTATTCCATTTTTAACATAAAACTATTATGGGGTGTAGAAAAAGATATTTATTTTCCCCTAGGGGTGTAGTATTAGTAGTAACCAAAATTATTCTCTATAGATAAATATTTTAATATGGTTGAAACAAATGAAAAATTAAATAAAAGAACAAGATTTCAAAGACTATAAAGAAATGGAAATTAGATTTTTAAAATTCAAATGAGAGAAAAGTGATTGTATTTAGGTTATGTTTCCCCATTTTTTAAAGCAATCATGATCTTTAATAAAAATGAATATTTTGTTTGTATAAAAATGATTAAATGAATAGAGTAACAATCATTTCTCTTTTTATTCACCCTTGATTATGATTTATCAATGTGTAAAAGTTATAGTGTGAATTATTTAAATTATTCAAGGAATAAAAAATATGGTATTAAAATTCCACAAATATTCAAATTAGTAATTGTTCCTTCCTCACGTGTTTATAAATCACTAAAACACTTCTAAACTTGATTTTAGATCAATAGATCAGTATGATAAAAAACCAATCACAGAGAGAAAAAAACTTTTAATCAAATAAATTAAAATTTTTGTAATTAAATAAAAAAATTATTTAATTTAAATTCAAAAATTATCAAATTGAAAACCATTAAATAAATAAGAAAATATTTTTTTTGATTACAATTGGAACTCAAGCATCACAAATGGGTACCCTTACCTTCACCCAACCACAAGGGCTTTTATCCCACCATTGAAGAGGGGATACTTGAAGAAGAAGAATAGGAAATAATGAATATGAGAAGAAAGTATAAAGGAGAAGAGAGTATGGGAGTGGTAGGTGAGTGCACTCCTCCTTTAGCCTGCGGCTTTTCCTTCAGTGTATGATAATCCTCAAGTAGATGCTCCTCTTTTCTCTCCCTAGCCTCCTATCTCTCTTTCTATTAGGATACCTCTCCTTATATATGTATAAAGAGTAGTGCCTCAACCTCCCACTTTCCTCTATATAAGCCCACATATCAGAGATTTAAATTAAAAAATGAAGATATCAATCCACCTAGAAGACCCACAATGGTCATCTCTCAAATGAAAACACCCTAACATACTAGGTGCTCATAAATAAACTCTTCTATGGATGGTGGATTTGGAATGGACATCCTAGAGGATGTCCTTTCTTGGATCATGGCCTTGAATGGTGGTATTCATGGGCTCGCGGTAACTCCACATGACATAAGGTGTGCACAGAAGGTGTGGTAGTGTAGAATGAGGACTTTAAGGGTGTGTAATGGGGAAACAACGTGACATCTCCTTCATCTGTACTTTAAAGTGGCTAGATGATCCTCAAAATAATATTCATGGAGCTCAAAAGAGGCCATGAGATTGATTCTTGGTGACTAGAGTTGGCGACTATGGTGATAGCTAAAGTTAAAGATTTCCCTGGGGCATAGATAACAATTCTGGTGTGTGCAGAGGTGTCTAGGTGATGTCAGGTGGTGGATCCATGGTGGTGCACAACGGCGGCTTTATCTTAGAGTGGTAGAATTATTGTTTGGGAGAGATGGAATTGTACATGTTATTATGAACAAAAACTGGGAAAAAACTGAATCCCACATCAAAATGGAAGTATGAACCCATGGGTTTTTAAGTATCAAGTTGCATCCCTCGACCACTGGTGTAGTTGTACCAGGGTACGAGGAGCCCTGCCACCACTGTGTGACTGCCCTATCCCTAGAGATTCCATCCTCCCATCACTGCACAAACATTCCTTGTGTGTTTAGGTAGGCTCTTGTGCAAGATGTGCACCCACGGGTTCCTCCTCGTGGCCATTGGTGCACTGGATTGATCCCCCATGAATCCTTCCTTCAAGCCGGATTTCCCTTGGTGGATGCATGGTTGACTGGGCCACTCAAGGTTGGATAAGAGGTTTTTGGACTCTGATTTTGGGGGATATCTTGAATGGCATGAGTTTTTCGGTAAACTCTCATGAAAATATTAAACATAGAAATAACTTAACAAAAATTCAAAGATCAATTTCTTAAGTCCAAAAAATATTTCTAAATTCAAAAAATCATCAACATTTAAATCAAATTTAATTATTTATTTTTGAATTAAAAATTTTAATAAATCATTGAATTTAATGGAAAAAACATTAAAATACTTCAAAAATGACTATAATATGTTTAAAAATATGCATGAAATTCATTATGTCAACGTCGAATGTTTAATGGTTTGATGATAATAGAAAAAATGAAGAGAAAAAGAATACAAGTTGATGCCAACAAAATCCCCTAATTCCTTACATATCACCATATATATAGGGTCCATATGACTTGATCTAATGGTAAAGATTAATCTCTATGAATTAAATCCAATGGTGGTAATATCAAAAGTTTCGGCATATAAAGTGTTTTTTTAGGTAATGAAATTTTTCCTTAATTGTATCTTAATTAAATTTAAACCATAAATGATCATTTATAACAAATAATTAATTATATATTGTTAATAAATGTTTTATTTTTATAAAAAATAATAATATTATTGATTTATTAGGATGATAAATAATAATTTTTAAATTTCAATATAATAGTAATCTTTTGTTAAAGAGAATGGAGGATCACATAGACCCAAAAGAGATGTATTCATAGGATCAAAACCCTTAGTGGGTTCAAGAATGCGCATGTCCTGACAACATTTACTTTATAGTGGGTTCCCTTTTTCATAAGAAGGTAAAAACACTGGTGTATACTGTGATCCACAGTAATATCCTGTTGTACGTGTTGAGCAATACAAGAATACCCCCCATAGTTTCCATATAAATCTTAATTTCAAAATGATAGAATACTTATAAATCCTCACTACCCTACCATTATTTTCTCTACGATCCTATATTTCTCCTTGGATGGCGTCCTAGAAACCAAAGTTCTTCGACATCACCATTTTAATGTCTCTAATCATGCATCCCATAATATTGAATCAACTACCTATCATATTTACTTTTACCTATTTCTGATTAGAAACAATGAAATATAATAAGGTACCCATGGTGGTCCGAGTATAGTGTGCCTACAACTTAGTTGAACATCACCAATATTGTCAATGGAAATATACAGTCTAATAATAGTTCATGCATACTATAAATGGAAAAAGTAAAGACAATAAATGAAACCTGTTTCACAATAAACATTTATCAATTAGCCACTTGGCCCCACCATGATCCCGAACCAACCAAACCTTCTTCACCCATTCCAAAAGTCTGAACAATCAATTATAGATGTTAAACACTCTAAATAAAAAGGAATACATTTATTAATCACTTAAATTATAGATATTGAGGAGTTTTGGTCCAATTACCAATACCATGTCAAATTATATTAGTTCCTAGAACGCCATGAAACACCCTAGTCAAAGATAAGGAGATCCTTATCCATCATTTCAAGTAAAGGATGTCGAGTGTCTTGTCCAGCCATCCTAAATAATGGATAAAGAGAGTCATATCCAACATCCTTACCTATGGGAGGGAGGCATCATGTATATCATCTCTAACCATTTCATCAATCCATATTTTCTAATACCCAACACACTTTACATTTATAGATTTTTAGAAAAATCCAGGGTGCACCAATTTCATTTATTATTATTCTCATGGTATTTTTCACTCAAAATCTTTAACCCAATTCTATTATCAAACCATTTAACAATTTATTCATATAACAAAACCATTAAGGGTTTTAAATTGATGTGATAATATAATCAATACCCTTTAACCATTTACCCATTATTCCTTTTCCCATGTCATATTAATTTTCATTTGTGAATTAAGACAAACAACCCCTTTATGTCATGCTAACCTATCAAATAACAAGTACAACCATTTCAGTCACATAATATCTATATTTATTCATTTAAAACCCATTTTACATTTTTCAAGGGATTTATACACGTCATGGATGGCCTTATGCCTAGTCTTATAGTCATCAATGAAACCAACGAGATTCGTGAAAGGTCTAACACATCATTTAAATACCTAATTTATTATTCCTAAAAAAAGAAAAAATTGTGAAACACATTTTTACAATACCATAAGCCACCTTCACTTGATCAATATAAATACTATGGAAAAATAGCTTATAGACCACATACTTTAAGCTCATAGACAACCACTCATCCACCCCCAACCCTTGACTCAATCTATAACTCCAGGAACATAAAAGAGAATCACTCTTTGGAAATATGGATCATGTGATTCGGAAGGTGAGAAATAAAAAATTAGTTCTACTTCTATAAAATAAAAGGAAACAGACTCGTAGACTTACCTAGGGATTAGAATTCCAAGTAAAAACACCTCAAATTCCATAAAATTGAAGGATAACCATCTTTGAGAGAGTTGGGAGGGCTGTATTTGCAAACAAGGATAATAACAGTGAAAGGAAAAAGAAAATTGGTTTATATCATATAAGTTTTGGGAGGGAAAAATCTTCCAATCAACTCTTTTAATAAGGCATATGGTTTGACTACAAGTTTTTCCAAACTGCGTGCCTACCGTGTGGTCTCCTCTATCCATGGGGAACTGAGTCACACAATTTTATGGGCCACCCACATGGTTTTTCAAACCGTGAGGATACTGTATAGTCTTCTCTATCCAAAGGGAGCTCAAGTCTCATGGTCTCATGGGCCACCTCACAAATTTTGTTAAATATGCTCCTCTTTCAACCATGGCACATAGTCATGGTGCATAAATATAACTAATCATGTTCTAATTGTACAACATGAACTATAATCCCCCAATTACATATTTTCTCAAGTCTTAAACCTATGGGATTCCCCCAAGACCTTCCCAACTCCTGTGAAACATTCCACAAGCTGTTAAAAAGGAGTGAAACTAAAATTTAAACCAAAATATACCTCATCAAATGGTCAAGAACTTACAATCCCCCATCATATAATAGATCATCCTCGAGCAATACTCTTCAATATAACTAATCCTTTAAGGTAAATAGGTCAGGCCAATGGAACTGTATATTAGTTTCCCTCTCCTAAGTTTCCTATTGAACATAGATATTCTGCCACAACACTTGGACCCAAGGCACAACCTTACCCTAAAGAATTAGCTTAGTGAGATCCGCAATACAAATCATATTATCCTCAAAGGATGAATTAGCCACAAGATCAACATAATTGGTTGTATAAGCCTACCAAGGTGTGATTGATTTAATAAATTCATTAGTTATTATTTTAGTAACATTATTAATTCTTACTAAACTTTTTATTTTCCATTTACATAAATTCATTAAGAACTTATTAGTTTGATGTTGTTTTTGTTGATTATTTCAACATGTTTGTTTAATTATTTTTACTATTTTTTTATTATAATGAAAAGGGTCCTAAATATTTGTCACATGAGTTCATAAAATTGAGTAGAGTCATGATATAGAGTTCATGATTTTACTAAAATTAATTCTTTTTTATCATAGGTTGGTTTTAGGTATTATATTAAACATGGTTTTGAAAATTGTTAATTTAAGTCGTACAACCAACCATGATCGTTTATTTGTAACATTAGTAATACAATATTTATGTTATTATTATTATTTTTTGAAATATTATTAAATTTATTAATTTATAACATAGTTATACATGAATATCATATTAAAACCATGTATGGAGGTGGTGATGAAAAATGAAATAAATCATCCTTGGAGGTAGTGAACTGACCATAATATGGGGGGTGTTTTAATTGTTAGAATAAATGATAGGGAGTGGGATAATTGTTATTCCATTAGTATAATAACATTTAAATAGACCTATGATACTAGTGTCATTATATCATAATAGTTGGAAGATATTTTGGGGAGGTATAATAGGAACAAAACTCAAAAAATTTTGGTGAGATAGTTTACCTCTTCCTTTGGAAGTCCTCATTTAATACTCTAATTAGGATTAAGGAATAGTATTTTGTGAAGAAAAAACCAATAGAACGTGGATAAGGGATTTGGGAAGGTATTTTGGATGGTATTTAGAAAAAAGATAATTTATTAGTGAGGATAAATAAAGTTGCCAGAGGTGGTATTTATAAGAGGAAATGAGAAGTGTTTTAGAATAAAATGTCATTTCAGTAAATAGTTATCAAAATTTTGATTAAATAGTAAAGGTATATTTATTTAATTGTAAATAGAACATTAAAATTTTCTTATAACATCTAAAACTTCAAAAATTCATTCATATATACTATTATAAAATATAGTACATATACAATATTTTACTATTTATAAAAAATACCAAAACTTCACCCTTATGAAAGTTTTACGTATTGATTCCAAAAATAAAATAATTTTTTTTTAAAATAAATTTTTAAATTTTATATTTGAATATTTAATTATAGTATAAAAACTAATATTTTATTAAATAATGTAAAACATGATTTTACTAAAAATGTATACTTTTACTTACATTACGCTACATTGATTGAATAATTATTTCATGTTATTTTGACACATATATTTAATTACTTAATTAATGGTAAATATTATTTAGAACATTAAGTCATCATTAAACCAAATGTTTATTTTAATATTCCAATGGTCATATTATTATTCTAACGACCATGTTACTATTCTAAAAGTTACTTTTCCAACAAACATATAATCTTTACACATCATGTAAAATTATTAATTAATAAAGATTGTAGATTAATATAATTAAAAGTAAAAAAAAATAATTTCAAAGACCACACACATACACAAAAATATATACTAATTAAATAAAAAAAAATTATAAAAATATTTATTGAAAATTTATAAGTTTAAAATAATTATCACCTCATGTTCATAAAAAATATTTGTTAAAAAACATCTTCTCTTATCATATATGAAAAATATAATGAAAATCAAAAACTTTTATTTAGATCCATCTAATATTGAAATATTCCTTTCCATCCAAAATATTCATAATATCAAAATCTTATACTATATTAGATATAAAACATAAATCTATAAATTCTAAACTTGATTTATAACTCTTGTCCATTTACAACATTTGTAAAGAACACATTTGGTGTCATATACCTTTCAAAATCAATGAATTGATTTTTATAACCTTGATACTTGACATGGACTCTCTCTAGAGTTTCTTGAACCCCTTCATGTATTATTCATAATTACACCTAATGGAAAAATTTACCCTCCTCCACGATACCCCTTATATACATCATTGACCTGAGATGACAATTGAATGACCCATTATTTTCCCTCTAGTTTAAAATTTTACCCGTATTTACTATAGTACTAGAACATAGAAGTATCATGCCCAATTCATAAATCCTCAATAATTTTAGGAAATTAGTTAATTTTTATAGAACTTATTCATATTTTTATAAGATTTCAAACAATATTTACAAAAGGAATTCCTTATCCATATCAGGCCTCAAAGGAAACCTTTAGTATATCCAAGTTATTAACATACCTAATTGATGTGGCCTTATTTGGGTACATTTTTTTCACATCTTTAATGGTGTTAAATGATATTTTCTTTAATATTTATTGATTTTGGATCATTTTTATGAATAATTTGTGATTCATTGAATATCTTGATAATTTTGAGTGTTTTGGGTGTTTAAAAGATCAATTATTCATGTTTTTGATTTAAAAATTATTTTTAGAATAATTTTTTAGAAATTTTTATTTTAAAATCTTTTCTCAAATCATTTGGATAATTTTATATTTTTTAGAATGAATTCTTTTGAAATTATTGTTTCTAAATAATTTTTTTTTTCAATTTATGTTTTTATACTCATTTAAAAATTTGATGACTTAATTCAGTGTCAAAAGTTTATTTTTTTACTATTTGAATTTATAAATTTTCATTATTTTTTTTATTTTTTGAATTTTCATTAAAAGTGTCATCTGGTTGATTAACAGAAAACACATGTGATAGGAAAATTGATCATGATTCATTGGACATGAAACCCCTTAAGAAACTACTTGAAAGGAAATTAGCAAAGTAATGACTTACTTCATGAAGAAAATGAAGCTACTGTGTATATAAATCTAATGTCTGAGAAAACTAGTAAAGGTAAGAATTGACAAAAAGAAGCTATTTTGCTAAAAAATTAACAAATTATGGATATACCATAAGAAGTATACACTAAGAGACTAAATGAAGGGAGTATAACCACTCATCCCTTCATGCTACTATAAGAAAAAATGAGGATCAACCACACCGATGTGCAATCTACACTACAAGAAAACTGCCGTTTGGCGGCGGTTTTTAAAACCGCCGCGAAATGCGTTTCGGGCCGGCATTTCGTGGCGGTTTTAAAAACCGCCGCGAAAAAACCGCCGCTAAACGGCAAAAAAAAAATTATTTTTATTTTATTTTATTTTATTTTTTTTAATTTTATTCGATGATTAGCGGCAGTTTTTTAAAAAACTGCCGCGAAATAGCGGTGGTTTCAATAAAACCGTCGCGAAATGAAATGAAAAAATAAAAAACACACGAGAAACCCCGAAATCACTAAAACGACCATAACTTTTGATCCGGGCGTCTGTTGAATCGCCACGACCAGTCAAATCAAAGCTCATGAAGAGATCTAGAGGCACATATAATCAAAACCGTGAGACGGTCTAAGGTGCAGAAGATATTAGAGTTATAAGAAAGTTGAAAAAAGTTATCCAACTTCAAACGGCCATAACTTTCACTCCGGGTGTCTGTTTGGGCTCTACCACATATCAAATCGAAGCCAGCGAAGCGAGCTACGCACCAGATCGACACAAGATAGCTTCTGTCATGTTTCTCGACCACAAAACCCCTCTGAAGGCCTCCAAAACCCTGTTTCCATCACCGGTGTCCCATCGAACTTGTCTTCAAACGGACTTAACTTTCGATCCGCGTGTCAATTCAGCCTCCTCCACCTTCCAGATTATAGCTCGTTCCATGAGATTCGGTTTGACTGGTCGCGGCTCCCACATGCACTCCTAGATCATATGTTATGGCCTTTTTAGTGGGTATCAGGTTTGTTATGTTTTTCAATGCCTCGTTTCTAGCACCCGTTCCCCGTCAGCTTTTTTTTAAATGGTCATAACTTCTGATCCGCCTGTCCATTCGGACACTTTCACCTTTCAGGTCAAAGATCGTTTCAGGATCTTTGATTTGACAAGTCGCGGATCTAAAACGGACTCTCGGATCATAAGTTATCTCTGTTAATGTGAGTCCAATGTTTTTGTCTCTTTATGACCGTTTTGATGGGTTTTAATGGTAGCTCTATTTATTACTATTTATTTGGGTTTCCATGACTTGTTATCTTTATCAATGGTTTTTTGTGGGTTATTATGATGATTATGTTGAATTATTAAGGAGTTTTCCAGAGTTGTCACGAGTTTTCATGCGTTCTCATTCTTTCTAATGCCTCATTTTTCATATGTTTCTCCATCATTTTTCATGCATTTTCATGATTTTTCATCCCTTATCACGTCTTTTCATACTTTTTCATTTGTTTCCTTTATTATTTATTATTTATTATTTATTATATACTTTAATTTATTTAATATCTGTTATTTGTAACTGGTTATTTATTATTTATTATTTATTATTTATTCTTTATATTTAGTAATTATTTATGTTTATTTATTATTTATTATTTATTATTTATTATTTATATTTATATTTATTAGTTATTAGTTATTATTTATTGTTTATTATTTATTATTTATTATTTATATTTATTTTTTTATTTTTTATTTTTTATTTATTATTTATTATTTATATTTATTTTTTATTTATTATTTATTATTTATTATTTATTATTTATTATTTATATTTATTTATTAGTTATTATTTATTAGTTATTTTTTTATTCTTTATTTATATGTATTTATTATTTATTATTTATTATTTCTTATTTATTAATTATTATTTATATTTATTTATTATTTATTATTTATTATTTATTATTTATTATT